>CM073001.1:61854688-63104688 GCA_037038555.1 Rhynchonycteris naso | reverse complement strand
AGAACAGTGAAGAAAACACGAGCCCTGATCTACATCTAGGGTTACTGATTTAATATGGTCTTAAATTACCACCTCTCAGAGTTAAGGTGATATACGAGGAAAATAAGCTGTTTAGGTTTTAGGTTTCTGAATGTATTTTAGTCAAAACATGAGGAAAGTTTTATTTATTTTTTTAGATCTCTCCATGTTCCAATAAATGCTTAGGACAGCTAAAGACTTGGGAAATAAGGTTTTAAATAAAAATTAATGATGGGCATTGATATACCAATTTTTTATCAGTTGTTCAAAGTTAATGAAACTCTTTATGGAAACATTGGTTTCCTCTCAAGTTCTAAACTCCTTTCCCTTGAACATAAATAATCCAAAGACTGTTCTTGAAAAGTAACCCTGACTAATATTTAAGCAGCTATATAGGATAGCAACATCTCCTTGAATGTCTTTCCTGTTAGGTTATAGTTTATTTATTTTTCACAGTACTTATATAACACTTTTTTATTTTTGTATTTTTTTGTGTTTGTTGTAAAGAGCATTTAGTACAACTCATTAGCTTTATTGATAGCAATGCATATTTATAAAATGCTTCAAAAATTATTAATTAATTTATCCTCATAAAATTCTTCATGAGTCTGGACTTACAGACGGTTATTGATATTTGAGTGAAAATTAAGAACATCTGTTAACAGAAATTTTAACATCTGGATTTTCAAAGTGCAATTAAGAATAATATCTTTTTGTTGTTGTTCTGTATGATACAGTATTTTAGAGAGTATTTTAACTGGCATGGTAGATTTAAAAAGTATCCTTTCCACAGGGATAAAACAATTGTCAATAACATAAATAGCAAAGTGAAAAATACATTCTTATCCTTTTGAAAAACTTTCATGTTATTATATTAAAAATCTAAAATTTTTTAAGATTAGTACTTTATGAACTTCTTTTCTTGAGCATTGCACTGGTGAGCAAAAACATTTTTTTAAAAATAAATTAGATATGAAGAGGTAAAAGATTTAATATGTGACCTTTATAACACTGGACTTCTTTTTTTCTATTTGTGTGGAAGGTATTTTTTAGTGCTAACAAAATACAAGCTAACTAAATAATATTAAAGTAGAAATTTAGGCCCTGGCCAGTTGACTCAGTGGATAGAGCATCAGCCCAGCGTCCAGACATATCCAGGTTCAATCCGTGATCAGGGCACACATGAGAAGCAACCTTCTGCTCCTTCCTCCACCCTCTCCCCCTTCTCTCTCTCTTCCCCTCTCAAAACCAATGGCTTGATTAGTTCAAGCGTTGGCCTTGGACGCTGAGGATAGCTAGGTTAATCTGAGCATTAGCCCCTGATGGGGGTTGCCAGGTGAATCCTGGTTGGGGTGCATGTGGGAGTCTATCCCACTATCTCCCCTCCTTTTATTAAAAAGTATATCAGAATTTAATTAGCAGGAGACTTGTTCTCTATAAGTTGTCATAATAAGCTTCAATACACTGATTCCCATGATAATGTCATCTTTCAGAACATTACTGAAACTCCTTTTTGGTAAATACCTTCAGTGACAAATGATGGGTGATATTAAAAATATTTCTTATAATTTTATGCTTTGTGTTTCAAAAATATGAAATACCTCATTGATGATACTGGTTATGAACAACTTTTTCATTAGTCCAAAAAGTTAAAGCAACATTAATGACCTCAAAGAGAATATGTAGTAGGCACTGAAAGTTCTTCCAAATAACTGATTTATCAAAATCTGAGTTATGGCAAGATCAGCAAATTAATTTTCTATTTTTCAAGATTATGTCTCTGCTGGTTAAAACCTACTTGGATATATTGAATTCATTATGGTTTTTTTTTAAATTAAGAAACCTATTTTATAGCAATAACTAAGACACATAACCATGTTCAAGGATATATTAATGTAATGCTGTGGTAGGCTGAATAATCCCCTCCTCCCAAGAAATCCACATTCTAATCACTATTTCCTGTGACTGCCTTATATAGCAAAAGAGACTTGGAGATGTGATTAAATATTTTGAGATAGAGACTACTTTGGATTATTAAAGTGGGCTCAACCATGTAATTGCAAAGAATCTTTATAATAGAGGGGCACAGGGATAGGAGCAGTAAAGTCAGACTCTCAAAAAAATGCAAAAACTAAAGCAGTGAGAAAGGAGAAGGACTTGAAAATGCTACACTACTGGCTTTGAAGAAGGAAGGGGCCGTGAGCCAAGGAATGGAGGTGGCCTTTAATAAATAGAAAAGACAAGTAACTATATTTTTCCTCAGAGCATCTGGAGGGAGTACTTCCTTGCCAACAATTAGACTTAGCTCAGTAAAGCTGATTTTGGATTTCTGACCTTTAGAATTATAAGAAATAAATTTATGTTATTTTAAGCCACCAAATTTGTGGTAATTTGTTACAGCAGCAATAGAAAACTATTACACACCCTGAGGTTTAAAAATGAATACTATCTTAAAGACTTCATTTAGTCTAATTTCTTCTAGTCCAACTTCTTACCCATGAATTAGATAAATAACACAAAAAGTTGAGTTTTATTTTGCTTAAAATGATATAATCTGTAGGAAAATTATAAAATACAAATATCCAAATCTTGCAGTTTAATATGCTTTCTTGCATATTGTGTTGTGTAAAATCCCAAGCATGTAATTCATATACATATCATTTTCCTTGGTGTCCTTCTAAGAAGATCAATAGATTTAAAGGGATCAATACACATTGACTTTGAATCTCCTCATAGATTTTGTTGACAATATAGAGACAGGACTTAGTATATTTAATTATTCTTAAAACTTTTCAAGGTGAGAATTGTCAGCTTGTCTGCTTAATTAGCTCTTTCCCAGGTGTGAACATTTGAAAATTATGTATTATCATAAATCTCTCAAGTTAGAAAAGGTTCTATTAATAATAATCTGATGATGAATTCTAGTCATCTTTATATGCAGAAGGCCTATTGGTAAGCCTGTTGAATTGCCAGGGTTGATCATTATTATTGTGTGATGCTTGTTCCCTAAAGGTTTTAACTTTGCGAAGCATGAAAAGCCATTAAAAAAAAACTTTTTATGGATCATGGTCTTATTCCACTTTTTACAACACCCTTTAGCAGCTCTACATTCCTCTCTATTTCCTGTACGTTCTTGATCTTGACACCACCTAAAATTTACTATGCCGTTTTTTCTTTACTAGGTCCTTTCCCCCTCAATAAAATGTTAGAATCGTTCATTCATTTCCATAAAAAGTCTATTTGGTTTTCACTGAGATTGAATTGTATGTATAGCTCAACTAGGGGAAATTGACAATCTAATAACACTGAGTAGTCCTATTCTTGAATATAGTACTTTACTCCATATGTTTGTCTTCTTTAACTTAGCAATTTTGTTTTCAATTTTCCAATTATTTGTAGTTGGTATGTGATAATATACTTCTATTGTAACAATAACTTTGTATCCCGTGGCCTTGCTAAATTCACTTTTCAAAGGCTGAATTTTCATTCATCACTTTCCCACTTTTTCCTTTGCTATCTGGTGTTTACTCTTTTTTATTTTCTTTTGTGACAGAGAGAGGGACAGATAGGAAGGAAGGGAGAAAGATTAGAATTATCATTTCTTCATTACGGAGCCTTAGTTGTTTATTGATTGCTTTCTCATATGTGCCTTGACCGGGGGCTACAGCAGAGCAAGTGATCCCTTGCTCAAGCAGCGACCTTGGGTTCAAGCCGGTGAGCTATGCTCAAACCAGATAAGCCGGTGCTCAGGCCGGCAACCTCAGGTTTCAAAACTGGGTCCTGCGCCATTGCCTGGTCAGGTTGGTGTTTACTCTTACTAGCTGTGGAAACTGCTTTTTTGAGGTTCTCTTCTATTGGTCAGGTTCCATGGTCTCTTTTTTAAATTCTTCTTTTTTATTTCTCTTTTAACATGAGAATAATTTTTTTTCATGAAAATAGAAATACATACACACACACACAAACACACACATACTTCTCTCAGTTGCCATGACAGTGTACTAACCTGGATTTCTAATAGCCACTGTTTTTGTGGGCCTTTAAAATTTTCTGTCTTCTATATAGAAGTGTTGTTCCATGTTCTTTTCAAAATTGTTTTCTCTTCTAAACTCTGAAATTTGATTATTTATTTATTTATTTAAATCCATTTGGCTTCAAATACAAGCTATTTCAGGGAAAGTCCAAGAGTCTGATCTGAGCATTGCTCTTTCTTTAGAAATACACATCATATTCCAGACACCTACAAAAGATCTATTAACACCTTAACCAAACAGTCATAATTAAACTTGTTTTGTTTTCATTGCAATAAATAAAAGTTCTTAGTTTACTTCTCTGACTATTCTATCAGATCTCACTCTCCAGGTCTGTTCCTTCTTTTGATTCCTCCCTTCCAACTTCCAGTATTTCACTCTTATTTAATTTTACCATGTTTCCTTTTAAAATTTCCCCTTTCATTTGGACTGACATTGTCTTAATTCAGCAACTCATTAACAATTTAAATTATTTAACACATACATTTGAACAATCCTAGTAATATTAAGAGGAAAATATATACTATTTTAACTGTATATTTTATATGTATTCTTTCCCATCTTTTTAGAATATTTACTTATATTTTTAATTGCCATCATATTATAGATACAACTTTATTCTATTTTTATACTTTTTCCATATCACTACTTAGATTTTATGAATATAATTTTAGTAAGTACATAAGAGCCCTTCACATTTTTACTATATTTTTGTATATGTATTTTTAAAATATCTAGGATATTTCTAATATTTTTTCTGTAACATATAGTACTTCACTCTTTTCATATAATATTTTCAAAATTTGGATTATTATATTTTTGATTAATAAAATATATTGAAAATTTTATGTGAATTATAAAATATGTTTTAAAGTTTAATAAAATATGTTTTAAAGTTTATTACGAAGGCCCTGGCCAGTTGGCTCAGTGGTAGAGCATCAGCCTGGTATGTGGAAGTCTCAGGTTTGATTTGCAGCCAGAGCATATAGGAGAAGTACCCATTTACTTATCCACCCTTTCCCCTCTTCTTTCTCTCTGCCTCTCTCTTCCCCTTTTGCAGCCAAGGCTCCATCGGAGCAAAATAAGCCCAGGCACAGAGGATGGCTCCATGGCCTCCATCTCAGGTGCTAGAATGCCTCCAGTTGCAATGGAGCAATGCCCCAGATGAACAGAGCATTGCTCCCTAGTGGGCATGTGGGGTGGATCTCGGTCAGAGTACATATAGGAGTCTGTCTCTCTGCCTCCCTGCTTCTCACTTCAGAAAAAGACAATAAATAAATAAATAAACAAATAAATAAAATCTATTTCCAAAAGTATTTTTTAATAATTTATTTATTAATTATGTACAAATATGCTCCCTATATATTTTAATCGACAACCACTGTTTAAAATTTTAGCTTAGAAAAAAGGAATGAAGTGATACTATAAGTATGCCTCTGTTTAATAATAAACAAGGTTGAACATTTTTTCTCAGTGTTGGCTATTTAAACTTTCTTTTGTGTCCTTATCATTATTCCAATAGCCTAACTGGCCTACCTCTTCCATCACATTTTGTCTACTGCTGATTGACTAACAGTTACAAATGCCAGGAAATCATGCCACTGCAAAAACAAATGAGGGAAATTTTAATGTCTGACTGTTAGTTATCAAATAAGACTGACTTCATTATTTGGTATTCCAGACTTTCCATATTCAATGTTTAACCAGCCTCTAGCCTTTTGTCATATTATTCTCCAGGTATTCTGAGTCACACTGGTATACTCTTCTGCATCATTACTCATTACCTTCTCTTCACCTCAAGGCTCTCTGTTCGAAGCCTACTAATCAGGAAACTGTCAAATACTACCACTTCGTTGAAGCTCACATGATTATCTCCATTAGAATTAACCTCTTATGCCTTGACCAGGCAGTGATACAGTGAACAGAGTGTTGGACTGGGACACAGAGGACCCAGGTTTGAAACACTGAGGTCACCAGCTTGAATGCAGGCTCATGCAGCTTGAGCACAGGGTTCCTGGCTTGAGTGTGGGATCATAGATATGACCCCATGGTCACTGGCTTGAGCCCAAAGGTCTCTGGCTTGAAGTCCAAGGTCATTGGCTTGAGCAAGGGTCACTTGCTCTTCTGTAGCCACCGAGTCAAGGCACATATGAGAAAGCAATCAATGAACAACTAAGGTTCTGCAACAAAGCATTAATGCTTCTCATCTCTCTCTCTTGTTTCTCCCTATTTGTCCCTCTCTCTGTTTCTGTCACAGACACACACAAAATAATAATAATAATTTATTTTGTTTTTGTTCCTAATATGCTTTGTTTAAACTCCAGCTTTGGTGCTTATCTCTTTCTTTTTATTAAATGAATTTTGATGTTCAAATCTGATTTTTCTATTTCATTTTATGTTCATTGACATAAGGGGCTATTTCTTTGTTGTTATTTTTGTACAAGCTTACTAGGTATCAAACCTGCAAACTTTCAGTATTGGAACAATACTCAAACCTACTAAGCTACCTGACCAAAGCTAAAGGGCTATTCTTAAGAAATTTTTAGCTTTCTACGGTGCCCAAAACTATTGGAAAAACAACAAAATTTAGAAATAGTTGTTTAATTGTTTGAATTTAACTAATTTTGGGTTGTTTTGAAAAATTCTAGATGGTAAAAACTCTTGATCTATGTAAATGAACAGAGGTAAACCCATATAACCTTACAACTTGGAAAAGTTATAATGTTCTCATTGCCACTCATACAAGAGAGAACCCTTTTAGGTAATAAGAACATAGAAGGGACATATTATTAGCAATGGTTACATATATAAAGAATTCCTTGTCTTGCACTGGCTGGCTAACTCAGCGGTAGAGCATCAGCCCTAAGTGTGGAAGTCCCAGGTTTGGTTCCCAGCCAGGCACACAGGAGAAGTGTCCATTTGCTTCTCTACCCTTCCCGCTCTACTTTCTCTTTCTCTCTCTCTTTTCCTCCTCTAGCCAAGGTTCCATTGGAGCAAAGTTGGCCTGAGCACTGAGAATGGCTACATGGCCTCCACCTCAGGTGCTAGAATGGTTCCAGTTGCAATGGAGCAACAGCCCAGATGAGCAGAGCATTGCTCCCTGGTAGGCATGGTAGGCATGCCAGGTGGGTCCCGGTAGGACACATGCAGGAGTCTGTCTTTCTGCCTCCCCGCTTCTCACTTCAGAACACACACACATACACACACACACACACACACACACACACACACACACACACACACACACACAGAATTCCTTGTCTTTATAGCAGTACATTTAAAGAAGAGTTTATATATTTGAGCATTTTTTTTCCTCAAAAACATTGAAAACACACATGTTAGCTTTTTAGTTATTCATTTCATTTGCTAGGATGATATTTTATATACTGGTCTACATTGAGGTGGTCCAGCCATTTTATTTTGTTAAACTACTATTATATAAAAGACTAAATATCTGTCCATTCATTGCTTTTTATACCACATTTTTTTTTAATTTTTGTCATGTGATTTGGGACTGAATTGTCAGAGAGTAACCTTGATAGGGTCAAAAGTACTGTATTTCTTGATACAGTGAGAGGTAGCAATAGTATTGGTATTAGCATAATTATGTTGTTAAATGCATCAAAGGTGAGATAGTTAAAGCAAATTAGACAAGTGACATTCTTTTTTCATAAACCACATTTAATCTCATGCTTGGCTGTTTTTATGACAGAATTACAGCAATAGAGAAAATTAGGCATGAATGAAAGAGTAACTATTATTTTCATGAACAGATGCTTAGAATTTGAAATTAAAGTGAGAGAAGAACTTTAAGTCAAATGAGACAAATGGGAGATGGTATCCAGGGAGACAGTGAAAGATCAGCTGAGATTATTTTAGGACTACTTGATTTGAGGGAAGGACATTACATATGTAAATTAACTGATATTTATGAAATAGTATTGATATCATGTAGTAGTAATTATGTCATTCCACCATACTCAGAATATATTCAGTAAGTATAGAAACTGTGTTTATTAAGTGTTGCAATAGTGAATCAAACAGATCTAACTCCTGTTCTCAGGATCCTTTTGATCTAGTAATGGTCACTAGTTACCAAATACTGAGAATAAGGTCTCCTCTAATCAGCTTTCCTTTAATCCACTTGCTAGATTAGCTAATGGTTTCCATTCTCTATGCAAAACACATTTACTAATGTTTATTTTACACTGAATGTATGGCTAGTAATAATAGCTAATATTTATATGTAGAACTTAACACATGCTGAGATCTGTTCTAAGTGTTTTGCATAAATTAACTCCTCTACTTTTTACAGCAAGATCTCAATGTAGATAATATCATTATTTTCAATAGTGTTAAAATGTTCTTACTATATAAAGTAGTATAGAAGTTTAATGCAACTCCTATTAAAATTTCAATGGTATTCTCAAAATTAGAACAACTAATCCTAAAATTTTTAAGAACCACAAAAGATCCAGAATAACAAAAAATATCTTGAGAGAAAACAAAGTGGGAGGTGTCATGCTCCCTGATTACAACCCATACTACAAAACTACAATAATCAAAACAGCTTGGTGCCAGCATTAAAACAGATATTGGATCAATGGAATAGAATAGAGAGCTCAGAAATAAATTCTCATTTATATGATTAATTAATCTATGACAAAGGACTCTTCAATACAGTTTCTTCAATATGTGATGTTGGCAAAACTGGACAGATATGTGCAAAAATAATAAAGTTGTACCACTTTCTTACACTATATATAAGCATAAACTCAAAATGAATTAAAGACTTTATAAATGTTGGATCTGAAATTTTATAACTACTAGAAGAAAACATAGACAGTAAACTTTCTAACATCACTCTTAGCAATGTCTTTTTGAAAGAAAAAATAATAAACAAACAGACTGCATTAAACTAACAAGTTTTTGTATAGTGAAGAAAACTATCAACAAAACTAAAAGACCATCTACTGAATGGAGTAAGATATGCACAACTGATGAGAGGTTAATATCCAAAATATATATAGAACCCATGCAACTTAACATAAAGAAAACCCTTAAACAATCTGATTAAAAATGGACAGAGGACCTGAATAGACATTTCCCTAACGAGGACATACAGATGGCCAACAGACATGTGAAAAAGATTCTCAATATCACTAATCATCAAGGAAATGCAAAGTAAAAACACAATGAGACATAACCTCACACCTGTCAGAAAGGATGGCTATCATTAATAAATCAACAAATAACAAGTTCTGGCAATGATGTAGAAAAAAGGGAATCATCATACAGTTAATGGGATTGTAAATTAGTGCAACCACTACAGAAAACAGTATGGAGATTCATAAAAAATTTAAAAATAGAGCTTCCATATTCTTTCAGCAATCTAACTTCTGGGTATTTATCTGAAGAAAACAAAAAAAATTTTTGAAAATATATATGTAGCCCCCATGTTCACTGCAGCATTACTAGTAATAGCTAAGATATAAAAGCCATATAGATGTACATTAGTATGTGAACAGATAAAGAAGATGTGATATGTATATATACAATGGACTATTCAGCAATAATAAAGAATGAAATATTGCCTGACCTGTGGTGGCGTGGTGGATAAAAGCATCATCCTAAATGCTGAGGTCACTGGTTCAAAATCCTGAGGTTGCCTGGTCAAGGCACATGTGAGAAGCAATTACTATGAGTTGCTCCTCCCTTCTTTTCTTCTTGCTCTCTCTCCTTTCTCAAATCAATAAATGAAATAATTTTTAAGAAAGAATGAAATCTTGCCATTTGTGGCATGGATGCCTCTCGAGGATATGCTAAGTGGAATAAGTCAGACAGAGACAGCAAACACTGTATAATCTCCCTTAAATGTGGAATCTGAAAAGCAAAATAAATGAATAACAAAACTGAAATAGACACATAGATAAAGAGAATAAAGTATTGGTTGCCAAAGGGGATAGGGAGATGGGAATAAAAAAAGAAAAGGATTTAGACTTTAGTCAGAAAGCTTACCTCTATGTCTTCATGTCCTTGGTTACTAACCTAACCTCTTCAACCTAGTTTCTTTATTTGAAGTTGGCAATATAAAATGTTGTTAGAGCTAACCTATTCACTCCTCAATAAATATTAGTTAAACGGATTTGAAAATCCTTTGGAAATTGTAAAGTATTAAATTATTTGTTTTTATACTATAATGTTTATTGTTATGATAAAACTTATTACATTGTACAATGATTGCCTATAAATTTATGAGTTCCATGAGTGCAGAGCTTGGCTTATTAATTTTTGTGCTGACATCTGCCCCTAGCTGTCTCTAGGTCCCTCCAATATATAGAAAGTACTTGTTGATGTTTATAATGTGAACTGACTAGACAGCCCTTAGATTTAACCAGACATTTTGATGGTAAAATGATATATGAAATATGAAATATTCATATATTGTACTTCCAGCTTTAGATGGTGTAAAGACAGTTTTCTTTTCATTTCTTCAAAGTCCACTGAAAATTTCAAAAAAGGCAAAGAGAGAGAAAAATATGTCATTTCTGAGGAAGCAAGCAGAGTGCTACAATCTCAGTGATACAAACTATGAAGTTCATCTATTAACTATTGTAAGCCTTCCTAGATAATTAAACCTACAAAGAGATGATGCCAGTTGCTTTAGATATCAACATTATGTGCTGTTCTGTGAAAGTCTTTGAAAGCCTTTGATTAAAGAGAGCTTGCTTTCTGGAGAGCATAAAACAAATGGAGAATATTTCTACATAGGTCCCACCTGACACTCTAGAATCGTAAAGAAGGGAAGCCTCAGAGGGACATCTGTCAACCACATTATTCTCTTCTCCTCCACTTGGTCTCTAAATCTACAAAGTCAACCAGAGGAGTAGATGGAGGAAGTAGGTGGCAAATAGCTATAGAGAGGACCTGCTGACTCCCTAAAAGGAAACACCAAGGGAGGGGGAGAGGTACTTTTAATGTTAAGTAAATACAAGGTTTGGAAAGAAGTACAAAGCTGAAGTAGTGGCTGCCAACTTCCCAGATAATTTCCAGCCTTCCCATTCCCCTTTTCCTTCCCGTTATACTTCTTTCTTTCTTTCTTTCTTTCTTTCTTTCTTTCTTTCTTTCTTTCTTTCTTTCTTTCTTTCTTTCTTTCTTTCTTTCTTCCTTCCTTCCTTCCTTCCTTCCTTCCTTCCTTCCTTCCTCCCTCCCTCCCTCCCTCCCTCCCTCCCTCCCTCCCTCCCTCCGTTCTTTCTTTCTTTCTTTCTTTCTTTCTTTCTTTCTTTCTTTCTTTCTTTCTTTTTTTATTTTTTTTGCTAGCCTCATCCAAAGATAAGTATTGATCAGAAAGGGAAAGGGACAAATGGACAAATCTATAAATAAAATCTGCTTTTTTCCCTTTCATAAAAGGAGAGTAGATAAAGCCGAAATAGATATGAAAAGCGTATCACAAGAGATATGTTTCCTAAAAAAGAGTTTAGAGAAAGATAAAAGAATTCAGAGAAGACAGCATACAACAATATAAGAAGATGAAAATAGAGTTGGCATTTTTTAGAAAGAAATGAAAATGGAAATGAAATACTAACAAATAAAATATATAGAATAAACTTTACTAAACAGTCAGATGCATAGCTACTATGAGAACCTATGCAAAAATATGAACAAGCAAAAAGAAAATTTTATAATGATGAAAAATATGGAAGACAGGGAAAAGGAAACCAGCATATGCATCACTGATGTTTCTAAAAAATAAAAAAGTATTCAACCAGAAAAATAAAAAAAAATGTTAAGAGGAAAACTGTTACAAAGATTTGAATCTTCAAATTGAAAGATTATACTATGTCCTAGGAAAACTTATATAGCATAATGAATACCAAGAGACATTTTAGTACTGTTTCTTGAACTCCAAGGATAACGGAAGACTCAATCTTATGAACATTTAAGCCAAAAAGCAAACTACATTTAAGCAGGAAAAGCGGTTGGCCTCCAATTTTCATAAATGTCAGAAGCCAGACAGGCAATTTCTGCACAGTTCTGAGGACGGGAAATATAACTCGTGTTATTTTCAGTTGAATATAATGTCAACAGAAAAATATTATGAAGTGACAAGGACCTAGACAATATACAACCCTTGAGGCCTTATTTAAACACACACGCGTGCGCGGACAGAGAATGAGTCAATATATTAATAGTTAAAGAACAGAGAAACTGATTACCAAACAATTTATGGGTATCAAATCTATCAAATTATGGATCAAAAATAGGAACATTAAGCGTTATAGTCATAGAATAGAATATAAATGTGTAGAAACTGTGATAATGTAAACATATTAATGGCAATGACTGGGGGTAAGAGACGGCAATATTGCAAGAATTATCAGAAAACTAATTTCCTTTTATCCATAACATGGGGTTAATAGCTACTACCTAATGTTGACACCATAAGTAAAAAGAATGCAACCTCCTAAAAGTTTTTCATTTTTTTCCTTCTCAACTTAGGAGTGCCCTTTTATGCTTTGGGTTACAGATTGACCTGAATTTCAGTAATTCCTCCAGCTTTTACTTTAATATAGTCTTCAGTTAAATTCAAGGAGAAGAAAATGTAATATCTATTTATATCTATCTATATCTATCTATAATGTATATGTAGATATGTTTGGAATGATATTTACTTGGTGGTGAGGGTGTTATTTCTTTCTGATTAATGGGATTTGGATTACCTAAAAAGAAACTCTTTCTATGAACTTGTCTATGCTACTTGAAGTTTTTATAAAGAAGAAATATCTCTTAAAAATAAACAAAGTCCTAATTTTTAAAAATTACAGCATTAACAGCATCTTTGTTTGGAAATTATTTTTCTCCTAGCTATTACAGTAAATCTCTGGCAAACATATTATAAATTTTAGAATTGAAGTATAAAATAAAAATGATTGTAGTAGCAGTATATTTTTTCTTAATATTTAAATCTAAAAACCAATATTCTGTAGGATAATACATTTTAAGGAAGCATATACAGTATTACAAGGAGACCCATCTGGGTTCCTAGATAAAGGTATTTCTCAATTTACATATCCCATAACTCCACAGGTTACACAATTAAAAAGCATGCTGTAGCTTATTAAAGCCATAAATAGAATCTACGCTTCTCTTTA
Source organism: Rhynchonycteris naso (assembly GCA_037038555.1). NCBI lineage: Eukaryota > Metazoa > Chordata > Mammalia > Chiroptera > Emballonuridae > Rhynchonycteris > Rhynchonycteris naso. Next base: position 63,091,490 of record CM073001.1, on the reverse strand, counting down.
ACAAAGCAGCATGACATAAATTAAAATTTTTGTGCAAATCTATTACCACTCCTAATCAACTCTATGAGAAATATATATAAGCCTAGGGAGGTTATAAATTTCGGAAAATTACTGGTACATCTGAGAAGGACTGTGGTATGTGCATGATACAGAATGTTAGAAAGTTAATCCTTTTTTCTGGTGAAATGCATCATGCACAATGGTGATTGACTTTTGCATTAAACCAAAATACACATTGATCATCTTGATTTTTTGAAGGGAAAAAGAGTGGGTTTTATTTTTCATACCCTTTTTCTATCCTTAATCCCTTGTTTTTGAAGATGGAGCAGCTGGTGTTTGACAAAGCAGCATCTGGGAGGCTCAGTGCAGCAGGTTCTGAGACCCCTGGACTCCATCTGCCTTTCTACAACTGTCATAGTACACTCAAAGGAGAGAGGTTACTCCACACCTTCAGAGAGTGAGCTTGTATCCTCCCAGCAGTTATAAGTAATAGCATTACAATTCATGAAAATCAGCAGTGTACATTTATTTGAAAAGAACTAGCTCAGGATATTACATTAGAATCATTTTCAACCTCTGTAAAGGAAAATTTTGTTTTCTGTATTATATCTGATGCTGTAAGACTGATCCATTTTACCTACCTGTGATTATAGAACCTTCCTCAAAATTAACTGTTTCTCAAAGTTAACTATATAGTGTTAATACTTTTAATAATTTTGTGTTAATAAAAGAAACTAATTTTACTCACAGCCATCAACTAGTGTAACTAACTATGCCTGTAGGGAAATATGCCAGTGTTCTTTGAGGTCATGGGACAGTTCAGGATAAGTAGGCTTTTTTTTGTTAACTTATGAATTGTCTACTTCTGGAATTTTATTATTTTCCTTTTGAAATATATATTTTTTATAATTCTCCTTCTTATTGAATTTATTGGGGTGACACTGGTTAACATAATTCTACAGGTTTCAGGCACACAGTTCTATTACATATCCTCTGTACACTTCATTATGTGTTTACCTCCCTGAGTCAAGTTTCCATCCATCACCATTTCTCCCCTCTGCACCCTCCTCCACCTTCTCCCACACTGACCCCCTGCTGGCAGTTACCACACTGTAGTCCATGGCCATGTGGAATATTCCATTTAATATTTTTATACTGAGGTTGGCTGTGGGTAATTAAAACCATGGAAAGCAAAACCACAGAGAAGAGGAGAGACTATCGTATGCCTATGTAGGCTCAAGATGACCTTAGCAGATAGAGTTATTAAGAGAAGCTAAGTATATTAAAGCTTTTTGTAAAATATGAGACTGATAACCAAGAACAACAAGTTGCTCTTACCTTGGGGTTCAAACATGCAGAATTTGCAAAAGAACTTGAAGCTAGTTAGTTGATAAAGCAAAGGTGCGTTCATGCCAGGCTCCTTTGTAGGCCGGAACCAATAGCTGCATTAAATTAGATGCACGTCCAGAGCCTTGTCTACTAATGAGTGACATGATGCAAATCTTCATGATCTTTGGAGCTTGTGTGGCCTATAAAAACTCTTCTAATTACTTTGTTCATTGGAGATTTGTGATAAGCATGTAAGAGCCATGTCCTGTACAGGTGAATGTATAGAAGAGAGTTGTCTAAATCAGATTTGTCATTTACTAGCACTATCCAAACTGCTTCTAGATCTAAATAAGATATATGTCCATTAATAACTGGTTTAAATGAAATTCTTTCATTCAATAAATAATTTCATTGTATGATATATTCTTCTTTTTTTGTCTCTTGTTTTTTTCCATTTTTTTAAAAATTATTGATTAATTTTAGCAAGAGAAAAAGGGAGAGAGAGAGAGAAGAACAGAGATCTAATCCTGTATGTGCCCTGGCTTGGGATCAAATAGGCAACCTCTGTACTTCAGGACAATGCTCTAACCTACCGAGCTATCCAGCCAGGGCTTGTTTCTCCCCATTTTAATGCAAACTTCTTAAAGGCAGACATCTTGTTTGTCTTGCTTCCTGTTGCAACACTCCCTCCTAGAACAGGTGCTTTGCATAGAGTAGGTCAGTAAATGTTGCTTCAGTGATCATAAACACTCTATGCCTTCAGTAATTCTTGCCCATCTGTTTCCCTGCTCAGTTTTCTCCTGTTTACACCTGTTATTTGTCCCTCTCTACCCTTTCATTCACCTTGAACTGCCAATTTTTTCATATATATTCTCTTACTCTTGTTAAAACATGCCAACTGCTACATTTCAGAAAGAATAGAAGGCATCAGTTGGAATTTTCCCAATCTCTTCCTCTATAGACCCACAAATTTGCATTTGCTATGTCACTCTGATCTCTCCCTCTGCTTTCTCATGACATTCTTCCTGTGTCTTTAAAGAGTTGTAACATGACTTTTGCACAGCAAGTAGTTGGTCTGTGAAGTTTTTTGCTGGTCTAAGGATGTTGTCTCTTTAAATAATCTTTTCTTATCAGAATGAGTAATTATTTAAAGGCATTAGAAATTTTTAAAATAAATTCTAATAAAGGAAGACATATTTAAATGAAATACTTTAAAAATAATTATTGAAATAAACAGAGAAAATGTTACAGATATAAAAAATTTAAATTTGAATTGTAGAGAGAGTTATTAAACTAGAGAAGGCAACCCAATATAGTATTAAAGACACTGACCACAGATGACAGCCCTGAGTTTTGGTAGGGCTTTTTTACCTATTAGCTTCTGACTTTGATCTTTCCACCTAACCACTCTGATCTTTAATTTCATCTAGAAAATGAGGGATTATGTCCTTCTTAATTTAATTTGTAATAGCTATAAAATAATACACGATAACAGTATCACTTAATGAATATTAGTTAATTACCAATGCAGTGGATAAAAACAAAAAGGCTTTGCCTAGAAAATAAAAGGGAAAAGTGCTAATTATTTTCATGATGAACTAGTAGCATTAAAAGTGGTATATATTTGCTGTTAATTAATAATGGTTTTATATTCATGGGGTTATAACATTTTCCAGTGTATTATAATACATTATAATAATTTTAGTTATATTTTCTGGGATTACTTGAAATAAAGTTTAACAAACACTTGAAAGAAATCTGATTCTTTACTGAGAGGTATGACCAAGACCTAAGTGATCATATTTTTCCAAGTAGAGAGGACAGCCAATGGAAAGCAGATACACAATGGACAGGGTTCTTCGAGGATGCTGGGTATAAATTGTTACAGTATTTTTCTTCCTAGGGTTTCTGGAGACAAGTGTGATATATGTTGTGCTGTATATCCTTCTAGCAAGTAGGTTTTATATTTGCTAAGATGATAAATAGCAATCATGGTTTTGAAATAAAATTGGAGAAAATAAAGGCTGTAACATCTGAAGGTTTTCATCATTCTAAGATGATAAAGGTGAATATTTACAATTTCCTCTCGATCATGAGCTGTAGTAATTTATACTACAGTATATCAAAGACTTTTTAAGTGGACAATCAACATAAAGGGAAAAGGAGAGAAGATATTTCATAGAATACTGACCCTTAAGTGAGGATATTAGAGATTTGCAGTGACATGGACATATTCCTACTCTCTCTGTAAAATAAGTGTATTGCATTAGATGATTCTTTTCAGCTCTGAAATTTTGTGACCTTGTAATATTCTTCACACTTTGTGACACAGGATGTTTGTTGCTGACTGGAGGGTTTCCTCCATTTATCAGAGTCAGTCCAGAGCACTGAACAGTGTATGAGAATGTAGACTTTAGTCAGGGCTGTGTTTGGAATCATATTTAGTGCTCTTATGATTTTGGCAAGTTACTGTAACCTTTTTAAGCTCCTATTGCCTCATATATTAAATGTAGAAAATGATGCTCATGCAATAGAGTACTTAAAATGATAAAGGGGATATGTTTATCAAAAGCAGCTATGAGTACACCTGGGGACCCATTGTAGGTTTCAGGGACAAGTAATTAAAAGCGCAGACTCTAGAACCAGATGGTCTGGGACTGAATCTCCGCTCTGTCCTTTGCTGCAAGTTACTTCTTCAAGTTCTGCTTTAATTTTCTCTTCTGTTTGTGTGCGTGATGATAGTGCCTACCTCCTAGAGCTACTGTAAGGAAAAAATGAGTTCACATGTAAACTGCTTAGAAAAGTGCCTGGCACATTACACACTCAACATATTTGCCATCACCATCATCATCATCACCATCACCACCACTACAGTTGCACAAGACTCAGATGAACTTGGTGTATATCATCCTTAAGTTTTAATTCTACTAAAGTTTTTTGGGAAAAAAATACTACTTTTATTAGATTCAGCATGTGTGTGTATTATGGAATAGAATTAAAAGATTTCATAAATATCAATAAAGCCCAGTGGAGCACTATAAAACACTTCCTGGCATCCTCAATGCACTCCACAGATTAATTCTTGTTATTAGTATTAGCAATAGTGTATTCCACTTGATTTTTAAGCCCCTGAATAACTTGTTATTGAAAACAGAGTGGCCTACTTGTGCCATGCAAAGAGTAAGCAATCACACAGGGCAGACAAAGCCAAAAAGCATTTTACAATCAAAACATGCACCTAATCTCACACTCCTTTTGCCACTCCAAACCTACGCTATAGGGCACAAATTTTACTCTTTTAAAATAACTTTGGTCACATGAAATGCTAGATGGACATCTCCAGTGAATGGAGTTTGAATTTCAATTTAATAATATTAGACTTCATAGATTTATATTATAAATTCCTATTATAGTTGTTCAAGAGCCATGGCAAATGTTTTTTGAAAATGTTAATTTAATTATAGACTCAGAGAGTGAAAAATAATGTTAGCCATAAAAGGGAATAATTCAATAAATATTTATTTGGCATATACAAATGTGTCAACCCCTGCTAAATGCTGGGCTTACAAAGATGGATAAGCTCTAAGCCTTTTGGTTGAGTTCTCAGCATCTGGGGTATGGCAAACACTGTTTGGCTGAATCAATAGCTTTTTCTATCCCTTTTCTCTCTTGCCTGAGAATACAATCATGCTGAAAAACTAGTAGCTACTGAGATGTGAATAGAAATTGCTGGAGGTGATAATGCTGGTAGGGACAGTAGTAATACTTCTGTTTTCTTATTAAACGAAGAAAGTTGTGGCTCATCCTCCTCTTTTTCTTCTTTTTGCCTGGAGCACAGATTTAATGCTGCAGGGCAGCAGCCATCTTGGGACAATAAGGGGATAAGGCAAAGATAATTGGAAACATATTAGACCTCAATACCAGATGCCACTATGTTCTGACTTTTTAAATTTTCTTTATGAGGCAAATAATAAATATTTAAAAAGGTAAGAGCATCCAGTGGAGTAAAGACAGTCTCTTTAACAAATGGCGTTGGAAAAACTAAACAGCTACCTGCAAAATAATGAAACTAGACCACCAACTTACACCATGCACAAAAATAAACTCAAAATGGATAAAGGACTTAAATGTATGCCGTGAAATCATAAGCATTCTAGAAGAAAACATAGGCAGTAAACTCTCCGACATCTATCGAAGCAATATATTTGCTGATTTATCTCCACAGGCAAATGAAATAAAACACAGGATAAACAAATGGGACTATATTAAACTAAAAAGCTTTTGAACAGCTAAAGACAATATGAACAGAATAAAAAGACAAACCACACAATGGGAGAACATATTTGACAACACATCTGATAAATGGTTAATAACCAAAATTTATAATGAACTTGTAAAACTCAGCACCAGGAAGACAAACAATCCAATCAAAAAATGGGCAAAAGAAATGAATAGACACTTCTCCAAAGAGGACCTACAGATGGCCAATAGGCATATGAAAAAATGCTCAACATCACTAGTCATTAGAGAAATGCAAATTAAAACCATGATGAGATACCACCTCAAACCAGTCAGAATGGTGCTCATTAACAAACCAACACATGATAGGTGCTGGCGAGGATGTGGAGAAAGGGGAGCCCTCATGCACTGCTGGTGGGAATGCAGACTGGTGCAGCCACTGTGGAAAACAGTATGGAGATTCCTCAAAAAGTTAAAAATGGAACTGCCCTTTGACCCAGCTAGCCCACTTATAGGAATATATTTCAAGGACACCCTATCACTGACTGAAAAAAAGAAATGCACCCCCATGTTTATGGCAGCATTGTTCACAATAGCAAAGAGCTGGAAACAGCCCAAGTGTCTGTCAGTGGACGAGTGGATTAAAAAGCAGTGGGACATAAAAGTGAGACTATGAGACATGGACAAGAGTGTGGTGGTTACGGGGTGGGGGGAGAAAGGGGAGGGTGGGAAAGGGAGAAGGGTAGGGGCACAGGGAAAACCAGATAGAAGGTGACAGAGGACAATTTGACTTTGGGTGATGGGTATGCAACACAATTGAATGATAAGATAACCTGGATATGTTTTCATTGTACATATGTACCCTGATTTATTGGTGTCATCACATTAAAGTTAATAAAAAAAAAGTGGTGGTACATATATACAATGGAATACTATGGGGCCATGAAAAAGAAGAAAATATTACCTTTTGCAACAATATGGAGGGACCTGGAAACTATTATGTTGAGTGAAATAAGCCAGGCAGAAAAAGAAAAATATTATATTACCTCACTCATTTGAGGAATCCAAGGAACATTGAGAACTGAGGAAAGGAATTGAGACAAAGGAGGGATCAAATGGACCAGAGGGAAAGGAGAGGATAGGATGGGATAAACCTGAAGGGAAGGGGGGAGGGCGCTGCAAGGAGGGGGGTAAGGGAGATGTGGAGGGAAATATGGGGGAGGGGGGATGCAGTTTGGTCACCCTAGAATCTATGTAAAACAATTAAATTAAAAAAAAGTTTAAGGCATTGTTAGGTTTTCTGTTATTATATTCAAAAGCAGGACTGATACTAGAGGAGACATGCTTGCTTGCATGTAATCATGAGACAGCATTTCAGTTGCTGTAGCAATAAAAATAACTTTTTAAAGAGTTTAGTGGTTTAGGAGTCACACAGTCACAACTGAGAGCATACTTGAGCCTATGTTGAGGAACTCATAAGCAATCAATGACTTTTTAAGTCAGAGAACAAATATATCAAGCAGAATTTAAACATTTACATATATTTATTTTTCACCATTTCACTGTCAGATTTTAAAATATTATCGTGCTTGCGATGATTGCAAGATAATTATTTAAGAGATTAAATTAATTTAAACTTTCAATATGTACTTTGTAAACTTTATAATACATAATTCTATATTTCCTAAACCAAATAATTTAGAATTCTACTTTGGGGGTAAAGAGTGACATTATAAGACATTGGAAAATAACTAAAGTATTTGCTTCAGGAAAAGATATTTAAGCTTGTGGACATACAGTTGAATGTACTACAGAGTACATGAACATAAATTACACTTTTCAAGTTGTTGAAGCATATATACATAGCACAACAGGACATTAGGTAAAAGAAATATATTTTTATCTTTACCAAATTCATTACCAATTGGGTAAGACATAAGAAGTATAGTTTTAAAAACCAAAACTCTTGAGCATGTTTATATAGCAACACAAGAAAACACCGATCAGAGAGGAGCAACCTGCACACATTAAGTTAAGTGGAGTATACAGAAAACAGAGCACAGCTTTGGAGTCAGGCAGAAGTAAGTTAATTTTTGGCTGTGCCACATTCTACCTGCATGACCTTGTGGCTTCATTTCCATGGGTCTTGATTTATTTGCCTATATAGGTATAGTAGTGTTTACCTTGCCAAATGGTTGCAAAATTGTATGTAAAGTACCTCGCATTGCACTGTTAACTAGGTGGGAGCTCATTATAAAATAATGGCATAATGAAAGGTGCTAAATAATTTAGAAATAAGAAATCAATAAAAAAGATGGGGTAAAATTAGCAAAGAAAAAGATTACTTTTGCGTTTTCTTGGTACATTTAGAAATTAATTACTGTTTGGGACCACACTATGACTTTCTTCTGATCCATCATATATATATTACCCCCCATCCTCCCTACCTCCCTTATTTATTCCTTCTTTTAGCAATAATACTTGCTAGCCACTAAGTGTACAACATTCCCTTCAATATGGAACCTATGGTGGGATGAAAGAGACAATGGACAGGCAGAGAAAGAAGTAATTTCAAATTAAAAGTGCAATGAGGAATATAAACTGGTGCTCTCACATGGAGAATAGCCCACTGGGGGAGGTGATTTGGATGAAAGAGTCTATGTATATTTAGCACGCTTTTCCCTATTTTATTATGCCACTTCTCCATTTATTAGGAGATGGGTAGAAACATGCAAAAACTAGTAAGGGGCAGAATTTTGATTGTATGTCATCATTTTCCATTGAACAGTATCATTGTCTTGCTGTGGGAATCATCTTCTTAAATAGGATAGAAAAATGAACAGTAAAATGTCAAGAAATTACTTTTAATATTTTACCCAGAAAATGTATTAGTATTTCTGTCCTCTAGAACAGAACTCAATAAGAAAGAAAAAGAACACCAATGAGTTTGTAGGAAAATACCAAAACCATTTGTACACTATTTTCTTTCTGGTAATACCTATAAAATTGCCTTGAGACTTTAGCTAGTAAATAGTAACTAATGTAATCTTTACAATTTGTCCATTCCTTTGGGGTGATGCAGCCTAACAATAGAATCTGTTCCTAAAATATTGCATTTTACTAGAGATATTTCCCCTTTGGCTGGAAATACAAAGGTATTTCCCCTTTGGCTGTGTAAGGCTGCAAAATTGTATTGCTGTTTAGGCAAAGAATCTGAAACAAGAAACTACTTTACCCAGTAAGTATTTATAAAGAAAACTGGTAGCAAATAATTGACACAATGTAAGTTTAAAAGGCATTCATAAGTGAGTATACTAGTCTTTCAAAAGCATTATTTTGTTAGGCTAAGGATTTCAACCACCTGCCAATGATGTCACTTATTGTGATGTTCTGTACAATGAGTTCTATGATCCTCTATTATAATGTACCAAGATTGCACACAATAATGCTGGTTTTCACTGTAAAAGAAATGCCGACAAGTGTTTTGTATTTCAAAAATTTTGTGATCAGCATTTCTGAGGGCAGAGACATATGGGAATAAAAAAACGGTGACAGAGATGAGGTGTCAGACACCATGCGGGAGGGCTGACTTTATCTGTGCTACCATTTTAACAAGGAAGCAATATGTCTCAGAAATGTCCTAGAAAAAAACATATTTTGATGCAGTTTTCAACTTCAGTTTAAAAACTCCTGAGCTCCCTCACCTTTTCTTTCTTCATGACCAACATTTTACCTTTTGATTCACATGAATATTATGTCTCTTTTATTCATGCTTCTACTTTGTATAAATATAGGAAGGAATCATGGTGCTTTTCTATAGACAGCAAATTCAAGTTGTAGTTTTCTAATATAAATAGATTTTCAAAGCAAAAATCTTCCTCTTATATCTTTTTGGAGAAATTAAAACTCAACCCCCCTCAATTTAATATTCTAGTCAACCCAGCATCAGTCATTAGTCAAAGAAATGGTTGAGGCACAGCCATGTCCCATAGCCAGATCTTGGCATTGGCAGCTGGCTTTTTCTTGTTTTGCTATTTCTTCAAAAAGCAGATGACTAAATTTATTTGTGTCAGTCAGGTGAGAACAATAGTTTGATTAAATGTGCTTATAAATACTGCCCTCACTGAGTATAGCAGAACATTAGCCCTTGGACCATGGAAATTGCTAAACCAATATATCACTGACACATAATAAGAAACATGTGCATGGTATAAAGTTCACAAATTCGGTGTTTGAAATTTTCATTTTATTTTGCACTTTGGCTGATGCATTGCAAATATATATGTTAAACTCAACCATCCTCAGAGAGAGGTAACATGTGAATCTATGATAAAAAATTAACCTCTTGATTTATATTGGTTTTTCCAGTTAGCTAGTCAGCATCTAACTAATCTCTAAAGGGTTTGGATCTCAGCAGTTAAATTCTACGTGGGAGCAAGAAAGTGCCTATAATTTGCCACTGCTTGTTAGGTATCTTAATACTTATTTGAAAAAATGATATTACTGGGCTCCTTAGTTAAATAACTATTTTATTTGTATGGGTTAAATACAGATAAAATTTTCTTTTACTGCTGTTCTCTTAAGAGATTTGGATATGCTAATTGAATTGAGGAATTCTCAGGATATGGGATATAGCATATCAAGTTTCCCCAAAGTATTGGCTCTTGGAACCTCTCTTTGATTTTTTTTGTTTTGTTTTGCTTTGCTTTGGATGGTTATCTCACAAGACTGCTGTTCTTTGGCACACACTTTGGGAAACTGTGGTATGGGGCTTGAAGGCTCTTTTTATGCCAGAAGTAGTGGAAGATTAATCAGGTTAAGGATTAGAAAAGACATCAAAGAAAGGAAGAGAATGGTAATAATGGACAGAAAGACATGAACATCAGTTTTGCTTATTTCTCAATTTTATCTCAGATTGGTCATAGGCGCAGGCATCCTGACTGATTAACTGAGGCAGTATGTTTCTGCAAGCACACCAGTGGATGAGTCACTGTGGTAGAATGCACAGAGTATTTGAATGGGCAGTGCATATAATTATGGTATCATTGTTTGATTATTGCACCTGCATTGTATAGTAGCCTATGGATAGAACCATGGCAATATAAACAATATCATAATTACCATGCAGGCTATGTTACTTCTGATTATTATACTTTAGCATTCACAAGTCTCGTTAAGTACATATTTTGGGGAAACAAAACTTGAACCTTATAATGCTTAGAATAATAATGATACTAAGCTTTTATGCTATATTTTATTCCTAGTGTACTTAGTTCATTTTAAAAATTATTTTTGTTTATATGAAGGTATCAGCAATTGAATACATGCTAAAAATATGTTTATTTTACCAAGTAATTATGAAAAATGGTCAGTGACTCTGGAATTTTGAAAATTTTTCTACAGGTTAGCCTGGTTTCTTGAAAATGAATTGTACAAACAAGTTGGTATCTTGAAATGAATTACCTAGTACTGAGCTGGCCATTAGAACACCTTAACATAGTAGTAAGATAATTTACCCTTGTCCATTTTATAAAACATAATGTCAGACTCTCATAAATAAATATTTCAATGAAGTTGTTTTTTGTTCTGCTCCTTACAGATACCCTATAGAGATACCACTAATGTACTCATACCTATAACTTGAATTTAGATATTGATTTTTAATTATTAAATAATTTCAACTAGACATTAAAAACATTGTTTTGCGTTCAGAAAAACCTTTCTATCACTATAGAATGCAAAGAGTGACCTTAAATGACTACTTCTACTACTCTGAAGTTTGTAGTTACTTAAAGTTATTTGTCTACCAGGGTTTTTGGCAAAAGCTAAGGAAACTAGATATTTAAGTAGAGTATTATAGATAAGAAATAATTATTGTTTGCAGAAGTTATACCTCTTCAATAGTATTAAAGAGAATGTGTGGAAAATTAAAAAGGAAAAATTATTTTATCTACTCCATTTGAGGCTTTCAGAGTTCAAAGAGTATTTAATGCAGTCTTCTGATTTTTTGGATGGTGAAAATGAGCACCGAGAGATGACATGGCCTGAGTACTGTAACTCAAATAGGTGGCGACCGTCTCAGAACCTAAATCTTCAGACTCCAAGACTAGCACCCATTTCTGCATCCTCTGTTTCCTCAATTTTCATTTTACAGCCACAACAAAGCCCTGAGAGAGAAATGCCTGCTCATAGAAAATGTATCTGGAGGGATGGGCGAGTTTTCTAAGATTCTCAGTGATGATGACAAAGGTAAAAATAAAGAGAAGAAGAAATATAGCGAGTAAACATTGTGAATTCTATTTTTATGGCATTTTTTATTTTACATGTGCTTTAAAATAATCTTAGTATAACTTTGTTTTCTGGATGTGTTTCTACCATGCTGTATGTAAATCACATTTTTTATAAGTCAAATTATAAATACAACCAAGACCCAGTAATCTACAGGTGTCCTTTATAACTTTGTAGAAGGATTTTTGAATATTAAACACTAAACTTGTCTCTTTGTAATGCTAGATAGTTATTATATATCAGAGAACTTTTACTTTTAATGAGAATGTGTCTCACTTAAAGCTGATAAGCAAGTCCAGATTTCTATAAAGTTTTCCCACACACTTTTGTTGCGCCCATCTCCATTTTCTCATCTTTCTGTACCCTCATTCCTGACTCCAATTCCTACTTCATCTTCTTTTAAATGTGTTTTAATAGATTTATATGCATTTTTTGTTTTAAAAATTTTAGCTGTATTAACATAACTAGCAATTAAAATTGTATTTATTTATTTATTTTAAAATGAATTTATTGGGGTGACACTAGTTAAATTTATAAAGGTTTCAGATGCACAAATAACAACACATTATCTGTACACTGCATTGTGTGTTTATCCCCACCAGTCAAGTCTCCATCCATCACCATTCATTGCCCATACCTTCCTTCATCTCCCTTACCTCCCCCACCACACTCCTCTCCTCCTTAGCAATCACCATAATGTTGTCTATGTCCATGAGATTTTTTTCTCTCTTGTTCTTTTCTCTCTCTCTCTCCCTCTCTTTTTTATTTTGGTCCTTTTTTGCTCAAACTTTTCATCATCTTCACCTAGCTACCCATTCTTATATGTGCCCTGATTGGGGATCAACCCTGCAACCTTGGCATAAGGGATGACATTCTAACCAACTGAGCTCCTGTCCAGGGCTATATATTTAAAGTGTACAACACAATGCTATGCCCTTCTTTGACTTGAGATTAATTTCCACAAGCACCTGTCATTCTTGAAGTGAATTCATAGCCTAGTGTTCACTCTTTCACTATTATTTATTTGATTTATACTTGTTTCTTACACTTCCTTATTCACTTCCTGTTCCCACTTTCCTATTTTATTTTTTAATTCAACAGAAGAGTTTGAAAGCTGCTGAGTCAGCCTTTGGTCAGTTTCCAACCTCTGTGCATGAGTAATTGATTTTGGCTAGACATGCCAAAATTAAATTCTCAGATTGCCTAGCTTTAACAGAATTGCTCTGGCATTCTTTTCTACTCTTCCTAATGCATTCTCCATAGAATTTTATTGTACTTGTCAGATATTGGGGGCAGGGCTTGTATTTAGACTAATTGACTTTACAGCAAGATTGCGTCTTTTAAATCCACACATCTAATTCAGCTTAATTCAATGGAAAGAATATCATAGGAGGTAGCAGATTTGATTTGTATTTCTTGGATAACTTATATAATGTCCTGGTTTCTTTGTAGACATAGAATTGAAGTAGGTGATCTTTAATAATCTTTTCTTCATAACTTAGTGAATGCTGACCTGTGTTTAAACTCAAATTCAAGTAAAATGTTTTGTGTGAATGGGTGTTTTCTCTCATGGAACTAAGCAGGTGGCAATCAGCATCATCTCACTGTGCAGGTTAGCTTCATTCCTCCTGCAATTGATCTTATGCCCGTTTTCTCTCAACTCTTATAATCAGCTGTCTTTTTCATTTTCTTACATAAATACCTCACCAATTCTACATAAGAGTATTTTTGTAAGTCTGTTCCAAATGGTCTTATTTCTGCAGCACTCAATAACTCATCTGCAGATTCATATAAATGTTCCTTTTAAGATCATACAGCAATCTCAGAAGCTGTCCTCAGAAAACCAGTTTTAGTTATCTGTATATATTTCTACAATAGAGTCTTTTATTGTTGTTAGAAATTTGGAGAGAATACTATCATGATAATTTCCATGTATATTAAAGCTTCGATAGTTTTAATTGTGAAAAACAGCTATCCCACAAATTAAACTGTTAGTAAGATAAATGCATGCTTTGTATTAAAGTTGACAGGGTAGTGACCAGTAAAACCTAGTCACTGATTTAAATCCAATACAACGAATCTGATGACTTTTAATGCCTTTTAACTACCATATCTGAATAGGTATCTGTTACTAGAGAAAGAAATCTTTTAGGAAAATAAAATCAGTATTACTATACAAATCTGAAAAATTAATGGTCACGTCATGTTCTTGTCAGCGATATGAAATCAACTAAGCTAAAATGATAAAATGAAGTGAAATGTCAATATCTTTTGCATGAAGACTATGAAATGTATGCGATTCATTTTCATTTTCTAAGTTAAGGCCCATTTCATCTTAAACTAACCCAAATCCAGTTTCTATACTTGTAGGCACACCATTTAAAGGTTGGCATTTAATAGAATTTCTTTTATGACCTAAAAGGAATGCTGTCTGCTCACATCTACAATCAGATAAGAGAGGCAACAGTGACTGAAAGTAGGTGAATGAATTTTATTGCCTTACCATATTTTGATCCATATTAGCTAATAATAATACCCCAATTTTTTGTTAATTTAGTGCGGATTGATGATATTAAGTTAAATATTGGATACCCATCTATGCAAATACCACAATTACATATTCTTTTACAAAAGTCGTAAGTTCTCTCTCAGAAATGCTAGCCTAAACAGCCAAGAATAAAAGTTCAGCTTCTAGAATACATTTAGCAATGACATTATTTCATTAATCACTCTAGATTGCTCAATAACAGGTCTTTAACTGAGTAAGTTTGAAAGCATAAAATAACAGTGATATTCTTGAAAGAATAAAAATTTTGATAAATGAACTATTTAGATGCAAACCATCATTTGAAAGTGATAAATGAAGAGTAGTATAAATACCTTTAGTCTTCAAATTCTAGAGTCTTCTATATTTCTGAAGTGTTTCAGTTTTATAAACACCTGCCCCACATTACAATTTACTGTAACTGAAGTCTTAAACCTTGTATTTCTAACAAAATTGTGTTATTTTCACATGACATTTTTTTGGGTTACCAATTTTCTTAGTATTAGTAGAGACTTGCTTTGCTGTATAACATGTTTAATTTTGAGAGTTCATGACATATTGGAGTACATTGTCCATTCTTTAATTGGTGAGTACAGGGTTTTACATGTGCCCATTGCATCATAACTTTTAATTGTGCTGTTTAAATCTTATAAAGTGTGCTGATGTTTTTGCTGAGTCATCTATCAGTTATTGAATGAAATGTACTAACATCTACCACTATTATTGATGTTTGTTAATGGCTTTTTCTAATTCTCTCCATTTTACTTTGTATATTTGAGGCAATATTATGATATATGTAAAAATTTTAAATTTTCTGATTTTCCAGCTGAATCATTTATTGTTTTGTAGAAACTTCCTTATTCCAATGTTGTTTTTTTGCCTGTATATGAGTCTCACTTTCTTCCTTTTTATTTTTAAGTGAGAAGAGGAGAGATAGTGAGACAGACTCCCACATGTGCCCCGACTATGATTCCCCCCACAACCCTATTCAGGGATGATACTCAAATCAACCAAGCTATTTTTAATGCCTGAGGCTGACTTGCACTGGCCAACTGAGCTATCCTTAGCATATGACTGATGCTTAAACCAATCAAGCCACTGGCTACAAGAGGGTAAGAGAAAGAGAAGGGAAAGAGAAGCAGATGGTCACTTCTCCTGTTTGTCCTGAGTAGGAATCAAGCTTGGGACATCTATGTATCAGGCCAACACTCTATCTAGTGGGCAACAGGCCAGAGCCAGAGTTTCACTCTCTCTCTCTCTCTTTTTTTTACTATCTTTTTTCATCCTTTTACTTCCAACTTTATGTGTCACTATAGTTTAGTTCTGTGCCTTGCATAAAGCATAAAATCCAATTAACAAATCTACCCTTCAACTGATATTCCTTTGTATTTATTCTCATTATTGAAGTATTTTGGTTTATTTCTACCATTTAATTTTGTGTTTTTCACACTACTCTATGCTTTAGAGAAACACTGTTCTGTCTTCTATTTTGAGTTTCCAATCTTTTCCTTTAAACTAGTACTAAAATAAGTGTTTACAAAGTACTCATTGAATATAGAGTAAGGAGACACTTATTTCTGCCTATAGTAAGAGAATTGTAGCATAGGAATATGTGGGAATGTGATAAAAACATGGCTGATAGATATCTAAAGGCTGTGCTGATATACCATATTCAGGAACTTGGCTTTAATTCTAAGGATTTTTATCAGTATTGAAATATTTATATAGGTGGATGGTTTTATCTATTTTATTTAGAACTAAAATTAAAATTGTTATAGACAAATGAACTGGGATGAGGTTATGAAGCTGAAGCTAAGGAGCAGGGAGGCCAATTATAATTCACTGCAATAATCCAAGTGATAAATGACTAAGTGATAGTTGTGAACTCAGGAGAAACAATAGATTTGTAAAATATTCAGGAGGAAGAATCAATAGGTCCTAATGACCAATTATGGGTGTAGGGTTGTAATGGAATGTATGACTATGGGTGTCTGGCTAGGGTGATTGAGTACATGGTTGAGCCACTAAGAAGAGAATAGGAAATAGCAGCAGATGGGGGTCTTTTCCTGCTTGGGACAGCAGGCGTCCACTTACAGATCATTATAATAACATGATATGTAAGATTATTCAGATGATAGCCTGCCAAGGAAAGCATAATACAAATAGGGGGATAGATTTTTAACAAGAGAAAAGAACATCCAGAACGCTGAATTTAGTGAAAACTATGTATAGGAAAATTGTTTAATTCTGTAAACATTAAGAGATATATTAATTTAAATGGAATGCATCTAAAGGCTGTATAGAAGCATTATGAAGAGATAAAAATTGGTTTAAAATATTCTATACATACTTCAGAAATATTCATTTTGTTTTATTATTTGCTGAGGATATGTTTCATGGTTATGTTGTTGATTTTAAAATCAAATCTAGTTGAAATAATTTGATAAAGATAAATCAATCTTAACAAACAAGAAAATATTTATGGTTATTTGGCAATAAATGAGTACCTCCTGCTTAAATTATTTCTCAGTTATATTTGTTTTATATGACCTCACCTTATGAATAGCACAAGCTAAGTTACCCTTGTTGTCACAACCATGGTAATGAAGACCCCTAAAATACTGAAATAAGACAAAGGGTTGTTTTTCCAAGCATTAATACATTAAGCAAGAATAAAGAGGCTGTTTGAGATGCAAATCACCTTCTCTTATTCTTGCCATTATATCTAAATGTTTTGGGATGTTGTGGCTCTGTTAGTATTAATTTCAACAGATCTATAATTCTCCTGCTGTTAGACAGCTACATGACTGGCTTGTTCCTTATTGTGTTTTCATTTAATCCATAATATTAAATCTTTTGATTTAATGTCAGAAATCAATAATACTCACAAAGCTGATTCACAGGTTTTCAACTGGTAGATTGTTATTGTTATTGAAGTGTTAGCTAAAACATAATTGTTTAGAACAGTGGTTCTTAACCTGGGTTCTATTGAACCCTACGGGTTCGATGAGTCGGTCTCAGGGGTTCGGAGAAGCCTCTGCCACGGAGGCCAGAATAAAGTAATACCGTAATTTGTTGTGAGTTCATGAACTTTGTTGGTTTTGTTCTTTGAGCAAGGTGATGTTCATGCACTGCTCATTTTGTGCACCAGTAAAAAAACCATATACCTATGTCTTGAATTTGGAAAAAGAAATTAATCATATTTTATTTATCACTAAAGAAGGGTTCAGTGAATGCGCATATAAAACTGGTGGGTTCGATACCTCAAAAAAAGGTTAAGAACCACTGGTTTAGAATAATTGTTTAAAAATATTGTAGAATAAAATTTTCAAATGCTACTTTAGACAGTGTTTTTAAATGTGCCTTTAGAAAAAAATGTTCTTACAGTGAGTTGAGTAAGCAGAAAATCTGTATAAGCTGTAATTAACTCAGATAAATGCATGCATTATTAAATTAGCTTTTCTTCCATATTGGTGTCATGAATGACAGCCTTACTCTTTTTCCTTGGTTGTACAACCAATAAGTTAGGTAGATAATTGCTTTGATCCAGGATGTATTTAAAATTAACAATATATTCCTCATAACATCTCTAGTTGTATTAGGAGGACCTCTAAGTAGGTAGAAGTTCACTGAAGCAATATATATTATATAAAGCTCCTTGGAGCCACTAAACTTTATTTGTCAACAGAACTACTTATGCAATAAAAGATTCTAGGTAATAAATAATATGATAAAACATAGTTCAGCCCTAAATAGTTTTCAGGCAAGTAGAAGAAAATACAAAATCTAAATAAGAAAGTCAAATAAAGCACCCCAATTCATTTATAAATGTAATTGTAGGATATAGTAATAAGGTAATGTGAAAGGAGTTATAAGTTTATCTGTAGGGTGAAAAGATGAAGTTATTTTTTTAAAAATTTTATTCATTTTAGAGAGGAGACACACACACACAGAGAGAGAAAGGGTGGAGGAGCTAGAAGCATCAACTCCCGTATATGCCTGACCAGACCAGTGCAGGGTTTTGAACTGGCGACCTCAGTGTTCCCAGGTTGACGCTTTATCCACTGCACCACCACAGGTCAGGCAAAGATGAAGTTATTTAATAAACCATTGAGCACAATGTTTAGTACATGGTAAGAACCCCATAAATACTAGTTCATATTATATTTATGGCACAAAAATGGGAGTGTATAATCCCACTTAGATATTTCAGGAAGGTTTGTAGAAGCAGTGATGCTTGCACCAGATTGTGGAAATATCTAGGAGTTCACTAGTTTCAATGTGGGGAGAGGATCTTCCAAACAGGAGAGTGTGAGCTAAGCTATGAATTAGTGAATCTAGGAAGTTTGGCATTGAAAGATAGTGATTCAGGAGAGAACCAGGACTTAAGGAGAAAGCCAAGGATATAGAACAAAGTCAGGTCATGTAGACCCTGCAAGTCACGCTGACCTTAGAAAGGTATTAAACAGTTGGATAATTTGATCTTCTATGCATTTTAAAGAGATCATTTGATGGCTGTGTGGAGAATGAATTGAAAAGGATACATCTAGAAGCAGAGTGTCCAGCTTGATGACTGTGACTATGGTCTATGTAGGTGATAATGAAGATTTGAACCAGGACTATAGCAGTGGGTATGAAGAAGAGAAAACTGGCCAATATGTCATTAAAGAATGAGATCTTGTGTAACCCATAGGTCTTGGTAACCAATTAGGTTTGTGAAATAAAGGAGAGAAAGGAGTCTGTGATGACATCCACTATTCTGGCAGAGGACTGGGTGGATGGTAGTGCTGTTATTCACTGAGATAGGAAATTCAAAAAAAAGAGCAGGTGGGTGGCAGTGGGAATAATCAGTTATTAGGGATTGCTGAGTTTGCAGAGTTTTGTGCCATGCAAGCAGTGATACTTGGGGGGAGTAAGAAATTTGGATCTGTTGCTCAGGTGACAGATCTCAGACTACCAGTTTAGAATTAAGGCCTATGAGCTATACTTGCAGCAAGAAGAAGAGAACTGTAAGGAATAACAAGCACAGGAGTGTCCAGAAGAGAGACTACATGGAGGTTTTCATCTTGGTAGTGTGTTGTAGTGTTAGCCGAGTTATGTTTCCCCTTCTTTCCATTCTGGTTTTGTAGCTTTACATCTCATATTGTAATATTCTGCAAATTTCAGATAACCAATTCAATATCTAGAGCTTCTCCAAGGACTAGTGTTTTATAAAATCTCACAATAATTCTCACATATATGAATGGCTGTGGTTGTAACTATAAATACTATTGAGAATAATGAAATTGTCATTAGGATTTTCCTCTTCTATGTATCAGATTTTGAAATGTTTGGAACTTCTGTTTGATGGCCTAGTATTAATTTTGACTGCAATTTTGGTCGCTGGTGACACAGTGTATCAGAACCTACTCGTCTTGAGGGTGCAGAATTGAAATATGAATCTCAGGTCTCCTCAGAACTTACTACTATTGTGCCATTTAATGTTACAATATTACTCTGGTTACTTTTTTCATACTTTTAGAAGTTCAACAATCTTCTAAAATGAAGAACTGTAGATATTTGGTAATTGAGGGTCTGAAAATAGAATGTTCATGGATTTCCCCTGACCAGGCGGTGGCGCAGTGGATAGAGCGTTGGACTGGGATGCGGAAGACCCAGGTTCGAGACCCCGAGCTAGCCAGCTTGAGCGCGGGCCCATCTGGCTTGAGCAAAAGCTCGCCAGCTTGGACCCAAGGTCGCTGGCTCCAGCAAGGGGTGGCTCGGTCTGCTGAAGGCCCACGGTCAAGGCACATGTGAGAAAGCAATCAATGAACAACAAAGGTGTCGCAACGGCAATGAAAAACTAATGATTAATGCTTCTTACCTCTCTCCGTTCCTGTCTGTCCCTATCTATCCCTCTCTCTAACTCTCTCTCTGTCTCTGAAATAAAATAAAATTAAAAAAAATGTTCATGGATTTCTGTTTTTAAATAGATTCACACAGAGCTTAATTCCATTTATAAAGTGAGCTAATTTATCCCACACTGTAACCAATTTAGAAGTTTCAAAATTATTAGCTAAAAGTGTGATAAGCTAAGGCCTGACAAACACATTTTCAAATCTGTTTTAAATGTTCAAATTAAGGTTAAAAGTAATTTTCTTTCTTTAACATTTGAAATGACTGGGTATGTAATGCCTTTATATTAGTTATGGCTTTTATCCATATAGGTGACTCCTTATTGTACAATGGAAGCAATCCGCTTGCTACACATTTGTTGCTCCTTTGTTGGGGCTTAGCTTAGTTCAGGCAGATGGACTTGGATGGTTAAGATTTACAAATGGGAAAGTGAACTTTCATTTCAGTGTACATTTATTCATTCAATCTGTTATTCATTCAAATTATACTGTCCTGCATGATATGTTATAAAATGTTATGAAAATATACAAAACAGTTAAAACTTTGCCCTTGAAGAGCTTGGTCTCAAATAGCAAGAAAAAACAAGCCAATAAGTTGCTTAAGAAAAATCACATAAGAGAGGCAAAAATTTATAAGAAGAAATTATGAACCTTCAGTGAAGGACATAAATGAAAACCTAACTAAATTTGAGATATGAGATGTGCAATAATTAGAAGACTAAAGTTAATAAATATGTCAATATTCTTCAAATTTTCTGAAATATAAGCTTGATTGGAGAAGGCAGATTGGTCATTTTGTTCAATTATGTATCATTAGCACTAGAATAATGCCTGGCACATAGTAGGCACTTGACAAACATTTGCTGAATCAATAGTATCTGAAACTTCACCCAAAATCCCATTTAAAATATTTTTTCAGATGGAACTTGACAAGTTTGCCCCCAAATTCATAGATTCATAGATGGAAGACATAAAAATACCAAAATTATGTTTCCGAAACCTAATGAAAAGGTAAGCTTGCCATGCTAGAACATGGTAGACTATATTTAGAAAGATGGTCACAACACTATCTCCCTTCCTATGTGTTTTATTGGCAATGTGATATTTGTGCCACTTCCCTCATCAAGAGGCAGAGTTTATTTTTTGAAACTGTTGAAGTAATATAATAAAGTAGAGGTAACTTTGAGTATTTCTGAATCTTGGCCTTAAGAGTTCTGAAACTTGGAACATTTCTTATTGAATCGCATCCAAGGCCCAGATAGCCACATGGAGAGACCCATGGGAGAGAAAATAAAGGCTTATGGTTGACAATCCCAGCTGAGCTACCACCTGGCAGCCAGTACCAGATGTCAGCTATGTGAAGAGGCTATTTTAGAGCTCATTGTTGTCCCAGGGGCCAAGCAGTACAATAGGAAGCATAATTTTGGGTTTACCATAAAATCATGAAAAATGATGATATTTAAAAATGTCCACAAATTTTGGAGCAGTTTGTTTTACAGCAATAGGTAATTGAAACACCAATATAAATGCTTGTTTAAAGCGATAATAACTTGACACAGCATGATAATGATGCAGTGATGGGAAACTCATCATGTTACAGAGCATAGAAAGACTTAGATATTTAAACTGTGATAAGAAAACTGAAGAAAATATTTCTGTAACTAGGGGATAAAAAGAATTTATCAAACAAGTCATGAAATGTTAAGTGAAATTTTTAATAAACTGAATACATTAGAATTTAAATTTCTGTATAATGAAAGATTGCCATGAACAAAGCTGAAAAACAAAGTGCAAGAAGATACCTGTAATACATAGAACTGACAAAGGATTTGTATCCAGATGGTATTATGAATTCCTAGAAAGTAAAAAGGAAAAAGAAGAGGAAAGCATAAATCTAGTGTAATATAGGCAAATGATATAACCAAGCTATTTTTCAGAAAAGGAAAACCAAAGGATAAATAAATGTTTGAGAAGATGCTCCGTTTCACTGCAATTAGCAAAATGAAGATTAAGTCAATAAGGAGATTATATCTGAGAGCCAGTGGATGTTAAAACTTAAAGCATGACAATATAAAATGTTTAGGTGTACAGAAATGGAGACTTCTATATGCTGCTGGTTGCAGTGTAATTAATATTAGTTCTTTACAAACATCTGTTAAAGCAAAGGACCTTCATATACTAAGTGTTGAAGTAGATAAGGAGGTACAAAATATATGTTGCCTCAAAATGGTTAATAGCAAGGAAAAGATTGAGAAATAACCACAGTCTTCTGGTTACTATTAAAAGGTCAGTCTGGCCACAATGTTTTCAGTGAGGCTGGGGTGGGTGGGCACTGGTGGGACTCGGAGGGTGTGATTGCAGGTAGAGTTGCAGAGTTCAGTTTTGCCTATGTCACGTCTGAGATGAAGTGAGGCACCAGAGCTGCAATCAGGAGAGAATGCAATCAGTTCTGACCTTATAAGAAGAGTCAAGAATAGAGATAGAACCTTGGTATCCACAGCACTGAAAAGATACAATTACAGAAGAGTATGTAAGTGACACTGAGACAGTAAGAATGAGGGCTAATGCCCAAGAGAAATAGTTAATAAATGGCCTGGTTTTTAGAATGAGGAGATGGCCTTTGGTATAAATTAATCATAACTGATGACATAAAAGTATTAGAAAGTATCTGAGGATTATATGCAGAAGGTACTAGAAGATATCCTACAGAAAATACAGTTTAAGTTTAAAAAGCACAGAGTTTGGATAACTGTTTCTAGTGGTGAAAAAATTTCACTTTTACTGAGGCTATGAAATGTTTATTTGATAGTGGTATTCAAACATGTTTGAGTAAGTGCTTTTAAAATATTTTAAAAATCAAAATAAATGGAAATTGACATGAAAATGACTGTTACCAGGTTTTTTATTTTTAATTTTTTTTTTATGACAGAGACAGAGAGAGGGACAGACAGGGACAGACAGGCAGGAAAGAAGAGTGATGAGAAGCTTAGTTGATGCACCTTAGTTGTTCTTTGATTGCATTCTCAAATGTTCCTTGACCAGAGGGCTACAGCAAAGTGAGGGACCCCTTGCTCAAGCCAGTGACCATAGGGTCATGCTATGATCCCATGCTCAAGCTGGTGAGCCTGTGCTCAAGCCAGGGACCTTGGGGTTTTATTTGTTTTTTTTTTTTGACCTTGGGATTTTGAATCTGGGTCCTTTGTGTCCCAGCCCGATGCTCTATCTACTGCACCACCACCTCCACAGGCCCAGGTTTTTAATCTTTTTTTTTTTTTAAAAGATGCTTTTTTTAAAATTCATTTTAGAGAGGAGACACAGAGTGAGAGAGAGAGAGAGAGAGAGAGAGAGAGAGAGAGAGAGAGAGAGAGAGGAGCAGCTGGAAGCATCAACTCCCATATGTGCCTTGACCAGACCAGTGTAGGGTTTTGAACTGGTGACCTCAGTGTTCCCAGGTCGACGCTTTATCCACTGCATCACCACAGGTCAGGCGTAGGTTTTTAATCTTAATATAATTTCCCTAGATAGCCTATTGAAATTGATCAAAAGTCTTTTTTTTTTAGGAAGTATTATCTAAAAAGAGCAAACAACTTTCTGGAGAGTGGCACATATATTTCTATGTCTTGAGGAGCAATGTACAGAAAATTTAGAAACCAATGATTTCCCTCAAATTATTTCAATTTAAAAGACAAAAGTTTAGAAAACTTGGCCTAATGGTATTTTAAATTTATTGATTGTTTGAAATAGTTGGGAAAACTCTAAAGTGCTATTCATGGTCTGACTGGTTGTGGCACAGTGGATAGAGTATCAACCTGAGACACTGAGGTCCCAGGTTTGAAACCCCAAGGTCACCAGTTAGAGCTCATACTCACCAGCTTGAGTGCAGGGTCTCTGACTTGAGCATAGGATCATCAATATGATCCCATGGTAACTGGCTTGAGCCCAAAGGTCTCTGGCTTTAAGCCCAAAATCACTGGCTTGAGCCCACAATCATTGGCTTGAGTAAGAGATCACTGACTCGGCTGGAGCCCCCCAGTCAAGGCACGTATGAGAAGCAATCAGTGAACAACTAAAGTGCTGCAACTACAAGTTGATGTTTCTCATCTCTCTCCCTTCCTGTCTGTTTGTTTGTCTGTCTCTCTCTCAAAAACAAAAAGTAAGTTGGTAAAAAAATAAATAAGTGCTGTTCATGTAAAAATTCCAATAATATGTATTTTAGATTATCAATCCTTCAAGGTCAAATATGATTTTCTGAAGGTTCTTCTGCAGGGTATCTTATAAGAGTGGTACCACTAGAAAGTATTTATATCTCTAAGTGGTTTAATGCATGTGATTTCACTACTCAAAAAGCATTGTGTTCATAAACATAATGATACTGTGCTTGCCCTGCCATTCAAAACAAATTAACTAGATGCTATACAGTGTGTCCGTAAAGTCATGGTGCACTTTTGACCATGTGATTGGTCAAAAGTGCACCATGACTTTACGGACACACTGTATTTAATTTACTAGAACTGCATAGTAATGTGGTCATAATGCTTATAAAATCTCATCCCATTAAATGAGTTATCAGCTTTGGAAAGGAATAGTTTTTGGTTACATAGTTCAACCTATGAACATTATCATGTAGGGAGATATCCAAATTCCAGATTGTCCAAATGAACCCTAAAGGGGTTATGCTTTGTTATAAATATGCATCATCCATGTGGAGTATGAACCCCACTTCATTATTTTTACCATAACAAAAGCCTGACTTCATTCATACAACAGACTGAATTGAGCAACAGAAGTTCACTATCTGCTCACAAGCATAAAATACAAACTCATAAAAATGAAGACTTTACTAACCCATCTTACATTAAGATGGGCTTCCTAGAGTCATGTGTTTTATGTAAGGTTTATACCACAATACTTAAATGATTATCTTAATTTTTAAATTTAGTTCAACAAATATTTATTGAGCATAATTAAGGGTTAGGCACTGCGCTAAATCCTAGTGCCATTAAAATAATAATATAGTTTCTCTTATTTGAAATATGACATTATAGCAGGTAATAAAAATATTTAACTCTCTTTCCTGGATGGGCTCAGATCATCAACCAAATATGATAATTTTTGGTGCCATGGAAATCATGGAAAAGTATTTTCTAAGAAAATTCGCTCAAAAAATATAGAGGTAAATCTTTAAAATTTAAATTAGTTGCCTTATTCTATATAAATTATATGTTAGATAAGTTATTCACATATGTATACAAAAAGTTCATTTATAATGTAAATCAATTTTTTGTATGTCAGCTAACATAGACATTTGAACTGATGAAAATGTGTCAGTCTAAGTGTGCGTGATAATGTAGTATGGCATCTGCAGCACCCACTTTATTCTGCAAATGAAATCAAAACAAATTTAGCTATTAACATAAATCTAATTCTGTTACACAGAAGAAATATAACCAAAAATCAATATTTAAAACAAAAATATTTTGTATGAATGATTTTTCTCTGTTTCTATGTACTTTAGGGAATAAGTTGATATGTATTAATAATGTGAGAATATATTATATTCTGGAATAGCAGTTGATTAATTCAAGAGTTAAGTATCAAGGCTGTAGTGGCTCACTGCTTAGCCCAATAGGAAATTAAAGAAAAAAATAGGATTTTGGCATCACCTTTAAAGAGTTTTTACTCTAAATCTCTTTCTGATTCTTCATTTCTAACTGCTAAGAGCCACTGAAATGAAACAGATAAAATGCCCAGAATATTTAGGAAGGGAGAAAACACTGTTGATTGCCATAGAGATAATAAACCTTATAAAGAATAGGTTAGAATGAATTTTTGTTTAAGTGTGAAAGAGAACTGAGGAGTAAGTCTCCAGGAGCAGCTTCACTGGACATGAACATGAAGACCAAGGGAGGTGAGACTGCAATGGGTGGTCAGAGGGAAGAGGTAAAACTAGTGTCATTTAAGTGTGTGTGTCCTGGGGGGGGCACTAACCTGGAAGAAGGCAGAGTTTTAGAAAGGTTTATAATTATTTATCCATTGTGAGTGTTATGGGAAAACAGTTTAAGTAGGCAAAACAAATTTCACCCCTCCCCTTTCTCCTTAGTCTAGGCCAGTGGTTCTCAAACTGTTTAAAGTTGGGGTAGATTTAAAATTCTACAAGTAATTGTAGGCACATTATATACAAATTTCTTAGAAATACGTTATAATAATTAAGTCAAATATTAAAGAAAAAATATAAAGTCTAAGTATGCTTTTATGGTTATTAAACAAAATAAATATGACAAAATTAAATTCTGACATTAAAAACATTTTTATGTTACATATTTTGAGTTATGCTTTTTAGAATTCATAAAAAGGGAGGTTAAAGATAAAAAGAACAACAAAAACATCTTTTTATATATATAGATACATTCTTAGTAAGATTTAGTAAATTCGGTGCAAATGTGTTAAGTTTTTCATTCTTGTGTTTATGAGAAACATGAGCCTGATGTATCCTAGCGATTTTTTCAATGTTTGGGCATATATTTGAAAGGCAAACTCTCATTTCCTCGTCAATACATTGAAAAATTCCTCTCTTTTTATTCTTAATTGTGTTGAGGGTAGAAAATCCTAATTCACATAAATAGGATGTTGAAAATTATAGTAAAATGTTCAAAGCTTTTTTAGATATTGCCACATATTCTTCTTTTATAGAAATTCAAAGTCTTCAAGAAACAATTCCTTATGTTTAATCATCAATCCAAAACCCCACCATACATATCATCTTAACTTTACACCAAACAAAGGATAGAAGAAACTTGCCTCCAGTCTTTCCGGGGAACATGGGGGGTAGTGTAAACAATCCAGCACCACAGGTTAACAGCCTTTTGTAACCTGATTAGGCAAGTGAGGTGGGGGCTTGGGCAGACTGTCAGCTTACAGCCAATTCCCCACACCTCTGTCCCCCAAAAATCTAAACTCCAAAAACCCTGTTGGTTTTTTGGTCCCCAACTGGGACATATTTCTCTGGAATACCATAGGGCGCACCTGGAAATCTTCTAGGGTGCACTAGTATGCCCTGGCACAGACTTTGAGAACCACTGATCTAGGCCTTATTTTTAGCTTCTAGTATTGAGAGAAGTTCTAAACAGACTGCAAAATGTTTTAAAGGCCTTTAAACAAAAGTGATTTGGGGCAGTCAGAAGGACTGATGTAAGATGGTAAATCATAATGAAAATATCATTTACACCATGCTGTAAAATTGTCACACTGACCACTGAAGAAAAAAATGCACAATATCCAGAGGGCAGAGCATTCTAATTTAGAAAGAATGACTGAGTTGATTGAGTAGAAGTAGAAGATATATAGTTTCATTTTAGAATAGCATCTGTGTGATAGCTAGAAAATCATTGTGTGGCTTAAATGTTTTCAATGGATTTCTACCAAATCATGTTAAATTAGTAAATTCTAAAACATTTGAATCTAAAAGAACAAACACCTGAATATAATCTTATTAATGACCTTATGAGATAGTTAATTTGGTTATAACTGTTAAGTAGGTGAATATACTTAGATTAAGAAATGAGGGAACCTGATCCAAGTTTATAATGTTAGGAAAGTTTGGAGGGGACAGGAAAGGTGAATTTAGTTTCTGTTTCTAAACCTTGTGCTTCTTCACCACACTGCACTGGATCTACTGCCCAAAATAAAGCAAAGTGAATTATTGACCAGAAACTTAAATTATACTAAGTACAGTTTCAATGCCAATTGCACATTATTGTGTTCTAATTCTTTACAATTTGGTAACTCATGTTTGTTATGATGGAAATATTTATTAAAAGGACCATTTGATTAATTTGAAAACCTGATGTTTCAAAATCTTCTGCATTAAAAGGATTACTTTAATCTATTATAAATAAAATTAAATTGGGAAGCCACTGCTAACATCTTAAATATGGATCAAAATTTATTTTTCAAAATCTATTTACATGTAGTTATCATGAACCAAATTTGTAGAAATAAAATAGTTTTGATATAGCTATTTTGCCAAAGTCTTAGCCTATGCTTAGTATTCCAACTTTCGGATGTAGTGGTATGTCCTTGAATGAGAAAGTGGGGTTCCAAAGTTGACCTCAAATTTTAAGGGCCAGATGTCTCCTCAGTGATTCATGGCAGTTGTGATAATGATAACTTGGTGATTTTCATGGCAATGAAGTCAATAACTGGATAAATATCTTTTTTCAGAGTCAAATAGAAAACAAACAAACCAATAGAAAAAAACCAAACTTTTCATGAGCATCTTCTTTTGTTCAGACCCAAACCTCAGCTTCCTCTTTGACTCCTTTCTCAGTCTCCAGCCTTATGCTCTCTCATTAGGAAACTGTTTCACCTCTGCCATCTCATAAAGATGCACAGAATCCAACTACTTCTTACCTCATCATCTCTCACCTAAACCAATGTCATATCCTTAAAACTGGCTCTTTAATTCTGCCTCTTGTCCTGTTAAAATGTGAGTCATATTGTGTCAAACTGTGGGCACCCTTCTCCGTCTGCGGAAAAACTGAGTCCTCACAACATGCTCTACTTCCCTCTGTTTTTAGCCCTGCCTTGTCTCCATTGCTCACAACATGCAGTCTGCTCCTGTCAGGGCTGGTGCACTTGATATTCTTTCTATTCAGACCACTCTTCCGAATATCTGCTTGGTTCCTTCTCCTTGCTTCCTTCAGATATTTGCTCCAATATCAGCTTATCAGTGAGGTTTGTTCTGACCACCTGACCCTGACTTCTTACTTAAATGGAAATATCACAAGGACAGGAAATTTCACTGTTTGCCTCACTGCTGTATTAAAGTATGTTGCCAAGTATAATGCTATAGTATGTGCTCAATACATATTTTTGAATGAATAAATGAATGAATAAATAAAAAAATTAATGACTATTATATGTGTCATTTAACCTCCACGTTAACAGTGGCATAGGTGGAATGATCTCCCTTTGTTAAATATAATAAATCAGAGTGATCAACTTGATAGCCATGAAGTTGCAAATTCATTATAGCCGAGTACTACTGATTCATTCCACTGATTCATTTTAAAATTCTTATTAGATAAAATAAGGTATCATTCTGTATCATTCTTCTATAAACTACTGAATCATTTCCTCATGAACCATTAGATTTTTTCAATATAAAATTTTTTATCATAGATATTTTGCTGATCTAATTAATTCGTTAAATACTCATCAGGGCACTAATATATACAGGCATTGAGTTAGTCTTTGGGATATACTAAAGAACAAGACAGAAAAACCTGGAGTTTACAGTTGGAAAACAGATATTGAGGTTCACCTGTGGACTGTATTTTTAGGTGTCTGGTCATTTTTGAGCATGAGAACCATTGACAGGATATTTGAGAACTGGAGAAGGGTGAGTGCTGGTTATATATTCCCCTGGAGCCTGCCTGTCAGGTCCCCACTGATGGATATTTAGTGTTATTCTCTAAGGCCATGTTCCTGTTGGGTGAGCCTCTCCATACATTTACATGCTTGAAGCTTTAGGAACTGTTCCTTTTCTTATTCTAGGTATACTAACCACTCCTCCTTGACTATCTGGTTATTTTTTCTCTAACTAATATTATAATAAATCATAATTATATTATTGTAATAGTCCCTTCATTAATTGTATAGTTTATGATTGCATCATTTATTTTCAACCCATCCATGAATGATAAAGGTGATTAGGAAAAGATCTCTGTGGTGAAGTAATAAACAATGTGAGTCTTAAGGAAGGCAGCCATGTGGAGATACAGGAAAGAACATTCTAGGCAAAGGTAACATCTGAGACAAAAGTGCTAAGATGAGGATGAGCTGTGAATGTTTGTAGAATTGAAAGATATTGGCTTAAGTTTACTGAGGAAAGGGGGGTGGGTTATAAGAAATGAGGATGGGATCAACAGGTACCAGATCTCTGACTTTGCATTAATGTCTCTTTTATACAGAAAAAAACAAAAACAAAACAGAAGCGAGAAAATTGTATTAGAAACATACATACTTTGTATGTTGTGCCTTTACCTAATTCTGTTTATTTGGGAGTTCTATAAGGAGTGAAAGGAAACTCACTAAAAATAAATTATTTACATTTTAATTTTCCTTTATGTGTGGTACATTTTCTTAAGTCATTTAAATACTCTAACATAAAAAAAAAAGCACAAAGAAAGTAAATATTCAATAGAGTGAAACTTCTCCAGGAGATACTTTTCATATATTCTATAATATTAAAAGAAATAATTAACTCATTGAGAAATAATATAAAGATCAAGTTTATATAGCAGTTTATCATTAAAAAAAATCTATCTTTATTGCTTTCATCTGTTTATGAGGACAATATTACCTCCTAAGAAATGCACATATTTATTTTCTTAGAGTTACCTCTGATTATCTCCTTTTCTCTTGTATTTACATTTGATCAATTTCACCTGTCTCCACCATTCAAGAAGAAATTAACTGCTTAGTCTTCTTACTTTCCTTCTTGTTCTTCCATATTCTCATTTATTCTTTTATAGTATTTACATATTTAAAATTGCATTGCTATTCTCTTGGTGTACCTTTAGCAAGTTGATAGGCTATCTTTTAGATTTTTGGTTCTTTTTTCTAAGTAAAATCACATTCTGAAAAAATGTTGCAACTCCCTGAAGCATACTCATTTCTGGTCAATATATTATCTTGATGTAAAAAGTGGTTTTGGTATTGAATAGCACCTAGAATAATCCCTGGCATATGTTAGATGCTTAGTTAATGTTTGCTGACAGGAAAAAAGCTTAAGAATATAGGTTCTGGTGGTAAGGAGACAAGACAATATGACCACTTATTCTGTGGCATTGGGAGATATTCAGCGTATCTAAACCTTAGTTACCACCAACTATAAAATTAAAGGTATAATAGTGCCAATCTTGTAGAATTGTTGTTTTTTCTAAGAATTTAATGACAAAATGTATGCAAAAGCTTAACTAGAGTCTAGCATATAGAAAGCACTCAAATGTTAGCTATTGTTTTTAGAAGTAAATATTTTATAACCCAAGAATAGTACATTTTAACAGGTAGTAAATTTTAACTGTGGAATTTTATCAGGATTTATTTATTGGTGAATTATTTCATTATTTATTGAAAAAATTTAAAGATAAACATTAGCTTATTAGTGAGCATATTTGGTGGAAAGCAGAAATCTTGGAGACATTTATTCCTATTTATAATTTATATGGCTATATATTTAAGAGTAGGATATTTACTTTTTTAATATGTATACAATTCAAGAATGGCATAGTGTTTAGGTGAAGAATGCAGCTATTACCTGGATCCCAAGTGGACTGAAAAAGTACTAAGTGTTTGTTTTTAAATTAGAACTGTTTAGCTTATTAGTGAGCATATTTGGTGGAAAGCAGAAATCTTGGAGACATTTATTCCTATTTATAATTTATATGGCTATATATTTAAGAGTAGGATATTTACTTTTTTAATATATATACAATTCATGAATGGCATAGTGTTTAGGTGAAGAATGCAGCTATTACCTGGATCCCAAGTGGACTGAAAAAGTACTGTTTGTTTTTAAATTAGAACTGTTTTGCCATTATTATTCCAGAAGTTAACTTTAATGCCAACTTAAATGTTAGATGAGGTTGTCAAAAAATCTAAATACTCACCCCCAATATATGTGTGTGTGTGTGTGTGTGTATAGTATGTACATGTATACACAATATGGAGAAGAAGTATTAAAATAGGACATTATTTTTTAAAAAATGGAATTTTCCCTCTGTCAAGGAGACAAGCTATTTCTTTATAAAAACCTTTTTTTTACTGATAATTCCTTTCCACCTGTACTTGGTCCATGAAGAGTAATGTCAATCCCATCAGGCATACATCTATAGATTAGTTATATAGCATAGTGATGCTTATTAAAATAGATCAGTCCCAAAGAAAATCATTGAGCTTTGGAACTGACACCTATTTAGGGACACTACTTTAAAACTCTTCTATTTTCTGATATACTTGTAATAAAGCAACATGCTTAAGTTTATAAATGTTAATAGCAGAAGATTCAAATGGAATCTAAAACTCTTTTTTCTTGGTCAGTGTTCTTTTTACTACAACACTGTGGTCATTGTGTCCTAGTCCTGCTTTCCTGAAATCTTCACTTAGTAAGGTCAGATTCATTTAAGCTGTCTGGCTTGGGCACCCTCATGACATTTCTTCTACTTTCGACAGTATTATGGATGAAGGTGTTTCTCTTCACAGCCTTCTTTATCATTGCACACATTTGGATATCTGAACCATCGGAAAATCCTTGTCTCACCACAGAATATTTAGATGTAATTTCAATTCTTTCTCTTTTGTCTGTTATACAAAGGCACTATAACGTCTGAGGATATTTTTATTTTGGGCACGGGCTTGTGTACTAGACTATATGTCAGCCATAGAGATCCCAGAATGAACAGGGATAGTGGGAGGTGGGAAGTGTGGAAGGAATCAATATTCTCACTATGCACTTTTGTACTTGGTAAATTGTAATCACATTACTCTAGGTATTATAGGTTCTATTTTCTAACAGCATTTTGGGAAGACTAACAAGTATAGCAAGCTTTTACAAAGATGTTTTCCAGAGCTCATGGGAAAGGTAAAGAAAATACATT
Source organism: Rhynchonycteris naso (assembly GCA_037038555.1). Taxonomy (NCBI): domain Eukaryota; kingdom Metazoa; phylum Chordata; class Mammalia; order Chiroptera; family Emballonuridae; genus Rhynchonycteris; species Rhynchonycteris naso. Next base: position 63,058,536 of record CM073001.1, on the reverse strand, counting down.
CTCATAAATAAAGCTGAGGCGAAAGCCAATTCAGCAGCCTATATGTGGGATATTTTTTTTAATATGTGGAATATTTTAAGAAAAAATGATATGTGATCTTGAAAGCCATATGTTATTATAAAAGAGTTTTATTTAAGAAAAATATATGAAAGGAAATCCTAAAATTGCTTATATTTGATGTCATTGAGTAATATTGTTTATTCTGAAAGAAAATATTGTGATTCTTATGAGAAGACTCATGAAAAAATAATACTATGTGTGAATAAAAAATATTGAGTAAATAATATTGCTATTCTGATGGAAAGACTCATGAACAAATATATATTTATGATGTTTCTAAAGATTTTATAAAAAGCAAGGAATTCTTTCTGAAATTTGTAGATGGCTTAATTAAAACAAAATTTCAATTTTTAATAAAACACATTGTAGTGGTATGAAAATTGCTAAAATTAAAAAGTGATCAGGAAGTTATTGTATACTAATATATTAAAATTAACCACCTACAGTTTTATCTCCTTATATTTTTCCTGAATAAATTATGCAGGGCAAAAGCACTTTTGCTGCGGAGAAAAGCTAAATTATCCCTGCTACCTTCCACTTAAGCTGTAGTTCTGTGCTATTGGCATTGGGCCAGGGGTTAATTGGCAGAACGGACCCCTCAGCACTTTTCCCATTTTTGGTGTTGTCCAGAAGAAAGAGCTCATTAAAAACTCCAGTCTACATGTTACTACAGTAGGTGCTGCTATAACTACTTTTCAAGAACCACAATCATACAAGCAATCCTGCCTGGTGTTCTATATCCTTTGTCATGTAGATTTTCTGTTCCTTTCCTTGTTTGCTCCATCTGGAGGGCCCTGGGCACATGTACAAGACTCAAGAGTGCCTAAACACAGACACATTAGTTGGGACTGCCCCTGCTCCAGATACCAGAGAGAGACTTTACTGGCACATTGCACCAGGGTCTTATGCCAGCTCCAGTTTGTTTGCCAATGTTGAGGTGAGGAACATGAAAGTGGGGCTAAGATGGAATGACATTTGAGGCAGCCAAAGCCTCCATTTGTCTTTTTGCCGAATGTGCTAAGCTGTAGACCCTGCAGTGGTTTCAAAAACAGTAAAAAAAATATTTTGCTCATTAACTTTTAAAGTCCTGCTGACTTTGTGAAGTCAATATAGCAGATTTTAAGTGATTGATGAAATGAAAAGCCCCAGCCTGACCAGTAAGCTTGGCAGTCCCTGCTCTCAGCACCGTGCCCTTCTGCTCATTAGTGCTCTTCCTTTTCCACTGTCTGAGCCAAGGACGCTGTCAGAGCTGGAAGGCTCAAGCCCTCTGCAGACAACTGCTTAAGATGGAGCTTGCATTGTCTCCCTGTGGTCTTATGCTTTCTTCCTGACTCTCTTCTTACTCGGGTCAACTGAAGGACTTCAGCTTCTTTCTCACAGTCTCTAATGTCCTCATAATACCTTACTTGGAAAGGCATAGCTCCATTTATACCTGTCTTTTGACATTTCAATCTATATGCTACTTTTTCTTTATTATTATTATTAAATCAGAGGTGGGGAGGCAGACAGACTCCTTCATGTGCGTCCTGACCAGGATTTACCCGGCAAGCCCCCTACCAGTTGATGCTCTGCCCATGTGGGTCACTGCTCTATTTCTCAGCAACTGAGTCATTCCAGCCCCTGAGGTGAGGCCATGTAACCATACTCAGTGCCCAGGGCCAACTTTGTTCAAACCATTTGAGCCATGGTTGCGGGAGGGGAAGAGAGAGAGATGGGGAGAGGGGTGGAGAAGCAGATGGTGGCTTCTTCTGTGTGTCCTGACCAGGAGTCAAACCTGGGACTTCCACATGCCAGGCTGACTACTGCTGAGACAACTAGCCAGAACCTACTTTTTATTTTCTCTCACATTTTATTTGTCTCTTAGCTTGTCTTATTTACCTTTTCTTTTTTTTTTTGTTTTTTGGCCATCTGGCCTTATCTGCTCATTGATCACTTTTATTTTTATTTTTTATAATCTCAAAGGGTGAATGGAATTTCTTGTTCCTATTTTAATTGCTTTGGTCTAATTTCAGAACTTACATTTTCATTTTTTTTTTTTAAGTTGGAAGAGGGGAGATAGTGAGACAGACTCCTGCATACTCCAACCGGGATCCACCTGGCAATCCCTGTCTGGGGCCAATGCTCAAATCAACTGAGCTATTCTCAGCACCTGAGTCAGATGCTTGGACCAACTGAACCATCCTCAGCACTTGGGGCTGATGCTCAAACCAATTAAGCCACTGGCAGTGAGAAGAGAAGAGAAAGAGAAGGAGGAGATAGAGGGAAAAAGAAAAAGATGGTCAGTTCTCATGCATGCCCTGACCAGGAATTGAACCTGGGATGTCTGCATGCTGGTTTGACTCTCTATCCACTAAGCTAACCATCCAGGGCCACTTTTTCATTCTTAAGGCAACATTTTCTACTCCTTAAATTAAAATATCTGGCTTAAGGTAGGCAATATCCTAGATACTATGTTCTCAAGAATCATGTGAAGACAGTATTACTCCTTGTTACAGGTAAGAAAACTACAGTTCAGAGATGCTAAGTAACTTGCTTGAATCACTCAACTATTGAGGGTTAGTGTTGCTATTTGAAAGCAGTTGTGTCAGTCTCTCTTCTCTATTTCCTTTTTCCAGTAAAAAATGATGCTTCCAATTGCCTCTGTTTTATTTTAAATGCTTATTTACCAAAATTTAGCTTTAGGCTGCCCTTAAAGGGGCTAATTTCCTTCAGTGCCACTCTTCCAAATAATTCTGTTGTTCCAACTGCCAGAATACAAATGTGTTTGTTTCACAATTTTGATCTACCCTAGGATATTGGTCAGCTTACTCCTTTTCACTGAGTTCTCACGTATGTAACGGTATGTGTTTGGAGCCCCTTGTCTCGTCATTAAAGGTAGAGGGAAGCATTCTCATATTGTCAAAAGTCTCCAAGAGCACTCCCATTTCTAAGAGAAATGAACACATAGCTGAGCCAAATAGGCAACCTTTGGGAACTTCATGTGGATTTCATCTTCTCTTTGTTCTTTTGATACTACTCTGGGAGCAAGTGAATGGTAAAACGATAAAGCACTGCGGCCGCAGGAAAGTGATGCAGTGTCCTCACTTCTTAAGTGTTTGGAGGCACCTGGCTTTTCCCCATACAGGTCCTGTATATTGCAGTTAAGTGTCATGCTACTTCCATAATGCATTAGTTTACAGAGTTAATAGGTTCCACTCATCTGAAATGTTGCATAAAATTACAGTGGCATTGAACATTACTGTCATTCAAGATGTGCAATATTGTACCAAGAATTAACCAAAGATGCCATCTTAAAACAGCTGCAGACTTAGATTTAGCTGCAGCAAGAAGAAAATGTTGTGCTATGGAAGTTGGCCAGAAGAGCAATGGAGATATGCTGTAATTGAGGAGGAGATAAAAAAAAAAAAGTGAGGACAGGCTGCCAAAAGGACAGACCTGAAAGTGGGTAAGCCATGATCAGTGACAATTCTCAAGGACTCAAAGTCCTGGAAAAGAGTGGGAATTCAGTGTAAGTGATGTCTGAGGGAGCTAAGGAAGTTTTAAAGCAGGCGGTCTAATCAGAAAAATATTTACAGATAGAATTGAAGTTAAAAGAAAACAGCTACAAATGTGATAATTCATTTTTAGGAGTTACTGTAGGCAGGATATTGATTGAAGAATAAACTGCTAGAAAAATGATTGATGCTTGAAGTGATCAATGTCTAAGAAAGAGCTCTGGAGTATAGGAAGTCAAGGCAAAGCCTGACTATTACAGGACTCGAGACTCTACTACCCTTGGACCTGAAGGCTATCTTCTGATAATGGACTCTCAGGAGGTTAACTAGCTCCATCTTAGGAAAAACTGTGGGAGGATTCAGTTGGTTTAATTTTGTGCTCTAAGCTGAGGTGGCAAAATTTTATTTCAACTGAATTGTGGGCTTGTGAGATTCTCATTCACTCCAGGGCCATCTGCCTTTTTGCTATTCATTTGGCTCATTTAGTCACAAGTGAGTAGGATGGTCTCAATAGTTTTGGTTCCCATTCAATTCAGATTTCTGCTTGGAAAACAGAAAAGGCCAGTGACAGCTGTTGCAATGTCGGGGTTCTTTTCCTCTGTGTGAGTCAGAAGGTGGCTTCCCCGTGTACTTTGCTGCTAACAGAGTAAGCAGCCAGTAAGCCTTCCCTTCATCCTCATGTTTGGATCTCAAAACCTATTGTCTTGCCTATGGTGCACCTGGTAAGAGAGTAGACAGGGAATACAGTAGTCTTCAAATCAGTAATTGACTTTACTGATGGGGTTGAGGATAGACTGGCTACTGACTATTATGGCTCAGTTAAACCTTTTGACTTTTACCCTTAACTTGAATCTTTTCCTCTGGTTCAGAAATAAAATGTTGACTATTTGATTAGTAATCAGTAGATATATTAGGTGCCGTACAAGTTATTAGAGATATTCGAGGCCTGTCCAAATATAAGGGAGAAGGGGAATGTCCCTATTGCCAAGATATAACCTTGTTCTCTTTTCTCTTCTTTTAAACACAAAAGGATAAAAACTTGAGACATAACCACCTGCTGTTCAATCAGTGCTTCAGGAAAGTAAAGCAGCACAAAACCAAACCAAACCAGGGCAGGGAGGCAATTGAGCCTGGTGTTTCAAAATCTAGAAAATTACAGTGTCATTTCAAAGGACTTTCTCTCCATAGGAAAAAAAAACAACTTTAAACGTTTTGGAATTCAATGAGGATGAGGATGATGAGGATGAGGATGATGATAAAGTGGAGCTAATGTTTTTGGAACTCAGTTTTCCCAGCAGTATTATCTGAAGTTTATCTATATCATCTTATTCATCTCTGCAAATAATCTGTGCTGTAAGTGCTGTTTTATTCCTCATTTTACTGATACAGCAGCTGAGGCATAGAATAGTTAACTGACTCTTCCAGGTACCGTGGCCAGTGCATGATGGATTGATTATACAAACCAGCAAATTGGTTTGTATAACAATCAAGTTGTCACTCTGGTTCTAGACTTGTTTCTGTGATATAGAATCTCATGCTCTATGGAAACTCCTACAGTATTTAATTTTTTTTATTAAACTGCTGAATAGAAAAAGGTTCTGCAGGTGTGTTCTAAAACTATGAACAAATGAATCCAATAGAGTACTATTATATTATATTATATTATATTATATTATATATGATTTTCTCACTTTATAATGATCCCAATCTCAGTCATATTTAAAATATAGGTATGTGAGGAGTGGTTATTTTATGAAAGGGCTCATCACTTTATCAGAAAGATTGAGTAAAGACTTCCTTCAAATGATCGGTTTTGTACAATTCACATAAATATATTTCATAATAATTCAGTTAAGGCAAAAATTTTAGACCAAGTTTATTTTGTATGCTGAGCCTTGCTTTCATGTTACTTTTATTTAATTAATAGAAATGCTTTATAAAATTTTGGGACATGTTAGTGAATGTATTCATTGAAACTCTCTGAATTGCAAACTTTTTATTTATGTTTTAGAGTTTCTTTCAGCAAGCTTTCTTTCTCTCTCAATCTTTTTAACTGTGGTAAGAACACTTAACATGAAATCTGTCCTCTCAACAAATTTGTAAGTGCACATACTCATTGAATAGCAACTCCCCAATTCTCTTATCTCTGGGATCATATTTTCGGAAGTATCATTAATAGCTTGTCACTCATGATGGTCTACAAAAATATGGATTTTTATATACAATTCTGGTTTTCTTACACTTAGGAATAAAATTTTGACTATGTGTCATATTTTTCCTAAAATATCAAGTGAGAATACTTAAATTTATGAACTATTTTGTGTAGTTTCCAAATCAAACAGAAGTTGGCCAGTCATAGATGATGTTATACAGTGTGACTTACCCTAAATTCAGTGATAGTTGAAGCATTGGATTATTGGACAGCAACTATTTACCTATCTTAGAAACAGAATCATATTTTCTTTCTTTGGGCTATATACTCTTTGTTATGGCAAGATAGTGACTCCTTATCTAACAATGACAGACAGCTGTTTTAAACTTTCTTTTACCTCCCGAACAAGGCACAGTTTATTTTTATAAATTTAGAACACATTTGGAAGTTCTTAGTATAGGAATGCTTAAGTTCTGGCTTTCTATTCTATACATGACAAGGAACAACAGGGTATCATTCTTTCTGTGAGCTCTGACCTGGGGCCACTCCTATAAATTCTAAAATGTTATTGGTAAGCTTAAATTCAGGGTCATGTCACAAGATCTTTATACATCATAGGCATTTTAAGTCTTTTAAACAAATTTTGCTGCATCAAGTACTAAATATATGTTTTCATTTACAAGCTGTAGCTAAAGTAGGTTTATAGTTGTGAGTACATAAAATACAGAGTTTATTCTTATATTATTATTTATTGATATTGTTTTTTTAATATGAACCACTGTAAATCTACTTTTGCCCCACCCTGTATTTATCTGGGATCATTGTTATAGACAATGGAACTACCAACCATTATATAACTCTTGTGAAAAGATTTAGACATAGAAATTATATTGAAATTTCCCACAAAATGTGCAATAAACTTCTTATGCTAGAACTTTCAACTTCGATTCATTTCAGTAACCAAATAATAAACCCATATTTAGTTATTTATAAAAAAAACATTGTTTGAAAAAAATGCAGGCAAAGTTTCTAAGAGGCCTGTGATTCATTTTACATTTTGCTAATAAATCTTTGACATGAGATTTGAAAACCTGTCTATGGAGAAAATGAATGGTGAGAAAAATGCTACTCAGTACAGAGAATAAAATTGTCTTATATACAATGTGAATAGGTCAGTCTAGTAGAAAACTGATGAAAAATAAGACTAGAAAAGTAAGTTTGATTCAAATTGAAGAGAGCTAAAAATGCAAAATGAAAATTTCATCATTTTTCTTTAAGGAATACCATTGTAGGATATTTTGGTAAGGGATGACATTGCTACAGCAATATTACTTAAAGAGACCTTTCAACATTTTATAGGACAGACTGGTAGTAAGTTTGTTGCAGTAACATATGGAAAAGGTGATGAGGGCAGAAATAAAAGTAGTAGTGAGGAAAATGGGAAGGGGTCATGTGGATTCCAGAGCTTAGAGGATGTTTGGCACATGCTGTTCTTCCATCTTCACTCTGCCTAACTGATTCCTTAACTTCAGGTCTCAGTGGATATGTCCTAACCCAGGTTAGTCTTCCTTGAACCCTCATGTTAGCAACTCATTCCATTTATATGCTTTCCAAAGCTATGTTCTTTACCTTGCAGTGTTAGAAATACTTATAATTTTTAATTAGTTATTTGCAATTATTTCAAAGGTATTCCTACCAGACATTAAACCTGCAAGGGCAGAGACAGTATTTGTTTTATTTACTACAATACTGCCAGTATTTAACAGATAAGTACTCAACAAAGTTTTGTGGATTGATTGACTGACCTAGTTAGTGTTGAGCTATTACTGACTTATTTAATATACAGGGAAATAAAAGGGGATGATTGAGTGAAAAAGATTCAAGTATAACTCATATTTTTTTAACTCAATAGCAGTTATTGTTTCATCATTTATACTTTAGAATAAGTAACTTTTATATGTTTTCTGTGGACTGATTAAAGAAGTGAAAATTCATGTATTCACTTAAAGAAACAGGAAGGGAGTATTACTAAATCTAGGAAATAGCAGAGAATTGAGCAGCTGAGGATTTAGCAGAAAGACTGTGACCTTGACTAAAAGTTAGATGGAGAGTCATGCAATTTTGTGAATGGACTGGCACAAAGCCACCATTATTTCTTAAAAGTTATACACAAACTATTAAGCCAAATTCTCTGTTCTTGATAGTTGTAGACTCAGAGAATCAGAGAGTTGGAAAAGAAATCAAAGACAGATAGATCATGTATGTCTCAATTCTTGATTCCTCTTCACAGTATTCAGTCTTTTAGTCATCAGGCTTTAATAGAAAACCTTAAGAAAGGAAAGCCTTTCTAGTTTACTTGCACCAGTAGATACTGATTTAGAATCCAGTCAGAACAGGAAACATCAAATCCCAGCTAAATACGTTCTTTCCCACAATGCTCAGCCATCTTCCCTAATATTTTGCAGAGGAAAGCAGTGTGCGTGTTTTTCATCCTACTCACTGGTACTATTTATTGCTACTAATTATATGTGAGTTTTTATTAGAAAAGGTGCTGTGGTGAGAGCTATGTATTTTGTCAAGAGTGCTTCTTCTTAGCAAACAAATCAGTACTTGGGCAAGCTATCAATTCCAGAATCACATTATGATTTTCTTTGAGTAAAGCAGGCTTTTCTAAATAATTGAATGCTGATTTTAAATGTGACTGAAGAATGATATTTTGGTCAGATAGAAAATGGCAACTCTTAATGGAGCCTAAAATATCAGATTACTCATCTCTACTTCATTAAGAACCTTTGATTCAAAGCCTAATGTTTCAGACTTGTTTCTGAATTTTAGGCCCACACTTGACTCTGAGTTTGTATTGACCTGGGCTGAATTAAATTTTCCTTTAAAAAACTCTTAAAATTTAATATAAAGAAAAACAGCCTAATAAAACACGGGTAAAAATCTTGGTCAGACACAACGCAAAAATAAACAAGTGGTTGATAAGCACATGAAAAGATGTTCAATGTCATTAATCATCAGAGAAATGCAAATTCAAACTATAATGAGATGCCATTTCATATCTACTAGAATGAATAAAATTAAATAAAAACTGACTATGAAATACTGTAGATGATATGAAACAGCAAAACTCTTATACATTACTGATAGAAATATAAAATGGTAGAATCACATTGGAAAAACAGTTTGAAAGATTCTTTAAAAAGAAAGGTATCTATCTACTTTATGAATCAGCAATTTTAAACCAATATTTATCCTAGAGAAATAAAAAAATGTTTAGGGAAGACTTGTGCATTTGTAGAGCAGGTTGATCATAGTAGTCAAAGACTGGAAACAGTATGTCCAACACGTGAATGTACAAACAAGTGCTGTATATGAATATACAATAAAGTATTATGCAGCAATAAAATGAATGAATTGTTATTAAGCATTTCTTTATATTACTTCTTTCTCCTTAAGAAACAACATCTCCAGCCCTGGTTACCTAAAGCACTTAATCAAAACTGGGTCTAAAATTGTTTTGAGCAAAAGAAATCAAACACAAAAGAGTATACTGAATGATTCGATCTATATCAAGTTCAAAAGCAAGCAAATTAACATATGGTGATAGAGACAGATCAGTGGTTTCTGGTATTGAGTTGGGGAAATTGACTAAGAGTAAAATAGGACAACTTTCTTGGTGAAAGAAGTTTTCTGTATCTTAATTGTATGATAGTAACAGTTGGTGTATACAGTTGTCAATTCTATCAAATCATACACTTCAAGTTCGTGTATTTTGTTGTATGAAAATTATACCTTAATAATGGATTAAAAATCAAGAGTCTAACAAAATTATTTTGGAGCATATTTAATTTACCCAAGGGAATGTTAGCATTTTAGAAAGCATAAATGATATGCTGCTAATTATAAATGAGAATATTACATAAGCAGTTTTAAAGAGCAAACTGAAAAGGTTTATATATAGAAATACTTGGTTACCAAAAGTTTAGTTACTGTGAAATTAATGCTTCCAAACATAATTTATTTTTCCTTTTAATTCAGATACTTCTTATCACCTGTTAATCCAAATTAGTGATAATTTCTTGTGAAATTAATGTTTGTGCTATATCAAAAAAAGTGCAAAGTCCTGATAGATCAAGCAACATAAAATTTTATGTTTATTTTCAATTTTTAAATCAAAACTCAAGTATTATATTTGTTATTCAACATTGTTTGATTTCAACTGAAAACTAAAATTTATGACATTTGCTTGTAAATTTAAAAAATCATTTTCAACAGATAGGTTGATGAAGAGAATATGAAATCACTTTAAGCAATTAAAAGGAACTATTCTCAACCATCCTCAAATATTATAGCACAATATTGTTTTCTTGACATGTATTAAATTGCTTGCGGTTGACAATTTTTAATACTGACATTTCTGAAAAGCTTTTATTCTCTTTAGTGTATTTTTATCCTACTTTTCTATATCTATGAAACATTTTTAAAAGTTTTTTTTATAGAATTTTTAAATACTATTAATATAAAGCTCTTACTATTATGGATTCACTTATGTTACAGTCTCACTTAGGACAGGTAACTCATGAAATGAATTTTTGCCACCTGAAGGAAGTAATAAAACAAACTGAATGGGTTTGTTATTGCCAAAGTTAACAATTCTCCAGAGAAAATATACCAATATACCATTCATACTGAAAAAAAAAAGAAAAAGAATTAAAAATTTTAAGTTAATAAACTCTATTCGAAGATAGTATATATAATACATAAAATTTGAACTGGGAAAGGAATGTGGTCAAGAAAAAAGTTAAACTACAAAGCAGAATAATAAAGAAGGCAGCAAGAGAGCAGCCTCTGAGAGAAAAAGCTTCGTTCATCCAAGTCGAACCTGAAAACTACAATAGATTGGTGATATACTGACAAATTTGAGAGCAGGTATATAATGGCCACATATAAAAAAAGGCTTCAAAACTAAGTGGAGTATAGAGTTTAAGACATTATAAAGACTGTTAAAAACCATAGCTTCAAGGATAGTGAGGAAAATTTTCAAAAGCAATGGGGTATAAATAGTGGAACATAACTGCATTTAATTCACAGTTCATGAAAATAGCAACAGAATAAAATACAGTGAAGTATAGTTGAGGGTTTTAAAACAAAATAATACATTCTGACCTTGTAGATAAAAAGAATTATTTTGGCCAATAAATTATATTTTGAAGGAAAAAACCTGATGTAAATTTGTAAGATTAGTAGCGATGACAGGACCCTTTGTAATTAAAATAAATTATGTTGACTATATAATTTTGTTAGGTGTTCGTGATTGGCAGAGCTCACCTGCAAACCCAGCTAAGTGGGAGTGGCTTACACCCTTATCTGCTCTTACCGAAACAGTAATAATAATGACAGTTGACACTTATCCAATACTCTTCCTGGCTCTTTACATAAAGCAGTCCTCACAGCTGATGAGTGAATTACACTCCTTATTATAAAGGCTTGAAGAAGTTAAATAAATGATATAAAGCCACATAGAAGATAAAGAGTACAAGAGGGATTTAAGCATAGTCTTATGCTTATTCTAATATTTTTCTTTTTCTACTTCACTCTTCTGTCTCTTTGCTATGCCCCATGTAACTAAAGAAAGCATAACTTGATCTACCTTCTTTGTTTCTATTAAAATTAAAGAAAGGGGGAAGGGCCAGAAGAAGACAAATAATGCAAATATTCAGATAAATAAAAATAAATTTGTATGAAGGGAAGAAGGGACAGGAAAGCAAACCATTGGAATCTTGGCATAAGTAATAGATGACATCTTCCTTTTTAATTTAGTTGAGGGCATTTCCAGGTTTGAATATTGAGACTTCTTGAGATCTTATCTTTTCATATTGAGAAAATGAAGCTATATCAAGAGGAAAAAATAAGTATACAGAGACTACAGGTCTATATTTGTCATCGATGTTCTGAGTTACCTTTCAGGTGAATTCAAATAATATTTGGGTGATCATGTGTTAACTTATGAAATAGTTCTGCCTGGAGCCAAGGGAAAAATAGGCTTTGGCTTTTTAAGCTACCATTTTTCTGACGTGTGAAAATACTGTCATTATCTAGACACAGATTTTCTGGTTATAGATATTTTTGATCATACTTATCTCTAAATTTTTACAGCTTTTTCTCTGAAACATATTTTCTTGGCATTATTAGTACTTTATTTGAAAATAAGTAATTGCTAAAAATTACCCTAATGTAAGACATTTTATTTTTAAGAATACAGACCTTTCATGGGGTATGAGAAAGATCAATTGCTTTCTGACAAACAGTTACTTCACTGAACTTGAAAATAATATTACCATGAATGTCTTAGAAGAAAAGAATGATGAAAAAACACCTGCTCTATACAAAGAAGAAGCTGATCCCTCTGTGTAAAAATTCATGTGTGGTTGTCTTCCTAAGAAATGTTGTAAAACCAAAATATAAGTTCACAAAATATAACAGAATAATAGTAAAGAAACTCCAGTTATTCTACTTGTGACTGACAGACTATAAACTTTTCTGGATGCTTGATTTTAATACTGATTTACCACATCTGGTTGTACTATATAGTTCAGGGTTTCTAAATTTTTGTAAGTCAGAGTACCTGTCTTGTCTGTGTGTTGAAATGTGGCTGTATGTGAGAGGGCTAGAGATTTATTATAGGTTGCAATGATTTTGGAGTTACTAAGATATGTACAGCACATTTTTGTATGGAACTAGGTTGACTCCCAATTAGTTCTAGTCTCAACATGCTTTTTAATAATTGTACTGTGGGAAAAAACTTTGAGGTAGGTTTCTATTGTTAATCTCATATTTACATAGTAACTCTGAGATTCAGAACCATTTATGTGGTTTCAGAAAGGTATTTCTGATAGAAGAGGTCACACATCATGATGCTAACCATGATATGGAAATACTGAGGATCTCCAGTATCATGAAATATTTTGAGTGTTGTAAGAGGTAGATTTCTGACAATTTGAGACAGCTTATGCAAAATAAATATAGTCAATAGACATACAAAAATATCTGCAACATCAACAGCAATAAAATTTAAATTCTATCCATTTTGGCCTATCAGACTGTAAAAATGATCTTTGAAATGCCCCTATTTCAAATGTGATATAAAATAAGTACTTTTAGTAACTACTGGAAGTAATTATAATATACAAGTTTTCAGAAAACAATGTACTATGAGTCAAAAATACTAAATCTGTCTCCTTGATATAGAAATTTTTCATGTAGAAATGTATTGTAATGATATAATAAAAGATACAATTAAACTTTTGTGGACAAAGCCACTTGAAATTTTGTCCCCCAATATTTTGATTTTATACATTATTCAAATAAACATACACTAATAGCATAATAATTATCATATATTTACTTACTGGGACAATATGAAGCAATTAAAACTCATATTTTAAAAGTCTTAATGACATGGTAAATTCTCACAACATAATAATAATAAGACATGAAATTGATATATAATATGGTTACAAGTATGTACATATAAATAATGCCTGTTTACAGATATAATTATGTTTGCTGGTGATTTCATCTTTCTATTAATATTATGTTTACTTTTTCCATAAGTATTTAATATTTTAAAAATATTTCACAGTGAATGGTTTTGTTTTATAATTAGAAAAATAGACCAAGAGATGTTATTTTAAAAGAAATCACTCAATAAATAAAAAGGTATATTTAAACTTCACCTATTAAAGGCGTGTTTTCTTTAGCTCAATATGGTGCTGTATACTCAAGTTCATAGTCATTCATTCATTCTTCTTTACATGAATGTGTATTGAGTGGCTTTTTTGTGTTAGGTGCTATTTAGGGTATTGGCTAAATAATCTTTCTGTTTGAAGGAAACTCCTGGATTCGATATCTTTTAAACAATTTATTTTAAGGTTTATTACTTTATTCATATCTAATTTATTTGTTTCTTTTCAAAATATAATATGGTTCTATAAATGGATTTTCTGTAACTTAAATTCATTTTCTTTTTTAATGTATTTTCCCCCTTAATGTCAATCTAACATATCTATTATATTTATTTAGATAGACTTCCTAAAACAGTACTAGATGTTTCTAACTTGCTGTAGCCTAGAATCAGACTGTTTCTTGATTTTGTTTTGCAAACAGGTTGACATTTTTAAAAAGCTAGCAGAATCCATAGCCAGAAACATACTAGTCTTATTTGATGACAGTGGAGATGGTGCTGTGATCTTGAATAATTCCAATATATCCTGTGGGTTTTATTGGCAAGTTTTTGGGGGAACAGATTGGATCTTTCAGCTTCAGCAGAACTGCCTCTATGTGGTAACTTCATGTTCAGGGTATGTTTCTTTAAAAGTCTTGTTCTTTTATATAAGGACAAAAACAATTTGGTCTCTATTAAAAAATTCATTTATTAAATAGAATTTTTAAATATTTAAAATATGTTGAATCATAGATTTCATTACTATTCAGTAATACAATAACTTCATCCCTTCTAAGAATCTATTAACCATTATTGTTGAATTAAACTTTTTAAAAGAGTATATTTTATCTTAATCAAGATTTCATATGTTCAGACATATTATATTTAATATTCTTTAAGAGGTACTGTTTGCAAGTATTGCAAGAAATTAATGATAATTCAAATCTATTAAAGAGATTGCTTTATTCTTTATCACTAACACATTCATCTTACTTTAAGGTTCATTTCAAAAGGGACCAGAGGAAAAGACGACAGAGGGAAAGGGGATGACAGGATGAGATAAACCTGAAGGGAAGGGGGGAGGGCACTGCAGGGAGGGGGACAAGGGAAATGTGAATGGGAATATGGAGGAGGGGAGATGCAGTCGGGATTACCCTAGAATTTATGTAAACACAATTAATTAAATAAAAAATATTCTTAAAACTTCATTTTTAAATTTTTTTGTTTTATGATCTTAATAATTAAAAACAATATTATTAGTGTTTGTTTTGCCTGGAAAAGTGATTTTTAATGAACTTTCTTCCCAGTCCTGCCTGACATATGGTTGTATTTTTCTGTGGAAGGCTCAAAGGTGTGTGGAGGGTGGAGAGAACAAATAGTGATTGAAATCCTGCAGAGCTGTGGAAAAGGTGCCATTTTCTAATTCATCTAGCCAGATGGGCAATTTGTTTACTCATTCATTCATTTATTTATTTATAGTAATTTATACAAATGTTGTGTGTGTGTGTATGTAACACTAACGGAAGATGTTTTACACAATACACATTATTTTCCTTGTTAACGAATAAAAGGTCATAGTTCATGTAAAGGCTTATGCATGTGTGTACATGCACGCACACGTGGATAAAATTCTTGCATTTCTACATCAAGAATCTAGTTTTTTCATTCCCATTGTGGCTTTCTATCTCTGTCATTTATTACCAGAACTATCAATACATCTACTGAAGTTTAATAGTATATATGATCATAATAAATGATACCAGGTCCTATGTTATGGCTAATTTGACATTTTGCTCTTATAACTTTTATTAAAACATTACAACAATATACATAAATGTAAGATAGATCACCTTGTCTGAATATAAAATATTTCTATTCTATTTATTCCATTTCTTTCATTTGAAATAGTGAATCACGTAAGGAAAGCATAGAAAAATACTACTAAAGGTGTCATAAAATCTACTAATTTATGTGGAGTAATGCAGAGATATGGAAATGTAGTGCATATTTATTTTTATTGTCTTTTTCTCCTAGTGGTTCTCTAGTCAATGACCATGTGAACTTGTTATTATTTAGTCTTCTGAGAGTAGTTAGGGAAGGGCCATTTGCTGTTGTTGTTATTAATTGTAATACTTGCTTATTTTTTTTCCTGAGAATTAAGTGTATGTTCTATTACATTTATAACACTAAAAATGACCCCAGTTGGCTATGTTAAAAAGCTTCTTTGAGTCTGATAGCTTAATTTTAGCTATTTCTTTGTATAATCTGGATGGTATATGTGTAATTTTTTTAAAAAAATTCCTTTACAAAGCCATGGTTGAGGACAATTATATGACATTTGGCTCTTTTAAAAAATAATAAAATCTAAATAAATTTATATTCTGTTGCATATACAAATAATCTTCAACAATTAGTGTTATGATGATAAAACTACACCAAAAATGGGAATAAGACTATCTTTACTTAAAAGGTAATTTAATTAACTAAATATGATTTAAAGGCAACTTTATCTACTAAATTCTAACTGGTAACAAAATTTTTATACAGTTTCTGAACATAATAAAGTTGTTTTCCTTTG
The DNA here is from genome assembly GCA_037038555.1 of Rhynchonycteris naso. Taxonomy (NCBI): domain Eukaryota; kingdom Metazoa; phylum Chordata; class Mammalia; order Chiroptera; family Emballonuridae; genus Rhynchonycteris; species Rhynchonycteris naso. Next base: position 63,042,523 of record CM073001.1, on the reverse strand, counting down.
TAAATGCCAATTTTTTATTTAGAAATTATATTTAATGAGGTGACATTGATCAACAAGAGTACACAGGTTTCAGGTGACCACCTCTATTGCATTTGAACTTTTGATGGCAATTGTGTAACCATCACCCAAAGTCAACTTATTTTCTATCACCAAAATACCAATTATTAAAATGGATAACTTTTTTTGAAGTTTTACTATATACCAGATGCTTCACTATTTCTCACAACAGCACTATGAAATTAGAACTAAATTTTCCCAACTTTACAACTGAAGTGCAGGCATCTGAATAATTTGTCAAAGTGCAGGAAACAAGCTAAGGACTGAAACCTGGAGTCCTGACTACAATGCCATACATTGCTTTTACTGTACTGAGCTATGCTGCTGCTGGACTTACATAATGCCTGCAAAGTAACCCACTTATTTTGTATGCAGTCAAGGTAGATATCTTCCTTCCAAATTCATTTTATAACCATAGGGAGGCACACTTCATGAAATTAAATATTTGCACTTAAAGAAAAAAGAAGATCTGGGCACTTGAAGTACTATTTTCCACTCTTTTATCATCTGTTCTTTGAAACATATGCATCCATTGACAGAGCAATGAAATAAGAGAAAAGATGAAAGAGAGAGAAAATTAAGTTAATGAAGGGATTTGTTCTAATTTTGCTTTGGAAACAAACCAATATGTGCACAAACAAACAAACAAACAAACAAACCCAGCTTTTTTAAAGCAACCCAGAGAAGACTAGTGCTTAAATCCCGGGTACTCCCTTCCTCTATCCACGATCTGGCATGGTACAAAGAACAGAGCCTGACCCACAATTGGCTCACACAAAGTGGTAGCCAGGAGAGTAGAAGCAGAAAGTTGAAGGAAGGAAACATTTGCATGTCTGTTTTAATTCAAGAGGTAAAATGTGACAATCTTGTTTTAGAATTCATTCTGTCTTATGAATTCTTAATAAACTTTAAATTTTCTATCACTTGAAAATGTAATTTTTCTGTTAAATGTGTTTCTAAGCACAGGTTTTATGTTAGGCAAGTTTGAATTCTGCAATTTGATTTGAACACTGATCTGTGAAGGGTAAAGCCCAGTAATCATAGAGCTGGTTTGGGCTCATTGTCTGTACCTCTTCTGCTTTCTCTCTCTTCTCTCCCCGCTATTCCTATGCTGCTTTCAGTTTTAGGGAGGGATCATGAACTTCTGTAAGAAAACAAGACCAAGTATAAGCTCCAGGCTAACTGTGACCCTGTCTGGGGATGACTATGAAGATGACAGTTTCTCTGAAATGAATCAGAAGTCACCAGACAGACACACTTAATGCGTAAATGTAATAATGAAAGTCTCTAAGAGTCACCTCTAGTCTAAAACGAGTCTGCTCCCAGACTCCTTGGGAAATAGGAATTCTTGTCCTTAATTCATGGATATTTACAATTGCTATCAGATATTAAACATTTTATTTTCTCATCTCTCATACAGTATCTTTGTGCTAGTTTTTAAAAACATATAAAGTAGAAGAAACAATATAGATTTACATAGCACTTCTACTTATTTTTTCCTCAGTATCTGAGAAATCTAGACCGACCGAAGATAGAAAAACTCATTCTCCATTATAGACTCCTCATACCTTACATGTGTATAAGGAGAGCGAGGGATCTTTTTACTGACTCTTAAAAGAGCGTGACAGTTTTTAAAATGAATTTTATATGAATAAAAATCAATGTCTATACACCAATAAAGACATAGGCAATTGATCTTTGAGAATAGGGCAACTTTGCTTTCCAGAACAAGATGTGCCCATCTCGATTTTTCTCCATAGTCATTTGTGTTCTCAGATGATACCATCTATTTCTGTTCCTCTGGATGGATACAGTCTTGACACACTATTTTCAGACCTATTTTCTAGACAACATCTATACCTTACCATGAAAAGAGACCTAAATATTATTTTGGGGGAATCATCAGGGTTCCAATAAATCATCAGGGATAAATCCAATAAACCTTTTTACACCAATCACTACCTGAGGTGATTTAAAATTTATGTGACACTAGCCCTTCCTGCCCTGTTCTCATATTTGTTTGAGCATTTTAAGTACCTTATTATTTACTGCCTTTTTCTTGGAAAGTAATAGGCATGTGGGGAAGACTGAAGAAAGAAGCATTATCTTCAAGTACCCAGGCACTCGACACACATAATTTTATTTAAGACACATTAGTGACATTTTCTATGTGACAGGCAGATAACTGAGGCTCAGAGAGGTACATAATTTCCCAACATCACACAGCACACATGTGGCAGAAGTGGACTTCAAATCTATGTCTATTTATTTCAAAGCCCTTGTTATTTCTGTGACATTATACAACATTCCTTTTGTGATTGCACCATCTTATGCATGCATCATCAGTAGCTTGTTGACACTTATAAAATTTCTATGGCAAGTACCAAGCACTAGCTTTGTTTTATTTCAAGCATCATATTTAAAATAACATTGGTTAATTTTTAAAGTCTGATATGTTCTTTTTTTCTGGGGACAGAGAGTCAGAGAGAGGAATAGATAGGGACAAACAGACAGGAACAGAAAGAGGTGAGAAGCATCAATCATTAGTTTTTCGTTGCCGTTGCGACACCATAGTTGTTCATTGATTGTTTTCTCACATGTGCCTTGACCGCGGGCCTTCAGCAGACTGAGCAACCCCTTACTGAAGCCAGCGACCTTGGGTCCAAGCTGGTGAGCTTTGTGCTCAAGCCAGATGGGCCTCGCTCTCAAGCTGGTGACTTCGGGGTCTCGAATCTGGGTCCTCCGCATCCCAGTCCAACGCTCTATCCACTGCGTCACCGCCTGGTCAGGCATGTCTGATATGTATTTTTCTTTTCTTTTTTTTTTTTTTTTTTTACAAGGACAGAGAGTCAGAGAGAAGGATAGATAGGGACAGACAGACAGAAACAGAGAGAGGTGAGAAGCATCAATCATTAGTTTTTCGTTGCCGTTGCGACACCATAGTTGTTCATTGATTGCTTTCTCACATGTGCCTTGACTGTGGGCATTCAGCAGACTGAGCAACCCCTTGCTGGAGCCAGCGACCTTGGGTCCAAGCTGGTGAGCTTTTGCTCAAGCCAGATGGGCCTGCGCTCAAGCTGGTGAGCTCGGGGTCTCGAACCTACGTCTTCTGCATCCCAGTCCGATGCTCTATCCACTGCACCACCGCCTGGTTAGGCATGTCTGATATGTTTTTGTCAAGTAGAACTAAGTGTGCTTCTTACCATTGAATAAATGTGCTAGACTTCACAGAAAATTCCAAAGAACCTCTTCATTCATTCATATATTTAACAATTACTAAGTGCATGCTTTATGTCAGGTACTGGGGATATATTTGTGAACATAACAGATCAAAGTCCCTGCCTTTATAGCATATATATTTTGGGGAAAACATAAGGGCATAAATAAAAAATATATTATGCTAGCATGGCCTGTGGTGGCTCAGTGCATGAAGCGTTGACCTAGAATGCTGAGGTAGCCAGTCCAAACCCTGGGCTTTCTCAGTCAAGGCACATCTAAGAAACTACTATGAGTTGATGCTTCTTAAACATCTTCTCATTTTTTCTCCTGTTTTTGGTTTCTATAAAATCAATAAATAAAAACTTTAATATATATATATATATATATATATATATATATATATATATATATTATGCTATATGATGATATGTTCTTTGGAGAACAATAAGGAGAAAAATAAAACAATTTTGAATAGAGGAGATCATGGAGGACTTACTGAGGAAGACATCTGAATAAAGACCTGGTAGAGATGAGGAAACAAGTCATGTAGACATTTTGGGGAAAACTGTTGCAGGCAGAGTGGACAAGTACAAATGCCCTGGGGAAGGATCCTACCTGTAATTAATGAGCCAGGGAGAGAGTTGTAGATGATGAGGTCAGTGAGTACACACACACACACACACACACACACACACACACACACACACACACACACCAGATTTTCAGATTCTATAAGACCTTGAGGCTGTTGTAATCGCCTTGCCTCTCAAATTGATGGAAATGGAGAAGCCAGAGAGTTTTAAATAGAAAAGTGACATGCTTATGACTTAAGTTTTGAACAATCACTCTAGCTGACATTTTCAGATGGGATAAGAGTGGAAGCCAATTAGAAGGCTACAGCAATAAGCCAAGTCAGAAATGTTAGTGGCTTAAACCAGGCCAGTAGTAGTAGAGTTGGTAAGAAGCCAGATTCTAATTATATTTAGAAACTGGAGTTTTCTGATCACGGGATTTGGTGATAGATTGGAAGTAGTTTTGAGAGAGTAGGAGAAGCATCAAGTATGACTTCAAAGACTTTGACCTCAGCATTACATCAACTGGGCTGAAGAATATTAGAGAATGAACAGATTTACTGGGGAAGGAATAGAGGTAGATATCTGTATTATGGTTTTATATATGTTAAATTTGAGATATCTATTACTCCTTCAAGAAGTGACATTGATTAGACAATTGGATATACTGTGTATATGTTCAGAATTCAGAAGATAGGTCTAGGGCCTATACTCTAGGCTATGGGTATAAATTTGGAATCATCTGCATGTGTCTATATTAGCAGCATTGATGAAATTGCTAGAGAAATAAATTTAGGCATGAGAATAAAGGGATCCGAGGTCTAATTTCTGGAACACTCCCACATTAAAAAGTTGGTAAGATGAACAGGAGGTAGCCATGAAAATGTCATAGGAGAAGCTGGTGAGGTAGGAGGGAGAAAACAGTGAGTAATGTTCTTGAATTTAATGACAATAGTAGGTCAAGTGGGAGGAAGTGATCAGCTGTCAAATATTGCTAATAGATTAAGTAAAATGAGGACTGAGAACTGACATTAAACTTAGCAACATAAAGTTTACTGGTGACCTTAAGTGGAGCAGCTTCAGTGGAGTTGTGGAGTATAAAACTTGGAGAGCATTCAAAAAAGATAATGAGGTGAATTAGAGATCAGAGATTATAGACAATAGAAATCACCAATATTATCATAACAAAATACACTTATTTCAACTAGCTTTAAAGAGAATTTTTATGCTCATCACTTTTTAACGATGGCAGTTATCAGACTCACTACAAGATCTTGTTATTGAACATTTCATAAATTTGCACCTATATTACTATATCACAAATTTATGTTTTTAACATTGTTATAACTATGCCAATATGATTAAACATCTGTAATTTTATGTTTTTTTATTTTATGCATTTAAAAACATTGTTCTGAGAGTGTATTGAGTTATCTAGTAGTCCTTAATAAAAATATCTAAGAACCACCCTTATTTTAAGGCTGCTTTTTAGTTTCTCAAGATTTCTATAGATCCTCCCCATCTTATTTGACCCTATACCAACACAGCCAACATACCTAATCTACAACTCTTCCTCTTTTAATGTTATACACAGAGTGGAATTCAAAAATAGATTTCTTTCTACGACAGATCCTATACCACCCTATTCCACATTTCCCCTTAAACTTTGGTTTGGGAGGTTGTGCTGTGAAGTGATGCTTGCAAAGTGAAACAAACCTTCCAATAACTATCAGAATGTCAAAGATGTCATAATATTTGATTCCGTTAAATGTTTTGTGTTTCTCTTTTCTTTCTTTTATAGGAATTTATGAATGATTAACTGGTATTTTCATGCTACATGTTATCTAAAAAAAACTTCATTTCAATTAGCAATTAGTGTTATGTCCTAAAACTTTTGCCGTTCATAGCTATTCTGTTTTGCTGTAGGGTTTTGAATAAGGCAGATTGAAGAATCCAATCAGACTAAGCTGGTATTTTCTATACAACATCTGGTCTGACAGCTAAATCTGTAGTCAAGCTTATAAATCAAAATGGAGCCAACTTGGAAGTGATGTAGAAATGCAGAAGTGCCCCATGATTTTGCAGAAAATTTGAGATAGTTTTTATGTTAATGTAATAGTACTAAAAATGGGCTGCTATATTTTAAATTTTAAACATTTTTATTATGAAAATGGTTTTATTGTAATCCTTTTACTGAAAAGTAAAATTATCTGCAGAGAGAAGTCTGTGAGCTTGAGGAGAGCAAGAAACATATTAGGGAGCTTGCTGGAGGTGAATAAAATGCCTTCCAAATGGCTCTGAGGCTCATCTCATGAAATTTACATACCCAGATTGATGAAACTTGGGAAAGAAAATAAATTATAAAATCAGCATAAACTAGCCTTGAGATGATGCCACCTCATGCTTGGAAACTTGGACATCCCAATATAGATTATGAGAGCTTCCCCAAGATTGGAGACTTGCTGTTGGGCAGATAAAATATAATATGCTCACTTTGTTAAAGATGGCGCTGCCCACATGGAAGCCCATCACCCAGGTGATATTATTTGCCCTTATGCTTGGGATGGGTGTGGGGGAAAGGCTGTAATGTAAGCAGGCCAGGTCGTTATGGCCTAAGGCTTGGTTTTAAGAGTAAGTTCTTCTCCACACCCTTGACTGATTGGATGATGTAGGGTGGTGCACTCTCCTGAGGAATCCCATTATACAGAGACTTCCTTGTTTGTATAATTGGATTAAAGGTTTTGATTCTATGGTATAAAGTGGGAGAGACCAGTAGCTTGATCTCTCTCTCTCGGTTCCTGGGGTTAGTATTAGAGAGGAGAGCAGAGTAAGGCTACATGGAGGCCAGGAGAAGCAGCCAAGACGGCAGAGTGCTGAGGGAGAAGCCAATTTGTTAAGAGTTTGTGCAGGAGGAGATGGGGAACAGAGGTGAATACGTCTGGTGAGCTAGAAAGCTTTGATGCTAGGAAACTCGGATAAGTCAGTAGCTTTGTGAGCACTGAATGTGTGGGTTTTGGAGCCCAGTGTGTGTTTTTGCTTGCCCGCCGGGTGCAAGCTAGAATTAAAGCTGATGGCTCATCAGTTTGTGGCTCCTGTGTTTCATTACCAACTGTTCGAATCTAATGCGAACCTGCATTGGCCAGGCGGCTGTGATAGTGGCCCTGGCTACTGGCTTTACACTTTCCAAATGGCTTTGGTAGAAGGTGGGGCCAAGAAAGAAGAGCTTTGTGAGTATCAGCAAAGTGTTTTGCTCTTGAGTTCCATGCTGGATATAAAGAAAAGTGAAGCAAGAAAAAAAAATGGTCTAAGAAATCAGGCAGAGTTCAGAATAAGGAAACTAAGGCAGAGCTGTGAGGGAAAACTAAGTTCAAGTACACTAAGAGTAGGAAGTATGGAATGGAAGGCATTGGGACAAATAAAGTCAAAGATTGTTAACCTAGGAAGTAGCTGTAGAAATCATCTACTTTAACCACTTCATTTTTTAGATGATCAAAAGAGATTAAATCTCTTCCCAAAATTCATAAAAAATAGTCTGGGGCAGAGCACCTACAATTCAGTGCACTGGACTCTTTACCTCTCCTTTCTTATTGCCACAAAACTAGAAAGAATGATAATCCTGGCTCCTCTTTATAAAATAAATGAGTTTAAGAAAGATTTCATCATCTCCATTGAATGTGAAGATTGAAACAAGAACAAAAATAAAAATCCTATCTTGGCTTTTATCTCAAAGAGTTCCCTAAATACTAATCCAGGCAGCCATTGGATACTCTGAAATTTTTCTCTGAAAATGCCACTATTATTGCTGAAGGTTTGGGAATACGACATTCTAAAAGAGGAAGAAGTTTTGAAAAGAATAAAAGGCTGTCAGAATGATGGATCCGTAGCATTAGGACACTGAGCTGACTTCTGCTGTAAGCCTTTGTCCTGAGTCTGTGGGTATAACCACAGCAGGCTGAACACAACAATTATGATTTTTTACAACATCTACCCTGTGGACACCAGTTCTCAGCAAGACCCGTGCAGTAGTGCTGTGTGTAATTAAGAGAATGGTCTGTTGCAAGATGGTAGGGGAGAGATAATTCATTTTCACTCTCTTCCTACCCCCAAACAGAAACATGACTCCTAGGACAAGTTAAATGATATCTGGCCTGTTAAGGGTGCTTTCAAAATACTCCCACTTCTTCAATAGTGTATCTTGAAAGTGCACCTTGAACCTCAAATCTTAGCTCTCCCTATCTTAATTCCCTCTCAAAAAAGAAGCAATGTAGGGTAGTTTCCACAGGGGAAGTAGGATAGAGGATTTCTTTGTCAAATTAGGCTCTGGTGCTGGAATTTTTAACATGTGCTGTTGGCTCTGGGGATTATGTTCTGGTTCCAGCTGAGTGAAAGCTTCTTTGGTTTTGTTTTCTGAAAGTATTTAATAAAATGGCAGGATTCGCTTATGTGCTTATTGAATTCTTTTGCCCCGGAAACATGCAAATTCTGTACCCAGGTGAGCATTGGTGACAAAAAGATAGCTAATAATCTGAGCTATATGCTGTTTTTTAAATTTTTTTTAGAGGCTTTTTAAAATTTTTTCTACAAGGGCGGAACTATCATATCCAAAGTTAAGCCTTTTAGAGACTGGGTTTAAATTGGCTTTCTATTAATAGCTTTCAGAAGTTTTTCTAAATAACCTTGAGGCACAGGCAGTTTTTCTTACAAGAAAGCAGGTGGAGCAAGAAAGGTCTATGGTTTGTTAACTAATAAGAACTAAGTTGCTAAATCTACCCGTTTCCAATAAATCATTTGGGCCAATTAAAAAATTTACTTTCCTGTTTTCTCTTTTATACAGTCTTCATTAATGATGCTAGAGATGGAATAAACCTTGGAGATTATCCAGCTTAGATTTTTAATTTTCTAGAAGGGCAAAAAGGATGAATGATGAGAATTGCATTGCTTGTAAGCCCAGTAGCTGCACTTGGCCCACTTGTCCTCTGATCCCTCCTTCTCTGTCTGCTTCGGGCCCCAAAGGCTACACTTCATGGAATGCTTCAGAGAGTCCCTTTGCCCTCTTGCTATTTTTGGTTGGGTTTAGCCATATGTAGGTTCACAAACACAAATCCAGGCAGCAGAAGAAAAGAAAACAGGATTCTTATTTCTCTAACTCACTTAGTCCTTTTGGGCTGCTATAACAAAATACTATAAACTGGGTGGTTTATAAACAACAGAAATTCATTTCTTACAGTTTTGAAGGCTGGGAAGTCCAAGATCAAGAAGCCAGCAATACATATTCTGATGAAGAAAGACCCTCTTCCTGATGCAGAGCCTGTGCCTTCTCCCTGTGTCCTCGTGTGGCAGAAGGGTCAAGAATATCTTTAGGGTCTCTTTTATAAGGCCACTAATCCCATGGGACCCTCAAGACTTAAGCATCTCCTAAAGGACTCACCTCATAATACCATCATTTGGGGAGGTTAGGATTTCTACATATGAATTTTGGGGCATACAAACATTTTAACATTGACTCATTGCTTGCCTAGGCCCTAGATCAACAGAGGCTGTACTCCGGTGGCCAACCCCTATAAGTGCATCTTTTAGCAGTTCTGGCAACTTGAATCTTCCCTTGTCCTTCTGCCATAGGATGGTAATGAAATTCTGCCATTGCTGTCCCCAAGTGTCTCACCATCCTTGGCAGCTCGCTTGACTCTGCGGGCAGCATTGCAAAAGTTTGCTCCATTAACTCTCTTGAGTCACTTCTTTCGAGCGTATCTATTTTCTAGCAGAATTCAGACTAAAGTACCACTGATAAGCACCAGTGCTGGGACTGGGATCAAGGTCACCATACCCCATTCTAACACCCTTCCCAGCTTTCCCTATTAAAAGAACCTTGCAGTCTGCTTTTTTCAAGATCAAATCAACATCTAGAAAACTTCTTGATCTATTTCTTTTGAAGTGTTTTCATTTGTCTCTCACATAATCATTTTTTTAAAATAACTGAGCAAATGAAAATTTAAATATAAAATGTTAATGACAGGTTATACTTCACTTCTTTTATTCATTTGGTACAACTGGATTTGGGGGAGGTGGTTATTGGACCCTTGATAAAATTGAGCTTGTGCTGACCACAATAGAAAATGTTAAACCAAAGTTTTTTCATAAGCTGATGGGTGAAAATTTTCCTGTTTGTAGTGTGTTGCTCATCTGGAGACGGTGGGTGAGGAAATGTGTGATCAATACATATCATGAGTTTTATCTCCACAGAGCTTGATAGTATTATGATTTTTTTCTTTTTTCCACTTTTCTCTTTCTAATTAATTCTTTCTCTTTCCTCGATTTTATTACCACTATTTTTCTTTCCCCAAGGCAAAGCCATTGGACTCTCCTTAATGCCTTTCTCTTATGCCACTATTTTCTCAGAAAGCTTTTGTACTCCCCCCCCCACCCCTTAAAGAGGGCATGACCCTCACCTGTTTTTTTAGGGTTAAGAGTAATAGGACAGTGGTTACTGTTGAACCTGTCACTGAGTCAGTTCCTAGGCTCCTCTTGGAGTATGATTTGTCATGGCTGAATTCAGTCAAAGGCAGTTAAGCAAGCACTTAGTAAAAATACAGATGCATCTATTTTAAAAACAGCCAGGGTGTTGAGGTTTGCCCTGCATGGAAGCAAAACAACAGGTTAAAATTATAAGAAGCATTAATTTCACTTTGAATTGACAGTAATACTCCTGTTAACTGTTAACATTTTGTAGAGAAGATTTCGTTGTAGGGAACCGACAACTCTTACAAGCTGCCTGCAAACATTGCTGAGTTCTTGCTAAGGAGTGATTGTTTACTGCCTGGATGAGAAGCCCAAACTCTGCAATAACTAATTTAGAGATTTGGTTAAATCAGTATAAATTGGTTTTATGGGGTCCATACTGCTAACAAGGAAACAGAGTCAGAAAAGTTACCTAACTAAGCCAAGATAACACAAGAGGTAAGCGCTGATACGTATGCGCTAATAATCCAAAAGTGCCCTTTTGTGGAAAATTAATTTTAACTGAAACCAAGTGTATGTTTTTGTATTCTGTTTTTAGCCCCTGACCAATGCAGAGGTTTAGCCCTCAGTGGTCAGCATTTACACTGCCCTGATAATACCTGTAGACTGACTGTGCCGTGCATAACTGCCCTACTTTCCCCGGCAGCCTTGCCTTTGACGGAAAGCTGTTACATTATCTTAGCTGTTTCTCTACTGGGTTTCTCCCCTTCTGTCACTGCCCTGGGAAGAAGCTTATGAAGCAGCAACCATTATTTTAATATTAGCCTAATTAGACATAAGGCAAATATTGGAGAAAATGCAGTTATATTACTTACAAAATGATTTACATTTGTTTATCTGATAAATAATATATGGTTATTCCCAGCTCTTAAAATTAGGTACTGAAGTGCACTAAGCAAAAATCTATATTTTTCAAGTGTAATGCTGGAAACTATTTTATGTTTGGATGGGGCTTGAATTATTGAATAATAGAGGATTCATTCAATTGCTGACCAGCATTTTAAGTTAGGAATTATGATGTATATATGCAAAAAGGAAGCAACAGCTAATACTTTATGAGTATTAATTATGTTTTTAAGGTACCATTTTGATGCTTTCTTGATAACCATGAACCTATTTATACCCATGAACCTGTGTGGTTTCTTAACAACCTCTGACGTGGCTCCTGATATCCTCGTTTTACAGCAGAGGAAATGGAGGCTCAGAGAAGTTATTTACTCATGGACACACAGCTCTTCTGGTTGAGATTTCAATCCATGAATTTGTTTCTGGATCCTGTCCTCTTAATAACTATATTCATTGAATGCTACAAATACCTTTGACTAACTTAAAATATATAAAACTAATAAGGTCTAATATTATCTTAGGAGAACAATGTCACTTGTCCTAAAACATGCCAGTGAAATAATCTAGGTAATACTTATTTGAAGGTTCAAATATAAAACAGAGGAAGATCTCTGAGAACTGTGTCTTATTATTTTTATGAGGTAGCACATCTTTGAGTTTTATATTTAGTTTTAAAATTTTTTGAGTTATAACTAACTAGGGTGATGCAAAAAGACTGTTTTAAGAAGAGAGTCATTCTGGAAGAAGATGATGGTATGACTTACTCTACTGACAAAGTACAATGATTATAAGTCGGGACAATTTTTAAAATATTTAACAAGTAGTAGGACAGAAGTATTATCTAAGCATAAGAGTCCCTAGCTATACACAGAGGGTACAGCCATAGTGATTGTCACTCAGATGGTAAATGAAAATGGATTTATAGGGAGATCCTAAATTCATCTGACTCTGGTAATACCAACTTAGAATTAATTGATTTATCCATTTATTATGACCAATTACTGTATAAACAGTAAATTAACATACATACACAGGCTATTTTTTACATTGCTTATAATATCTTAAATAAACCACTTCAATTAATCAAGCTAATCTTGTTAAATTAATGTCCTGCAAACCTCTACACTTGAACCTACCATTCTACATTTTCTTTTTCTAAAATGATTTCTCTTCTATTCATGCATTCTATTTCAACCATCCCTTTTTCAAAGTACCTACTGCAGGAAACCCTTCAAATGTTTTCTATGTTTACACCATATAATCCTACCATACTGTAAATTCACCTTGTAATATTTCATAATGATTATTAAAATAGTATTTGGTTTTTACATTATTTCATGTGAGTACATTTTATCTTCTTCATTTGTTTTTAAGCTTATGTTTTGGTATCTTCCTATAGTGCTTATTATAAGTCTTATTATAATAAGCCAATCAATAAATTTTTATTAATTGATTGCTATTAAGTGAATAACTATTGACTGAGATTAGTTGTACCACTGAGCAGGATGTCACTTTTATATAATTGTAAAATAGATGTATTATATGTCAGAGGCTTAATCTTGGTATCACAAGCATCTAGTCTAGCATCAAACAGGCTGAACAAATGCTTGTTTCGTTTGATGAATACATACATTTTTTATGATCCGTGTAGAAGCTGATCATTTTAAAATGGAGAGCAGTGACTTAACAATTCATATTTGAGCCAGAGAAAACTTAAAGATTTCATAAATAGAAGAACTGGCCCTTCAGAATTGGAGAGCTAACCTTAGCGATAACCAGGCAGAATACCTGTTTTATTTCCTTGCCCTAAACTTCTACTCATAACTATTTTTACTACAGGAGCTACTAAGTACCTTGGTTAGGAAAGTCATGTTCAGTGTATAGGATTCCCTATAGAAAAAAAATTATTCTTGTACTGATATTATGTGACTCACAATTGTTTTCTATCAAGTGACTCTTAAAAAAACAAACAAATAAAGTAAAACAAAGCAAAAAAGGTTAGAGTCATCAGGGTAGGGTAGAAGAAATAAAGAAATTATGGATTTGGCTTCAAGACCTTACTGACAAAGCTTTACTCAGCCTCCTGGACAAATACTACCTCTTTGGGCCTTGCTTGTCATTAAGTGGAAAACAAAAGGGCATACTCTGAATCGTCTTCGAGGCCCCTTATATCTTACAAAAGATGTAAGATACAACAGATGTGTTGCTTATGTCTTTTTTCTCTGAAGACTTGATTATACCCCCTCATGAACTGTTGAAAGGTGACATCTCTTAGCTTGAGTATAAATGTGACATCCATTCCTTTCCAAACCCTCAGAACTCGAGTATCTAGGAAGCTTTGTCCTCTGCCACCATGTGGCTGAGACAGCTGCTGTACATTCCTCTAGTGGTGACTGAAATGATTTCTGCACCTGTCTTACACTTAGAAATATTTGGGGAGGAAATGGACTCAGTGTGCTGGAAAATATTGACTTGTTTTCTATATTACATGTAGCTTCTGAAAGTCATAGATCTGGGGTGAGAGACAAGCAAGCCAATTTGTTAAGGGCACAGGCTGTTTCCCTGATATATGTTCTGTTTATCTAAATGGCCCTGGGACAGGGCATTCTGTCTATTAAAGATCAAGATTCACTGTCATTTTAGGACTCAGATTGGAGATGGTCTTTGTGAAAAATGTAAACAGCTTAGTGTGACCAGGTGAGTGAGATGAGCCTATCTCTTTATCTACCCTCCACGACCATTTTCTGTCTCCTAGATCCCTCTAACACAGTGGTTCTTAACCTTTTTTGAGGTACCGGCCCCAACAGTTTCATATGCACATTCACCAAACCCTTCTTTAGTGATAAATAAAATATGATTTTTTTTTCCAAATTCAAGACCTAGGTATATGTTTTTTTACTGGTGCACAAAATGAGCCGTGCATGAACATCACCTTGCTCAAAGAACAAAACAATAAAGTGCATGAACTCACAACAAATTACGGTATTACTTTATTCTGCCCTCCGTGGCAGAGGTTTTTCCGGGCCCCTGAGACTGACTCATCAAACCCCTAGGGTTCGATAGAACCCAGGTTAAGAACCACTGCTCTAACAGGAGTGTTTAATATTTCTTATGCTAAGATAAATATTCTGAACAGTGAGTGTTCAACTAATCTAATTTTCTTTTTCAGGATAAAACCACTTAAGGATTATTAAAAGATACAAAATGCATAAAGTAAAGCAGTTAAGAACTTGGATTTAGAAGTAAGAAAGAGTTGAGTTGATATTCCATTTGCTGTCCTTACTAGTTCTATGATCATGAGTGTATTAAAGTTTTTTTTATTTTAGTTTTTCTATGTAGAATAAGACTAAATAGTACTTATCTCATTTGGTGATTGTAAGAATTAAATATATTAAGAGAAATATTTAACCTAGTATCTCAAACATAGTAAGCCATTCAAAAGTGATATTTGTGTTTTTGAAAAAAAATATTATGGAAAAAGCTGACAATGGCTTGTGGTCTATACTATGTATCAGCAAAATAAACTGTCCTCTATTTATAAGTATCCTTTCTATTTAGAGGGAAGTTCACATTCAGACAGGAAATTATAACATTCAGACAGTAAACATAAGATAAATGCTAAATTAGACAGATCAGAATTTAAATTCTAGCTTTGGGTGATTGTATTTCAATTTCTTTACCTAACAATGGTATGATAGTCAATTTATGCACTATGCAAGAGCTCTAAAAGCCCCTTCTGTGCCCATCATTCAGAGCCCTTCACAGTGTGGCCTCTATATGAACTCATTACTGTTTACTGTTTGGTAAAGGTTAAAATGGTGTATGTAGCCTAGTAAATGTTCTGCACATGACAACTAAGGTTACTTGCAATTTAGGAATGATTTTATAGTTCATAAGAATATATGACACAGAGACAGAGAGAGAGAGAGAGAGAGAGACAGATAGGGACAGACAGACAGGAAGGGAGACAGATGAGAAGCATCAATTTTTCGTTGTGGCTCCTTAGTTGTTCATTGATTGCTTTCTCATATGTGCCTTGACCAGGGGACTACAGCAGACCGAGTGACCCCTTGCTCAAGCAAGCAACCTTGGGCTTCAAGCCAGTGACATTTGGGCTCAAGCCAGTGACCCCATGTTCAAGCTGGTGAGCCTGTGCTCAAACCGGATGAGCCCATGCTCAAGCCCGTGATTTTGGGATTTTGAACCTGGGTCCTCTGCGTCCCAGTCTGATGCTCTACCCACTGCACCACCACCTCGTCAGGCTGCTTTTATCTTTTTAATGCCTTTTTTTTGCATGTAGGGCCATTTAGATAACTGTGTAAATGGTAAACATTTGTTGAAAATATATTAACTACATGAAATGCGATGTTTTATGGTATGAACTATATCCCAAACCTTGAATATATGAATATTTTTGTCAAGGGAGAGGCAATAAAACTCTCTTGTTTAGCAAACTAGGGTTTCAGCATGACTGCTACAACTATGACATTTATTTATTTATACGTTAATTTATTAAACAGACATTTATTAAGCATATACTTGCCGTAACCATGTTTGGAATACAAGAAAATGTGTAAACCATGTTTTCTCCTTGTAAAACTTCTCTGAAAGTAAGGTAATATATGGATTTAACTAAATACAACACAGGTTAGACAATGATAATGATTATAGAAATAAAAAATAGTAGTAATAATAATGGACAATTAAAGTTGAGGGAGAAAGAAAATATATATTTTGCTGTAATAATCAGAAAACAGTTCATGAAAGAGTTGAGTTTGGTCATAAAATATAAGATGAAATTGGTAAAAAAAGAATGTCCCAGGTAGAAGAATCAATGTGAGCCAATTCGAGGTGGGCTGTGAAGATGTTGAGAGAATGGTGAGTTTGGTTTTGTTGGAGCATAGTGGCGGAAAGGGAACGGCAGGAGAGGAGCTGAAAGGCTAGTTGAGACAAATGTTGGGAGACGTTAGAAGTTTTGGAGACCCGGAGTGACCGGTTCATCATGCAGTGTCTGGCTTTGAGGCCTATGATTCTGAACACTTGGAAATCTAGTAAAATGTTTTTCCATTTCATAGTTTCAGTATTTGTTTCTCTCTGCAAATATTGTTAGAATCAAAAAGTATTGGAGGGCAATATCTTTTTACATGTGCATTGGGCACACAGGCCTTGTCAAGTTGGAGGCTGCCACGGTCCAGCCAGTCTGCTGGTGTTTGCCAAGCATAAACAAATAGATGGTAATTCTTGTACGTTATGAGCATTTGAAACATACACAGTGGTGCTCCAATCATGTTTAATTCTAAAATTACTGCTGAAAGAAAAATTTTAACCTATTCAATCCTAATTTTTATGTTGGACTTATTAATTTTTAAAGGAATGTTTACTATAGTATTTCCATGTGTGATAGTTTTTACATAATTATTTATAAATAAATTTATTTTGGATTTGTAAAAATATGTTTGAATAAATAAAAATTATATAAGTATGAATGCATTTTGTTATATTACTGAATGGCCCCATTGCATACCTTAGAAATATCATGAATGCATATTGCAAAATTTTTAGTAATTTCACACTACCTCTGATAATGAATGTGCTCATATATTTTTTTGCAAAATGACATGCTTTTTTAGTCTTATAGTCAAATAGCCTTAATAGCAAACAAACAAACAAAAACCCACTATTTTAATTCATATGAGCTGGAACTATTGCTTTGGTCTAGAATTAATAAGGGACTAATGAAGAGGTTTACATTTGACATCTTCTCCTCGTTTCAGAGAACATTTCATTGGAATGCATATTGTACTGTTTTGTGGTATGTATGATTTATGGATTATCACTGAGTCTGGGAATTTTTTCACTTATTTTCAGTAGAAGAATCCTAGCAATAAAGGGAACAAATAACAGATTGTTATTATTTAATATTTTCAATATTGTCAGTTTGGGTGATTGCTTATACAGATTACCAATCAAGGGCAGAATACTCCTGTGTCATTGTTGCATTCATTCGGTATGAATAAATATTAGAAAGAAAATGAACTATGCTGAATCTTATGGTTAAGCCCCATAAATCAATGACTCTTAGATAAATAATGCATTAATCAAATTTTCTGAAGTAGAACTTTAATTGAAAGCCTTGAAAATAAGAATGGAATAGTAGTTGCAAAATACCAAATAAAAAATACAGTAGAGTAAAAGTTCCATTATCCTTGAAAATGCAACTCCCATTTTTTTTTACAGGTACATTTCTCTTTTGTTTTGTTCTTGATCTAGAGTTTTCCTAAACATTATTTTTTTATTTTGCCCACTTCACTTTTTAGAAACTATCTGAATTCAGTCAATGCATTCAGCAAAGTTCTATTTTAAACTTCTATTATATAAGGAATTATACCATTCAGTCCCTCAGATTTTAGCTCCTCCAATCTTTCTAATCAAAGCTAACCAAGAGGGTATAATTTGAAAATTGCTGAAAGAGCCCTCTGCCTAAAATTTATATTCCTCCATTGGCCAGCCTAGCCTAATAACAGTGACAGGATTTTTTTTTTCCTTAGAGTATAGCATATTTTATTGATTTAATTCATATCTTTTCTAAATGCATCAGGATTAAAAATAAAGTTATACATTTGAACAAAGAAACTTTGAAAAGCAGATGAAACCAAGGGTGAGGAAGGTAGACCAAAAATACAATTTATCAAGTCCAGAATATTTGTTAGAAATGTTTGTCTCTGATGTTTATGACATTTTCAGCTTAAGAGAGGGAGAGAGGTGGTCAGGAGAGAGGTAGGGGTGACACAAGAGCAGTATTCGTTGCATGAAAACCAACAGTCACTGTGCAAAAGCATTATGGAGTTACCTCTAAAATTAAAAATGAAACTGCCTCATGACCTCGTGATTCCACTTCTGGAGATATGTGTAAAGAAACCCAAAATGTTATTATTTTTTAATGAGAGAGAGAAGGAGACAGACAGACAGGAAGGGAGAGAGATGAGAAGCATCAACTCATAGTTGCAGCACCTTCGTTGTTCATTGATTGCTTTTTCATATGAGCTTTGACTGGGGGACTCTAACTAAGCCAGTGACCCTTTGATCAAGTCAGTGACATTGGGCTCAAGTCAGTGACCATGGGATCATGTCTATGATACCATGTTCAAGCCTGTAACCCTGTGCTCAAGCCGTACGAGCCCATGCTCAAGCCAGTGACCTTTCAAACCTGGGTCCCTCAGCATGACCGGTCGTCACTCTGTCCACTGTGCCACCACCTGGTCAGGCCTGAAACTTAATTTGAGAGAATATATGCATCCCTATGTTCATTGCAGCATTATTTACAGTAGGCAAGATATGGAAGCAGCTCAAGTGCCCATCAGTATATGAGTGGATAAAAAAAGCTGTAGTAGATTTACACAATAGAATATTACTTGGTCATAAAAATAAAAGAGGAACTCTTACCTTTTGAGACAGCATGGATAGACCTGGAGAGAATTATTCTAAGTAGGATAAACCAGTCAGAGATAAGTACCATATTATTTCACTTATACGTGAAATCTAATGAACAAAATAAACTAATAAAAAAATAGAAATGGACTTATAGATACAGAGAACAGACTGACAGTGTGATAATTACCAGAGGGAAAGAGAGTGGGAGTGGAAGAAGAAAGGAAAGGGTGGATAAATGGTGATAGAAGGAGACTTGACTTGGGTGGTGAACATACAGTATAATATATAAATGATGTATTATAGAATTGTACCCCTGAAATTTATATAATTATATTAACCATTGTTACCCCAATATGTTCATTAGAAAATCCAACATATTTTAAAATAAAGTTATTTAGAAGTACAACTACTCTCCCTTCCCTCATTGGCTCTCATAAAGAGATTACTGTGTGATGTGAAATATTTTCAATATCATTCTAATAGTAAAAACATCATTGAGTACCACACATTTGTTTCTTGAAGTCATTCAATGTAAAGGAACCCCACAGCACAAGTCAATAAATGTAGCTCTACCAGAGAGCCCATTAGGTAGTGATGCAGAGAAACTGGACCTCTGTTACAGCACTGTGCTGGGGCCATACCTTGGTGAGCTAATGATTTAGGCATTAACACCTTGATGGGAAGCTTTTTCTTATACCACTACTAGAGTAGGGCAGGTTTTCTAAGCTGGGGACCAGGAACAGAGGTCTTCACTGGGGAGGATAGCTGAGATAGGGTTGGGGCTGAAAACAAAGACTACTGAAAAAGATAATTCACTTACAGTGATCCTTAGAGCTGGCTCAGTCCTTGGTCAGATTTAAAAGTGCAAAATAACTTAAGGTTGAATTATATTTACTGGTTCAAATAAAATGAAATAAAAATAAAAGTGGTAGAGCATCGGCCAGGCATGTGGATGTCCTGGGTTCAATTTCCGGTCAGGGCACACAGGAGAAGTACTCATCTGCTTCTCCACTCCTACCCCTCTCATTTCACTCTCTCTCTCTCACTCTCTCTCTCCCCCTCATCTCTTCCCCTCTCACAGCCAAAGCTTGATTAGAGTGAGATGGCCCTGGGTACTGAGGATGGCTCCAAGGTCTCTGTCTTAGGCACTAAAAAAATGGCTCTGGTTGCAATAAAGTAAGGGCCCCAGATGAGCAGAGCATTGCCCCCTAGTGGGCTTGCTGGGTGGATCCTGGTCAGGGCACATGCGGGAGACTCTCTCTGCCTCCCCTCCTCTCTCTAAAAAAATTTATAAACAAATAAACTAATTAAATAGAATAAATTTTGAAAGAGTGGAGAAAATTATTTGAAAGCAATTTCTAAGTCTCCCATACTATGGAGTATATGAGATAGGAAGTTCACCAAAGATTTTCCAGTATAGGAATCCATGGCTATTCTTTGAATAAGAAAAAGATTAACTCTGCTTGTATGAGAGGGGGAGAAATAGAGGGACAGAGACTAGATACCTGTACATCTACAACTGTACTCAAGAATAGGGTGATTCTCATGAAGGATGTCTAGCCAGAAAGAAGCAAGGCTCAAAACAGGTTACATACTTTATGATTCCATTTAATAAAGAACCAAGACAGATAAAGCTACTCTAGCTGTTAGATGTAATAGTAGAGGTTACCCCTTGGAGACAGGGCTAGTAATTGAAATACTCAGAGGAGGCTTTTGGAGTGCTGGGAATCTTCTGTTTTGATCTGGGTGTGGAGAACACAGCCTCTATTGAGATGTTGATGATATGTACATTTTTCTCTGTTTAATATATGTCAACAAAATTTTTTTCTTTAAGCTGTAAAATGTCTCCCACATATTAGAATATTGCTAACCTAGTTTTGCCTCTGCCTTCTTTTCTCAAATTCTCAGCATGCAGGGGAGAAATCAGTTACTATTTCCAGACAGCAAGGTAGTTATCATTGGATTTCAACTCCTTCCCTTGTTCACTTCCTCTCAGATTTACCCAACAGTTTTTTTTCTTCCCTGCTGTACGCAAATACAAAACTGCATTTAAATATCATGTTTAATACTTGATGCCTTTACTATCAAATAATACCTTATATTATTACACAAAATACTTCACCCTGAGGGTACCTCAATTCTATGCTTAGTGTCAACTGAAAACCAATGTTAATATTAGAAAATAAAGTGTTTGAGGATCAGTGTCTAGATAACCTTTTCCAGAGTAGTATGTAAAAAGAAAGAAGTCAGAGTAGAAAAGAACATCTTGAAATTAAACTTATTGGAAAGATCCAATAAGTTAGAATGGTATAGTCAGTTTCTAATTTCAGACAGTTATTTCTCTCACATGTGTTAAAGTGAAAAGAAAATCTAATAGACTTAACACTTCAAAGTCATTAACTAACTAATTAGCTAATTAATCTACATAACAACTATGAGGTTTGTGTTAAATATCTACCACTTCACAGATCTTGTGTCATTTAAAAACTCTTATAGCTCTTTTCATCTCTGCTCTTTTCAATGTCTTTAAAAAGAACTAATTATTATGTGTCTGGTGAAGGGCACCTATCAGGTTTTTCTCTTGAGAAGAGAAAATCCAATGCTTTACAAAGAAGTGATTTTCTAAACCAGTCATATAATTCAGTATCTTTCCTGGTGATATGACTCTAAATTTCAAATTTCATTTGTTCTCTGTTATGTTTTGTTTGAACTGAGGAAAAACAAAAATCCATTTGTACACCTGTACATAGTAGTTGCTCAATAAATGTCCATCTAAATCCCTGTATTGAAACTTTTTGTATAAAATGCTTTAGATAATTCAGCCATCATTTCATAGACTAAATTGTGATTTTTGAAAATATAAATATGAATATTGTGTTACTTTATTTCAAATGCCTAAATTATTTTCCACTTAGGATGAATTAACTGCTAAACTATATAGGTCAGTTTATTCACTCCAATAGTGATAGTATGTTTCCTTCAGCATTAAGTGTGTGGGGGGGTATGTGATATATCTATGTTTTAGGGAGAAAAATGAGAGGTGATGGTCAGACATTAAAGCAACATTATAAAGAGAGTTTTGAAAGATAATGGAGTCAGTGCTATGAGTAATATTTATGAAAAAGAAATGATATTGAATTATTAAAAGATAATATTAAGATTAGAATATTTATTTTTGCTGTGCTAAGCAAAATTGTTACCCAGCAATACTTACTACAGCAATTCCATGAACAGATATTAACGAAGGGTTTCCAGATTTATAATAAGCCCTTTTGGGGTTTGTTGTAATAATTATATCAGCTTCAGGGATATTTAATTATTTTTTATAGATTGCAGATTTGGTAATTTAAATGGTTAGTGTTGGAATTTTCATTTGTCATTCATATAAACTTGCAGTATCATGAAAACACCCAGTAAAAAGGGAGGGGAATCACTTTTGCTGAGCACCTGCCATTCCCAGAAATATAATCTCAATGTATCCTCAGAATTGCCCTGCAATGTACAGTACTGTTCCCATTTTACAGATGAAGAGACTGATGCCAAGCTAGGCCATTTGTCTAACCGATTCCAAGTTTATAATATCTCACCTACACCGGGAAATTAAAGTAGTCTTTCATGAACAGATTTAATTTGAAGACCTGAGGGCATCATCTATCTTAAACTGGTTTAACAGGTATTGACCTGTGCACACTGAAGTACTGATTGAATAAAAATTTAGAAATAAGAACCTCTTCTTCTTCTTTCATTTGCCAACCCTCTTTTTTCAGCCACACTCAGCTAACGCGACTTGAATTCTGGCTGGCACGGACCATGCGGTCAAGGCTGCAGCTGTTAGAATCCCCTCCTCCCCTGCTCCTCCTGAGTTCTTCTGCAAATGAGCCCTGCAGACTGATATTGCGCTCTGCAGTTATGTGACAAATAGCTTTTGTGGCTTTTCATATCACTCATAAATTCTGGCAACATACGGGCTGTTTGTCAGATTCAAATTCTGTATATTTGAAAAGAAAGAGTTGAAGATTTCTGCATTGAAAGTGGACTCTACCCATAAGATTTATTTGTAAATTTTACTTTAAACTACTTTGAGAGGAATCCAGAATATTCTCCTAGTGCTGCCTTGCTGCAAATTATTTCTATCCATATGCCATAAATCTTTCTAATACGTCTTTTAAAATGTGCCTGAGAAATGTATTTCATGTTTATAGTGCTGGGTTTAGTGAGTCAAATTGTGTTTGGGCAGTATGTTTGCCTCTTCACATTCTGTGTGACACTGGAGGAAAATGGAGACTTCGGCCATTCAGCTGCAGGCTCTAAGAAAGTCTGTTGTAACTGTGCATTTTAATTAACTGAATCAGCTGAGGAAATGTTGTCTCTCTACTGTGGTGTAGCTGTCTGCCTTGTAAAGTGCCTCCCCAGATAAACAGAGGACTTCTATTTCTTAAACTGCCTTTCCCCCATGGTCTTTAGGAGTTTGGGGCTTTTTCTGTTTTACTTAAATTACAGGTGGAGAAGGTCTCATAAACTCTATAATGATTCTCCTGCAAACTCAGTTGCCTTTTTATGATACTTGACGCCACAATATAGTTACTGCGGGATGCATGCTTTTATTGGCGCCCACACAAACACTTAAAAACCTAAATTATTTTGTTATATTACAAGAAATGGCATTTGCACTTGGGTACAGTTGAAATACAAATAAAAGATCAGATAATTCTTTTGTATGTTTTTTTAAAAAAATACTAATCCGTGGTCTACTGTGAGCTGAGCCAAACAAAATGGGAATAATTTAACCATTGATAATTTCTGCGCAACACAGTGCTGGATGGTAAAACTGAGTTGAATATGAGGAGATAGTTGTGGTTCAATGGTTTATGTACAAATTTGATCTCTGAAAATAGAATTTAAGAACTTGTTATTGAAAATAACTAAATACAACCTACTGGAAACTTCTCGTCTCTGTGATTTGTTGTGCGTTAGTTAAGCACCGTGCTCTTTTCATTCAGTTGTCACTCTCTGCAGAATTTCTTGAATCTAAAGTATATTAGTGCTAATTTCAGAACAATGATTTTTCATCTTTTCAAACTATAAATCATGGAACCAAGAGCCCTCTACCTGAGCTAGACCAAGCAGATTCCAGTACTAAAAACTAAACAAAAAAACAAAACCTAACCACTTCTTATAGTTCTTCCTCCTTAATAAAAATGGAAGCAAAACACTTTTTTTTTTAAATTTAAGTAGCCACTGGGTATATATTAGGCAAGAGGGATGTAGGTTAGAGGTGAAATAAGGATAAACTGTTCCTGATGAAAGCCTGGAATGGATAACTAAGAGAGGGGCTAAGGAATGCAGTTCCTGGAATATTGTGTAATATTTAATTAAATTAGCTTGAAATTTCAAATTGAAGGTAAAAAAATGGATTTCAAAAAAAGAAAATAGATTGCCAATTCTCAAAAATCCTTATAGCTATGAGTTTTTATGACTAAATTAACTTTTCTTTCGAGTCTCTTATTCTGTGTTTCAAAAAAGGAATCTGCTTCATTGATGGCAAAGATTAACAAGGTCCAGAGCCCTGAGCCATACCTCAGAGGAAAAACAATATTTGGATGGTCTACAAATTTGCCCTGCCTTACAAATCATGGTAAAAATGTGACTTAAAAATATATTAGAAAGAATGTTATTTTTGTTTTTGAAATTGGACTATAATTTACAAAATTACAGTTTATGGAACTAAACAAAGCTGTTGAATACAAATAGATTTTTGATTCTTTTTTAAATTAAATTATTATATGATGTCATTTTAATTATTGCTTTTCTAAGAGGTGAAAAACATTAATATTTTCCTTTTTAACCCAGCCAGAAGGTGCATATTTAAGTAGTTAAAAAATGACTTAAAAATAAAAGTTGGATAGAGAGGAAAGCTGAAAATTTCTAAGTGGAGATGAGAGAGAGGGAAGAAATTCAGTGGAAAATAGTAAGAGGGTAACCAGCAGGAAGGAAGGGAGAGACACCCAGCAAAAGGGGAGATGCTTCACTTCTATATGATCATATGTGCCTTCTGCATAAGCAGTGTGCAGGAGGAAAAATCAATGAGCATTAATAAATGCCAGCTTCTGAGTATTTGATGTTTGAAGCCTTCAGTAGAATAGTTGTTTCCAAAATGTATATAATCAGAATCAAAATAACCTCTGGCCTTATCTCTCTGATCATGTAGGGTAGCCACCTTGTGTGCTTGGTAAGAGAGGAGAGGCATTAGAATGTGTCTAACACAGAGGGCTTGTGGAACTGCGGATAAAATGAGGAGACATTCAAGCTAAAGTAGACTTTTCCCAAGACACAGTGGACAAAGAGAGGTCACAAACACAGTGTGTCCGTAAAGTCAAGGTGCACTTGCTTTCCTGTGACAGGTCAAAAGTGCACCATGACTTTACAGACACACTGTATACGGCCTTTTCATCAAAAGTTGACTATTCAGTCTCCACTAAAATCAAGATATATTCAGAGTTAGAATTAAATATTCTTTCTTCCCCTAACATTTGTAAGCTCTTAGTCACTTTAACATACTCCCTAAAATGCTAATACCCTTGGTAATTATCAAAGGAAAGTCATTGATAAGTTACTCATGACACAGAAACAGTATAATTCAGAACCTGATTCTTAAAAACGATATTTGTGTAAGAGTGTTTAAAGTCAGTTAAATGATAAATGAGAAGACTGTATATATGAAAAGTATACGTGAAATAAAAACAAAAATGTATATGTAGACCATATAAGTAAATATGAGTTTGACAATCACCTTATTATCAGGAAATCAATTCAACAAATATTTACCGTGTATAAATGTCTGTACCAGTCACTGCTGGAAGAAGAAAGAAACAAAATGGTCCATTTCCTCAGGAAGGGCCTATGAACACGTTAGTACCTCAAACACTGGGCAGCCTGTGCTGTAATCTCCAATAGAGGTATAAAATAAGGAAAACAGGAAAGGGCAAGATTAAGAAGACTTCTAGAATGAGTGGAATTTGAGATGGATCTGTTACAGAAGGTTTCCGAGACTGCCAGCAGGACTTGGAAGGGAGGAAAGTCATTTCTTTTTCCACAAAGGAAGCAGACTGACTGAAGCACAGTTAGAAAAGCACATGCTGCTTGGAGAACTGGCCAGTGTCAGAGCAAGGACAATGGTGTGGAAATGAAGGTGGGAGGAGCTGGGCTTGCGGGGGCTTCAGGACTTCGGCTTTATATGCCATGTTACTGTTGAGTATTCTCCATGTGCCTAGATTCCCCTGAGCTTGTGGCAGTTTAGATTCTATTTCTTGAAACAGATATATGTGTATTATTCTATAGAAAAGTAGATAGTGGAATACTATTAAAGCATACTGGGGTCCTGAAATTGTTAGCAATTAGACCAATAAAGGGAAAGTGAAAATTACTGTTATGTGTTAAGCTTTATACTAAGTGATGTTATCTATATCATATCATTTAATCATAGGATCTATATGAATATTAAATATAATAATATAGGTAATGTACCATACAAAGTACATAAAAATATTAAAAAAATGCTGATTCCTGAATCTTCACCCTTTTATAACTTATAAGTTAATATAAGAATTATAATTATTATTATATTGTTTTATGCATATTATTTTTGTGATGAAGAAACTAAGACTCAAAAGTTTTTAGTTTTTAAGTCTAAAACCAGAACCAAACTGGTTCTTCCTGGATTTCTAGCCCAAGTTCTTCCTTATACAGTATACTGAGAGAGCCTTGGTATTACTGGAAGGAGAAAATTCAATGTGGAAAATCCTTCTTAATGTAGGAAAGGCATGGAAGTGGGAGGCGGGGAAGACAGAAGGCAGATATCTCAGACTTGACTGCATTTCATTCCAGAGACTAACCCCGTCTGTGTCGGATTGCTCCAACCATAAAACTGATAAATTTCCCTATGATTTTCTGACACGATCAAAATTTGGAGATTCTAGAAAAGCAGGCAAAGTGATACATTCAAAACATGGGGAAATATCTGCAGGCAGAAAACAGCACAAAACAGAATAACCAGAAAGCTAATGCAAGAAGCCTCTCTGTTCTCAATGGAAAATGGAAGTCATGTAAAGCTTAAATTCAAGTCTATGATGATAAACTTGAAGGGTAATCAGATGTCAGGAAAGTGAAATACAGTATTTCACCATCTAAGATCATTTATAGATTAATAAATATATAATGTGGCCTTTGAACTCTATTTTTTAAAGTCTATCTTGACCTTCTTTTTTTAATTTACAACTAGTTTAATACTTCTGCATTTTAGTGTAAACTAACAAAGACCCCACACATCTCTGTGTGCTAGACCATAAAAATAACCAAAGTGAAACTCATACAAATATATGTAGATTTTTATACTTTACTACTCAACTATCCCTCTAAAAATCCAAAGGACTAAGTGCCTGCTGCCTTTTAATGACAACTGACAAGATGGAGTGGTTGCCACAGGTTGGGAAAATACTACCCTGGAAGATTAAAATTTAGCTAGCAGAAGGATATTCTAATGATAACTCACTGGGAATCATTTTTTTAAATGGAAACTGGAGATACATAATTTGGCTTGAAAAGCCATGTGTGGTTGGGGTATAAGTTATTTTAGCAAAGTACTCTAAAGAATGGGTAAGGGGTAGGATTAATGGATGAAACTTTTAGGAAAACAGTCAATAAAGAACTGTATTTTTATATGGAAAAAAACTATATAGACACTCCTCACACATAATAAGAACTCAATTACACACATATACAAATGTGTAATATATCATCTTATAGGAAGGAAATGGGTTTTTTCTAAGCATTAGCAATAAGCCTAGCTTGGTGAAAAACAAATATGCTTAAGTAATATGGCCTCTGCCATCTTAAATAGATCTTCAATAATTCCAATTTAATTGTCATTCAGTGGTGTTACCTAT
This sequence comes from Rhynchonycteris naso, assembly GCA_037038555.1. Lineage (NCBI taxonomy): Eukaryota > Metazoa > Chordata > Mammalia > Chiroptera > Emballonuridae > Rhynchonycteris > Rhynchonycteris naso. The sequence goes on along the minus strand of CM073001.1, from coordinate 63,014,940 downwards.
TTTTTCATAGGATAAATGGAAGTACCTTAACTCAGTATTTGCACCTTTTTTCTTTAAAATTTTGTACAAAATATGCAAAATTTGTTCCTAAATCAATGAGTATAAGCCAACACTGATCCTAAAGTACCATTAGTTTTTAAAGTTATTAGAGACTTTTCCCTGTTGCAATCTTATTACAGATTTATCAGAGATTTTAAAGTCACTCTACTACTTCAACTTCTATATTCTATCTTCTACAAGTTTCCTGTAAATATTCTGCTTGATTGCATCAAAAAGGGTTAAGCATGTTCCTTCTTGCAAGAAATACACCAGATTAATAGTAAGCTATATGTGGGAACAACCTAGTTGAAGCCATGAACACTGTATGATAGAATAACCTCATTGTATAGTCTCATTATTTGAGGATGTTTTCATTTTACCTCACTTTATTAAGTTAGAGGTTCAAGAGTACTAAATAAGGATTTATATTGAATTGAGGTCCATTGCTCTTTACTGGGAAAATGTGTTTTACACCCTGGATGGATGGTAATTATTATGATTAAGCCTTAACAGAAATTGCCATTGCTAAATATAGTATTTGCCTTATCATTCAAGTGAGACCAAAAGTATTTGTACTTTATTCCGAAAATACAAAATTCTGATTGTTGATATGAGTGTTTCTCATTTGTGAAATGTACTTGAGCACTCTCATACATAAAGTTCTATGTTTTGTTTTCTAGAAGTTAGTTAATTAAGAAGGAACATAATATGCTTTAACACTTTTCTTGCCTGTAGTTCATCTATGTTTCTTCTTTCTTTATTGAAAATAAGTAGACACTGAAGAGGTGGTTTGTCAGCTGTAGAAGAAAGGGGAGCGTGTCAGCTAGACTTAAATTTTATGTTCTAATTTTTTCACTGGAGATAGGCTGTTCTTTGAGTGAGATAGCCAAATTGTGTTGGTTTATATGTGAGGAGGTTTTTTGTTGTTGTATAGGAGCTAGAGGAAAATAGTTTAAGAGTGGGACAAAGGAATAGGAGGGGGTAGAGGGTGGGAGCTCTTGAAAAATGAAAATAAAATATAGAGAATTGTAAAGAAAATAATGAGTTTCATTACAACATGTGCCAGATAGAATAAGATAGATGCTTCTTTTTTTCAATAAAATGAATTATTATTGTATATAGAGGTTCTGTTATTAGAAAGTATAGTTATAAAATAGATCACATCTGCTTGGCCTCACATGCTTATTCTCTCTGTGTTCCTGGGATTCTCCTTACCAAACTCAAGAGCATCCTTCAATAAACACATGAATGTAAAACAGCATAAAATTCACAAATGCATTTTCCAAATGAATAACCACCATTATCTCTGTTCTCCAGAGAATTCATAGAAACCCAGCTGTTAAACACGAAGAGTTTGTCAACTTAAGTTATAAGAATTTTGGAAATATACCTGCTACATCATAATGTAGCTGAAATATAGCTACATTCAGTGGAGGTAGATTTATGGTTACACTGGTAATTTTTTAATGAAAGGCCCATGAAGAGGACTCCTAAGTATTTTATTTTGCATAAGTGAATAAGTGGCTACTCATAAAAAGAGGCCTTCCTTTGTATTCTTATGCTACTTTTTAAAAAAGTCCAGTGATCTTTAATGACAATAATTCATAAACAAAGTCAATAGTAATTGTTACACTAGAAGGAGATTTTGTAAAGTCTTTCATTGGGGAAAAAAGAAAGAACAGAGTAGATGTCATGTGATAATATCATTTTGCTGAATAACAATATCATCTTGCCATAAATGTTATATTTATAAAGTCAAGAGGGCTCAAAAGAATGATACTGGAGAAGGAATGAACAAGTAACCTGTGCTGATTCAAAGCTCTTGCTATAATGACCTGATTTGGAAAACAATTCAAATTGTTATTTAATATGATAATCTTTTGATTCAATGTTCTGTGGTTGGTGTCTTTATTTATGTTTATTGTCCATTGTGATCATTATTGATAAACTCCTAGACTTAGATAACATAGGGTGGAAGAAACTGTGTTTTTATGGAAACTAAAGGTCAAAAACAAATTAAGATCTGAAATCACTGCCATGTCCAAGAATTTATATAAATGTAACAAGGATTTATATAATGTAGAGATTTGTTATGTCTTTATAACCCAGACAAACATAGAACACTGGCAAACACAGCCAAATATCTCACTAGATGCTCTTTGAAAACAATAGGTAATTGCTGTTTTATAATTTACAAAATACTTCTCACATGTTTTCCTCCCGATAACCAAATCATGTGAAGTCTATAATATAGGCCCATTATACAGATGGGTGAAGTCTATAATATATGCCCATTATACAGATGGGTGAAGTCTATAATATATGCCCATTATACAGATGGGGAGCTTCACATTCAGAAAAGCTAAGTAATTTGCCTGAAGTCATTTGATTAGCAAATGTCAGAGAATCTTGATTCTAAGACCTATACTCTATCATATGTGGCCATGATATTTTCCTCAAAAGAAGAATCATTTTATGTAGATTTCTCTGTATTCTACCAAACCACACAAAACTCACCAATGATTTTGGGAACTAAGCAAAACTTGGGTCCAATTCTGTAGGGTATCATGATTAGATTATAGAAACTCTCACTTTCACCTGTATAGTTTTTTATTAGTTTTCAGGAGTCATTTAATAGAAGCTATTTAGCTTTTATCAATTCTATTTCTCTTACAACATTTATAATTTAAACTTACTGAGGTTAGTTTTCATGCGTAGAGTATCATCTAGCTGCTTCTGATGCTTACTGTAGATAGCTAAGAGAATACAAGTATAGCAAAACTCCATACATTTGCTACAGATCCAGATTTGTATAAATTTAAATTATCCAGATTTAAATGAGAATCCCGGGGAAAGGGAATATGAGAAGCAACAGTGTCTGAATTTTTTATTTCTCATGGTTCAATTCTCATGTGTCGTGTGTGGAATTCATTTTTTTTGGACTTTATGTTTCTGATGCTAGTCTAATTCACACTTTAAATAACCTGTTTAGTAAGTTCTTAGTAAACGTCAAGGCAAGAAAAGATATTTTATGCACCCACAGCATCCTGAAAACCCTTGCAGAATCTATGAATCTGATTCTGCATTATCCTTCCCCGGAAGGAGAGCATAATTTTATTATCCATGAATTATCACCTCTTAGATTGTAACATCATTGTCAGAGAGCCTAACAGAACCAGTGTTCAGTTGGCTGCTAATGCAGAGGAAGGGAGAGAGAGGGAGGGGGGCAAAGTACAGGTCACTGGCATGATTGACAAACTGGAAAGTTATAGAGCTGAAAGGGGAGGCATCCCTTATGTGATAGCTCTGATGTTCCTGTGAACTAGTATAACTGGTGCTGATTCTTTTAATATTAATATTGAAGTTTAATTTTTCCCAACATAAAATATATATTTCAGTATCCTGCCTATGGAAAATGTTAACCTATTTAATAAAAATACATATATGCCCAGCATATATAAGTATAAATGCTTTAAAATATTTTTAATCTATTCTTATTACATTAGAACTTGCTCTTTGGGCACTTATTTCAAGCCCTCAATACCAGTTCTTTGGCCTCTGTTCGGGCATTACTATAGTTATATATGTATGTAGGTCAGAATGAAAAATATAACTTCAGAAAAATTACACTATAACTGAATTTACCAAAAAGGTGAAGTAAATAAATTCAAATTTGATCCATAAATCAAAAACTGTATGCCATCAACCACGTTTCTCTAAGGATTCAGGATGAAAAAAACCTAGTATATAAAATGGGTAGGAATAGCAGTGGTTAGTCTAAGCAGCCACTGGAGGGCACTGCTGCTCCACAAAAATATAGTGTAATGCCTGTTGTCTACTTGGGTAGTTGACTCACCAAATCAAGGAAAATTTCGTTTAAATTCTTTGAAAAGATGTAATGTCAATATCCTTGGAGACTATAGATCCTTTTAAAAGGAATATATTTTGTGTAAGTATTGCCTAGAAGACCATGGAACTGGGACTATTCACGCAGCAGTGGCAGCACTGTGGGTCCTGGGCTCATAGAAATGGGAGCAAAGCCCTGCAGTTCACAGACTAAATTGCATTTCGTCTCTGGCAAAGCATTCAAAGCACTGAGTGACTCCACCTGCCTTGATGTGTTTCTGTTGTGTAGTTTCAACAGGTCAATCTGTTTATTAACTGTTGTCACCTTTGAGGAAAGTCAGATACTTCATGTAAGTTTGCTTTAGAAAACAGATTATCAATTCTATTTCTCTAATATAAAATGAGTTTGAAATGTTAAGGAAAATAGACTTATGATCTGAAGTCCAGAAGTGCCATGGGATCGGGGTGAGGGCAACCTTTGAGGAGGATGACATTTACCAGTTTTCTTTGTTAAATTTACAATGGTGAACAAGTTATTATCTGATTTATAGGATTACATATAGGAGTGCAGAAGATACTAAGAACTAGAGAAGCCTCATTCCCCCAAAAAGGAAAAGATTTTTATTATTATTATCATTTTGTAATTTCATGTCCTGAATCAAAATAAGTTTCACTATCTAAGGGATGTTTTTTTGGTTCTTATTCATTACTAAATTCATAAGGAGTTAAAGTCACCCATTTAAAAAATGACTAGCCTTTAAAATGTTGGTCATTCATTTAACCTTATACACCAAGTGGCTTGAATTTTAGAAACACTTTTCAATACAATAAATATATTTTTTTATATATACTAATAGTACCACAGCATTGAGAATTTGCCAAGAATTCAAAAATATAAGTATAAATGTGACTTGCTTAAATTTATTTGGTACCCATGACAAATGAGGCAGAAGGTCATGTCAAAGAATAGAAATGGGCTGTTTCACTTTAACACTGCATTTAATTAATACAATCATCTTTAGTACAGATAGAAATGAGTCTGATTAAAGGAAGTTGCTTTTTTAGGTGGAATATTTACTAACATTTTATGAAAGATGTAAAATTACAACTTCAGTGAAAAACATCACAGTAGGCTCAGTCATCCAGTTCATAGTACTGTAAGGAAGTATCTGCATTATTAATCACGTGGAAATCTGTGACAATTTGCCATTAATAAATGTATAGTCAACAATTATTCATGGGTAAATATATTGTAGCTATGATGCTTTTCTGAACTGCCATCTATTTTAAGGTTTAATTAAAACCAAAGTCCACTTTAAACATTTTTTCTTTATGGCTTATAAAAATATAATTTTTATAATCTGGCTTCCTTGCAATTATATTTCATGGTGACTTGCCTAGATTTTTGCCTCTCAGCATATGAAAAGCCCACAAACTCTATAAAATGCTGGTAAAAATAGCCATTCACTTTTTCTTTTTTTGCTGCAGCAATTCTGTTTTGAAAGAACAGGGATATGGTTTGGCAAGACAAATTAAACGAAACAGATTTACTGTTGCATGCCCTGATTTTTACTCCTGTAACTGAACTGTTCATTTTGGAGGAGGAAAAGGGTACAGACTAAAGACATTTTTCTAAAATCTTAATGAACTATGCTCGAAGTTACTTAAATACAGAAGCTATGATATTTGTGCTGCAGTCAATAAACTTTCACCTATGACATAAAAGCATGCATGCAGCTTGCACATTGCCAACAGGGTCTGTACAGAATCATACTGGTGGATGAATTCACAATACAGATGAACATAGAGACACTGTAAATGTCAGCAATAGAAAGCAAAGACAAGTGCCATAGGGTTGGTCTTTTTTCCTCTAAAATTTATTTTATACATTTATTAAGGTGTTATCAAATTATTCTTTTTAATCAGGCTATTGGTAGAAAGCATGTCTTGGAATGTGTTCTCTTGACACCTCTGAATGAAGTGTCAGTCGTTAGAGGACTAGTGTGTGCAGGACATATAATGGAACACAACAGGATAGCCTGAAATATCCCAAACAGAAGAACAGAGAAAGCTAATGATTTCACTCACTACATTAGGGTTCTTGAAAGAGCTGGAATGAGAAATTCTGCTAAACTCCCAACCTCATGCATATAGTGAGCTGCCTTCCCATTTGCAAGCCTCGTCTCTGAAAACTCTCGAACATGAAGAGCAGTGGAGAAATTTGCCTCCTCAAATTTGCTTCTTGTCTATTAAGTGAATTCACTTATTTTGGAAATGTAGAGATTAGAAGAAATTGACAGTGAAACCTCTCATCTGATTTTACAGGATGGGTTTCAGAGGCAAGGCTTCAAAGGGTAAAACTTTATACTTTTATAATCTCACATTTTGCAGTTGTCTGCTTGCAGCATTTTATCCCTTCAACACTTTTCCCAGGACTTCCATTATCATAATTCAGACACCTCTGAACACTGCTCCTGGTGCTGCTTTAACCCAGCACCATCTTTCGATAGTTTCCTGCAATTTTCTTTTTAAAGCCAGGTATTGTTTTAACGCTCTGCCTGTAAATGTTGCTGTCGTCAAGCGTTTTCCTGGAATCAGTTCAAGGTCCCAGTGCCTGGGCTCATTCACTTTTTCCTTGATTTGCCAGTAAACTGCAAACCTCCTGGAACTGCAAATTGGGTTTTACTAGAATAACAGCAGATATGGGGGATTCATTGTAAGAGAAGTTTTTATCTGAAAACAAGTGTGATATTAATGGAATCAATAAAGGGTCTATACAATAGGCATGGGAGTATACCAGAGTTCAAGCTTCACATGGATTGTGCTATTTAAATTTCAATGGGTTCACTATGCATGAGAGGAAAACGACCAGTATTATGAATGTACTCAAATGGACAGGGGAGGACCTTGCCAGCCAAGGGAGTGGGGGAGGGAGAGGGCATGGGAGGGGGCACCACGTTCCCTTTTATAGTCACCGGAGTTCAATAAAGCACCACTTATTTCCCAGCTTTTAAGAGCGCTTTTAGCACAATGGTTCATACCTCGCACTCCCTGGAGCCTGATTTGTTATAGGTGCAGGGTCCCGTGCCATTCAGCAGCATCTCGCTGGTCTCCGTGTTGGTGGGTTTGTAATCTACATAAAATTCCTGGGTGCTGGGAGTCATTTGCTTCAAGGACTGTCTTTTCTTTTTCCTGTGCCTTCGCATGAGGGAGCGCTGCTGCAGCTGCTTCATGCTGGCAGGGTACCGCTTCCACGACACGTAGATAACGAGCAGGATGACAAGCACCGACAGGAAAAGGGCCACGCTCCCTGCGATGATTTTATGGAAAGAGATGTGCTCGGTGTCAGCATCCGTCTCTGGGCCGGGCTCCGTGGCTCCCACCGTGGGGGGCACTGGGGGTTTGCTCTCATGCTTCGGCCTGGGGAGTTTGGGCTTGAATGTGGGCTTTGGGAGAGCCCTGGCCAGATCAAATCTGTCTGTGGTACTTTTGCCACAGATGCTGTAGTTCTTCACTGCGTCTATCACATTGACCCCTTGCAACTCTTTGGGACTGGCACAGATAATTGTATTCTCCCTCAGACCTTTAAAACTTTTCAGCCAGTTTACCAGGGAACAGATGTTTCTGCTGCATTCCCATATATTCCCGGCAAGACTGATGTCATTGAGGGATATCCAAGAATCCAAAATCTCTTGACCAATAAATGTGAGCTTGTTGGAATCCAGGTTGAGGCGCTGCAGATTCGGGACACACTGGAAAACACTAGGTCCACTAAAGGCTTCAATCTCATTGCCTGATAAATCAAGCCTTTGTAATGAGCTCCAGGTCCAGGACATGGTCTGTCCTATGACACTGATTTTATTCCACTGCAAGTACAGGTTCTGAAGGCTTACCAGTCTCGGAAAAAGGGCCAGGTTGAGTTTAGAAAATTGATTGTGCTCCAGGTGAAGTTCTTTGAGTCTGATCATGCCAGCAAAGACATTCCTGGCTAAACTTCGGATCCGGTTATATCCCAGGTCCAAAAGTTCCAGGTTGCGACAGTCTTGGAATATTCGCACAGGGATGGTTCTCAAGGAGTTAGACCTTAAATGTAAACTCAGCAGCTTCCTCAAGCCCCGGAATTGTTCAGATCCCAGAGAATTCAGCTGATTATAGGACAGGTCCAAGTTCCGTAAATTTGTCACAGGTCTGAAGGTATTGTTGAGAAAATAGGAGATTCTGTTGGAACTCAGAATCAACTCTTTGAGTCTGCGTATTCCATTAAAAGCATTCTCATCAATATTGCTGATATGGTTATGGTCAAGGTACAGCCATGTGAGCTGGTTGAGCCCTTTAAATTGATTGTACTTAAGTTTTTGAAGGCTGTTATAGCGCAGGGACAGACCTAAGCAACCAGCAGATATACTTGAGGGTATCTCCTGTAATTTCTGAGATTCACAATATACCATTTTGCCTTCACACCTACAGCCCTTAGGGCATCCTCGTTCAGCAGAAGAAAGCATTGTCAGTAAGACAGTGGGGGCTATTACCAGTGCTACAGCTGATCCGCTCAGTAGCCTAATTACATTGAAACCTGAAAATAAAAACAACTTAGAAAGTTATCCCCCCAAAAAAGAATTCATTTATTTTTAATCAAGCAAGAATAACATGTATTTTTTTAAAAAATATTAAACATAGATAACAACATTTAACATCAAATAATCATCTCCTTGTCATTTAAAGAGAATTAATTGTCTTTAGGGTTTTTTTTTTTTTTGTTAATAGTTAAACAAGAAACATGTTCACTAAGCAATTGAATTTATAGTCTTAGAGCAGAGCCAGGTAATCTCTACAATAATTAAAGCAGAAGTAATACACAGACTAGAGGATTTTTGTTTTTGTATTTGTTTTGTTTTCTTAAGAAGGAAAGAAGAAAAATGACAAAACATACCCATCCTTTGTATTGTTCAAAGGTCGTCCTTAGGTCTTTTGCTTTGGCTTAGGGGGCCACTTGCATGGCAGCCCCTGTCAGTTGCACTGTAGTGAGTCAAGGCTCGCTGATACCCGGGAAGAAAAATTGGACCCCTTGGGAGATGGACCGATTTTGGAACATTATTCTTTACCAGCCACGCAGAACACTCCAAGAACAAATAAATCCCAACTCCGCATTTGCAGCAAAACATCAAAATCTTCCTAGGTAATAGGATCTTCATGGATGGTACGTTTTTGCATCTTTACAGTATTTATTTGAGGGGGGAAGTTAAAAAAAAAACAAAACTGGTTCCTACAGTTTCTTCTTATCAGAAAGCATGGTGTATCTCTCCAGGCAACGGGGGGCTACCTGAGCTGCCACATCTGTATTCCATATCCCAGCGTTTCTGGTGGTGAGCACCCAGTTCAGCCACAGAGCTGCGTTGGAGCCCAGAAAACAGGAGAGCCCCGTACCGCACACACGCTCAGCTCACTTCTGCAGACTGTCATTCTGAAAGCTGCTCCGACTGTTGCTTAGGTTTCAGTGAATGCAGTCTTATGTAAAGCTGCCCCCAGTGGTGAAGAACATTATGGGCATGTGCAGAAATGCCTCTCTTTTATCTTGCAAATGAGCAGGCTCTCTGTTAGAAAATGAATGATTGTTTTGGGTAGCTCAATAAGAACTGAATGGTCACCATAATCAATAACTAGCAACATTTTCTGTAATTTCCGAGTCTTGTTTTACAATCTGGCAATGTCTTTATTGTCTGCGTCCACTTAATCGCTAAACATGTGCTGCCCAGAGTTTTTCTGGAGCTTGACATTAAGTTCACAGACCAAATGTCAATTTTTCTTAACCTCAATGTAGGCTTTGAACTGAGATTTAGAAAATGAATTATTGAGCTTTTTATAGAGAACCATTAACTGCCTGCCCATTTGACCTCTTGGAATCACAGTGATTATATTGTGCAACGAGGTCTCTGGATGCTAGAACACATATATTATGAAATAAATGAGATAATTAATGACATATAAATGCATGTGTCCAATAACTTTTCCCCAAAAGATATCATTGGTTTAATGTCTTGTGGCTTGGTTTATTGTTTGGGGTTTTGTCCTTGTTCTTAATTAGAAGAGAAATAAACCATTTTTAGTGTGAGTAGAAGAATCAAGAGATCATAAGGTTCAGTTTATTGTTGCTTCTGCTATTTATTATACTAATAAAATCTATTGAGCACATTTTAAGAACTTTGAATGTGCTATCTTGTTTTATCTTTAAATGGTATATGATGTATGTCCCATTATAACTTTCATTTTTAAAGATGAGGAAACTGAGACTTAGAGCAGTATCTTGCTCAAGGTCAAATAGCAAGAGTGGCAGAACTGAGATTTAGAATGGTATCTCTGTTATTCTTGAACTTTTAACAACTAGATGATCCTGCTTGCACAATGTTGTTATCTTCATTTTAAAATAACTGAAATAAAAATTAGCATAATTGAAGCATCGGGGCAAGAAAGCTGTGGTAAAAACAAAATTATAAATTAAAATTTTTTTTGCTTCCTAGAATGTTTGTATAAACTATTCTTAGGTATAAATCTTTTAAAGAAGTATTATAAAAATTAAGGAAGGTCAGTTTAATGTAGTAATTAAAGAACATGGATTTTTGCACCTAAATTCAAATCCTTGCTAAAATTTACCAGCCATACAACTGTGAGTAGGTTCCTTTTCTTCTTTAGGTCTCAATTTTCTCATCTACAGAATGGACATGGTAATAAAATAGAGGATTGATAATTAGGTCATCTTAATGTCTTTAAAGTACCAAGAATAACATGTGGCGTGAAATAAGCCTGCATTAGCTGTTATTTGAATATCAACTTTATTTGAATGTCAACTGATACTTCATGTTTTGTAGCATTAAATATTGTCTATACTGATTGTCATTAACTCATAAAGAACTACTTTAATGACTAGTTTTTATATTGTTCACAATGGATTTCTGAGTTTTTCTCAGTCTTGCCTTCTTTGATAAAAAACATCCTAAATCTCCATTATCTCCACTTTATCTTTAAAATGACTCTTTTGATTCTACAAACCATAATTAATTAATATTTGATTATTTTCTACCCCAAAGCAAAATATGCTAACGTTTGCACCACAGAGAAAAACATTTTGTTTAAAAAATAAATGGCATACATTTAAAAGTTTGCCTTATTAGTCATCATTAGGTGAATTAACTGTGAAAAATCTCAGAGAGCTTTTATATTATCTAAGGATGAGAAGTGTTGTAAAAGTTAGTCATAAAAATCAAAAGGGGTCTCACCAATATAGTCCAATGAAAAGCACTGGCTCCTCGGACAATATGCTATTAAAAGAGCAGTAGTTCCACCCAAAATGCTATGAATGAATATAAAATCCTTAGAGAGCTTGTTAAAAAAACAAATTTCCCAATCCCTCCCCCATTCTCATTCAGGAGGGTGGAAGAGGTTGTGCTTTTCAAGTCTCTGATGGACAATTAGGTTGAAGAAATGTGCTGTAAGGGAATTACTAAAAACAATAAATTTTCTCCTAGTAGAAAGAGATGATATACAAACCTGTGACATTGTGATATAACTTCTATGGTGATAAAAGCATTGTTTTGTCTACTTTAGTTTTCCTAATCCTTAGAACAGCACTTGGCACATTATAGATGCTCAATAAATATTTATTGAATAAATACATATTTATGGGGGTTACAAGTACATTTGATTTAGGATAAACCAGTAATGTAATGCTAGTATTGTTTACATGGATTGCTCCCTGCAGAGTTCCTCAGCCAGTGAGCTTGGATATGATTTTGGAGAAAGACTTTTTAAAGAATGTGTGTGAAAAGGGGAGAAACTAGAAAGTAGAAACTTGTAGATGGTGAGCAAGTGGTCTTGACTTTTCATGTAGATAACTCATCTACATAGTGAAACCATAGATTTTATGAGAATAGTGAATATACTGTTGAATGTTGCCTTTGGCATATTACTACTTTTATCATCTAACATCCCCAATGGGGATTGACAATTTGTGTCTATTAAAAAAGACTAAAGGGAATAATATTTATAATTCCTCTCATATCTCTGTTGTTTGAAAGCCTCTGATTTCTCTTTTCATTTCCCCTGCTTCTCCATGGATAGTAACCATTAAGATGTCTATTTTGCCTAATAGCTGCACAGGGCCACTCTAAGAAGGCTGAAGGCCCTATCAACTTTGTGCTTCTTATTCTTTTCTCATTTTTTGATGACTAGAGCACGGATAAACTCACCGAGAATGTAATTCTCTCATTTTGCTTTTTAGGGGAGGACTCTTGGGTTATTTAGGGTGAATAACATTCTCTGCTGTGCTACATACCTTTCCCTTAGTTCTCAAACATTGTTCTGGTATCTTGACTTCTGGTCTTATCTTGCTCCATAGTTCAGACTTCCATTCACTCTTTAGATCTCATAACTGATAGTTTCTCTTAATACTGACTGTTGGTCTTTTCCTCAACATGATTAGTAGACAGGCTTGGAGTGTATCTGATTTCAGGCACTTTGTGTGGCTCCTACTTTGGCAGTAGTCCTTAAGCTGGCATCATTACCAAGTCTGTCCTGGGTCAAGGTAATGAAGTACATGAAGAGGAAGATCATCATGAGGCTAGTAGAAAGATATCCAAGATAAAATAATGCAATTCTAAGCCAGACTGAGTATTTGAGAGTGCAGAAATTACTCCCCAAACAGAATAGTTTCTTAAAAGAAAATAAAAACATCTTACACAGGATGAGGCAAATATATTTTTCAGGTTGTGAGTACAATAAGTACAGAGTTTATTCTGATATTATACTTACTAATTATATTATTTTTCATAAGAAAAACTGTAAACCTACTTTTGCCCCACCCTGTATTCTAAAAGATGTTCATAGTTTGCTGGTGTACTTTTCAGTTTATCTTCCATTTATTCATTGACTAAATCAAAATGACTATTTCTGATTTGCCTTTCAACAGAAGCAAAATTACAGTACATTATGTATTTAGCAAATTTGTTTGCACTTAATACAACATACAGAAAAAACTAGAAACTGCCTGACACATTAAATTTCCCCAATGAATCTGGGGCCCTAAAGATTTACGCAATTATAAAACGTAGCGTCATGTATCCAAAGACTTTTTTATTACACTTATAGTACTTCAAATAGCTTGTTTTGTTTAAATTGGGTAAATAAATTCAATCTCAGTGCATAAAGCCAAATTTCAGAGCAATATGAAAATTAATTGCCAAATATAAACTTGGAAAATCAGGCTAAAGTGGATATACCAATATTTTAATTATGGGTTGGCATCAGAAATTTTATTTATCTAAAAATACACAGTTTTGGTACCAACTGTGTGCTAGATACTGTTTCAAACACTTGGAATATATCAGTATACAAAACAAAGATCTAAGCATACAATCTAATGGGGTAAGATAGACAGTAACAAATATAACTTTATATTATTAGGTCATTTGTACTATAGAAAAAAGAAAATTAAGAAAGAAAGGGAAGATTGGGAGTGCAAAGAGTGAGATGGATTGCAATTTTAAATAAAATGATTAGGACTACTATAAAGTACCTTGAGTAAACCCTTGAAGGAGATGAGGTTGTTAACATTAAATATATATGAGGAGTGGCCAGTGCAAAAGTAGTTTTATGAGCTGAGTAACTAGAGGGATTGGTGAAGCCATTCATGGCTTCCATGGGTCAAGTATTGGGATTAAGATCAAGAGTTTAACACATGCATTTATATGTCTGAATTTGGCTCATTTTTCTTCAGTTGTATTAGACTTTAATTCTTGAAAACATCTTAATATAAAGCACCATGATGTATTTTTAAATATTTTATAAAATGATTAGCAAAATTAGCCACTAAACAACAGCAACATAGATGACTATTCAGATGGCTTAGACAGAGGCAACATGTTTACATGTGTGTTGGGAGGACAATGGTAGTGAAAATTACATAAAGACCAGCTATGGGAACATTTGGACTGAGAATTCTAGAAAATAACTTTGCTAAATCCAAAATGTCTTTGTAAAATAATTTAGAGAATGACATATACTTTTTATTGCATATATCAGTGGACATTTAGAATTTGGAACTGATTACAGCCAAACTTCTCAGTGTCTCAGTTTGCTTATCTGCAAAATGGAACTCACAAAACCTGTGTTATGAGTCTCTAAGGCTTACTTAGGATCAGCTTTTCTAATTTACATGTAAATACATTTGGAGACTATGAAGTGCTATAAAATATTTCTGGAATCAGTTACTATGAGAAAATGATTTTTCCTCTGATTCAGTCAAGGTTCTCTGGTCATGGGCATATACTGGAATGAACATATATCAAGGGTCACTAGCATGACAAAGAGAAAAGTCAAAACTTACTAATATTATTTAAAATTTTCTCATTATTTCCTTTCTACTATGGTTTTAATAACAATCAATTATATGGCATACATCATTGACATTCTGAGTTCTAGCTCATAAAGTGCTTTCACCAATAAATGCATTTGATCTAGATATTGTAAAGAGCTTAATGTTTTAGACTCAGTTATTCTCTCATGTAATAAGGTTGTCAAAATGATAACATAGAGTTTCCTACAGCTATGAAAACAATTTCTCATTTCTAGTTGGTTAGAATACTCATATGCATTTGTACATTTGTAATTATATCCTGATCTTTCATCAGAGCATTAGCACATATCTGAAATATTCTTGGTTTCCATCTGCTTGCTTCAAGGGTTATAATAAAAACCGTATCTGGTCACATATGGTTATTAGTGAACATCTTTGAATTGAATAATAGATGAATTAAAGTTCCAGGTCTGATCATTAAAATGGTTTCTCAATGTCTTACTGGAACAGTCAAATTCAAATAAGTGAGACCTTACAAGATTACCCAACACATCTCCTTCTCCATCACCTGGAGATACATTTATGCTGCAGCATCAATCCATATTCTCAGGTTTTATTGAATTTCTGACTGTCACTTTCTGCAGAGGTAGCCCTCAGCTAAATTTGGGAGTAGGCAAAAGAAAACTTAAAGTATAACACTTAGAAGTCATCTTCTGAAGACTGAAAAGACTACATGACTTTGAGGAAATAACTGTTTTTTGGGGTTTGTTTTTTAGTGGAAATTTAAAAGCACTCAAAAAAAGTAGAGAAAATAGTGTAAATAGCATCAACTTAACAATGTTCAATATTTCACTAATTTTAGCCATTCCTACCTCCTACGCACATACATATATTTTTTGGAGTATTTTTGTATTGACGTAGAGGTACTCTTTCAACAAAAGCTCAAAAAGTTCCTGTCAAAAGAACAGCAATGGAAATTCATATGTAGTTGTTTGTATTGAGAAAAATTTGTTTTCTAGCTTTTTATTTAGAGCAAATTTCATGAAGGAACATGTGGTACTAGGGTCATCCTGTAAAATTTATACTCCTGTATATTTTACCAAAATTCTTATAATTTCTCCCAGTAGAACAAAGAAGTTTTAGATAAAAAGTCCCTTAACCAATTCTGCACCTTAATATTTGATGGCAATTCTTTGAATATAAAGTCAATATTGTTTAAACGGTATCATAATAAACATTTTGCTATGTGTCACATATATTCTGATGTAACAAAAATATTTTAAAGAAACAATTCTGTTCTAGACCATTTGGTCTGTTACAGCAGAATATAAACAACAGAAATTTATTTCTCACTGTTTTGGAGACTGGAAAGTCTGAGACCAAGAAGCTGGCAGATGCCATGTCTAGTGAGGGCCTGCTTTCTGATTTATAGTCAGCCCTCTTCTCTCTGCAACTTCACATGGCATTAGGGGCAAAGGAGCTCTCAGGGGCCTCTTTTATAAGGCACTGCCCTTTTGAGGAGGTCTCTGCCACCATGACCTAATCACCTTCCAAAAGTACCAACCCAGAATACCATCATATTGGGGATTAGGGTTCAACAAATGAATTGTGGGGCTTGTGTGGGGACACAAATATTAAGTCTGTAGCATTTTCTTTATACTTAAAGCATTAGGTATAATAGTTTCAACTGGGTACAGGAGTTTGTTTTTTAGTTTGCCTTTCTGACAAAGCTATCAGCATTAAGAATTCAATTCCCCATCCACCAGGCAGAAAAAGATAATAGAAATCTTAATTTGGATTTAAAAAAAACCCATAATGTTCCATTGCTTAGTTCTATTTTCGTTTCTGAAACAATGTCTGATTATTTTATTTTATGCTGCAAACCTAAGAGATATAATTTTAAGGGAAGAGAAACCTTGCATGAATTTGCACTGGAGAATAGGAGAATAGGAGCCTGAGGGTCCTTATTTTACAATAAAATATATCTATTTATTTGGGGACTCTTTAACTGGGCTGAAGAACCCTTCTCTATATTAATGCTTAATCCTTATTGGAAAATGGTTCCTTTAATAGTGTGGGGGAATGCTTAGGAATTCTTCTGTGGCTAACAGCAGAGCCCCCATGTGGCAACATTGTGATTTAAGCAGAAATTGACTTAGTCCTTGGAAACAAATGCCACAGGTCCTAAATAACAGTAAAATTTCTTTATCTGGTACTGGGTTGAGAATCTTTTTATTCAACGAATATTTGCCAAGCCCTTATACTATTGTTGGTGCTGGGGATAAAGCAATGAAGAAAACAAAATGCATACCATCGGAGGACTTGCATTCTAGTTAGTGAGTTAAAAAATAAACATCCTAGACACACATTACAATGTTGACTAGAGATAAGTGCATTGGAGAGAAATAACGGAGGATAAGGGCCAGTGACAGGTCGATAGAGTGGTCAGAAAATCCCTTTCTAAGGACTTCACATTGAGAGCAAGTAGGAAGCAACACATGTGATTCTGCCCTCTCAAACAGAATCTTTCTCTGAGATGTTTATTGATCATCACAAAGACCTTTACAGTGGCTTCAGGCAGTCGCTTCTCCCTGCTTTGACACGTCAGCCCAAGAGCAGACATACTCTCTTTGTGGAGCAAGTAGCGCAGCTGAAAGTTTAAACAAAATTTTAAGAAATTGGAGAAATTAAAAAATTTAAGAGAGCCTGGCTTGTGGTGGCGCAGTGGATAAAGCGTCAACCTGGAATGCTGAGGTCAGGGCTTGTCCAGTCAAGGCACAAATGGGAGTTGATGCTTCCTGCTCCCCCATCCCCTTCTCTTTCTCTCCTCTCTAAAATGAGTAAATAAAATCTTTAAGAAAACATTTTAAGAGATAACACAGAGAACAAACATAGAAACATGACATAAAATGAGTCTTCACAGAGCTGGCTTTGAGATCCAGTTTTCTGATTGGAGGTTGGCACCAGGAATATTTGCTTCATCAGGTGTGATGCCATCCACTCAAGGACTGATGCAGGCCTCATCACCATATCACACAATAAGCCCAATGTCCCACAGGAGTTTCACACATACAATAAAAAGAGAAGCTTTTCCCCAAGTGCCTCCTTATCTTTTCCTCAGTGATTTTTCTTCCATTTATTTAATTTGTTTGTTTTTTTGTTTGTTTTTCTCCCCAATGCCTATGGTGATAGTTTTTTTGGTATTTTTTCTATTTATCAACAAATAAATTTTATGGTATTAATCGATAATGGCTTATAGGATTAGCTTTCATGGTGAACTTAAAATTTAACAGGTAACTTTGAGAAATAGAAAATATTAAGGAATCACAGAGAACAGAATTCTATGTATATAGTTTGAAAAACAAAGTTTTTATTGAAAACATACTTACCTTCTTCTCCTTAGCTTCTTCATCAATCACTCTTTATTTCCATCTCATAATATTTCTGAATATTGTTGATAGTTTCATTTTTGCTATTTTAACTGAAGATATAGTATACTTTCTCAGTCTCAACATTGATGTTAATATAGTATGAAATAGAATTTAGCAAGATGATTGTGCAAACAATGATGCTGCTGGCTTAAGTGGTGTACTAGATTATGTTTCTGTTTTCATTTAACATTTTAGATTTTTTACAATTAAGAATTGTTCTCTCTCTCTCTCTCTCTCTCTCAAAATTGCTTGGTTTTGTTTTTACCTAGTATTAGATATTTTCCCAATGTTTTAAAAGATTTGTCAAGTGCTTAATTTTTCCAATCAATGCAGACAATCCCTTTTTCTGCAGCATTTCATTTCTCCGGTTCAAGAGCTGACCATAGCTGTTAATCTCATTGCCCCTCACCATTCTCCAGTTGTGGTAGCTCCTGTTTCTTAGATGCCATATATTTATTTTCTTTTTTACCTCCATTTTGTTGAAGCACTTCCACTAGTAGATTGCTAAGAAAGGGTGCAGGTGAAACAAAACTTATGTCTGAATCTTTTCATTTGTCTTTACTGATTAATAAATTGATTATATATGTAATTCACAACTGTTCATCATTTTTCCTCAGAAGCTTTAAGCCATTGTTCCACTGCCTTCATACACCCACTCCTACTATTGAGAATCAAGTGCTATTCTGATTCCCACTCCTTTGTATAATTTATTTTCTCTCCGGGAACTTTTACAATACTTTATTTTCCTTGGTATTTGGATATTGTACAAAGATATATTTTGTTTTGGGCATTTTTTATTTCTCTCTCTTTTTTTTTAATTTTACAGGGTAGTCAGCAGACCTTTTATATTTGAAGAATTGTGTCCTTCAGTTTTGTGAAAACTTGCCTTTCCTTAAAATTATCTCTCCCGTTTTCTGTGTTCTGTTTCTGAACTTTTATTGGACAGATTCTGGACTTTTGGGATTCTTTGTTTTTTGATTTTTGTTTTTATTTTTATCTTTCTTACTTTCCATCTCTTTGTCTTTTTTTCTCTTACTTTTAGGTGACATCTCAGTTTTGTCACAAGGTTTTATTTATTTGTTTTTTTCTTTTTTTAAATTTGGATTAGATGTCAGCAAACTATCTGAAAAAAGTGATGCTGTTGGGTCAAGTGATGTAAATAAAGTTAAGTTTTTGTAAATAAAGGAACACATTCATGCTCACTCATTTACATATTATCTGTGTGTGCTTTCACCCTGCAGTGGCACAGTTTAGGGCTGTAAGTCCTCTAACCTCCCAATGTGTATTATGTGTGCATTTATAGAAAAGCTTTGCCAACCACTGTTCCTCTCACGCCCCCCGTTTAGACGAACATGTTTGTTAATTCCAGGAGCTCTTTTTGGTGCCCCTTTCTCCTTTTTCATAGCATACTGCTTTACCTTTATGAATGTAATATCTTTTCTCAGTCTGAGAAAATTATTTTCTCACTCTGAGATATTATATGAGATGTTTTGGTAATATACTGCTTGCTACAATGTCACTATTTCCTTTAAGGTAATTTAGAGTCCTTTTTTTTTTTTTTAGATTTTATTTATTGATTTTTAGAGGGGGAATTTTTGGGGAGTCATGGGAAACATTAAGTTGTAGTCATTGCTTCCTGTATGTGCCTTGACCAGGCAAGCCCAGGGTTTCAAACAGTTGACCTCGGCATTCCAGGTCGACACTTTATCCACTGTGCCACCACAGGTCAGGCCAGAATCAGTTATTTTTGGATGATTTCATGTTGGAAGTGTTTATCAACTGTTACATTTCTTGTAGGTTCATTCAGATTAATGAGTAAGGCACTAAAAACTGAGAGAAGTTCCCCTGTGTGTGGGCAAGGTTTTGGCTTGGATTTTGTGGTATTAAGATTAAACAGTGAGCTTGCCTTTTCACTGAGGAATCTCCAGGTGTATAAATGTTGTGTTTCTCCCCCCAGAGATGACCTTCAATCTCCTGCACTGAATCTAGAGACTACCAGTATTCTACAGATAAGACAGAGGAAGGTGCTGAAGTCCCCAAGTTCATTATATACATTGTTGTTTAATTCTTTCTTTTCAGGCCTAAGGCTCACTGCTTTGCCTCATATACTGTGATCTAGCTTCTCCTGTTTGAATTTGCCAGAAAATATAATTTTTCTCTTCTCAGTTGGAAGATGGAATGGTGTGTTAGCACAAGCTGACTAGATAACAAATACCATAGACTGGGTAGTTTACACAATAGAAATTTATTTCTCACAGATTTGAAAGCTGGAAGGCAGAGATCAAGGTACCAACATATGTGGGTTCTTGGTGAGGTCTCTCTTCCTGGTTTGCAGATGGACACATCCTTCCTGTAACCTGACATAGCACAGACAGACATCATCTCTCTCCTTTGGGCTCTACCTTCATGACTTCATTACAGCCCCCAGGTCCTACCTCCAAATAATATCACATTGGATTTGTAGGCGTTAGGGGTTTGGGGAAAACTTTATTGGATTTTGGTGTGATGATGGGAATCTGGCAGTTAGTTATTACTCTCCTTAAAGACTTTAAACCAGTCTTCATACTGTTAATGACCTTTATGACCTGTACAATGTGGGGTCCCCCTTCAGTAAGCAAATAAGTTGTAGCTTTCTTGACTCTAGTCATATATTATATATTATATGTTTTCAAAGAAATTATAAAAATGATTCATCCATTTTTATCTCTTTTTTATCCTCATTTGTGTTCATTTACCATTAAGTGAGTTTTGAGGAGGCAGAGGCAAGAAGAGTATGTAATCAATCTGCCATGTTTCAGCAATGAATATCTCATGACAGAGTTTAGGCATGGCAGGTGATGACGGCGGGTGTGGGAGAAAGACTGGGTAAGGTGTTACATACACCAGAACTATAGTCCAAGCATTGACATGGAGGTAAAGGTCTTTAATATTAAAAGTGAGGTGCTGTCTTCACTTTTAATAACTAGGAATAGGTATCACTTAGTCATATAAATGATTTCTTTTAGTCTTCAGCTATATTTGAGAATGGACTTTCTCTTAAAGGCAAGAAGCCTACATTGATTTTATAATTTTTTTCTCCTTATAATATGTAGTTAATCATGAAGAGATTTTTGATTTGGTGTATATGATATTTAATAGTGATGTTTTCCTCCTGAGATACTCTAAGTTTCTGCTTAGAGAAGCAAAAACAAATGTGTCAGTACATATTTCGGCCATTAGACCTAATTCTTAAGCTTTATAGGTTTTCTCGGAATACTTCTAAAAGACTTGAGAGGTTTTACATAATTTCAAGTGGCTTACAAGCTTTGCAAGTTAAACTTGAAAAAATATTATAGTAATGCCAAGTAATAGTGATATAAAAGCTTAAAGAATCACGAAAAGGACTTTGAGATTATTTTGCCCAACCTACATTTGATTTATCAGAAAACTAAGCCCAGGGAGATGAAGTAACAGGCTCTACTCATATACAACATGGTATGGGAACTTTGAGTGGAGTATAAATTTTTGACTCTAGTTAAAATTTTAAAACCCTTCTGTCTTCTTTGAATCTAAACCAGTCTTTATACCATCTGTAAAACAATACTGGACATTAAATTAATATGTAATTTAACTTTTTCTAGCCCCATATATATTTATCTAGACAACTAAGACTTAAAATTCATTTTGTTAAACAGAAATGAAATATGCAAGTCTCCAACTATACTATTCCTTAAACTTGTTTATTTCCTGTTATAAAAGAAGTATATATTATTATAAAACATAGGAACCATATTTTCACTATTCAAAGCTAATCCCAATTAATATTTTGGCAACTCTATAGATTTTTCATTACCTTGAATTTAGTGCCTCACATCCCTTGCCATGAGAAAAAATTATTTTAATTTCCTTTACTGGTGGAAGTTTGTTTACAGAACAATCTTTATTGATGTTGAGTTATTCAGGCTTACCTTCCCCTGAGTCAGTGAAACATGTAAATTATTCGCTCTGAAAAGGGAAGAAATCACTAATATTATCTACACAGTTTCTCTCCCATGTGACCCCCATAATCTTTTAAAATCTTAATCTTAAATAACATAAATCTTTTATTCCATGCCAAGGGACAAAGTAAACAGAAAGAATTATATTTTCTTCTCTTTTGAGATTGGTGAGTCTTTAGTTGAATGGCCTGAAGGTCAACACCAGAATGGTTTTACCCTTTCGCTAAAATACTGCCACCAACCCTGGCTGTATGGCTCAGTTAGTTACAGCATTGTCCCAATAAATAAAGGATGTGGGATCAATCCCTGCTAGGGACACATACAGGAACAAATTGATGTTTCTGTCTCTTTCTCTCTCTTCCTTTCTCTCTCTCTAAAATTAATAAAATTTAAAAATAAAGTAAAAATAATAAAATACTGCCAACAATTTGTGTTCTATTGTCATGTTGAATACCTTAAATAACTCACTGTCTCCTCTCATTAAACAGCAGATTCATGACTCATGATGCTCAAGGTTCTTATGATCTGATTCATTTTGCTGTGATAAAACCAATCAGCCATGGAGGAAAGTAAGAACCTTATTGCAGTAGGACACCATAGCTTCATCCCAATGCCCTGTACTTTGATGATCTCTGTTTGTACCTCCATCTTGTCCACCTCTGTTTTGCCTCAAAGCTCTAGCTTATTTATGGTACTTGCTTCCTATAGAGTTGGTTTGCATAATATCATCAGTGCCTATGAACTGCTTCAACCTGAAAAGTTCTACTCTGAGAGCACTTACATTTGTGACTGAAGGAAATACCATTGTATACACAGAACAAGTCTTTATTTGAAGTTATTTGTTTGCTGAATTGCAGAAGCGATTTCATGACAAACTCCTTATTTGGGGCTATTTAATCCTAATTCTCAGCTAGAGTCTTCAGGTGGCTTTTTGGCATAAGTTGGCTTTCATTAAAGACCTTACTGGAATAGATATAGCTTTTAAAAAAAAATCTTGCCAACAGGGTCAAGAAGCCTGGCTTTATAAGCCAGCTTGAGCAAGCCTGAGAGGACTGTTTATAATATGGCCTTTGTCTATTCTGTGCCAATTTGCATTCCAGGTGTTAGAGGTGGAATTAATAGACAAGAATATGTATGTATGTATATATATATATATATGTGTATATATTTACAGAGACAGAGAGAGAGTCAGAGAAAGGGATAGATAGGGACAGACAGACAAGAACGGAGAGCGATGAGAAGCATCAATCATCAGTTTTTTTGTTGCCTTTGTGACATTTTAGTTGTTCATTGATTGCTTTCTTATATGTGCCTTGACCGCAGGCCTTCAGCAGACTGAGCAAGCCCCTGCCAGAGCCAGTGACCTTGGGTCCAAGCTGACGAGCTTTTGCTCAAGCCAGATGGGCCCGTGCTCAAACTGACAACCTCAGGATTTGGAACCTGGGTCTTCCACATCCCAGTCCAACACTCTATCCACTGCGCGACTGCCTGGTCAGGCGAAAATATATTTCTTTATTCATAGAGTTTACAGGCCAGGCAGGCAAGCTGGTGAAAGACTTGTTACAATGTGGGTAGTGAATGCTATTATAATGAAAGCACAGGGTACTATGTGACTTCATAGACATGACACCCATCTAGAGTCAAGAACTGAATTAAATCCCCTCAAAGAAAACACTACAGTTATAAAAGTGAATAATAGAAAATTAATAATACTACAAATTTATGAAACTTATCTAAACAAGAATTCAGCATGACCAGAACCTTTTTGTGAATGCTTGTTAGTCAATGAAAAACCTGGTACCAATTTATTTTATATTTTTATTTTTATGTATCTTTACTGAATTTCTTGGGCTGATATTGGTTAATAAAATTATATAGGTTTCAAGGGTACAGTTCTATAATACATCATCTGTATATTGTATTGTGAGCTCACCACACTATCAAGCATCCTTCCATCACCACTTATCTCCCTTATTCTCTCCTACCTCTCCCTACCCTCCTTTTGCTCTTATAATCCTCATACTGTTGTCTGTGTCTCTGAGTTTTATTTTCTTTGTTTAATCTTTTTACTTTTTTCACCCCCACCTCCTGGCAACAATTATTAGTCAGTATCTTTTAAAAAAAATCCACTTTAGGCATCTTTGGTAGTTTGCATCACTCTTTCCGCAGAGGCTTGAGATCAAAGCAAAAGCAAGTATAGTTGTTGTGAGAAGCAGTATACTGAAGGGAAAAGTCTTATCTCATCATGCAAAATCAATGTGGAATCCTGATATAACTTCTTTTGGTTTTACCCATGGGAAAATTAGTTATCTTAGGCAGTTTATACAAAGCAGCCTGGCATGTGGCGTGGACTAACTCACCTTAGACTTTTCAATATCAGAATCATTCCAAGGCCATCATGTAGAGCTTCTAGCCAAGGCTTTCAAGCAGACAATTCCCAGATGTGCTGTGTGTAATGAAGCCAGATAATGTCTGCTGGAATAATAATGTAACTTCTCTACAAAATACATGCCTTATGGAAAAAAGAAAAGAAGAAAAAAGAAAAATAAAACCCAAAACACTGATATTTTGACATTGGCTTCAAAGTTTTTAGTCAGTTTCTCTGATAGTTTTCTCTATATCCACTATATAATAATAAACTATCTGGGTTTATTTTAATTTAGTTTATTTCATCAGGCTAAAAATAATAATCAAGGAAGCCTTCCTTATCTAATCTTCCAGTGGTCATGGCATATATATATATATTTTACAGGGACAGAGAGAGAATCAAAGACAGGGATAGATAGGGACTGTTGGGCAGATATAATATATTATGCTCACTTTGTTAAAGAATGTGCTGCCCACATGGAAGCCCATCACCCAGGTGATATTATTTGCCCTTATGCTTGGGATGGGTGTGGGGGAAAAGCTGTTAGGTAAGCAGGTCAGGTCATTATAGCCTAAGGCTTAGTTTTAAGAGTAAGCTTTCCCCCACATCCTTGACTGATTGGATGATGTGGGGTGGTGTGCTCTCCTTAGGAATCCCATTATGCCTCAGATGGGTAACTTTGTATCACAGACTTTCTTGTTTGTAGATTGGATTAAGGGTTTGGATTTCTACACTATAAAGTGGAACAGACCAGTAGCTTGCTTGCTCTTGGTTCCTGAGGTATTAGAGAGGAGAGCAGATTAAGGCCACGTGGAGGCCAGTAGAAGCAGCCAAGATGGTAGAGTGCTGAGGGAGAAGCCAGTTTGTGCAGAGTTTGTGCTGGAGAAGGAGATGGGGAACAGAGGTGAATAAGTCTGGTGAGCTAGAAACCTTTGATTCTAGGAAACTTGGATAAATCGGTAGCTTTGTGAGCACTGAATGAGTGGGTTTTGGAGCCCAGTGTGTGTTTTTGCTTGCCTGCCAGGTTCAAGCTAGAATTAAAGCTGATGGCTCACCAGTTTTTTGCTTCGTTGTTTCATTACCGTCTGTTCGAATCTAATGCGAACCTGCACAGGTCAGATGACTGTGATGGTGGCCCTGGCTACTGGCTTTACAGGGACAGACAGACAGGAATGGAGAGAGATGAGAAGCATCAATCTTCAGTTTTTTTGTTGCGACATCTTAGTTGTTCATTGATTGCTCTCTCATATGTGCCTTGACTGCGGGCCTTCAGCAGACTGAGCAACCCCTTGCTGGAGCCAGCGACCTTGGGTCCAAGCTGGTGAGCTTTTGCTCAAGCCAGATGAGCCTGTGCTCAAGCTAGTGACCCCGGGGTCTCAAACCTGGGTCCTCCACATCTCAGTCCGACGCGCTATCCACTGCACCACTGCCTGGTCAGGCGGCGCACATATTTTGATATATGTTGGGATGGATAGTCTCAACTATTAGATAGTGATGATTGTAAAGCCAGTAGTCGAGGTCACCATCACAGCTGCCTGACCCGTGCAGGTTCACATTAGATTCAAACAGTCAGTAATTGTTTGGCAGATAAAATATAATATGCTCACTTTGTTAAAGATGGTGCTGCCCACATGGAAGCCAGTCACCCAGGTGATATTATTTGCCCTTATGCTTGTGATGGCTGTGGGGGAAAAGTTCTAATGTAAGCAGGCTGGGTCGTTATAGCTTAAGGCTTTGTTTTAAGAGTAAGCTCTTCTCCACACCCTTGACTGATTGGATGATGTAGGGTAGTGATGTAGGGAGGAATCGCATCATGCCTCAGATGGGTGACTTTGTATCAGAGACTTCCTTGTTTGTATAATTGGATTAAAGGTTTTGAGTCTATGCTATAAAATGGGAGAGAGCAGTAGCTTGATCTCTCTCTTGGTTCCTGGGTTCCTGAGATTAGTATTAGAGAGGAGAGCAGAGTAAGGCCACGTGAAGGCCAGGAGAAGCAGCCAAGATGGCAGAGTGCTGAGGAAGAAGCCAGTTTGTTAAGAGTTTGTGCAGGAGGAGATGGGAAACAGAGGTGAATAAGTCTGGTGAGCTGGAAAGCTTTGATTCTAGGAAACTCGGATAAGTCAGTAGCTTTGTGAGCACTAAATGAGTGGGTTTTGGAGCCCAGTGTGTGTTTTTACTTGCTCGCCGGGTGCAAGCTAGGATTAAAGCTGATGGCTCTCCAGTTCTTGGCTTCATTGTTTCTTGACCAACGGTCCGAATCTAATGCAAACCTGCATTGGGCAGGTGGCTGTGATGGTGGCCACGACTCCTGGCTTTACAAATACAAATTTTTATTTTCTTTAAAATAGAAAATCTGTCAAAATATGAATTTCAGGAAACAACTGAAGTGTCTCAGTGCTTTCAATACAGTCCACTGTACATACTTTTCAAAGAGAAGAGAAAAATTATTCTTTGTGTTAGATTATGATTGTCCACTCATTTCATGAGATTAGATCAAATATTACCTATAAGAACATTGGATATTAGATGAAAAGTTTTTAGGACAAGAAAGATAGTATAGTAACCATGAAAATTAAAAAGTATACAAAAGCAACTGCTTCATATTTTTTCAAATTGATTATTCTTAGTAAAATAGAAAAAGTTGTAAATTAGTAAAACAGAAAAAGTCTTGCAAATTATAAATGATCTTTATGACTAAGCAATGTGCATGATCTATAGCAAGAAAATGGAAAGAAAACTGGCAATGATAACAACAAAAATGTTAGCTGATGAACAGAAGGAGAGACATAATATTTTTCTGGATATAAAGACTCAATAGCCTAAGGTAATTTGTCTATAAATACAAAACAACATAATCAAAACCACAACAGGAATTTTCATGTTTAATTTTGTGTTTTAATCATTGTTTTCATTTTAAACATTCTATTATATCAATTTTCAAATGTATACAAAAGTAGAGAGAATAATACAGTGTGACCGTAAAGTTATGGTGCACTTTTGACCTGTGACCGGTCAAAAGTGCACCATGACTTTACAGACACACTGTGTAATGAGTTTTTCTGTACTTGTCACCCAGGGTTACTGTCACCAGTTATTACCACAGGGCCAAACTTTATTTATTTATACCCTCCATTTATTGCCTCCACCCCCCAATGGATTATCTGGGATTGAAGCAAATCCCAGACATCATATAGTATTTTATCTGCAGTTAACTTAAAGATAAGATCTCTTTTTTAAAAAGTATTTCTATGATGCTATTATTCCATTTTGCAAAGAAGCAAAAATTTGATGGCTTCAGGTCAAGTATCAGTCAACATCAAATGGAATCCATGTTGTGTGGTCAGAGGCTGCTGCCGCGTTGGCCCTGCACATGCAGGTTCTCAATTGAATTTGGACAGACGGTAGAGAAACAGTGGAGTCAAAAAATGGTGGACCATTCCTTTTGTTAAAGTCTTGCATCAGCCGACAAGCAAACACACGGAAAAGACTTCCTTTTCACTCAGAGCTCCCAAAGCCACTGACGCATTCTTCATTTCCCAACCAGTAGAATCTTCTTTGGTTTCACCTAGAATCAAAGGCCACACCAATCTCAGAGGAGCTTGCAAAGCCCCTCAGCTCTGGTTCCCCATCTGCACACCTTCTCTTTCTCTGCCATCATGGTTTCATCCTCCGCACCCTGCATCTGTCTGCTCTCTCTCTGCAAACATGGCTTCTTTTTCTGCCTCTTCTACTTCTCTGCTCTTTTCAAAACTTTCTGGTGTGAAAACCTCTCCTCCAGCAAACATTAACGAAACAATGGACCTTCCCAAGGAGGAAGGTAATTTGCAATTTCACAGATTACACATACCTGGTGCTGCTCAGCCCCTAATGCAAACTATAAGCAAGCCAACACAAGAATCATATTTTATAAACTTATTTGACCATTACACATGCACACAATCTCACATATACAGAAATTCATGGTTGAATTTTGTGAATCAGATCCAACTAGATCTTCAGTTGGCACTTCATTCATATAAAGCTGAAGTCTTTTACACTATAAATTCAACCCTTCCTCTATTTTTTCCTTGCACTTTGTTAAAGAAACAAGGTTACTTGTCCTGTAGAATTTCCTATGTTCTGTATTCTGCTGAACACATCTTCATGATATCACTTAAAATTTTTCTCTGACCTCTATTTCCTATGCACTGTATCTAGACATTAAAGTTTGATCAATCCAGATTTGATGTTTTGGCAAGATTACTTCATTAAGGATATTGGGACCTTCCCATTGCATCACATTTGGAGCCCATAATCTTTAATGTCTTTTTATTATGGTGTTAAGATTGATCCACAGCTTTATATATGATTAGCCTAATTCATCCATTATTAAGTTCCCCATTAATTTTTTAGTTAATGGTTTAGCTGTCACTCATGATTATTACATAGGTCTATTTGTTCAATAGGTATTATAAAATAGTAAGATTCTAATTCTATGTTTCCCTTTTTGTTTATTAGTTTTAATTCTTCTGTATAAAGAATACTGCAGCAGTTTATGTGGAGGCTCATTTTATAAGGCAGAAAAAAATGCCTGATTCTTTCTCTTCAATTGTAAGTTTTCAAAATACTAGTTTTGTTTTCTAAAATTCTCTAGAGATAACTATTCAGTGGTTTTATACAATATTATGATTTCATGAATCTTAACATATTTTATATATTTTTAGTCCATTGTAGTTGTTGTTCTTTATGATGTTGAATTTTCTCATCATTCCCAAGGAATTTATTCAGTTTTGCTCCTGAGTCCTTTTGAAGTGGTCCCTGTAGTCACAGATACATCCTGACACTGGTAGGACAAGCAGTTCTAGGCTCCTTTTTTTATATATCATGCCCAGATCAGGAAACATCCATATCTCTAAGACATCTTGATGGATTTTTGTTTGTTTGTTTTATGTGGAAAGGCTGATTGCTACTCAATGGGCTACTGCTTCTAGGCCTTTTGTATAGAAATATTTTAAAAGAGAAATATTTTATATGTTTATATTGACATTTCCATACTTTTCATACTTCCAATTCAAATTTCAGTTTATACATTTTATTTGTATTTTTTTTACTTCTTTTTTATTCTTTTTTCTTAAACTGAAAAATTTTAGTTCCATAGAATTGTGTATATGTAATAATTTAAGAATAATTTTAGAGCAACAACATCAATATTTTTAATAATGTGATTAGTAATAACAATTTGAGTTCTTTGCAGTTCTTATTGGCCTTAGGATATACTCACCAAGAATATACAATTGAATTATTATTGGTTTATATGACTGAAAATAATTTGTGCATGGTTAAGCAACAATTCATACAGAGTTATATTCCCTAATTTTATTTTGCTTTTAGTTTTTATAGATTACATTTTTAGTGTGAATTAATTTTGTTTAGTAATTTTCTAAGACATTATTATATTTCCAAAGTTAAAACCTCAAAGTAAAACACATTTGGAGGATTTAGGCTTTTATTTCTTGTTCTTTTATCCCAGATGTCACCATTTTTATTAGTTTTTGGTTTATCTTTCTGCTTATAAACATATATATATTTGTATTCCTATCCTTCTTTTCTTTGATAAAAGATAACATAATATATATATATATATATATATATATATATATATATATATATATATATATATATGCTTAAACACCTTTTTTCTTTTCACTAAAAAAGTAAATATATCCTAACAGTAATTAATAATATTCCCTATTTTTATTACAAAAATCATGCATTTTAAGCATGGGACCTATTCAGGAACCAGGGTAGGTAATGCCATTTATTCATTTAACAAACTTTTACTGAGAACCCAATAAAAGTAGGTGTAATGTTCTTGTGATGCTAAGATTAATCATCCACAGCTCTGTCATAATGGAGCTTAAGATCTCATATCAGAGAGAGACACTTAAATCAACAATTACTCCCAGTGGTAAGTGCCGATAAAGGTCAACACATAGTGCTGCCACAGGAGCCCACAGGAGGGACATCAAAACCAGAGAGGCCCTGAGCTGACTCCTAAAGAATGGGTAAGAGTTGGCTAGGTTACAGCTGGAGATGGATGAGCTCAGGCACACATGGGTTCCCACAGACCCATGTGTGCCTGAGCATGGACCCTGGAGAGATGAGGCTAGAGAGACAGATAAGAAGTGTTCTGACCAGTGAAGTCCTTATAATTTGGGCTATGGAGTTTGTCTGTGGCCTTGAAGAATCTCAGTATCCTAGAAGGGAAAGGAATTAAAGATGAAACTGCTGAAGCAAGAGTTATATTTTACAAAGACCACCCTTCAGTCAGTTGTTTACAAATGTTATATAAGAAATAATTTTGGGCCATGTTACCATCAATCATGTTCTTAAATATCAGAACACAGCCTGCTGGATATGCTGTAAAATGTGTATGAGAAGACAAAACATTAATAAATATCATTACTAAAGTAAACCAACTAACCAACCAACCAACTGACCAAAATGTTGCCCAACTACCTACCATCTAACCCCCACCCCAAATTCTTATGTAATCTAAGTACAGAAATTTCAAGGAACAGAACTAAGGATTGTGTTTTATAGAGGCCTTTAGACTACATAACAAAGAACAGAGGTTGGCCATGTAGAGTTGGAAGACAGATATGTTCTGTTGTGAAGAACCTTAAAATCATGGCACATAGTGGAGTAACTTGCAATAATTCCATTTGAATTTTAAAATAAGTATCCCTTCTTGTGCTAAGCTTGTTCAAACTGTATGTTATCATTTCTGACAGTATTATATCAAGAATCTTTCTAATGATTGCTTCCATGAATCCTCTTGATTTTTTCATAAGTAAGCAGTTGTGCTGTTCCCATTTTTTAAATGTGGAAACCAAGGCATAAAGAAATTAAGAGATTCCGCCAGCGTTTATAAGTAGTAAACGAGCAGGGGTGGATTCACCCAAGCAGTATGACTCCAGGGGGATGCTGTTAATGACTGTATTGTTCTGCCTCCCTCACCTGGAATATGAATAATGAGGTAATATGCCGAAGGACATAAACAGGTAAGGAAAAAATTATAAAAGAGCATTTTATATTAAGAAATTTCTAGTTGCTAACATTTTTTCTACTTATTGAACAAATATTATTTGATTTCAGTGATAATATATCTTAATCTAATTCACAAAAATTTGAAATATTTTTTTAGGATATGGTTGAAGATTGGTTGGTACCCAGTGCTTAACAGATGAGATTCCTGAAGTCTAAGGCTTCAGTTTATTCTTCATCTTTTTTTCAATATTTACCTAAAGCTCTAATCATTTTTCTAACTTCTTGAAAATGAAAAGTCTACTATACATACATAAAGTACCATATTTGCAAAGATCTGCTTTAAGGGAAATAAGATTTTTTAATTTTGTACATAAAATTTTAAAAAGATATACATATATCAACCACCTACTGCTTCTCCAATAGTGTTAAGATGCAAAGAATATAAGGATAAGATACATCCCTATTGCAAAGAACTTGCCAAATTTTTCTGTTTGCTTCTGCCAGGGGGCCCCTTTACACTTAGTTTCCTTGGCTATGATCTATTAGGCAATATTATGCAAAGCAGAAAATTTTTATATATAATCTTAAATAAAACAAACAAAAAAATGGAGTAGTCATTCAGTACTGAAATGATCCACCTTGAATTGAGTTCTAGTATATTAGATTTCCCTATCATGTTTTTCATTGTTTTCTTGGATAGAGTAAACTGATTTTATCCCAGAGATGTTGCTTTCTTCACACTTTATCATCACTATGTGCCTATTAATAGCTAGTAAGTACAAGGCACTGTAGCGATTTTACAGTTAAAAGTATAAATTCTTGTCAAGCCGATTGATTCTGACTTTTATTTCTCCAAGATGCTTGTTTATAATTCTTTTTAACTGGTTTTCCATTTTAAAATTTTGTTACCTATAATATTCTCTTGGCTATCTCCACCAGAAAGTTTGCACTGTTAATACATGCTTTAGACTGATTTCACTTAATTCTTTTTTATTGACTATCTCTTGATTTTTTAGAAGGTTATGCATAATTATTTGAAACATTCTTAAAGAACCAGAGGGCCCAAATTCCTGCTAAAGTACACCTTCTCATTGGGACTCACTTGTTACATAGTTTATTGAGTTACTCTTTATCATAAACAGAAAATCAGTACAAGCAATGAAAAGTACAGGATTACCTTCTGCATTTCAGATTATTTTCTAATGTCTTTTCAAATCTTCCTGTGGAGCTTTGTAAATCCTTTCTGCTATAGAAAACTAAATGCAATACCCAAGGGTCACACCTTTTCTATCCTAAGCATAATACATTTGCTGTGTGAGCTAAGATCATTTATAAAACTCAAAGAAGAGCAGGTTCATCTGTTGCCATGTATGGTAACATCTCAAAGAGACAACTAAACATGACAGTTGTGGGGACTTGCAATTGAAAGAGAAAAAAATCTAAGCAGAATTGAAAGCCATATAATTATCCTCATTCACAGTGTGACTAACTTTAAAGTTGTTCATTCAAAGTGATGACTCTCATACTCTTTGTCACCTTTTTCATAACTGATAATTGTGTTTTTGGCATCTATCTATAGAATATATTTATTCTTCCTCTTGAATTGTGCTGTGTTTTCAGTGGTGTTTAAATCAGTTAATCATGTTTCCCAATTTTCCCATAACATTGTTTGAATTTCAAGTTGCAATGTTCTTAGAGAAATCTTAATATCTTCATTACACATGTGGTCCTGGATAGCTAATTAGCATAGTGAATGCTGCAGTTTAAGCCTGGATGTCACTATTTCTGGCATCTAGGGTAAATGGGGTTTTCTTATTTTAAATTTTAGAAGGAGAAATACCATTGTTGAATTTTGCTTTGTAGTTTTTTCAAATAAGTCCCCTTTGTAAGTATCCAGATAGTACATAAATGCATTATAGTTCTCATCTGTTGGTTTATAGATAAAAACACCTTCAAATGTTTTCTCAAAAGTGTAATGCAATTTACAATATAGTAATGAAAATTAAGCTATATTGGTATTCCAGGAGGAAAACAGCTCTACATGATTCATTTTAAAAATCATTGTTTATTTCTTTAGTTCATTGGGAAACAAGAAACAGATTCAAAATAATGAAACCAAGAGAAAACATTGCATTTTGACAGTGTTTTTAATTGAGAGATCGGTGTTTCAGAAGCAATTTCATCTTGTTTGAGTTGCCATTGTTCTTAGGGCATTGCTTCTCCTTTCCTTAAACAGAGGTTCTCATCTTACAATAAAAGATATAAAGAACTACAATTATTTCTGTTATAAAACTATCTTATAATTTTAGTGGTTTTAACATTTTGCTTTTGATGTTTTTATTTGATGATTACTATACAATGTACAAAACTATAAATCTATATAAGTCAGAGAGGTGAAGTGATATACACAAGATTACATTTGGCAATGACAGAACTGGGACTAAAGCTCAGGCCTCTGGATAGTCACTCTAGTACAGTGGTTCTTAACCATTTTTGAGGTACCGAACCCACCAGTTTCATATGCGCATTCACCGAACCCCTCTTTAGTGATAAATAAAACATGATTTTTTTCCCCCAAATTCAAGACATAGGTATATGTTTTTTTACTGGTGTACAAAATGAGCCATGCATGAACATCACCTTGCTCAAAGAACAAAACCAACAAAGTGCATGAACTCACAACAAATTACGGTATTACTTTATTCTGGCCTTCGCGGCAGAGGCTTCTCCGAACCCCTGAGACCAACTCATTGAACCCCTACGGTTCGAGAGAACCCAGGTTAAGAACCACTGCTCTAGTACATTTTCCCTTAACTGGACTCTTGCTGCTTTGTGATCCCTTGATTTGTGGAGTCCCAAAAAATAGGAGCATCAAGTTTCTAATCTAGAGTCTGTGATGAAATAAAAACTCCATTGTATAATTCAGTGGTGACTTAACTTGAGCTTTATTTACATACAGTTATACCATACATTTGTGTAGCATTCTGTGGTTTTAAAAAATAGCTTTTATTATCTCCCCTCTTTCTGTTCAACTTTACCTCCTTTCTTTTTTTAAAAATACTTCTTTTTATTTTATTCATTTTAGAGAGGAGACACAGTGAGAGAGAGAGAGAGAGAGAGAGAGAGAGAGAGAGAGAGAGAGAGAAAGAGAGAAAGGAGGGAGGAGCTGGAAGCATCAACTCCCATATGTGCCTTGACCAGACCAGTGCAGGGTTTTGAACTGGTGACCTCAGTGTTCCCAGGTCGGCGCTTTATCCACTGCGCCACCACAGGTCAGGGTTTACCTCCTTTCTTGCCTAACTCATTTGAGCCTCACATAGTCATACAAATCCTCAAGTGAGCCTCATGATAATATTGATAGACTAGATAGGAAAATTCTTTGCATCTCTTTAATAGATTTTTTTTCCCACAGTTTGGGAAAGAATAAGAATTTTCTAAAATTGCATAATTAGTAAATGACAAAACCAAGACTTAAATCTGAATCTTCAATTCATAATGGCTTATTCCACTGCATGTTATAACCCAGTTGTTAAGATATGCAGAAATAGGACCTTTCTCTAAAACCCATGCAAAGTCAAAGAATTAGATTATGGAAAAGGTACAGAAGTAATTGCATGACAACCACAAAGGTAGAAAAGAAAATCATACTCTTTTAGAGGGTATAATATTGACTGATCTCTTATTTGAAAGACAAAGTTTGAAATTTTCCATAATATGATTAAAAATGATGATGTGATCAAAATATTCTTCAAAATTATTTTTTAGGTATTTGTGTAAAAGTCTGACTCTCTTGGAACTGGGCTTTTCATAGTGAGAGTTGCTACTATGAGATAACCATCAAATCAATTTTATCATTGTCTTAAACTAAGACTGACTTCTGAAAACATACATAACCTAACACTTCTTTCAGTTTCTTTCTCTCCTTTCAGTGTGTTGTAAACTGTATGTTTAACCTTAATATATACAAATAGAGTAAAATGTACTTGTTTCTGTGATGACAAATCAGATGGGCTAACATCTTGAAATGTGCAACCAAAGAAATAAAGCTAAAAGAGACATCCTGATTCCACTGAAATAAATAGATATTTCTGTTATATTTTATGATATGGAGTAGACACCTGGTAATCCTTCCACTCACAAGTTCAAGGAGGGAAGATTGGAGCAGGATGAGTTGTGTTTTCAAGTGAGCCTTATTTTGGAGAAGGGCTTGGGGATTGGTCAGGGCCTCTTCCAGGACTGAAGCTGGTGGGCCATGCAAAGAATTTACTCTGGACCTCACACCTTCATTCCTTCATAAAGATTTCACTTTATTCATTCAAAGTTGGCATCTTTTCTATATGACCATCCTGTCTCTATTTACTTCATCATTTCCATTAACATACAAACATTATTCTTTTTAAAGATTTTATTTATATAAAAAAAATATTTATTCATTTTAGAGAGGGGGGAGAGAGGGGAGGAGGAAAGATCAGGAAGAACCAACTTCTAAAAGTGCCTTGACCGGACAAGCCTAGGGTGTTGGACTGGCAACTTCAGCGTTCCAGGTTGATGCTTTATCCACTGCACCATCACAGGTCAAGCCAGCAACATTCTTTTTTTTTATTTTATTTTTTTTATTTTTTATAATTTCTTTTTATTTATTCATTTTAGAGAGGAGACACAGAGTGAGAAAGAGAGAGAGAGAGAAAGGGGGGAGGAGCTGGAAGCATCAACTCCCACACGTGCCTTGACCAGACCAGTGCAGGGCCCCGAACCGGCGACCTCAGTGTTCCCAGATCGACGCCCCATCCACTGCGCCACCACAGGTCAGGCCAAGCCAGCAACATTCTTAAATCTGCCATCTAAAAAAAAAAAAAAAAAGATATCCAAAACCTCCCTTTGAACCTTCTTTTAAGTGCAACCCTCTATTTGTGTTTTTTTTATATATATAATAATCTTTTTGAGGTTTAGACTATCTATATTAACTCCAATATCCTATACTCCATTCACTATTCAAACTACTTTCAATTTCTTTTTGCCACTGCACCATTTAAATTCTTCCTGTAGTTGAAGATCTCCATATTGTCAAATCTAGTGGTCAATGTTCTGCTTTCATCTTACCCCATCTCTCAGCGGTATTTGATACAGTAGACTACTTTCTTCATTTTGAAACATTCACCTTTCTTGGCCTACTAGACATATATTTTTAAAAATGTTTTCACTATTTCCTCCTCTCTGGTGCTCTTTTCCTTTAAGTAAAGCTATGATAATTTGGGGATGACAGAAGCTATACACAAGAGATCAAATCTGAAAACTATTGTTGTAATAAATCTTTTCAGGCCTACATGATTGGGCTGTTAGTCCACAGGGATATGGTTTTTGTTGTATTAGAGGGGGACATGTTTGGGGCACATTAAATTTCTTTTTTCTGTGATTAACATCCACTCGTGTATTGAAGGTAAGAAAAATATGGCATAAGAGAATGAAAACACCAAACATTTATAAGACAGAAGTTTGTTTTAAATTAGATATTCTGAGTCCCTAAGGATATTTTTCTCTTCCTTAGAGATGAGTTCTTAAGTGTCCATATTGATCTGTTTTCGTGGAAAGTGAGCAAACAGCTATAGCATAAATGTTAAACAGCAAAACAATAAAACATATAGCAGAGATCCAGTGGTATGACAGCTCCTCTAGTCTGGTGAAACTACACAGATATCTGTCATCTGGTATTTGACAACACAGGCATCCCTTAGAAATGTCATTGCTCTTTGCAACTCAACATTAGTTTGGAACTATTGAATCAATTAATCAATCAAAGTCTTTTAAACCAGTACCATTATTTTTTAAAGACAAACAATTATGCCCCAAGATTTGAAGTTTGATGGACTGATGAAGAAAAACTTTTCCCCTGTTTATATTCTAGAAAAGAGAAGCTTTGCATTTGAGTCAAGTTCTTCACATTGGCTAAGGAATATGTTATATCTCAGGATTGGGCATGACACAATAACAATGGAATGGGCAGTCTAAAATGGGCCATGACTTGGATTGAAGGAAATGGGATACAAGTATGGAAGGTAATAAGGCTTTAAGACAAATCCTTGCCTTTCTGGAACATCGAGATACTGAGAGCTTGCACAGATTAAGGCTATTGATTAGCTTGGGGGTTGGCAGAAGAAAAGTAAATTGGGTGGAAAGGAGAGTAGGATTGAACATGTTGATGGAGAATTCATGAGCAAGCAATGATGAAGAATGAAAATCTATAGTCACTAGAGGTGGGATTTAGACAGAGTAAGGCAGTATTTGGCTTCTAAAGGTCTAAAAATAGAATTCAGTCAAGGGGTCCAAGTTTCAGGAGGGTGATTAAAATGAAGCATGGGCTGGGAATGAGGCAAAGATACCTGATGGTACAACCAAACAATCATTGGTGTCAACTGTCACTGATATTCAGTCACAGATTATTGAACCAGAGCTCTTTTTAGTACATTCTTCCTGAGGTCACAGCAGGATATATATCACAGTAAAGTTATGGAGTATTTTGTTTGTTTGTTTGTTTACCGGGACAGAGAGAGAGAGAGTCAGAGAGAGGGATGGATAGGGACATACAGACAGGAACGGAGAGAGGTGAGAAGCATAAATCATTAGTTTTTCATTGCCGTTACGACACCTTAGTTGTTCATTGATTGCTTTCTCACATGTGCCTTGACCGCAGGCCTTCAGCAGACCGAGTAACCCCTTACTGGAGCCAGAGACCTTGGGTCCAAGCTGGCGAGCTTTAGATCAAGCCAGGTGGTCCTGCGCTCAAGCTGGTGAGCTCGGGGTCTCGAACCTGGGTCTTCCGCATCTCAGTCCAACGCTCTATCCACTGTGCCCCCACCTGGTCAGGCAGTTATGGAGTTTTTAAGTCAAAACCAATGACCCCATTCATAATAAAATTAAAGAAAATTTTTTTATAACATTCTTCAAAACTCCTGGCACTTAAAAAAAAATTTATTGCTATCCTTATCTTTTCTTCAATCCTACCTTTTAACTTGTTTCTGCTTCTTTCCTTTCTCTTCTTTTGTTCATGGCAAAATGGTATAGAGGCTATTAGGATATGGTGGCAGTAAGGAAAATATTAAATGAAAATCTTCTGGGAAGATGTTTTGTGAAGTCTTGGTATAGATATTTCTATACATTTTCAAAAGGGGATATGTTACAATCAATGATTATCAAGTGAAGAAAGTCCTATTATCCAGTTGGGCAAACAGAGATAGGATATCAGTCACAGATGTGAGCAATGCATTTTCTTAAGGAAACACATTGTATTTGCCCTTTAAAGCATCAATTTCAGAAGTGCAGTACAAAGAATTGCCCCCAAATTATTTTCCTTTCCCCCTCTATTATCCTTTATTCAGCAGAAGTTTATTTTTTCTATTCCTTCTGATTTTAAAATATGTACTGACTGCATAAGAGGGCTAAAATACAACCTTTTCTTGGCTTAGAGACTTGTCACCCTGCTGGCTTTTTTATTGTAAGAACAGTTACTTGGGAAGGTGATTTGCTGGCAAGAACAAAATCAGTATATTTTGTTATCCTCCCCAATGTTTCCTTAACCGACTTGTTAGAACACCCTATATGAAATTCAGAGAGGAATTGATTCTAGAATTGGGACATTCCCCAACTGAATGCCTAAATAAGGAAGACTGACAAATTGTACCTCAAACAACTGTATCTCTTAGCAGTAGATATAGTTGCTTAACAAGATAAAAATAACATTTTGCCTGACCTGTGGTGGCGCAGTGGATAAAGCGTCGACCTGGGAACACTGAGGTCGCCAGTTCAAAACCCTGCACTGGTCTGGTCAAGACACATATGGGAGTTGATGCTTCCAGCTCCTCCCCCCTTTCTCTCTCTCTCTCTCTCTCTCTCTCTCTCTCTCTCCCACTCTGTGTTTCCTCTCTAAAAATGAATAAATTAAAAAAAAAAGATAAAAATAACATTTTGCCCTAAGGTAAATAGGCAAAGGGATATTATGTGTAATTCCTAGCCTCAAGTTAATGCATTCCATCTACATTAATGTCTTATTCTTATGAACTGTCTCCTTTTTTTTTTTTTTTTTTTTTTTACAGGAACAGAAAGAGAGTCAGAGAGAGGGACAGATAGAGACAGACAGACAGGAACGAAGAGAGATGAGAAGCATCAATTATCAGTTTTTCATTGCGACATCTTAGTTGTTCATTGATTGCTTTCTCACATCTACCTTGACCGCGGGCCTTCAGCAGACCAAGCAACCCCTTGCTCAAGGCAGCAACCTTGGCTCCAAGCTGGCGAGCTTTTGCTCAAGCCAGATGGGCCCGTGCTCAAGCTGACAACCTTGGGGTCTCAAACCTGGGTCTTCCACATCCCAGTCTGAGGCTCTACCCACTGCGCCACCGCCTGGTCAGGCTGAACTGTGTCTAACAAGCTATATTAAATAACAAAAGGATTTTAAAAGTCCTGCTGTTTCCACCTTTGAATATCATATATACAAAGAGAACTAATTCTGAATTCATACCTATTTCAGAAACATAAGCTTTGCTGCCAATGATTTTGATTTCCCTGCTTATATTTTCCCACACTGAGGGATATCTTTTGATCCTCTGTGATACAGTAG
Organism: Rhynchonycteris naso; assembly: GCA_037038555.1. Taxonomy (NCBI): domain Eukaryota; kingdom Metazoa; phylum Chordata; class Mammalia; order Chiroptera; family Emballonuridae; genus Rhynchonycteris; species Rhynchonycteris naso. The sequence continues at coordinate 62,975,294 of CM073001.1, read as the reverse complement.
TCATATCTTGCTAGTGAGTAAATTGTTTGACTTTGAATGACACATTATTGCTTCAGGTGCTTGAGTGTCTTTTAGTATGTAATATGGAGTACTGTCAAACTCAGAAATAACCTGGGAAAGAAAGTGAATTTACCCATAAACCAGCATTTTTTTCCTTTTAAAAAGAGTGGTTGTAAACAGTTTTTGACCCTCCTTAATCTTTCTTTACACCAAACTCTTCTCATGTCCTTATGCAATTACCCAATTCCCTTCTGGTATCTCTGGGTGCTCAAGATTGATCACTCTTATGAATCATTGAGCCCCATAATCTGGACCTTTTATTATCTTTCTCTCTAGTCTTTTAAAATCCTTCCATAATGCTATATAAGAGATAGTGGCTCAAAATAACATATTTATTATCTCACAGTTTCTGTGGGTCAAGGATTTGGGAGTGTCTTAGCTGGGAGTTTCTGGCTTAAGAATTCTGATGAGGTTGCAGTTATAACAGGGCTGTAGTCAGGGGAAGGCTTGACTGGGGTTGGGGGGTCAGCCTCCAAGATAGAACACTCATAAGACTTGGTAGAGGGCCTTTTGATTGGGTGGCTGACTTTTCCCAAGGTGAGTGATGCTTTTTATCACTGAGTTCTGAAAGTTTTACTCTATCACTTCTAGTCATAGGAAGCAAGTCTCTACTGTGTCACACTAAAATATAATGAAGAAGAAAGAATAAAAGAAAATTGGTAGACATATTTTAAACCTACCACATCCCCACACTATCCTTACCTTGACTTCAATTCACCTGTCTCATGTCTTACGACTTTAGTTGATGATTCAGCTCCTAACTAAACTAATGAAGAGTGGTTGTGTTAAACAGGACCAGGCAGTGGTGCAGTGGATAGAGCATTAGACTGGATGCGTAGGACCCAGGTTCTAAATCCCAGGTTCTAAATCTAATCTGGCTTGAGTGCGGGCTCATTAGCTTGAACATAAGGTCACTGTCTTGGGTGTGGGATCATAGACATAACCCCAAAGGTCGCTGGCTTGAGCAAGGGGTCACTCACTCTGCTGTAGCCCCTCAATCAAGGCACATGTGAGAAAGCAATCAGTGAACAACTAAGGTGCCACAATGAAGAATTGATACTTCTCATTTCTGTCCCTATCTGTCCCTCTCTCTGACTCTCTCTCTGTCTTTGTCAAAAAAGAAAAAAAGGAAAAAAAAAGAGTAGTTGTGTTAAAATATTTAGTCCTTTTGGGAAACATAGTATAAAGATTAAAAAAGAGCATATAGCCAGTTCATATTGTGGCTTTGCCATTTACTAATTATGTGACTTTGAGAAAGTTACTTAACTTATATAAATTTCACTTTTATCAACTGTTTGATGGGCATTTTGGTATTTAATTCTCAAAATGTAATGAAGACTTGAGGTCACACATGTAAAGCAGCTTTGTATATAATGGGTTCATGATAATTGGCAGATATAATAGCAATAATATTATTATTGAAGTCTTTGCATTGTATTTGGGAACTTTTGGTGACATTGGAATAACTCATAGACATCTCTAAGTGGTGGGAATTGCTGTGGCAGAATGGTGTGAAGCAGCGTCTATTATTATTAGAGCTCTACTCAATTCAAAGGGTGATCTCCATCCCTCACTGAGCCAGTCTCTCAGTGACCCCCTCCTACCATCACTAGGTAGAGGCTTCAGTGAATCTTAGTGAAAATGCCATTTAGTGTATGGTCGTGACTCTGAGACCCTGCTCTACTCTCTATGAGCTATGTGACATTAGGCAAACTTTCAACCATTTCTAAGTTGTCTTTCCTTCTATATAAATTTAAGGATAATTATTTTTTTCTTTCAGATCAGTTGTAGTAGAAGCAACAGTGCCTTACAAACTGTGGTTTTCAAATATTCTGTATGTTGGAATCCCCAAGAGAACTTAAAAAATTGTGATGCCTGGTCTCTTTCGAGAGATTCTGATTTAATTAGTCTGGAAGTCAGATGGTACCTACACATCTGAGGTTTTTGAAATCTTCCCAGATATTTCTAATATGATAAGAATCACTGGTTTAGGCCCTGGCTGGTTTGATCAGTGATTAGAGCATTGCCATGGCATGCAGACATCCCAGGTTCAATCCCTGGTCAGGACACACATGAGAAGCAACCATCTACTTCTCTTCTCCTCCATTTCCCCCTTCTCTGTCTCTTTACCTCCAGCAGCCAGTGGCTCAGGTGGTTTGAACATCAGCCCCTGGTGCTGAGATAGCTTGGTTGATTCGAACATCTGTCCCAGATGAGGGTTGCTGGGTAGATCCCGGTTGGAGCACATAGGGGAGTCTATTTGCCCTCCTCTCACTTAAAAAGCAAGCAAGCAAACAAACAAACAAATGGAACCACTGGTTTAGTTTGATAATTTTATCCCTTATATCAATCACAGACCATATGGTCTAAATCAATTAGACCAGCTATTTTCAACCAGAGTGCCTCAATTTTTAAAATGTGCAATTTCTGATTATTTAGTCAGGGGCACTGTCCCCTTGTGTTCTTTAGATTGTCAAATAAAAGAAATGACAACCAACTCAACAACAACCATCCAGTGTGAATGAATCAAAATTATACCTATTTTCCCATGTGCCACAGAATTTTAGTAATTAGCTTCTATATGCCATGAGTTGGAAAAGGTTAAAAATCTCTGAATTAGACCAAAGTTAAAATAATCTAAAAACATATTTAAGGCTTATGTTTCTATGCTTTCAATTTTTTTGATAAATTGTCTTGTTATTTTTTTTTAATATTCATTTGACCCATTTGTTCTTTAGATCCTAATTTTATTATTCTTGTTTTGCCCACCCCACAAAACCCTTAGACTTGGGTAATATATTCTACTGTTTTAAAATAATAAGAAAGAAATAAACAAGTATAAATTCATATTGTGACTTTTAAATAAATTATTCTTCCAGCTGGAGAGATGAAATCATGTTGCTTTGGTGGAAGTGCAGAGGCCTCCTGCTCCATTAGAACCATCGATGCATGGTGCCACTGGCACACTAGACTTGTATTGGCAATGGTGCGCCATGAGGCTGGTAACAGATGGGGCTGGAGTAGGCAGTCAAGTGTTCAAGCTCTGTGTCTGAATAGACTAATGGTTTTGATGGCAGACATTCAAGACCAAAGCACTAGGATGTGAGCCTTTGTGTTGTACTGAACGTCTGCAATTTAAGCTTTGCGACCACTTCCTTTCTGCTCTAACTCAAACTTAATTAATTTTGAATGAAAACAAATAGTTTGCTTGACCACATGAGGTACATTTTGGGTTTGGCTGATTGGGATTAACCTAATGATGTCTCCACCCCTTGATTATTCCCACAAATGAACCCTAAGTCAGCCAATAAAATGTCATCCAAACTGGTAGGTTGCTGCTAAATATTTTGATATGTACAGGGCATTTTTATATCCATGTCCTCTGTAGAGAGTCTGTAGGTGTCTTCTTGAAAAATGCCAGTGAGCTAATGTAGCATAGAACAGCATGGGCATTTGGCACTCATCTATATCTATGAGGAGATCATTTGTCAAGGCTTTCAGAACTATTTCAGGCTAGATCTTGGTCTGAAATATAAGTACAGTCCAAGATATAGTTTTCAGGTGAACATTTTTAATCATATCATGTCTATTTATTCCCACAATTAGCAATGTTGGATAAAGCTCAGTCCTAATGCGTCCAAAAATCATGGATTTAGTTTCCGTGTGGGTTATTTAGCTTTATTCTATTGTATTGTCGCAGGTTACTTTTTAAATCCTGCTAGGAGCCTTGCTAGTGCTTTCTCTGACAAAAGAGGGTGTATAATTACTTGTAGGCTTTGTATGACATGCACTCTGCATTCCCTGCGTTTGAAGACCATGTAACTCAGATTACTTGGCAGTATGTGGATACCAGTACGTGGTCTTCAGTAATGTTGGAACTTAATTAGCATAAACTCCATCCTGTATTGATTTGATCCTGTTGGATTCTTTTTAGAGACTCTAAAGGTGAAAATATTCATGGGTATAAAATTGGGTAATTATAATGATTAAGAAAACCTACCAGTAGGTCAGCCTGCATGCTGCCTGATAACGTCTAACACAGTTGACATACAGTTGTGAACCAAGCAGCAGGATGAACTCTACCTGCTTCATTCTTAATTCAACAGCCCTCTATGCTGACACATGCTGAAGAGTGTCTCCCAGCCTTCTCTTTACATTTGACTTCCATGTTACTATTATAGAGTCAGAAAGAACTTTCTGAGGAGTGGTAAGGCTGTAATTTTAGTGCCACATGAAGTTCTTCAAAGCTTCCAGTTTAGCTTTTCTAGGAAAACTGCTATTATAGAGTGCTGTCATCACTGTTATTAAAAGAAAGCCATGTTTTGTTAAATGCACAGACTTAAATAATGTTATGATTTTTAAAAATCCATAATTAATTTAATAAAATAGCAGTGGAAAAATCATTGTCATTGCTTTCATTGAACAGCAGGTATTATTTAAATGTATTATGTTAGTGCCATTATTTAAGTCACTGGCAAATTCTGGCTCCTATTTTTATGTTTGCTTCCAAGATGAAGTTCCTTAAAGTTCTTGAGCAGAACTATAAATTCTGACACAGCTATCTTTGTATTAGTAAGAAGAGATTAGGTTATGTTTGATAAACAAGTCCTAAAACATATACAAGTCTAGTTTTTTTTCATTCAAAGACTGCTGTTTGCCCATTGGCTCCCCAGAGCAGCTGTGTTCAGGTAGTGACTTGAAGACACATTCTGCTACCATCCTGTCACTCTGTCATCTCAACACATGGCTTCTAGGTCCCTGTGGAAGTGAAAAGAGAGAGAGATTTGTAGAGTTTATATATATTCTTCTGCTTACTGCTCATAGTCCAGAACTAACTGGGAAACGTGTGGATGAAAGAAGACCTCGTAAACAGAGAGCATTATTATTGCTACACTTTCACTTTATTCTCTTCATTTCCCTTCTCTGGACTTTACCTCATATTTGATTGCTTACAGTTGTCTCCAGACTGGTGTTCCTGGCTTTGGTCTCTGGCATTTTCAGTATATTCTAAAATTGCTACTAGAGTAATCTTCTTAGAGCACTGCTTTTATGAAATCGGTTCACTCCTGCAACATTTTCAACACTCTCTCTTCCACCATCAATTATAGACACAATCAAGAGTTATCTGTGTGTTATATAAGACTTACAGTTGGTCTCCAGGCTATATCTCTGAGCTTATCCCTACTTCTCTAACACGAAGACTCAATTGTCAACTTTAGCCCCACTCATGCTCTCCTAAACATGCCTTGCTCAGGTCTACCTCTGCTTGATCATCTTCCCTCTTCTTCTATCTCTGAAATGTCCTCAGTCCAGGACCCATGATGACTTTTTTCTTTCTCTGCTGTATTCCCTTTCCATTTATTGTGTCATTCACCTAGCATGTGCATTGCTGACTCATATCTTTACATTATTACTCCTCTCTTTGCGGGCATTTCTCTTCTATTAGGTCATTTTCAGGACAGGCAATATATCTATTCCTGCATGTCCAAAGATCGCCAGAAAATGCTAAACACGTAATCATGTCTGGTAAGATTTATTGCAAAGAATGGATGCCTGAATGATTGACTAGGAACCCTTAATTTGCTTTGTGTGATCTACTAGTGCTGGGTTCATGTAGCAGTATATTAACATTATGATGGGATTTATAATCCAATTTCTCATGCGCGTTGACAGTGTGAGGTCTATAATGATTTCTAATGATAATATCTTTCCTTAGCTTTATATAAACAAAGTTTTAAAGTCTCTTCATTAACAACCTAGGGAAGTTCTTGTTTCCTGGTAGTGAATGTTTTGTACTAGATTCGGCTTTAAATCAATGTACAGTGTGTCCGTAAAGTCATGGTGCACTTTTGACCAGTCACAGGAAAGCAACAAAAGACGATAGAAATGTGAAATCTGCACTAATAAAAGAAAAACTCTCCCAGTTTCATACCTATTCAGTGCAGTTCGATGTGGCTCCATTTGTTGCCCTACACACATCCAAACGATAGTGAAGTTCTTGCCACACACAGGTAGAACGTCTGGTGTAACAGAGTGAATAACGTCTGCGTTTCTGTTTTAAGTGATTAATGTCGTTGATGCATTCAATGTACACATGTTGCTTCACATAACCCCAAAATAAAAGTCTAAGGGCATCAGACCCAGGGATCGTGGTGGCCATGACTTGACAGCACCCCTGCCTATCCACCGCCGGGGGAATGTTCTATCCAGAAACTCACGAACAATGATGGCATAGTGTGGAGGAGCACCGTTCTCTTGAAAGATAACACCTTCTGGAAATTGTGGCACTGTATACAATTCCAACATGTCAAGATAGGTGTTTGCCGTCACAGACTGCTCCGCAAAAAAAAAGGGGGGGGGGCTTATCACCTTATCATGCATCAGGCCACACCACATGTTCACTTTAGGGGTGTTACGTTCATACTCAACGTAGGCATGAGGATGTTAAGCAGCTCATATTCAGACGTTATGGCGATGAACATATCTACAGATATGGAAGGTCGCCTCATCGCTAAACACAATCTTCTGCAAAAATCTTGCATCATTGTCGATCTCATGAAGCATATCTGTAGCTAATGCACATCATGTGGGTCTATCCGCTGGTTTGATAGCATGCAACAGCTGCAATTTGTACCCTGTAAAACAGAGTCGTTTCTTTAACACCTTATGAACTGTAGTCTTGCTTAGGTGTAATTGTCGAGCACATGCACGCACAGATTTTTTAGGGTTCCTTAGGTAGCTATCCCTTATCGCCGCTACAGACTGGTCACTGACTGATGGCCTACCAGAACGGGGTTTCTCCACCAAACTGCCCATTTCCTTCAACTGCTTATCCCACTGAGTAATGTTATTCCTATGTGGTGGCGCTTCATTATAAACATGCTCATATTCACGTTGCACTTTGGTCATGGATTCAAATTTAGCGAGCCACAGAACACACTGAACTTTCCTCTGTACCATCCACATCTCTACTGGCATGGCCGTGGGCTGCTCCGCTGTATACACGGTGTTATGTCATGATTTGCGCATGCACACATGCTGCCACATCATCCTACGAAAACTGGGAGGGTTTCTCTTTTATTTGGTGCAAATTTCACATTTCTATCGTCTTTTGTTGCTTTCCTGTGACCAGTCAAAAGTATACCATGACTTTTTGGACACACTATATTAATATTATGATTAGGAAGTGATTACACAGTTAATCATGGAAGGATTTGGAGCCAGACTGTTTTAGGTCAAATTATAGAACCTGTAACATGTGGCTATGTGCTTTGGGGACCTTACTTCTCTGAACTGTTTTCAATTTCTATAAAATGGTTATACCTACATCTATCACAGAACTGTTGAGATGATGAAATGATATAAAGTCTCTAAAACAGCACAATGCCTTACATGTAATTATTGCTCAAACCAGTTAATTCTACTGCTCATGTTTAGGCTATTTAAGAAAACATCACATTATTAAATGAGACTAAAAAGCAACATTTTTATCTTTCTAAAGTTACTTTGCAAAACAGAGGACGTGGAGCCGTAGAGTCCATCCAGAATAGATGAGGGCTCCATCCAGAATTTTGGAAGTAGGAGCTCTGCCAAAGCATCCCTGCTGTGGCTGATGTAAAGATAAGAAAGAACCTCTTCCATGTGGCTCAGTGGGCTGCTGGACTGTTCCCTTCAGTGACTCCAGGACTGGCTGGGTTATCAAAGATATGATTCATTGTGGGAGGAATCAGTGATGTAACAACCTTGACTACAGTGGATCCTAGAATCAGGTAAAACCATAATAGCTATTGACAGACAAGGGTCAGCACCATTTAGAACACCAAAATATTAAGGAAAAAGTAATGAAAAGAAGACACTCTCTTTTATGGTCAATCTTGTTGTGCCATGGTTCCAAGCATAGCAGGTGAATAAGGATTTAACTAGTTGTGAATACTGGCAGTGTGCAAGAAAAAAAAGGAATTTACAAATGCTTTGAATTACTGGGAAGCTTATGAAATTGTATGCACCATTCTGTTCCATACATTTTTATGTGTGTGATATCTTGTTTCAAAAATCCTGGTTGAGGCTGCTGTGAGCAGGATGTGAAACTCCATTGTATTCTAGAAGATTTAACAGATTTACCTGAGTTTTAAGGGACAAAAGACCTCAATGAATACACAAAGCAAAATATGGCAAGTTGAATTTAATACCAACTCCAGAATGCTTGTTCAGAGCCAGGAGAAGATGACATGAAGGGACAATGGGAGTGGTCAGTGTCTGCTTTCCTCATGTAGTCTATCTATGCTTCTGCTTTTTCTTCCCTGGCCTTTGAAAACCTAGTACCTGGTAAGAACTGCCAAGGATTTCTTAAACTACATTTTTCTTTTACTCAGTATAAAAACTTTATATTTTTATAGTAATAAAAAGTAACAGCTTTACATACTTTTAAACTTAAAAAATTTTAAATTGGTACATATAATCAAACTTTTTAAGTAACATGTTATTGAGCCTCCATGTCTCTGTGTGTTTTTGTTTTTTTCTTGTGATTCACTTAGTTTCACACTGTTATAGTCTGAGAAGATTCTTGATATGACTTTAATCTTCTTAAATTTATTGATTTGTTTCCTAACATGTGGTCTGTCCTAGAAAATGTTCCATGTGAACTTGAAAAGAATGAATATTATGCTGCTTTGGGTAAAATGCTCTGAAGATATCAATTAAATACATCTGATCTAGTGTGTCATTTAAGGTCCCTGTTTCCTTGTGGACTTTTTGTCTGAAAGATCTATTCACTGATGTCAGTGGGGTGTTAAAATCCCCTACTATGACTGTATTGATGTCAATCTCTCCCTTTATTTGTTTTATATATTTAGGTATTCCTATGTTGGGTGCATAGATGTTTACAGGGGTTATATTCTCTTGCTGAAATGCTCCTTCCATCACTATATAGTGTCCTTCTTTGTCTCTTATTATAATCTTTGTTTTAAAGTCTATTTGGTCAGAGTTAATTATAGATGTCCAAGCATTTATTTTAATTTCCATTTTCATGAAATATCTTTTTCCATCTCTTTACTTTTAATATGTGAGTATTTTTTATTCTCAGGTGGGTCTCTTGTAGATAGCACACTGCTCACAAAAATTAGGGGATCAGGGAACGTGCAGATACTCCAGTACTTTCAGCCTTTTGTATAGTGCATTTTCACCAATGAAATAAAAGTTGATTTTGCATCTCATTTGCATAATCAAACAACTTTCTTTGACTTGTCATTTGCTTTTCTGATGTTCTTGTTTAATGAGAAAGAAATCAAATGCTTCCTTTATTTTATTGCTTCATATTCATTCTGAAATATCCCCTAATTTTCATGAGCAGCATATATAGGTCTTGTTTTCCTATACATTCAGCTACCCTATGTCCTTTGAATGGAGCATTTAAGCCATTTACATTTAAAGTGATTATTGATAGGTACCTATTTATTAACATCTTATTCTTTTAATCACGCTTCTCTTTTTTTCACCTCCTTTTCTTAAAGAAGACTCTTTAACATTTCTTGTAATACTGTTTGATGGTAACAAACTTTTTCTGTTTTTTTCTTGTCTGGGAGCTGTTTAGTTCTCCTTCAATTTTAAGTGATAACCTTGTTGGGTAAGTAGTCTTGGTTGTAGGTACTAGCTTTTCAGCACTTTAAATATTTCATGCCAATTTCTTCTGGCCTGAAATGATTCTGTGAGAAATCAGATGAGAGCCTTATAAGAACTCCCTTGTAGGTAACTAACTGTCTTTCTATTGCTGTTCCTTTTTTTTTTTTCTTAAGTGAGAAGCCAAAAGGCAGACACAGACTCTGCATGGGCCCATCTGAGATCCACCCTGCATGCCCACCAGGGGGCGATGCTCTCCCCATCTGGGGCGTTGCTCCATTGCAACAGGAGCCATTCTAGTAGTGCCTGAGGCAAAGGCCATGGAGCCATCCTCAGCTCCTGGGCCAACTTTGCTCCAATGAAGCCTTGGCTGCAAGAAAGGAAGAGAGAGACAGAGAGGAAGGAGAGAAGGAGGGTGGAGAAGCAGATGGGTTCCTCTTCTGTGTGCCCTGGCCAGGAATTAAACCCAGGACTTCCATAGGCTGGGCCGATGCTCTACCACTGAGCCAGCTGGCCAGGGCTCTATTGCTGCTCTTAAGATTCTCGAGAAAATCTTTTCCTTCTCTAGGTTAATTTTCAGTCATTATTTCTTCAAGTAAGTTCTTGGTTCCTACCTCTTTCTCTTCTCCTTCTGGTACCCCTACGATGTGGATGTTATGCTTTATGTTGTCCTACAAGGTCCCTTAAACTATTCTTATTTTTTAAAATTCCCTTTTTAGTGTATTTATAATTTCAGATATTGCATTCTACATTTCTGACTGTTTTTTTTTTATTGTTCTTATGTCCTTTTTCATGCTGTGTAGTTCTCACTAAGTTTCTTGTGCATCCTTATAACCATTCTTTTTAACTCATATTTGATAAGTTGCCTCCATTTATTTTAGCTCTTTTTCTGGAAATTTCTCTTCTCCTTTCATTTGGGGTATGTACTTTATCTCATTATTTTGTCTGCCTCTTTGTGTTTTTTTCTATGTATTAGGTAGATCTATTATGACTCCCAAACTTGGTAAGGTGGCATAATGTAGTAGGTGTCCTGTGGGACCCAGTGATGCAGTCTCTTTGCCACCTAAGCTGGATACTCCAGAAATGTCTCTTGTGTGGGTACTAAGGGCCCTCCTGTTGTAATTCAGTCTTTTAATTTATAAATTAAATTTAATGGGGTGACATTGATCAATATGAATACATAGGTTTCTGGTAAACATTTCTATACTATTTGAACTGTTGATTGTGTTGTTGGCCCATCACCCAAAGTCAAATAATTTTCTATCACTGTATATTTGTCCGTCTTTTCTCCCCTCCCCCTGGTAACCACTTCAATTTTATCTATGTCCATGTGTCTCATTTTTATATCCCTCCTATATGTGAAATCATATAGTTCTTAGTCTTTTCTGATTTACTTATTTCACTCAGTATAAAGTTCTCAAGGTCCATCCATGTTGTCATAAATGGCAATATGTCATTATTTCTTGTGGCTGGGTAGTATTACATTGTATATATGTACCACATCTTCTTTGTCTAATTCTCTTTTGAAGGATGAGTTGGTTGTTTCTATATCTTAGCCACTGTGAATAATGCTACATTGAACATGGGGGTACATGTTTCTTTGTGTACCAATGTTTTCAAGTTTTTAGGGTAGATATCCAGTAGAGGAATTGCTGCGTCATATGGTAGTTCTATTCATAATTTTTTAGAAACCATCATACTTTCTCTCATAATGGTTATACCAGTTTGCATTCCCACCAGCAGTGAATGAGTGTTCCTTTTTCTCCACAGACTCTCCAACACTTCTTATTACCTGTTTTGTTGATAATAGCCAATCTAACAGGTGTGACTTGGTATCTCATTGTAGTTCTGATTTGTATTTCTCTAATAGTAATTGAATCTTGATTGCTATTGACCCATTCATGCATGGGATTGACCCTCAGTTTGGCTGACTGTGAGAATTGACCAGCACCTCAGTGTATAAGCTACTAAGCAGGTGCTGACCATATAAAGAAGAATTTTCTTCAGCAATGTCTGATGCCTGCCACAATCTCCTGTTGGATATGCATTTTATGAAGCAAAGACTCTTGCTCAAATGTTTTCTGAAGCTGACCACTAACGTTGATTGTGGGGGCTCTTCAGAGAACCTCTCATATAGGGCAATGACTGCCCTGGGCCACCTGCTTGGAGCTAACAAGTGATCCACAGGTTGTGACTGCTTATGCTGACCTGAGTGTGTGTGGGAAGGATCAAGCTGCATACAAAGGCTGGCTTTACCAGCACTCAACTGGGGCAGGTCAGAAAAGTCCCAAGGAACCCCTGAGATCTACCTCTACCTGCCTCTGCCTGCCAGCTGCCAGTTAGATTCAGTCACTGAAAGAGCCTCTGGTAATATTCAAGTTACATGAAGTAGGTTCTCAGTGAGTCACCAGGTAGGGGTGAATGGTAATGAAATAATGGAGCCAAGACTGATATAGGTTCAAACTCTTGCCAGTGCTTGGTCTGAAGACACTCAGAAAAAGTCCTAGGGTATAACAAGTCCAGCTGAGCCCCCACTGGATGCCTATAGACCTTTGTGGTAGGGTGTGGTCTCATGGAGTCATTAGGGTGAGACCAGAAGGGTTAAGCAGGCCCAAACAGAACAAACTTTGGATATATAAAGTGAAGGTTCTGTACTGAAGGAAAAATGGTGCTCATCCTGGAGCCACACAATTTGGTGTATTTAGATTCTGCCAGCAGCCTGACCTAAGTAGGACTGAGTTGCTGGGAGTCTTCTATAAGTGGGAGGTGCCACTGAGGGTTGCGGAAAAGTAGAGGGAGTGACTCCTGTTCCAGATCTACACAACTCAGACTGTCCCAGATTCTGTACAGACCTTGGCAAGGTGGAGCCTTTAGAAGTTAGGAAGATGGGGTCTCTATGAGCACAGACAGTAGGGTAGGAGAAGGCATAAGTCAGGTTCAATGGAAAGTGTGGCTAATGGCCCCCAATTCAGAGCCAGTCACTGATACCCCTAGAGTCTTCTCAGACCTCTACACTTGGCCCAGGCGCTGACTCCTCAGCAGTGTCCTAGGTCCACAGGGTGAGTTAACAGAGAGTCTAGAGAGTAGGGCTATTGTATTCCCTCAGGATGATGCCATATGGAAGGACAAGCTCCACCAAAAAAAGAGGATGTCTGTGATGTGGAAGAGTGATTCAGTACAAGAATCCTGGTGGCTGTTTCTGCAGCTTGCTCCCTAGAGCCACAAACCCCAATATCTCCTTGTACAATTGTAGTCTGCTTCACCCTCTCTTGGTTGGAGCCCAGAGTAAGTGGCTGCAAACAAGAATTTGTGAATTGGACCTGTTAGATGATACCTGTGTCTCTAGCAGACTCCTTCACTGCCTGGCAGAAAGAATTTCCACTAATTTTCACAGCCAGATATTATGTGAGCACCTCTTTCTGGGTCTGGTGCTCTGGGCTAGAGAGCCTGGCTTTGCGTTGAGACCCCATGCTTCTCAAGTGAAACCTTTGCAGCTGAGCTACCCCTCTGGAATCTTAGCCACTGCCCATGGGAACGAGACCTTTTTGTGTCTCTACCTACTCCACCACCATCTTGATCCTCCCAAGCAAACTTTCTTAATCTCTGTGTTATATTTGGATGCAAAAATGGATCAATTTTCCTGCTTTTGGTATGATCTAAACTTACTTACTATAAGGCCAGTAGCCACGGCCACCATCACAGCCACCTGGCCTGTACAAGTTCGCATTTGATTATGACAGATGGTAATGAAACAATGGAGGCAAGAACTGGTGGACAGTTACCTTTAATCCTATCTTGCATCCAGTGGACAAGAAATACACACAGTGGGAAAACACTTTCCTTTCTATTCAGGGCTCCCAAAGCCACTGACTACCTGAGTTTTCCTAGAATCAAAGGTTTGTACCTCACCAACCTTATTCACCCCTGTTTCCCATCTCCTCTCTGCACAAACTGGCTTCTTCCTCAGCACTCCACCATCATGGCTTCTTCTCCTGGCCTCCTCCACATGGCTTTTCTCTGCTCTCCTTCTAATGCTAATCTTAGAAACCAAGAGAGAGCAGGCTCCCAGTGTGCCCCATTTTATAGTGTAGAAATCAAAACCTTTAATCCAATATACAAACAAGGAACTCTCTGATACAAAGTCACTTATCTGAGGTATAATGAGATTCCTCATGAGAGTGCACTACCCCACATCATGCAACAGTCAAGGGTGTGAGGAAAAGCTTACTCTTAAAACTAAGCCTTAGGCTATAAGGATCCTGCCTGCTTACAGCGTGTCTCCCACAACCCAATACAAACTATAAGCGAGCAAACGTACATATCCTATTTATAAACTTATTCGACCAACACTTACCTAAGGTGAAACTTCCTATTTTTCTAAATCAAGGCAAAAATATAGGGTATAGATAAAAATAAGTAATTATAAACTGAGTTCAAAGAGTCAGTAATTGAGAATGGTCATAAAACAAAAAAGCTAACTTCATTTTCTTAAACATATTTCCTCTTTGCTTCCCTACGAGTAATGTAAGTGTCCCTCTCACAGATAAATAGTGAAAGAATCTTATCAGGCTTGCATCTTCCTACTGTTCTAACTAATGCTGGCTCTAATGCGGACCCTGAGAAGTGACAGTTGTTGAGACAGTAATGCAAAGCAGCATGAATTGGTGAGAGCTAGGGCTCATCTCTGGCCCCAGTCCACTTCAAGCAAACATAATTCAAGTAAAAAACAGCCCATGGCTGTTCAAAAGAACAGTTTCAAGAGAGGCGGTGTAATTTTCTTTTCCAGGTCCCCTTCACATCCTATACCACATCTTTATAAATTCTGAATCGGCATGACCTTCTGGGTATAGGTCAATGCACTATTTAGGACCCACTGTGAATAAGCCAGACACAGTGCCGGGAGACCTAGACCTAGTGTGATAAGGTTTAGGCAAGGGTCAAGATGGGACAGAGACAGGCTGTCTTATCAAAACAAGGGGGCTAACTGGGGAGTCGGGGCAACAGTGGGGAAAGGTAGGTAGGTATCAGATGATACAGAGGCAAGAAAACCAGACATCCCAGTCCAGTTCTCAGTCCAAAGCATCTGCAAGGAACAGCAGAGATCAATTGTACTCTTGGATTATGTGTTTTAGGGCTTCCCGGGGACCTCATTCTAGTCTTTAAAAGAACAAAACAAAACTGTCCCTGAGGCGAGCACAGGCTTAGTGGGGAACTAATAAAAATACATCTCCAGAGTTCAGATGTCACAGAATAACTGCTTGTAGCTTACCCTTTCCCTGGGAATTTCTCTTCTTTCTTTTCTCTTTCTTTCCTCTTCTCCCTTCCATTCTCCCTACTTCTGTTTTCTTGCCCTTAATATACATTACATCTCACCTAACAGTAATCATGGCCTTCCTGGCTCCTGCTTTAGTCAAACATTGCTTAGGCTGAATGTGGGAGTGCTGTATTAAAAAAAAAAAAAATTCTATTAAGTCCCATATTTCAGTCATGGATGCAGGCTGGGTAGAAAACTAATATTTTCTAAAATTTTGCTTGGATGAGTATAAAGGTGTATGAGAATATATCCATATTATATTTTTGACCCAGGTCATTCATGCTAATGCATTATTGCAAAAACTAGTCTAAACAAAGATTAGGCATTATGTAGACAAAGGCGTTTAAAAATAAAATAGTGACTCTTAGAAATACCTAGTGATTCTTAGAAAATACCTGGTTTTCTTAAGGCTTTGAACACTAAATTAAAAACAAAGACATTTTCTAGATGTTCTTTGTCTCAACTTTATTTTCTTGGAAGATTTAGTGATCTGACTAGCATTTTTTGTTTCTTTGTGTAATCTAATGTATGCTCAGTTTTCTGCTTCACTACTTTGAGTTTTATTTTCTTTCCCAACAAGTTTTCATAGTGGAATTCTTAAAAATGCACATGAAAGCCACTCCATGAATGATCTTACTAAATGATCTGTCCAAATCTTTCCCTAGAGAAACAACAGTAAGAAAATACTACATATTTCTTCTGGAAGAAGTTAGATATTTATTACATACCTCACTTGGTAGTACTATCCTCTTAAAAAACTAAGGGCATGTGTTTTAATTTAACCTTAAACAAGGCTTAGGCATGCCTGATGCAACCAGAAGCCATGTACCACAAATCTGCAGGCACGGGACACTGAAAAACAGTTAAGGGTTTATATGTATTTAAAACTCTGAATGTGCTTATTTTCTTAAAGGACTCTTGTGATCCATAGGGTGTCTTAGCCTGATGGTCTCTGAGCCAGCGGTTCATTGCATCTCTTTATTACTCTTTCTCCCCAATAACTGTATTAGTGCCATTGTTGTGCCGCAGGCACTGAAATATATGCTACTAATGAAAATGTCTCAGTATTCAGGAGTCAAATGAAAACTTTATGCTTCTGTTCTGTGAGATAACATTAGCTGATTGTCCAATTTTAGTATCTGAAACCTTTCTATTGTCACATATTATTGAATAAACTACCTTTCCCATAGTACAACAATTAAATCAGATATTGGATATATAGATACATAACAAGCAAGAGACCTAAAATAACCCATTTTGGTAGTCTTCATTATACTTGTAATGCCATTTAAATGCTACTGAAATGATTTGTAACTGGCCAACTGATATTTTTCCTGTGTTACTTTCTTTTTTAAAATCAGTGATTAAAAGCAAATGTAACAAAATGGGTAGTGATAATTCACTGAATGTGATGGAAATCCTGGAGTGGGATTGGGTCTAATTTTTAGGGATGGTCATTTGGTCCAGTATGTAACCATTACACTCACCCATGGCCCCTGCAAATTTTTCCATTTTCTTAACCTGCTCCTCTCCTATCTGTTCTTTCTATGAAACTTCTCCCATTTTCAACTTCTTACCCATTTTGCATATTTCCCCACTTGGAACAGCCTTTTCTATCCTCAATACTTATAAATTCTTCATCCTTTAGTGCTTAGTATCACGATGTCCAGAAATCCGTTGGCAACTACCCTGACTCCACCCAGTCTGCCTATGATGAGCTTTCATTATACACTGCACTTGTCCATCATAGCACTGTGCAGTTTCTCATTGATTTATGTGATCATTTGAGTAACGTCTTTCCCCCTCCAGGGATGTAAGCTGAATGAAGACAGTAGTTTTTGTTTCTGCTTCCCTAGTAGTGTGCCTACCACAGAGTATTGCATAATTATTGATTGAGCATATAAATGAATGAATGAACACAGTAAGTAAAGAAGTTCATATTATTATTATGTATTTGTTTGTATGAGACAGGACCTTGTCAGTCTATTATTTTCACTTGTGAAAGTATCTTCTTTGATAGAAACAAAATAAATAATATAGATTGGTATATACTAAGAAACATTTGATTCAAAAATGAAACATGAACTTTGCTAGAAAGATTTTTTTTTCTTTTCCAAGAAAGGAAGGGAGATATACTCCTGCATGCACTCCATTCAGGATCCACCTGACAACCCCAATCTGGGGCTGATGTTCTGCCCATCTGAGGCCATGCTTACAACTGAGCTATTTTTAGCACCTGAGGCAGAGGCTCCATGCAACCATCCTCAGCTTCTGGGGCCGATGCACTAGAATCGTTTGAGCCATGGCAGCAGTAAGGAAGAAGAGGGAGAGAGAAAGAAAAGTGAAGGAGGAAGAGGAGGAGGGGTGGAGAAGCAGATGGTCACTTCTCCTGTGTGTCCTGACTGGGAATCAAACCCTGGACATCCACACACAGGGCTGACACTTGGCCATGGAGCCAACTGGCCAAGGACTAGTAGAAAGATTCTTTAATTTCTAAACAGAGATATAGAAACAAAGATTCTATTTATTTTATATATGTACATGTAAATTTACATGTTTTGAAATCAGTGTTTCACAAGTGAAAAGGCTAGGAATGGTGTTAATTTGTGCCTTTAGTGATCAAAATACCTCCTTAGTTACCTATGAAAGAGTTAATTAATTTTTTTCTTTCTCTCCATGTTCAAAGACAATATAACGACATGATTGAGGTTAGATTGATTAATGAGAATGTAAAAAACATGATCATAATTTTCTCTCGAAAGCCCTAGAATTTTAAAACAAAAGCTCTTTAAGAGCAAATGTGTTCTTTTAGCAATCATGTTTCCTAAACCTCATGAGACTGCACATGTTCTACAAGTATCTTAAGTTAATTAGAACAACAGGAAATAAACTTTGTCATCACTTTTTTTGTGAATACATTTGTGAATCTCATACCTAAGCCTAGAATCAGAAGTCTGTTTGACTCTCCTTGCTTATCCTAAATTTAAGGAAAAAAGTAGTTCTTTGTTCTATTTTCTTCTTTGGTAATTTGTGGTATATACTATCTTCTAATCAATTTAGTAAATACCATGGATAAGTAAAAGTCATCAAATTAGAAAGACAATATTTCAGACTTCTTAAGTCTCTTTTTCTTTCACTTTTATCTAATTACTTAATTCTATCTTGGTTTATGTTAGGATATAAATAAAAAAGTATTTAATGGATGAATTATTACAAATAAGGCATTTTGGAGTAATTAAGAGGAATGAAAAGAATTCATGACAGTCTGACCAGGCGATGATCCTATGGATAGAGCATCAGACTGGGACACAGAGGACCCAGGTTTGAAACCCCGACGTCATGGACTTGAGTGCAGACTTATCTGGTTTGAGCACAGCTCACCAGCCTGAACCCAAGGTTACTGTCTTGGACTAGGGTCTCTTGGTCTGCTGTAGCTATCGGGTCAAGACACATATAAGGAAGCAATCAATGAACAACTTAGATGCACACCAAAGAATTGATGTTTCTCATCTCTCTCTCTTCTTGTCTGTCTGTCCCTCTCTCTATCTCTCTGTCTCTGTCACAAAAAAAATCATGACAAAGTTTCAAATTACTACATTTGAAAATATACTTTCATTATTTATATAAATATGATAATGATTTATCTTTGTTTATATTTGCATTTTATAACTGCCTACATTGAAAGATTATTCATAAGTCAAATATCCAAATGACTATAAAGAGAAAGGTATGTCTTCATATGCCTCCATTTGGCCTTAAGAAACACATAGCCCTGCTATTGAATGTATCCAATACATTAGATAGCAAGGTTGAAGACAGAGTCCTATTTTTCTATCTCTATTTCACAATATAACTTACTAGAAGAAGCCAGGTGTCCTAAGTGTTCCAGAGTGTTGTTTTGTTGTTTGAAAATTTATCAATCTAGAGTGAGCATTTGTATGTCTTTCTTCTGCTAAGGAAGATGATTTTGATTTCCCTTGAAATCAGAGGAAAAGTGAATGATTTAATTTTCTCATGTACTTTAGATATTTTAAAATATAAAATATCAAATAAAAGTTTGATGGTTGTTTCAAACTCCATACAAATTTATTTTTAAAAAATAATGTGTTGAATAAAATTTTTATGTAATGCAGAAGAGTAACAATGCAAATTAGCTGATTATGCTTTCTTGTAAGACTTTATTCACAAAAGGAAGTCAGCTCTTTGATGGACATTTCCCACTCTAACTCTGTGATTTCTACCAATGAATTTTATAGAAGTGCTTTGGCAAAAAAAAAAAAAAAAAAAGAAAGTGCTTTGACTGCCTAAACAAAGAAAAAATACTAAACAAAATTAGCAAAGAAAAGCAAAAATAAATAAATAAATAAATAATAAAGCAAAACAAAACTCTGTTCCTAACATGTATTTTGGAGGGGTTTTTATTTATATGACGGAAGTCAGCAGCTTCTGTCTTCATGGTGCATAAGATGTGTGAGTGACCTGGTTTCACTTGGAATTTTTACATAGTAGGTCTTTGGCTTGGTACAGGCACTGTAGGACATTGGTGAGGGTGCTCCAAAAAGAAATGTTATGACTTAGTTGTTAAATTTATGTAGAGATATTGATGGTCAAAGGGACCTATGCAGAAAAAGCATAAGTATGTAGCAAAGGAAAAAACTTGAACTACATATTTATAATAATGGTTCCTGATACTTGGTACCACTGCAGTGGGAGTTTGGTATAAGTGTGTGGAGTAACAATAGAAACAATCAATGAACAGAGGAGAGATGCTAAAATTAGGTTGAGCACAAATGATAACCTAAAGCTTAGAATGTTCAGCAATATTGTGAAGACTGAAGATTCTTCAATTTTACTTTGAAGAATATGAAACTGGTACACAGCTCTTGGGTTGATACTAAATTTGACTGAATAATAAATGGTAAAAGTTCAAGTTTAAGTGAATATGTTTGCAATACATTTTTGCCTTTATTTGTTTTTCTCATAGGACAAAAGAAATAGAATTATATTAGATTATATAAGATAATGTATGTTGTTGTTAATTTTAAGGTTTTGCAGTAAATTAACAGTACAATAAAATATCTATTATAACAAGACAGAATTAAGTAATTAGATAATAGTGGTAACAAAACATTTGTTGTTAGACTTTACTGCCATACTGCATTTTTGCAAATCTGAAATGGAGAACAAGATAGTAACATAGAAGTAGTTTGTTGCTAATTTTCTAATATGCATAATATATCTCCTACAAACTGAACTGTATGTTTGGCACTGTCTGAAAGACACTGAATGTTCACATAATGAAGTTTTAAAAATATTTTCAGCTGAAATATGGCCTAGTTGCTTGGCTAATCTAGGTGACCTGCTGTTTGTTTGGGATATAGCCAAGGTAGATTCTAGTAAAAGTTTTAAATCCTTTTAATTGGAATTATTAAATGTTAACTAGCCAATAATATGTTAGAAGTGAATATAGTATTAGAAAATATTAGTACAGTCTTGATTTTTTGAATCAATATTCTGTGATTAACGGTAATATAAGTGAAAAAAACTAGCATAATGACATTTCTTTAAGGTCTTTGTATGATATTTGGCTCCTGCTATTTCTAACATTTCTAAGATGCCATGGATTATACTCAGCAATTAATCTGAGCAAAAGGATTAATGTCTTTACAAAGAGAAGTTTAACTTTATTCAGGATGATGAACTTTAAACTATCACACCTCCCCTACAGTACTCTTTCTCTAATGTGCCTATAGAGTAAATTTTAAATGCTCTCATTCAAATCCAAAATCATTTACAGTCCGACTCCAGTTTATCTCCTCTACTGCTTGCCTCCCTCACAGGTCTTCTGATTGTTCTCTTAAATTAACTATCTGGTGTCATCACAGCTCATTAGCTCATGCAGTCCCTCTTATTGGTCTATATAGCATTTCATTTGTTTCCCAACTGAGTTAATGAATACTATTTAAAAAGTCAGGATTTGTTACATATCAGATTGGAATTCCAGAGTCTCTTGTAAAACATGGAAACATTGCATCTACCTCCCACACAGCAATGATCAGCTGGATTTTGTAGGCATTTGCATTTGCAACTTTTGAGTCAATTATGGTGTCATTTATTCACGGCTCACAATAAGTGTCATCTCCTCCAGGATTTTTATTTGTTTGTTTTTCTTAGCATTTTTAAAATGGCTATATTCTTATTATCTTCACCTTTAATTTGACTGTTTAATGCCTTAAACTGTTCGATGTATATTATGTAACATTTTGCCTCCCCTCTGTTCATAGTAAGCTCTAAAGATATGGGCTGTGCCTATTTGTATCAATGCAGAGACTAAGATCCTGTCATCTGCCTAGTGGTTGCCTATGAATGACTATTTTGTTTGAAAACCTTTATCATTATTGTAAACATCCAATGTCTTCAATGTGTTGAGCAAATCCAGTCCTTAAGAAATGTGTATTTTCACTTGGCCTGTGACAGCGCAGTAGATAGAGCATTGACCTGCAACACTGAGGTCATTGGTTTGAAATCCTCGGCTTGTCCCATCTAGGCACATACAACAAGCTACCAATTAACAACTAGAGTAAAGCAACTAATTCTCATGTCCCTTACCCATAAAATCAATGAATAAATTCTTCAAAAATAAAAATAAAAAAGTAGCCCTGGCCAACTGGCTCAGTGAAAGAGCACCGGCCTGGCGTGTGCAAATCTCGAGTTCGATTGCCGGCCAGGGCACACAGGAGAGGCGCCCATCTGTTTCCTTCCCCTTCTCCTTCCCCCTCTCCTTCCCTTCCCTCCACAGCCAAGCCTCCATTGGAGCAAAGTTGGCAGGGGCACTGAGGATGGCTTCATGGCCTCGGCCTCAGGTGCTAGAATGGCTCTGTCTGCAGCAGAGCAATGCCCCAGAAGGGCCAATCATCACCCCCTGGTGGACATGCCAGGTGGATCCTGGTCGGGTGCATGCAGGTGTCTGTCTGCCTCCCCACACTTCTCACTTAGGAAAAATACAGGAAAAAAATGTATATTTTATTTTATTTTTTATTGATTGATTTAAATCAATAAAAAATAACACACTGAAGACATTGAACATTTAGAGGGACAGAGAAGAAGTGAGAGAGAAAGAGAGAAAGTGAGAGACAGAAGCATTCACTTGTTTTTCCTCTTAGTTGTACATTTCTTAGTTGTTTACCGTATGTGTCCTAACAAGGGATTGAACCTGTAACCTTGGTGTTTTGGGGCAATATTTTAACCAACTGAGCTACCTGGCCAGGGCCGAAAAGTGTGTATATTAAATATTTTTTAAAAAATGTAAAAAAAAACCCTTCAAATTTAAAAAAGGAAAATATTTTAAATTACACAATTCTTCCTTCTGAATTAAAAAACATTTTCGATGTCACTGTGGCTTGGTCTCCAACTTTGAAATGGGTGTGTGGCAAAAATGTGGAGAGAATGAGAACTAGAGCTATTCTTTTGTACTGAAAATACATACTTAATATCAAATATATTGATCTCAAAAAATGTAGCAGATGCATATTGCATGTTCAGATAATTTTATTTATTTTACTCATTGATACTCCTTGGGTGTTCCCACAAATGAAACCATGATACTTGAACTTAAATATGAGATATATTTTAGTCTTGGCCAATAGGGAAAATAAAGAAGTCAATGTGCCTTGAGTTCCCTTTGCCCTGTACTTTCGTCCTCTGAGGCCTAAATTATACCCATAGAAAGGACATATGAAAGGTGGGAGTTAATTAAATCTTAGTTTATCCCTCTTTCTGTGTACTCTCTATAATGCCCAGGGTATTCCTTATTTCTCCTTTGCAAATACTAGGGCGATATGCTATTAAGGGCTTTGACCTTGTCATTGATTTGGTATCAACTACCATATTTTTCGCTCCATAAGACGCACCTGGACAGAAGACACACCTCGGGTTTTAAGGAGGAAAATAAGAAACAAAATATTCTTAACCAAATGCTGTGTTAAAATATTTAATAAAATACCATATTTTTTGCTCTGTAAGATGCACGGGCATTTTCCTCTCCACTTTTGGGGAAAGAAAGTGCATCTTATGGAGTGAAAAATATGGTAATTATAAACTGAGTTTTTCAGTAAAAACAAAATAAAAGCAAATCTATTCTGTGGAGCCTTCATAATGAATCCCAGAAGCATTTATTTAATATCGACATGCTAATACACACATGTTAAACAGAATTATTTCAAAGAGAATATGTTGATGCAGCAGCTAATAAAAATATATATGGTGCCAGAGAATTTATTAGACTTTGTTGCTTCTACCCTATGATTACCATTCAGTGTGAGTTTCTGGTACATATGTACATAACAAATTTTTATCTTTTATCAAGCCAAATAAAATGTTTCAAATATTTACTCTCAATTTCATAATAAGAATTCAACCGATTAGGATAGGTGAGAAGTCAATTATTTTTTACAAAAGAAAATTCTAAAGTAAAAAATAAAAAGTGTTTCAATGAACTATATTTTGAGCAATTATCATTGTTCATATTTATGTTCCAATACTTATCTAAGCTCAAGAGGAAAACAATGTTGAGGACCTAATCTTTGTCTTCAAAGCTCTCACAATTAAGGGATGAGAACAAATTTTAAAAACAGATCATTAAATTACAATATTTTAACTGCTAAACTGAGCATCTTTTTCAGGTAGAAGGAAAAAGCCCTGAACTGGCAGGCAGGAGTTCTGAAGTCAGGCTAAGACCTGCTGCTAACTAGTTTTGTGAACATGTGAAGTCACTCAAATTCCCAGGACTCCATTTTTCAGTGTGTATAATAAGATGGATATGTCCTATATGACCTTTATATTTATTTATTTTTCTGGCTCTACTATTTCATATTCACACAGGCAATTAAAGGTGTGAATAAAACAAGAATATTTACAACAAAAGATGAAATTAATGCATTAAGAGTCAAGAGTATTGACCCTGACTGTTTTGCACAGTGATAGAGTATCTGCCCAGTGTGTGGATATCCTGGATTTGATTTCTGGTCAGGTTACACAGGAGAAGCACCCATCTGCCTCTCCACCTCTCCCCCCTTGCCTCTCTCTCTCTCTCTCTCTCTTTCTCTCCCCCTCCTGTAGCCATGGCTCAATTGGAGTGAGTTGGCCCCATGCTCTAAGGATGATTCTATGAGCTCTGCCTCAGGTGCTAAGAAGAGCTCAGTTGCTCAGCAATGGAGCAATGCCCCAGGTAGGCAGAGCAGTGCCCCTTGGTGGGCTTGCTGGGTTGATCCCAAGCAGGGGACCTGTGGGAGTCTATCTCTGCCTCCCCTCCTCTCACGGAATTAGAAAAAAAAAGTATCAAAAGTATTGAGGGTAAGAATAAAAAAGATATTTTGTTTTCCCTGTATATACAAGTGGTCCCTCGTCTATCATGGGGTTAGGGTCCAGAACCCCCAGCGATAGGCAAAAATTCACAAAGTAGTGACCTTATATTTATTTTATTATTTATATATATTTCAAGGCTCTATAAACCCTCCCCACACTCATAAACCTTTCCCACTATTTTTATATTGTTTTCAATTTATTTTTATTTTATTCATTTTAGAGAGGAGACACAGTGAGAGAGAGAGAGAGAGAGAAAGGGGGGAGGAGCTGGAAGCATCAACTCCCATATGTGCCTTGACCAGACTACTGCAGGGTTTTGAACTGGTGACCTCAGTGTTCCCAGGTCAATGCTTTATCCACTGTGCCACCACAGTTCAGGCTATATTATTTTCAATATTTAAGTCTAGAAAATGCTTATTTTGCCAAAAAAAATAATTAAAATAATAAATATATAGATACATATATACTGCAAAATCCCATAATATAGCTAAAAAATCCCTGATACAAAATTAGATATATATATAATTAAAAAATGTGCAATACAGTGAGACCATGAAAAGTGAACTGTGATATGATGAGGGATGACTGTATCTTGAAAATTGTATATTACTTGTAATATTTCTTATAATGTTTAACTTACAGTATATTTTAACAATATACCATCTCTGTGGGAAATTAGGATAATTTTATCTTTCTTTTTTAAGCAAAAGAGAGGGACAGACAGAGACAGACAGAAAGGGAGCAAAATGAGAAGTATCAACTCATAGTTGAGGCACCCTGGTTATTCATTGCTTGCTTTCTCATATGTGTCTTGACTGAGGTCTCCAGCTGAGCCAGTGACTCCTTGCTCAAGCCAGTGATGTAGGCTTCAAGTTAGAGACCACTGGGCTCAAGTAAGTGACCATGGGCCTTCAGCAGACTGAGTAACCCCCTGCTGGAGCCAGCAACCTTGGGTCTAAGCTGGCGAGCTTTTGCTCAAGCCAGATGGGCCCGCGCTCAAGCAGAATGTTGGGCTGTTTTCACTTTTTAGTTGTTATAAATAATGCTGCCATGAACAAGATCTGTGTACTAGTGGAATTGCTGGGTCATATATAGTAATTCTTTGTTCAACTTTTTGAGGAACTGCCAGACTGTTTTCCAAAGCAGATGCACCATTTTTATTCCACCCAGTATGATGGTGCTACTTTCTCACTAACGTTTATTATGTCTTATTGGTTATAATACTCTTAGTGTGTGTGAAGTAGGATCTCATTGAGATTTTGATCTGTATTTCTCTGACTAATGATGTTGAGCATCTTTTTATGTGCTTATTGGCTATTTGTATATCTTCTTTGGCAGAATGTCTGTTTAGATCCTTTGCTCATTTTTAAAATTGGGTTGTCTTTTATTTAATATTCAGTTGTAAGATTTCTTTAGGCATTCTAGGTATGAATTCTTTATCAGATATATGATTTACAAATATTTACTGCCATTCTTTGGGTGGTATTTTTACATTCTTGAAGATAAGCTTTGGAGCATGCAAGTTATTTATTTATTTATGTATTTATTTATTTATCCTTTCATTCCACTGAGTCTTGTTTGCTTGGAACCAGAAGGAACATTAGTAATCATCTATTCTGATATCTGTATTTTATAAATACGGGGGAAAAAGTGATTTTTTTATATTATACCAACAGTGGCATAGTTGATACTCTCAGTCCAATTCTCTTTTCACTGTTCTATAGGTTCTTCCTAAAACATGTCATTCTAACTTTTGGGAAGGAAAAGTAGAAAATTCTATTACAATGTAACTATAAAATATGTAAATTTCAAAAATAAATTTTATATTTTAATACAATTATTTTTATATTATCATTATATTATATTGCAGTTTTAGACATATAGAAAGATATAGATATATGTATTTATGCTTTCTATGTATATTAAAAAGTTGTTTAACTTATTTTTATCTATATAAGCTGTATAAAAATTGCTTCCATTTTAAACAACACTTTTTTATTAAGGGAATGGTGGAAGGCAGGGAGGAAGATACAGATCCCCTCATGTGCCTCGACCAGGATCCACTGGACAAGATGTGGCAAGCCCCCTACAGGGTGATGCTCTGCTTATCTGTGACTGCTGTTCCATCACTAATCAACCAAGCTATTTCAGCACCTGCGGGAGGCCATGGAATTATCTTCTGTGCCCAGGGCCAGCTTGATCATTTGAGGCATGGCTGCAGGAGGGGAGAAGAGCAAGAGAGAGAAAGAAGGAGGAGGTGGAGGTGAAGGGGTGGAGAAGCAGATGGTGTACCCTGACCAAGAATTGAACCTAGGACTTCCACACACCAGGTTGATGTTCTACCACTGAGCCAACCAGCAAGGGCCTAAACAAAACTTTTTAATAGAGTTTAAGTAAAATAACTTCTATTGCAGTGTTTATAAATTTGCTAAATAGAAATGAGTTTTATAGACTATGAAACCAAAATAAAATATTTTAGTTCAAGACAAAATATAGGAGTGGCTTTCCTAGAGTCAATTACAGATCAGTGTTAACCTAGGAAATATATTTATTAGAATAATTTCTTTAGTATATATTAATATGAGTTACTTGCCTATTAGACCCTTATAAATCTGATAATACTCATAACATATAAAAATTATAGCATACTTATTAATCTCATACTTGAATAACTTTAAAATATCATATAAAATGAATGAAGTAACTGATGAAGTGGGAGCATTTCAGTAGGATTTACCACAAAATAAATGATAATAGAAAAGCCATCATCTATTTATTAACTTAGTGTAATCCTTATATTTTACTGAATTCTGTAGTAGACAGTATTTATTGTGTTAGGTGTCCTGAGAATTATGAAATATTCCCTACTACCCAAGTGTATGGCTAGTAGTCATGGCCACTGTAAAGCCAGTAGACAAGGCCGCCATCACAGCCGCCCAACCCACGCAGGTTCGCATTGGATTCAAACAGTTGGCAATGAAACACGAGAGCCAAAAACCGGTGAGCCATCAGCTTTAATTCTAGCTTGCACCCAGCGGGCAAGCTTAAACACACACTGGGTTCTAAAACCCACACATTCAGTGCTCACAAAGCTACTGACTTATCCGAGTTTCCTAGAATCAAAGGTTTCTAGCTCACCAGACTTATTCACTTCTGTTTCCCATCTCCTCCTGCACAAACTCTTAACAAACTGGCTTTTCCCTCAGCATTCAGTCATCTTGACTGCTTCTCCTGGCCTCCATGTGGCCTTAATCTGCTCTCCTCTCTTCTACCTTAGGAACCAAGTGAGAGAGCAAGCTCCCAGACTAGCCCCGTTTATAGCATAGAAAATCCAAACCTTTAATCCAATTATACATAAAGAAAGTCTCTGATACAAAGCCACCCATCTGAGGCATAATGGGATTCCTCAGGAGAGTGCACCACCCTACATCATCCAATCAGTCAAGGGTGTGGGGAAGAGCTTACTCTTAAACTAAGCCTTAGGCTATAATGACCTGGCCTGCCTACATTACAGCTTTCCCCCCACAGCCATCTCAAGCATAAGGGCAAATAATATCACCTGGATGACGGGCTTCCATATGGGCAGCACCATCTTTAACAAAGTGAGCATATTATATTTTATCTGCCGAACAGCCACCATAAGAGCAGCCTGGTCCTTGTTGGTTCACATTTGATTAGGTCATTCAGTAATGAAACACCGGAGCATAGAACTGATGGTCCATTACATTTAATCCTAGCTCACACGCAGCAAGCGAGTAAATACACACAGTGAAAACACTTCTCTTTCCAGTCAGGGCTCCCAAAGTCCCTGACTCATTGGAGTTTTTCTTGAATCAATGGCCCCACCAGCCTTATTCTCCTCTGTTCCCCATTTCCTTCTCTTTGCACAACTCTGCACAAACTGGCTTCTCCTTCAGCACTCCACTATCTTGGCTGCCTCTCCTTTGCAATGCTGATGGAAGGAACCAAGAGAGAAAGACCCTGGTCTGCTTTATTTTATAGTGTAGAAAATTAAAGCCTTTAAGTCAAAATACAAATTAGGAAGTCTCTGATACAAAGCCACTTATCTGAGGCATAAATGGAATTCCTCATAAGACTGCACCACCTCACATCATGCAACAGTCAAGAGTGTGGGGAAAAGCTTAGTTTTGAGAAGATCTTAGTATTAGAAGGATGTTGTAAAGATCTTAGTATTAAAAGAATGGGAAAGGCTTAGTCTTAAAACTAAGCCTTAGGCTATAAGGACCTTTCCAGCTTACACTCTGTCTCCCACAACCAATGCAAACTATAAGCAAGCAAACATATACATCATATTTACAAACTTATTTGACCTACACCAAGCCATGTACAATGACCCTCATTTCTGAAAAAATCTTCCATGTCAATACAAGCTCCCTAAGTTGTCTCCTTTGTCAAACCCTCTAACTTTAAATCTTGTCTACATACCAATTATAATCAATTTAAAACTCTTATCCCTAACTAACTTTTTTCTGGACTTCTGACTAGTATTTCTAATTGCCTATTCACTTGCATGTCCAAAATATTTCTCAAAATAAATGGCTCTAAAGTGAAACTCTCAATTTCTTCTATAAACTTGCTTTGTTCAAGCCTTTTCTGTATTAGGATATCTATTTTACCATTTTCAACTTGTGGGCAAAAACTTTTGAAATCTTTCTCAACTTCTTCCTTCTTCCTCTACTCCTCATCAGCAAATCCTGTTGGCTTTGTCTTCAAATTTGCATAGACTCTAACTACTTCTCATTATCTCCACTACTACCACCCTAGTAAAGGCCTCCGTTTTGTCTCCTGCCTGGATTATTGCATCAGATCCTGACTTCTCTTCCCATTTCTACCCTTGCCTCATCACAGTCTGACCATGCTAAATGGAGGGTGATCCTTTTAAATAGTAAGTAGATCATGTGACTTCTAAGCCTCTATATTAAGCAGGGTTCTCCAGAGAAATTGATTCAATAGAAGATAGATAGCTACATAGATAAATATAGACATGTAGATATAGATATTAAGGGATTAGCTCTAAGATTATGAAAGCTAAATTCCAAGAACTGAAGGGTGGGCCAGCAAACTGGAGACCTAGTAGAGATAATGCTTTAATTCTCATCTGAGTCTGATGATCTGAAAACCAGGGGAACAAAGGGCATATTTCTGGTCTGAAGGCTGGTAGATAGGCTTGAGACCAAGGAAGAGCCAAGTTTCAGTCTGGGTCTAAACATAGGAAAAAGCCAGCATCTGAGTTTGATGGAAGTCAGGTAGAAAAAATTCTTTCTTACTTGGAGGTTGGTCGGCCTTCTTGTTTTCTCTAGGCCTTTAACTGTTTAGATGAGAACCATCCACATTAGGGAGGGCAATATGCTTTTTTCAGTCTGTCAATTTAAATGTTAATCTCATCCAAAGAGTTTTTTTATTAATCTCTTCCACTTCCATTCTGTTTCAGTCACTCTGGCCACCTTCTCATTTTCTCGTAGAACATTCTAGTCCAGCTTTGGCTTTCTTTTATATCTTCTTCTCAAATGGCCTTCTCCTTTAAAATGGTCTGGTTCATCTTATTACTACTTTTACATCCATGTACCTCCTCAAAAATGCCTTTCTTGACTATCCTTTTTTGATAACTATTGCATGCCCTATTAACTGTCTCCTTTAATGTGTGTTATTTTTCTTCATAGCTCATCTCTGATTTCTCTTTATTTCTTATTATTCTCTAGAATACAACTTTTTTAGTGTATTAACTTTGTCTTTGTTCCTAATGTTATCCTGAGTGTCTAAAACAGTTTCTAGGACAAAAATTTGTTGCATGAATGACCTACCTTATAGCTGAATAGGGGATATAATTTGCATAGGACAGTTTAAGAAGACATGATTGCAATGACTGCTCTGAGACCCCATTTACAAGATAAAGTTGGCCTCCTCCATGAAAATGTAAAAGACATGAACCAAACCAAAGAGAATTAGACTTTGGTCATTGTGTTCCTCTCTTGGCTATGAGATGTGCCTTTTAGCCAGCCTGGATTGTTTTTGTGAAAGCAACAAGCAGAGATTACAGTGTGGTTACACTGAGGTAACCACATTGAATATTTACAGAAGATTTATTGGAGAGCAAAGCTAGATAGATGCAATCCTAGATTGTGCCTATAAAATTTTCATGTACTCTCAGGGTAAACAAATAATTTATATAACCACAAAGGAAAGGATTAGAGACAGTTTAATGGTTTTGATTGTCTTATGTATAGTTAATACTGTAATGGGATGGATACTCATAAAAGGTGAGGGCTGTTTGTGCACATGAATAGAGGAACATTTTAGAAAACACAAATACCTGAGTAGACACCTGTCAAAACAAGAGCCATTAGGGAGCCTGCTTGTAACATTTTAATACCGCCATTACTTCTGATGACTGTGGAATTTGAGTCTGTTTGTTATATTTTTGAATGAAGTTAGTCCTTAGTAGTGCCCTCAATCTACTAAGATTTAGTGAGAGACCCAAAATCCATGCCTCCCTTTTGGCAGTGAGCTTTGATGTTTCTATAGGTTTTTCAATATTTTGACAAGAAGCAAGTAGTTTTTTCTTTCACTATTAGATTTCAGAAGGAATGGAATTTCTTGTTTTTGGTAAAATATTCTCCCAGATTATCTCTCAAATTCCTTCAAATTCTAAGAAGCCATGGATGTCTGGTGACTCCCTTCGCCCTGACTTCTCAGTGTGTTGTCTATCAGCATACTTCAATATCCCCTTATTTATACTTCAATTTATAAATAAAGTTTTTTTCTTTGAAGATTATTAGCAAATTTAACAGCATGACTGTGAGTCACCAACTGTTCCACAAAATAATATGGCAAGACTATTAACATAAAACATGATAAAAAATTTTAAAGTATTTCTTTGTATAGTTTCTAGGTAATATACAATCTGGAATACAGTTTTTAAAAATGTTGTTAGGCCTGACCTGTGGTGGCGCAGTGGATAAAGTGTCGACCTGGGAACACTGAGGTCGCCAGTTCAAAACCCTGCACTGGTCTGGTCAAGGCACATATGGGAGTTGAGCTTCCAGCTCCTCCCCCCTTTCTCTCTTTCTCTCTCTCTCTCTCTCACTCTGTGTCTCCCCTCTAAAATGAATAAAATAAAAAAATAAAAAATAAATAAAAATAAATAAAAAAATAAAAATATTGTTAAAAACATTACTTTGATATTGTTGTTAATAAATCTAAAGATATGTTATCAATCATGAATTTTCCCTTGTGTATGTTGACTCATGATCTTACTGTCTAGATGTGGTTGATTACTCATTATTGTTACATGTATAAAACTAATGTTAACATTAATTTAATAAATGAGATAGCTTTTGCAAAAGAAAACAAGGATTAAAAGGTAAATATTTTAAATATTGTTGCCTATTACCCAATGGATAGCTGTCATTTGTATCTAGTGGGGAGTAGGAATAACATCAGTCAATCATGCGGTCATTGAACAAACATTCATTTGCCCTTCACTGTATCAGGTCCTATGGTAAATACTGGATGAGGATTTGAATAAGTCAAAGAGTATGACAGAGAAACCAAAAAAGACAGTCTGGAAAACTGATATCTACTAATGTAGCATAAATATAACTCAATTTATTATAATAAAATATATTTTGCTGGGTTTCATATTTCTCATATTAATTATAATAACTTGTATCTAAAACAATAGCAATTCTTAATCTGTAGGGAATTTTTAAAAAACATCATGTCCAGGTTCTAAGAATTAAGATTCTGCTTTAATTGGTCTAGTGGAAACCCAGTCATGACACTTTTTGCAAAGATCACCAGGTAATTATAATGGGCATTTCCAATTAAAAAGTACTAGTTAGCTCCTTGACTCTTACTTTCCAAATATGCAGTACATTTCAGATACTGATGACCTTGTGGCACTTTCCCATAGTTGGTACAGTGAATTCTTACAGAACTATATAAAATTCTTAGCCTGTTACTCAATATATTATTGACACTATAATAGCTAGCCTAGCACTTATTCAGCATCTATAATGTGCCAGACATATTTCTCATATTACAATGACCCTGCAAATCTGAAACATATTTTAGATTTCTTGTTTAAACTTAGAGATTAATTTAATAGTCCTAGTTTACCCAGATAGCCAGTAAATCTAGAGCCAAGATTCGAGCCCAGACTTGTCTGAATTCACTGCCTTCATATTCTGACCTCTAGCTGCTTCTCTAGACTGAACTATAACTGGTTCCACTTTATACATCCTAAGCTATGGACCCACAAATATCATTTTACTCTGTACCCATACATACCCACCACAGTCTCACCTATCATTTGCACACCCTGTTAGTTTGTGGAATGCCCTTGCTACTCAATTTAATTCACCCTTCTTTACCATCCTTTAACGTACAGCTCAAATGCAGCCTCATCAATAAATCCCTCCTGGATCTTTCCAGCTGGAAGCAATCACTTTTCCAGCTGACCTTCCAAACTATCTTATCTGTACCTCTCTCAGGTGCACACGTCATTTTATACCTCACAGTTATGTGTGCTTATGATTAATACTCACTTGTTTATAAGATCCTCGAGATCACATATCTGATTCATCTTTTTACTCTATATAACACCCCACAGAGTACCTATCCCATTGTGGATGCTAAGAAAAATATTTGCGAATAGAATACAAATGAATGAAGAAAGAATGAATAATTTGATTAAGGTGACCTACAAATCTATACATGGGACTGGAAAAGAACTGGTTGCAGATATAATATGAGATATACTGCATAAAATTCCTATTTTTGGAAATGTCTCTATTTTGTATAAATTAACTTGATTTCTAATAATGTCAACTTATTAAAGGGATTTTTATAGATGCTCTGATTTTATATGCAAACCAAGCAAGTGATGGGTAAATAAGAAATGAGGTCATTTCTCTGTTTTTGTGTTTTTGGTCATTTGCTTAAATAACTGGAAAAAATAGAAAAGTATACATATTTGTGATGACTTGGGATGATAGTATAATTGTAAATTTTTTTATTTAGACATCTATTATTTTATTTAGAACATTCATTTTCACATTTATACAGAAGAATTTTACTGTCAATACATTTAAGATGCACTTAATAAGTACATCTACAACTCGTACTCATTAAGAGAATACCTGGCCCTGGCAGGTTGGCTCAGTGGTTGAGCATCAGGACAGTGTGTGAAAGTCCCAGGTTTGATTACTGGCCAGGGCACACAGAAAAAGCGCTTATCTGCTTCTCCACATCTCCCCTTCTCCCTTCTCTCTTCTCTCTATTTCTCCCTTCTCTTTTTGCAGCCAAGACTCCATTGGAGCAAAGTTATCCTGGGTGCTGAGGATGGTTCCATGGCCTCTGCCTCAGGTACTAGAATGGCTCTGGCTGCAATGGAGCAATGGCCCAGATGGGCAGAGCATCGTCCCCTGGTGGGTATGCCACGTGGATCCTGGTCAGTCAGGTGCATGTGGGAGTCCGTCTCTCTGCCTCCCGGCTTCTCACTTCAGAAAAATACAAAAAATAAATAAATAAATAAATAAAAAAGAGCATACCTAATACATGTAGCATACTTATCAGGAACGATGAACTTTTCTCCACATCTAGTAGAAACAACACATAGTTTTTCTCTGATAACAAAGCAGAAAAAAAAGTAAAAGTAAATCTAGAATTTATGATGTCCTTGGAAGTTCTGAAGAATTTTTTTGCTTTAATATTTATTTACAAAATCATTCTGATTTCCACAATGGATGATTTCATTCTATTCACTTTAGATAGCACCACTTTGTACCTGTTAGAGATTACACAGACCAGTGAGTTTTTCCTGACCAGTGGATTGTTACTTGATTATAGGTCACAACAAATATGTAGTATCTTCTGTATCAGTTTGTATTAAAATAAAAACATTAACTATTGTGAAAAATGGTTGTCTTAAATTAATATTATTGAGCTTATAAATTTTGAGTTGAGTATATGTTTGGTGTTCTGGGAATAAATATAACTAGGATATACAATGTTCTTATCTCATTGCATATAAAAAAAGTTCTTTAAAATTTATAAACTATTTTATAAACCATAATTACATTCCTTTTATTTTTCAGAAATTGGAGACAGGCCAATATTTTCTATAAATGGGCAGATACAAATAATTATTTTAGGCTTTGTGTGTCATATACTCCCTGCTATAAGTATTTCAAAGCTCAAAAGTAGCCATAGATAACACATAAATGAGAAAACTTGGCTGTGTCCCAATAAAACTTTATTTATAAACCCTAAAATTTGAATTGGAAATAATGTTAACATGTCATGCATCAAATATTATGTTTCTTTTTTTTTTTAAACTCTTTAAAAATATGAAAATCTTCTATCTTGTGAGCCATACAAAAACAGGGAGTGGACCAGATTTGGCTCACAGACCATAGTCAGTGCACCTCCATCTTAAATTCTGACTATAGGTCAAAAACTACTTTCTACTGTGACAAAAAAATTTTGATGAGTACAAATTTTATAGATGTTAACAAGGATGATGAGATAAGTTAACAGAAATATCAGTGCTAATGCAAAGCCTTAAAAATCTAATGTGAAGTCTGACCAGTGGTGGCACAGTGAATAGAGCATCAAACTGCTATGCTGAGGACCCAGATTCGAAACCTTGAGATTGACAACTTGAGCACAGGCTCATCAACTTAAATGTGGGGTCGCCAGCTTAAGCATGTGATTATAGACATGGTAACTGGCTTTAGCCCAAAGGTTGATGACTTGAAGCCCAAGGTCACAGGCTTGAACCCAAGGTTGCTGGCTTGAGCAAGGGACCACTGGTTCAGCTGGAGCCCCCTGGTCAAGGTACATATGAGAAGCAATCAATGAACAACTAAGGTGCTGCAACTCTGAGTTGATGGCCCTCATCTCTCTCCCTTTCTGCCTCCTTCTCTCTCTCTCTGTCTCTCTCTCTCTTTCTCACTAAAAGAAAAATACAATGTAAAAATTTTAAAAAGTAGATATAAAACTTTACCAAGAGCAGTAATATAGGAAAAAAATTAAGTTTGTTTTTAAATTATTAACTGCACTTACATTTTACAATACTATTACATGTGTTTGTAAATTTAAATGATCAATGTTACTACTGATTACCCCCACTAGGACATATATTACAGTATATTCTGCAAGATTAATACCTTTTAACATTCTTCATGCATCTTCCTAGTGTTTAGTTTCTATAACTTCACTGGCAAAGGAGGTGACAGCACCAAAGTGTCACTATCATTTGATGAAGAATTATATTTATCTTCTTTCTGAGAATATTCAACTCTCTGTTCCTGCAGTTATTGTCTTTAAAAAAATTGTTTCAGCTTTATTGAGGTATAACTGACAAATAAAATCATAAGATGTTTAAGGTATACATCATAATGATTTGATGCACACACACATTGTGAAAGTATTCTTCCCATCTAGTTAATTAACTCATCCATCTCCTCATACACCTCAGTTTTTTAAAATTTATTTATTTATTTATTTGTAAGAACGTTTAATTTCTCTTCTCTTAACAAATTTTAATTCTAAAATACAGTGTTATGAACTGTAATCACCATGTTATAAATTAAATTCTCAAGCCTTATTAACTTTATGGAAGAAAGTTTGTATTTTTCAACCAATCCTGTCTTATGTCCTTTATCCTCTGGCCACTGGCAGCCACTTTTGTACTCTCTGTTTCTACGAGAGTTTGACTTCTATTTTGTTTTAGATTCTACATTTAAGTGACGTCATGCAGTCTTACCTTTGTCAGGCTTGTTACACTTAAGCATAATGCTCTCAAGGTCATAAAAGGCACGGTTTCCTTCATGCACGTGGCTGGAAAACATTCCATTATACATATTCAAAATCTTTTTTGTTCATTCATTGTTGATGAACACATAGGTTGTTTCCAGATATTGGCTATTGTAAAAAATGCTGCAGTGAACATGGGAGTCCACCTATCTCTTTAACTTCCAATTTTCTTTTACTTTGAATATATACCCAGAAATGGGATTGTTGGGCATGATGTAGTTCTATTTTTTCCACTGCCTAAATGCAATTTTGTTTTTTTCCCAGCTTTATTGAGTATAATTTGCATATAACATGGTGTAAGTGTAATGTTTTCAACATGTTGATTTGATATACTGCAAAATAATTACCACAATAACTTTACCTATCACCTCTATCCTGTTACATCATTGTCATTTCTTTTTTTGTGTGTGTTGAGAACATTTAAGATGTACTATCTTTAATTTTTACCTATATAATATAGCATTATTGACTATAATCACTATCCTATACATTCAATACCCTAGAACTTATTTATCTTATAACAGGAAGTTTGTACTCTTTGATCAAATTGCCCCATTTTCATCACCCTATAATCCCCAGTAAATACTACTCTACTTCTGAGTTTGGCTTTTTTAGATTCCACAATAAGTGATATCATATAGTATTTTCCTTTCACAGTCTCGCTTAACATAATGCACTCAAGTTTCACCTATGTTGTTGCAAACAATAGGATATCCTTTCTTATGACTGAGTAATATTCCTTTATATATAAATGTATTATGAGTGGAGTCATGGAAATGTCCTTCTGTCCTTCCAGCAAGTTGTTTATATTCAAGTTGATATTAGCAACTGGATTTCAGTAATAACCTATGAAATAGTTTAAAAATAAAAGAAGATGCAAAAAAAAATAAAATAAAAAAAAAATAAAAGAAGATGCTATACAATAACATGTAGTCAAAGCAGTATAATTTTTACATGGCCATGTGAATTTAGTTTTTTTTTTTTTTTTTTTTTTCATGGAAGATGATTGACTTATCTAGTTCAAAATGTAAATACAAATTTTTGCCAGAAAAAATCTGACCTTCATCTTGACAATCTATTCCTGAGTTCCACTTCAACTTTTCCTCCCCTTTTTTTAGAAATAGAGAGAGAGAGAGAGGAAAATAAAGCTGCTCCTGTATGTGCTCTGACCAGGAAATCAAACTGGCAACCTCAGCCTCTGCACACCGGGGTGATGCTCTAACTCACTGAGCTATCCAGACAGGGCTTAACTTTTTTTTTTAAGTTTATTTTATTTTTATTTTATTCATTTTAGAGAGGAGACACAGAATGAGAGAGAGAGAGAGAGAGAAAGAGAGAAAGGGGGGAGGAACTGGAAGCATCAACTCCCATATGTGCCTTGACCGAACTAGTGCAGGGTTTTGAACCGGCGACCTCAGTGTTCCCAAGTTGACGCTTTATCCTCTGCGCCACCACAGGTCAGGCAGGGGGCTTAACTTTTATATTTATAAATTGATTTTAAGAGAGACAGAGAGAGTAAGGAAGAGACAGGGAAGGGGATGGAAGCAATAATTTGTTGCTCTACTCAGTCATGCCTTCACTGGTTCCTTCCCATGTGTGACTTGACTGGGGATGAACCTACAACCTTGTTGTTTCTGGTTGATGCTCTTCACCAACTGAGATAACCTGCCAAAAAGATTCCACTTCAACTTTGACCCTCATCCTCATCCTTCACCCAATCTTTGAGCCATACCTCGTCTTACTGTCTTTGATTCAAATTTCATAGTGTTTTCAAATTGTTGTAAGTTCTGTGTTATTAAATGCCAAATTGGTGGGCCAAGTATTAACTTATTTAAGCCAGAGGTTGAAATTTTTGAAATTTAGTTCTTTAAAACTTTTCTGAAAATTCAGATTACTTTTTTCTTTTTTGGGTCAGGGGAGATCTTTTTTTAAAAATTAATTTTAATGGGGTGACATTAATAAATCAGGGTACATATGTTAAAAAAAATCTCTAGGTTATCTTATCATTCAATTATGTTGCATACCCGTCACCCAAAGTTAAATTGTCCTCTGTCACCTTCTATCTGGTTTTCTTTGTGCCCTCTTCCCCCCCCCTCCCACCCTTTTCTCCCTCCCCCACGCCATAACCACCACACTCTTGTCCATGTCTCATAGTCTCACTTTTATGTCCCATCTATGTATGAAATATGCTGTTCTCAGTTTTTTCTGTTTTACTTATTTCACTCTGTATAATGTTATCAAGGTTCATCCATTTTGTTGTAAATGATCCGATGTCATCATTTCTTATGGCTGAGTAGTATTCCATAGTATATATGAACAAAAGCTTTTTAATCCACTCATCCTCTGACAGACACTTGGGCTGTTTCCAGATCTTTGCTATTGTGAACAATGCTGCCATGAACATGGGGGCTCATTTCTTCTTTTCGAACAGCGCTATGGTGATCTTAGTCTATATTCCTCAAAGTGGGATAGCTGGGTCAAAAGGCAGTTCGATGTTTAATTTTTTGAGGAATCTCCATAATGTTTTCCACAGTGGCTGCACCAGTCTGCATTCCCACCAGCAGTGCAGGAGGGTTCCCTTTTCTCCACATCCTCCCCAGCACTGTTCTGTGTTGTTTTGCAGATGAGCGCCATTCTGACTGGTGTGAGGTGATATCTCAGTGTGGTTTTAATTTGCATGATAATTCACAATACTTTTTGACAATCTCCCAGCATGTCAGTATCTGCAGCAGTGACTAACTCTATATACCCTGTGATAACATGTACCCTCAGAAAGCAGACATGTGTAAAAAATCAGAGCTCGTGTGATGACCTTGAGTAGTGGGATATAAAATAACTCCCACCTCACTATTGTTCCAATTATGGAACACGAGGCATAAATGCATTAAGAGCTGTGAGTTTAAAGGAAGCATAAGGCTTAAGTGTAGAAGATTTGGATGCATGCAGAGTGATGGATATTTCTAATAAGATGAAGGTGAATAAAATCTCAGAAACAAGGATCCTCATAAAGTATATTACAAACAGTGAATAGATAAATCTAATCAATGGAGAATAGGGCCTGAATATGTAATCCTAGTAGACGGATTTGGAAAGGTATCTTCTGAACCAGTTTATGAGGTCCATCCATCCTTGCCATTGTGAATGAGGAGTTTGGGCTTTCTTTAATGGGGCATCGGAAGTCATGCAGAGTTTTTGAAAGACAGAAACATGATGAAAGCAGAACATAATAGTTTGGAATCCCTAAAATGGCCCTAAACTGGTGAATTATTGCCATGATGTCAATGCATTTATTTTTTCAGTAATCTGAAGGAAATTTGAAACTATCTTTGGAAGTAGATAGAAAATTGTAGGATTAAGAGAGTTGGTCATCTAAATGTAAGCCAGGAAAAGCAAGATATTTTGGCCTGGACTCCTTCATAGGAACAGACTTCATACATTTTCATTTTCAACCTTGATTTTAATTGACTGCTTTTGCATAGTTCGTGTACTCTACTCAGCTAGAAAAAATGAACAAAAATGTTGTTGTTATCTAAAGATAGTAGTCAAAATATAATGATTTTAAAATATGATCACTATTGGTGGGAATGCAGACTCATGAAGTCACTGTGGAAAACAATATAAAGTTCCCTCACAAAATTAAAAATGTAAATGCCTTTGGCCCAATGATCTCACTTCTGGGAATATATCCTAATAATCCCAGAGCACTAATTTGAAAGAATATATGCACCCCCATGTTCATTGCAGTGTTATTTACAATAGTCAAGAATTGGAAACAGTGGATGAGTGGA
Organism: Rhynchonycteris naso; assembly: GCA_037038555.1. Lineage (NCBI taxonomy): Eukaryota > Metazoa > Chordata > Mammalia > Chiroptera > Emballonuridae > Rhynchonycteris > Rhynchonycteris naso. Next base: position 62,935,313 of record CM073001.1, on the reverse strand, counting down.
TTAAAAAGCTGTGATACATTTACCCAATCTACTCAGCCATTGAGAGAAAGAAAATCTTAACTTTTGTAATAGCATGAATGAACCTAGATATTATTATGCTAAGTGAAATAAGCCAGTTAGTGAAAGACAAGTACAATATTATTTCAGTAATATGTGGAACCTAATAAACACAAAAAACTGAGGAACAAAATAGAAAAAAAAAAGTAATCAAATAAAAATCATGTCCTACATGCTATTGCATGTAAGTACACTCCTAAATCGAATGCCAAACAAGATTGCAAATTGAATACCAAATTCTACCCAAGGAATTAGTGAGGCATATAGAATAATAAAAGTTTCTGACCTAATACAGATTCAATGAAATTTAGGTACAGAAAATAAAAACTAACTTGCTAACTCTTAAATTTAGAGGATAAAATGAATTATAGTGATTCTATAATCTTTCTTCTCTGTCTTCACAATATTCTTGATTCCCATAGGCATGTGACAATTTTAAAAATAGGGATAAAAATTTGGTATTGATTATTAGGTATTAATTATTTTAATTAATTATCAGATTCAAAACTAATACACTGTGAAATAAAATATTTAGATCAACAAGGAAGCAGTAAAAGTATCAAATTTATATGTTCATTTATTTCTTATAAAATACTTTTGGACAAAATTTCTTTCTCACATTCTTTTTTTCATGTTTGGATAAATGCATTAATTAAAATAATATTTAAACGCATTTTGAGTAGTTTAGGAATGTGAACATGTATGAATTTTTAAATTGGCTGTATTCATGGGTCTGATTTGATTTATATTTTCTCAGTGCAGAGAAAACTTTTATACCTTTAAATTTTCACATGTTGTTTTTTCTCCTAGATATGTTAAGTTTTCTAAAGAATAAAGTTTAACCTTTTGAAAGATTTTAAAATCTATTATAAATAAAATTTATTAACTATATTAGTTTGCTAGGTCTGTCATAACAAAGTACCATTAACTTGGTGGATTAAAATAATATAAATTATTTCTCTCTCTCAGTTTGGGAGCTAGAAGTTTGAAATCAGGGTGTTAGCAAAGCCATACTTTTGCTGATGGCTTTAGGGGGAGAATCCTTCCTTACCTCTTTCTGGCTACTGGTGTCTTTCTGCATATTTTACCATGCAAATTCTTAGCATTGCTTGACTTGTAGCTGCATCACTTGAATCTCTGCCTCTAACTTCACATCTCTGCCTTCTTTTCTGTGTCTTGTTATGTATCTTTGTGTCCTCTTCTTTTCTTATGAGAATAAGAGTTATTAGATTTAGAGCCCAATCCAGTATGATCTCATCTGAAAAAACCTTATTTTCAAATAAAATCACATTCTCTAGTTCCAGATGGATAAGAATTTTTAGACACACTATTCACCCCACGTATACCAACTTAAAAGTTTCATTATCACTATTTAAACTTACTAGATAGGCAATAAATATAACAAAACAAAGTTTAAAAACCACATTAATGATTTGGCCATTCTACTATAAGGCTTGCTACAATTTTATTGCTCTTCCATTTGTCCCATTACCTAATATCTTCTTGGCCTGATTATTGAAAAAATTGTATACCTCAAAATATCCAACCTGAATCTACCAAACCATTGCAAAATAATTTTTTTTTTGGGGGGGGGGTGTTTCTCCTCATGAATGATCTGTTATAAACACATCTGCTTTTTCACTTTTTATTTGAAGGTATGTAAATGTGTAATGTTTAAAATAAATAAAAATAACAGATGGAGGACATTATAGACCAAATTAGCTCTGTGTTCATCTGAAATTTGGGATGGCTTCATTATTTCCTTCTAATTTATATATTCTTTTTTGAATACTCTGATGGAGAATGTTATGGACAATTGTGCAATTTAAATAGCTTAGTATAATAATAAAATATAATTCAGTTATAAAATAATGCCTGAACATAATTCTATAGAGCCGTAATAGTTTCATTGTCATTATAGTTACATTTGGTGGTTTTCCAAAAGGAATATTGCAGGACAGATAGTCCTCAAGGACACACCAAAAAAACCTATTTGGTGTCCAAAGTGCTTCAACATATCCGCTGTTCTGATAAGTTTTGAATATGTGTACCATAAATACTAAATTCCTGTACATTAACTTTAACAATGTCAACATGTTGTATTTTATTAGCCTAATGTGAATCCTATGTAAGCTTATAATATGAAGTACGTTTTATTTGGGAAAAATTGTGTTTGTTTTACAGTGACATTTTTTAAACACTTCTTAAGGGCCAAGGGGAGAGTATGGGATATTTTTTCACTGATGATAATGCAAAGTGGACTTTAAATAAAATTATGTCTCTGATTCTGTACTTCCCATTTTTGATGGATGAAAATAAGAGGTAATGGAAATGTGCCCTTTACTGTCAGAGGAATGTGTCCTTTAATGTCAGTGTCCTCTCCTCTCATTTTACTAACACCTTAGTCAGGGCTGACTAGGGAGTTTCTGTTTTAATCAAAAGATGCTTACATGCAAACTTGCAGTTGCCTGGTCATAAAATTAGGTCTTAGCCCATTAAATTAAGTGTAAGTATCTCAAAAAATATTGCCCAAATACACTCTCTATTTTGTCAATATTCCACAGAAGAACCTGAAAGTGGTTCTCTATTGAAAATTATTTGCTTAAAGTCTGAACTCTTCCATTTGACTTATAGAATTCTGTTCCTATCCATCTCATACATGCTAATCCATTGTTGTCTTCCTTATCTTTGCAATCTAGATCCTCTGGCTTATCCTCCATACATGCCACATCCATCCTACACATAACTCTCATTTCTTCTTCTAAACTCCTACTTGTATTGCTTCCCTAGATTGTGATGACCTTTTCCTATCTGTGTCTCATTTAACACAGCTCAAGTCTCTTCTTCCCAAGACATTTTCTTGAGTTATCCCAGTTCCTATAAATTATATCACCTATGCATTCTATTACATTTTAAAATTGATACAATACTATTTGTAACTAAATGACTTAATGGCTTTTTCATTCTTTGTTTCACATCTATTCCCTTACTGACTCAAAATAAAATTTAAGCATGCAGAACATGTCTACTGAACTCCTTTTATATTTTTATATTTTCCACAGAATCTATAGTAGCAGCATTTTACATGATGGTGAATTAAACAAAAACAATAATTTAAATATACTTGTTATTAGGGCCTGACCTGTGGTGGTGCAGTGGATAAAGTGTCAACCTGGGAACACTGAGGTCACCAGTTCAAAACTCTGCACTGGTCTGGTCAAGGCACATATGGGAGTTGATGCTTCCAGCTCCTCCCCCCTTTCTCTCTTTCTCTCTCTCTCTCTCTCTCTCTCTCTCTCTCTCTCTCTCTCTCTCTCTCCCTCTGTGTCTCCTCTCTATAAATGAATAAAATAAAAATAAAAAGAAATTAAATATACTTGTTATTAGAATAAAGCATTATATAAACATTTTACATATTCTGACCAATATATTCTTTGCAACAAACCTCTGAAGTGGGCATTATTCTTATTGTCACTTTAATGATGAGGAAATTGAAGTACTTCGAAATAAAAATAACTCCACCAAACACACAACACACTATCATTTAGATGCAAGAAGTTTGACTATGAAGTCTATACTTTTATCCATTGTGTTATATTATCTCTACATGTGAGATAATCATGAGGATTTGGTTGACTAACATAAATTAAGAAATTCACTATGTATCTTTAAAATATGGTTGATCCCCATGCTTTTATAAATTTTATTTCTGGCTTTAGGAAACCTTGAGATAATAGACATATCCCTAAAAAGACTTTTAAGCTATGTGGTAAGTTCATACTTTGACAAAAACACTCTTTCAAACACAGAAAATATGTCATATAAATTAAAATAAAACCACAAAAACTCATTGTTGTTTTTTAAAAAATAGCATCTCCATGGAGTAGAAATAGAATATAAACACAAATGTTAGGAAAGGCTAAAGTCATTGATAAGTGAGTAGGACTTATTTCTGGAAGCAACCTGGAATTTAGTAGAGGAATAAAATATTCCATGCAAAGGCCACTGGATTCAAGTTAACTTTTTAGAGACAAAGGCTGCTGTGAGACTCACTTGGTTGTGAATTGAGGGAAACCATGCTTTTGAAAGATGAGTAGGGACTACCACTTGTAGTAAGCTATTGGCCCCAAGAAAGAAAAATGATCATTGGAGACTCCAGACCAGATAAAACCAAACCACCCCTGGCAGTCCTAAGAAAGAGAGTAACACAATTATTTCTAATGAATTACTTTTGTTGAACATTATAACAAAATTTTTAAAATAAGTTTATTAGAGATTTACAATAAAGGAATCATATCCATAAACAGAAAACAAAAAATTACAAAACAAAAACAGAGCTTAAAACAACAGGTAGTTATAAATAAAAAAGAACCAAACAAAAATGAAAAGTAAATACAAATTATGGTCATTAAAATAAAATATTTGCTAGATGGAATAAATTTTACACTGAACATAATTAGAGGTCTAATTTGTAAACTGAGGAATTAACCTAAAAGACAGCACAAAGAGATAAAAAATAAATATTAAAATGTAGTAGAGTTCCAGAAGAAGAGAAATTAGCTAAATACAGTAAAGCATTATATAAAAAAAACTTTAAGAAAGATTTTTTTTAAAAAAATAGAAGAGTGTGAGTATTCAGGTAAGAAGTATTTTCTAAAGTCTGAGTAAGAAAGTATAGATAAGAAATAGAACAAAATATCATCAGGTTTATATAGAACCATAAAAAAAATCCTTGAATAACCAAAGTAATCCTAAGGGAAAAAAAGCGAAGCTGGAGGCATTACAATGCCTGACTTCAAACTGTACTACAGAGCCACAATAATCAAAACAGCATGATACTGGCAGAAAAATAGACACACAGACAAATGGAACAGAATAGAGAGCCCAGAATTAAAACCAGATATATATAGTTAAATCATCTTTGATAAAGGAGCCAAAAACACAATTGAGAAAAAAAAGCCTCTTCAATAAATGGTGCTGGGAAAACTGAAAAGCCACATGCAAAAGAATGAAACTTGACTACAGTTTATCTCCCTGTAAAAATATTAATTCAAAATGAATCAAATAACTAAATATAAGATCTGAAACAATAAATACATAAAAGAAAACATAGGTACTAAATTCATGGACTTTGACCATAAAGAACATTTTATGAATTTGACTCGAAAGGCAAGGAAAGTAAAAGCAATGATAAATGAATGGGACTACATCAGACTAAAAAGCTTCGCAAAGCAAAAGAAAATGACAACAAAACAAATAGGCAACCAACTAAATTGGAGATAATATTTTCAAACAACAGCTTAGATAAGGGTCTAATATCCAAAATATATAAAGAACTCACAAAACTCAGCAACAAACAAACAATCCAATAAATAAATGGGAAGAGGACATGGACAGACACTTCTCTCAGGAAGAAAAACAAATGGCCAACAGAGATATGAAAAAATGCTTATCATCACCAACTATTCAAGAAATGCAAATCAAATCTACAATGAGATACCACATCACACCTGTTAGATTAACTATTATCAACAAGACAGGTAATAACAAGTACTGGAGAGGCTGTGGAGAAAAAGGAACTCGCATTCACTGTTGGTGGGAATGTAATTTAGTGCAACCATTATAGAAGAAAGTATGGTGGTTCCTCAAATAATTAAGATAGAACTACCATATGACCCAGCAATCCCTCTACTGGGTATATACCCACAAAACTTGAAAACATGGGTATGTAAAGACACATGCACCCCCATGTTCATTGCAACATTGTTCACAGTGGCCAAGACATGGAAACAGCCAAAATGTCCTTGAATAAAAGATTGGATAAAGTAGATGTGGTGCATATATACAATGAAATACTACACAGCCATAAGAAATAATGACATAGTATCTTTTACAACAGCATGGATTGACCTTGATAACATTATACTGAGTTAAATAAGTAAATCAGAAAAACCTAAGAACTGTATGATTCCATACATAGGTGGGACACAAAATTGAGACTCATGGACATAGACAGGGGTGCAGTGGTTGCCAGGGGGAAGGGAAGGGTGGAGAGGGTAGGGTATGGGAGAAGGGGAGGGGCTTAAAGAGAAACAAAATATAGGTTTTGACTTTGGGTGATGGGTATGTAACATAGCTGACTGTCCAAAAAATGTGGAGATGTTTTCTCTAAATCTATGTACTCTGATTGACCAATATCACCCTGTTAAATTTAATTGTCTAAATAAAAAAAAGAAAATATTGATAAATCTATAGCTAGTCAGAGTATTACAAAGGTAGAGGACACCAATATGGAAAAGTAAATCTTAAAATTCATTAAAAAGACAAAATTATTGCAAGGGGAAAGCAGAAATTATTAGATGACTTCTCTACAGTAACACTGAATACCACCAGAAAAGAAGAACAAAATCTTAAAAGTGCTAAGTGAAAATAGCTGCCATACTACAATTTGTATTTTAATAAGACAAAACTAATTTATATTCATAGGTCCAACATAAAGATATTTTCATATAGAAAAGGACTGAGACCATTTATTTCCTAGAATTTCCCACTTAAAGCACTATTTAAGGAAGAAGAAATAAATCCAGAGTGAAAACAGTATCCCAGAAATAACTTAGAGCTCAAAAATTGAAGTTAAACTCAACTATCATCTGTGAAAAAGAATAACAAGGCTTGGTTTTGGTTGTAAAAATAAAATTAACATTCTAGACAAAAAAAGAATTCCAAAAGTTGGTAAGTAAAATAAACTTGTCCTGTGTTTGTAAAAAAGAAAAGATTACTGAATAACGTTAGATACTTTGCTAGCAAAAAGTATATTTACAAATGTTAAAAATTAAAGGCAACACGAAAAGAAAGTCTATAGATCCCAAACATTCTGAGAAAAAAAATTGAAACAACTTCATTAAACAAACAAATCAGGAAAGGAGAAAAATGAAAGTGAATATGAAGTAGCAGATCTAGAAGATTATAGATAAGTCTAAATATAACAATAATTATAATAGGTGAATATGGATTAAAAGACATAATTCAGTTTGATAAAAAGAAATTCAATTACATTCTGCTTCTAATAATTATACTTATAACAAATCTACCTAGAAAGTTTGAAGAGAAATAAAATAAGAGATATATTTTATTATTGTTTATTATTAAATAATATGATCGATATATTAATGATAGCATTACTAATATAAAAAACACTGAATTTATTTTAAAAATCTTACTAAAAATAAAAACTAAGCATAACTAATAATAAAATTAATCATCTCTCAGAAAGCTTTGACACTGATAAGCCATGTAAGCATCTAGACATAGCTTCAGAATAGATATAGCAAAAATTGAGCATTATAAGAAATTAACAATAAACTATTAGAATGGGAGATTTTTAGCATGTTATATCAGAAAATGATACATCAGACAAAAATTCTAAAGAAAATTTAAGTATTCAAAGTTATAATTTTAATCTATAGATTAAATGAAAAGATAATATATTTTTCATTTTATATATAGGTCATACCCATGCCACATTTTTGTTATATCTACCTTCTCATTGCCTAGTATGCCATCCCTTATTTCTCATGTCATTGCAAACACTATCCATTTTTCATAGTACATCCCAAGTCTTATTTCCTAAAGAAAGTATTCTTATTGTTTGTATCGATCCCTTTTTTCTTTTAAATTACACATAACACTAATCTGTACATTAATTTGTCTCCTTAATTGCAAATTGTTTCTGCTGCTTAGACTTTCATATTTCTTGGTTCTACAAAATGCCTGTAAACTCTACATTTAAAACTTTTTTTTAGTTTTTACTCCACACTTTTAGAACCCAACATATTCCTACTATTTGAAACAGGTTAATTATGAGGTAAATATAGCAATAGATGGGGACTTGACTCTTTAACATATTAATACTCTAGTAAAGAGTTATCGTTAAACAAATAATGCAAACAACTCTTTGTGAGAGAATATCAAGTTAGTCACTGTTCTGCTACCAGAAGGTGGGGGGATTATATTGTAAATTATCAACTCGATAATGTAATAAAAAGGAACAGCATGAAAATGGTCCCACTGACTCATACGGTTTGATTCATGAAACCACTTTATCATACCTCTTAGGCTACAGACTGACTCCTCAAAATAAATCTTTCTGAAGATTCCATAAAGGACTGGCCAGTCACAAAAATGCAGAAAAACCTTTGTATAAAAGAAACTTTTACAGTTTAAACAAGAAACTGTTGCATGTATATAAAAGCAAGTGACAGAAAGACAATTTTCAAACAAGGTTCAAGGAACTCTGGGGGTTTTACTGAATGCTATGAGGCTAAGTGGCTTTCTCAGTTATTGATTTTACAAGCTTTCATCAATCAATAAGCTAGTCAGTTACCAAAGAAATGATTAGTGTTAAACATTAGCAAGAATAAAATATGCTACTTTCACTCAGGTTTACTAAGAATAACCAGAAAACAGAAACAAACCCTGTAACTAAGTTACCTAATAACTATTATCTGGAAAAACCTTTTTGCTGACTATGAAGCTATGCATTTTAAAAACATGCCCACATTCTCCTCTTCTTTGGTTTCTGTGATACTGCCTACAAGATGCTCTTCCTCACTCTGAAAATCTTCTTGCCTGTCTCCTTTATTGGCCTCTTTCTGTTTTCTTTTGGTCATGTATACTTTCTCTACATCCTCAGAAGTCTGCTCTTCCCTATGAGGTCTTTCCTAGTAAAGAAATCATTTTCATAGACTAATCTCATCATCTCTTTCAGCGATGAGTCACAATGTATAGTTTACTCCTGTAAAACAAATGTTACCATTATTAGTCATTAGCTCACATTTTCTGTCCCATCTTTTGCTCCTGATTCTTATGCTTTGATGTTTTTCCATCTATGAAAATGTATTCCAATGGTTCATTTCAAAATTCACCTGCTCCATAAAAGATCATGTTAGTGGAAGGATCATTGATTTTGAAATGAAAGGGATCTAGGCTTGATTCCTAAGAACTACTGATCATCTTGTGGTCTTGAGTCCTTTAACACCTCTGACCTTTAAAAAAAAGTTCGGATTTTTTTTTTTAATTTATTTATAAAGAGGATGTCAGTTGTCAAACTCTCTTTCTATTTCTTCCAAGGGGTAGTTTATTCCTTGCTTTTTGCTCACTGTCCATGTAAGGCTATATTATGTTTGTCTCATCTACTATAAAAGACAGTGGTTTTCTTACCTCTATTTCTGTGTGGGATACACAGTTCCCACATGGGAAACTCCAGTATGTCCAGTTGGAGAGAACTACCTGGCTATTAAGGGACTCTTGGCTCTGGATTTCACTAACGTCTCTATCATGAGATCTTGCTTTCATCATAGCATTAACCACTGCTAACCACAAACCAGTGAATGGAAACTCACCTCACTCCTCCACCTTAGTCAAGCCCTTTCTGTTGTTTTTTTTTTTTTTTTTTTTTACCAGCCAAATCAAAATCTTTTAGGGCAGACAGCTTAAATCATATTTGGTTTTCTTCAACCTCAGTTTATCACCTTGTTAATAGAAGGATCATTTTTTTTTCTCCTCCACTAGGCTTCCAAAGAATCAGCCCTAGAAAGCAATTCCCCAAATCATTAATGCCCTTATAAAACTTCTAAGAATCAAAACACCACAATGATCCTACTTCATTTCCAACTGCCAATTAGATCTAGCAATCAGATCACAGCTTTTGAACCCCCTTCCTATCAATCACACTTTATACATTTATATATTATTTTGCTCACCCATAGACCCTAATGAACAAAACCAAGTAATTTTTTCTGAACTTGCTTTACAGTTGCATAACCACACTAACCAATTTGGATATAAATGAATTTCTCCCTTCTTTGCTTTCCTCTTGGATTAATGGCAGGTATTCATGTGATTCTGTTCTCTTCCATTTCTCAGTATGGGACATCCCAGTTATAGCTGTTCATTCCTGATTATTTATGCCTTTTCCTCATTCTTGATTCCTATTGTTAGCAAAGTGTTACTGTTTCTCCTTTGTATTGTCATTCTTTCCATCTGATTATATATTAGAACTATTCTTTATATCAACACTAATAAATTTTAAAAGATTGCTATTCAGATTAAGAAAGTAGCACATGGGAAAGTCTATAGAACAGGTTGGTACGTGTCAATAAAAATTGACTTCCCTTCCTCTCTTCTGGCAGAGAGGTATAATTTTTATTAACTTTTTCTAATATTCTTTTTACTTATCTCTATGGCAATTCAGTAATTGTGCTTTATATTATGTGTTTCTGTGTAATTGCTTAATTGTAAATTTCAAAAGAAATTATCTATTATTCCTCATATTTTATACAGTGTGTTCGTAAAGTCATGGTACACTTTTGACTGGTCACGGGAAAGCAACAAAAGATGATAGAAATGTGAAATCTGCACCAAATAAAAGAAAAACCCTCCCAGTTTCTGTAGGATGATGTGGCAGCATGTGTGCATGCACAGATGATGACATAACACCATGTATACAGAGGAACAACCCAGGGCCATGTCAGTCGAGATGTGGACGGTACAGAGGAAAGTTCAGTGTGTTCTATGGCTCACTAAATTCGAATCCGTGACTAAAGTGCAACGTGAATATCGGTGCATTTATAATGAAGTGCCACCACATAGGAATAACATTACTTGGTGGGATAAGCAGTTGAAGGAAACCGGCAGTTTGTTGGAGAAACCCCATTCTGGTAGGCCATCAGTCAGTAACGAGTCTGTAGAGGCTATACGGGATAGCTACCTAAGAAGCCCTAAAAAATTTGTGCGTGCGTGTGCTTGACAATTACACCTAAGCAAGACTACAGTTCATAAAGTGTTAAAGAAACGTCTCTGTTTTATGGGGTACAAATTGCGGCTGTTGCACGCTATCAAACCAGCGGATAGACCCACACTATACACAATGCGTGTTTGCTACAGATATGCTTCATGAAATCGACAATAATGCAAGATTTTTGCAGAAGATTGTGTTTAGCGATGAGGCGACCTTCCATATCTGTGGACATGTTCATTGCCATAATGTCCGAAATTGGGCTGCTGAACATCCTCATGCCTACATTGAGTGTGAACTTAACACCCCTAAAGTGAACGTGTGGTGTGGCCTGATGCATGATAAGGTGATAAGCCCATTTTTTTTGCAGAGCAGTCTGTGATGGCAAACACCTATCTTGACATGTTGGAATTGTATGCAGTGCCACAATTTTCAGTAGGTGTCATCTTTCAACAGGACGACGCTCCTCCACACTACGGCACCACTGTTCGTGAGTTTCTGGATAGAACATTCCCCCAGCGGTGGATAGACAGTGGTTCTGTCAAGCCATGGCCACCATGATCCCCAGATCTGATGCCCTTAGACTTTTTATTTTGGGTTTATGTGAAGCAACATGTGTACATTGAACATATCAACGACATTAATCACTTAAAACAGAGAATCACAGATATTATTCACTCTGTTACACCAGACAACCTTACCCGTGTGTGGCAAGAACTTCACTATCATTTGGATGTGTGTAGGGCCATAAATGGAGCCCACATCGAATTGCACTGAATAGGATGAACCTGGGAGAGTTTTCCTTTCATTTGGTGCATTTCTCTCATCTTTTGTTGCTTTCCTGTGACCGGTCAAAAGTGCACCATGACTTTATGGACACACTGTACTATCACATGACCTAGTACATATTAGCCCTCAGTAAATGATTATTGATTTGAATTTTTTTATTCACTCATTACATAAAGAATGCCCAACTCAGCAAAATGTACTATTCACGGATTTGTGCTGAAAGACTTAAATCATGACACATGTTCATTTTGTTGAGTTATTCTTATACTCTGAGAAATAAGGATTGCCTATCTAATGCTCTTCTTATTGTAATCCTAATATTTGGATCTATTGGACAGCCTATCAAGATTCCTTGCTATTTATTTAATGCAGCTATCTTTCCCAAAATAAGTTCTTTAATATAAACATAATCAAACATCCCTAATTTAAATGAATTGGAAGAAAAATTAATTAAATTGGTAAATATTTGCTTTAGTTTTAATCCTTATGACAACATACATGAACTACAACTATTTCAATTATTCAGACACTGCCTAGTGAAGTTTTATTTAATAGATAAGGATGATCTCTAATTAGCTCATCAAAATACTAGTCTGAACAGTATTTTGCAATATATATTGCAATTACATTGTTTGTAAGTAAATAGATACTTCTTAAGCTCTTAATGACTTGTTCTCATTCTTAGCAAAGTTGAGGTGCCCTTAAACCTTTTCCATTATGTGGTTAAGTTATTTAGCCAGACTTCTTTTCTTTATAAGAGAGGAAACAAACAAGCAATACAATACAATAAGTTTGATTATTTAAGTTAACATTCTGACCCATTCTGAACCACTATAGTTTAAATTAATGTGGTTTTTTGAATAGATATCACACTGCAAGGTAACATTACAGGACTGTACAATTAGAGAACTGGAAGAAAACCTTCCTCTTGGATCAGCTACTCCGACTATCTCATTTTACAGATGGGGAAGAAATTGATTTATTATATGGTTCCTACAGCTAGTCATGAATCAAGCCAGACTTCTCTTCTTATGAGTCTTAATTATATGCTTTGTGCAAATCAAATAAGTAATGTAAGTTTAAAAATAAAACAGACAGAGAGCAAGTGAGAAAGAAGAGAAAACAAGTGTGTAAAAATAAAAGAATATATTTTAATCTTAATGAAAAATAACAGCCTTAACTATTAATTTGATATAAGGACCTTAGGCAATTCTACATTAAAGGAAGATGAATTAGGATTTCTAATATGCCCTGGCCGGATAGCTTGGTTGGTTAGAGCATCATCCTAAAGCACAGAGATTGCTAGTTTGATCCGTGGTCAGGGCAGATACAAGAACAAATCAATGTTCCTGTCTTTCTTTCTCTCTCTCTCTCTCTCTCTCTCTCTCTCTCTCTCTCTCTCTCTCTCTCCATTCATCTATCTCTAAAATAAATTAAACAAACATTAAAAATTTAAGAAAGAAGAATTTCTAATTGTGTTTTCAGTGAAAATAGAGTGTTGCTATTGTGTAAAGATTTTTACACAGTAAATTTAAAACTTCATTCATTTAACCTTTATTATGTTTTATTTTTGTTTTTTTGTTTATTTCTACAATATACCAGGTACTTTAAAAAGTAACAAGCAAGGCCTGACCTGTGGTGGCGCAGTGGATAAAGCGTCGTCCTGGGAACACTGAGGTCGCCAGTTCAAAACCCTGTACTGGTCTAGTCAAGGCACATATGGGAGTTGATGCTTCCAGCTCCTCCCCCCTTTCTCTCTTTCTCTCTCTCTCTCTCTCTCACTCTGTGTCTCCTCTCTAAAATGAATAAAAAAAAATAACAAGCAAGTTAAATACAGATGGCATGACAGAAAATTGCAAAAAGTATGAAGGCAGTGTCAAGAAAGGGCCCCTAACCCAGACTGCTGTGTGTACGAAAGATGGCTTCCTAGAAAAGGCAATATATATTGGACCTAAGCCCTGAAGTTTAAGCCAGAATTGGCCTGACATTGTGTATAACAGCAAAGGAATTGAAGGGAATACCAGTTGAAAATATTTTATCTGATTCAATTGGCCTGTGATCATTTACCCCTTGTTGGGCAACGAAGGCTTCTTTCAATTCAGGATGAATGTAGCCAGAATATATTTCAAGTCATTGTTCAGCTTTAGCTTCCCAAATAACCAACAATTGGCCTATTTGGGATAGTTTTTAAAGCAACATGACAGTTTTCTAATTCAAATGACTTGAAAGATTTTCATTACTAGAATTTCTTAATTAACGGGTAAATATGTACCACTCAAAATTCAACGCTTCAACCATCTAAATTTCACAGATGATCATGAATGGGGAAATTCTAGATTCATAGTTAGAGCTGAGCTCTTTAGAAATCCAGGAGATCGTCACTGAGATATATAGTATATAATATTTTAAGACAGAAGAGTATAGTTTTGTATTTATTTATATGTGGAAGATAGCTGCCTCTTTTAATTTGTTCTCTTTGTCCATATGTCTCCATTTTGCTTTTCTAGTTAGTGCTTTCCTGAACATTCTTTTTTGAGACTTTTGAGGAAATTAGGAGATTGACATCTAAAGATTCACCCTAACTGCTTTCACATTTCACACTTATTGTATGAATGTCATAGAACAGTTGTCTATACATACTTTTTATGGGATGTTGAGTATTATTTTGGATTTTAGCCTAGATAGAATGGATAAAAATTTTTATTATTATGAGGTTTCTGTGTCTTTTTGCTTTGATAAAATTTTTATTAGATTAGATTTTACTGGGTTTATGGTAGGTAATTCTTTAAATTTTTATGACTTCTGTGTAAAATACTTCTATATCATATATAATATCTATATCATATATAATCTGAGAATTAGAATTTTTGTCTTTTTTTCATCTTCTAGGTTATGAACTCCTTTCTCTAGTCACATTTCTGAAAGCTACCTTATCTCTACCTTTCCAATAACCAGTATGAACCTATAGCTCAAATATTATCAATCAGGGGGTCAGTAATGACTACTGTTGTACGTCACATAATGAAGTGAATCTGATTTGAGAGGCTCAGCTCTCAAAAGCAAACCAAGGTACAGACTTCCTTAAAATCATCTGTTGCCCTGTTCCATTCCATTTAATGCTTTTACAACTTTCAACTATTTTAAACATCAAACCTTTTCAGAGTTTACCCTTGATTCTATTATTTTTTGAACTGTGAATATATTGACATATATTGATAACATAGGTCACAAATTGTCTTCTCCAACTAAAAAGGAAGGAACAATAAAATGACATATTTTGAAGCTGCAGAAAGGCTTAGAGATCATCCTGTCCAACATTTTAAAATCACCTGCCTGGGATAGTTCAGTGATTTGTCTGAAGTTGCAGACACTTTTATCATCTGGTTTCAGGACATTGACCTTTTACATTTTGTTCAGTGTTTATTTAACTACATTTTAATGATTCTACATTGACCAGTTCAATTGACCTAAAATTTACAAGGCAGGTTCTATGCACCAAATATTGATAATAGAGCAGTTTAAAAAAATCAGTACATGAATGGATATGCCTCTGTATATACACAGTTTCTCTTCTAGGAAAACTTTTAGTACTGGGAGCAGGCAGGAAAAGAGCAAATACAAACAAACATGTACATCAAAATCTATGATAATTATCTGTAACTGATAAAAGTATTTTTTTTTCTGTTGAATTGAGACATGGCTACAACATAAGCCCCTACATAGATCTCTGATCACTCACTATGTATCTTTGACTATTGTCATGCACATTGAAACCTTTTTGCCATCCACCGATTAATTTTCTTAAAGTATTAGTTTCTAGAAGACAAAATACACATAATTATAATACCAATAGTACTAATATACATCATTTATTACTCACTTCTAAGTTCTAAACACATAATTGTTAAAGCAATATTGATTATACACAATCACCTAACATCAACTCAGTGTTCTGAAATTCAGGTAGCATGGATCTCTATGATCTCCACTGTGCTGAGTGATTAGTAGTTATTATTCCCTCTGTGGTCCATGGTTCATGTCTGCTTTGTATTCTTTTAAATTATACATTATAAAAGACTTTATAACTTTTGAGTTGTATCCTGAAATCTCTACATACAAATAACCATTTATCTTATATGCTCTATAGTTTCTTTTAAAAAACATATTGCACCCCCCTTTTAGGAGACAGACTCCTGCATGTGCCCCAGTCAGGATCCACCTGGAAACCCCCATCTGGGGTTGATGCTTTGCCCATCTGGGGCCATTCTTGCAACTGAACTATCCTCAGTGCCCGAGCCAATGCACTTGAACCAGGTGAGCCATGGCTGCAGGAGGGTAAGAGAAAGAGAGAGAGAGAAAGGGGAGGGAAGGAGTGGAGAAGCAGATGGTTGCCTCTCCTGTGTACCCTGATTGGGAATTGAACCTGGGACATCCACATGCCAGGCTGTTGCAATACCCTGAGCCAACTGACCAGAGCCCGTATTGCTTTTTTTGAGGCAATGAATGATGGAGAAGAAGAACAAGGAAAGTTATAATGTCATTAGGGTTTGGATTAAGGAAAAGAATGAATCATGTGGATTTAAAAGCTATGAATATAGAGGAAGCTGTAAGCAGAGTCACAGACAAATGGAAACAGAGTCAGGAAGGTTTATAGACCTTGCTGCTTGTGTCTTTCCTCAGGAACACATGGTATGTATATTGGAATCTAGCAGCTACTTCTCCTCAGTGGGATCACCAAAACAAGAAAGTTCTATGAATATAGCTTTTTCTAAACATTGGAGAAAGAAAAAGAAGGGAGACAGAAAAAGTGGAAGCTTGGTGTGGGCTGCTGACAGGAAATACATTTCACAAAAATGCTTTTTCTTGAATGGCAATTGAATGAACTTGTTGTCATCCAACTTTAAACAAATGAGTTCTTGTAGTTTGCAAAATTGAATAGGAGATGCTTTCATTTTGTTCTGGCTGTCGTTCAACAAGAGAGACTTTTCAATGTGGAATTACAGAGCTGTGTTGAATGACTCCCAGCAAACTCTAGGAAGGTAAGGCTCTTCAGACAGTGAAGGGCACTGCTTGTTGATAGTAAAGTGGTGAGATGGGTGAATGAAAGCTCAGAAAGTCTGGGGTCAGCTATCTTTGCCCTTGAGCACTCGGTGAAAGTGAGGGTCAAAGTAACTACTTCCATTAGGACATGGAGAAAAATATAATCTAAGTTAGATGTCACTTTTGCCCTTAGCCAAACAATTTTGATGGTCATTAATAATGATAAAACCTCCAGATGTTACATAGTCAGCAATAATTTTGACTGAAGCTTATGGTCAGGAGACCTGTAGAAAAGCCTATTTAAAGAAAAAGACTTTTAAAGGCAACCAGTTTGCTGATCTAAGTTTTCTCTGCTTGTCAACAAGCTGGAAAATATTCTATACTTTATACATCAAGAAAGACCGGGGGCAAACTTCACTTTTACAGTCACGTTTTGATTATTCAGGAACTGGTTAGCCAGTGGTATATATCAAAGTTCTGACCAGTTTCTGACCAATCTGGAGAAGTGGTTAATGGGGAAGGCATAAATTTTATTAAAAAGGCTATGTATGAGTGCAGAGGATGCCATGATTTTCCAGAGTCAAAAATATTTTTCCCCCAGAATATCTGTTTAGTAGAGGTTCAAAAGGAAAAGAAAATAGAACATGGTGATCTATTTGTACTGGGTATTATTTAAAGTTTCTGAACGTTTCACTGCAGGATCATTTATTTCCTATTTAAAAAGGAACTAGGTTATTTGCCTAGTGCTACATGGTGTTTTGACAATATTTGATATTTGAACTCTTCTTTGGATAGAATCACTTTTATCTTACTTGAGAAACCTCACCGCGGTACTTGCCTGACAATGCAGCTTTTACATTTTTGCATCTACTTTTATACTATTCTCATCTCCTAGTGGGAAGTCTGCTGCTTCCCAAAGCAAGTTTTGAATGTTGAATACTTAGGATGATGCATTACCATTTGGGGAAATTTGCTATATACCTTTTGTTGTGAGAAGTGACTCTGTACATCACTCTCCTGCTAAAGTCAGTCACTAGCCAAAGAATGACGCAGAATTAACATGGAATACCTGTTTGACCCAGTGAATTCCTTCCTTGGGGAACTGTGAAATTTAAACAGCAATGGTGTTGAAGTTCAACCCGTATGAAGGCCAGAGGCAGGCAGTGGCAGTGGTACGCTGGAGCCAGCTATGATACATGGACCGCGCTTATCTCTTTCTACCTCTGAGCTCAGTGACATCATGTTGGTAGCTTGATATAGGCCATGGTTAAAGTACATATAGTAGAATATAGGCACACATTACAAATAATTGTATTTTTCCTTCCTGTCCTGGAGAGCCAGTTGTTAAACTTTCAGCAGCAAACCACTGAGGCAGTGTATATAAAACACTGATATTAAAAATATATATATATATATATATATTTTAGTATAGGCATTCTTAAAGTATGGTCCTTGGACCAGCAGTATCAACTTTATCTGAGAACTTGTTAAAAATGAAAATTATCTGGCCCCACCCGTAACCTACTGAATTAGAAATTCTAAGAGTGGTCCTTAGGAATTTGTTAAGAAGCCGTCCCTCCCGGGTGGATCTGATGTATGTAACGGTGCAGTAACCCCTGCTCTACAGTCTAAATGATTGAGAATGAATAAATTATGTTTAATTAACTGTATGCTGACCATAATTGACTGATTAATTATCTCATACCTGTCCCATTACTCTTATCAAGCTTTAGAAGAATAATGCCAAATGAGACTGTTATTTATAGCACCCAGTGGCAGGGGTGAGTCAAAGCTGTGTCATCTGCAGGGCACTCGCAGATGGAAATCCACCATTCCTTCTCTAATGCTCATGTTCTTCAATGGGAGGCACTGCCCCAAACCAAGTGAAGTGGGTGAGGCTGGTAACTGGACTGCCATCTTCTTCACTGGGCTGAGTCAGAATCCCCTGGAGATCTTGTTAAAACACTGATTTCTGGGCCCACTCTCAGAGTTTCTGATTTGGGAAGGCCTGTGCAGGACCTGATAATTTGCATGTTTCTAAACAACTTCCCAAGTGATGCTGATGTTGCTGGTCCAGTGACCACTCTTGGAGAACCACTGCTTTAGAATATCATTTTAAAATTTAGTTATTTATTTAATTTATTTTTTTTAAGTGAGAGGAGGGGAGATAGAGAGACAGACCAGCACGTGCTCTGACTAGGATCCATCTGGCAACCCCAGCCTGGGGCTGATGCTCTGACCAACTGAGCTCTCCTCAGTGTTCAGGCCTGATGCTGGAACCAACTGAGCCACTGGCTGTGAGAGAGGAAGAGAGAGAGAAGGGGAGAGGGGGAAAGGAAAAGAAGCAGCTGGCCACTTCTCATGTGTGCTCAGACTGGATATCCGACTTGGAATATCTGTGCATACTGGGCCAATGCTCTATCCACTGAGCAATCCGGCCAGGGCCTCTAGAACACCTCTTGAATGATCTGTTTTCATATGAGCTTTAGCTTCTCAGCTTTTTGTTCTGTTCCATTCTCCATTTAGCTTAGCTGTGATTTTCCTCCCCGGAGGTGGGAGGTGCAGCCCACATCATATGGGGCATGAGTTTTCTGTGCAGGAGGCGTTTGCATCCTCCATTTCCTGTCAAGATATTATTCAGAGCCCTATGCACTTTAGTTTTCTTCATTCTCCTAAGTTTTTCCAGCCTTGGCACGATTATATTGTGTCAGATAAAACCCAGCTGCTTCCTCATTGTGGTATTGTGACCTTAGGAGTCATAGTTTTCACCGCCATCAGGATCACTCCCTAGATTGAATGGGTATTTTTTCTTTCTTTCTTTTTTTTTTAATAGAGTTTATTTATTTCTTTTGAATGAAATGATTTATTCCACCTGCATTTCATACTTTTATTATTTTACTCTCTATGATGGAATAGAAGCTCTTTCCAGTACATGAAGAGCATACTTTCATGTTTACTGGTTTTAAATATGACCTGGAGTTAAAAGATTTAAAAGATTGTCATGATGGCCCTGGGTGGCCTTGTGTGCCTTATTGTTGAGATCCAGTGAAATGTCTTCATCTTTCCTCCTTAACTCTGTAATATAGCATTTGAATATGAGTGTCTAAAGTTGTTGTCTGTTTCATTTTTTTTTAATTTATTTTATTTTTATTTTATTCATCTTCAGAGAGAAGACACAGAGAGAGAGAGAGAGAGAGAGAGAGAGAGAGAAAGAGAGAGAGAAGGGGGAGGAGCTGGAAGCATCAACTCCCATATGTGCCTTGACCGAACCAGTGCAGGGTTTTGAACTGGCGACCTCAGTGTTCCCAGGTCGATGCTTTATCCACCGCGCCACCACAGGTCAGGCTGACTGTTTCATTTTTTAAGTTACATCTTTGAATGAGGTAAATCACAGTTAGCCCCACTAAATTTGAATGAAACGACTTTAGTTTATGACCTATCCTGGGGCCCTTGCTGTTTGGCTCAGTGGTAGAGCATCGGTCCCATGTATAAATGTCCCAGGTTAGATTCATGGTCAAGGCACAAAAGAGAAGTGACCATTTGCTTTTCTTCCCCCCTCCACCTTCTCTCTCTTTCCCTCTTGCAGCCAGTGGCTCAATTAGTTCAAGAATCAGCCCTGGCCACTGAGGATAGCTCAGTCAGTCCCAGCATCAGCCCCAAACCAGAGGCAGGGTGCTGGGTGGATCTCAGTCAGGGCACATGTGGGAATCTGTCTCACTGCTTCTCATCCTCTCACTTTAATAATAATAAACGACCTAGTTTGGGTGTTTGCTAGTTCATTGATGTTGACAGGTCATTTGTCATTTGGTTCTCTAGGTCTCATGTTCTTTACCTATAAAATAGAAATAATGGCATTTGTACTGTTCATTTCATTAAGTATGAGGATCACAATGATATCTATGAAAGTGTTTAATAAATTCTTAAATGCTATGTAACTGTGACACATTATATGTGTCCTTTATAATACTCAGCAGTTCAGGACACAGAGTAGAAACTTATGGCATAATATTTCACTTGTGAGGTATGTACAGGTCTTTACAGATCTGTGGAAGTTGATGGTCAAAATGGCATCTGATTATGGACTTAATAGCTAGCCTGAGCATGGGAAGCAAGTATATAATGGTAGGTACAAAAGTTGATTAATAGCAAGACTTTAGGAGGCAGGAATAATTGAGTATTGGCTGCAGACCGTAGAATTTTTCTTGACATTTTCTACCTGGAAACTGGCAAGAGATCAAGAATTTGAGTGTGTGTGTCATTTGAATGACAGGAGTACTAGGGAAACCATCTACCCTATTGCTGATAATTGGTAAGGTGCCTCCCCAATAACTTTTTGGCCTGAAGACTAGGACATTTTCTTGTTCATAAACTCATACTTATTGGAACAAACAAGCAGGTGGGCTATCTGACATATTCAAATTAGAAAATAGCCATACTGGTCTGGTGTGCGTCAGTGGTGTGGGTATGTGTGGGGTGTGTGTGTGTGTGTGTATGTGTGTGTGTGTGTGTGTGTGTTAATGGCAAATATTTAAACCAGGATTTGTGAACACTCATCTTGAGAAAACACATGGAAATCTTCTACATGATCTCTCCCTCAAATATATCATGCACTTGAGATTTTGTAATACAATACCCTGAAATTCATGTCAGCCATATATTTGACAATTACCTATACTTTCCAAAAAAAAAAGTGCTGAACCAAGTGTATGGGGCACTCTGCCTCAACACTGACTTGCATGTTAATAGTGGATAAGTCAGCTAGTCTGTATGAGCCTCAGTTTCCTAATCTACGAAACAGAAATAATAATTCTTCACTCATTTACTTTCACTCCGTTGTAGATAAAATAATGTATATAAAAGTACTTTGTCAATGATAAAACATTCTAGAAACAAGATTTTATATCTAATATTCTTTTTTAGAAGGCTTTATATATAGTTAATGCTACTGCATTTGTTATAGAATTAAAAACAGGCAAAAAATGAACTGGATTGAATAAAAAAAAAACTGTAGGTGACTTCAGTGCCTGCAGAACAACCACACGCAGTAGGTTTTGAATTACACATCAAACTTCCGGGCAGACTGGCTACCTCCACCTCTGCCTCCCTAGTGTCTTTTTTGTTACCTGGGTGAAGACATAGAAGGCATACTCTACAGATTCATACATGATTCAGATGTGGGAGGATTAGCTAATGTCAAAAATTCAAATTTATTTCAAAAGGCTGGAACAATGATCTGAAAGCACCAAGATACAGTTTAACATGGATATAAATAAATTCTTCATTTAGAATAAAGTTAATCTATTATGCAAATTTAGGACGCGGGTGATCTGCCTTGAAGGAAGTTAGTATGAAACCATCTGGAGGTTTTAGATGTCGACAAGCTCAAATAAAATGTGATGTTTTTGCTTAAAACAAAAGGTACTAAATAAAAAAGTATGGGTGCTCATTACATTGATTTGGTGTTCGGAAATCTAGCTTCTGGGTCAGGGCTTTGGGTTTCCCGTCATTAATGAGCCAGCACCTCACATTGTGACCTTGGTTAGATCATGTAATGTCTCTTGGCTTTAGTTTCTCTAATCTATAAAATGAGAATTTGCACTAACTTATTTCTGAGATTGCATCCAGCTATAAGAATCTATGAATCTGAGTTGGGTCATAAAAAGCATTTTTTGGGTGTGTTTTGAGAATTGATATATCTTCACCTAATAGAACAAAATTTCATTTGCAGACACATATAATGAGAATATATATGCATGTATCTTTTTATTTTCTCAATGATTGGGGCATTTAATTTAATTTTGTTAGCTTGGGCAATGGATTCTTAAAAAAATAATATATTTCTCAACTTACTTTATTTAACTGATGTGCCTTAAGAACTTTTCTGGAACTTCACATTTTTCTATCACTTTCAGTCATTAGGTTCCAGCTCACTCACTTTCCTCCCAAGACAGATACACTGAGTGGCATGTGCCTTTACAGTGTGTGATCTGAGATGTGTAGCATGAGACTTTCAAAATTGAGGTCCTGTCTACTGTTTATAGACATACATAGGGTCTCAGACTTCTCTGCAGAAATAACAGTTCATCAAAATTATGGAGCACTTTTGCTTCCCCAAAATAAGTGTTGCTTCTTTCTAACTTATATAAGTATTATTTATTTAATAAAAGCTTTGACTAAGCAGTGATGACTTAGTGGTTTACAGTGCTGCTGGGTTTTGGGTTATGCTGGGTTTTTCAGGAAGCATGGCTCTGTGTGTAGGTGTGTTGTTTACTGTTTTAACAAACTTGGTGAATTTTACTCATTTTATTATGTTACTTGTATAATTTAGGGTTTGTATACCATGCAATTAAATTTCTTTAGTTAAAATTATAAAAGTTTTATCTATATTTGCCTTTCCTTAAGTTTTCAAACTTGTACAATTAATTTAATTAATTAAAGGAAGAAACATGAATCAGGATATCTCTTTCTTGCTCAGATCTGATAAAAGAGAATTCTTTATATAGTGGTCCCCTTTTATTTGCAATTTTATTTTCTGTGGTTTAAGTTACCTGCGGTCAATTGCAGACCAAAATATTCAGTAGAAAATTACAGAAATAAACAATTCATAAGTTTTAAATTATGTGCCATTTTGAGTAGTTTGATAAAATATCTTACTATACTGTTTCATACCACTTGGGACATGAATCTTTCTTTTGTTCAGTGTATTCATGATGTATATGCTACCTTCTTATTAGTCACTTAGTAGCTATCTTGGTTGTCAGATTGATTGCTTCTGTATATAGTGTTTGTATTCTAGTAACTCTTATTTTACTTAATAGACCCAAAACACAAGAGTAGTGATGCTGGTAATTGAAATATGCCAAAGAGAAGCTATAAAGTATGTATGTATAGGGAAATATATGTATGTATAGGGGAAAACAGTATAGTTGACCCTTGAACAACACAGGGGTCATGGGACACTTACCTGGTGCAGCTGAAAATACTCATAACTTTTGACTCCCCAAAACATGACTACCGACAACCTACTGATGAATGAACACCTTACTGGTAACATAACTTTTAGCTAACACATATTTTGTATGTTATATATATTATATACTATATTCATATAGTAAAGTAAGCTAGAGAAAAGAGAATGTAATTAAGAAAACCGTAAGGCAAATACATTTACAGTACTCTACTGTATTTGCCAATATTGTTACTTTAGGTCATCTGTTTACAAGACACACATAAGTGGATCCCTCACAAACCCATGTTGTTCAAGGGTCAACTGCATATATAGAGTTTAATACTATGTACAGTTTCAGGCATCCACTGGGAGTTTTGGAATGTATCCCCTGTGGATAAAGGAAACCACTGTGTTAGGGTCCCCCAGTGTTAGGGAAGATAGTGACTTGTTTTTATGTTTCTGTTTCTTCTTCTGTCTGCATTCTTTCCCTTTCCTATTTCCTCTCACTAGTACGATATCTGCCGTCAAGGTGCTTATAGTCTAGGAATGGAATTATTTAAGTAGTCAAGTGAAATGCAGAGTAGTAGAGCAGCCAGTCCAATAATGAAGGCTATGGAAGGCATCCCAGAATGGATTTCAAGCCCGAGAGCTAAAGATTGATTTAGCTTGCTAAACAAAGAAGTTGGGTGTAGGTGGGATGTAAGAAATGTTCTAGGCAGAGGGAAAGCCATATAGTAAAATCATCAGATAAAAAAGTATAATACAATTAAGAAAAAGAATTGGTATAGCTGAATTCTGAGGCACAATGGGAGATTGGCCAGAAATAGAATTGGAAGGACATGGTTTTACAAAGGTCTCATGGGTTATGCACCCAAACAATAATAGGAGGTCACTAAAAGGTTAAAAAAAATAACTTGATCAACTTTCCATTTTTAAAAGTTCACTTTTTCTTTAGGATAGAAACTGATTTGGAAGAATATGAGACTGCTTATAGTATTCTTGTTGTAGTCTCGGTAAGAGATGATAACTATGATGATGTATCACTGGACCTGGGATGTGGGTGTATACTTAGTGTCCCATACTGTCTGACAGAGCCGTAAAGTCTTTATTTCATTTTCAGGTAATTGCCTTTAAAGCTATTTTAAAACAAAAATAAAACAAACAAACGAAAAAAACCCTTTCTATTTTTACTAGTCCTAATTTGAGGATATAATAGTTGCCTAAGAAATAGATTTATAACTGTGAAAGTTTTAGGTGTTCAGAATAGATTTCTAGATGCTGTGTTGATTTGAGTAGGAGAGAGAGCTCTAAAGAGTCAGAGCTCTGAATTGAAGCTCCAGTTTTGCCACTAATGTGCTCTTTGACTATGGGCAAATAACATTTCTAGTTACTCCTTTCAATTCTAATTCTCCATGATTCCATGGATGCTTCAGGTGTTTATTTGCACTTTGAACACCTTAATACCATTTTAATACCCATTGGTATGCATACTGAAATTCTATATTCAACAAGTAAAAAGCTTTGCTTATAGTATAAGAATTCTGAACTTGTTAAATAGTAAATCTGAAACTAAATATCATGCAGTTTTCCTGCTTTGCACACATGCTTATAGACACAAGAGGAAATTTAGGGGTCTTTGAAAAATGAGCTACAGAAATTTACCTTCTGAGAATAGAAATTTTTAGAAAAGAAAAATTGGGCTAAAGCATGTAGTTATTCCCAAATGGAAGTCCACTGACTGGTGCCCATTTGGCCATATAAAAATTCCCTCTAGGAGCTTGTTCAAAATACAGATCCCTGGTCTTCACCCTCACAATTTCTGATCGGTAGGTGGTGGTCTAAGGCAGAGAGGGTTGGGTGCTGTGCTCTCAGGCAGTATTTTTGAGTGTGGTCCATGAAATTATACTAATCTTGCAAACTGTTTCTTGAAAAAGTGTTGGGGAGGAAATAAATTTGAGATACACTGTATAATATATCTTTTATATGCTATAGATTCTGGGATATTCTAAATAAAAGAATTGAATTTTAGCTTAACTTTGTTTTTCTATGTTCTTTGACTCAAATCTCCCCTCAATCACTTTTACTGGGATAACTGTTAACAAGCTACAGAACTGGTATTCTCTTGTGGAAATTTACAACATCTGGAAGTCAGTATTTTATAGTCATTAAAATATAACCATTCATGGAGTGGACCAAAAATATTAACCCATAATTTTTTTTTAAACAAAAGCACACATTTGTAAAATTGCTGAGGGAATAAGTATACATATTCTGGCTGCATAATAGGCTAATTTAATCATCAACAAGCTACCTGACATGTGGCTTGTGGATGTTGCTAAGCATAATTCTTCACATATACTCCATTTGAAAGGAATCTCCACAGAGCTGTGCAAGCTGCAACCTGCTGAATCTTCTGTGGCTTCTCCCTCTGACGTGTATGAGTGCTGACCCTGTGACTTTGCTTTCAGCGCTATCAGATCAACCATGTGGATGGTTTTGCCCAGATTAAGACTCTGAATAGTAGGCCCCTAAAACTGTCTGGAATAGAACTGCACAAAACAGTTAGAATTCAATAAAATAATGAGGCTGTTTCCATATACTATGCACCATCATTTAAGTATTTTAAAATGAGCACATCTTTATTGGCTGTCCTGAGAACAACCTGAGATTTAGCTTCAGATTTGTTACTGGCCAAAATCTATTTTCTTTATTATTTTATAGCAATGTATTGATCATCACGTGCCAGGTGACATGCTTCAAACTAGGGTTACAAAGTAAAAAAGATGTGGTTTTTGCCATTCAAAAAGGGTAGCTTCAGTGAAACCAGCACATACATACACAAGGGTTATAGTAAGTAGTACACTGTGGTAATACTTACAATGTTAAGTAAGTGCAGGGTGCAATTGGAGCATAAAGAATACAGTATTTAACTTGGCCTGGGGGAATCAGGAAAAACTGTACAGATGAAACTTCTGTGATTTAGTTTGGTTTCTGATTTTCTTCTGAAACCCTATGCTGACTCTGTTATTCAATTACCAGGAGAGAGTTTAGATTTTGCTGCCTTGCATGTGCTCATATGCTTTTCTAAAATAAATTGTGTTTATGTAATAATTTTTACCTTTTCTACTCACTCATCATTTCCATCCTGATATTACTTTGAATTATACCCCCCACAATAGTCCTAGTTTCAGCTGAGTATTCACATTTCTCCTACAAGCTAATAGAATTTTTCATTTGCTTTTGGTTTGCAGATGTTGAATACATTGATCTTAAGCATGGCATTATTCTTAGAAGGATGACAATCTTCAAACATTTGATTAGTACCTCAATTTTATCCACTTATCCATACTGAAGTGAGCCTGTGCTTTGTATGTTCTCAGTTTCATCTCCTACATAGAGCTCTAGTATTCAGAAAGGTGATTTTTGTCTCTAGTTTTATATGTACCAAACTACTGTGAAGCTTTCTGAAGGTTTGGTAGCTTCAGAAATGGAATATTTCACTAAATTTTAAGAAGATCTCAAGTAAATATACTTGCATAGAAAATAAATATAGCTTGTCTATTTGCAATACCTTCTATTTGTCTGGTTATTCATGGCTTGCATTATTTTACTTAACTTTCACAATGCCATTTGAAATATGATGAAACTGGAGCTTGTAAATTTGAGCAAGTTATTCCAGATAATACAATTGGTCAGTGACAAAACCAGGACTTGGAAAGCCTTCGGCTTCCAATTATGAAGGTCTTTCTGCAATATTGCATAGCAGAATAATGTCATTATATCTAAAGTATTAAAGGAAGATTAAAATAAAGGAGTAGAATTTTTGTTTGTCAATGTTAAGGCAAAAATTATAAGTACCATATTTTCTGCTTTGGGTGAATGAGATTTTACAGGATATGATTGATAGTAAGTAAATTCACAGCCACCCTGGGTTGAATGTGGTAGGTGAGTTTGGTGAAGCAGCAGGGCAAACAAGTGGAGCTAACTTAGTGTGTAATGAAGCACCACTCCTGCAAGACAAGTTTTACAAAACTGAAAATTGAAAAGGGACACAAGTCCACAGTAGAGCAGAATAGAGGGGCTACCGAATGGAGCAGGGACCTAGACAGAAAGCTTGTCAAAGAGACTGAGCACAAGTGGGAAGATTGCAGCTGGATTTTTTTGTCACAACCCTTCTGCAGCTGGGCTCTCTTATACACCAATTATCCACAGCTAAACTTGATGCCACTGTTGCTGGGTAGAGAGGCGCATAAAGTGGAGGATAGAATCAGTTCTTTGTAAGTCATGAGTAATTTGCTACAGTTCAGTTACCTGTCATGTCACTGTTTCCAGACATAAGCCTGTGAGAGGTGGGAGTAGTTATTGGAACATGGTGACAGGGTTGAGGTTAAGTTTCCTGGGGATGCTGTGAAGGATAAAGAGCCAGATAAAGATGAGACTCCATGGCATATAATTGCATTAAATCCATGGCAATAATCTAATTTGCTAATTTTTTTAAAAAGTGCAAATCAATTTTAAGGTTACCAGGATACCATAGTACTAATTTTCTCTTGTCCTTAAAGATCTATGAGATAAAATATATGTCTCAGATTATTTAATAATACAAAACACTCATACCTTTCCTTAAGTGCTCATGGAATATTTTCAAAAATTAGAATTTATTTTTTACCTAAACCTCAGAAAATAATACAAATCATATTTTAAAATACTTGTATTAAATTATATATAAATGCAGGGTGGTGCAGAAGTAAGTTTACAATTGTGTGTCTGCAAAACACAGAGTTTAATCTTGTATTATTTGTTATCAGTTATTATATTACTTTCCATATGAACAACTATAAACCAACTTCTGCCTCACATTGTAAAAAACCAAAACATCCAACCATGTATACCTTTCAAAGGTTTATCACTCTATAATGGACTTACAGTACATTGTAAATATATAAGGTGCACAATATAGTAGGATTGACATATGTCTACATTTTTGGAGCCATCACCATTATCACACTAAGGAACATACTGGTCATTCCCCCAATTTTCCTTGTGGCGCTTTGTAATTCCTTCTATTGACTACCCCGTCTCTGAAAATCTCTCCTAAATAATTCTAGGGTCAAAAAGGAAATTAAATGCACACAACAGTAAATTGACTGTGATAAAAAAGAAAAATTATATATATATATATATATATATATATATATATATATATATATATATATATATATATATATGTTAAAGTGAAGAGATATGCAGTAGGAATTCAGAGAGAGAAGAAAGACTTCAGGAAAAGACAAAAGTATTTAGGAACAGAATTTAGAGCTGGAGGAATTTGAATTTAGCCTGGAACACGTGGGATGAGTTGGGAGAGCATTTTAGTCTGGGGGCAAAGTGACTTCAATGCTAAACCAGAAATAAGCTGCACAATCCGGGGACAGTGAGTAGATATCTTTAACTTGGATGTAGTATACTGATGATTTGTAGAAAATAGAGTTTTGTTAGCTAGTGAAGGCTCTTAAAAATGAGATTGAGTGTAAGTTTAAGATAATGAAGAATAATTGAGAACTTTTTTTTAACTAGGGAAAGGAATCCATTTTATTCATTTGTCATTCATTCAAAATATATTCATTGAATGCTCACTATATGTCAGATGTCGTTTAAGTAATAACAAATATGTTTTTATTTTTTTATTGTTTTGTGACAAAGACAGAGAGAGAGAGAGGAACAGATAGGGGTAGACAGACAGGAAGGGAGAGAAATGAGAAACATCAATTCTTTGTTTTGGCACCTTAGTGTTTCATTGATTGCTTTCTCATATGTGCCTTGACCAGGGGGTTACAATAGACTGAGGGAACTCTTGCTCAAGCCAGCAACCTTGGGCTCAAGCTGGTGAGCCTTGCTCATATCAGATGAGCCTGTGCTCAAGCCTGTGACATTAGGATTTTGAACCTGGGTCCTCCATGTCCCAGTTTGATGCTTTATTCACTGTGCCACCTCCTGGTCAGGCTGAAAATGTTTTTAATATGTGCCTACATGTAAGGATACTCTTTTTTTGTCTGTGTGTATGATATTGGGTTTTAAAAATGAAATTATTTTTAAAAATTTAGATTTATAGGAAAGTGCAATAATATTACAGTTTCCATATACACTTCATCCAGTTTCCACCATTGTTAACATCTTGTATAACCATGGTGCATTAGTCAAAACTAAGAAAATAAAATTACTATTATCCAAACTCCATACTTAATTTGGATTTTCTAGTTTTTACCTAATACCCTTTTTTTCTTTGTACCAGGAACCCATTCAAAAGCTTGTATTATATTGTATTTAATCTCCAAGTCTCTTTAGGCTCCTAAGACTGTGATAGTTTCTCAGACTTTCCTTTTTTTGAAGACCTTGACATTTTGAGGATTACCAGTTAGATATTTTGTGGCATTTCCAAAAATCAGGGTTTGTCTGATGGTTCTCTCACATTATACGTGTTTGAAATAAAGAATGGGAGATCCATCCACAAACCAAAGGAGAAGTTTAATTTATTTAACTTTATGTTTGGATTCTACATACCTTTCATCTTTTTAAAACAGTAAACCTCATATTCTTCTTAAATCATTTTAAAGGTATCTATTCTCTTGTATTATGTGGGTCAAATAAGTTTGCAAGTATGATGTTTGCTTGCTTATAGTTTGCATTGGGTATGGAGGACAGGCTGTAAGCAGGCAGAATCCTTATACCCTAAGGCTTAGTTTTAAGATTAAGCCTTTCCCACCCTTTTAATACTAAGATCTTCTCAACACTAAGCTTTTCCTCACACCCTTGACTTGCATGATGTGGGGTGGTACACTCTTATGAGGAATCCCATTAATGCTTCAGATAAGTGACTTTTTATCAGACACTTCCTTATTTGTCTATTGGCTTAGAGGTTTTAATTTCTACACTATAAAAATGGAGCAGACCGGGGGCTCTCTCTCTCTCAGTTCCTGAAATTAACATTGCAGCAGAGAAGCAACCAAGATTTTGGAGTGCTGAAGGAGAAGCCAGTTTGTGCAGAGAGAAGGAGATGGGGAATAGAGGTGAATAAGGCTGGTGAGGTAGAAACTTTGATTCTAGAAAAACTTGGATGAGTCAGCGGCTTTAGGAACCCTGAATGAAAAGAGAAGTGTTTTCTCCCTGTGTGTATTTCTCACCCATTGGGTGCACGCTAGGATTAAATGTAATGGCCCGCCAGTTCTTGGCTCCGTTGTTTCATTACCATCTGTCCGAATCAAACCCAAACCTGCATAGGCCAGGCGGCTGTGATGGTGGCTGTGGCTACTGGCTTTACACATTATATATTTGTCTTAGATGTGTCATTTATTGTTTCACTTTAGGAGCATTTTCTGCAAAGAAGGACTTATAATTAAATCAGTAAGGATTTGAACTACAGATTCCAAAACATCCTCCTAAGACCTTAAGGCCTATACTAGTGATAATTTAGTCACCCCTGTGGTTCAGTAAGAAAGGCTGATGCTTAGCTGTGCTCGGTTCCATGACTTGAATCACCACACAGCTTAGGCTGAACTTTGTGCAAGTTGCTAGCTGCCATATATCACAGGCTGGTACAAATAGCATAACAAAGCCCAGGTGTGTTACCACAGGCCACTGCACTACTTTCTTACATACTCTCAAACCTTCCCAGGAATCGAAATACCCAAAGTTAGGCAAGGAGAATCTAAGTAAAAATCCTGCAGTGTTTAACACAACATTTCTTAACTGTTAAAAAATGAACTTGGGCCCATTCCCTAGCAAATTCAAAGGGTTCTTCCTTCTTCTGGAACTAAAGAAAGAACAGTCATATTTTCTTCCTTTCTGTTCACTTTATAAATTTGAAATCATTCTGGCATTTAAGGCCCTTAAAGAAAATACAGTAACTTTTCAAAGTTTTATTTCTGGAAGTGTGTATACTCTAAACTTAAACTTCTTGTCTGAGCTGTGGTGGCGCAGTGGATAAAGCGTCAACCTGGAATGCCAAGGTTGCCAGTTCAAATCCCTGGGCTTGCCCAGTCAAGGCACATACAGAAAGCAACCACGACGCGTAGATGCTTCCCACTTTTCCTCCCATTTGCTCACTTTCCCTCTCTCTTTCTCTCCCCTGTCTCCAATAATTAATCAATAAATTTAAAATAAAAAAAGAAAAATAAATAAAATAAATTTCTTATGTTTGATTCTTGCTCCTCTGGTTAGTAGCACAGTGACTTAAAGTGTGTTACTTAGCCTCTCTAAGCCTGGGTGTTTCAATCCATAAAGATAATAATGTTTACCTCCTAAATTTTATATGAGAGTCAATTAGGATGAAACATGTTAAGTGCCCAAAATTGTGTCTGGCACAAAAAACAGCCCGATAAAAATTATTTGTTCTTATTTTTACTGTTATTTCTAGTATTTAGCATAATAAACAAATTTTAAAAAATTGAATTTATCACTCATGATTCTGATAATAGTGGACAATGTTTCAGTACACTCACTCACTGTCTAGTATTCTGCCTAGACATCTGCTGGCCCGTGTTCTTCTCACTGCCCCACTTCCAACTTCCTCACCACCAGCCCTCCACCACAACCCTGCATTCACCCTTCTTGCAGAAGAATAGCTACCTCCACACATTTTATTTATTTTAATTTTTGGTGTGTTTATTTTTATTTTTTTATTTAATTAATTGTGTTTACATAGATTCTAGGGTCACCCCAAATACATCCCCCCTCCCCCATATTCCCCTCAATGTCTTCCTTGCCCTCCCCCCTTCCCTTCAGGTTTATCCCATCCTATCATCCCCTTTTCCTCTGTCCTCTTTTCCTCTGGTCCTTTGATTCCTCCTCTATCTCAATTCCATTCCTCAGTTCTCATTGTTTCTTGGATTTCTCAAATGAGTAAGGTCGTATGATATTTTTCTTTCTCTGCCTGGCTTATTTCACTCAACATAATAGTTTCCAAGTCCCTCCATATTGTTGCAAAAGGTAATATTTCCTTCTTTTTCATTTTATATATGTACCACAGTTTTTTAATCCACTCAGCCACTGATGGACACTTGGGCTGTTTCCAGATCTTTGCTATTGTGAACAGTGCTGCCATAAACAAAGAAAGAGACGTGCATTTCTTTCTTTCAGTCAGTGATATGGTATCCTTGAGATACATTCCTATAAGTGGATGGCTGGGTCAAAGGGCAGTTCTATTTCTAGTTTTTTGAGGAATCTCCATACTGTTTTCCACAGTGGCTGCACCAGTCTGCATTCCCATGAGCAGTGCAGGAGGGTTCCCCTTTCTCCACATCCTCGCCAACACCTATCGTGTGTTGTTTTGTTAATGAGCACCATTCTGACTGGTGTGAGGTGGTATTTCATTGTGGTTTTAATTTGCATTTCTCTAAGAAATATTTTTTAAAACTTATATAAAACACCTATTTGAATTAAAAAATTAATCATAAAAGGATTTTCATGCTGTATTTTGCCTCCGTGACTACACGGAGTTAATGAGGGAGTAGACTTTTTAAGAATATCAGGTCCCCCGCCCCCGTCTTTTTTTTTTTTTAACAAACTGGAGCTGACTTCCACCACTGGCATTCTCTGAGAGCTCAGTTCTCATCACAAGAGAGGTGTGTGAACAAATTGTTGATAAACAGATTTTTCTGACCCTGGGATACAATTCTGCATTTGTTGGAAACCCTGAGAGTCTAGTTTGGCGCTCTGCTGCTACCAGGACTCCTGCCAAGACTCACAAATCCTACCTTTTCAAGGAGTAGTGATTTTAGTTGTCTTCTCAGTATGCCCTGCTATAGAGCCTTTCTTGTTCTTTTCTTGCCTCAGTTAAGTGAGGCAGCTTTCTTTGTGTTGGCCCAGGATCAGGTGTTTCAGAGCAGCAGGAAGAGGATAATCCTACATCTATAGAAATGCAAAGATTTCTTACCTGCTACTTTATATGCGGGGCCTGCCCCCATGGCTGAGGCAGCAGGCTTTTTTCCAGGCAGGCCTTGCTGGCAGAGGGCAGTTCAAGAGTCCTCATGCACAGGCATTTATGCTTCTTCACTTTCCCCTTATTCTCATTAGAAATAAAAGTAGTAACTTTCTTTAATGGGATCTGTGCCCTCTGGTTAAAAATAGTGAATAATGATAATAGTCTAATATTAAAAACATAAGTGACAGGGAGAGTCTTTGGAGCCCCGTTTAACATGGCATTGAAAAAGAATACTAAAACATTTACATAAGTGTCAATAAAATCTTGATATATACAGACAAAAGAGTAACTTTGATTAATTGTACTTGTAAACCTACAAAAGTAATGGAGATTCAAATGAGATTCTTCTGAGAGTATTCAAAAGATCAGAAAAACAAGATGGTTAGAATTCTTGGGGTGGCTCCCTAGGACACTGTGGTGAGGATTTTAAAGATTCATTTTAACTCTATA
Source organism: Rhynchonycteris naso (assembly GCA_037038555.1). NCBI lineage: Eukaryota > Metazoa > Chordata > Mammalia > Chiroptera > Emballonuridae > Rhynchonycteris > Rhynchonycteris naso. The sequence goes on along the minus strand of CM073001.1, from coordinate 62,901,257 downwards.
ATGAATATATTGTGATTGATTAAAAATGTCTGAGATGGGTGTGGCACAAGAAAATGACAATTTATATAGTAAATATTTGTCATACCTGGAATCACCATTTATGCTGGACCAAAGCATGGCAGCTATGATTATTTGTACTCAAGAGTGTAAAAAAATTAAATATTTGTGCTTTATAAAATATAAAGGATAACTGTAAATTACAAAAAGATTACTTCACTTATTCCTTCTTTCAGCTAATACTTATTTATCAACTACTAGATTCTGGGTTCTGTGGGTCTAGAGCTAACTAAGTTCTAGTGGAGCTTTTGTTGACTAGAAAAGATGATGTGAAAACTGTTGCAGAAACATAAGAAATACAATAATAAATGTATGTTCTGTACTGAATGTTTACAGAGAAGACAAAGAAACTCTGTTCAGGTTCATAAGGAACATCTCAGTGGTGATGAGCATGGTGTCTTCTCAGTTTCTGGAAACAACAGTAAACACTTAAGAATCATTTATTTTCACAATTCATAGCAATGCCATTGAAAATGAATAGTGCCCTTTGGTCCATATTTAGTTGTGGTGAACTCATGAATGCTTGGATTCCTCAATTTATTTCTTTCCCTTACCAATTTTTCCATAACCAACTCCTGTTCTACTGCTTTGTTTTCAATTGATCTCTGTTGTCCAAACTCTTGTACTTACTCAGAGTATAGTTGGAAAATGCTGATAAATATATAGGACCTGATGGTAAAGCATTTTATTTTGAAATAATTTGACATGCCATACCATTTTCTTTGCTTTAAAATACCAAACACATCTAATTGTAGTTTTTAAACTAGTATGTCATAACAAAATCTACAGATCTGCTGTTTCTAAGTCCATGAACCTATCTGTATAAATAGACATAGATGTGTGTTTATGATTGTACATGCATACTTGTGGAAACAGATTTTAAGTTAGCTTAAGATATATCTCTAATTAAGTAACTATATGCTGTTAATATTTAAAAATAAGTTGGGTAGATAAAACTAGTAAGTTAATGCTTTGTAAAAAAGACATATTACGTTTATGTATGCCTAAAATAACTTTGGTCCAATATTTGAGCTTTCATTTCTAAGAATTGTTTTTTCTAGAAGACCCTTTATATATAAATAGTTATTTGGGCCATAGCTAGAGATTAAGAACCATTTTTATAGATAATTTTAACCACACTTATTATTTTTCAGATTATGAAACTAATAAAAAAATTTGAAATAGAAAGCTATACCACAGACAATAGAAAATATTCATAATCTCACAACCAATCTATAATTAATATAAACATTAATTTCCTTTTGTTTTCTTTTTAATATGTACATTATGCATTATGTTCCTTTAGTCATTTCAGCCATTCAGAATATATTTATAAAGCACCTAGTAATGCCTAGGTATTTACATTAGCCAAGATGCATAAACAATCTAAGTGTCCATTAATAGACAATTGAATAAAGAATATGTGGTACATAAATACAATGGAATATTACTTGACCATAAAAAGGAATGAAATCTTTCTATTTGCAATAGCATGGATGGATTTAGAGAATATTATGATAATCAAAATAAGTCAGATAGAGAAAGACAAATAGCATATATTTCACTTATATACAGAATCTAAAAAACAAAATAAATATACAAACTGAAAAAAGAGCCATGTTAAATTTTAAAAATTGTTAAGCCTAGTGTATTGCCTGGAATATAAAAACATAATTAATTTTTAGCAAAAGAATGATCAGTAATATCTAGAAGAATTTATTAATTAATAGCGTATGTTTTCTTTTTCATTCTTATTATGTTATGCCAAATAGAATAATTCATAGAGCTGATTTATTAAAGCAGTATTTGTGAGTTAAACTTTCCTAACAGTAGCAGAAGCTCAGGTAGTTGACAAGCATGGCTTAAAACATAGATTTCCTATCATTTCACACATTGAGTAGACAATTGTTATCTCCAAATAAGATACTGAAATGCTTTTAGTGATGATGAATAGGAGAGAAAAAAAAGACACATATATTTTATTAGGCAAACCTCAAAGAGGCAGCTGACAGGATAAAATGCAGCAATTAGAGTTTAGATTTTGCAAAGGCAACCATCTTATATTAAGAAATAAAACAGACATTTCATGAGAAATTCTCTTAGAAGATCAACAGAATGAATATTCCAAAACTCTGAACATGTTGTACTTGCAGTCATTATATTCTTTCCCCTTCTCATTAAGCAAACAGAACTATGATAACCGGTTTGCACTTGATGTTCCTTGGGTGGGCAGGTACAAAGATTGGACCATGAACAATTATCATAAGGTGTTAATTGAATCTATTAATTCAGAAACAACCAAAAATAACTGCTGCTTGGGTGTGAGCAAAAATGTGATGTAAAACAACAGTTATGTATTATTTAAAAGGAAATGTGCAACCGATGGTAGGTACCCTTAATTTAATGCACCAGTCAGATATAGCCAGTGAAAATTTCGAAGGAAAGAAAAGGAATGAATTTGTATATATAAAACTAGAATTTCTGGACTCTTGAAATCATTGTTTAGCAACAAGGAAGCAAACCTAAAGAGATAAAATGACTTTTCCAAGCTAACAAATGATAGAGTTGGAATTATACAGCTCCTTCATAATCATAAACAGGTAAAATTTATGTAGAACTTTTAATGTTTCAGTAAATATTCTAAGTACTTTTTAAGTGTCATTTTATTTAATACACACATTATTGTTAAGTAGATACTACGAGTATCTTATTTTACACATGAGGAAACCACCGTGTAGGAGGTTGAATAACTTACCCAATGTCATGAAATTAACAAATTGTCAAACTGGGATTTAAACTCAGATGACCTATCTCCAGTTCATCAATGTTTCTTACAATTATATTATCTGTTATTCCCATTTGGTCAATAAATTAGTATTAAACATTATTTTCATAGTAGAACATTGTATAATTATATGTTGTGGTAACAAAATACCAGACTTTATGAGCTTTCTGTCTTTAGTAATCAAAATTAAGATATTTTCCTAGAATATGTTTATATGTAACCTATAAACATTTTTCTCACACAGACTAAAATATGATTCTTTTTATACTCAACATATTGATTTTGTTTCTGACATGGATTTGACACCAGCTTCTTTTGCCTCATTTCTCTGTATTTGAACTACTTGAGTAATTTTGGTAAGCAGGACATTTTTACATATTATTACATGGTATGTCTGACTATAGTGAGGGTCAAAACAAGAGTGAATGGGATAGCAAACTAGATGGTTTCGAAGTAGTAGAGCTACCACAAGAAGTAACTCAGTTATGAAGACAGGAGCCTGTGTATGAATGGATTGGCCACCGAAAATATTTGGAAGTAAAATTAATAGTCAATATCCCAGAACCTTAACAAAGTCTCAGGTAGCTGAGCAGACCATGTAATCCATGAGAAATTTTAAAATGTTCTGATGTTAGAGATATAAGCAGGCAATCTGATTTCAGAAGGTGTGTCTGCTACTAGCAGAGCTTCAATTTCTTTATCATAACATAAAAATGACAGTTCCTATTTTGCTTGGTTGTTGAGAGATTTAAAAAATATATTAAAAATACTTTGTACAATTTTAAAAACATAGTGTGAATTTCATTTCTCAAATGAAAGCATTTTTCAATAAGTTTGGGTATTTTTTTTTTATTGTTTCAATGACCAAGGATTTTTTGTATGTGAGAGTCTGAGATGCTAAATGTTCTGCAATGCTTAGATAATTTCTATCTAGCTAAGAACTCCCCCACTCAAAACTGCCATTCACTTCTCTTTGAAAAATACTGGGAGAAACTAAAGAATTATAGCTATTTTATTACTATGCAAGTTCCTTAAATTCCTCTTGCCTAAGGTGAAAATTGACTCTTTATTTTATTATCTCTGATTCTATAACTTTTCTTTTCTTCTAACTCTTAGTTAAAGACACTAAGTTTAGGAGACAATTATTCTGTCTGCTTTATAGTTTCTCTTCTTTAGACTAAACAATCCAAGGTCCTGCCCTGAGTTGCTAGTCCTCCTTAGATCTGAAACATCTTGAAAATCTTGTTATTTGCCTTTGTTGTCAGGGTCCTTACCATACTGCCTTCTTTGGATCTATTTTAACTGTTCACTGTTTTGCTTAGAATATATTCTTGATTTTAATACAGTATGCACATTTAATACAGTTTACACATCAGGAAACCACCATGTAGGAGGTTGAATAACTTATCCTGCAAGAAAACTGTGATTTTTGTTTACTTTGACATTTAGAATTAAGTTGTAAACCAGCAGGTATATTGCTAAATTCAATTTGTGTTAAGCTGAACTGTCAATATATATATTTAAATCCAGTGTAGTCACCACACTATGCGATATGCGGTCCCAAATACTGAGGTTTCGAAGATTAAATGAATAGGGGGTCAAAGATGACTAAACAAGTAGTCTAAAAATAGCTTCCTCTATGAGAGTGATATTCAAAAAAGATTTCTTTGAGAAAGAACACTGTGATTGTACAGTTTTGTGTGGAGGGGCACGTGGCAGAAAGCTAATTAGCTAGGATAAGAGAATATGTAATTGCAAGGGGCATTTCAGATCATTATGAACATTGAGAGAACATTAACATGCCTACAGCTTTGGGTTACATGCGTTGGGAATGGAGGCAGAGATTGTCAGGGATGAGGGGTATAGATCATGCTGGGCCTTAGGTGCCATTTTAAGGAGTTTGGAAATTGTCTTCTTATTTATGAGTAAACATTGAAGCATTTTAAGCAAAAAGAGTCATACTCAGTTTCTAGCTGAAGAGTGGGAAGTCTTTTGGGGGTGTGGGAGACCACAATTTCTATTAGAAATCTAAGTCAATGGATGGGCTATCTGGAATTGAGAGATTTTAAAGAGTAAAATGAACAGAATGTGAGGACAGATTGCCTGTGGGAGTCAGAGACAGAGTCAGCTAGAATGACTTCAGTGTTCTGGCTGGCTGGAAAGTATTATATTCCAAAGAGGTAGAAATTGCAGTAGAGAAATGATTACAGGAGATCTGATGAGTTTGCAAGAATCAAACATCTCTTTGTATGTTTAGTTGTTTAAACTATGATTTTGACTGCTTTGTTTAAAATTGTATATATTCCATGAATGGAGAGATATTTTACAGTTAAAAACATACCAATATTGCTAACTTTATTAAAAGAAAATTACAGAGCAAGATCTTATTCTTGGCCCTGAATGGTTGGCTCAGCAGTAGATCATTGACTGGTGTGTGAAGTCCCAGGTTCGATTTCCGGTTAGGATACATAGGAGAAGCAACCATCTGCTTTTCCACCTCTACCCCTTCTCTCTCTCTCTCTCTCTCTCTCTCTCTTCTCTTTCACTCTCTTCCCTTCCCACAGCCATGTCTCAAATGGTTTGATCAAGTTGGCCCCTGGTGCTGAAGATGACTCCATGGCCTTGCCTCAGGTGCTAAAATAACTTGGTTGCTGAGCAACAGAGCAGCAACCCCAGATGGGCAAAACATCTCCAATAGAGGGCTTGCCAGGTGGATACCTGTAGAAGCACATGTGGGAGTCTGTCTCTGCCTCCCCGTTTCTCACTTAATAAAATGATAATAATAAAAATATCTTATTATTGTAAAAACATAGACATGAAAATCATTTGATAAAAATTAATAACCATTCTAGGTAAAAAATACAAGAAACATAAACAGTAGAAAGAGAATAAAACTTTCTAAGTATGCCAAAGACTTTCGTACATCAAACCAAAAACATCATGGAACATGGAGAAATACTAAAGACTGACACTTTAATATAAGACATAAATCAAAGATGTAAATCAAAGCATCTCTGATTTGTGTCATCACAATTATTGTAAATTGTTCAATATTTCTGGTTAATAACCCTAATAATTTCTGATTAAATAAAACCTAAAAATAATGAAAAAATAAATTAATTATCATTATGTGTATGTGATTTGATGGTAAGTCTGCACAACTCAAATGAAATCTATTAAGAGAAAGAAAATGAGAATTTAGTGAGGAGCCCAATATAAGAAAACAATAATAAAATAAAATGTTAATAATTGAAAAAGAGTCCTTTCATACCAGTATCAAAAACATAAAATAACTAAGAATGCTTTTAATAATTACATAAACCTGTTTTTAAAGTTATTAAGAGAGATAAAATAAGAATTAAATAACTATAAATAAATGCCATGCTCCTTGATGGGAAGATCCAATATCATAATGCTATCATCCCTTGTCAAATAAATAAATAAACAATGCCATTCCAATCAAAGTATCTGGTTTAGAATACACACACCTACACACACACACATTTACAATTCTAAAGTTAATGTAAATGAATAAATGAGAATTTATAAATTATGTCAAAATGAGTTTTGAGAATGAAGATTTTTATTAAAGTTTTTTATACTATTTTATTTTGTTAAGTGTGCCCCAACTGGGATCTACCCAGCCAGTGCTTAAATCACCTGAGCTATCCTAAGTGTGGAAGGTAAGGAAGCAGATGGTTGCTACTCATTTGTACCCTGATCAGGGATTGAACCCGGGACGTTGACATGCCAGGCCAACACTCTATCCATTGACCCAGTTGGCAGAATCTATTAAAGTTTTAATAAGAAGAAAATAACAAGAGGGAGAGTGTCTTTACATATTATGTAGTAGTTCAGGTGTTCAAATGTTAGCGAACCTCTGCTGTAACAAGCAGTATTACTATATTCATGCTGCAAGAAATAATTTTATTTCAATAAAGCAACAGTGTCTATCTTTTAAATATGTGCTTTTTCAAAATAGTATTTGTTTTAACATTTTTACTATATTAGTGAGTTTGTTCTCTTCATAGTAGTAAGTGAACTATAAGTAAAGAACTCATTAAAAATTTTGGTTATAAATATTTATGTAACATTATATTTAGAACTAATTAAGTCAATACTAGGCATTCTTAGGAGATTTTTCCCCCTATAAAGTAGTCCATGAATTACTCATGTTTGAGTTAGTCTTTATTAGAAGGTAAACCTTGGTCTTGAACAAATATATGTATTTATAATATGGACTGCCTAACTTAAATCTGTAAATTTTCTAAAACTTTGGGGCACTCAAATGTCTGTAACAGACCTAACTCTTATTCTTATAAAGTTTACATTCTATAGGGGAGCAAACAATAAACAAATAAACAAATATGTAAATTACATATCAGCATTAAGTGCTATGAATAAAATAAAACAGGCTAATGAGATAGAGGACCACTGTGGCAAGGGCAAAACTTTAGATCTATTAGCAGGGAAGGCTTGTCTGAAAGAGAAATGTTTAAAGCTTAAGCGATGAGATGAGACCAGATAGGCAACAACTTGGAGGTAGTTTCCAGGTAGAGACCAGAATTGAGAAAAGGGAAAAATCCTGGTGTCTTTGAAGAACAGTAAGATTGAGCGTCAGGATAGAACCTATTGTACCCAGCAGTGGTAATGGGATAGTATGAGATAAGGATGGAAGGTTCTGGGCCATGTTAAAAAAAGCACAGCTGGGGGTTTTGGTTTTATTCAAGATATAATAGGAAACACTAGTATGTTTTAATCAAGGGATTATATAATTTGATTTACATTTTTTAAAATTACCTTAGTTGCTCTGTGGAAAGTGGGTTTTACAGGAAGAGGGTAAGTGTGGAAATAGGGAGACTATTTGGAATCCTATAGCAGTGATCCAGGTTTAGAATACACTCACATATACATCTGTATTTTTGCAAGGGGATAGAGTGAGGTAGAAGTGATGAAGAAAGCAGATGGACTGAGGGCATATTTTAAAGGTAGAGCCAATACAACCAGCTGATGTATTGAATATTGGCTGTGGGAATAATGTTTAGCATGAGTGACTGACTGGGTGGAGAGTAGTTGTCACATACTGATGGAAAGGACTGAGGAAAATAAGTTTATTGCTAGTTTGTTTTGAGCTTCTCTCCAACAATGGGGTAAAATCAGAAGTTCATTTTGCCAGAAAACATATAATCACTTTTTCATCCAAGTCACTTTGTTAGGTTGACTATTTTAAATTGTTGAAGATTCTGTTTGCCCTATGGTTTTGGGTGTTTTCAACCATCCATATTGCTCTCTTCTGGATACTTCTAGTTTCTCCTTATTCTTTTTATTCTTTCTTCATTTTGTTTTTAAATTTCTTTATTGAGGTACAGTTAATATACTATAAACTGCACATATTTAACGTGTACAATTTCATAAATTTCAGCATCTGTGTGCACCCCAGAAACCATCATTAAAACAAAACAACAAGCCTGACCATGCGGTGGTGCAGTGGATAGAGGATGAGACTGGGATGCGGAAGACCCAGGTTCGAGACCCCGAGGTTGCCAGCTTGATCACAGTCTCATCTGGCTTGAGCAAGGCTCACCAGCTTGAGCCCAAGGTCGCTGGCTCGAGCAAGGGGGTCACTTGGTCTGCTGAAGGCCCACGGTCAAGGCACATATGAGAAAACAATCAATGAACAACTAAGGTGTCGCAATGAAAAATTGATGATTGATGCTTCTCATCTCTCTCTGTTCCTGTCTATCCCTCTCTCTGACTCTCTGTGTCTCTGTAAAACAACAACAACAATAAGCATTTCTAAACCCCTCAAGTGTCCTCATAGCTCTTGGTAATTCATTCCTCTTTCCAACCCCATTCTCAGGTAACCACTGATCTGCTTTTTATCAATATTGATTCATTTGTATTTTTTAGAATTTAATATAAATGGAATCAAACAGTAATATTTTTTGGCAGTCAATCTTTCTTCACTTAGCATGATGTTTTATAAATTGTTTCATGTTTTTATATGCATCAATTTCCCTTTATATTGCTGAATAGTATTTCATGGTATGGAAATACAACAATTTGTTATTCACCTGTTGACAGACATTTAGATTCTTTCCAAATTTTGGCAATTACAAATAAAATTTTGGGGAACATTTATATATAAGTCTTCTTGCAGATGTATGTTTTCATTTGTCTTAAATAAATACTTAGGAGTTAAAGGCTGGGCTGTATGATAGATGTATGTTTAAGTATTATTATTTTTTTTAAGTGAGAGAAGAGGAGATAGTGAGACAGACTCTTGCATGCTCCCAACCTGGATCCACCAGCAAACCCTGTCTGGGGCCAATGCTCAAATCAATTGAGCTATGCTCAGTGCCTAGGGTGACGCTTGAGCCAATGAAGCCACTGGCTGCAGGAGGGGAAAAGAAAGAAAAGAGGGAGAGAAAAGTAGATAGTCACTTTTATTGTGTGTTGAAAGGGAACTGAACCTGGGGTATCAACAAGCCAGGCCAGTGCTCTATACACTGAGCAACCATCCAGGGCTATTTAAGTTTTTAAGCAATCACCAAACTGCCAAAATGACTATTCTATTTTCCATTTGTATCAGCAATATCACCTATCTGCCAATATTTGTTATGGTCAGACAATATCTTTTTAGAAGTGTGGTTTCTGTCACTGAACACAATTTTCTCTGCGTGATCTAAAGAACAGGACTATCTGATTAAGTTTATTAAACATATGTTGCCTACCTGATCAACTCTATGCTGAGTACTTTGCTAGGGTCATATTCTTTGTTATCATAGGGGCTATAAGTCTTTGAATGCAGCCTAAGTGAAATGAAGTAGACTTCTTAGAAGTCACAGCATACTATTTAGCTACATTGAACTTACTGTCTATTCTTTTGCATTTCTGATGAGACAAATCCTTTTTATCCTTAGTTTAGGCAGTGCTTTTTATAAACCTATTACATTTTATATACTTCAAAAGAAAATTTTTGATGATTCATCACCAGAGTGCCGAATACAATAAAATAACTAAATTAAGCATTCTATAGCTAGAACCACACAAGCAAGCATGGTAAGATAATACTAATAGAAAACATAGACTAAAGGGGGCTACTGAATAAGTTTCTTGATAGCTTAAGTCAAAATGCATATGAGAAGTTACATAGCTCTTATTAATAAGAGCAAGAAAGCATATCAGAGCATGTGAAAATTCAAATGTGTTTCTAATTCAACTTTGAAAGGAAAAGACTAAAGCCCTTGAAAGATAGTAGCTGCCTGTCTGGCTCTCTAAATCTATGAGAGGTTTTTATAGCTTTAGATTTTATTTTATTTTTTAAGTTTTAATTTATTGTTTTAACATGGTTTCAAGTTTCCCACAGATATAACTCCCCCATGCCCCATGCAAAGTCATTTTTTCTTTCCACTTCACTCCTTTGCCCCATCCCCCTACCTCCAACCCCCTTTCCCTGAGGAACTTTCTGCCCTTTTTTCTATATCTATGTGTTATGTGTACATAATTTGGCTAATTTTTTTACCTTCTTTGATCCCATCCCCTCATCCCTCTTCCCTCTGACAGCTGTTCTTCTGTTCCCTGTGAACCTGCCTCTGTCTACTTTGTTCTGCAGTTTATTGTGTTCATTAGATTCCACAAATAAGTGAGATCATATAATATTTGTCTTTTTCTGCCTGGCTTATTTCAGTTAGTATAATAATATCCAGGTCCATCCATGTTTTGTTTTTTAAGAAAACAGATCCAGAGACTTTATTCAAATTGTGAGAAAGGAGTTTTGAGCTAATAGATATTGGTCTCCCTATTGCATACTGCTGGACATTAGTCCTCCAAGTACAGGTACAAACTTTTGGTCCTTCTCACTGGTGCACACCAACCTAAGATTTCTGACTCAAGAAAAACAGTTTTTAGTGTTTATGAAAACTATCTATTCTTATCTTTTCTTATTACCCTTGCTGCTTGCACTACTTACGGTTTGTTATTTTTATTACCTTGCATCCTAGCCCACACATTTCTGTTACCTCTATTCTGTATGCCTGTATTTTGGTAGTTTTGGTCTGTATCAATACAGAGATGTCTATTCATGAAATATTTTATCTATAGACCCTAAGTAGTTAGTACCATTCAAAATATTTCCGAATCATATGGACAAATGATTCATAGAGAATGTGGCCTTAGGAAAGTCTTAGCCTTTCCTTGGGCATATATGTATATGGAAGAAAGTGTTTGGTTATGTAAGAAAAGTTAGAATAGTTTAGTTTTGGTCCCTCTATCTAGTGTTAGTTCCTTATAAAACTACAAGCTTGAAAATTAAACCAAATGTTTTTAATCACTGCTTTGAGAAATCTTTCTACAATATGTTTGTCTGTAAGTATATGACATCGTATAGCAATTAAGAGCACAGATTCTGGAGTCAGAATCTGACTCCAGATTCTGTTGGGACAGCTGGAGAACCCAGGTTTGGATTTCAGTTCTCCAACTTAATGTGTGATTTTCCATGACTCTTATTTATTTCTCTGAACCTTAGTTTTCCCATTGTTGAATGGGACTAATAATATATCAAATATCTCATAGGGTTGTTATGAAGAGTAAATGAGATAATATATAGAACAATGCCTTGCACATAGTAAATGCTATGTTGTTAAGAATAACTATTTATATTATGCTTCACTTCAGCATTTAGTGCTTTTAAAAATTTTCTTCCATTTATTTGCTCCTTTATTTTTCAAAAGCACTTGTATAATCTAGTGTCTATTTAGTTCATCATTGAGCATTTCATACTTCTATATCAGGATAACCTTGTTTTCTAATATTCCATTTTATTGCTTTGATACAGTCCAAACTACCCTGTGGGTGGTATAAGAAAAGGAGGATTATCTCATCTTTTCTTATGGCTGAGTAGTATTCCATTGTTAATATGTGCCACAAGTTCTTTATCCAATCATCTATCAAAGGATACCACTTGTTTTCCTGTCTTGGCCACAGTAAATAATGCTGTAATAAACAAACACAGAAGTACATACATCTTCAATATAAACCATATTGTTTGTATAAATGTTTAGGCACAGGAAACGACTCTTATTAATTAGGAAAATTTTAGTTTTAGTTTAAGTGGACTGTTTACCATTCAAGTACTTAGAATCCATCCAAAGGTCAACCCTGCGAAAAGGCATCTCTAGGGATAGCAGTCTCAGGCCTGCTGTGCTAACTCTATTCTCTATACAAGCTAAATATAGCATATTTCTAAATCCACATATTCTTTGAAAATTTTGTTTTAATGACAATCACTATACAACAGGTTTAGGTCTGAAAATGACTGAGGAAAGCAGTATAGAGTTTATATAATAGAAGTTTAATATATATTAATCTATTCACTGCTCTTTTGGAAAAATTAGTGCCATAATTTTCTCCTTCTAGTACTTTATGAAAGAAAAGAAATGATCCTTTTTCTAGACTTCTCAGAGATTGTACAATAATAACATAAGATAAAGTAAATTGTATGTATGGACATAAGAGGCAACTAAAATAGATTTGGGGTTCAGGACAAAGGACTTCATGTTTATTCTCATTAAGAGACCAGGAGACAGAGTGATGGCAGAAGTGATACTGAGTGAGGAGACAGATGAGAGTTTACAGGGATGATGTTGGCATTCACTAATGAGGAGTTGGGACAGCTGGAGATACTGGGGCCAAAGACACAAATCATAATGACTTAATAAACAAAACAAAACAACAAACTTGAAACAAATCTTGAAAAAGCAGGGAGTTCTTGTATTGTCTAATAAGGTTTCAATATTTTGGAAACCAACTGAGGAGCTTATAGAATATTTTTTTCTGCTTCTTTGGTTAAACCACAGAAACAGATCTAATATAAAAAAACACATTTTTCACATGTATACACAAATAATTACAGCAGACAGTAGTTATGAAAAAATTAAATCAGATGTCTAGTAGAGGTCAAAGTACAGTGTGTCCGTAAAGTCATGGTGCACTTTTGACCGAAGTGTACCATGACTTTACGGACACACTGTATACAATTATGCCAGAAAATATTCATAAAAGTCAGTACCAACAGATAGTAAAGAAAAACAATACATCTTTACCTCTGCTAAAAAAAAATTCTGGCATCTTTGATAGCAATGGGTTGAGTTTGTTTATTAGTGTCATAAGAAATGGGCAATATTTTGGCCAATTCAATGTAATTATTGTATAATGCCTATTATTTTTTTGTAGGAGATCTGGGAAGTAGTTAATCCTAGTTATTGATTTAAGAGCATGGATTTTGAAATCAAAGAACCCTTAGTTGAAAGCTTAACTTCATTCAGTAAGCTAGTGCTATGACAGCTCTATACTTCAATTTGAATATCTTCAAAATAAGAATTATAATGAAAATTAAGTGATATATTTATGAGAAATTCTTTTCTATATCCCAGGTACAAACTATCTATTAAATAAGTGGTTCATTTATTATTTGTTGCTACTGTATAGTAGTTGTTATAAGTGTAGTCCCTACTCTTAAGGACTACATATATAAAAGAGATATGCAAATAATTTTCTCAAAATGTTTGTTATTCAGTAATAAAAATTAATAAGAAGTGCAGAATTGAATAGAAGTGGAAGATGTTACTTTGCCTTTCAAAAGATATTATTCTGGTAGGAAAGGCTCTGGAGAGGAACTGAAGTCACTGCAGTCTTAAAATTTACAGGTGAAAGTTTTGTAGGAGAAAGACAGAAAGGACATTCCAAGCAGACAGAGTTCATATACAAACGTATGTTAGGGAATTATAAGTAGTTGATATTGGTAGACTGGTTAATACGAGAGTTAGAGGAAGGAAAAGAGACTTAAGTGGAAAGGTGCAACCCAAAGTAAAATAAACTAATAATCTCCCTGCATGAAAAAAGAAGTTAAATATATTTTGTAAGGATAAACAAATGATTGTAACACATTTACATTTTTAAAATGAAGATTATTTAAATTAAATGTAGTAATGTTATAGTTTGATATGTTTTCAAAAGTACATTCACTAGTGTACCTTATACTCCTACAAGATATAGAATAGAGATAAAGAATATTTACAACATGCCATGAACTTCATTTAGACCCCTAAAAGACACACCTCCTCAGACTCAGATTTATTTTGCCATAGATTAATTTTGCCCAGTTTCAAGTTTCTTAAAAATGACATGTATAAGGCTTCCTATACTCAGGAAACTATGTTTTAAAATTTTATTTTATTAATTTTAATGGGGTGACATTAATAAATCAGGGTACATATGTTCAAATAAAACATTTTCAGGTTATCTTGTCATTCAGTTTGCTGCATACCCATCACCCAAAGTCAAATTGCCCTCTGTCACATTCTATCTGGTTTATTTTGTGCCCCTCCCCTCCCCCTCCGTAACCACCACACTCATGTCCATGTCTCTTAATCTCTTTTTTATGTCCTACCTATGTATGGAATCATGCAGTTCTTAGTTTTTTCTGACTTACTTATTTCACTTCATATAATGTTATCAAGATCCATCCGTTTTGTTGTAAATGATCCGATGTCATCATTTCTTATGGCTGAGTAGTATTTCATGGTATATATGTACCACATCTTCTTTATCCAGTCATCTATTGAAGGGCTTTTGGGTTGAATATCCAAAATATACAAAGAACTCATAAAACTCAACAACAAACAAACAGACAATCCAATAAAAAAAATGGGAAGAGGATATGAACAGACACTTCTCCCAGGAAGAAATGCAAATGGCCAACAGATATATGAAAAGAAAAGACACTCACCTTCACTAGCTATTAGAGAATTGCAAATCAAAACTACGATGAGATACCACCTTATGCCTGTTAGATTAGCTATTATTAACAAGACAGGTAATAACAAACATTAGAGAAGCTGTGGAGAAAAAGGAAACTATTTTTAATGAGGTATCTATGTTGATCCTACCTACATCAATAGTTTGAACCTTTTAATTATCAAGTAGAATTCCTTTGAGTCAATGTATTACAAACATATCCATTCTAATACAGATGAATATTTTAGTTGTTTCGAGTTTCACACTATTATGAATAAAATGACTGAATATTTTGAACAATATTTTTGTTGTTATACAATTTCATTTGTTTTAGGCATATAATGAGGGGGATTGTTTGGTTATAGATATATATTTAAAGTTAAAAGGAGTTACCAAATCTTTTTTCAAGGAGGTGGTACTATTTCACCACTCCCACCTGCAATGAAAGATAGTTCCAGATTGTTTCATATATTGCGAACATTTGGTGTGATCAGTCTTTTTAATTTTTGATGTTTTAGTATATGTTAAAATGGTATTCAGTTCCATAATTATATTTGGTGTAAAGTAATTTTTCATGTGTTTATTAGTCATTTGTGTATCTTCTTTTTTTTCTTTAAATTATGTTTTTATTTATTTTTTTTATTTAGTGAGGTGGGGAGGCAGAGACAGACTCCCACATGCACCCTCATCAGGATCCAGCTGGTAAGCCCACTAGTGATGCTTTGCCTATCTGGGGCCCTTGCTCGGTAAGCGCCTGATGTGGAGGCCATGGAGCCATCCTCAGGACCCAGGGCAAACTCGCTCCAATCAAGCCATGGCTGCAGGAAGGGAGGAGAAGAGAGAGAGAGAGAAATAAGTGGGTGGGGGAGGGATGGAGAAGCAGATGGGGGCTTCTCCTGTGTGTTCTGACCAGGAATTGAACCAGGGTCATCCACACACTAGGCCAACACTCTATCACTGAGACAACTGGCCAGGACTAGCCATTATAATATCTTCTTTTGTTAAGTGTCTTCAAAAAATTTTTATCCATTTTTATTTTTATTTGTCTTATTATTATTGTATTGAAGTTATGTATTCTTTATACAGGTCCTTTGTTAGATGTATGTATTGTGAATATTCTCTCCCAATCTGTGATATACTTATTCATACTCTTAGGAGTCGTTTTATAAATAGTATTTTTGTCATATTTTATAATTACTACTTTTTGTATTAAATCTAAGAAATATTTGCCTTCTTAAAGATTATGAACATGTTATATTGTTTTCTTCAAGAACCTTTCTGCTTTATATTAATTAGCCATTGCAAACTAATATTTTTTTTTGCATGGTGTAAAAAAGGAATTGAGATTCATTTATTTTATTTTATTATTTTTTAAAATTTTATTTAGAAAATTAAATTTAACAGGATGACATTGATCAATAAGAGTGCATAGGATTCAGGTAAACATTTCTATAGAATTTGAACTGCTGATTACATTGTATACCCATCACCCAAAGTCAAATCATTTTCTGTCACCTTATATTTGTCCCTCTTTACACCCTTTCCCTCAACCCTAACCCCTATCCCTCTTTCATACACCCTCCTCCCCCAGATAACCACTTCACATTTATCTATGACCAAGAGTCTCAATTTTATATTCCGCCTATGTGTGAAATCATACAGTTCTTAGCTTTTTCTGATTTATTTCACTCGGTATAATGTTCTCAAGGTCCATCCATGTTGTCATAAATGTCACTATGTCATCATTTCTTATGGCTGAGTTGTATTCCATTGTATATATGTACCACTTTATCCAATCCTCTATTGAGGGACACTGGTTGTTTCCATGACTTGGTGATTGTGAATAATGTTGTGATTAATATGGGGGTGCATGTATCCTTATGTACCAATGTTTTGAGTTTTTAGGGTAGATACCCAGTAGAGGGATTTCTGGGTTATATGGTAGTTCTATTCTTATTTTTTTGAGGAACCACCATACTTTCTTCCATAATGGTTGTACTAGTTTGCATTCCCAACAGAAGTGAATGAGGGTTCCTTTTTCTCCATAGCTTCTCTAACACTTGTTATTACCTGTCTTGTTAATAATAACCAATCTAATAAGTGTGAGGTGGTATCTCATTGTAGTTTTGATTTGCATTTCTTGAATAAGTTGGTGAAAATGAGCATCTTTTCATATATCTGTTGGTCATTTGTATGTCCTCTTGGGAGAAGTGTATGTTTAGGTTCTCTCCCCATTTTTAATTGAATTTTTTGCTTGTTTGTTGCTGAGTTTTGTGAGGTCTTTATATATTTTGGATATTAACCCCTTATCAGAGTTGTTGTTTGCAAATAGCATCTTTCATTTAGTTGACTGCCTATTTGTTTTGTTGTTAGTTTCTTCTGCTGTGCAGAAGCTTTTTAGTTTGATGTAGTCCCATTCATTTATTTTTGCTTCTATTTCCCTTGCCTTTGAGGTCAAATTCATAAATTCTTCTCTATGATCAAGGTCTATAAGTTTAGTACCTATGTTTCCTTCTTTGTGATTTATTGTTTCAGAACTTATATTTAGGTCTATGATCTATTTTGAGTCAGTTTTGTGTATGGGGACAAGGTGCGGTCAAGTTTCATTCTTTTGCGTGTGGCTTTTTAATTTTCTCAGCACCATGTAGTGAAGAGGCTTTCTTTTCTTGTGTTTTTGGCCCCTTGGTCAAAGATTATTTATCCATATGTATGTAGTTTTATTTCTGGGCTCTCAACTCTGTTCCATTGGTCTGCTATTTAACATTACATTACATTTATGGTATAGTGAAACTGTATAAGAGGTCTAAACATGAAATAAATTCTAAAATGTCTTATTAATAATTAGAAAATGAAAATAAAATAATTTACATTTCATTGAACACATGTAAAAGACTTTTTTGGTCAAATGCCCATTTTATATTTCTCTGATCATTTAAAGTAACAGATGTTTGGACCTTGACTCCTAGAATTTAATGTACTACCTCTAGTTTCCTCCATTTTCTGTTCAGTGTTTTTTGAGATACAGAATCTTAAACTAGGTCTAGAAAGACCTACTGATTTGTATTGGGGTTGATCAACCCTTTGCTAACTTAAAATAATTGTACCTGTAATGAACTACAGTATTTCTTAAACCTTGATCATTCTCACATTATATTCACAATTTTTTCATGTATAATTATCACCTTGTTGGGCAAATGAGTTGTAAAATCTGTATTTTCTGGTTTTGTTAAAGATGGTGCTTCCCGTCACCCAGGTGATAATATTAATACCCTTCTTGCTTGAGAAGGGGCTTGGTTATACTACTGTGTGTTGGGGGAGGGTTTTCGCACCAAAAGGTTTTAAAAGGAGAAGCTAGGAGACCATTTTAGAGAGAGTGATCATGTCCTTGTAGAGAAAAAGAGCCCATGGTGTAGCAGAGCAGGAAGCCACGTGGAAGAGGCAGTCAAAATAGCAGAATGGGGGAAGGAGAAGCCAGTTCGTGGAGGAGAAGGAGATAGGGAACAGAGGTGACTAAGATTGGTGAGGTGGAAGCCTTTGATTCTAGGTAAACTTGGATGAGTCAGTGGCTTTGGGAGCCTGAATGGATAGGGAAGTGTTTCCTGCTGTGTATATTTTCTTGACTGCTAGGTGAGAGCTAGGATTAAAGGAAAATGGACCACAAGTTTTCAGCTCTGTTGATTCCTTTCTGTCTGTCCTAATTAAATGTGAACCTGCATTGGCCAGGTGGCTGTGATGGTGGTCGCAGATACTGGCCATACAAACCTATACTATTATTAGTTGTGTAGTATTTTCATTTAAACAAAGTTTAAATTATTTCACTTTAAAAAATCTGACCTCATCCTAAGTAGTGATAGCAGACCTAAACATATATTAACTGCCAAATATAGTTACTGATATTGTTATCAATTTTGAACTTTATATGTTTTTACTCATATTTTAGTGAAAACTTAGAAGTGATTGAGTAATATGTGCTGGCTAAATGAGATTCAGTATTTCCAAGCTTTAATTCTTCATTGACAATAAAGAAGTAAGCAATTTTTGGAAGTTTCAACTGGTAAATGGTAGTTCATGTGTGCTAAACTGATTACCAAACAATGTTAATAGTCTTTTTGTTTCAATCTAGGTCATATTTGAACAAATCTATAGTAATTTACAAGAGCTCTAATAACTGGTTTGTTAGCATGATAAGGTTGAGAGGAGTATTAAATGAGGTGACAAATACGAACTTATGAAATTTTATATGCGCAAATAACTGTGAATTTTTAGCTTAATTTACTTTCCCTACTGTACGAGTTTAAGATAATTTATAAACTGAAGAAAATATCAGGGAACCCCCTGCCTCATGTCTCTAAAATAAATAACCTGAGCCTAGGGCAAAAGCAACAATAGAAACTTTAGAAAGAACAAGCCCTAAATTCTTGATTTGGTTTCCCTTTAAAAAATAATTGTGCTTTAAAAACAGGAATAACACACACACACACACACACACACACACACACACACACTTGCCTGGGTCATTATGTGTTATTGGCTTTATACCAAATTCAAGGTCACCATGGCACTGTGCTCTCTCAGCTTTACCTAAGGAAAAAGGTTATTAAGAGGAACAAATAAAGGGAAATTGGTTATGGGTTAAACTGCTGGAAAGCACTTAAAGGGTTTCCTTTATTTTGCTATTTATTCATGCACAATGTCTTTAGTATTTAAATGTGTTCTTTTTATTGCTGAACCCATTGAGGCAGTCAACTGTATCTTTGTGGAGCTGCTTGTGTGGTGTGAATGTAGGATTGCCATCCTGGGAACCATAATTTAATCATCACACAACTATCATGTAGCGGAAGATATTTGGTCTTACGACATTTACCATACAAGTGTTTGTATGATATATTTAAATTACTTTCGTGCTTCAAAGTATATGCCTCCCTTATGGTGGGACTTTGGGCCTGAGGAATTGGGAATAAGCACAGAGAAGAAAAGAAGAAAACAATTACTTGAGGCACTTTGGTGGGCAACAAACTGAAGTCTTGCCCTTTCTATTCAGTAGGAAATAACAAATTTACAAGCTCTTCACTATTTTGTTATTTTTTTCCCTTAAAATTTGTCAGTAGATTTAAAACCCATACAATAGTTTGTGTGTTCAAGACTGTTAGTACAAAAGAAAAGGATAACAATGAAGGATAATAAAAACGATAATAATGAAAGTAATTCAGGACATTTGTGGACTTGGTTAAAGCATTGACACTATTAGAAAGTGATGTCTAGATCATCCTGCTGAGGTTAGGTTTACTTTGTCACGTGACACAAGGCCTCAGAAACCTGTGTGCTTTTGGACACAGCTAGTTTTATTTCATTCATTTGTTTATTTCTCATTAATATTTACTTGGTCTTTCAGGCTATACTATCTTTTAGAAGTCCTTAATATTTGATTTTGGCCCATGACATTTTCCCAGCTTGTTCAAGTAAAGGACAGTTGTTTCATGCCTAAAATTTGATGTGTTTGATTGGACTTTTGTGAGGTCTTTTTAACATTTCTGGATCTCTTCTCATGTATTTTTGTGCCCTTCTAAACAAACCATGGCCTAATTTTGGTTTAACCAGGTTTTTCAGTATCTATTTTTGGCAGGTGATTTGATCTTAAATGCTTAGTATGAAAATAAACTAATCTGTAATTAAATGGTTGTTTCAACAGAAGGTGAGTGGGATACTTTGATTTTTAGTGACTCAAAATTTCAAATTTGCTTGTGTATTAATGTATTTGTGACTACTACTTCATATGAGAACCAACTTGATATAACTAAAGTCAGGGGAAAGGTCAGTGATGTGATCCCAGTACAGTGAATAAATAGAAGTGCTTTTTATGTAGTTGCAAATATATTACTCTACTGACACATCAACAGAGCAGATTACATGGGCCAATTTAATAAGCAGATAAATAACAGCTCAAGTTTAAAGAATGTTACAATAAAATTGTTAAAATAATAATAAACATTTAACATATGTACTGTATACTATAATGTATATATTATGAACTTTATGACTTATAATAAAAATTTAATAAATCTATAGTAAGCAGTTAGACAGGTGTGAGTAGAGTAGAAATTATATATAGGCCAGATATGGGATGTCACTAGGCCTGAAAGCCCCAGTTATCTAGAAATGGGCAAAACTTGGAAAACAAGGACATTGTCCCCAAGGTGGCCTTTTCTCCCATAGCATATCACTGGTCATGCTGTTTCAACCCCTTACCTCTCATATTGTCAGTTATGTGGTTCAGACTTTCCCGTGACATTTCCTTTTCTAGCATGTTATAATCATGTGGTAGAAGTGGAACAAGGGGGCCAAAGAATAACCTCATGAGACTCCTATACAAGGCCTTACATGACCACTGCTTTAAACATTAAATCCTCAGGACAGTGAGGATGTGACCTACATCAAATAATCTTAAGAACAAAGCTTCTAGGTCCTGTCTGGCTATCTCAGTGGTAGAGCGTCAGCCTGCGTGTGAGAGTCCCAGGTTGGATTCCCAGCCAGGGCACACAAGAGAAGTGCCCATTTGCTTCTCTACCCTTTCCCCTCTACTTTCTCTCTGTCTCTCTCTTGCCTTCCATAGCCAACGTTCCATTGGAGCAAAGTTGTCCCAGGTGCTGAGGATGGCTCCATGGCTTCTGCCTCAGGCACTAGAATGGCTCTGGATGCAAAGGAGCAATGCCCCAGATGGGCAGAGCATCACCCCCTGGTGGGCATGCCAGGTGAATCCTGGTTGGGTGCATGCAGGAATCTGTCTCTCTGCCTCCCTGCTTCACACTTCAGAAAAATACAAAAAAAAAATCATCTTGTCTGTTAATCACAGAGACAGAATTTTGGTAAAACTAAAGCTAACAATTAAGCCTCAGTTGTGTTTCAACTCCAGGCCCAGAAAAGCAGCAAAACCAGACAGAGTGACAACCATAGCTAACTAACATCAGGACCAGATACAATGACTAATGAGTCCCTCCTCTAGCACTGACCAATCAGTAGAGACCTGATCCTGAAAGGACACACCTAGAAAAGCTGATTAATATTCTGTTGAAATCCTCCCCAGGAATCTCCCCTAAGAGTCCCGCATTTAGAGAGAGAGGATAAAAACCCTCAGGATGGAGGACCCAAAGCATTTCTCTATGGAGCACTCCTGTGCCTTCCTACATCCCCATCTCCTACGTATTCTTTCCTGGCATTTTTCTTTCTCCTAAGCTCCAAGTGCACTTCTTTTGTCTCTGTTATTTGTTTCCTGAGCTCATTTCTTCTATGGCTTACTTCTACCTCTGTAACTTTCTAAATAAACTTTCTCTTGTAGTTTGAGTCTTGGCTCTGAATTTTTTCTTAGCCAGAACCCAAGTACAAAGGTAGCTGAACTGAGGTTCAGTCTGACTCCCCTGGTCTAATCCCTGGTGCCGTCTTGCCACCAACAAATCTACAGTGTGTCTGTAAAGTCATGGTGCACTTTTGACCAGTCATCGGTCAAAAGTGCACCATGACTTTACAAACACACTGTATTTCCTCCTCTTAAAAATGAGAGTACTGGCTGACCAGGTGGTGATGCAGAGAATAGAGCATCAATCTGGAACACTAAGGACCCAGGTTCGAAACCCTAAGGTTTCTGGCTTGATTGTGGGCTCAACCAGCTTGAGTGCAGGCTCAACAGCTTGAGCATGGGGTCGCAGGCTTGAGTGTGGCATGGTTGCTGGCATGAGCCCAGAGATCACTGGATTGAAACCCAAGGTTGCTGGCTTGAGCAGGGGGTCACTGGCTTGGTTGAATCCCTTCAGTTAAGCATGTATTAGAAAGCAGTCAATCAATGAACAACTAAGGTGCTACAGCTATGCGTTGATGCTTCTCATCTCTCACCCTTCCTATCTGTCTGTCCCTATCTGTCTCTCTCTTTCTCTCTCTTGCTAAAAAAAAAGTGAATACCTGGCTGATTTGCTTCATGGATAGAGCATTAGCCTGCTGTATGGTCATCCTGAGTTTGATCCCCAATTAGGGCACACAAGAAAAGTGACCATTTACTTCTCTCCCCGTCCTTTTCCCTTCTCTCTCTAATCCTCTTTCATAGACAGTGGCTCACTTGGTTTGAGCATGGGCCCTGGGCACTGAGGATATCTCTTTTGGCCTCACTGTTGGCCGCAGGCACTAAGCATAGCTTAGTTGATTCAAGCATTGGCCCAAGACAGGAGTTGTGGGATGAATCCTGGTGAAGGTGCAAGTGGGAGTTTGTTCCACTAGCTCCTCTCCTCTTACTTAAAGAAAAAAAAAATCGGAATACTAATGTTCTACCTCAGAGTGGCTACTAAAGTAGATGAAACACATAAAGAGAATAATACAGTTCCTTGTTTGTAATCGATATGGACAATTAGGTAATTATTAATTGAACAAGTTCACTTTAAGCTAAAAATCTCTGTAAGACAGTTTCAAGGTATGAATTTCAGAATATAAAAATACTATAACTGCTATATTACCATTTAGCACACAGCACTGGTAGATACAAATCTAACTCTCATACCAGCTCTATCTTTACCCAGCTGTTGAATTTTGGTGAATTTCTGACTTAGATTTCATGTTTATAAAAATAAAGTGATTTCTCTACATCAGTGATTCTTAACCTTTTTTGAGGTACCGAACCCTCCAGTTTCATATGTGCATTCACCGAACCCTTCTTTAGTGATAAATAAAATATGATATTTTCCCCAAATTCAAGACATAGTTATATGTTTTTTTTACTGGTGCACAAAATGAGCCGTGCATGAACATCACCTTGCTCAAAGAACAAAACCAACAAAGTGCATGAACTCACAACAAATTACGGTATTACTTTATTCTGGCCTCCATGGCAGAGGCTTCTCCGAACCCCTGAGACTGACTCATCGAACCCCTAGGGTTCGATAGAACCCAGGTTAAGAACCACTGCTCTACATATTTACTATGATTCTTTTGCTTTTTTGGTCAATGAAAAGCAGTAGTTGAAAACTTTTTAACACTCCTATAAACTTTTAGAAAAGATAGTTACCTAAACAGAATGGCTTTTAGGAGACTGCTGCCTGGATGTGGGTGACTAGATAATCTTTAGAAGTTTGTTCTAGTTATTACAATTACTCCTGATATTATCGCCCATGATTTTGCCTAATATTACAGCACTACTACAGGATAGATTTGATATTTTAAAAGCAGATAGGCAGAATAAGTGGCAAACTGGTGATTAACTTTTGATTTTCTGGCATTGCTAGTATTAAATTGAATATATATATATATATATATATATATATATATATATATATGCCATAATGCAAAGAAAAGAAGAAAAAGAACAGAAAATATTGGGTATCTTGAACAGTGTGGTGTTCAGATAGGAGGGTTTGATTTACTCTATGCTTGCTACTCAAAGTATTTGTGGTCTGTGGTCTTGCTGTATCAGTAGCACCTGGGAGATTGTTAGTAATGCAGAATTTGAAGCCCCACATAAACCTAAAGATTCAGAATCTACATTTTAATAAGATCCATAGTAGATTCTTATGCACATTGAAGTGAGAGAAATACTGCTACATGGTTGTTTTTTTTTAAAGATGCTTTAGAGTTTTAATGTTTTTTACATATTCAACATAAAATATGGACGATGGATAAACAATAGGGGGAAAGACTTTTCAGAAAGGACCTTCCAGAACTCACAGCATCACTCTGGTCAAACAGTATAACAAGAACAGTCATGTGAACAACCATCAAGGTATTTAACAAAGTTTTTTAGTTTAATGGCATAACTGAAAAATAGAGAACCTACCAACCAACCTTCATAAAAATGAACCAGGGATCCTCTAAATCTTGTGAAGCAGTTTCAAAAGGGAAGAGGGGGAGGAGACACAGAACTCTTGAAAATATAATGTTATAATGTATATGGTCAAGGATTCTAACTAATTCCCAAGGTTTCTGCATATATAACCGAGAACTGCATTATTAGAAATATAAATATATAGAGATAAACTAGTATTAAAAACAAACCTTGCTATATAAGCATATGGTATGTCACTTTTTTTCTCTTTATGAGAATAACAGTACAAAGATCTCTAAATGGCCCTTTAACCTAGAGCTCCTAAACAATCACCGCCTGGTCAAGGATGACCTGAAATAACAGCTGTGGGACCCGGGAGCCCCCATTGCCCTCATTTTGAAAAGCATCAAAATTCAGCTCCTAGCCAACCCCACTCACCCTCAGTGCTATGAGTTTATGTGCCTCCAGGAAAAGTAACTGCACTTTGAGGAAGTCCACGGCAAGTCTGAGTATGGAGATGTAGCTAGGAAAAGTAGCATTAAAGATAACATAGGCTGGAGTCATTAGAAAAACTAAAGGAAAGTTTTTAAAAAATTGCTTCCAGTTCAGGTCAAAATTAAGGTGTTGTTAAGTTCTACCAGTTTTGCAGAGCTGTGGATAATTTGCTGTTTTTTTTTTTTTTTTTTTTTAAATAGAAAGAAAATGATGAATCTATAATAAGCATGTTCCTTTGAGAAAACACCATGGTTAAATTTTTGAAGCTGTTGTTAAGTTACTTTAAATTTTGGACATTGTTCAAGGGTAGAGTATATATTGGTTATGATGTGTTCACAGCTGATGTATCTCCAAAAATGTCTTCATGAAGGCTGCCAGCTGCTGAATTTCCTCGATCATGATGGCATTATACAG
The DNA here is from genome assembly GCA_037038555.1 of Rhynchonycteris naso. Lineage (NCBI taxonomy): Eukaryota > Metazoa > Chordata > Mammalia > Chiroptera > Emballonuridae > Rhynchonycteris > Rhynchonycteris naso. The sequence continues at coordinate 62,875,914 of CM073001.1, read as the reverse complement.
AGAGGCCCAAATGCTTCCCACAGACCTATCAAGGAGATTTACTGAGCTCAAGGGATTTCTCTAGAAATCTCCTTCATGAGGTATTGTCTCATTTGGCCTTGCCTATTAGGAATGGAATATTCACCTTGCTTCTATTCTGGGGCTCCACTGGATGTACATAGAATCTTTGAGACTTACCAATGATATTATATATCATTTGAGATTTGATGGAGCTGAGCTTCTTCATGGCTGTGGCATCATCACCCTTGTTCTTAATTCACTCAGGACCAGCCATATGACGTAGATGCTGAAAAAAAAGGTGTGTTATGCAAGAAGTTGTTTCCAGCCTGCAGTCCTACAAAAGTTTTGCCATCTTCCCAGTGAGGTCTTATGTATTTGTATTTGTCCAATTTGAACATGTACCAGGTAATAGTGGATAAGTGTAATATGTCGCCCACTCACATAGAAATAAACATTGATAAGATAGTATTTTTTGAGTTACTACTTGATACGGCAAAAAAAAAAAAATGTTGGTTGTAATAAGATGCATTTAGTCCCAATATTCTTATAAAAATGTCCAATAGCCTAATACCTATGAGTAATCAATTCATTATCATATTCAATAGTAATTATTGCAGCTCATGAGTGTCAGGTATATATACACTAAGCTCTGGAGAAAGTGGGCTGAACAAACGTGACTCAGTCATTTACCCTGCTAGCCTATCCAGTCTATTTGTTGGGGGAGATATACATTAATCAGTTAATCACAAAAATAAATTTACAATTATAAACCCTAATAAGCATTTTAAGTATTGTCAGTTTGGCTAGGCATTTTGGCAGAGGTATTATTGGAATTAAGACGGAAAGAATGAGTAGGAAATAACTAGGATAAGATTACAGGAGCTGAGGCGTGGGGATAGAATTACAAGTTGAGGGACCAACATGAACAAAACCTCATCGAGAGAGAGCGAAGGGCATGTTAAGAATCTGGAAAGAATTAGTGGTTGGAACATAAGTAGTAAAAAGGTAGCCTGAGATGAAGCTGGAGGTATGGTTAGGCAAAAGCCAAATCATGGCCTTAACACATAAGACCTTTAGAAACTTTAAGGGTATAAGGATTTGGGTCCTGCTTAAAATCTTTCAAAGGAAAACCATTGATAAGGTCTAAAAAGTGGAGCATGACATGAAAAAATTTTTTATTATTTATTCATTTTTAAAATTATACTGAGTATGGAGTAGATAATGCATTGGCTAGGAGACTGGGGTGGTGAAAATTTGCAGGTAGACCACTAGGAGAATGATGAGAGCAGTTCAGACAATAAAGAATTAAGGTATTGGTGGTGCTTAAGATAAAAGTGAATGAATTCCAGCAATATAAATGAAGGCCTTGATGAGCTGTTCAAGGGAAAAGGAGGAACGGGGGTTTCTGGCTTTCCACTGTATGACTCAGATAGCTGGCTATGAAGAGGTTTGGGTGGGAGGGATCTAACTTTGGACATGAAGACATTTTTTTTTCTTTTTTATTCACTGAGAGGAGGGAAGGCAGAGACAGACTCCCGCATGCACCCTGAGTGGGCTCCTCCCACAAGGGGGGATGATCTGCCCATCTGGGTCATTGCTCCATTGCTTAGCAACTGAACTTTTCTTAGAGACTAAGGTGGAGGCCATGGAGCCATTGTCAGTGCCCAAGGCCAACTTAGCCCATCAGTCATGGCTGAAGGAGGGGAAGAGAGAGAGAGAGAGAGAGAGAAGCGAGAGGGGGAGGGGTAGAGAAACAGATTGGCGCTTCTCCTGTGTGCCCTGACTGGGAATTGAACAATGGCATCCACATGTCTTGCTGACACTTTACCACTTAGCCAACTGGTCAGGGATGCCATTTTTGAATTCAGATTTTTTTTAAGACAATAAAACTATATTATTAGAATTGCCAATCTTATTACCTAAAATGAGATGAATTTTATTATACATTAATTTTGGCATATCACAAAACATATATACTTTCCGGTGGTTTCTCTGCATCAAGAATGTAAATTACTTTATATTTTATATAGGGTTGTGCCTTTCTACCATTGCCTGACAATCCTCTTTTGTGTCTCATACTGCTGTTGTCCCACATTTTCTTAGCTGGGATGTTGCTTTTCTTGTACATGGATTCTCTTTATTTAATATCTAATAACTTAAGGTGCAATTTTTTCTTTTTGTGATTTCACCAATCTGTCTGTCTATTTTAAGTTAAATTTATTGGGATATAATAACATTATATAAGTTTCTGATGTAGAACTTGATAATATATTATCTGTATATTTTATTGTGTGTACTCACTACCCGAAGTCTAGTCTTTCATCACCATATATTTGACCCAATTTTTCTTCATCCTCCCACAACACCCTTTTCCCTCCAGTGTTGTCTGTGTCTGTGAGTTTATTTTGTATGTTCATTTGCTACTTTTTATTTTATATCTCACATATGAGTGAAATTATATGGTATTTGTCCTTTTCCATCTGACTTATTTCACTTAGCCTGGTACACTCGAGGTCCATCCATGCTGTCACAAATAGCAATATTTCATCTTTTTATGGCTGAGCAGTATTCCATTACAGTGGTACCTTGAGATACAAATTTAATTCATTCTGTAACCGAGCTCGTAAGTCAGTCAACTCATATATCAAATTGCCGATACTGGACCCATGCGCCAAAGTACCAACTAGTGTCAGCTTCCCGAATCACAGCTCATATCTTGGAATTTTGTTCGGATCTCCAACAAAAATACAGACCGAGTCGCAGCTCATATCTTAAAAAAAATTCTTGGTTTGTTCATATCTCAAGGTACCACTGTGTATGTGTGTGTGTGTGTGTGTGTGTGTGTGTGTGTGTATGTGTGTGTGTGTATACCACATCTTCTTTAATAATTGGTCAAAGGACACTTAGGTTGTTTTCATGTCTTGGCCTTTTTGAATAATGCTGCAGTGAACCTGAGGCTACATATATCTCTATGAATAAGTGCTTTCAAAATTTTTTGGTAGATACTCAGAAGAGGTGTTGCTAGGTCATATGATATTTCTATTCTTAGTTTTTTGAGAAAACTCCATACTGTTTTCCATAGAGGCTGGATGGATTTACATTCCCACCAGTACTGTACAGTGGTTCTCTTTTCTCTGCATTCTCTCTGTCTTATTGATGATAGCCATTCTAACAAGGGTAAGGTGATATCTCACTGTGGTTTGGATTTGCATTTCCTTTATCATTAGCAAGTTGAGCATCTTTTCATATATCTGTTAGCCAACTGCATGTCTTAGAAAAAATGTCTGGTGAGGTCCTCTGTCCATTTTTTTTTAAATCAAATTGTTTGTTTTTCTGTTGTTGCATTGTATGAGGTATTATTTGCAAATATCTTCTTCCTTTCCTTTTTGTTTTGGTAAGGGTTTTCTTTGCTGTGCAGAAAAGTTTTAGTTTGATGTAGTCCCATTTATTTAGCTTTGCTTTTATTTCCTTTGCTTTTTAGGTAAAGTTCACAAAAAACCCTTTGAGACCAAGGTTCATAGTTTAGTACCTATGTTTCCTATTTTGAGTTTTATTGTTTCAGATTTTATATTCAAGTCATAAAATCATTTTGAGTTAATTTTTGTGTATGGTGTCAGATAGCAACCTAGTTTCATGTGCACATGGCTTTTCAATTTTCCCAATGCCATTTGTTAAAAAGAATTTCTTTTTCTATTTTATGTTTTGGCTTCTTTGTGGAAAATTAGTTGCCCATATATAGTATATGTGGGTTTATTTCTTGTATCTCAATTCTGTCCAACATCTGTGTGTCTGTTTTTCTGCCAAAAACCTACTATTTTGATTATTGTAGCTTTGCAGTATAGTTTGAAGCCAGGGAGTGTAATATTAAGGTGAATTATTATTTTTATTATTATTATTTACAGGGACAGAGAGAGAGAGAGTCAGAGAGAGGGACAGATAGGAACAGACAGGAACAGACAGACAGGAACGAAGAGAGGTGAGAAGCATAAATCATTAGTTTTTCGTTGCCGTCGCAACACCTTAGTTGTTCATTGATTGCTTTCTCACATGTAACTTGAACGCGGGCCTTCATCAGACTGAGCAACCCCTTGCTGGAGCCAGCAACCTTGGGTCCAAGCTGACGAGCTTTTGCTCAAGCCAGATGGGCCTGTGCTCAAGCTGGTGAGCTTTGGGTTTCGAACCTGGGTCTTCTGCATCCCAGTCCAACACTCTGTCCACTGTGCCACCGCCTGGTCAGGCATAAGGTGAATTATATTTTAAGTGAGAGGAAGGGAGATAGAGAGACAGACTCCCGCATGTGCCCTGACTGGGATTCATCCAGCAACCCCCATCTAGGGCCAATGTTTGAGTCAACTGAGCTATATTTAGTGCCTGAGGCTGACATTGAGACCAACCAAACTATCCTCAGTACCTGGGGTTGACACTCGAACCATTTGAGCCACTGGCTATGGGAGGCAATGGGGAAGTAAAGGGGGAAAAAGCAGGGGAGAGAATCAGATGCTCACTTTTCCTGTGTGTCCTGACCAGGGATCAAACCTGGGATGTCCGTATGCTGGGCTAGTGCTCTAACCACTGAGCAACTGGCTATGGCCAAGGTGCATTTTTAGAATCAAGTTTTTAGTAATAGAGATCCACTATAATATGGCAATTGAAACCTCAGAAGTCAGGCACACTTATGTTCTAAGCCTAGCTTTATCACTTACTAGCTCATGTGTATGAATAACAGTTTGCTGCCCTGAACCTCTCCTGCCCCTCCCAGATGACTGATTGCTGATATATGTAGATACTTTTGAAATGACAGGCACTGTCTCCTAATCCACTGATCCTTAGCTCCTATGTGCTCGCTGCCCATGCTGAAGTGCTGGTGCTCATGCACTTCTGGTCAGATATTTTAATAGCAGTACCCTACCCCCACCCACATGACTGTGTAACTTCCTCATGCACAATATAAACCTCTATCAACATGAAAAATATTTCATTAAATTCCAAGAACCCACTGGAATCAGTATCTTCTGTTCCACCATAACTCATTTTAAAAATTAAGGTTTTGGCCTGACCAGGCACAGTGGATTGAGCGGCTAGAGCAGTGGTTCTTAACCTGGGTTCTATTGAACCCTAGGGATTCGATGTGTCAGTCTCAGGGGTTCTGAGAAGCCTCTGCCGCGGAGGCCAGAATAAAGTAATACCGTAATTTGTTTTGAGTTCATGCACTTTGTTGGTTTTGTTCTTTGAGCAAGGTGATGTTCATGCACGGCTCATTTTGTGCACCAGTAAAAAACATATACCTATGTCTTAAATTTGAAAAAAAAAATCGTATTTTATTTATCACTAAAGAAGTGTTCAGTGAATTTGCATATGAAACTGGTGGGTTCGGTACCTCAGAAAAGGTTAAGAACCACTGGCTAGAGCATTAAACTGGGATGCAGAGGACTCAATTTTGAAACCCCGAGGTCGCCGGCGCAGGCTCATCAGCCTTCAGTGCTGGGTCGCTGGCTTGAGTGTGAGATCATAGAAATGACCCCATGGTCATTGGCTTGAGCCCAAAGGTCGCTGGCTTGAAGCCCATGATCACTGGCTTGAGCCTAAGGTTACTGACTTGAACAAGGGGTCCCTTGCTCTGCTGTAGCCCCTCAGTCAAGGCAGATATGAGAAGGCAATCAATGAACAACTAAAGAAGCCACAACGAATAATTGATGCTTCTCATCTCTTTCCCTTCCTATCTGTCTGTCCCTTTCTCTGTCTCTCTGTAACACACACACACACACACACACACACAAAAAAAAAAAAAAAATTGGTTAAATGGATGGTATGTTTACTTTGATATATAGCAGTAGTAATAGTAAATTTTCATGTATTTGGAAGCCACTAATCCATGAATGTTCATCTTAGTTTCTTTCTTATAAGAACAAACAGTTAGTAAGCATACAAATAGAATAAAAAATATGTTTTATTGTAAAATGGTAGAAGAAAAAAAGTTTTTCACATACTTGTAACAAGCCACACACTTGTTATTTATAAATTATCACACTTAATTAAAAATGTGCTGATCACATATGATTTTTGCCTATGTAATAAAGGGCTTAGAAAATCCTTTAATTCATTGCCTAGCTTCAACAGTAGCTATCTGCAGTTATCATGGATCCACAAACTTCTGTATCTTTATATAGTTATGTAAGGTAGATGCACATTACATTGACACCTCCCTACAATCAGGCACAAGAAAGTCAATTTTTGTTTGGTTTCTATATTTAGTTAAGTATGAAAGAGTGACCCACGTAATCATTTTAGCTTGTTCCTGTAGTGCTTGCTAGTGTGGTTCTTCAAACACAATCCTTGTGCTTTTCTGTATTTTTTGTTACCCCATAAAGTTCCTGCCACATAATGTTGAATCTGTATTTCATGCCCCATGATTTCTAGCTAGTTCATTTAGCTCTGTTTCCTTAAGGTTGATGGAAGGAGAAGGTTCTTATCCTCAGCTTTCTAACAGCGTACATTGAAAAGGATCGCACCTGTCTTAGCCTCTCTAAGCCAGACTGCAAGAAATATTGCAGGCAACAGATAGTTTCATTTTCGATTTAGACACTCATTATTTGATGTTTACAGGCCATTCCTAATTCCGTGTCCAAAATTTATGGTTTGTTCTGGCGATTATCATCACAGCAATCTCCTGCAGCTCAGCTGTGCTCCATGGGGAGCTTGCTTGGCCTTATCAGTCTTCCCTGACGTCTGGAACTGATACAGAGCGCTGCAGCCAAATCACCCCCACTCACAGCCGCTTGTTTTACGACTCCCTAGATGTCGGCCTCACCAACTGGGTTGGCTAGTTTGCACAGTCTTGGTGAGAGGGAAAGTTGGCCCTTGGGAAAGAGCAGTGGTCATTAAATAAAAACTTAACACTTAAGTTTATTAAGTTAAATTTATTGAGTTTTGGTCAGTGCTAAATAATAATGAAGTAAAGGTGTGTTACCTGATTGGCCTTGCAAACTTAAGATGAAGAGTGGCATATAAATTTCCTGAAGAGATGGTAAAATGTTGTCAGAAAATGCTTCAGATTCAGAGGCACATTTCAAATGGTTATTTTATAGTTTCCCTTTGGAATAGACAGCATTTAGTTTTGCCTGTCAGAGACACCGGTGTTTTCTAGGCTCTGTTCAATGGTGTTAATTAGAGCTTACCGAGGGACCTGCATTGATCCTCCATAGAAGAATCACTCACTAAATCTACATTTTTGAAACGATGTGGTGGTACATGCATCTATTACTATGCCATAGGCCAAATGATATTTTATTTTAAATCTTACTCATTGGCCTGAGAATAAGACTATCTTTGGCCACCAGAGCCTCCTTACTTTTGTTCTTTTGTTGTAACAAAACTAGACAAGGGGCCAGGTTTGGTCAGACACGACATCCTATTTCTTCTTTCCTGAACTGGAGACTGTTCTGTACTTCCCTGAGACTTCGCCTTCTGCTGTCAGGCAGGGATAAGGCAGAGTGAAGAATAGAGGAACACCCACAAGAAGCGGGACTGTGAATGAGTTCTTCCTTTTGTCTAACTTTACTCAACAGGTACATTGCTGCTTCTGGAGGGACCAACAAACTAGAAATATTCCTCCATTGGTGTTTTCTTCTAGGAAGTGAAATAAAAATGTTCGTCGTGTAGGGAAATATAACCAGAAGGCAGTAAGTACTCCCAGTAGAAACTTTTGGTACATGGAGATAAGATCTGGAATGAACCCCAATTGGTCTGCCTATTCCAGTACCCCATATTACAGAAGAACTAACTGAGACCCATACAGACAATGTGATTGACCCAACCAAGTTCACACATCCAGTTAGTGGAAAAGTCAGAGACTTAAACCTCTGAATCACTAAGTAGAGATTTTCCCCTCCACATTAGTATTCTGAATGAAAAAGAAACTTAGAAAGATGTATTTGGAATTAGTCTTAGAACTGTCAGTTAGAATAGAGAAGGGTTTTCTTTGAAGTTGCATTGTGAATTGTAAATTTGCATCATTCTGTTAGCAGGGTGCTAGGTGAGTCTGGGACAACTCTCTAGCTGTTCACTGCCCTTAGGTTTTCTCCCTTTTGAAACGCTTTTATTTCCCCAGATTGACCTAAATGCCATCCTCAGGCCTGCTATCTAAGTATGGTCAATATTCTACATATTTCCTAACAAATCTTCTTCCTATTGTCCTTTCCTGATAACAAGTATCCATCAGCCTTTGGAATTTAAAATTAAAATAACTAAGACATTAAAAAAACGGTAAAATAAAGCAATTATAATTATATCTCTTACCATCCCTTTCATTTTATACAGTGGGTTAAATTCTTTTCCTAATCCTGAATGAAAAATCAAGCAATCTCAAAACTTTTTTAGTTATCCTAGTCTTTTATATCTCTCCCTCTTTGTAATTAGTTATTGCAATATAATAGTCAAAACTTCTGTCTTAATTTAAATTGAACCCTTATTTCCTACAGTTTAGGTCTATTGTAGAAAGGAGATCAATAGATGGGAAAGAGATCTTATTGCCTTTTAAATTTATTTTTTCCACTTTTCTAATGTGGAGCAAGGGGAACAAAGAGAGCTAAGGGAAACAGGAAAGTTATTGCTGGCTCTGTGGGTGTTGAGAGCTGCTTCTCTAGACTAGGTCTATTGGTCAGGGTCCCAACAGGGGAAAATGTGATGTACCAAGCTGTTAATTTGAGAAGAATATATTAAAAGGCTTTTTTTACATGGTATAGACAAGGTGGAGGAACCAACAAGGGGTAGACTAAAGACCTAGCAACTGCTGAGAGCCCACTCACCCCTGGGCCTAAAGGAACAAATAAGGGAGTAGACCTGGACCTGGCAGGATAATTATATTAAAAGGGCTGCTTGTCGGGAGCTGTGGTTTTCAGGAGAGAAACATAGTAAGCTTACAGCAACCCCTCAGAGTAGCAACTAGAAAATAAATACCAAGCCTTACTCTCCCACCACCCTCCTAACCTCTCTTTGGTCAAACCTACCTGAAAGCAGGGAACAAGGGAATATCTTTATGATGTTTGGGCTGCAAGGGCAGAGAGTGTAGTGAACGATGGTAGAGAGTGAATCAGGAGGGCAAATGAACAAAACTGACACAGATGCTTCCACGGCAGTCTCTATTTCACCTGCAATTTACTTGTGATTGTTTCTTCTACAGCTGACTGCTTATTCTCGAAGTCCAGAAGTTGCTATTTAGCTCAGCTCAGCTTTATTTACTGATCTAGGCAATGATCTTGAAAAGAACCAAGATGACCTCAAACCAGCTATCTTGGCAGGAGGCTCATATCTGGACTATGGGAAATGTTCAGACATTTAAAATTCAGTCACCTTTTCTGCCTATTCATCAGCAGACTAGCCAGCCACCACTCACCAAGTAGATTTCTCAAGAGAGTGTTTACATTCGCCCACTGAATCTCAGCTGCCAGGCACTCAGCTCATGCTTTCTAAATGGTCCCATTGAAGTCTCTTGTACCAGACTTATGTGGATGAGGGTTTAAGAGGGTGGATGGGAACCCCAGATTAGCTTTGTCCATGTCCATTCAAAAAAACTTCCCCAGTCTTCACACATGTCAACCTTTACACCTTCATTATAGATGAGAGGTTTCAGAGTCATATAACTATTTCATCAGTATTTCTTTTGAAAATCATTATTTTGGTCTGGCACATTAGGGTGAAATGCCCTTTGTGTATCTTGGCACTTTAATTAAAGCTGAACATTTTTAATGAAATAAAGGCAAAAGGAAGTTTTTAAATATCGGATAGAGTTTGGGAGTAGGAGGTGTAGGGAAGGAGAGAATATTCTTGAACAAGACTCATTGATGACTCTCAAATTATACCACCTAAGTATTTATTCTGATTGCACATAGTTATATCCTGTTTGTGTGGTGTTTTATTCTATTAAAAATATGTGCAAAAATCAAGTTTTATAGCAAATAATATTTTTAATAGACTAAGTATACTTGCTATAAATGAGAATATACCTAAAAAGAATATACTTATTCTCTTTATTTATGAAGAAATTTTAATTTTAAAGGAAATTATGTGCTAATTTATCTAAAAAGAAACTTTTCAGATTTCAAGTTTCTTGTATGTGGAGCCTATTTAATTTTTTTTCATTCTGTAGAATCTGAAACTCTTTGAATTATGAACCTTGAAAGTGTTCACTGAAGATAACTATAATAGAAAGGATTTATTTTAATAAAAAAAAATAAATCTATTGTATTCTTATTTTGTAATGTTGAAAATAAACATGTTTTTAAGACACAGATTATAGTTGATGGTGAAAGTAAAAGTAATAATCAGAATGGTGGAAATTGATCTGATCTGGATTTTACATGTATGGGCCATGAAAAACCTTTGTTGGTCTGTAAACTCTCTAAAGCTCTGTAAACTCTGTAAAGTGCACTGTTGGGTGAAGTTTGACATACTGAGCATAATTAAACTTGAAAACCTGGCTTTGGAAACAAAAAGAGTGGGAATTAGACTTCTGAAACTGGAGGAATGGCAGAAGATAAAATTTTAATGAGACGAGTGTTGTTCTATTAGTTTACCTCCCAGAGCATTGTGTAGAGACAGAAAAATTGCTAGAGAACAGCAGTTCTATTTAAAAGATGAAAAATAATTTATTTGATCTATGTGTATAATGTCATATCATTGCTTATTAGACTTTAGAGTGGTTTTGAATATGAAAAAAAGCACCTGCCAAAAGAATTCAAGGTTTAATTGACAACATAAAACACTGTGTTCTTCACTTTCTTACAGATGCTCTTATATTAGCATCACAGATGTTTTCTTCATGGTAGGTATGCTCCTGAAACTGGATGCTGGTTAATGCTTTATAAAATCAAAAGAATTTCTAGAATGAGCCAGATCTTCTTCTAAAATATGCTAAGAACTTTTGACAATGACTCAGTAAAGGAATTTTGGAAGTTGAGATGTCAGTAAACATATAATATACAATTGAGCCATTAATTGAAATCAGAAGATTTGAAAAACTTTGACCTAGATATCCACATTTTGCTTACTTTGACTATCTTAAAAATTATACTCTTTTCAACAGCTCAGTGTCCTGTGTAACAAGATCTTTATAATCTTTCTATTGACCATAACCAAATCCTCCTCAACTAGATCAGTATCATGTTTTAGATGTTTATTTATTCATAGATCAGTCAATCATTTTTAAATATTCATTCAAATCAATAAATACTAAGCATGCATATAGCCAAGCACTGCTCTGAATATAGCAGTGAATGAAATAGTTTCTGCTCTCTACCCTCTGTTGTTTCGCAATTACTTTTATTGCTAATAATAAATATAATTTATTAAATGACAGCTACGACCCTACATGCTTTTATGTGCATTATCTTATATAATTTTCATGACAACCTGTAAAGGAAGTATTGTCATCCTCATTCTATAGATGAGGAGACTACAGCTTAACTTACATAACTGCCATGTGATCATCTTGTTAATAAGTCTTGGCACTAAGTATTAAAAAATATTCACCTGATTCGCCTATTATACCAACTTTTTTTTTCTTTTTTTTACAGAGACAGAGCGAGAGTCAGAGAGAGGGATAAATAGGGACAGACAGACATGAACGCAGAGAGATGAGAAGCATCAATCATCAGTGTTTTGTTGTGGCACTTTAGTTGTTCATTGATTGCTTTCTCATATGTGCCTTGACCATGGGGCTACAGCAGACCGAGTAACCCCTTGCTCAAACCAGCAATCCTGGGTCCAAGCTGGTAAGCTTTGCTCAAACCAGATGAGCTGCGCTCAAGCTGGCGACCTCGGGGTCTCGAACCTGAGTCCTCCACATCCCAGTCAGATGCTCTATTCACTGCTCCACTGCCTGGTCAGGCTATACCAACTTTTAATAGCAGTTTAACGCAAATGATATTTTAAATATAATGCAATTGATATAAAACATCCTGAACAAGCCAAGAAAAAAAAGTCCAGTTTCAAATGCACAGAAATTATTTTTATGCCAATATCACAAATGATGGATTTAGTCAGTTTTGATTGTCACACTACACAGATTTCTTATTTCATTGTTTTAAATCATCCATCCCCAAAACAATGTACTTATAAAGAAAGAACAATAAAGCGCGTGTGTGCGTGCACACACACACACACAGACAAGCCACAAGACTGAGAGATTTCCTATTTTGCTGTTAAAGAAACAAATAAAACCATCATTTTGTAAAACAAATAATTAAAAAAAGAACAGAAAATAAAAATAGTCTCAGAATAAAAACAGTTCTTAGATTTAAATAATGGGATTGTATCTATTTTTGTATTTTCACCATGAGTCCTGACAGAAGTATTTAGGAACAGTTAATGTACACAGTATTTTTGGGTCTTGCCTCAAATATAAGTAAAACTTAGAATTTTGAACATATTTCCTTCATTTAATAGTAAGCATAGCATAGGAACAGTCACTGACCTAGGAGCTGGCAAGTTCTGTAAAAACATGCCATTAAGCAAGGGTCACAGAAGTAGCTTAATGCTGAATTACTGATTTAATTACTCCATCAATTAAATTTATAAAGTCCTTCTTTTCAATTTTTTTCTAGTTAAGAACAATGTAAGTTCCAGAGTCTGCTGGGCTTGAGCGGAGAACAACACTGTAGTCGATACTAAAATTACAGAGTTAAGACAACAATTTATAACATGAGGCAGAGTTCAAATAAAAGATGTTCAAAAGTTTCTCAGGTATTATAAATGAAAAATGTAGAGAAATTAGTGGAAACAAATAAGAAGGGTTTTAATTTTTATATTTTATCTTTCATTGTGGTGCTGAGATTAAAGTGTCAGAAAGAAGATATAGAGCAATATTTTTCACCGCTGGTCTGCAGACCACTGCTGGTCCACCAGAAATTTCATACTGGTCTGCAAAAGAGTTAACCACTCTGATGTTATATGAAGATTATAGACTTAATGATCTTAACTGAATTTGCTTATGCATAGGGAGATTGCCACTTATCAGCTGCTATCATTGATGAAAATACTATTGAGCTTGTCTTAGATAAATTTAGAACTTACAGCCTCCTTCAAACAACCTTTTGCACCTTGCAGAGCATTTATGAATAATGTGCAATAGACAAAAAATAATCAGGCAAACTTATCTAGTATTCAATGCTATACAGAATGCGACATAGGATATATAGAAATACTTCCATTCTTCCAAGATTTTTGGATTGCTGCAGACATCAACCAGAAATTTATATTTTATATAAGGTCAACATTTAAGAATGTTAGTTTACAACTTTGACCATTATTACTCTGAAAATGAGGATTCCTATAAAGGTAACCTCTGGCTCAATAACCCATTCGTGGAAGATATCAATTCCTGTTCCTTTAATCATTATGAAAAGAAACACTTATATATTTATCTTTTGATGTCACTCTGGGGTCCAAACATAGAATGTAATTATTGTCACAACTTTGGATATTACTGGAAGAAGAATATACATCTCTTAGTTACAAAACTATTACATTTTTAATAGTACTTTATACTATCTACTGTATAAAAAGACTTTTTTTGGTCCTACCACTAGTAAAAACCATGCAGAGAAACTGAATGGATGTCATGAAACACTTCATCTCTCGGAAACAAAACTGCAGCCTCGGTTATCAAGTCTTCTTGCAAAGAAGTAACAGCCAATTTTACACTAGTTTAAAATTTTTTTTAATTTTTATTTATTCATTTTAGAGAGGAGACACAAAGTGAGAGAGAGAGATAGAGAAAGAGAGAAAGGGGGGAGGAGCTGGAAGCATCAACTTCCATATGTGCCTTGACCAGACCAGTGCAGGGTTTTGAACTGGCGACCTCAGTGTTCCCAGGTCGACGCTTTATCCACTGCGCCACCACAGGTCAGGCTACACTAGTTTTACTTAAATTAAATACTACTCTCCAGTAATTTCAGTTGTACTCTATTAAAAAAAAGATTTTTTACTGTTCATCTGGTTAATTTTTTTTTTATCAGAGACAGGGACAGAAAGAGGGACAGATAGGGACAAACACATGGGAGGGGAGAGAGATGAGAAGCATCAATTCTTCGTTGCAGTATCTTACTTGTTCATTGATTGCTTTCTCATATGTGCCTTGACCAGGGGGCTACAGCAGACTGAGTGACTCCTTGCTCAAGCCAGCGACCTTGGGCTCAAGCTGGTGAGCCTTGTTCAAACCAGATGAGCCTGTGCTCAAGCTGTTGACCTTGGGGTTTTGAACCTGGGTCCTCTGTGTCCCAACCTGACACTCTTTCCACTATGCCACTGCCTGGTCAGCCTTTATCTTGTTATTTTAAAGAATTTTTATTTTATAGTATTATAATTAAAAGATAATGGCTTTTATTGCTGCCTTAGCAGTCCCCAAAATAATTCTCCCATTTTCACTGGTAAAAAAGTTGAAAACTGCTGATATAAAATGAAGTACTTGAATTGAGTATTGAGTTAATGAACTAAGAATTTTTCTATTAAATGGGAAGAACTTACAGCATTCTAGGATAAAGGTTTAGGGTATGGAAAAGCATAGAAAAATCAGTCAACAGGTGTAGTTCAGGAAATGCAAGTGTTAGTAACAATAATAACTGCTAACATTGCTTGTGCCCTTCTATTTGCCAAAACATGTACATTCTTCATCCCATTAGTCCTTAAAATAATCCTATAACAATATAATTACTATTTTATCTCTATTTTATAGGTACAAATAGTAAGATTTTGGAGAGAATTTGTCCAAAAACACATAGCTGTCAAGGAATAGAGCATAGATTCAAACACAATTTCAACTAAATCCACAAACATCTATGCTATTTTGCTCATTATTTTTAAAAAATACATTTATAGGCCCTAGCCAATTTGCTCAGTGATAGAGCATCGACCCAGCATGTGGATGTTCCAGGTTTGATTCCCATTCAGGGCACACAGGAGAAGCAACCATCTGATTCATCACCCCTCCCCTTTCTCTGTCTCTCTCTCTCTCTCTTTCTCTGTCTCTTCTCCTTTTCCTGCAGCCATGGCTTGATTAGAGTGATTTGGCACCAGGTGTTGAGGATGGCTCCAGTTGCAACAGAGCAAGGGCTCCCGATGGGCAGATTATCACCTCCTTGTGGGCTCATTGTAGATCCTGGTCAGGGCACAAGCGGGAGTCTGTCTCTGCCTCCCCTACTCTCACTAAAATAAAAAACAATACATTTATATAATTTATATAAAATATTAATTTGGGTTTAAGTTATAGCTCATTCAAGCTAGTAAATATAGCCTGAGTTTAGGCTCAGTTTAATTTGATCCTACCTCTTACTGCTTTTCCTCTTGGGATATGATATTTAAACTTACTGAACTTCAGTGTCTTCATATGCACATATATGAACAGTTATTGGGAATGGCATCTGAGATGGTACATGTACAGTACTTTGCTGTGGTGAATATATCACGATTTTAGGTTTCCCCTCACTGACCCCAGCTGCATCTCAGCGGGCAGCTGCCTGAGGCGACATCTTATTTTCCTAAACAATATAAAAGTTCAAGACACTTGCAATTTTTAGCTTATTTCCCTTGGTAGGTAAGTCATTCTATTCTTAGCAGGTTATTTTTAAAACCTTATTCCAAGTCTCAGAGTTAATGCTTTGTTTGTTTTAGTTTCATTTTCATAGCACAGACCTTGCTTCAGAAAGAGTTTTAGAACACCCTGTCAGAATGTTTTCCTCACATGCCATTTCATACAGTGGCATTCTAGAAAAAGAGATTTTATTTGTTATGCTTGTCTATTTGTATGTCTTTCATGCCTAAAAAATGTTCACTAGAGTCCATGCCTCTTCTATGTGTTAAGTATAAAATATTTTTAAAGCTATTTCTGAAGAAAAGAACCAAAGGCATCATTTTCATCTTCACCATGAAATAAAGAATTTCCATTTAAAAGAAGATGTGTTATTTTAAAAGGTTGAATAAAATGATACACATTTAAAATACAGAAACAAAAAACTACAAAACAAACAAAATCATTTTTTTTTTCTTTTTGTTTAAATTTTATATGGGGCACCTTTCTGCACTGATAACATTTTCATTTGATTATGGATTAAAATTTTATTTGCTTCAAAACTCATCCCTTAATATTTGAAGCTTCATAAGTTTTTTGAGGTCAGTATCATGGCCTTCTTAATTTAAACATCTTTTTTGTTGTACCATTTCTGATTTATATTATGGTTATGTTTCTTACACATTTCAATGACTACTTAAGCAAGAAATTGTACAATAAAAGTAACATATTATTCTTTAATCCTTCATTTTAAAAAACATGGCCCTTTCATAGAATTTTAAAGTTAGAAAAAACTATAGAAATAATTTGGGGAAAACTTTTGTTTAATGGGTGTGGAAGTTATCTCCCAGAAGTGTCAAGGGATTTGCCAAAGATTACCTTCATACAGTCTTTATTTTATTTTCTATTATTCAACAATTGACGTTTGAACTTCTATTATGTGCAAAGCATGATGCTTGATGCTGAAGGAACAAATTTCAGGTAACACATTCCCCTAAAGGGTCATATAGACTAGTGAGAGAAATGCATGAGAGTAAGCAATTAACCATAGGACAAGTGCTAATGAAGTAAGTTCTCCACAAGCCTTTCCGTAATTCCAAAACTGAAATCGTTTTTTGTTTTTTTTTTCTCTTGTTTTGTTTTGTCCTGGTTTTCTCTTTGAAATGACCATCTCAGTTCAAAGCATCATTAGCCCATCATCACTGCTGGAAACCTGGACACCAGCTTAGTTCTCTTTTCTTCATGCCCCACCCTCACCCCAGAACCTGTCAGTTATTATCCTATCTACCTTATTTATACAGAGTTTTTAAAACTATTACTGCAACCATCTAACTTTAACTTTTTTGCCTGTCTTTGTTCATAATCTCTCCAGATAGATTGTGCAGACTCCAGCCAGGTCGATGTATTTGAAATAATGATTTGTTTATGTCACTCACCTGCCTAACTTCTATGACTCCACCCCTATAGAATAAACTTAATTTTTTTACTATGGAAAAACCCAAAATTTGACCTTCCCTCACATTTTTTTATACTAGCTACTAAATGCTCCATAAGAATTCTTGCCTTTGCTATGGCTATCCCCATCCTCCTAGAATGGGCTTCTTTTTTTTTTCTTTTTTGACAGAGACAGAAAGAGTCAGAGAGAGGGACAGATAGGGACAGACAGACAGAAAAGGATAGAGATGAGAAGTATCAATTCTTCATTGCAGCACCTTACTTGTTCATTGATTGCTTTCTCTCTTTCATCCTCTCTTGGCTGATCCTTACATACCCTTTACTACTCAATCGATACCTTCATCCTTAATGAGTGTGCTGCTCCTATTTCTACCACTAGATGTTCACTCTTCAAAGGCAGGCACTAGGTCGAATATATCATTGGTGCTTAGTTTGGTACCTGGCATATAGTATGTAATAAAAGTTTCTTGAATAGGTTAAACTATTTATTGAACCTGATGTTATAAAAGAAATATAAAAATATATAGGAGAGTATTATGGAAGAAAATAACTAATTCCAACAGGGAAGATTAAAAAGGACTCCATCTAGAATTTAGTAATTGAGTTGAATCTTAAATAAAAAAGTTCATAATCCAAAAAGTAGAAGACAAGAAATAAAAAATGAGAAAATTCCACAAGCTCTATGCTTGGGTTATTATTATATTGCATAGAAAATAAAGGACCCATTAAATTATTCCATTAATAATTAATGAGTAAATGTAAGAGTAGATCATATTTGACCTTGAACACCATGATCAAGAGTTTGTTCTTAATTTCATTAAAATGGGAGTGAAGGATTTTAGAATAAAAAAGGGTCATGATTAGACCTTGAGTGTTTCCAAGAGTAAACATCTTAAGTTTTGTGTTTGTTTTTTGCTATTTTATTCTCAAATAAAGAGTGTCTTTTGTCAAGGTAGAGACTCATAATACAATTAGAAACAGGAGATCAAGAGATATATTTTAGAACATCTAATATATTTTAGTGCCATCTAATATATTAGTGCCATCTAATATATTTTCTGAGGTGAGGGAAATGTTCCATATTTTTGCTTTGTAATACAGTAGTCATTAGACACATGTGGCTGTTGTTCACTTTAAGAAATTGAATTTTGAGCACACCAAGGCAGTCAGGAGGCACGAAAGAACCAGCGGGGTCTGAGCTGACAGATACACTGTGTAGCCTAGCGGCCAGCCATCGGGCGGACAAGAGCAGGGCACAGCCATGATCACATCAGCTGGGCTGAGTGAAAAGCTGAGTGAACAATCAATCAGAAGAAAGAAAAACAATTTATGCACATTTCAGTGGTTCCAGGTTTTGATTTAGCATGTGACATAGAGCTGCAGGCATCTGAAAGCACAGCACACTGCATTGTTCCATGTTTCTCCATCCTAACCAGGGCTCAATGGCTGGGTTTTCCCATTCTGTGGCTGCCATGGAAATGTAGTGATGATGCTGAATTTGTCAAGATAGAAGTGGAATTACAATATTACAAACTGGAATACCAGGCAGGTACTGTTGAACCATACTTCTCATTGAAATGTGAAGTAGTATGGGAGCCAGGCTTCAGTTCTCCTAAAAGGGGAGAATTTGTTCTTTGCATTGATGAGAGAGAGAGTCTGCCACTAAAATGTGTCACACAGAATATACTTCTTGGGGGAGGAGCAAGATGGCGATGGAGTAGGCGGACATACCAACATCCAACTCCCAGAACCAAAGTGGATTATAACTCAATTTTAAGAACCATCATCTGGATAAACCAACTTTGAACTAAACTAAGTGGACTCATCAACCAAGGAACACAGAAGAAGCCACATTGAGACTGGTAGGAATAGCGAAAACGCGAAGAGGGCTGCCCAGCTAACCGGAGCAAACTGCAGCCCGGAGAGACCCACGTGGCGGGAGGAGAGTTTGGCAGAGAGGGAGGGACCTGGGTCCCAGGAACCAAGCCCCAGCCTGCAGTCCAAGAGCCTAGAAGAGGCGTTTGGACAGTTTTGAGCTGTGAAACAGGTGAGGGAGCTCCCAGGCCTACAGTGTGGAGTATTAGGTCCCTTCCTATTCTGCTGAGGGTTGCTGAAGGATATGGTGGTGGCAGGATGCTGAAACGTGGTTCTGTCGGCAGAGGCGGAGGCCAAGACGGTGTGAGCTCGGTCTAGCCCAGCAGGGGCGGAGGGGACGTGGGAAAGCGGTCCGGAAGCTGCGGACCGCCTGTAGTCCCACCTGTGGGGACAAAGCGGGAGGCCAGGAACGGGCAGAGATCTGCTCTGAGACCCTGTGCAAGCCAGCCCTGACTGCGGGGATGGGGCTAGGACCAAGGACGGGCGAGGGGCTCACAGCTGAGCTCACACTACCAGCCCCACCCAGCTGGAGAAAAGCGGTTTGCCATCCTACATGCAAGAGTGGGCTCCAAACATGGGGGTGGGGTAGAGTCTGGGAAGAGCGGAAGTCTGCAGCTGAGCAGAAGCCAGCAAACACACCCGCCCTAATAATCCTTGGTTTGCAACCCTGCGCAGAAGGGCCCTGGCCTCGAGGGCGGGGCTAAAGCTCCAGAGGGGCAAAGGCTCACAGCTGAGAGCAGGTCAAAAGCCCCGCCCAACCTGCGAAACTGTGGCGAGCAGGCTCTGACTGCAGGTTCTGGGCGGAGGTCCAGAAACAGGCTGGGTCCGCAGCTGAGCAAAGGTGCTTACCTCTACCCTTGGTGCTGAGGCCTGTGTCTTGAGTGACAGCCTCTCCTGCGGAGGATAGGCGGAAATCACAGCAAAAGCCACTGTGGGCCGGCGCTGGCAACGCCCATACCCAACTGCCCTAGGCAGCGGCAGAGGGGGTGGCGGGCCTGCAGACAGACCACACCTAGAGAACACAAAGGAACACCTACTGGACTCCAGTGGCCACAACTTGCTTATACACAGAAAAAATGGGCAGGCAGAGGAATGCAAACCAAATGAATCAAGAGAAATCCCCAGAGAAGGACCTGAATGAACCAGATATAACCAAATTATCAGAAGCAGAATTTAGAATAATGATAGTTAGGATGTTCAAAGAAATTAGAGCAACAATGGATAGTCATTATGAACACCTAAATAAAGAGATAACAAGTATAAAAAACAAAATTGAAATAATAAAAAAGAATCAGACAGAAATGACAAATACAGTATCAGAACTGAAGACCACAATGAAAGGAATTAAAAGCAGGATGAATCACGCTAAAGATCAAATAAGCGAGTTAGAGGACACAATAAACAAAGTTACAGAGCAGAGAAGAAAAAAGAAAAGAGACTCAAAAAATGTGAGGAAACTTTAAGAGAGCTCTGTGACAACATGAAGAGAAACAACATTCGCATCATAGGGGTGCCTGAAGAAGAGGAGAGAGGACAGGAAATGGAAACTTTGTTCAATCAAATCATAGCAGAAAACTTCCCTAAATTAAGGCTGGGAAACACTCCACACGTTCAAGAAGCACACAGAACTCCATTAAAGAGAAACCCAAAGAGATCTACACCAAGACACATCATAGTTAAAATACCAAAGCTAATGAATAAAGAAAAAATTTTAAAAGCTGCTAGAGAAAAAAAGGCTATCACCTACAAAGGAGCCCCCCTAAGAATGACATCGGACTTCTCAACAGAAACACTTGAGGCCAGAAGGGAATGGCAAGATATAATCAAAGTAATGCAGAACAAGAACCTACAACCAAGACTACTTTATCCAGCAAGGCTAACATTTAAAATTGAAGGAGAAATAAAGAGCTTCCCAGAAAAGGAAAGCCTCAAGGAATTCATAAAAACCAAATCAATTCTGAAAGAGATACTAAGGGGCCTGTTGTGAACAGTTTAAAGGGAGGAAAAAATAGAGCAAAAGAAGAATACAGCTTTAAAGAATAAAATGGCAATAAATAACTACATATCAATAATAACCTTAAATGTAAATGGATTAAATGATCCAATCAAAAGACATAGGGTAGCTGCATGGATAAAGAAACAGGACCCATACATATGCTGTCTACAAGAGACACACCTTAAAACAAAAGATGCACATAGACTGAAGGTAAAAGGATGAAAAAAAATATTTCATGCAAATGGAAATGAAAAAAAAGCCGGAGTAGCAGTAGTTATATCTGACAAAATGGACTTTAATAAAAAGGCTGTAGTAAGAGATAAAGAAGGACACTACATAATGATAAAGGGAACAATTCAACAGAAAGGTATAACTATTATAAATATCTATGCACCAAATATAGGAACCCCAACATACATAAAGCAGACTTTGATAGATATAAAGGGCGAGATTAACAGCAATACTATCATAGTAGGGGATTTCAATACCCCTCTAACATCACTGGATAGATCCTCGAGAAAGAAAATTAATAAAGAAACAGCAGACTTAAAGGAGACACTAGATCAACTTGATTTAATAGATATCTTCAGAACTTTTCACCCTAAAGCAGTAGAATATACATTCTTCTCAAGCGCTCATGGTATGTTTTCTACTATAGACCACATGTTAGGACACAAAAATGGTCTCAATAAATTTAAGAAGATTGAAATCATATCAAGCATTTTCTCTGATCACAATGCCATGAAACTAGAAATTAACCACAAAAGAAAAACTGAAAAATACTCAAACACTAGGAAACTAAATAGAATAATATTAAATAATGAATGGATTAACAATGAGATCAAAGAAGAAATAAAAAAGTTTCTAGAAACAAATGATAATGAGCATACATCAACTCAAAATTTATGGGACACAGCAAAAGCAGTTTTGAAAGGGAACTTTATAGCACTACAGGCATATCATAAGAAGCTAAAAAAAGCTCAAATAAGCAACCTGACCCTGCATCTAAAAGAACTAGAAAAACAACAACAAATAAAACCCAAGACAAGTAGAAGGAAAAAAATAATAAAGACCAGAGCAGAAATAAATGACATAGAGGCTAAGGAAACAATACAGAGGATCAATGAAACCAGAAGTAGGTTCTTTGAAAAGGTAAACAAGATTGATGAACCTTTAACTAGACTCACCAAGATAAAAAGAGAGAGGACTCAAATAAATAAAATTAGAATGGACAGTTGAGAAATTACAACTGACACAACAGAAATACAAAGCATTGTAAGAAAATACTATGAAGAACTCTATGCCAAAAAATTAGACAATCTTGGTGAAATGGACAAATTTCTTGAATCATATAATCTTCCAAAAATCAATCTGGAAGAATCAGAACACGTAAACAGACCAATTACAAGAAATGAGATCGAAACAGTTATCAAAAAACTCCCAAAAAAGAAAAGTCCTGGGCCTGATGGCTTCACAAGTGAATTCTATCAAAAATTTAAAGAAGAACTAACTCCTATCCTCCTCAAGCTATTTCAAAAAATTCAAGAGGAAGGAAGACTTCCAAACTCCTTTTATGAGGCGAGCATAATTCTGATCCCAAAACCGGGCAAAGTCAACACAAAGAAAGAAAATTATAGGCCTATATCCCTGATGAATTTAGACGCTAAAATTCTCAACAAAATATTAGCCAACCGGATCCAGCAATATATGAAAAAAATCATACAACATGATCAAGTGGTATTTATTCTCGAGAGGCAAGACTGGTTCAATATTCGCAAATCAATCAATGTGATTCATCACATAAACTAAAGGAAGGACAAAAATCACATGATAATTTCAATAGATGCAGAAAAGGCATTTGATAAAATCCAGCACCCATTCATGCTCAAAACTCTTAGTAAAGTGGGAATACAGGGATCATTTCTTAACATGATAAAGGTCATCTACAACAAACCTACAGAAAATATAATACTAAATGGACAAAATTAAAAGCAATCCTCTTAAGATCAGGAACCAGGAAGGGATGACCCCTTTTACCGCTCTTATTCAACATAGTTCTGGAAGTCCTAGCTACAGCAATCAGACAAGAAGAAGAAATAAAAGGCATCCAAAATGAAAACGAAGAAGTAAAACTGTCACTATTTGCAGATGATATGATATTGTATATAGAATACCCTAAAGTCTCAGTCAAAAAACTACTGGACCTTATAAATGAATTCAGCATGGTGGCAGGATATAAAATTAATACTCAGAAATCAGAGGCATTTTTATATACCAACAATGAACTGTCAGTGAAAGAAATTAAGGAAACAATCCCCTTCACTATTGCAGCCAAAAAAATAAAGTACCTAAGTGTAAATTTAACCAAAGAGGTTAAGGACTTGTACTCAGAAAATTATAAAACATTGATAAAAGAAATCAAGGAAGATACAAACAAGTGGAAGCATATACCATGCTCATGGCTAGGAAGAATAAACATCATTAAAATGTCTATATTACCCAAAGCAATTTATTAATTCAGTGCAATACCAAATAAAATACCAATGACGTACTTCAAAGATATAGAACACATATTCCAAAAATTTATATGGAACCAAAAAAGAACACGAATAGCCTCAGCAATCTTAAAAAGAAAAAATAAAGCAGGAGGTATCACTCTTCCAGATATCAAGGTTTACTATAAGGCCATTATACTCAAGACAGCCTGGTACTGGCATAAGAACAGGCACATAAATCAATGGAACAGAACAGAGGAGCCAGAAATAAACCCACAGCTTTATGGACAACTGATATTTGACAAAGGAGGAAAGAACATACAATGGAGTACAGACAGCCTCTTTAACAAATGGTGTTGGAAAAATTGGACATCTACCTGCAAAATAATGAAACTAGACCATCAGCTTACACCATTCACAAAAACAAACTCAAAATGGATAAAAGACTTTAATGTAAGCCGTGAAACCATAAGCATCTTAGAAGAAAACATAGGCAGCAACCTCTCCGACATCTGTAGCAGCAATATATTTGCCTATTTATCTCCACGGGCAAATGAAATAAAAGGCAAGATATACAAATGGGACTATATCAAACTAAAAAGTTTTTGCACAGCTAAAGACAATAAGAACAGAATAAAAAGGCAAACTACACAATGGGAGAACATAGTCGACAGCACATCTGATAAGGGGTTAATAACTAAAATTTATAAAGAACTTATAAAACTCAACACCAGGAAGACAAACAATCCAATCAAAAAATGGGCAAAAGAAACGATTAGAAATTTCTCCAAAAAGGACATACAGATGGCCAATAGGCATATGAAAAAATGCTCAACATCACTAATCATTAGAGAAATGCAAATTAAAACCACAATGAGATATCACCTCACACCAGTCAGAATGGCACTCATCAGCAAAACAACACAGAATAAGTGCTGGCGAGGATGCGGAGAAAAGGGAACCCTACTGCACTGCTGGTGGGAATGCAGACTGGTGCAGCCACTGTGGAAAACATTTTGGAGATTCCTCAAAAAATTAAAAATCGAACTGCCTTTTAAACCGGCTACCCCACTTTTAGGAATATACCCTAAGAACACCATAGCACTCTTCAAAAAGAAGAAATGCGCCCCCATGTTCGTGGCAGCGTTGTTCACAATAGCGAAGATCTGGAAACAGCCCAAGAGTTCGTCAAAAGACGAGTGGATTAAAAAGCTATGGTACATATATACTATGGAATACTACTCAGCCATAAGAAATGATGACATCGGATCATTTATAACAAAATAGATGTCCTTGATAACATTATACGGAGTGAAATAAGTAAATCAGAAAAAAAGAAAAAATGAGAACAGCATGATTTCATACATAGGTGGGACATAAAAGTGAGACTATGAGACATGGACAAAAGAGTGGTGGTTACAGGATGGGGGGAGGGAGGAAAGGGTGTGATATGGAGGAGGGAAGGGACACAGGGAAAACCAGATAGAAGGTGACAGAGGACAATTTGACTGGGTGATGGGTATGCAACACAATTGAATGACAAGATAACCTGGAGATATTTTCATTATACATATGTACCCTGATTTATTGGTGTCACTCCATTAAAATTAATAATAAAAAAAAGAAATTGAATTTTAATGACACTTAATTTTAATCAATTAAAATTTAAATTGTCATATATGATTAGTGCCTAACATTTTGGGCAACCTAGTGTAGAAAGCTCACTCTAACAATATCCCAACAAGAAACAGATGGAACACTCAAAGTAGATAATTCAAGAAGAGTTTATTTATAAAGAAACTTTTTCTGAATGGATGGGTAACTTTAAGGGAACCACACGTGAAAGAGCACTTAACTGTGCTATTGACATGGGAGCAGTGGTGAGGCAGAATTGGTGGAAAGACTCATAGTTAAGATTATAAGTCTGGATCACATTGGGACATTTGTTATAATAGGTAATAGTAATTTTAATAAAATTTCATGAAATGCAGTTTATGCTCAGAACTATTCTTTTCAATAAAATCTTTCTTGACAGCTTATTTACTGATGAAGAATGTGATTGCTTTCCCGGTAGAGTGCTAATCCAGGCCATGTTTCTCAGTGTCTTTTCCTTGTCTTTCCCTTGTAAGTGGTTCCTTTCCTAATAGCAGGGCTGCACTGACTTAATGATGGCTCCTGTCAAGGCTTCCTTTAAAGAGCATCCTCTCTTCTGAGCTTTTGGGATGTATGGAGGCTATGACTATTATCTGTGTTATGTTTTAATATCCTGCACTTTCCAACCCTTACCTCAGCACACACAATTCACCTTCAGTCCTCACTCATTGCTTGATGATCTGTTAAGGCTTTGAAAACAGAAGGAATGAGGACTTTTAAGCAGGATGGGCTATTTTCCCTTGCTTTATTTATTTTTATGCCATGCAAAAGGAATAAAGAGGCATAAAATGGCTTGAGTGAAGCCAAATATATCTGGACAAATAGAGCAAGAACTCAATAAAAAGCTGGAAGTAAAAATTAAGAAAGGGGAGAAGATAGGAGAGAAAGGAAAGAAAGAAAAACTTTTACTTCCTTTAATGGTAAGGACTGTTTATTATTATCTAGAGAATATAATGTCTCTGTGTAATGCTTCTTCGGCCCACTAAAGCATTTTCAACTAAGGTTAAGCTCTGGGTAGAAATTAGGCAATCATCTTTATCATCCACATTGACTCTCTTCATGCTGTCACCTCCGATTACTCTTTATTAAAGTTTTATAAGTCACTGCTGCTCACTCTGAGAAGGCTGAAATCTTTTAGTTCTTCTCTTGAATCATATTGCAGAAGCTGGTGAGTTTTTATGGCCAACACAACAGAAGTCTATCATAGTATTCCTAATATCCAGTGTGTAGGGTGAGGAAAGAGTTTGTCAGGGGTTCTCTTTGTACAACTCCTGGCCCTTTCGACTGTCTCTGAATTCACAGACTGAAAAGAGATGTTACCAAGAGCTAACAATGAATGGAACTGGAGAATAAAAGCCAGATTCTTTAGGTAAAATTATAAATCATCTTATATCCCACTGTGTTTCTGCATATGCCATCACCTTATATAATCCTGCATTAATTTTTCACAGTTCTCCACTGCTAGCATAGAGAATGCAGGTTGGAGCTGGGAAGGTAACCACATTTTCTTCTGGGTAATTGTCATTTTTGTTCTTATTGCTTCAACATCCAGAATTTTACTGACCTCTCTTTCCCTCTCTTCCTGCTTCCTTCACTGGACACAGTCTTCATCATGCACACATTTCACAGTCACTTTTAAAAATAAAGTGTGGTAAAGAGCTTAGTAATTCTCTGCAGTATCTCCCCCTAGGAGGTATCTGAAAATGTGTGGCGTCAATTTTTGACCATCATAGTGCCTGGAAGTTGCTATTAAAATTTGGTAGACAGGGATTCATGGATTCCAAACATCTTGCAGTGTATAGAATGTGGTCTCAAAATATAGTAATTTTCCCCATCTTAAATATTAGTAATGCTGTTGCTGAGAAAATCTAGGTCTAACTAAGGTTTAGGTGAGTACCAGAAACCTCAGCCAATAAAGAATTTTAACTGTGTCTTACTGGATAGATTCTAAAATCTCCTCCAGAATCTAGTATGACACCTTCCTGGCATGTAGTAGGACCCTAATATAACTATGTTGTAATTAAATTAAGTTGTTCATTTTCAAACTAGCCAACACCATTCAATAAGTCTTGTGCAAGTTCGTTTCAGTGATAGAAAAAAATTAAGATACACTTGCCAACATCAAATTCTAACAGTTTATTAGGATAACAATAATGCACAGAAACAAAATGAGTATATTGGGAAATTTTCAATACGCTATTGGAAAAGGAAAAGTGCGTTTGTTTTTGAGCAGAGTTGTTAAAAAGTGTTTTTGGAAACTATTGAACAGGAAGGAGTTTAATACAAAGGTTATTTAAGGAAACACTTGGCTGAAGTCAAAGGTATATTATATGTAAGAACTTGGAAAAAGAGATAAAAATACAGAAATATTGTTACTATAATGAACAGTACTTTTTTTTTTAAAGAAAATGTGGTGGAAAACAAGACTAAAAATATAGAATAGAGAATAGATGGTCTTGAACTTCTTGTAAGAGTCTTTCTACTTGAAGGTATGGATTTATGTATGGGTTAGTTATTGGAGGTAGTGTATGGCATGATGCCTAATGGTTTACACTTTGCCTCGATGTCCTTCTTTATGGAGTCCATGCTATAAACTCCCTCTGTTATCAGCGGCTCAAACTTGCCTTGCTGATTTTCAAGGTCTTCTCTCAAGAGTTCTTTTCAGTTTATTAATTTAAATGGTAGCAATTTTCTGGAGCTGAATCACATAATGATTTTTCTCAATCTCTTTTATATAGGATATCACTGAAAAAAAGTATGATTAGATTCAATTTCAGTTGTCTCCCACAAAAGCAATATGTAGAAAATACCAACCAAGGTGACTCTCTATGTGCTTAATAGCCTAAAGATTTGGGTAAAGGATATAACGGAGAGAACTGTTCTGCCTAAAGAATGAATAGGTATTGTACAAATTATCTGAAAAAGCCAAAAATGATGTCCAGTTCTTAAGAACTTGAAACAATTTGTTCTTGGAATGTTGTCAGCTAAATTGTGGTCAACTTTTGCAAATTGTATGAATTTGCACTGCATATTTTATTTGTTGTTTAGCAAAACTCCAATATGGTTCTGCATAAGTTACACAATACACCGTGAAAATGACTTTAGAAACTCCCACAGAAGTTGACAATTTGGGCATCTAAAGCTTTTAAGCTAATTGTATGCATAGCAGCTAAAAAGTCAACTTGTTAAGAATGAAGATCAGGGCTTTGGGAGATAATGCTCTGCCTACTGACACAGCGAATGCAATCCAATCCTGTATCATCAGAACTGTTGCAGAAGCTTAAAGAAAACAATAATGTGAGCTTTAATCACCAATCTACTTAGTCTTAAGTGAAGTGCTCATGAATCATATGCAATATCATAGCAGTTTTTAACCTGTTCTTGAATTTTCAAGCTGTTATTTTCAGAAAATTTAGAAAGTAAATTGTTAAGTGCTAAAGAATAATTTCATATCATTACTTATGTCATTTTCCTCTCCCTTACAGACTGGAAAAAAGGAAAGGAGTAATACCCTGAATACTGCAATAGACAATATGTGCAAGAAGACAAGAGACCTTCGTAGACAAGTAAGGAAAGATAGAGACATGGAGCGGAAACACCGTGCAAAATGAACATCTTCCCATTGCTGGGATATTTATTTCTTGTTTTTGTTTTTTTTAAATTGATTTAGAACACACAAAAAAGGACAATAAATGCATTCTTTCCACATTTACATCATTCAACTATTTTTGTGATAAACATAATCTAGAATAAAGTGTGTGACTTATTATTAGGAAGAGTTACATTTAAATGCTGACTCTGCCCTCATCAGCTGGGGGCAGATTTTATCTTTCTGAGCCTCTCTGAACCTATAAAATAGAATTAATAATACATAATAAGGCTCTAAGGATTAAATAAAATGGCTATCAGGACCTGATAGGTAGAACGTTTTTAGAAAATGTTGGTGAATCGATTCTGTTAGATCAAAAATGGAGTTTAGCCTGACCTGTGGTGGCGCAGTGGATAAAGCGTTGACCTGGGAACACTGAGGTCGCCAGTTCAAAACCCTGCACTGGTCTGGTCAAGGCACATATGGGAGTTGATGCTTCCAGCTCCTCCCCCCTTTCTCTCTTTCTCTCTCTCTCTCACTCTGTGTCTCCTCTCTAAAATGAATAAAATAAAAATAAAATAAAATTAAAAATGGAGTTTATTACCCAAATGCTTATAGCAAACATCTGGTAATTCATGCACCTTACTAGTTATTTCTTTCAGTTCTTTGCAGGATGCTTCAAAAGTTAGTTTCGTTTAAGTTAAGGTTACTTTTTATACTTAGTTCATCAGGAGCATAAGATTAGAAGAGATTTTATTAAACAATTTAGAGGTGTAGTATTATGCCAAAGTTAATTTTTTTCCTCGGAAATATGAAGACTTTGCTATTTCCAAAGACATTTTCTTTCCATTCCTTTCCCCTATGTAAAAACCAGAGTTCTTTTTCATGTACAACTTTACCTTGGTCACCATTAACTCATGAAAGAGAGCCAAAAGCTTTTCAACCATAATCTTTTAATGCAATATATTATTGTAGTTTAATGGGAAGATTTAGTAAAATGCCCTGAGCAATCTTTTAATCCAGAAATAGATTCGTAAAAGGAATAAATAGAAATCCCCAGCCAGTTAATATTAGCTGTGTAAAACACAATTTTGAAGCTTAGAAAAAATCTGAAGTCTCTACTTTATGGCCTTAATGTGAATTTTATTTCTACTGTCAGCACTTAGAATTATGGAACACGAGAGTTGGAAGGAACTTAGCACAACTTGCCTTATGATGCAGCTGCAAAAGCAAGGCAGTGTGGTGAGGTCATGTGCCTAAGGAGGAAGGTATATCTATCCTATACCGGGTCAGAACCCTCAATAGACTCAGGTATTCTTAATCTCAGGATTATCCTCCCTGGTTGTTGCTTGGCTTCTATTTTTGACCTTATTTAGGAATTTTACCCCATCTGCTCCTCCTAGGACAGTGATGGGCAACCTTTTGAGCTGCTTGTATCAAAATTCACCGAAAAACCGAGCATAACTCAGGTAGTGTGTCACTTTGAGAAAAACGGCCTAACCGGAAGTCCCAGAACTAAACACTTTGTGCTGGAGTTCTGTTGTTTTGGTCTACACTCCAGCACAGAGTGTCTACACTATAGCAAATGTTTTATCCTTGGCTTCTGCACCTGGTCCTGCAGGAGCCAAGGATGAGACGTCCTTCTCCGCATGTGGCCCCATACTTCTCTGGTATGCGGCCGCGTGTCATCAAAAATGGCTATGCATGTCAGTGCTGACACGCGTGTCATAGGTTCGCCATCATGGTCCTAGGACTTGGAGAAGTTGTTTCTATGAGCTATCAGCAATATTCTCCTTTATTTCTGTCTTATTACTCTATGCTTTCAACAAATTCATGCACAAAGAGCTAATCTACATTTATTATCTCCAAAGCTTTGGAATCATTATTTTTCTTAAAAAATGTCATGATAAAGTGATTCCTTGTGTGTAGAATTAGCAGATTTAACAAATTAAAGCACAGGATGCCTTGATAAATTTGAATTTCAGATTAACAACAGCTATGTTTTAGTATAAGTATGTCCCAAATATTGCATGGACTATAACTATATTAAATAAAGGTTGTGCTTATCTGAATTTCAAATATAACCAGGCATCTTCGATTTTATCTTATAATTCTGCTTGTGTTTCTACCTCACCCTTGTCGGTAAGATATAGAAAGAGCATGGGGGATTGCTAATGATTTTTCTTGTCATAAAGAAATGTTTCCAGCTTGTAGAGAAGTGCTGTGTTCCTGAGGTATAAAAATACCATACGGTTTCACAAGTCAATGTCCTTAATGTTTCGGTTAAGTATTGCTGCAGAACAAATCACCACAAATGATAGCAAACATTTTAATATGTTTTATGATTCCACAGATTGACTGGAGATCAGCAGGACCACTCTGTTGGGTTTTCACTATGGTCTTCCATGTAGTAGAAAACAAATTGTAGCTATGTCTGGCCTCAGAGCTGGGTATTTGAGGTCTCTTCTTTTCTCTCTCAATGTGGTGTCTTATCTCCTAGGCCTTCTTCCTATGCTTCAGCAGGGTAGTCTGAATTTTTTACATGATGTTTTCAAGGCTCCAAGAAAGGAAAGATGGAAGGTGCCAGGCCTCCTTAATGCCTGAGTTCCAAAGTCATTAGCAAGTTGTTGTCTCTACATTCTATCAATTAAAATAGTCACAAGCCCTGCCCTAAGTTAACTGGAGCAAGTAGAAGCAATATATTTTGTGGAAGAAGTGGCATAAGTATCTAGGAAGGGGTGAAATCATCAGGAACTGTCTTTGGACACATCCATGGTCTTTATTGTCACTGTGGTAGTTGCTGTGATTCATTCTCAGTATTTTTATTTGCCTTTCCTGGACTTCATTTTTTATCCTGATGTCCATGCATCAGGCAATAATAAAAACTAGTTTAAGCAGCAACATGAGTCATTTCCACCTCTTCTTATTCTTGCAGTATATCAAGCATTTGGTTTAAGTATCTTAACTCTCATACAGGAAGGAGAAAGCCACTACCCTTAAAATCTTTTTCTTTGGAGTATTTAATGTTTACCTCTTGTAATAGATGTTTGTTTTTAATAAAAAATAAGCAAAGCCCATTTTTCCCCTTATTCATCATAATCCCCTTGCTTTTCCATGGCTTGTCAATCAGTAACACAGAACCATTTTAGCTTTGGTTCAGAGAATCATTGGATTTCATCTGTGAGGACTGAGATAGATTGCTTAGACATATCTGGGAGAAGCAAATTATATATTTTGGGGCCATAAGATGAAATGTCCTAGGAGGTGAATTAGTGTTTATTTGTTTCAGCCTTCTTGTTCTGTGACTTTAATGCCTGATATACTGGATAACAAAGACAATAGTCCTTGAAATGGTGTTCCAGATTCTCTGTAATTTGGCTCCAACTGAATCTCTATAATTCTAATGTTCCTTCGCTTTCTTTCTTAGTTCTTCTCTTGCTTTTTTAGTTCTTTCTTCTTACCACACCAACACATTAACCTGTTCTTTGACTAAAGAATCTATTTACTATTCACCAAATTTTCCATCACCTTTTTCCTTACCCACCAAACACACATGTCTTTAAATATAAGGCTTTTTCAACTTGATTTCTCCTCCTACCCACCCAACCCCTAATCAATCGAGGAAGTTCAAGACTAATGTAAATATTGCTTCTCCTATGAAACCTATGCAGTTTTCACCAGCCTCAATTACTCTTTTTTTCTTCCCAGAGCACTCATGGCATGTATTGTTCTATTATATCAGTGACTATATTCAGCTAGTATTTTTCTTCCCACTGTGTTTAATATCCTTTAAATGATAGTTATGACAACATTTTTCATTTAATGAATGCATTCCAAAGCTCTCTACCAACTGTAGTCCTTACATTATTGATTTTTATCCATAAAGCAAAAACCAATGCCAAAGTACTAGTTCTATTTTTCAGGTGGGTCAGTTTACTGAATATCACCCAGTAACTGGGTGAGCCAACATTTGAACCTATGTCCATTGAACCTGAGTCTGAATTTGTAGCCACTACCTGATGGGCCAGTTCTATTCTTATTGTTTTTTTACATGGTTTTTAAAATTTAAATATTCTTTTTCCTTTTAGTCTTCTTTCCCATTATTTATTTGAGAAATATATATCAATTAAATTGTTAATAAGAGAGAACAATATTTAAACCTCCTTTCCATCATTAAAAATTTTAAATAATAAATATAGTTTATTTATATTGTATTCAGACTAAAACATACATTTTTGTTTGTTTGTTTTGTTTTGTTTTTTTATAGGGACAGAGAGAAAGTCAGAGAGAGGGATAGATAGGGACAGACATATAGGAACGAAGAGAGGTGAGAAGCATCAATCATTAGTTTTTCATTGCCATTGCAACACCTTAGTTGTTCATTGATTGCTTTCTCACATGAGCCTTGAGTGCGAGCCTTCAGCAGACTGAGCAACCCCTTGCTGGAGCCAGCAACCTTGGGTCCAAGCTGGTGAGCTTTTGCTCAAGCCAGATGGGCTCGTGCTCAAGCTGGAGACCTCGGGGTCTCTAACCTGGGTCTTCCGCATCCCAGTCCAACGCTCTATCCACTGAGCCACTGCCTGGTCAGGCTACATTTGGTTTTGTTGAAAGCAATTTAAAAATTTTAAGTGTGTATATTAAGTAAAATTTGTTTATTTCTCAAAATGTCAAAGTAAGAACTTGAAGTGTGTCAAATTAAATAAGATTCTGGTAAAAACAAACAAACAAAAAATAAAAAAAATAAAAACTTGATTAATTCTTTGGTTGCCAAGCCACTAAATTGCTATATATACCTCTTCTTTGTGTCATAGCACCAAGACCACACTCAAAAAATGCATAGATTTTTATAACTCTTCATCATTCCCATCATCAAATAATATTAAGTATTCATTAAATACAAGTCCCGTTAAATTGACACAGTATTTGCTGAATTAATTATTAGGTAACTTAATTCCTGTTAGTCAATTGAGTTTTCAAAATTATACTTTGCTATGTGACTTAAAATTAAAATGGCATTAATATATACAATTATAAGTTTTTGAGTTCCCTAAGAATGGATAATTCTTTTCTAAAACACTTCCTCTTCTTTCCTCTTCTCCTCACAATTTCATTCTTTCTGTTCCCTTATTTGGTGGTGGAAGGGGGAGACTAGGGCTTTCTCACAGTTTTCACATATAGCTTGTATTGTAGAGAAATATATTATTTTTTATTTGAGATCCCAAACTACTTTTATGAATGGTAGATAGAAAAATTGATGTCTCAAAAACTTTTATTAAATTGTAGTGAGAAAATATTGAAAGCCCCTCAGTGTTGTTTGTGCTTAACATCTTTCAGACAAGTATTTATTTAAAAATACAAATCCCTAACTTGTACTGACCTCCTCCTAACTTCAAATCCTTGTTTTATAGCTTCTAAGGTTCTCCTATTTCAACATTAACATGTTAGATTATTTTTTGAAGTTTTTTGTCTATCAAAAAGTAATGAGTTATTCCTTAGGCAGTAAAATAATATGAAAATAACTAAGATAGACACCACTTAGACATTTATAGATACATATAAAGAACTGTACAATTTATGTGAAAAATAACTCATATGAATATGTCACAACATTCAAAGAAAATTACTTAGCATAACCTTCAAGGCCTTCTATGTCTTATTTTATATGTATTTCTATTTCTATCTTATAATAATTCCTCTTCTTTGGTCAGCATAATATAGGGAACGGCAGAATCAAACCTGGTGGTGTGCAAAGTGAAAGTGGTAAAATATGATTGTCAGTGGGTAGTTTTTGTAAAATATCAAAGTCTGTAACTTGGTACATGACCAAACAACATTAACACCAGAAAAATTTATCTATTTTATGTTGAAATCCCCCGAAAGCTGATCCTGAGACTGAAGCCTTACTTATTGGTAGTTTAATTGGGAAGTAATGCCAAGAAGCAAGTGTAACAGAACAGGCAAAGAAAGAAGAAAGGATAAGCTATGGAGATTCTAGTATAAGAACAGGAGCTTCAGGGCCTCTGAGAAGGGACATAATGCCTTCCAGAGTGTCTGATTGATGGAGGCTGGGAGTTTTAACCAGTAGCTCCCATTCCCATTGACTGAAGATTGCTGCCAGTGGTGTTGACTCTCCAGATATTCCTGGCTGCTTTTGCTCAGGCTGAGAATCTCACAGAGACTTAGAGCAGGCCAGTGGTTGGATTCAAATAACTCAACAACTGGTTCTCTGCCCTATTGACCATTTTAAGTATAAAAGAATAATATACCAAAAGGTAGTTTATTATTTCATGCATTTAATACTTAAATAAGAACAATAAAAGAGGTACACAAACTAGATTATGTTTGATTTTAAAATATTAATGAAAATATTAAATAATACCTGGCAAAAAAATAAAACTATTAAGATATTTTCATATTGTTTTTTTTTTTACAGGGACAGAGAGAGAGTCAGAGAGAGGGATAGATAGGGACAGACAGAAAGGAACAGAGAGAGGTGAGAAGCATCAATCATTAGTTTTTCGTTGCTGTCAAAACACCTTAGTTGTTCATTGATTGCTTTCTCA
Source organism: Rhynchonycteris naso (assembly GCA_037038555.1). NCBI lineage: Eukaryota > Metazoa > Chordata > Mammalia > Chiroptera > Emballonuridae > Rhynchonycteris > Rhynchonycteris naso. The sequence goes on along the minus strand of CM073001.1, from coordinate 62,840,729 downwards.
CATTTGCCTTGACCGCGGGCCTTCAGCAGACCGAGCCACCCCTTGCTGGAGCCAGCCACCTTGGGTCCAAGCTGACAAGCTTTTGGTCAAGCCAGATGGGCCCGTGCTCAAGCTGGCGAGCTCGGGGTCTTGAACCTGGTCTATCCGCTGCGCCACTGCCTGGTCAGGCCCATATTGTTTCTTAATTGGCCTCTTCACTTGCAATTGTTTTCACCTATGGACATAATGAACAGTACTATGAGTGCTTAGACTATGCTGTTGTGAAGATGAATGTTAAAAAAAAAGTAAAGAAATGTAAATTTGTGATTTCCACACTGGGCTGCTGCCCAGACTCCCACCTTATAGAGAACCCTGGTTACAAGCACCATTTTTACAACCGGTTCACTGAACTCAGCAAAAGATTAGGTATTGTTTCTGCCAAACCTGTGTGACCTTGCTGAATCCCAGCAATGGAGCAGTCCATTAGAAAGAATAACAAAGAGAAGAATGGAATTCATTCAAGGTGCAATGTCTTCAGAGGATATGGAACTGTTTCTCACAAAAAGGACTAAAATCAGAGACAGGTCTGGTTGATGAGGTGCAAAGCAGAAAAAGCCTCTAGCGTAGTCCATGGTCATAGCAATGAATGTGATGGTAAATGATCAGGCATCAGCAAATAGCCAACACGCTGAGAAAATTGTGGTTTGGTTGCATTAATTGAGATGTTTCTTGTTTGCATGGATTACAACGCTTTTAAAACAAAAGGTATTTTCCTGCCTGCTAACTATGTGCTATTAAAGGTGCCACTCATATTTAGCACAAGCCATCAATTTCTGGCCCTTTATTGTCATCTTTTATTTTTTGTCTTATTTTGTTTTGGTTTTATTTGCCTGAAATGCTTTCCATTACCTTCATTGTACCTAATAAGGTCTTATTTCAATCCTCACTCTACCACTATGTTTTATTAACACTAGATCAGTGGTTCTTAACCATTTTTGAGGTACCGAACCCACCAGTTTTATATGCAAATTCACCGAACCCTTCTTTAGTGATAAATAAAATATAATTTTTTTTCCAAATTCAAGACATAGGTATATGTTTTTTTACTGGTTCACAAAATGAGCCACGTGAACATCACCTTGCTCAAAGAACAAAACCAACAAAGTGCATGAACTCACAACAAATTACAGTGTTACTTTATTCTGACCTCCACAGCAGAGGCTTCTCCGAACCCCTGAGACCGACTCACCGAACCCCTAGGGTTCGATAGAACGCAGGTTAAGAACCACTGCACTAGATAGTTTTGATGTCCTGAGGATCCTTCTAGATTTTTGGGTTATGATAGTCTCTCGTCCTAGAATGTTATGCCTCCTACTTCCTATTCAATTTCTAAAATGTAATACATATATCTCATTCTTACTAACGCTTTCTTCACCATGACAGTCAGTGTCAAATTTTTCATTTGTTTTTGCTTCTCTTAAGACTCTCATCCAACTCCTTTTGCAGCTCTCACTCCTTGTCTTTGTTATCCCGACATTCTCCAGGTTGCCTAGAATGGTGCCTTGTCCTTAGACAGCTCAAAATGCGTTTGTTAACTTGAATGAATGTACAGATACAGAAACAAGATATAGTGTGCTCATTAAATACATATATATGAGAGACACAGAGAGAGGGACAGATAGGGACAGACAGATAGGAAGGAAGAGATGAGAAGCATCAATTCTTTTTTGCGGCCCCTTAGTTGTTCATTGATTGCTTTCTCATATGTGCCTTGACTGGGTGGCTACAGCAGACTGAGTGACCCCTTGCTCAAGCCAGTGACCTTAGACTCAAGTTGGTGAACCTTGCTCAAACCAGATGAGCCCGCGCTCAAGGTAGTGATCTGAATGTTTTGATCCTGCGTCCTCCATGTCCCAGTCCAATGCTCTATCCACTGCACCACCACCTGGTCAGGCTTTGCTCATTATATTTGACATTATATTATGTCAGGAAATTTTAGCTCATTTTCCAACAGAATTTTGAGGACATTGGCATAGAACTTATTTGAAAGCTCATGCTCCAGTCCCTCAGCCTTGTCCTACTGAACACCACAGTTACATGGTAGACCTTCCTTTTTCCATTTAATGTGCTGTGTAGTTAGGAACATATCTTAGAAAGAAGCAAAAAGTATTGTTCCGAATTTGGTTTAATTATAAAAATGCAGCCAAAGAGTTTATTTATTTATTCTTTATTGAATAGTTCACTGTACTTTGAGCCTCACCTTTACAATATTTTTTAACACTTGGTCATAGAATAAAAGATTAAATTAATAGCAAGAAAAATAAAATTAAAATTTTTGAAAAAATAAAAAAAGAATAGGGAGAAAATACCATTAAAATGAAGGGAAGACAAAGGTAGCACTTCAGAGGGGAGAGCAACAGACCTTAGCAAATGTATCCAGCATTGGAAGAAGATTGCTATAATTATTTATGTATTTACAGAGATTGGCACAATGTGAGACAATTGTTATTGTCCATCTCTCTAGATTTTTGTATGGTGGTAAATCAAAATGTAATTTTTAAAAGCACAAGATGACAATTTGACTTTCTGTGTATAGGTGTAGATGAAAACAAATATCATAGTCTTTTATGTGAGAACCAATCCATCTTTAAACTGTCTTGATATAGTTAATACCAATCTTGCTTCTTTATGTCCCAAATTACCAGGAATAAGAGTTTATTGTCACTGTCTCTGCCCCCTCATTTCCCATTTATTCTTCAAACCATAACAGTAGGACTCCTGCTCCAACCTTTCCATTGAAACTACTCTAAGTACAGTAGTAACCTACCAGTGGACAAAGCTAACAGACAAGTCATGCTTATTTTCATTTAACTTATTTTTAAAAATTAGATTTTGAAACCTATTGTATTTTTGAAACTTTTTTGCTGTCAGTCTACTGGTTTTCTTTATTACAACATTTAATGACTCATTTTTCCACTGGATTATAAAGAACCATGAATTTCCACTTTGACATTTTCCACAATATCTTGTTCTTGGTAGAAGTGTAAGGAATGGTATTCAAAATACCTGTTGATTTGAATGATATCAAATAAAAAGAAATTCAAGAAGTTTATAATGTGGGTATTTTAATTGTGTTTGTTAGAATAAGTTCATTTGGAGAACACTGACAGCAAGATTTATTGGAAGTTTCTCCTTTATTTGTTGGTCATTTGCTTTATTTGTTTTTGGCTATCATCTCAATCTTGTTTTAGGGTTTATTCTTCCATCTGCATAACTCCCATAAATGGTAATATTTTCTAAGATTTCATTTTTAGACATCTTCTCACTGTGAGTCTCTCTCTCTCTCTTTATGATGTTGTGCACCAGTTTGACTTGAATTATGTCCCATATAAATTCTAGTTTCCAGCTGCATACCTCTAGTGCTGATCTCCTTTTCACCCTCCTTCTATGTATCCTCGCTACAAATAAAAGAACAAAAGGATGAAAGGAAGAGATGGTCACTGAAAACAATTCCTCTTCTGAGAGATTCCTTCTACTTTTCTTTATCAGGAAATAACACAATTTCTAGTTCCCAACTCGTGTGCTAATTTATAATCTCTTGCCTGACTTCATTGGTCTACTCTTTATGAAAATTAAAAATACTGTTAATCCACTCCTTAGCACTCTGTACCCTGTCCTAGTAATCACTCAGTAAATATTAATTAGTTGTCATTAATTATTTTCCTTTCTTCATGCTAAGTAGTATTTTTCCTTGATTTCCTATACCCTTTGTGCAATTGTTGGTAGCCAGAAAATATTACAGTTCTGAGCAAGTTCTACTATCTTAAGCACAGGTATTTTCTCTCAGAAATCTATAATTATTATGGATTTATTTTTATAATTATTATAGAAAGATAGACTGTACTCTTTTTTTATGTAGCTACATCATTCAACCCTTGAAATTTAATTATTGTTTCTCATGTAATCTAACCCTAGGTTAAGTACCTATTGGTTTTAAAAAACCCTAAAATATTATTTTCACAACAGGCAAATTATAAATTATCTGCCTATAGCTATTCACTTATTTTATGATACATAGGTTATTAAAGTAAATAAGGTAGTGATTAAAAAACTCTGGAGCTATTCATAGTCATTGACATTATTAATGAAACATTTTATGATATTCTAGTTCTTAAGGGTTTAATATTATATAAATACAATGCATTAATTTTCTAATGCAGTTTTAAATTTCTGGAAATATCTGCTGAGTAGAGTAATTGCCTGATTGTCATTTATAAGCTTACACATAATCTAATTTAAAAGAACTAATTGTAGTAGAATGTTACACTTGTTTAATAATTTAAGGTATGAGGGCAAGAACAATTAATGCAAATGTGGAAAATTGGACATAAAACTCATTTATTATTCTTCTTGCTCTATTAATCTATTATCAACTGGCATAATCAGTGATCTAACTTGGTTTAATTAGCATGACATCTACAAATTAGGTAATGAAAATTTATCAGTTCCTACGACAAGGTAGATAATATTTCACAATTCCATAATTATGAGAATACATGATGTACAATGTTGTTTGTACAAATGCATAAACATCACAATAGTGTGATTTTCTTTGGAAAACATAAGTATTATCATTTATAATCTGACTTCTGGGCTAAATACAATTAAAGAAAAAATTAGTAATTTTTGGAGCAAGAGAGCTTTTGTTTGATAACATTTTCTTTGTTATTTTGCTTGTTTTAGCTTTATAAGTGACATACATACCAAATCATAAATATAATTTTAGGAACTGTACAAAAACATGTAAAATAAATTTTGTAGCTACTGAGATTGTAAAAATACAAAATGACATGAACTATTTCCAAATAATTAGTAAAACCATGAATTTTCTGTTTCTTCTCAGCTTCGTAAGGCTATTATAGATCACGTGTCAGATTCCTTTTTGGATACAACAGTCCCACTTTTAGTTCTCATTGAAGCTGCCAAGAATGGCCGGGAAAAGGAAATAAAAGAATATGCTGCAATATTTCGTGAACACACCAACAGACTTGTAGAAGTAAGTGTGCTAGAATTGTAAGTACTCTAAATTCAGGAAAATGAGGCTCTCATTTTGCATTTACAATTGACTTGGACCGAAATAACAACTTTTGACACTTTATTACAAATAAAATAGAGTCGGGTCAAGGTAATATGAAGGTATATATGTCAAACTGTAGAAATAAATTCTCCATTGGCTTGGAAAAAAATTATTAGAGCTATGAAACTATAATCAATATTTTTGAATGTCTGCTTTTTATAAAGCTAAATATATTTTAAATAACTATTTTTTTCAGAGCTACACAAACTGGTTAAATGAAGATACTTTGTTCTATTCTTAACAAATATTCTTTATATCAAATTAAAATTATCAAATATTCTATTTCATGCCATTATTTTTGTCTTGTTTTCCTACCACTTTTTCATGGCTGTGTTACTTCTTCAGTCTTTCAAATTATATTCAACTGTGTAATGTGACTAATAGAACAAGGGTATAGATTATATAGGGTTAGAGTGGTTCAGACTAAATAAGTAGGGTTTAGTGGATTGGTCCATGTCTTAGTTGGTACAAGAAGAGATGATAAAATTATTATTTCCTCCTGTTTGTAAACTGAAATTATGGAAATGCTCCATGATTTAGGGGAAAGGTAACATATTGTTCCAGGAGTCATGACAGCTGGGTAATTCCTAGGAGACACAAAATGTAATCTATTGTGTTATGGGCATCAAGATGCAGCCACAGTATAAGAAATAGGCTGAATGGAAGAATTTCCAACACCCAGTAATGTGACAGTCTGCACAGGCTGGAAACCAGTGTCAGGAAGAGAGAAATGTAGTTCACCACAAATGTGTACCAGAGCTGATATATTGCTTGGACCCTTCAGTGTTACTGTACCAGTTGTTAAGGCTAGTGTTTATAATCATTACCAGTGCCCATGGCATACTGGTTATTAAATATTTTGACTGCCACAATTTTCTATACTGGCTTTGGACACTGGTTAAATATGTGTTTTGGGGCCCAAATTATTGTGAAATTTATGTTAGAAATAGTACCCACCTGGATTAGAATCACAGTTTTTAATATAACACACTAAATAGAGGGCTTTGCCAGCATCTCTAATGTGGGTCTACTGGGAAAGAAGTTTCTTTCTTTCTTTCTCTCTCTCTTTCTTTCTCTCTCTCTCTCTCTCTCTCTCTCTCTCTCTCTCTCCTTCCTTCCTTCCTTCCTTCCTTCCTTCCTTCCTTCCTTCCTTCCTTCCTTCCTTCCTTCCTTTCTTTCTTTCTTTCAATTAAATGTATTGGTTCATAAGATCATATAGATTTCAAGTGTAGATTTCTATGATGCATGATTTGTATATACGCACTGTGTGCCCACCACCCAGTCAGATCATATTCTGTCACCCTATGTTTGGCTGCCTTTACCTTTTACTGTTCTCCCACCCTCTTCCCTTTGGTAACAAAATGTTTTCAGGGTCTTCACAGCTAGCATGTGTGCTATAAACTATTTTTCTGAATCCTAGTCTTCACATCTAAAAAATGAAAGGAGTTGATAAACTAATGATTACTAAGATCACTTCAGCTCTAAAACTTCCCTGCCTCTAACTTTGACACATCTTTGAACTTCCTAAGAATTCTGTGAGACAAGGCAATGGTTACAATGCCCATTTGCCTTGCAGGGAAATAAAAGTACAAAATCCAAAGCAAGTTAATTTGAGTCAGAGCTTATTTCCAGGTTTGTAATTTTTAATTCATTCAGTTCACTGGGGAACAATTTTTTTTTTCACTTTCTATTGCATGAGGTTTTAGAACTGTTTCTATATATTTCTGCATCACTGATTCCAAATCTAAAATTTGTTTTTTGGTGCATGCTCTAGTTTTATGCAATTTAATTTTCTTTTTGGTATAGTTAATGGCATGCATTGGTTTTTAAATTGGAGTTAAAGGGCAACGACTCTTGGATTGAACATAACCAAAAGGCAATTAATGTTTTACAAACATCACTTTTACATAATTGTAGTTGTTTTTAAATGTAAAAAATATTATCTGATAGAAACACCCTCTTATTTTGTTTTAAGATTGAATCATGGCTTCTTCGAGTAGGCTTAAATGTAATAATAGTCCTGACACCTTCTGTTATATATTTGGCTGTTACACACTTCACTGTTAAAGGTGCAATATTTCATCATTTGTGACATGTGCATATATTGCCTATTTTCAAGTTCCCCTTGGTGATCAAGACAAGAATTGGGATCCTCATATTGTGTGTCATAATTGTGAGAAAATGCTTTGTGACTGCACAAAAGGAAAAGGCAAAGGAATGCCTTTTGGTATTCCCACGGTTTGGCGTGAACCTATGAACCACAGCAGTGATTGTTATTTCTGTCTGATCCATACAAAGGGCATCAGCAAGACAAAAATGGCATATGATTGCATATTCTAATATTCTTTCAGCAGACCAAGTAACCCCTTGCTCAAGCCAGCAACTTTGGGTCCAAGCTGGCAAGCTTTTGCTCAAGCCAGATGGGCCCATGCTCAAGCTGGAGAGCTCGGGGTCTCGAACCTGGGTCTTCCGCATCCCAGTCTAACGCTCCATCCACTGCACCGTAGGCTAAGTCATTTTCAATTCCAGTTAGCTTTCACTACATCCCCAAACGTAGTAGCTTAAAACAACCATTAACTATTCTCACACTACTCTGTGGGTTGACTGGCCAGAGCTGGGCAACTCTCACTTAGGGTCTGTCATGTGATTGCTGTCAAATATTGGCTGTGAATGTAGCCCTTCACAGATCTAACTTGGCTGGACACACAGATGGTACATTGCCATGATTACAAGAGTACATTAGCTGTCACCTGGGAGCTTAGCTGGTTGGTTGTCCAGTGGAACACTGATACATGACTTCTCCAAATGGCTTCAGCTTCCCGCGGCATAGTTCCTAGGTTCTGAGATGAGAAGTCCTAGCAAGCCAGAAAGTAGAATCTGACATTCTCTTAAGGCCTGGGCCCAGAAATCAGAGAGTGCAACCTCCCCTGTATTATATGGGCCAAAGCAATCACATAACCTGCCCCCACACAGTTAGGGGTGGCAGGTGGGGGGCATGAGGCTCCATTTTCAGTGCAAGGAAGAACAAAGAATTTGTGGCCACCTTCAATCTATTATATTTCTCTAGGCTCCATTTGCCTTTTCTATAAGGTGAAGGTTAAAAAAAGATAATGTCTAAAGCCACTACCAGTTTCTAAACTTCTATGATACAACAAATACTTTTTACAATTGAAAGACCTCTATTTTTCTAAGAGGTACAGACATTGGAGAAAAATGAAAATGATTCTTAAGTTTACCACTTGCATATGGGGTTCTTTATCAAGAAGGAAACAAACAGAGCACAACATTTATCTCCCCCCAAAATTATATTTTGGAAAGAGATGTCTCACCAAAGCAACAGAGAAAATCATCATTAATTTATTAGACATTGAGACAGAACTGTCTGTGACAGTTGGGGAAATAGGAGAGCTTATGTATTCCATTTTCAGAAGACGTTCTGAGTTCATGTTGTATGGATTGCTTACCAGTCCTCAACCTCCCCGCTTCCTATCACCCCCTGCATGGACATACACATATACCCAGATCCCCACTTCCTGTCACCTCCTGCACGGACATGCACATAAACTAAGGTGACCAGATTTTAAAATTGGTAAAGCAGGACACCATTGATGGGGGGGGGGTGTTCTTGATTAAAAATTTGGTCTATATGGAGCAAAAAAATTTTTCATAGAATGCAAAAATAGTATTGTAATATATATTTTTAAATTTCAAAAGAAGTATAATTTACAAATATAATACATTAAAAATTTATGTATAGTATTATTTTATTCTTTGGCATATTTCTCATTTGAGTGATTTTTTTTTAGTAGATTGTGGTCATTTCAAAGGTCATGAAATTTTTCACAAGAATTTGTTAAATTCTATTTCACACATAAAATTGCTTTCAAAGTCTCAACACTTAATTGTGATTTTTCTGATGTCCACACTTTATTTACCATAGAAAAAAGCGCGTTCAGTCGCAGCACTAGTTCCAGGTAAAGACAGCGTGTATTCCACAATTTTTAGTGCATTATTGTATGGAACATGGTTTGTTTCTAAATGATGAAATATTTCTAACCATTTGTTCTGTATTGTGATTTTTGCTGATGTCCAAGATTTAACCTTTTCCTTATCAATATATATTTTTTAATAATGATACCTCATTAAAGGATTATTTTTGGAAATATTACTATATGAGAAATTTTGAGTGAGTCCGAGGGATTGGGTTACACGGTCCCGAAACCGATGCCGGAGCTTCATGAGCAGGTGGGAGCAGGCAAGGCAGTGCTGCCGGCGTGCTTGCACACAAGCGGTCACGCACACTCCCTGCCTGGACTCATCCTTGCAGTGGCCGCACTCCCAGCGTCCAGCCCCGCTGCCCGGTGGAGACCGAGCAGCTTGCACCTTGCGGAGCCGGAGCTGCAAGCCGGTGTCCAGGACGTGGTCCTATGGGTAGTTAGGGGACTTGACAGCTGCCACCCCAGCAGGTATGTCCCACCCGAAATTCTTTGTTACGGGCCCCACTCAGGGCAGCCAGCTCTTGCAGCAGTGCAGGCGCTTCCAGGTTGAGGCTGGGTCTACCTGCCGAAAACTTTATATTCCCTTCCCATTCTCCCGCCGTTCCCTAGCTTTTCATGCATTCTTTCCAAAAATCGGGAATTTTTTAAAATGCTGCAGGACGCGGGATAAATTGTTAAAAATCGGGACTGTCCTGCCAAAAGCAGGACGTCTGGTCACCTTACCATAGACCCATCTTATTTTCAAGCTGGGCAATCTGATATAGCAGAGAAGGAAGTCTTAGATTCTAAATGGCTTCAAGAAAAAGCTATTTTCAACATGTCTGGGTTTTGATACCTCCACTGTGTTTGTCAGAGAAATCTAACATCAGTGAACTTGCTGAAGACTTAAATAGATAAAAAAATAAAAGTTCACTTTTACAGCATTCCTATCAGATCTTTGAAGAAAAACTCCATGCTGTTAGAGGAATACTTTAAATAATGGTTACTGTGTAACTTTTACCAAAAATATAGTAAAACTGAACACAAAACACAAAAACACCAAGAATTAAGAAATTATAGGGGTAATAATTAGAAAACCAAAAGGACTTAGGGTTATGGAGAAAAGAAATGGAAATAAGGAGCAAATTGCCCAATAATTAGGCCTGAACATGTCTGTTCTCTAGCAGAGTCAGGTCTGAGGTCTCCTGTTATATTACCGTGTAGATTGGTATAAAATTATAAAATGATCATGGATGAAATGATGGTTCTAAACCTCTGAGTAGGACCAGTAATTGGAGAACCTAGATCCTTGTGATTAATTTTGTTTTTCTATGCTGAAATATGCAACAGTTGTACAAAACTGTTCCTGCTTTAAAACATCTAAGATACTCTGTAGTTTTGGATCCAGCAAGCTCCAGTGGGAAGGAGAAGCAGAAATCAAGAAGCTTGTATTTTGAAAGTCATCTTCGCTTAGTGATTAGCAATTAATGACAAATGTGCTCATTAAATGATGTTTCCAAGTGCTTTGATCTTGCACAGATAGTGACTAAGGGCACCATTAACTCTGCTGGCTTCCACCAATAATATCTATTAAGCTGAAAGTTTAAAATATTAATTTTATCTTAAACATAAAAATATTCATTAATTCTAGAGACTAATAATTTTATCATTTATCATTTTGAGCATCCTCAAATAATAGAAAAGTCTTTACAGCTAGTGCCAAATAAATCTGTATGAAATGAAGGAGGAACACATTCTTATCACAAATTTAGTTTTCATTCTTTCTAAAAATTGACTTTGGGTTTTTAGTAACTGGACTTGAAATATATTCCTCAGCCCAATTATTTAGTTGCATACCTTCCTACGTTACTTTATACATCAATACCTTAAAATAATTCTTCACAGTCATTTAACAGATGTCTTTGTCATTAATTATTAAAAGCAGACACTATAAACCTTGTGCCAGGTTCTTCACAGGAGAAATTTGTGACAACTTGATAAAATCTTTAAAGAACTTTGCCCACTCTAGAGATATAATCTGTAACTTTAAGGTGATAATACAACTATTATTCCAAAGAAAAATTGTCTTTATAGTCAACAAATGTATTATTTATTATAATTGTTATTATTTAATATTTCTCTGAACTTAATTTTTAAATTTCACTATTACTGTTGAATCCGATTTTAATTTGTCCTCAGAATATCACTTCATGATGACAGTACAGTTGTCACCATCTAAAATGGTAAAATCTCCAGTTTATCTCATGGATTTTAAACTATTTACTATTAATAAATAAGACAGTGTTAATGATTTAGGCCTGAAAATGCTCTATGAATTAAAGAAGTTTCTCCATGTGAAAATCCAGCTTTGTCAGTGCTTTGACTTACTCATCAAAATTCATCTGTCTTGATGCACCTTATTTTAGTAAGTTTCATGGGAGCCTTGCATCAGAAAGGAAAAAAGTGGGTGCACATTTAATTATAATACTCCCTTCCAACCTACAAAGCTAATTTTTCCCACTCACAAAATGGTGAGCCAGATTTAGGAAAGCCCCAGTGCCAAAAGAGAAGGCTTTAGAAGGACTCATGCTGTTTTGCAAGAAGTGCTTATTGCTCTCAGCAATACTGATATTTTTGCTTGTTGATAGAATGCTGTTCAATGTCACACATTGCTTTAATTGATCATCATTATCAAATAAGATATGTTCAGTTATAAATAAATAAAGCTTTGAGAATACCCTTCCAGTTTTCCTCCTTCCCTCTTTGAAAGAAAAGAAGAAACCTAATCAGCAACTGTTCTCTGTGAGCATGTTGGCAGCTCTCGTCTTTTGGTGAGAAATGTTATATCTAAGTTGGACATTCCTTTTCTTATATGGAACAGGGCACACAGATGTGACTGCTCACTCCCTGGATTAGAAACTGCTTAGCATATCATTCCCCTTTCAGCTAAAAGACATGATAAACATGATCCTCAAAAGCCCAGTGAATGACCTTTCTGTATTTTAGAAGTTTCTTTATGAATTCCCAGTCATGGTCTTTGGAATACAGGAAAAAGAGTGGCACAATTACAGAAACGTCAGAAACTTTCTACAACAATTAAGAATAGATCATTTTGAGTGGAGTATTAGTGTTTTGGAATTGAGAGGAGGGAGGAAACTATATGAGATTAGATTATTATGGGAATTCAATATGAAGTATGCAATATTTACCTCAAATCCAATTCCTGCCTTAAATCTTGACAACTAGGCAGGAATTGGATTTGAGATACTAGAACTCCAAGTGGAGATAACAGTGTGAATAAAGGCACACTGCTCATTCCTGTGTTAAAGGAATACAATAGAAATGATATCTAGATTGCTAAATTGGCTGAAGCATGTGGTAGAATAGATAAGTGTTGAATATTTGATTGCCAGTGTAAATAGTTTAGATTTTTATCTTATGGAACCAGATTTAGTTCTTAATAATATGTTTTATTTAATCCACTATACCCCAAATATAATTTCAGCATGTACTCATACATAAAAACTAATGAGATATTTTACATCCTTTTTTTATACTAAGTCTTAGGAATCTGGTGTATATTTTTCACTTATATCCTTTCTTAATCTAAGCTACTCACATTGTACATGTATGATAGTCATCGATGGTTGGTGGCTATGTGTTGCACTAGACAGTTAATTAGCAAGTTGAGGACAGGAGTATATTCATTCATTCACTGAACAAATATACCTTCAGCACCTAGTATGTGACATATTCTTCCTGGAACTTGAGAGTGCTGTCTAGCCTGATACATACTAAGTTCAGCATTCAATAAATAAATCATTGCTGAATGAATTAGTGTATAAACAAATGAAGTCAAATGTCCATGAATCCCATAGCAAATCTTAAAGTTGGTTTAAGAGATATATATTTGTATATATAATGTGTGTGTGTGTGTGTGTGTGTGTGCACAACATGACTTATCGAGTGATATACGAAATATGGAGATAGACTTGGGTTTCAATCCTGGCTTGGTGTTCTTGGAAAAGTCATTTATTATCTATTGTATCTGTCTTATAAAGGACATACTCCATGGTAAAGTGAAGATAATACTGCAGTAAGATTGAACAGGATGACAGATTAGTGTACCAAACACCACATTATATGAACAGTATTGTTCAGTAAATATTAGTCCCCTTCCTTTTCCTCTGTTTAACAAGTATTTTTCCCCCAAAAAAATTATTTGAAAAGAGCTTGCTTGAATCTGCAATATTGCTAATGAGCAATGGCATTTTCCTTTTGAAAAGCTGATTTTATAAGGTAATTTCAAATTTACTGTAGTTGTTGGAACTTTGCATTAAATTTCCAAATATAGATAAGTATTTTTAAAGAACATCAGCAGGCCAAAAGATGGCATGTGCAAAAGCTCCTGTAGAAATTATGTACCCAACGTTTGACATACAATTAATTGGTATGGGAAACTTTTCCAAAACTAGAAAAACCCTAATATTACTCTCCAGGATGGTATTTGTCCAAGAGTTAATAAGCAAACATGCCAGTTAACTAACAAGTAATCCCAAGTCTAGAAGCCAGACTTTGTTTTAATCACCAGTCTAATTATGGAAGTTAGGACTGAACTATTTCTTTTAATCAATTCACTATTCTACTCAATTAACACTATATATAGTGAACCCTACAATATTGTCTATAGAGTTCATCTGTATAGTACAGAGCCCTACTGTTTAAAACCTGGTTTCATTTTTGTCTTTTATTCTTTAAAAGAAAAGAGTTATGCTCTTTTGCTTAATTGACTTCAGCAAATCACGAAACCTCTCTGGAATTCAGTTTAATTATCTATAAATAAAAAATAAGGGATTAAATATTCTTCTCCATTTCTGGCTTTCAAAATTCTGGAAAGCAAAGTAAAGAGTTCTTCTATTTGTTTTATACATGTAAATAATATGGTCATATATGGTAGATGCTGGTTAACCAGAAGTATGCCCTTTACAGATCAAAAATAACTGTTTTGGATAATAAAAAGAAGAGAAAACTAAGGGAAGAAATTAAAATCAAATATAGAAAATATTTAGTAATCTGTACCAGCAACATACAAAACACTGTCTACCCCATCACCTCATTATATCAATGCTCACAGAGCACATTTTGCTGATACGGAAACCTTGGCTGAAAGACATTAAGCCACGCTTCTAAGGTCACAAAGCTAATAAATGGCACAGTAGAGCATCAACTTGGTTCTATCCATGTCAGAGATGAAAGGAATAAATGTAGCACAATAAATCTAAAAATGGAAAGTGAGGCCACACTTTATATATTTAATTCCTTGATGGAGAATGGAAAAACCTTCTGAATGCTTTTTAGACAAGAGACCTGCTATTAAGTGGATCAATCTGCAAAAGTTCCAAGAGTTGATTTTGTTTTTTTCTAAGAATCTCTAATCCCATTTCACTTTCCTTACTAGAGAGGTAGAAAGTGAGAAGCATGCATTTATGCCCATAACTCCTCTAAATGCATTTTTTCTATAAGACCTAAGTGAAATCAGATGTAACTATCTGATGAGAAAATACAAGTGGTCCATTTGTAAGTTCTTTGGATTTTAGAATATATTTTGCCTTTTAATCTGTGTTACGTATATACTATTTAGTCTCCTCGGTTACTCCACAAAAGTGTATTGAGTCCCTAGTAGAAGTTAAAAATTGCAGAGCATTCTATTAGGACTATTCTTTCTCACCTAAAATGCATTTAGAGGTGCCTCTCTCTATTATTCAGCCCCTTCTCAGCTTTGTGTGCAGAACATCCCTAAGGTAGGGACAGAGAATTCAAGTTCTTACGGTGAAGTAACGAGTGAAAAGGTCTTGGCAGGGGGCTATCAGTGATGCAATGGAGGATATGAGCCCACTTTACAGGATGGACTTCAACTCATCTTGATCAATTATTGCTGTGCATGAATACAAGCCCTGCGTTGTCAAACTTTACAATTTCTTAGAAGAGCCCAGAAATGCAGATTTTGATGTTTGATTCTGTTTATTTATAATTGTAAACAGCTAAATCAGTTTAAAACAAAAGCAATAACTCAGTCCCATCATTTGTGCTAATACATAATGCCACAGACCACTAGTTTTGCGATCGCTGCTCTAAGTCAAGTTTTAAAGACAAACTACAGCAAGACAAGTTTTTGTAAGTGATGTACATAAGATCTTGAAAACCAGGTATTGTAGCTAGTTAATACAATACAGGAAAGAAGCTTGGTTTGGGGAAGTGGGTTTTTCCCAGTTTTCTTTTCTACAGTGGTTAACCTTGAAATGAGGATAGGGATTTAAAATGTTTAAGGGCACAGAGAAGATTAGCTTCTTTCTCTTATTTCTTCTGCTGTTTGCAAGCAATGCTAGGGTAGGAGTAGGGAGAAGATCGGGGGTGGGGGGCTTGCCAAAGGATGGTTCATATATATGTCAGAGCTGTTGAAAGCTATACCTGTGTATATCCAGAAAATCCCTTTCAGAAAAAAAACAGTAATCAGGCCGGGCACTTTCTGTAAGAAAGAAGTGTTAGATTTGAAGCTTTTGAAGAAATGTTTCTATTACTGAAAAACAAAGTCCAGTTTACTTTGCATTCCACTGATCACTTTGAATAAAGTATAAACAACATGCAAATCGACCCAGAGTTTTCTAAATCACACTGACATTTTTTAAAAAAATTATGCTTGGAGTTCCACAAGAAAAGTAGAGCATTCTTACCGGGTTTGACTTCTGAGCTTTGACTCAGCCTAGTAAATGACTACTACTAATTCTCCTTCTCTTCCCCTAGATTTCCTCCACTTGAACTCTTTCTCTCACTCTTTCATTTCAACCATTGGTATAGTCAGATTATTACTCATTGTATCAAAGGAGAATATCTAAATTGGCTTTAATTTTTTTTTTTTTTTTGCTAACAACATAGTGACAAAGGAGTTTTCATTATATTTTCAAAAAGCCCTTTATTCCTCAAATATACATATATTTACCCAGCTGTGCTGGGTGCTGAGATGAAGTCAACCACAGATAGAGAAAAGATAGGTTCTGCCCTATAGGAGCTTCTCAACTAGAGTCAGGGGTTGTCAGAGGTTGGGAGAAGGGATGAACAGAGCACAGAGAATTTTTAGGACAATGGAATTATTCTGTATGATCCCATAATGATTAATAGAATTCATTATACATTTGTCCAATTCCATAGAATGTAAAACATGAAAAGTGAGCCTAATGTAAACTCTTGTTGAGAGTACCATTTGTAGATGTGACATGTCAGTGTGAGTTCATCAGTTATAACAAAGGTGCCAATCTGATGCAGGATGTTGATAGTCGGAAATGGATGCATGTGTGTGGGCAGAAGTTATATTGGAAATCTCTGGACTTTGCACTCAATTGTGCTATGAACCTCAAAGTTCTCTAAAAATAAACTATTAATTATTTATTAATTTTTATCTTATTAACTTTTAAAATTCCAGGTAAAAATAAAAATACCATGGTATAAAAAAAATCTAAGATAATGTCGTATTAGTGAACATATTCATTTATCTCTGATGGATAGTTGATTAAAATTGTTTCAATGTTTTTATATGAACACTGCAACCAGAATCTCCAGGATATTAATTAGACAAGAGCTGTACTGTTTCTCTCAACTAGCAGTCCATCAGATATAAAATACTCCTAGGATAGCAGCCACAAGAGGACATTTACAGTCAAATTAGCAGATTTATCTGATGTTAAAAATTCAACAGTTTTTAACAATATTGACAAGAACAGAGGAGAAACATTAAAGCTGCAGTCTATTTTTTTCTTTTTAAGGATAACCTTGAAATTAGAGAAAATAGCTCTGGAATTGTTTTATAAGCATAAAGACACACGCACACACACACACACACACACACACACACACACACACGAATATGGCATTATTATTTTATATATACCTGAAGCTTTAAAAGGGTCTTAATACCCAGATGCATACATTTTATATTATCATACTTTTCCATTTTTCCAAAACCCCTTGCATTAGATTTTCTTGCTTAGTTTCGGCACAAGGTGATGCTTATGCCTCTGATGCCAGAGATGAGTCGATGAGCTTTGTGGCAAGAACTGACAGCAGGAAGCACAGTCAGCAGCTTTTTTTTAAGAAATGAACTGTCACCAATTCTTCTGTTTAGATGTCTGAACTGTTGTCAATATAACATCCCATTTGACCTATAAGTTTATGCCATTTGGGGGAGAATCCTTTTATTCTGTACCTAATTTTATTATTTGTACTGCTGTTATAAAAACTTTTTAATAAGCAAGAGGAAGATGAATGAAGAAAAACATAGGGGTCACCCAAGATCTAGTATCTATTTCTCTCCTTGTTTCTAGGATACCTTCCTACCTTTGAATTGTGAAAGAACAACCCACACTGGAGTAGTTATTCATCATGGGTGTAGGAGTCTCCTTTTTAGGAGTCCTATTTTTCAAATTATTCAGTATATGAAAAGAACATTTCCATGACAATCCAAAATGTCACTTCTGGAATTTGTGGTCAGTTTCAGACATTTCTACAGGGAGCTAACAAAGATTCTACCTGAGTTGTGACTGGCAGGCAGCTAAATGATGGTTTGTAGATCCATTTTCCATAGTTCAATCTGTGTCCAGAAGATTCACAGCTATAAAGCTACCTGCTGAATTAAAACAAAGACGGGAGGGTTGCAGTGATTGTGACCCTGCAGGCAGCTTTACAAGAGCTAGAGAGGTCTCCCAGCTTCTGTGTTGTGATCATTTATATCAATGCAGATTTAGCAACTTCCTATTCACAGATGTGGTGGCCACATTTAATTGCTTAGTCCTGAAGAATTTCCAACTTATTTTTTATTTTCTTAAGAGTGGAAAAGGTTTTTTTTAACCTTGGTAACAGACTCAATATCTTTTCTCTCCAAGATAGGGACCTCACAGAAAAAAAATAAAAACAATAAGACCCAAGATGACGGATACTTTTTAAGCTTGTAAGCAACATTCAAGTAATATAAAATAAAAGCATTTTAATTAAGTCTGTTTCTGGCCATGCCACTGGACTGTGAACATTATGCTTTTGAGTAAGTCATCCTCCACCAGTATTTTATTTCTGTTGTACCTTTTATCTTCATTATCTTAATGAATGAAATCATTTTTCTTTTGAATAATTCTTTGAGATTATTGACCAAAAACATACAAAATACACAATTAATAACCCCTTCTATCAATCACAAGTCTTGATACTGTCTTCCTAGCCTGTGCACACACACCACAATGCATCTACTGTCAGTGATATGTAACAGAAAGGTATTTAAAGTTGTGGAAATTAACTTTTAAAGATTACCTCTACTAGGATGAAAATAGTTGTGCAAGATTTACACACATGGATAATCAAGAGAACTTTCACTTGAAATTTATGTGAAGACACATAGAAGGTGTCTTAATAACCCTATGGCAGTGACTGAAGTTTTCTGTGATTTCATTTCCTCAAATGCAGAATGGGAATAATACTACCTTACAAGGTATTGTGAAGATAAAATTACATGGTTAATGTGCCAGGACTTAGAAAAGAAATACAAACAAATGTACTATGCAGATAATACTTACAGTAATAGCTATCCTGTGTCAGTGCCTTTGTGTGCCAGACAATGTAACAAGCATTATCCTGTTTAGATATTGTCTCATTTTATAAAAAGGGAAGGTTAAGAATGGTGAATCAGTTTACCAACATCACACAGGCAGAAGATGGCAGAGCTGGATTGTGTACACAGGTCTAAATGGATTCAAAGCCCATAATCTTTTTCCCCTTATTATATCTTTACAAAATATCTTTTGTCTTGACAAATAATTTGCCCTTGAAATTTATTTTTCTAATATTACCTAGTAATGTGTGTTAGCATTTACTCGAAATGACAAAATCAACTTTATTGCATCTGATTGAATAGGAGGTGACAACCAATTAGAGGAGCTTGAGAGAATTTCTAGTCTGCATTCTTTATTTTACAAAGAGAAAAATTTAAGGAACATGCCTAAGGCATACAGTGAGTTGGTAGAAGGGTGATTACCAGAGCCCCTATTATAAATACTATTAATATGGTTTATAATCTCATGTCTTTTCTCTTTAAGTCTATCAATATGTAAAATTTTGGCTCTATACATTATCAGATCTTCCATATATGGGGCATATAGTGATCATTCTATTATTGTTAGCTGAATGAATAAATAAATGTGAACACATATGGAGCACATCCTTTAGAAGCAGGCCTGGCTTTCAAAGGATGGTGTGCTGATATTCTAGTCCTTTGGTGCATCTTGACAATGTGCTTCTAAATGGTAGACTTAATGCCAATAAATAAACTTGTTCTCTGGTATGATTTTTACCAAGTTTATTCATTAGTCTTTGGCAACTGTAGAATTGTACAAATAGAACGTAAATCAGGACATTTTCAAGTTGAAAGTATTTAGAATCTATGTTGCTATTTTTGCAGATGCCAGACTAAAAAAAGTCATGGAACTTGAGGATAGCAAAAAACATGTTGCATATTGAGAAGGGCCACAGAACTTGATGTGACTGACCACTGGGTACATGGAGATGACAACATGGTATATGAGAGCCATGGAGTGCTGAGGGCAGAACTGACTGTGAACTGGTGATGAGTTTGTATGCCAATCCAGATAAAATAACAAAGCCAGGGTCTTAAATAGTTACTCTTGGCTTTTA
Organism: Rhynchonycteris naso; assembly: GCA_037038555.1. NCBI lineage: Eukaryota > Metazoa > Chordata > Mammalia > Chiroptera > Emballonuridae > Rhynchonycteris > Rhynchonycteris naso. The sequence continues at coordinate 62,820,908 of CM073001.1, read as the reverse complement.
AAGGGCTATTGTGTTAGTGTAGTTAAAATAATTTAACACTTAAAATTAAAGTAAGATATTTCAGAGGTCATTAAACAATCACTTGGAGATAATGACTCCTGAAATACTTTATTGCAATTCAGTGTTCTCAATATAAAGAAACCCTTAGAACTCCTAAAGACATAGCAATTACACTTCAGATTCAAGTGTAAACTCAAGTATAAAGTTTTATTTATTGAAATACAAAAGAGGCTTAATTTCACGATTATTTTTCTCTATGTTATTTGGTAAATATCTTAGGCTCATGTGTTAGGTAATATCCCTATTTTATGAAATAGCATTTGAGATCTTAAACTGATAAAACTAGCCACTTGTATGTTAACACAAAGCTAGTTTTAAAAAACATAAATACAAAACAAACAACTTGACTAACCTCTGGGTGGGCAATGACCATTAGATTATAACTAGAAAGAACCAATGTGGAATGGTGAGTAGAAAGAGAGTGGCACTGAGTCATAATACAAATATTCTGCCCCTGCCAACTCTCTCACTAACTATAGCTAATTGAGCTTGGCACAATGTTAACCATTCCATTAGCTAAGGATGAGGCAATATTGTCTATAAGGTGATCCTCATGCTAAAATTCTATTACTTAATTTTATGATTCACAGAACAATATCATATGCAAATAACATGATTTTATGTTCTCCATAATAAACAACTTAATTATTTAAAGAAATTGTATTTTTGACCAATTCAAAGAAATGAGATCTGTACTAAGAAGAGATAAGCAGACAAACCTCTCAAAACAAAATTACCTGATGAGCCTGACCAGGCGGTGGCACAGTGGTTAAAGGGTTGGACTGGGATGCAGGAGGACCCAAGTTAAAGACTAAGAGGTCGCCAGCTTGAGCACGTGCTCATCTGGCTTGAGCAAAGCTCACCAGCTTGGACACAAGGTCACTGGCTGGAACAAGGGGTTAATCTGTCTGCTGAAAGCCCACAGTCAAGGCACTTATGAAATATCAATCAATGAACAACTAAGGTGTTGCAACGAAAAACTGATAATTGATGCTTCTCATCTCTCTTCATTCCTGTCTGTCTGTCCCTGTCTATCCCTCTCTCTGACTCTCTCTCCGTGTCTCTGTAAAAAAAAAAACAAAAAAACCCCACCAAACCTGATGAGTCCTTGGTGTATAAAGACCATCTGTAAAAACTTAATAAATGAGCCAAAACTTTTGTTGTTGCTGTTGTTCCAGTATGGAATCAGACCTTTTTAGAAAAGAAAGGTCTTACAGAATGATTTTGCTGCAAAACATCAATCACCTCTCCAGAGACTGCAGCCCTCCTACCTACAATTTACTCTTTCCCTTCCCTCCTCCAGCATTTCCTCCTCAGCTTCCTCCTTTTTCTTTCTGGAGCTTTCTTTTTCACTCTCTCTGAATGCATTCTTCCTGCACAATTTTCCCTGTTATCAATAGCCAGAAGCACCGTATGCCAGACATTTTACAATCTAATTGAGTGTATTACAGTTTTCCTACAGCAGAAACATAAATTGTATCTTTTTGAGAATACAGTTTAGTGTCTCTCTAAAATGGCTCTGGAGTATCTATCTCTGACTAACCACAAGATGTCTCATTATTTTAGGAAGTAATTACAAAATCTCTTGAGGTTAATATACATAAAAGCAAACTTTTACATACAAGTAGAAAGTTATAGCTTAATGACTTTATTAGTTTTATTTGTAGAGGCCTATTCTCTTTAGAGATTAGCAATTACTCTGTATTTAAACAGATGTAATAGTGCATATTCACATTTTAGATGTCTGAAGCAATCTCATAACATGGGTTTATCCCTACAAAGACATATATCTTATTTTATCAATATAACCAGCCAATGTGGAAGTGTTTTGGTTCCTCAGGCCCTTCATTGTTCCTCTGATCATACTGTACAGGTAAATGCAGCCTTAGCCAGTATGTTGGATCATCCTGGATCTTATGTTTCATAGTTTAATTTTATACCTCTTATTTCATATCTATGGAAATGAGTGAGTTTGGTCTTTCATGTTGTTATTCCTGGGTCATGAGTTAATGGTAGAAGGCTAGGAGCAGGGAAAATGGTATAACATGCAAGCCTACTATAAGCAAACAGTATAATACCACAGGCAAGAATAATGTATATTAAAATATTTTATATCTAGAGATATTGACTTATGAGGAGGCACAAATGTTAATTAAAAAATAATTGCAAGTACTAGAAAAAGACCCTTTTATCTTGCAAATTAGGTATTTTCTTTACATCTAAGGGAATCTTGGTAAGCATATAATACAATCCGACAGAGACCACAAAAACACTTATCCAACATGTTATAGAGCAGGACCTCATGCCTTCCATAGTGAGTTACATAAGAATATCCTGAAGGTCTCTTTCAGCCCTGAAAATCTGAATTTGTGTATTTTCAGTCAAGCATTTACATGACTTGTAAATGAAGTTAGCTTTCTCTATTTAGTACTATATGACCCACTCCACCAGGTCTCTCTTCACTCTCCCTGGTCTTAGACCTTTTCTTCCATATAACTCACAAATTATTTTGATAATATCTTCTGACTGTATTTTAATTTAAACACAATGATAGATTTGTGTTTCCCTGGTCTTAAAAATTTGTTTATGAGTTTCTTTCCTTCCACATGGTTATCCCCCATCAGGACCTGAAGAAACTCCTCTTTCCTTTACAGATCAAGTGCTAGAAACTTTCCTTTATCTATATAGAAGACATTGCTTTCACTTTCTAAATCTGCTGAGATCTCCCTTTAAAAAGATTTAAACATAATCAGATTACAGTTGTGGTTTCCAAACTTTAATGTGCATGAGAATCACCTGGAGGACTTTTTAAAAGCATTTTCTTGGAGAATTTGTTTAAACAAAGTTCTGGTTCACTAGGTAGGGTTGGGTCCATAAATTGACATTTTTAACAAGCCTACAAATGATGCTTGTAATGCCCACAGACCACCCTTTGTTCAAAAGTTCAAAATTCATGGCAAGGTTATTTTTCATATCTATATTCACCAAAGTTTGGTGTCCTAGAAAGTGTTCAATGGCTAAAGGGCTAAGCAAGGTCAAGAAATATTTAATCATGCTTATTTTCTAGCTCATGAAACCCCCGTTGTGATGTTTTTAAAGATAAAAGAGATACACAGAGAGAGGCAATTCAATTACAAAAGTAGCTTCTGTTTGTGTTTTGAGAACAATCTGACAAAGAAATGTCCTTTTCACATAGAAAAAACAAAGTATAGAAGTCAAAAGAGGAACAAGCATAGCATACTTTTCTTCCATTTAAAAGGAATTTCCATGTGCTGGAAAATATAAATTTGTTAATTCCTAAGATAATTGGAAAGAAAAGCATAGTTCAATATATAAAAGAAAAATAGTTTGGAAAAGCTAAATATGGAATAATCACATAAAGATAATCTGGAATGTGTTCTCTTTCCAATTAAAACACAATATTACAAACCTAGGGAGCATATACCCCAAAGCATCAAATAAACTGTGTCAATGTGGCATCCTCAGGTATGTTAAGTTTGCACTGTCATTCAGAAACCATTCTCACAACAACTTCAAGTCCAATTCCTTTATGTTATTGAAATAAATGGTACTCTTCTTTCTGATTAAAGTTTCATCATGCCTAGCTACTATTAGAGAAATAGAACTTTTAAGACATGGACAAGACTGAAAAGTAACACCATTAAAAAAAAAACCAATAGTGTCTTTTTCTTTTTCCATTAAATGAAGGCAACCAATTGAAATAGAGATACAATGTCCCACAATTCTGCTCTCAAAACATGGTATCCTAAAAGATTAGAATCTGGTCAGCAGGAATGAGTAACCCTTTCTCTTTATTTCTCATGTCATCTTGGCTATGCTTATTGTACTCTCATAGGGGCTTTGATCTTCATGTTTTAACATAGCCAGAAATTAGAATTTTTCCTTGTGTCTTCTTCTGCCAAGTTTCTAGACGCATACACACAGACAGACAGACAGACAGACACACACACACACACACATTTTATTTCCATGTGCTTATTACTATCTTCAGATGGGATTTAAAAAATTGCACCATTAAAAACAAGTTTTCTCCACAGAATTCAGATCTAATAGTAGATTTGCAGAATACAGTCTTAAAAAGCAGTTTTAAATGTTCTAATGGAGAATAAAACATAGCAATTTATTTGCAATTGATTCATTTATAATTATAACTATATATAAGATAATTTAAATATAAAAACTGTAGTATATTTATAGAATGAAATACTACTCATTCATAAAAGAAAGGGAAATCATACCATTTGCAACAGCGTGGATGGACATGGAGAGCATTATGCTAAGTGAAATAAGCCAATCAGAGAAAGACAAATAGTATATATATATATATATATATATATATATATAATTTTACTCATGTGTAATATTAAAAAAAATTTTTAATATTTTTTATTTATTCATTTTAGAGAGGAGAGAAAAAGAGAGAAGGGAGGAAGGGAAGCAGGAAGCATCAACTCTCATATGTGCCTTGACCAGGCAAGTCCAGGGTTTTGAACTGGCAACCTTAGCATTCCAGGTTGATGTTTTATCCACTGTACTATCACAGGTCAGGCTCATATGCAAAATCTAATGAACAAAATGAACTAACAAGTAAAATAGAGACAGAATTAAAGATAGAGAACAGAATGACAGCTGGGTGTGTATGTGTGTGTGTGTGGAGGGGTGCTAAGAAAGGATGGATTGAGCAAAAAAGAAAAAAAAAAGCTCATAATAATTTTAGTAAATAATAAAATTTTAAATAAATATAAAAATCACTTTAACTAAATCACTGATTGTGGATACTTAATTAACCTTTTCTTAACTGCCCATGAAAATACTTATGAAAATACACATGCTGATGAAGTTGGCTATTCCTTTGGGAGACTTGCTCAAAACTAGTGATTCTCAAGGGTGGTCCTCAGTGTAACAGCATCAGCATCACCTGAGACTTACTAAAAATATAAATCACTGGGGAACAATTTTTTTGCCATTTTCTGTAGCATGAGGTTTTAGACCTTTTTATATATATCTCTGCATCACTGATTCCAAATCTGAAATCTGTTTTTGGGTGCTTGCTCGAGTTTTTATGCAATTTTAATTTCCTTTTTTACAGTTAATGGTATGCATTGGTTTTTAAATTAAAGGGCAACAACTCTTGGATTGAACATAACCACAAGGCAATTCATGTTTTACAAACATCACTTTTACATAATTGTAGTTGTTTTTAAATGTAAAAACTTATTATCTGATAAATACACCCTCTTCATTTGTTATAAGATTGAATCATAGCTTCTTCGAGTAGGTGTAAATGTAAGAATAGTCCTGACACCTGTTATATATGTGGTTGTTAAACACTTGAACATCAAAGGCTCAATATTTCATCATTTATGACATGTGCATATATTGCCTATTTTCAAGTTCCCCTTAGCAATCAAGACAAAAATTGGGCTCCTCATCCTGTGTGTCATGATTGTGAGGAAATGCTTCATGACTGGGCAAAAGAAAAATGCAAAGGAATGCCTTTTGGTATTCCCATGGTTTAGTGTGAACCTAAGGACCACAGCAGTGACTGTTATTTTTGTCTGATTCATACAAAGGGCATTGGCAAGAAAAAATGGCATATGATCACATATCCTAATATTCTTTCAGCAATATGACCTATCCCACACTCTGAGACACTCCCGGTTCCAGTTTTCAATGATTTTATTTCTTCTAAGGATGAAGGAAATGAACTGAACATGGTGATCAAGTGTATTTTGATAAGATGCATGAGGAAATGGTTGTAAAATCTGAAGGGTCTTCTTCTGATGCCAAGCAGTCATTAACCCCTCAGCAGCTTAGCCAACCCTAATTGAATGACTTAGTAAGAGATTTGGGCCTATCAAAGAGGGCACTGAGTTCTTAGCCTCCAGGTTTCAAGAAAAGAATGTACTTCACTGGCCAACTAAGTATCCCATTTCAGGAAGCGTGAACAAATTTTTGTGGACTTTTTTTCCGAAGACAAACACTTTGTTTACTGTCATGATATCAGTAGTCTTCTCAGCCAGCTAGGTGTTACCACTTACAGTCCAACAAATGGCAGCTATTTCTTGACAGCTCTAAACAGAGTCTGAAATGTGTTCTCCTTCACAATGGTAATGTTTATGCAGGGGTTCCAATTGTTTATTCAACTCATCTGCAAGAAGATTATAATGACATAAAAATTGTCCTTGACTTTCTGAACTTTGAGGAGCATAACTGGATCATTTGGGTGGATCTTAAAATGGTAAATTTCCTGCTAAGACAACAGAGAGGTTTCAGAAAGTATCCTTGCTTTCTGTGTTTGTGGGACAGCTGAGGTTGGGAGAAACACTAGACACAGAAGGAGTGGCCAAAATGTGAAGCTCTGGATGTAGGAATGCAAAATATTGTGAATTAACCTGTAGTTAATTGAGATAGGGTCATTTTTCCCCCACTTCACATCAAAGTTGGCTTAATGAAGCAGTTTGTTCAGGTCTTGAATAGAGGACGTGAATGCTTTCAACATATTATTTCTGTTTTTCCTGCCTTGTCTTTTGAGAAGATAAAAGCAGGTGTATCCGATGGACCTCAAATTTGAACCCTCATACGTGATGAAAAATTTGCCAGGGAGATGAATAAGGAGGAGAAAACAGCATGGCAGTCTTTTTTTGCAGTTACAAAGACCTTCCTGGGCAACAAAAAAGCAGAAAACTATGAAGTTCTGGTTCAAAGGATGCTGTTGGCTTTCTGCGACAATGGATGTAATATGAGTGTTAAGATTCACTTACTGAAGTCACCTTGATAAGTTTCCTGAAAATTTTGGAGCTGTTAGTGATTTGCAGTGAGAATGCTTTCATTAAAATCTGAAGATTATGGAAGAGCGTTATCAGGGGCGATGGAGAGAAATATGATGGCAGACTACTGTTGGAGCATCAAACGAGATTGTCCTCAACAAGTACACAAATGCCAGAGCTACAAAAGCAATTTTTTGCCTGAATAGAATTTAAATAAGTTTTGCACTAATTTTATAATTAAAATAAGTCGTTTAATATGTTCTATTTTGAAATTGTGGACAAATTCTGATGCAATCATATCTTTTAGTGTATTTACTGCATTATATAAACTAGTTACATTTTCACAAAGATGATGCCCAAGAAGACATTCTACTTCATTATGTTAAACTAAATGTTGAAAATCTTACAATAAGGTGAAAACTTAAAATCTTGAATTGCAAAAGATCTGTAGTTTACAGAGAAAATCTAATGTCAGATTTGAGATCAGCACACTCAAATTAGGTAAGAACAAGTGTTTTTGTGAAAGCAACAGAAATTGTTCCCCAGTGTTATCAGTCCCTACATCAGTCCTATTAAATCACATGCTCTGGGAGTATGACAACAATCTTTTTCTTTTTTTCTACAAGTCCTCCACATGGTTCTGATTCTTGAGAACCACCACTGTAAATACAATAAAGATAGAAATGACTTCTGATTAGACATCTGAAGCAGTATAATACATTAGGAAACTGGTAGGAGATATCTTCCAATCATCCTGACTCTGGATCCTTTGCTCAGAGCTTTATAATTGATGTATATGCAGAGATTCTAGTCATTCAGGTCTAATAGTAATTAATATGACTGAAAGAGTTTCCTATTCACCGTGACATTTCCCCAACCATAGCCAGTATCTCTTTGGTATCTATTCTGGAGACTGTAACTTCCAATATACAATATTACTAGAGGTGAAATGGATTTGGATTTACCTTTGATCTTTATTTTTCTTTTATTCATTATAGAGAGGAGACACAGAGAGAAAGAGAGAGAGAAAGAGAGAGAGAAAGGGGGGAGGAGCTGGAAGCATCAACTCCCCTATGTGCCTTGACCAGACCAGTGCAGGGTTTTGAACTGGCGACCTCAGTGTTCCCAGGTCGACACTTTATCCACTGCGCCACCACAGGTCAGGCTTGGATTTACCTTTAAGTCTAAACCATTTTGAGTTGATATTTGTGTATGGAGTAAGATAAGTTCTTTCTTTCTTTCTTTCTTTCTTTCTTTCTTTCTTTCTTTCTTTCTTTCTTTCTTTCTTTCATATATGGTAGTTACAGTTTATTAGAGATATTATTCTTTCTTTATTGTGCATTCTTGGTCCTTGACTGGTCATGTAATTTGCATCCTTCGTTTTGTTTATGCGATATATCACGTTAATTGATTTACAACTATTGAACCAATTTTGTACCCAGGAATAAATATGATCTTTTTAATGTATTGCTGAATTCAATTTGCTAATATTTTGTTGAGGATTTTTGCATCTATGTTAATAAGGGATATTATCCTATACCTTATTTTCTTTGTAATGTCTTTGTCTGATTTTGGAATCAGGGTAATGATGGTCTAGTAAAATGAGCTTGGAAATCTTCTCTCCTGAATTTTTTGAAATAGTTAAAGAAGAATAGGTGTGAGATCTATTAATGTCTAGTAAAATTCAAGTGTGTAGTCATCCTGTTTAAAACTTTTGTTTGTTGGGAGGTTTTTGATTACTGCTTTAATTTTGTTGGTTGTAATTGGTCTGTTCTGATTTTCTGTTTCTTTTTTAAATCAAGTCTTGGAAGATTGTTTGTCTCTAGATATTATCCATTTCTTCTAGATTTTCCAATTTGTTGGCATATAATTGACATAGTATTTTCTTTTTTTTTGTGGTGATCTTTTTTTTATTAACTTTAATGGGGTGACACCAATAAATCAGGGTACATATGTACAATGAAAACATCTCCAGATAATCATCATTCAATTGTGTTGCATACCCATCACCCAAAGTCAAATTGTCCTCTGTCACCTTCTATCTGGTTTTCCCTGTGCCCCTACCCTTCTCCCTTTCCTACCCTCTCCTCCCTCCCCCCATCCCGTAACCACCACACTCTTGTCCATGTCTCATAGTCTCACTTTTATGTCCCTCCTATGTATAAAATCATGCTGTTCTCAGTTTTTTTTTTCTGATTTACTTAGAACAATTTATATTTAGGTACAAATTTATATTTGTACCTAAATATAAATTTATGTACTTAGATACAACCATTTATATTTCTGTACTGTCAGTTATCATTTCTATTTTGTTTCTGATTTTATTTGTTTGGGTCTACTCTCTTTTTTCTGGATGAGTCTGCTAAATGGCTTATCAATTTTGTCTATTTTTTTTAAAAACTTTCAGTTGAAAGTGGGTCTCTTGATAGAAGCTTTCATATTTTTACATTTAAGATAATTATTGGTAGGTACATATTTATTGCCATTTTATCATTCACATTTTTGTTTCTCTCTTTTTTAATGTCTTCTTAAAGAAATCCATTAAGTATTTTTTGTAGCTCTGGCTTGGTGGGGATGAACGTCTTTAGCTGTTTTTGTTGTTGTCTGGGAGGCTCTTTATTTCTTCTTTAATTTTAAATGATAACCTTGCTGAATAAGTCTTGGTTGTAGATTCTTGCCTTTCATCACCTTGAATACTTTATGCCAGTCTCTCCTGGGCCAAAATATTTCTGTTTAGCAATCAACTGACAGTGTTATGGGAGCTCTGCTGCCGGTAATGAAGTATCTTTCTCTCTAACTGTGTTTCTCTTGCTGGTTTTATGATTCTCTCTTTGTCTTTAACCTTCAACATTTCAATTATGATGTGCCTTGCTGTGGACCTCTTTGGATTCATCATGTTTGGGACTTATTGTGCTTCCTGTATTTGTGTATCATTTTTCTTCAATAAGTTAGGTAAGGTTTGAATGATTTTTTTCTTCAAATAGTTTCTCAATTCTTTGCTCTCTCTCTTCTCCTGGTACCCCAATAATGCAGATGTTGTTATGCTTGCTGTTATTTCAGAACTCCCTTAAACTATCCTGATTAATTTTTATTTCCTTTTGCTGCTCTGATGGAATGTTTTCTGCTACTTATCCTCTAAATTGCTGCTTTATTTAATAGAGTATTTGTCATTTCAGTTACTATAGTTTTTATCTTTGACTATATTTTTTATGTGCTTTTTTATAGTTGCTCTCTCTTTGCTAAAGTTCTCACTGAGTTTATCAGTTCTTCCAATAAGCTCTTTGGGCATCCTTATCACTTTTTTTTTTTTAAACTCTATCGGGTAGATTGCTTACCTTCATTTTATTTAGTTTTTTATTTTTCTTGAGATTTCTTTTGTTCTTTAATTTGAGACATACTTCTTTGTCTTCTTATTTTGCCTGTCTCTTTGTGTTTGTTTCTGTGTGTACAGTCTTAGGCCACTCAGCAAAAGACTCAGGGTACACGGAGGCCAGCTGCCACCTACAATCTGCTATAGGCTTATGGACCATTTTAGTGAGGCAGAGTCTCAAGGTGGACCCAGAAGAATAATTTGGCCATTTGGATTGAGGGCACCTGCCAAGATCATGGGAAGATAGCTCTCACTTTAAAGCTACATAACTGAGTTTTACCTTGTGTGTCCCTGGCACTACCTGAGGTTGTCTGGAATTCCCTGATGGTTTTTTAAGACAGACTGCAATGTGGGCCCAAACTAGGCATCTTAGGGAAAGTTCACAGCCATGTGTCTGCTTGGCAGATGGGGCCTCAGGAAATCTCCTGGATGAAGCTAATGCAGTGTCTAGGCCAGTGGTCATCAAACTCATTAGTCAACAGAGCCAAATATCAACATAATAACAATTTAAATTTCTTTTGAGAGCCAAATTTTTTAAACTTAAACTATATAGGTAGGTACATTTCTTATCGAGGCAGCACCCACATGTGGTATTTTGTGGAAGAGCCAAACTCAAAGGGCCAAAGAACCGCATGTGGCTCGCGAGCCACAGTTTGCCGACCAGGGCTCTAGGCTAATGCCATGTGGGTGGAATATTTGACCCAATGAAGTTGGTATTATTGGGGACTGTGGGAGAGGACCCAACATAGGACATTTTGTCACTGTCCCTCTAGCTCTCTCTCCAAAGCTGCACAAGTAAGTCTCTCTTTTTATGACTCTGACACCCTTTAATTCACTGTCCTTCTGCTGGAGCTCAGATTGAATGCCTAGAAGCAAGCATTTGTGTGTTATCCCATTAGGAGAACACCTGGGTTTCTAGTAGTCTCCTGTCTCATCTTAGCAGATGGAATTCTTGCTGGTTTTGCAGCCAGGTATTATGTAAACTCCTCTTCTTGGCATTGGTGCTCTGAGCTGGGGAACCTCATGTAGGTTTGAGATCCCTTGCCTTTATAGGGGGAGGAATCTCTGCACCTGAAATATTCTTTTAGATTGTCAACCACTACATGTGAGTGTGGGGTTGACACTTTTCACATCTCCATTCCCCGACCAGTATTGGCATGGCTTCTTTTGTGTATCCTTAGTTATAAGACTTCTGCTGAGCTAATCTTCAGTTGCTATCCAGTTTGGTTGGTCTATAATTTAGTTGCATTTTAGATGTGGTCTTGGCAAGAGGCAAGTGCCACTCACTCTGCCATCTTGGTTGCCTTTTATTATTAAGAATTTCATTTTTTAAAAAATACTATGCTAAATAAGAGTGTTATTTTATTGTATAAGTCATTGTTGGTATAGAGAAATAGAACTATTTTTTTAAAAAAAGATTTTATTTATTTATTTTAGAGAGGGGAGAGAAAGAGATAGAGAGAGAGAAGGGGGGAGGAACAGGAAGCATTAGCTCCCATATGTGCCTTGACCAAGCAAGCCCGGGATTTTGAACCGGCGACCTCAGTGTTCCAGGTCGACGCTTCATTCACTGCGCCACCCCAGGTCAGGCTAGAACTAATTTTTGTATGCAGATTATTTATCAGGCAACTTTACTGAATTCATTTATTCTAGAGTTTTATTGTGGTTTTTACATATTAGGTCATGTCATCTTCAGGGGATCAGGAAATGTGCAGATATTGTAGTACTTTTAGCCTTTTGTATAGTGCATTTGCACCAATAAAATAAAAGTTGGTCTTGCATCTCATTTGCATAATCAAACAACTTTCTTTGACATGTCATTTGCTTTTCTGATGCTCTTGTTTAATAAAAAAAAAGTCAAATGCTTTTTTTTATTGCTTCATATTCATTTTGAAATATCCCTTAATTTTTGTGAGCAGTATACTTTTACTTTTTCTTTCTGCTTTGAATGTTTTTCTTTCTCTTTTTCTTTCTTTTCTTTTTTATCTGATTTCTCTAGCTAGTAACTCCAGTACTATATTGACTAGAAGTAGTCAGAGTGGGCATCCCTGCCTTGTACCAGATCATAGAAGAAAAGCTTTCTGTTTTCCCCACTGATTATGATGTTAGCTGTGTCTCTGGCTGGTTAGTAGAGCATTGGCAGATGTGTGGATGACCTGGATTCAATTCCCAGTCACGGCACAAAGGAGAAGTAACTATTTTCTTTTCAACCCATCTCCCTTTATCCCTCTATCTATCATCTATCTATCTATCTATCTATCTATCTATCTATCTATCTATCTATCTATCATCTATCTATCTATCATCTATCTATCATCTATCTATCTATCTATCTGTCATCATCATCATCATCTATCTATCTATCACCTATCATCTATCTATCTATCTATCTATCTATCTATCTATCTATCATATATCTATCTATCTATTTATCTATCTGTCTATCTATCTATCTATCTATCTATCTATCTATCTATCTATCTATCTATCATCTATCTATCTATGTATCACAGTGGTTCTTAACCTTTTCTGAGGTACCGAACCCACCAGTTTTATATGCGCATTCACCGAACCCTTCTTTAGTGATAAATAAAATATGATTTTTTTCCAAATTCAAGACATAGGTATATTTTTTTTACTGGTGCACAAAATGAGCCGTGCATGAACATCACCTTGCTCAAAGAACAAAACCAACAAAGTGCATGAACTCACAACAAATTACGGTATTACTTTATTCTGGCCTCCGCAGCAGAGGCTTCTCCGAACCCCTGAGACCGACTCATCAAACCCTTACGGTTCGATAGAACCCAGGATAAGAACCACTGATCTATCATCTATCTATCTATCATCTATCTATCTATCTATCTTCTTATCCCACAGCCATGGCTTGAATGGCTTGAGCAAGTTGCCCTTGGGCACTGATGATGGTTCCATGAGCTCGGCCTTAGGCATTGAAATAGCTCAGTTACTGACAAATGGAACAGTGGCCCCAGATGGGAAGAACATTGCCCAGTAGGGGATTTGCCAGGTGGATCCCAGTCAGGTCACATGCAGGAGTCTGTCTCTTGGCCTCCCTGACTCTCATTTAATAAAAAAATTTTCTTTTTGTATTTTTCAGAAGTTAGAAGTAGGAAGGCAGACAGACAGACTCCTGCATTTGCCCAACTAGGATCCACCCGGCATGCCCACCAGGAGGTGATGCTCTGCCCATCTGGGGCATTGCTCTGTAATGGCTGGAGCCATTCTAGCACCTGAGGTAGAGGCCACAGAGCCGTCCTCAGCACCCAGGCCAACTTTGCTCCAATGGAGCCTTGGCTATAGGAGAGGAAGAGAGAGACAGAGAGGAAGAAGAGGAGGAAGGGTGGAGAAGCAGATGGGCTCTTCTCCTGTGTGTCCTGACTGGGAATTGAACCTAGGACTTCCACACACTGGGCCGATACTCTACCACTGAGCCAACCAGCCAGGGCTAAAAATAAATTTTTTTTAAATAATAATAAAAAAAAATGATGTTAGTTGTGCCATTTTCATAAATGCCTTTATAGTGTTAAAGAAATTCTCTTTTATACCTAAGTTTTGGTAAATTTTGTTTTCATTTGAATTTGTCTTAAGATATTTAAAATAATTTTTTAAAATTTTCTCTTTGACTCAATAGTTCTTCAAAAATATTTTCACATGTCTGTGAAATTTTACATTTTTTTATTGATTCCAATTTTTTATTCCCCTGTGGTATGCTATTTGCTTTGCTTTCAATCTTAAATTTGTTAAAACATATGATTTGTTATGGAGATTATTTCATATGCTTCAGAAGAATGTTTCCTCTTCTGCAGTTGAATGTTTATTAGGTCCTAAAACTGCAAAATCCCTAGAAGAAAACAGAAAAATATCTTTGATGTTTACCTTGGCAATGATTTTTGTGAATATGATACCAAAATCTCAGGCAATAAAATAAAAAATATTAATCTTACACTAAAAACTAACACTAAAGATCCTTCTTATTTTTTTCTTATTATTATTTCATTATTTTTGTAAGTTAGGGCTTCTGTGAAAAGAATAGAAATAATAAAAAGAACTACTGGAGAAAAAATTATAATGTGGTTTGCAGATGATGGATATAGATAGATGATAGATAGATGAAAGATAGATAGATACATAGATATAGACAGATATTTATAGATAGATAGATATAAGCAAATTAACCAAAGTTTCTTTAAAGTAGTAATGAAACTTAATAATGTAAAAAGATTTATAAAAACTTAATTGTTTTTCTAGGACTGACAAGAAACGTGTGATTATATAATGAATACTATAGAAATTTACCAGGCCCTTGCCTGGTAGAGTGTCAGCCTGGCTTGTGATGTCTCAGGTTCGATTCCTGGTCAGGACACACTGGAGAAGCACCCATCTGCTTCTCCACCTCTCCCCCTCTTGCTTCTCTCTTTATTTCTCTCTCTCTTTCCTACCTGTAGCCATGGTTTGATTTGAGAAAATTGCTCTCAGGTGCTGAGGATGGCTCCATGGTCTCTACCTCAGAAGAGCTCAGTTGCTGATCAGCAGAGCAATGCCCCATATGGGCAAGAACATAACTTCCTATTGGGTTTTCCAGGTGGAACCCAGTCGAGGGGCATGCGGGAGCCTGTTTCTGCCTCTCCTCTTCTCACTGGATAAAAAAAAAAAGAAGAAGAAATTTATCAGTGTTTGGAAAAACCAGGGAGAAAACAGCTCAAATTGGGAAATACATCATAATTAATTACATGAAAATTGTATGTTTCTGTAAATCAAACATGTCATAAAGTTAAAATCCAATTATATCTGAAAAGTATTTGTTATAAGTATAACAACATATGTTTGTACTTTTTATATGTACAACACTCTTAAAATTCTAAAAATAATCTTATTGCTTTATTATAGTTTATTTCATATACAATGAGCCATTAAAACAAAAATGGACCAAAAAAAATAGTAACACCATAACAGACAATTGATATGGAGAAGCATTTTACAAAATACCATACTTTAGTTTCAAATTACTGGGAAATTTTTAAAGAATCATGATATGCATTTATTTCCTTATTTCATTAAAAGATTATATATACACCTGAGTAAATTATATGTTATGTATATAACTGAATGAGGTTAAGTGGCACTGGCTCATCTTGCTAAAAGGAGTGCAATTTGTTTTAATCTTTGGGAAATGCACTTTGAGTGAAGCAACATAAAAATATATTTAGTTTTTGACTTAATATTTTTATTCCAGATAAAACATTATTCACAAAGATGATTATCTAACCCCCAGTGACAAAACGATAAGAAAATAATACAATTTTAACTTAAAGAAAAACTACACACAAGAGAAAAAGAAATGAAGAAAAGATATAAAATCTATAAGGAAGTTAAAAAAAAATATTAGCAGTGTTTGTTTTGGGAAAGAGAGAATATTTCTCTTCCTTTTCTATAAACAAATATTTTTTATTTTATTTTTTTAAATAGCATATTTTAATTTAATATAATAAGAAAGAATATTAAAGAAGTATATGTGATTTTGCTCAGAGAGCAAAGCCAAACAGATGGCTTGTTCAAGGAAGTTGCTTTGAATTCAAATCTGTGAGTGCAGTGGTAAATTAGAGGAAATTGCCCCTCTTTTGATAAGATAATATCTTAAAGATGATTTAGAGAAAGAGCAAGTTCTAACTTACACTCCATGTAGCTTCCCCACTTCAAGCTCACATGAGCTGGTGGAACTTTTGTTGATTGAATGAATAAATGACCATCCTAGCTGACTCAAATCTGTGGAATATTTTGCATGGACAACTTTTTCAAGCCCTTTACTTTCAGAGCAAAGGGAGAGAAAAATCTGGGCAAATTAGAATCAGCTAACTCCTCTAAAGTTACATTCCAGTGTTACAAGCAGCTGTTATGAACTTCATTTAAATTAATCTGGTAGCACAGTTTTTATTATTATTAGCTTAAACATGAGTTAGTTTTCTGAACTTTGCAAGTCACTGAGGGGCTCAACATTTCTCATATACTCCAAAACTGGCTTTTAAGCTCATTGGAATCCTAGCCAACAGGAAACCTCAAGAGTTCTCTACAGAAACATATTCTTTAGTGTTTGTTAATATGGAATGTCATCATGGAATGACTCTTTCCTAACTTAGATTAACCTTGATAAACAGCTGTAGGTAGTCAAGTAAAAATATGTTCACTTTATATTTTCCTTTTACATAGCAAAGTGTGTGCAATATACCATAATAAAGAGATTAGATAATTACTTTTTTTTTTAGCTAGAGATAACATAGCTTATGCTTTACTCTACCCCAGAAAGCTGTGATGTTAAAAATTTATCATCAAACTGTTTTGTTAATATTTATTTAAATTTGAAGAGTTTTGTGAAATAAAATATGGTACATACTTAGCTAATTAACAACTGTAGCAGCAGTTTACAGATAATATTGAGACTAGACACTTAAGCACCAAGGTTATATGTTCAAACTTTCCCATTTAAAAGAAGGATTGGGGGGGGGGGATGGTGATGGAGTAGGCGGACGTTACAACATCCACCTTCCAGAACCAAAGTGGATTACAACTTAACTTACAAACAATCACCTTGAAAAACCAACTTTGA
The DNA here is from genome assembly GCA_037038555.1 of Rhynchonycteris naso. Classification (NCBI taxonomy): domain Eukaryota; kingdom Metazoa; phylum Chordata; class Mammalia; order Chiroptera; family Emballonuridae; genus Rhynchonycteris; species Rhynchonycteris naso. The sequence continues at coordinate 62,804,065 of CM073001.1, read as the reverse complement.
GCTAAACTAAGAGTAATCTATAACCAAGCATCACTGAAGAAACCACACTGAGACCGGAAGGAAGGGTGGAGATGAGGAAAGTGCTGCCCCGCTCCCTAAAGCAAGAGGCAGACTGAAGTGTCTTTCACAGCAGGGTGGGTTGCCTGGAGAGTTGTGGGTCCTCAGCCCCAGAACTGGAACCACAGCCTGGAGCCCCAAAGACTAGAGGAGGCGTACGAACAGTATTTAGCTGAAAGAAGAACCGGGTTACTGTTTGCGAGAGGAAAATAGAACTCTCAGACCCAGGCTCCATCTTAAAGAGACTGTGGAGAAAACCTCATTCACAGCCACTTAACTGGGGCTCTGGGAGTGGAGAAGGCCTAGAGGACTGGAGTTGTAAGAGAAGAGTACAGTCTCCAGGGTACAGGGAGAGGCTGTGGGGGGACATGACCCTGACCCCTGTACTGGGTCACTACCCAAACCTAAAGTGGCCATTTTTTCTGGGAGAACCAAGCCAGAAAAGGGAAGCAATTACCCCACCCACCAAAGGCTCTCCTGCTCCAGTCAGTGTAGAGAGACACTTAGAAGCAAGGGGCACATCAGGGACACAGGTTTTGAGTGCTGAGGTCTGGTCTACATGGCCCCCCAAACCTAAGTACCCTCTGAAGGGTAGGAGAGCCCGGCTGCAATGGCAGCTGTGGTGCTTGGCCTATGCAGTGGATGGGGCAGAGCCCAATGAGGCAGCCAGTGCAGCGGTGGTACTAGTTGGAGCCCAACAGGGCAAGTTTTCCTGTGTGCCCACGAGGGGCACAACCAGGTTGCCCACATGGTGACAGTGAGGGGCAGAGCCCAGAGAGGCATCCTGCGCCCCTGTGGAGGGTAAAGCCTGGAGAGGCTACCAGCGTATTCACAGTGTGAAGCCTAGAGAGGCAGCTTGTATGCCCACTGGGGGTAGAGCTTGGCAAAGTGAGAAGTACCCTGCACCTGCAGGACAGCCCGAGATTTGGCCCATAATCCCAAGTGCCTGGCAGTTCTGGTGCCTGATTGCCTGAGTAGGTGAAGGCAACTGGGGGGAGCGGGATGGGGGAAAACCACACTTCAGCAATAGAGAAGCCACACACACTGGCCAATAGTAGATAAAAGCCAACTTAGGAGTGCAACTGAGATTTACAACAGCATCAGTCCCAGCAGAGGCAGCCACAAACTCTGGATTGCTGGTAGCTTCAATAAGGTTGCTAAAAGCAGTGACCCCCACTGGTCTGCACCAGGTTCTGGCCAGGGAGGTCCAGGGCTGGTGCATTCAGCAAACAGATATGGAGAGCATCAGTTCAGGACCTAACAACCCTAGTTAAAGTGGTATCTTAAGGAAAGGTTCCTCACACCTGACCCACCTAAGGCATAGAAAACACTGTCACAAACAGTAAAAAGAGCAGTAGCAGTAGACAAGTAGCCTACAGTAAATTACAAATAACAGCTGAAGTTAACTCAAGAAGATCTAGAAACAACACAACTGAAAGCTGGAGGCAGACAACACCAACCCTGTACTCAGCTAGCTACACAAACAACACATCCAAATGAGCAGTCTAAACAGAGACAAAATGGGAAGACAGAGAAATGCTATTCAAATTAATCAACAAGAAAAATATCCAGAAAAAGAACTGAGTGAGATAGAAATAACCAAGATACCGGATGCAGAGTTTAAAATAATGATTATTAGGATGTTCAAGGATCTTAGAGCAACAATAGATGAACATAATGAGCACCTAAACAAAGTGATAGCAGGCATCAAAAAGGACATTGAAATCTTAAAAAAAAAATCAGATAGAAATGACAAACACAATATCAGAAATGAAGACTACACTAGAAGGAATTAAAAACAGGCTGGATGAAGCAGAGGATCAAGTCAGCAATTAAGAGGACAAAATAAGCAAAAGCATGGAAGCAGAACAACAAAAAGAAAAGAGGATCAAAAAGTCTGAAGATAATCTAAGAGTACTCTGTGACAACATAAAGAGAAACAGCATCTGCATCATAGGGGATCCTAAAGGAGAAGAGAAAGAACAAGGGATAGAGAACCTGATTGAAGAATTTATAACTGAAAACTTCCTAAATTGATGCAGATAAAAGTCACATAAGTGTAAGAAGCACAGAGAACCCCACTAGAGAAGAACCCAAAGAGACCTACACCAAGACACATCATAATTAAAATACCAAAGCTAAGAGATAAAGAAAGAATACTAAAAGCTGCAAAATTAAAGCAGTCAATCACCTACAAAGGAGCCCCCATAAGGATGACATCTGACTTTTCCACAGAAACACTTGAGGCCAGAAGGAATGGCAAGAAATATTCAAAGTAATGCAAAGCAAGAGCCTACAACTAAGACATTTTTTATCCAGCGAGACTATTGTTTAAAATTAAAGAAGAATAAAAAAGCTTCCTAGACAATAATAATAATAAAAAAAACCCTCAAGGAACTCATCACTACCAAACCAATGCTGCAAGAAATGTTAAGGGCCTGTTGTAAACAGAACAAAGGGAAAAAATATAGTAAAAGAGGAATGTAGATTTAAAGAATAAAATGGCAATAAACAACATATCAATAATAACCTTAAATGTAAATGGATTAAATGCTCTATTCAAAAGATGTAAGGTAGATGCATGGATAAGAAAACAGTACCTGTACATATGCTGTCTACAAGAGACCAACCTGAAAACAAAAGATACACATAGACTGAAAGTATAGAAATGGAAAAAAACATTTCATGCAAATGGAATGAGAAAAAAGATGGGATAGCAATACTTATATCTGACAAAATAAACTTTAAAACAAAGGCTATAGTAAGGGATAAAGAAGCTCACTATATAATGATAAAAGGAGCAATCCAATAGTAAGATATAACTATTATAAATATCTATGCACTTAATATATGAGCAGCTAAATATGTAAAGCAGATTTTGATGGTCATAAAGGGTGAGATCAACAGCAATACTATAATAGTAGGGGTTTTTAATACCTCACTAATATCACTGGATAGATCCTCAAGAAAGAAAATTAACAGGGAAACAGCAGACATAAAGAACACACTAGATAAATGGATTTAATAGATATCTTGAGAACCTTTCAACCTAAAGCAACAAAATATACATTCTTTTCATGGGTTCATGGTACATTCTGTAGGATAGATCACATGTTAGGACAAAAAATGTGTCTCAATAAATTTAAGAAGATTGAAATTATGTCAAGCATCTTTTCTGATCACAATGTCATGAAAGTAGAAATCAACTACAATAGAAAAACTAAAAAACACTCAAACACTTGGAAACTAAATAGCATGTTATTAAATAACAATTGGGTTAACAATAAGATCAAGGAAGAAATCAAAATTTTTCTTGAAATAAATGAAAATAAACATACAACAACTCAATATTTATGGGACACAGCAAAAGCAGTCATGAGAGGGAAGTTTATAGCATTACAGGTGTACCTTAAGAAGCAAGAAAAAGCTCAAATAAACAATTTAGCCCTGCATCTAACAGAAGTAGAAAAAGAACAGCAAGTAAAGCCCAGAAGAAGTAGAAGGAAGAAAATGATAAAGATCAGAGCAGAAATAAATAACATAGAGGCTAAAAAAAAAAAAAAAAAAAATTACAGAGGATCAATGAAACCAAGAGTTGGTTCTTTGAAAAGATAAACAAGATTGATGAACTTTTAACCAGACTCACCAAGAAAAAAAGGGAGAGGACTAAGATAAATGAAATTAGAAATAAGAGTGGAGAAGTAATAGCTGACACAACAAAAATACAAAGGATTGAAAAAAACATACTATGAAGAACTGTATGCCAAAAAATTAGACAGCCTAGGTGAAATGGACAAATTCCTTGAAACATAATCTTTCAAAAATCAATCTGGAAGAATCAGAAAACCTAAACAGACAGATTACAACAAATTAGATCAAAACAGTTATCAAAAATCTTCCAACAAACAAAAACCCTAAGCCAGATGGCATCACAGGCGAATCCTACCAAATATTCAGAAAAGAACTAACTCCTATTCTTCTCAAGATACTTCAAAACATTCAAGTGGAGGGAAGACTTCCATACTCCTTTTATGAGGTAAGCATAATTCTGATTCAAAAACCAGGCAAAGACAATAAAGAGAAAGAAAACTATAGGCCAATATTCCAGATAAATTTAGATGCTAAATTTCTTAACAAAATATTAGCAATCATGATCCAGCAATAGGTGGAAAAAATCATACATCTTGATCAAGTGGAATTTATTCTGGGGAGGCAAGGCTGGTACAATATTTGCCAATCAATCAATGTAATTCATCATATAAACAAAAGGAAGGAGAAAAATCACAAGATAATATCCATTGATGCAGAAAAAGTGGTTGATAAAATCCAGCACCCATTAATGATCAAAACTCTCAGCAAAATAAGAATAAGGGAATCATACCTCAATGTGATAAAGGCCATCTATGACAAACCCACAGACATCATTGTACTTAACTGGCAAAAATTAAAAGCAATCCCCTTAAGATCAGGAACAAGGCAGGGGTGTCTCCTTTCACCACTGTTATTCAACATAGTTCTGGAAGTCCTAGGCACAGCATTCAGACAAGAAGAAATAAAAGGCATCCAAATTAAAAAAAAAAAAAAAACGAAGTAAAACTATTATTATTTGCTGATGATTTGATACTATACATAGAAAACCCAAAAGTCTCAGTAAAAAAACTACCTGACCTGATAAATACATTTAGCAAGGTGGCAGGATATAAATTAATATTTAGAAATCAGAGTCATTTTTATATACCAACAATGAACTGTCAGAAAGAGAAATTAAGGAAAAAATCTCCATCACTATTGCAACAAAAGCATAATAAAATACCTAGGGGTAAATTTAACCAAGGAGGTTAAAAACTTGTACTTGGAAAATGATAAAACATTGATAAAAGAACTCAAAAAAGATACAAATGAGTGGAAGCATATACCATGTTCACGAATAGGGAGAATAAACATATTTAAAATTTCTATATTACCCAAAGCAATTTATAAATTAATGCAATTCCTATTAAAATACCAATGACATACTTCAAAGATATAGAACAAATATTCCAAAAATTTATATGAAACCAAAATAGAACATGAAAAGCCTCAGCAATCTTGAAAAAGAAAAATAAAGTGGGCGATATCACAGTTTCTGATATCAAGTTATACTATAAGGCCATTGTACTCAAAGCAGCTTGGTACTGCCATCAGAACAGGCATGCTGATCAATGAAACAGAATGGAGAACCCAGAAATTAACCCACATCTTTATGGACAATTGATATTTGACAAAGGAGGTAAGAGCATACAATGGAATAAAGACAATCTCTATAAGAAATGATGTTGGGAAAATTGGACAGCTACCTGCAAAAAAAAAGACACTAGACCACCAACTTATACCATTCACAAAAATAAAATCAAAATAGATAAAGGACTTGAATGTATTTGGAAATCATAATCATCTTAGAAGAAAAAATAGGCAGTAAGCTCTCCGACATCTCTCACAGCAATATATTTGCTCATTTATCTCCACAGGCAAGTGAAATAAAGGACAGGATACACAAATGGGACTATATCAAACTAAAAAGCTTTTGCACAGCTAAAGACAAAATGAACAAAATAAAAAGACGAACCACACAATGGGAGAACATATTTGCTAATACATCTGATAAGCGGTTAATAACCAAAATTTATAAAAAACTAGTAAAACTCAACACCAGGAAGATAAACAATCCAATCAAAAAATGGGCAAATTAAATGAATAGACATTTCTCCAAAAAGGACATACAGTTGGCCAATAGGTATATGAAAAAATGTTCAACATCACTAATCATTAGAGAAATGCAAATTAAAACCACAATGAGATATCACCTCACACCTGTCAGAATGGTGCTCATTAACAAAATAACACAAAATAAATGCTGGTGAGGATGTTGAGAAAAGGGAATCCTCCTGCACTGCTGGTGGGAATGCAGACTGGTGCAGCCACTATGTAAAACAGTATGGAGATTCCTCAGAAAATTAAAAATGGAACTGCCTTTTAACCCAACCTTCCCACTTTTAGGAATATATCCTAAGAACACAAAATCACTGATTCAAAAGAAGAAATGTACCCCATGTTTATGGCAGCATTGTTTACAATAGTCAAGATCTGGAAACAGCCCAAGTTTCTGTCAGTGGACGAGTGGATTAAAAACCTGTGGTATATATACACAATGGAATACTATGTGGCCATTAAAAAGAAGGAAAACTTTCCTTTTGTAACAACATGGATGGACTTCAAAACTATTATGTTAAGTGAAATAAGCCAGTTAGAGCAAGAAAATATCATATGATCTCACTCATTTGAGGAATCTAATGAACAGTGTGAACTGAGGAGCGAAACGGAGGGAGAAAGCAGCATCAAAGAGACCAGAGGGAAAGCAGATGAGAGGATGGGATCAGAGAAGGGAAAAATATTGGTGAAATTATATATACATAACACAGCATTAGAGAGAGCAGGTAAGGAAATCCTGGAGGGAAGGGGAAACGGTGTTGAAGGGAGGGGTCAATGAGGATGTTGAGGGGAACATGGGAGTGTGGGGATATATTTGGTGTGACACTTGAATCTATGTAAACACAGTAAATTAAAAAAAAGTAAAGGAAGGATGTATGGGAGAAAGCGAGGAGAAGAAAAGGAAGGGGGAAAAGAGAAGAAAAAGAAGAAAAGACAGTGGGGAAAAAAAAGAAAATAATTCTCAGGGAAAGTCACCCATATTCACTGGACCTTGCTTCAACTTAAATGTGCTAATTGAACTAAGCCAAATAGTCTTCTCTCTCAATTCATTAACAATATTTTAATTAAAAGAGCACCTTAGTTCCAGAGGGTAATGACCTTTTTAATTGATCTTAGGGATTCAGACTTCGCTGAATAGTAGTGAATTTAAAGGCTGAATTAAAGCACCAAATTTTCTTCTGGAAAAGGCAATTAGGAACCAAAATGAATGCCCTGGTGATCTGGTTCTATTTTTTTTATTTTTGGTGACAAAGACAGAGGAAGAGACAGGGAGAAGGACAGACAGGCAGAAAGGGAGAGAGATAAGAAGCATCAATTCTTCGTTGTTGCTATTTAGTCTCCTTAGTTCATTGATTGCTTTCTCATATCTGCCTTGACCAGGGGGCTACAGCAAAAGCGAGTGGCCCCCTGCTCAAACCAGCAACCTTGGGGTCAAGCCAGTGACCTTAGGCTTCAAGCCAGTGACCTTGGGGTCAAGCCAGTGACCATGGGGTCATGTCTATAATCCCATGTTCAAGCCAGTGACCCCATGCTCCAGCTGGTGAACCCATGCTCAAGCCAGCAACCTCAGGGTTTTGATCCTCCACGTCCATTCTGACACTCTACTGTACCACTGCCTGGTCAGGCTGCTTCTGTTTTAAAAATATGGCTTTCCTTGGACTTCATAGAAAGACAGAATCTATTGAAATTATTGTGTGTTTGGCACTTGATTGATCCATAATAGTTAATCGTCCAAAGAAATTTAAAACATTTAAATGACTTTGTGAAATATTATCTAAAACAATTATTATATTTCTCTAGGGCCTCTAGTCATTGTATCATAGGTAAATATATATTTTTGCATAGCTTCAAACTATTTCTTAGGATCGAATGCTAAGCTACTCCAACAAAAATATTCCAAAATTCAGTCACTCAAATAAGATAGATAAAACTTATTTTTCTCACATAAGTCCCACAGTTTAGTGGTGTCTTTGCTCCACACAGTCACTTAGGGACTCAAGATGATGGTGGCTCTTTTTTCTTCACCATGTAGTATCTGAGATATGTATGGTTCTTATTATTTCAGCCTGTAAGAAGAGGTGGAGAATAGAGGGCTGTTTCAAAGTTATATATCACTTCCAAACCTTCTATTGAAATTAGTCCCAAGGGAGACTTAGAAATGTGCTGATGCTGATAGTCCTGTGCCAAACTACATATCTATTACTAGTGAGGATGAAAACCTAGATTTTATGGATAGCTAATGGTTCTGTCCAATATATGTAATATTGTCTTCTTTCTCATGTAACATTATTTCATAAATAATAGGCCTTCATTTCTTTTCAGATGTGAGGTAAGGGCCCTATTATTCTTCAGTGTAAAATTTTTCTCACAAAAGTACATTAAATTTTAGGCCTGACCTGTGGTGGTGCAGTGGATAAAGTGTCAATCTGAAATGCTGAGGTCGCTGGTTCGAAACTCTGGACTTACCCAGTCAAGGCACACATGGGAGTTGATGCTTTTTCCTCCCCCACTTCTCTCTCTTTCTCTCTATCTTTCTCTCTGTCTCTCTTCTCTAAAATGAATAAATAAATAGAAATAATAAAAAAGTATATTAAATTTTAACTAAAAAGAAATGCAAGTGACTTTTTCATACTGTGAATAAATCTATAACATCTTTTATATCACATTTTAATTAAAAGTTTTACATCTGTGTATAAACTCTCATGCCATAATTTACCCTTTAAATTTTATAAAATAAATATTACCCATTACTTGATTTACATATATTTCTAGATGGCTAGGCTACATTTAACAAATAATTTTTCTTTCTTTTTCTTTATAGAATACAGTGGATGAGTTCATGGTTTTAGTTAAGGCTACTGCTGAATTCAATATTCCACTAATTAATTTACTAAAACTCTTTTCTATTATTTGTGATACATTATACATTTCTTGGATTTATCCTACCAGTTGACATTTTATTTCTTTTATTATTTTTTTAACAGGGACAGAGAGAGAGTAAGAGAGAGGGATAGATAGGGACAGACAGACAGGAACAGAGAGAGATGAGAAACATCAATCATTAGTTTTCCGTTGCGACACCTTAGTTGTTCATTGATTGCTTTCTCATATGTGCCTTGACCACAGGCCTTCAGCAAACCGAGCAACCCCTTGCTCAAGCCAGCGACCTTGGGTCCAAGCTGATGAGCTTTTGCTCAAGCCAGATGGGCCCACGCTCAAGCTGGCGACCTTGGGGTCTTGAACCTGGGCCTTCTGCATCCCAGTCCAATGCTCTATCCACTGCGCCACTGCCTGGTCAGGCCCTAACAGTTGACTTTTTAAAGAAAAATGTATAACTTCTACTGAAAATGTAGAATTGATTTATACATCTAGCAAAGAGGACATGCTTGTTTAATGAAACATGGTATGCATTGAGCTTTACAAATTTCATTTATTTTTTTTCCTAACCAATGTAAATAGTTAACAGAAAGATAGAATATTTTATTAAATATTGGTCAGTTTTTGCTTACTCTTCTAAATATATCTCTTACCAGTCATTGAACTTTTCTCCAACAAGAACTTTTTAAAACAAATGTCTGGAATGAAAAGATATTGAAATTTAGAGATAGAAGGAATCCTGAACGTAATCCAATTCCAGTTCAAATCTTGACTTTTCTTTCTTATATTCTTCCAGCTGATATTTAACCTTTGTTTAAGCAAATTCTAAGATGAGAAAATTAACAGTCTTCCATAGCACTCATTTCATCTTTGAACATCTTTGACATATGCCTGTTAGAATAAAAAGAAATTCTTTTTAAGCATCTATTAAGTTTAAATTCAAATCACTGTCCTAGAGCTTTCATGCATTTCACTGGGGACCAAATTTTTTTTCATTTTCTGTAGCATGAGGTTTTAGAACTAATTCTATATATTTCTGCATCGCTGATTCCAAATCTAAAATCCGTTTTTTGGTGCATGCTCTACTTTTTATGCAATTTTAATTTCTTTTTGTTACAGTTAATGGCATGAGGTGGTTTTTAAATTATAGTTAAAGGGCAACAACACTTGAGTTGAACATTACCACAACGCAATTAATGTTTTACAAACATCACTTTTACATAATTGTAGTTGTTTTTAAATGTAAAAAATTATTATCTGTTAAAAACACCCCCTTCTTTTGTTTTAAGATAGAATCATGGCTTCTTTGAGTATGCGTAAATTTAAGAATAGTCCTGACACCTTCTGTTATATATGTGGCTGTTACACACTTCAATGTCAAAGGCTCAATATTTCATCATTTGTGACATGTGCATATATTGCCTATTTTCAAGTTCCCTTTAGCAATCAAGACAAAAATTGGGCTCCTCATACTGTATGTCATGATTGTGAGGAAATGTTTCATGATTGGGCAAAAGGAAAACGCAAAGGAATGCCTTTTGGTATTCCCATGGTTTGGCGTGAACCTAAGGACCATAGCAGTGACTGTTATTTCTGTCTGATTCATACAAAGGGTATTGGCAAGAAAAAATGCAAATGATCGCATATCCTAATATTCCTTCAGCAATAAGACCTATCCCAGATTCTGAGACACTCCTGGTTCCAGTTTTCAATGGTTTTATTTCTTTTAAGAATGAAGAAAGTGAATATGGTGATCAAGTATATTTTGTTAAGATGCATGAGGAAATGGTTGTAGAATCTAAAGGGTCTTTTTCTTCTGATGCCAAGCAGTCATTAACCCCTCAGCAGCTTAACCAACCCAAATTGAATGACTTAGTAATAGATTTGGACCTATCAAAGAAAGCAGCTGAGTTCTTAGCGTCCAGGTTTCAAGAATAGAATGTACTGCATTGGTCAGCTAAAGTATCCCATTTCAGGAAGCGTGAAAAAATTTTTGTGAACTTTTTTTCCGAAAACAAACATTTTGTTTATTGTCATGATATCAGTAGTCTTCTTAGCCAGCTAGGTGTTACCACTTACAGTGCAACAGAATGGTGGCTATTTCTTAACACCTCTTAACAGAGTCTGAAATGTGTTCTCCTACACAATGGTAATGTTTATGCAGGGGTTCCAAATGGTTATTCAACTCATCTGTGAGAAGATTATAATGACATAAAAATTGTCCTCGACTTTCTGAAGTATGAGGAGCAAAACTGGATCATTTGTGTGGATCTTAAAATGGTAAATTTCCAGCTAAGACATCAGAAAGGTTTCAGTATCCTTGCTTTCTGTGCTTGTGGGACATCCGAGCTCAGGAGAAACACTGGGCAGAGAAAGAGTGGCCCAAATGTGAAGCTCTGGAAATAGAGATGCAAAATATTGTGAATGAACCTGTAGTTAATTGAGACAGGATTATTTTTCCCCGCTTCACATCAAACTTGGCTTAATGAAGCAGTTTGTTCAGGCTTTGAATAGAGAATATGAATGCTTTCAACGTATTATTTCTGCTTTTCCTGCCTTATCTTTCAAGAAGATAAAAGCAAGTGTATTTGATAGACCTCAAATTTGAACCCTCATACATGAGAAAGAATTTTCTGGAAGATGAATAAGGAGGAGAAAGCAGCTTGGCAGTCTTTTGTCGCAGTTACAAAGACCTTCCTGGGCAACAAAAAAGCAGAAAAGTATGAAGTTCTGGTTCAATGGATGCTGCTGGTTTTCCGCGACATTGGATGTAACATTAGCATTAAGATTCACTTCCTAAAAAGTCACCTTGATAAGTTTCCTGAAAATATTGGAGCTCTTAGTGATGAGCAGACTACTGCTTGAGCATCAAACGAGATTTTCCTCAACAAGTACACAAACGCAAAAGCTACAAATGCAAATTTTTGCCTGAATAGAATTTAAATGTTTTGCGCAAACTTTATGATTAAAATAAGTGTTTGAATATGTTCTATTTTGAAATTGTAGACAAATTCTGATACAATCATATCTTTTAGTGTGTTTAGTACATTATAGAAATTATTATATTTTCAAAAAGATGATACCCAAGAAGACATTCTACTTTATTATGTTAAACTAAGTGTGGAAAATTTTACAATAGAATAAAAACCTAAAATCTTGAATTGCAAAAAAATTGTAGTTTTCAGAGAAAAACTAATGTCAGATTAGAGATCAGCACACTCGAGTTAGATAAGAACCAGTCTTTTTTGAATGCAACAAAAATTTTGTTTCCCAGTGTTTTCCTTACACCACCTTTATTGTTAACATAGTTGACAGTTTAGAAAAATAAACTTAAAGAGCTTAAATGTTCATTGTCACATTGCTGCTTAATGGGAGATGAAATTTTCTACTGGATTTGTTAGATTCACATTTACGTTTTTTCGATAAAAAAAAATCTTCTCCACTCTTATAAATTAAAAAAATATCTGTCTACTCAACAGACATTACTCTCTTGTTTAGAGTTCTTCCCCATGGCAACACTTAAGATATTTAAAGTCATCTCTGAAGTATCTTCTCTTCTTCAAGGTAAAATTTATAGTCCTTTCAATGGTACTTTTTAGGATTTTCAACATCAAAAGCACTAATCTCTAAATATTTTCTAGTGTATTATTTATTTATTCATTTATATTATTATTATTAATTTTAATGGGGTGACATTGATAAACCAGGGTACATATGTTCAGAGAATACATCCCCAGGTAATTTTGACATTTGATTATTTTGCATACCCATTACCCAACGTCAAAGTGTCTTCTGTCAACTTCTATCTGGTTTTCTTTGTGCCCCTGCATCCCTGTAACCACCACACTCTTCTATGTGTTTCTGAGTCTCTTTTTTATGTCCCACCTATGTATGGAATCATATAGCTCTTAGTTTTTTCTGATTTACATATTTCACTCTGTATAATATTATCAAGGTCCATCTATGTTGTTGTAGATGATCCTATGTCATCATTTCTTATGGCTGAGTAGTATTCCATAGTATATATGTACCACATCTTCTTTATCCAGTCATCTATTGAATGGCTTTTTATTGTTTTCATGTTTTGGCCACTGTGAACAATGCTGCAATGAACATGGGGCTGCATGTGTCTTTATGTAGCAGTGTTTCTGAGTTTTGCGGGTATATTTCCAGTAGAGGGATTGCAGGGTCATATGGTAGTTCTATTCTTAATTTTTTGAGGAAACACCATACTTTCTTTCATAATGGTTGTACTACTTTACATTCCCACCAACAGTGGATGAGGGTTTCTTTCTCTCCACAGCCTCTCCAACACTTGTTATTACCTGTCTTGTTGATAATAGCCAATCTAACAGGTGTGAGGTGGTATTTCATTTTAGTTTTGATTTGCATTTCTCTAATAGCTAATGAAGATGAGCATCTTTTCATATATCTGTTGACCATCTGTATTTCTTCCTGAGAGAAGTGTCTGTTCATCTCATCTTCCAATTTTTTTATTGGATTGTTTGCTTCTTTGTTGTTGAGTTTTATGAATTCTTTGTATATTTTGGATATTAGGCCCTTATCTGAGCTATTCTTTGAAAATATCATCTCCCATTTAGTTGGCTGTCTGTTCGTTTTGTTGTCAGTTGCTTTTGCTGTGCAAAAGCTTCTTAGTCTGATGTAGTCCCATTCATTTATCTTTGCCTTCACTTCCCTTGCCTTTAAAGTCAAATTCATAAAGTGCTCTTTATAACCAAGGTCCATGAGTTTAGTACCTATGTTTTCTTCTATGTAATTTATTGTTTCAGGTCTTATATTTAGGACTTTGATTCATTTAGAATTAATTTTAGTACAAAGGGACAAACTGTAGTTGAGTTTTATTCTTTTGCATGGGGCTTTCCAGTTTTCCTAGCACCATTTGTTGAAGAGGTTTTCTTTTCTCCATTGTGTTTTGTTGGCCTCTTTTTTTGAAAATTATTTGACCATATATATGTGGTTTTATTTCTGGGCTTTCTATTCTGTTCCATTGGTCTGAGTGTCTATTTTACTGCCAAAACAGTGCTGTTTTGATTGTCATGGCTCTATAATATAATTTGAAGTCACGTATTGTAATGCCCCCAGGCTTTTTTCTTTTTCCTTAGGATTGCTTTGGCTATTCAGGGTTTTTTATAGTTCCAAATAAACCTGATGATTTTTTCTTCCATTTCTTTAAAACATGAGATTGGAATTTTGATGGGAATTGCATTAAATTTTATATCACTTTGGGTAATATAGTCATTTTGACTATTTATTCTTCCTATCCAGGAACAAGGAATATTTTTTTTTTATTTCATTGTATCTTTTTTGATTTCCTTTAACAATGCTTTGTAGTTTTCATTATATTGGTACTTTACATTCTTTGTTATGTTTATTCCTAGGTATTTTATCTTTTTGCTGCAACCATGAAGGGGATTATTTTTTGAGTTCATTTTCTGATGTTTCATTGTTGGCATATAGGAAGGCAATGGACTTTTGTATATTAATTTTGTATCCTGCGACCTTACTGTATTGGTTTATTTTTTCTAGTAGTCTTTTTGTGGAGTCTTTTGAGTTTTTGATGTATAGTATCAGATCATCTGCAAAAAGTGAAACCTTTACTTCTTCTTTTCCAATATGAATGCCTTTTATTTCTTTTTATTTTTCTGATTTCTCTGGTTAGAACTTCCAGCACTACGTTGAATAAGAGTGGAGAGAGTGGACAACCTTGTCTTTTTCCTAATTTTAGGGGAAAAGTCCTCAGTTTTATGCCATTTAATATGATGCTAGCTGATGGTTTATCATAGATGGCCTTAATTATGTTGAAATATTTTCCTTCTATACCCATTTTATTGAGTGTTTTAAACATAAAATTGTGTTGTATTTTATCAAATGCCTTTTCAGCATCTATTGATAGGATCATATGGGTTTTGTCCTTTGTTTTGTTGATATGGTGTATTACATTAATCATTTTACGTATGTTGAACCATTCTTGTGATTCTGGCATGAATCCCACTTGATTATGATGTATTATTTTTTTATTGTATTGTTGTATTCAATTTGCTAGTATTTTGTTTAGCATTTTAGCATCTGTATTCATTAGTGATAATGGTCTGTAGTTATTTTGTGTCTGCTGTCCTTGACAGGTTTAGGTATGATAATTATGTTGGCCTCATAAAATGTGTTTGGAAGTATTGCTTCTTCTCCAATTTTTTTGAAGACTGTGAGTAGAATAGGAACTAAGTCTTCTTAGAATGTTTGATAGAATTCACTAGTATAGCCGTCTGGCCCTGGACTTTTATTTTTGGGGAGGTTTTTGATAGTTGATTCTATTTCCTCCTTGCTTATTTGTTTGTTTAGGCTTTCAGCTTCATCATGATTCAGTTTAGAAAGATTGTATTGTTTTAGAAATTTATCCATTTTTTTCTAGATTGTTAAATTTGGTTCCATATAGTTTTTCATAGTATTCTACAATAATTCTTTGTATATATATATGATATCTGGGGTGATTTCTTCTCTTTCATTTTTAATTTTGTTTATTTGAGTCCTTTCTCTTTTTTCCTTAGTGAGTCTTGCCAATGATTTGTCAATTTTGTTGATCTTTTCAAAGAGCCAGCTCTTTGTTTTATTTTTTTTCATAGTTTTTCTGTTCTCTATTTTGTTTATTTCTGCTCTGATTTTTATTGTTTCCTTTCTTCTGCTGGTTTTGAGTTGCCTTTGTTCTTCTTTTTATAGTTCCTTAAGATGTGAAGTTAAATGGTTTACTTGGGTTTTTTCTTGTTTGATCATATAGGACTATAGTAATATGAACTTCCCTCTTATTACTGCTTTTGATGCATCCCAGAGATTCTGATATGTCATATTATTGTTTTGTTTGTCTGTATGTAACTTTTGATCTCTGCTTTTATTTCTTCTTTGACCCACTTATTTTGTAAAAGTATGTTGTTTAGTTTCCATATTTTTGTGCTTTTGTTTACCTCTTTTTTCCAGTTGAATTCTATTTTAAAGGCTTTATGATAGAGAATATGCTTGGTATGATATCATTCTTTCTGAATTTGTTGATGTTATTTTTGTGGCCTAACATATGATCAATTCTTGAGAATGTTTCAAGTACACTAGAGAAAAATGTATACTTTGGCACTTTGGGATAAAATGTCCTGTAGTTGTTTATCATATCCAATTGTTCTAGTGTTACATTTAAGGCCAATATTTTTTTATTGATTTTCTGTTGGGATGAATGATCTAGAGCCATCAGCGGTGTATTGAGGTCTCTAAGTATGATTGTATTTTTGTTGGTTTTTGTATTTAGGTCATTCAGTAGCTGTCTTATATATTTTGGTGCTCCTTGGTTTGTTGCATATATATATATATATTAAGAAGTGTTATGTCTTCTTGATTCAATGTCCCTTTATCATTAGAAAATGACCATTTTTGTCTCTGATTATCTTTGCTGTCTTGTAGTCAGCATTGATAGATGTGAGTATTGCTATACCTGCTTTCTTTTGGATGTTATTTCCTTGGAGTGTTATTTTCCAGCCTTTCACTTTGAATTTGTTTTTATCCTTGTAGTTTAGATGTGTTTCTTATAGGCAGCATACAGTTGGATTTTCTTTTTTAATCCATTCTTCTACTCTGTGTCTTTTTATTGGTGAGTTCGATCCATTTACATTTAGTGTAATTATTGACATGTAAGGGTTTTATATTGCCATTTTATGTATTGCTTTCTGATAATTTTGTATCTTGTTTGATTCTTATCTTTTGTTTTTCTATCACTTGTTTTTGTTTGGTTGTAATCCATACTTCTTTCTCTGTTGCTTCTTTTTTCAAGTCATGTGGTTCTCTGGTGTTTTTTTCAGGGGTGGTTACCATTAAGTAATGGAAAGTGTACCTATCATGTTCATTGTAGTACATTATCTCATGAGTGCTTCTGTACTTCATCCTCCTTTGCTACTGTTAATCTTTGTCCTCTCCCCTTTGTTGTTTTTGTTGGCACAAATTAAATTTTATTTTATTGTGTTCTTGATGGAGCTTTTGCTTGTGATTTTGTTTTGTTTGGTTTTTGTATTTGATTGGAAAACCGCCTTCAGTATTTTCTGAAGTGGGGGTTTCCTGGTGATAAATTCCCTAATCTTTTTTGTATCAGTGAATATTTTTATTTCTCCATATTTGAAGGATAGCATTGATGGGTATAGTATTCTTGGGTGGAAGTTTCTCTATTTCTGGAAAGTTTTTATCTATTATTTGTTTGAATATGTTCTCCATTCCATTTTTTTTCTCTTTTCTCTTTCTGATATACCCATTATTCTTATGTTGCTCTTTTTGATGGAGTCAGACAATTCCTGTATGGCTTTCTTATTTGTTTTAATTTGTGATATTTTCTCCTGTTCTCTCGGTAGTGCCTCTAGTTGCCTGCCTTCTATGTCACTAATTATCTCCTCTATCTGGCCTGTCCTATTAGCTAAGCTTGTTATCTCAGTTTTCAGTTCATGAATTGAGTTTTTCATCTCTGTTTGATTTATTTTATAGTTTATATTTCCTTGGTTATGTTTTCTTTCTGTTTGTTGAATTGTTTTTTGAGTTCCCTAAGTTTCCTTTCTGTGCTTTCTTGTATATCCTTGAGTATTTTAAGAATTTCAATTTTAAATTCTCTGTCATTTAACTGCAAGTTCTCCAAGCTATTGAAATTTTTTTCTATAGATTTTTCCTCTTCTATCTGCACTACATCTCTGTCCTTTGTATCCATGATATTTTATTTCTATTTCCTTAATGGAATTTGAGAGTGGTATTGTTAATAACACTAATAGGAGTTGATAAAGAATAAAAAATAAAGATAAAAAATAAAAAAATTAAAAAAAATTTTGAGAAAATAGTGAAATACTAAAAATTATATTGTGCTAAATGGAACAAGAACTACAGAGAACAGAGGGCCTGAGTTGAGGAGAAGTGACAGAGAGGCAGAAAATGAGGTAAGAATCCACAAAATGCTACAGGAAAAAATTTGAATCAACAATAAAATAATTTGTTTGTAAATGATGGTCATATGAGAGACATAGTGAAAGAGAAAAGAAGAGAAAAAAAGAGAAAAAATATAGTGAAAGATGCAATTTTTATTGTATTAAGTGAAACAAAACCTACATAGAATGGAGAGCAGAGTTGGGGGGAATGCTAATGAGATAAACAGTGAAGTAAATAGCACACAAAATGCCACAAAGAAAAAATTTGAATCCAAAATAAAATAATTTGTTTGTGAGCAAAGATCAAATGAGAGGAAATGTGAGAGAAAATAAGAAACCAAAAGAGAGGGAGAGAAAAATGAGAAAAGAGAGAAAAAAAAGAAGAGATTTAAGGTTTTTGTAATGTAACCCTCATAGAGAGAGAGAAAAAAATAGAAAATGTAACACCTATTGGTAGTGAAGTTGAAAATGAAAAGAAAATGATAAAACAGGAAGAGGATAAAAGGACCAAGGTGGAAGAAAAAATGATACAAAAATAAAAAGAAAAAAAATTGAAAAGAGTTCTTAAGACTGTGGATTTTTTCTGGTTTTGAGAAGTTATCTTCTTCCTTTCTCTTCTTTCTCTCTCTTTTTAGCTGGTGGCACTGTACCCCAGGTTCTGCCCCTATGGCACTCTTAGGTAGAGATTTGCTGTTGATGTGTTGTTATGGCAATGATGTAAACTAGGCTTTAGTCCTGTTGGTAGGCAGGGCTTAATAGCATTTGCAGGCTATGACAATGGGAGAGCCCGTTTTCCTGTAGCCTCTCCTCAGTCTCTCATTCCTGAACCAGCAGCCTGGGGACTCAGCTGTGAAGTTGCCACTGCCACTGCCTGGAGAGCAAGAGGCTCTAAGAGCTGAAACCCTGTTCTATCACCACTTAACACAGGGTTCTGGGTAAGGCCTTGCCACACCAAACCTCAACCGTAATCAGGCAGAGCTGGGAGCCGATTGCTCCTCAGGTGTCTTTCTTTGAGCCTCCAGGTATGTCTAGTATGCCTCAGCACTTCACGGGACTACTCTCCCCAGGCTTTTTGCACTTTGTAACCTGTATCGGCTGGCAGGAAGATGCCCCAGTCACTGCCTTCAGAAGAAGAGGTTTTAAAAGCTGCCAAATTCCTCTTCCAGGTACTTTTAAAGCACAGCCTGGGGTATAAAAACTCTGCTGACCTGAGGCACCAGCTTAAGCGGGCACGGGGCCAAGCTGACTTCTGGTCAGGCTCCTTTCTAAGGTTCCCTGGATATGTCTAGTTATATTTGCCTTAGTCCTCCACGGGTCTGCTCTTCACAGGATTCTCCCTTACTGGAAGCCTACAGCCCAGCCTGCCCAACTTCTGCAGTGTTCTCTGAGGTCTGTTCCATAGGAATGTGTTTTTTACCCTGTATTGGCTGGCACGAAGTTGCCCCAGTCACTGCCTGCTGAGCAAGAGGCCCTAAGAACTATCAAATCTCTCCTCCAGGGTCTCTTAGTGCATAGACCTGGGAAAGAAGACCTTGTCAGCCAGAGCCACTGCCAGCATAAGCAGCCAGGCAGTGAGCAGACTGCAGGTTAGGTTCCTTTTAGTGATCTGCGGGTCTGCTCTCCATAAGCTCTATGCAAGCTGCCTGCATGCCTGCATGCTCTTCCCCCAGCACTTCTGTAGTTTTTTTCCCAGGGAATTTGCTTTGTAAGACTGTATGGCTGGGGGACGTGCCTCACCTGGAGAGATCTAAGCATAAGGGAGCTGGCTTTTGTGCACTCCCCGTGCACTGTTGCTCGGGGAGCAGGGATTATACACAGACTCTGGCTGCAGCCCATGCAGAGGGCCACTGCTGACAGTCTCTGAACCAGCCCCTCCATCTAGGAACAAAGGCGCCCACACCAGAGGTGGTAAAAGGAACCCCTGGTACACTGCCCACGCTCACTTATCTGGAGACTGGGGGTAAATAAAGCCTACTCTGCAGGCAAGCCACTCGCCCACCTCTGCCGAGGTTTGCTGCTGGTGTTAGCTCCGGGTAGTTTGAGCTGCAGGTACACTCTCTCCTTGACTTGAATGTCTCCTAGTCCTCCCTTCCTCTCAGTTCCAAGTGAAAAAAAGTTTCCTCAGGTCAGTGAGTGAGGCAGAATACTCCATTCTCTGTCCTATTTCATTCAGAGTGGTTTTTCAGCTATCTTTTTGCCCAATCGTACCTTTGTTTGATGTATGTGTATTTCAGATGCTCCTGGTATTGTTTTCCTGTCTCTAGTTGTTGAATTTGTTAAAATTTTAGGGAGAGGTATTGGGAGCCCTCCTCACGGCACCATTTCTCTGACTTCACTCTAGTTTATTTTTTAATAATACCCCTCCATATGATGCTCAGAATGGAATGTAGTATTTCTGGATTGGTCTAAGAAGTATAATACCATAGGAGACTCTCATCTCACTTACACACATTATTAATTTAGCCCTATTAAACTCATTTTTTAAAGCCATGCTATAGTACTCATTTCTACTGAGCTTAATATTGGCATATACATTTTATGTATTAATAAGTTGTTGAGATAAAGGCTTTAAATACTGAATTTTATTACATTTATGTTTTTCAACTTCCTATTGTAACTCATAAAGAAAACCTATAAAAATCCTTTTACTATTCTCTGATTTTTGTGTCTTAAATTTTTGTTATTGCAATTAAAAAGAATCAAAGTATGGCTTCACTCAAATTAAGGGAGTATTCCTAACATAACAAAGCACTTATATTAAAGCATTTGCACATATTATTTCTAGTTCTTAAAGCTATACTATGATGTGGATGTTGGCATACATAGTTTACTTAATGAAAATGAGTTATCTGTTCAAGTCTATAAAGTAAGAAGTTTAGAAGATACTTAAAACTAGATATGTTATTTTTTTTCTTTACAATCATAATGATATCAATGAATATGCATATTGGCTCAAAGGACAAACTAATCAGAAGTAAATGATACAAGGGACTCGATGGTATTCTTAAGTAAATTTGCATTGGTCTTAAAGCTTTTATTATTTTATTTTACTTTATTTTTACAGGGACAGAGAGAGAGTCATTGAGAGGGATAGATAGGGACAGACAGACAGGAAAGGAGAGAGGTGAGAAGCATCAATCATCAGTTTTTCGTTGCCCTTGTGACACCTTAGTTGTTCATTGATTGCTTTCTCACATGTGCTCTGACCACGGGCCTTCAGCAGACCGAGCAACCCCTTGCTGGAGTAGTGACCCTGGGTGCAAGCTGGCGAGCTTTTGCTCAAACCAGATGGGTCCCACACTCAAGCTGGCGACCTCGGGGTCTCGAACCCGGGTCTTCCACATCCCAGTCAGATGCTCTATCTACTGTACTACTGCCTGGTCAGGCAAACTTTCATGGGTCTTAAACAGTGTTTGCAAAATTTTTAGTGCAAACTAAAAGTGACAGAAGTGAAAACCATCGTATTACAATCTCTCAAATAAATATGTCTGGGAATTGTTAAACATATGAGGTTTGCTTTCCATATTCAATTCCTGGTGATTGTTTCCAAAAGCAAGTAGATCAACACTATATTGCCAGGTCCTTTATTCAGTGAAAGATTGTAGAATCTTTATGTCTGTCAGGGTTTGTCCTGAAGTTCTCAGAAATTGAGTAACTGAGCAATATGATTATGCCAGTGTAGAATTGCTAGAGGATATTACTTATTCTTCACTCTGAATGAGGAGAGGAAAGTAAAAGCTCCACATTGAGAGCCTCTTAAGAAATACATGGGTCTTTTGTGCTCATGGACTCTGTTTACCAAGAAATCAGATACTCCATCTTAATTTCCTTGACTCTGTTAAAAAGTAAACCTACTAATTACTACTACCTCCCCATGTCAGTTATGTAGGTCTGTAGGAGATGGTTTATAAGGGTTTGATGATCTGGAGGAACAACAAAAGAAATCAATTCGAGCATATCAGGAATGGGTCTCTTCATACATTGCTCACAAAAATTAGAGGTTATTTTATCGCTTCATATTTATTTTGAAATATCCCCTAATTTTTGTGAGCAGTATATTTTTCTCTCCAGATTTTTAGATCTTATGACGGAAAGTAGACTATATTTCCTTAAAGCCTTTCATAATACTGAGGATAGTGCTCAGCATACAGTAAGTGGCCTGCATGTATATTTGTTGATTACAAGTTTTACTTCTTTATTTAACAACCTCAGAAGTAGTAAGAAGAAACCACAGAGAAACAGTGATGATGCAAATTAGCCAATAGGTAACAGAAATTTTCACAAAAAAATTTCAACTTTTATTTCCTCAAATGTTTAGGGTTTTTATTCTAAATATATATACACTGTCAACACATATATACACAGAAATTATTAAGAGATGCTTTAAATTTCAAGATAATTTTCCTTCATTGGTTAGCATATTTCTTCTCACTTTCAACTGGTGTGTGCTAAGGGAATACAAATTAAGTATATTATTAATTTAAGGGAGACATAATTAGTAAGGTAAATCTTCTGCCCCAAACCTCATAACACATTCCAAAGCCAAATATAAATGAGCTATGATTAGCCTGCTGTCCCCCTTTATTAGTGTAGATTAATGGCATCTCTGCTGTTGGTATTAGAGCTGTATATCGATGGATGTTTTCTAGGGGTCTTCAGACCCCCTAGAAAATGCAAAGGGAAATTCACATCTCACTACCTTGTGGTGACATTTTATTTAATCACTGTGAAAAAGCAGGTTTGAGAGAAGAAGTGTCAATTGATTAAAAAGCCAAATTGTACTTGTAGGTAGAACATTTAATAAGCAAAATGACTAAATTTCTCTATCAGTGTTCTTCTCACACAAATATTTCACAGATTCTTCTTCTGCTATGGACCATTATCCAGACTATGAGTGGCATTTTTGCCTGAGAGCATCTTCAGAAACATTCTTGACTAGAAAGAATGCAAGGGTTGGCGATACACTAGGGAAGCAGATTCACATCGATTAATTACATCCCGCTTTCTCTGTTGAGGCCCTGTAGCACAACTCCAGGAGAAAAATATATATATATGAAACAAGTAGGAGAAAAGGCCTCAAATGAAATTTTCTAGTCTGATTTATGAAACTGTTCTGCCTCTAAAAATCTAGTTTTTTTTTTTCTTTCTAATTTTAAGTATTTGTTCCTGTGCTTTCCTGACTAGATTGTTCCAACAAAACTTGGTTTCTGGCTTGTTGCCAGCATCATTCCCTTCTTGGCTCATTCTCATTATAGCACTTCTGTCTGATAAGAGTGAAGACCTTTGCATCTGGGAATCCAGACTCTAGAGAGCAAAACCTATTGCTGACAATGGGCAGTTAAAAGACAACACAGGCTATTGACTTACACTTTTGTTTTCTGGTAGCCATTGTAGAACACTGCATGCATGCCATTATCCTAATCAGGGTCACCATTTTAATTCCTACTGGGTTGTTTATTTTTTAAGAACAAGTAAGTGAGATGGTAATAGAATGCCCTGTACAGTGAACAGACATTTAGGCAGTTCTGGATGACCTTAGACCTTGCTAATCATGTTCTTTGGCCATAAGGCAAAGTGCTACAGGCCTGTGCATGTGCACAAATGTATAATTTGGAGTATTAGCTGTAATGCTATTGTTTCCATTTGTAGAGAATTTATAAAGATGGGGCATTGAGTAGGGTGCTGATAGAAGATACTAACTTTATAAAACAAGAATAACCCTGCCTTCCCAAGTAAACAAAACAAAACAAACAAACAAAAAACAATTACAAAAGTGGCAATACAAAAAGAGAATTTATGAGCCTAAACTGGAAATAGAAAGGAGTTCACTTTAACTGAAGAATAAAATAAATGTAAAAAAAAAAGCGAGAAAGTACTCTAAAAAAGGATATTGTAACTAAATCTTAGAGGCCCTATGTAAGGAGTTTGGGGTATATTTTATAGGTAATAAGGACATTATTAAGGTTTTTGAGGAAGAAAAGTGACAGAATCAAAGAAGTGCTCTAGGAAAACCAATTTATCTCAAGAAGAGAAATGGGGTATTAGGGTAGTCTATTCAGGAGATAAAAGATGTCCCAGTTAAGAGTGATTGCAGAATGGAAAGAAGTTGACTGCAGAGATTTATGGGTAATAGCATAAGATTACATAACCTGTTGGATATTGGGGAAAGAAAAGAAGCAGGAGGAATTCAAGCTGACTATGAATTATATTTTGATGTGTGTGTTTTAAATAGTTTAGTAAAAAGCATTTTAAGTTATAAATGATTAATCTAAAAACCTAATTTTTGAACGTAATTCCAGTTCTTTAGAAATTTTGATTATAGACTGTATTAAGAATCATTAAAATATTGACATATTATTTCTTCTCACAGAAAAAGAATAAATGGATTAGCAGTTTAATCTAATTCTGTTTTTCTCAAAGATACAAAAATTTTTACTTTCAGAGTAGTCAATTATTCAACTATTCTTTATTAAATATTGAGATATAATTGATGTATAACATTATATTAGCTTTGGTTGTATAACATAATAATTCAATATTTGTGCACATTGCAAAATGATGACCATAATAAGACTAGTTGACATACATTATCTTATATAGTTAAAAATTTGTTTTCTTATGATGAGGACTTTTATGATCTACTCCCTTAGCTACTATCAAATATGCAATATAGCATTATGAGCTATGGAATTTCAAGTATAGGTGACCAAGAGTATAATGATTTCATTATCAGAGATAAAGAAATAGGAGAAGAAACAAGGTTAGGAAGGAAAATGATAAGTTTGACATTAGACATATATAGTCTGAAATATTAGTGGGATACATATGTAGATATAGCCCTAGGAGTTAAATGTGAAGGATTGGAATATAAAATAAAAGATGGGGCTAGAACACAGATTTATGTTTTGTTCTTAGGAGTTGATACTGTCCACAAAAGGAGTTAATAAAAAGAGAGAAAAGGAAACATCTGAGGAAAAAACACTGAAAACATTTAGCTTGAGGTAAAGGAACCAAAGCAGGAGGAAAAAAAGAAAAAGAAACAGTTAGAAATGGAAGAACCTGGAATTCAGACATTAAAAGAACTAGTTTCAAACTAACAAGTTGCTGATTATAACAAGTGACTGGCTGTTGGGTCAAGAATGTCAGGGTCCCTGGCAGCATCTGTTTAAGGATTCTGAGCTCAAGAAGGTAAAGTGACTGAAGCAGGAACTATAACACAAAAGGAGATCAAGATAAGGATCTGTCTCAGCACTAGATTAACAAAGAAGAAGGAATAATGGATGCATTTTTTTCATTTATTCATTTGAGAAATGTTTACAGGTATTGATCGACTTGTGACCTATGCAACTTATGACCATTTGACTTTACCATCACAATCTCTAGCCATGACAGCTCCACATCTGGCAGCGCAAGCGTTGCCCAGCTGGGCGTACAACAGTGTGAACCAGCTTCCGGTAGCACTACCATCTCCACGTGCACCATTTCAACTGTACAGCAATTTGTATTTTGTGTCTTGGGTATTTTTCATCAAATCCCTTCTAAGATGTCTACCAAGAGGAAATTGTCTTTGTCTATATCCTAGTCAACTTATGGCCAAATCGTGTTACGACCAGTCTGTCGGAACCAATTGTGGTCGTAAGTCGAGCACTAGCTGTTCTAATCTTCTGTATTAGGCACTGATCTATGTCCTGCAAAATCAGCCGTGAGCAAATTCGGTCAATTCCTTCCCTCTTGAAGATCACCATCTATAGAGAGAAGGCACAGCAAATGACTTAAGAGGTAGAAGTAATTGCAATAAAACATGATGGTTCAAGATTCAAAGATGCTTTGGGAGTCTTGAGAAGAAAAAACAATATTCAGTAAATGATAAGGAAGAACTACAATCCACCCATTGGCAGGCCACCTATCTATATAGGCTGAGAGGTTTAGAAGAGAAAATTGTCACCTTTGAGAGGCTGGTAGACAATAATTTTTTAAAGGGGGAAATCATTTAAAGTAAGATGCTGAAAGCAATGTTCAGATTTTGCTAAAGATTTCCAGAGGTTCTGGGAAAAGGGTTGTGAGTGTTTAAGGGAGGGTTTGAATTGGGTCAGATTAGAGGATGTGCTCAGTTTGATTAGTCCTGAGCTTCTCTTGGTGGCTAAATTAAACAGGGACAAATGCTTAATGGGATTAATCCTGACAGTTCCTTGGGCAGTTTGTGTGATGAGGATTAGGCCATGTGATGGGGAGTGAAGGAGATGGACTGTAGCAGTTAGAATTCAGGGGTCTCCTCCTCAGATGTAGCTCTAGTGCAGTGTACAGATGGGCAGTGTGTGTATCCTCCTCATCTCCACCAAGGGTGCCTTAGAACCTGGTGGAAATCTGCTTATCTACAATAGAACGTGAAGACAGAGTAAAAGAAAAAATGAAAGTAGGGAGGTAGGTGAGAAGAAACTTTTAGAAGGCCTGCAAAATGGGTTAAAATTTTAAATTTCTTTTCTTTAATATATATTTTATTATTATTAATTCCAATGGGGTGACACCAATAAATCAGGGTACATATGTACAATGAAAATATCTCCAGGTCATCTTATCATTCAATTGTGTTGCATACCCATCACCAAAAGTCAAATTGTCCTCTGTCACCTTCTATCTGGTTTTCCCTGTGTCCCTCCCCTCCTCCCTATCCCACCCTTCCCTCCCTCCCCCCATCCCATAACCACCACTCTCTTGTCCATGTCTCATAGTCTCACTTTTAGGTCCCACCTATGTATATAATCATGCTGTTCTCAGTTTTTCTTTTTTTCTGATTTACTTATTTCACTCCGTATAATGTTATTAAGGTACATCCATTTTGTTATAAATGATCCGATGTCATCGTTTCTTATGGCTGAAGAGTATTCCATAGTATATATGTACCATAGCTTTTTAATCCACTCGTCTTCTGACGGACACTTGGGCTGGTTCCAGATCTTCGCTATTGTGAACAATGCTGCCACGAACATGGGGGCGCATTTCTTCTTTTCGAACAGTGCTATGGTGTTCTTAGGGTATATTCCTATAAGTGGGATAGCTGGGTCAAAAAGCAGTTCGATTTTTAATTTTCTGAGGAATCTCCAAACTGTTTTCCACAGTGGCTGCACCATTCTGCATTCCCACCAGCAGTGCAGAAGGGTTCCCTTTTCTCCACATCCTCGCCAGCACTTATTCTGTGTTGTTTTGCTGATGAGCGCCATTCTGACTGGTGTGAGGTGATATCTCATTGTGGTTTTAATTTGCATTTCTCTAATGATTAGTGATGTTGAGCATTTTTTCATATGCCTATTGGCCATCTGTATGTCCTCTTTGGAGAAATTTCTATTCATTTATTTTGCCCATTTTTTGATTGGGTTGTTTGTCTTCCTGGTGTTGCGTTTTATAAGTTCTTTATAAATTTTAGTTATTAACCCCTTATCAGATGTGCTGTCGATTAAGTTCTCCCATTGTGTGGTTTGTCTTTTTATTCTGTTCCTATTGTCTTTAGTTGTGCAAAAACTTTTTAGTTTGATAGAGTCCCATTTGTTTATCTTGCCTTTTATTTCATTTGCCCGTGGAGATAAATTGACAAATATACTGCTGCTACAGATGTCGGAGAGCTTGCTGCCTATGTTTTCTTCTAAGATGCTTATGGTTTCATGGCTTACATTTAAGTCTTTTATCCATTTTGAGTTTGTTTTTGTGAATGGTGTAAGTTGATGGTCTAGTTTCATTTTTTTGCAGGTAGATATCCAATTTTCCCAACACAATTTGTTAAAGAGGCTGTCTTTACTCCATTGTATGTTCTTTCCTCCTTTGTCAAATATCAGTTGTCCATAAAGCTGTGGGTTTATTTCTGAGTCCTCTGTTCTGTTCCATTGATCTATGTGCCTGTTCTTATGCCAGTACCAGGCTGTCTTGAGTATAATGGCCTTATAGTAAACCTTGATATCTGGAAGAGTGATACTTCCTGCTTTATTTTTCCTTTTTAAGATTGCTGAGGCTACTCGTGTTCTTTTTTGGTTCCATATAAATTTTTGCAATATGTGTTCTATATCTTTGAAGTATGTCATTCGTTTTTTAATTGGTATTGCATTGAATTTATAAATGGCTTTGGGTAATATAGACATTTTAATGATGTTTATTCTTCCTTGCCATGAGCACGGTATATGCTTCCACTTGTTTGTATCTTCCTTGATTTCTTTTATCAATGTTCTATAATTTTCCGAGTACAAGTCCTTAACCTCCTTGGTTAAATTTACTCCTAGGTAATTAATTGTTTTGGCTGCAATAGTGAAGGGGATTGTTTCCGTAATTTCTTTCGCTGACAGTTCATTGTTGGTATATAGAAATGCCTCTGATTTCTGAGTATTAATTTTATATTCTGCCACCTTGCTGAATTCATTTATAAGGTCCAGTAGTTTTTTGACTGAGACTTAGGGTTTTCAATATACAATATCATATCATCTCCAAATAGTGACAGTTTTACTTCTTTTCCAATTTGGATGCCTTTTATTTCTTCTCCTTGTCTGATTGCTGTAGCTAGGACTTCTAGAACTATGTTGAATAAGAGTGGTGAAAGGAGGCAACCCTGCCTGATTCCTGATCTTAAGGGGATTGCTTTTAATTTTTGTCCATTTAGTATGATGTTTGCTGTCGGTTTATCGTAGATGGCCTTTATCATGTTAAGGAATGATCCCTGTATTCCCACTTTACTGAGAGTTTTGAGCATGAATGGGTGCTGAATTTTATCAAATGCCTTTTCTGCATCTATTGAAATTATCATGTGATTTTTGTCCTTCCTTTTGTTTATGTGATGAATCACATTGATTGATTTGCGAATATTGAACCAGCCTTGCCTCTCCAGAATAAATCCCACTTGATCGTGGTGTATGATTTTTTTCATATATTGCTGGATCTGGTTGGCTAATATTTTGTTGAGAATTTTAGCGTCTAAATTCATCAGGGATATAGGCCTATAATTTTCTTTCTTTGTGTTGTCTTTGCCCGGTTTTAGGATCAGAATTATGCTCGCCTCATAAAAGGAGTTTGGAAATCTTCCTTCCTCTTGAATTTTTTGAAATAGCTTGAGGAGGATAGGAGTTAGTTCTTCTCTGAATTTTTGATAGAATTCATTTGTGAAGCCATCAGGCCCAGGGCTTTTCTTTTTTGGGAGTTTTTTGATAACTGTTTCGATCTCATTTGTTGTAATTGGTCTGTTTAGGTGTTCTGATTCTTCCAGATTGATTTTTGGAAGGTTATATGATTCAAGAAATTTGTCCATTTCACCAAGATTGTCTACGTTTTTGGCATATAGTTCAACATAGTATTTTCTTACAATGCTTTGTATTTCTGTTGTGTCAGTTGTTATTTCTCCACTGTCCTTTCTAATTTTATTTATTTGAGTCCTCTTTCTTTTTTTGTTGGTGAGTCTAGTTAAAGGTTCATCAATCTTGTTTACCTTTTCAAAGAACCAGCTTCTGGTTTCATTGATCCTCTGTATTGTTTTCTTCGCCTGTATGTCATTTATTTCTGCTTTGATCTTTATTATTTCCTTCCTTCTACTTGTCTTGGGTTTTATTTGTTGTTGTTTTTCTAGTTCTTTTAGATGCAGGGTCAGGTTGCTTATTTGAGCTTTTTCTAGCTTCTTATGATATGCCTGTAGTGCAATAAACTTCCCTCTCAGAACTGCTTTTGCTGTGTCCCATAAATTTTGAGTTGATGTTTGCTCATTATCATTTGTTTCTAGAAACTTTTTTATTTCTTCTTTGATCTCATTGTTAATTCATTCATTATTTAATAACATGCTATTTAGTTTCCAAGTGTTTTAGTATTTTTCAGTTTTTCTTTTGTGGTTAATTTCTAGTTTCATGGCATTTTGATCAGAGAAAATGCTTGATATGATTTCAATCTTCTTAAATTCATTGAGGCCATTTTTGTGTCCTAACATGTGTTTCTATCCTAGAAAACGTACCATGAGCGCTTGAGAAGAATGTATATTCTACTGCTTTAGGGTGAAAAGTTCTGAAGATATTTATTATATCAAGTTGATCTAGTGTCTCCTTTAAGTCTGCTGTTTCTTTGTTAATTTTCTTTCTTGATGATCTATCCAGTGTTGTTAGAGGGGTATTGAAAACCCCTACTATGATAGTATTGCTGTTAATCTCGCCCTTTATGTCCATCAAAGTCTGCTTTATGTATGTCGGGGCTCCTATATTTTGTGCATAGATATTTATTATAGTTATATCTTCCTGTTGAATTGTTCCCTTTATCATTATGTAGTGTCCTTCTTTAATCTCTTACTACAGCCTTTGTTTTAAAGTCCATTTTGTCTGATATAAGTATTGCTACCCCTGCTTTTTTTTTCATTTCCATTTGCATGAAATATTTTTTTCCATCCTTTTACCTTCAGTCTATGTTCATCTTTTGTTTTAAGGTGTGTCTCTTGTAGACAGCATATGTATGGGTCCTGTTTCTTTATCCATGCAGCTACCCTATGTCTTTTGATTGGATCATTTAATCCATTTACATTTAAGGTTATTATTGATATGTAGTTGTTTATTGCCATTTTATTCTTCAAAGCTGTATTCTTCTTTTGCTCTATTCTTTCCTCCCTTTAAAGTCTTCACAAGAAGCCCTTTAGTATCTCTTGCAGAATTGGTTTGGTTTTTATGAATTCCTTCAGGCTTTCTTTTTCTGGGAAGCTCTTTATTTCTCCTTCAAATTTAAACGTTAGCCTTGCTGGATAAAGTAGTCTTGGTTGTAGGTTCTTGTTTTGCATTATTTTGATTATATCTTGCCATTCCCTTCTGGCCTCAAGTGTTTCTGTTGAGAAGTTTGATGTCATCCTATGGGGGCTCCTTTGTAGGTGATAGCCTTTTTTTTCCCTAGCAGCTTTTAAGATTTTTTCTTTTTCCATTAGCTTTGGTATTTTAACTATGATGTGTCTTGGTGTAGATCTTTTTGGGTTTCTCTTTACTGGAGATCTGTGTGCTTCTTGAACGTGTGGAGTGTTTCCCAGCCTAATTTAGGAAAGTTTTCTGCTATGATTTGATTGAACAAAGTTTCCATTTCCTGTCCTCTCTCCTCTTCTTCAGGCACCCCTATGATGCGAATGTTGTTTCTCTTCATGTTGTCACAGAGCTCCCTTACAGTTTCCTCACATTTTTAGAGTCTCTTTTCCTTGTTCTTCTCTGCTTCTGTGCCTTTGTTTATTGTGTCTCCTAACTCGCTTATTCGATCCTCAGCGTGATTCATCGTGCTTTTAATTCCTTCCATTGTGGTCTTCAGTTCTGATACTGTATTTGTCATTTCTGTCTGATTCTTTTTTATTATTTCAATTTCGTTTTTTATACTTGTTATCTCTTTATTTAGGTGTTCATAATGTCTATCCATTGTTGCTCTAATTTCTTTGAACATACTAACTATCATTATTCTAAATTCTGCTTCTGGTAGTTTGGTTATATCTGGTTCATTTAGGTCCTTCTCTGGGGATTTCTCTTGATTCATTTGGTTTGCATTTTTCTGCCTTCCCATTTTGGCTGTTTATAAGCAAGTTGTGGCCACTGGAGTCCAGTAGGTGTTGCCTTTGTGTTCTCTAGGTGTGGTCTGTCTGCAGGCCCCCCACCCCTTCTGCTGGTGCCTAGGGTGGTTGGGTGTGAGCGTTGACAGCGCCGGCCCACTGTGGCTTTTGCTGTGATTTCTGCCTTTCCTCCGTGGGAGGGGCTGTCACTGAAGGCACAAGCCTTAGCACCAAAGGTAGAGGTGAGCACCTTTGCTCAGCTGCGGACCCAGCCTATTTCCGAACTTCCGCCTAGAACCCGCCGTTAGAGCCTGCTCGCCACAGTTTCGCGGGTTGGGCGGGGCTTTTGACGTGCTCTCAGCTGTGAGCCTTTGCCCTTCCGGAGATTTAGCCCCGCCCTTGAGGCCAGGGCCCTTCTGTGCAGGGTTGCAAACCCAGGTTTATTGGGCCGGGAGTGTTTGCTGGCTTCCGCTCAGGTGCGTACTTCCGCTCCTCCCAGACTCTATCCCGCCCCCCACGTTCGGAGCCCGCTCGTACACTATGTATGCAATCGGCGGTTTCTCTGGCTGGCTGGGGATAGTAGTGTGAGCTCAGCTGCGAGCTTCCACTTGTCTCGGGGTCTACCCCGTTTCTGCGTTTGGAGCCCGCTCGCGCATGTATACTGGCCAACAGCGGTTTCTCCGGCCGGGGGTGGGGGGCTGGTAGCGTGAGCTCAGCTGCGAGCCCCTGCCCATCCCTGGTCTTAGCCCGGTCCCCGCGGTCAGGGCCGGCTTGTGCAGGGTTGCAGAGCAGATTTCTGCTCGTTCCTGGCCTCCCGCTTTGTCCCCGTAAGTGGGATTAAAGGCGGGCCCGCAGCTTCCGGATCGCTTTCACGAGTCCCCTCCGACCCTGCTGGGCTAGACCGAGCTCCCACTGGCTTGGCCTCTGCCCACGCCAACAGAACCGCGTTTCAGCGTCCTGTCGCACCAAACCCTTCAGCAACCCTCAGCAGAGTAGGAAGGGATCTAATACTCCAAACTGTAGGCCTGGGAGCTCCCTCACTTGTTTCACAGCTCAAAACTGTCCAAACGCCTCTTCTAGGCTCTGGGACTGCAGGCTGTGGCTTGGTTCCTGGGACCCAGGTCCCTCCCTCTCCGCGAAACTCTCCTCTCGCCACGCGGGTCTCTCCGGGCTGCCATTTGCTATGGAGGGCTGGGCAGCCCTCTTCGCGTTTTCGCTATTCCTACCAGTCTCAATGTGGCTTCTTCTGTGTTCCTTGGTTGAAGAGTCCACTTAGTTTAGTTCATAGTTGGTTTATCTAGATGATGGTTCTTTAAATTGAGTTATAATACACTTTGGTTCTGGGAGTTGGAAGTTGGTATGTCGCCTACTTCGTTGGCATCTTGCTTCCACCCAAAAATTTTAAATTTCTTTAGAGTATCAACCGGTAAGCGTACTCCTCTATGAAAAAGCAAGGTGCAAAACAATAGAGAAAGACCCTGTGGCTTCTAGATACAGAAGGAAAATAATTCATTTCCTAAAGAAGTATTTTGTTAGACTAGATGAGGCTTTTAGTATGCCACTCCTGGATGAGAAGAATGATAATATACTTAAAGTTAAGTAAGTAATACTTAAACTGGAATTTATTACTGATTCAAATACACGTGAAACACTATTTTCAGTGGAATACAGGGAAGAATAAATTTTCTCAGAGAAAATGCTTCACAGCATATTGGGAACAGGTCACTGAACCAGGACGAGGGATCCTTATGCAGCTTCAGGCTCTGGCTTGACAGGAAGTGGAGATATTGTGTTTGAAGGGAAAAAGCCAATACTGCTCCTAGGTGGTCCAGTGTAGTGAGAAAGACAACACGTAAAAAGATTCCAGGGTAGGCCTGTGGCCAGGGGAAGTGGGCACCCTGAGCACTTGGTGCTTGCTGAGGTCCTCTCTTTTACAGGGCTGTAAAGGAAAAAGAAAAAGAGAAAGAAAAGGAAAATGATTCTAGCCTATAAATGAGGGAAAGATAAAACAACTTTATGAAACCTGTCTGTTAGTACCAAGAGTCCTAGACAATTGAACAGATTCCCCCCTCCATCTCTGGACTCATGGAGCAGACAAGAACTGGACAAAATCTAAGAATAAAGACAGAGGGACTGGGTTAAATGTACTCTCCAATTCTAGATAGCAACTTGGTTTAGAAGGAGAATCAGTAGACAGATTATAGAGCAGGGATCGAGGTGGATACTGTGGTCTGAAACTTGGACCAACATATGGCAGATGTATACTGTAGTGCTTCTCAAGGGCTCTATTGAAACTCATTAATGAAATTGTAAACAGATTTTGTTGAAACACTGCTAAATTCTGAGTCCTGATGATTCTTTAACCATGCCTGTCAGGATGCTTGCCGGGTCAGTGAGGACTAACTAGGAGGCTAGACTGGTCCTGGACATGCAAGCAGAGTTCACCAGTAAAGCCATGTTGGTAGAACTGGGAAAGAGAGAGACCATCTAGAAAAAGTTGAGATGGAAAGAAATGGAAGCTCAAAGGGGAATGGAGGCAATGTTGGGATTGAGGGAAGAGGCAGTTTTGATAAGCCCAGGCAAAAAACAATCAGCTCGCAAAGCATTTTTATTTTTATTTTGAACTGAGAGAGGAAAAACATCAGTTGCTCACTGTATGTTAACTTGACAAGCCAACATGCCCACATGAAGTCTGCTTCTCATCTAATTTCTTTTTGTGTCATGGGAGGACTGATATTGCAAAGATAAATTGAAGTGCTCACATGGGGCTCAGAGACTTGCGGCTCTGAAGAGACAGACACAGATACTACATCTGAGAGTAGAAAAAGCTGCTAGACATTTCCCTGTAGGTTTGAGGTAAGTAGCTAAGTCAAAAGCTCTCAAGCTAAAGAACAGCTTCAGACAAGAGACTTTTGACAGGCTATGTGCTTCTTCCTTTCTTTGTGGCTTTCAAAACAATATCTTGGGGTCTTTGGGCTGTGTGAGCCACAGACTGTAAGCAGCGGGAACCAAACGTAATAATGGCAACATCAGCATCTTCCTAATGGTCATAAAAGTATGAATACTTCAAAAAATTTTCAAAAAATAAATGAGAAATTTATGTCTCTTAAAACAGATGGTATGTTTCTCAGACCCTGCATAAAGATAAAAACAGCTGGTTTTATATACACATAGTTATAAAGTAAGGGTCTGTTTTGTCGGCTCCCTTCCTATGCCTTTTCTCTGTTTCCTTTATTCTTTCCTGGTAGACAGGAGCTAAGCTAAAAGTAAATTTGTGAAAATCAGGGGTAGCTAAGAACCTAGAATGTTGGAGCAGAAAAGACTTCAGAAATCACCTGAGCTCATACCATCGGTGGACAGAAGGAACATTGACGTTGCTGAGGTCACACTGCCTCAAACCTGAATGGGGACATGAATGTCAAGTCTGGATCTAATCAGCAGCTACACTTCTCCCTCAGGGCAGATATGACACTCACTGCTTTGCTAATAGTTGAAATTCCTTTACAGTTGTGCTTATGAGTAAAGATTTAAAACAATAATAGACCGAGAGAGAAGTTCCCTCAGGAGTTCTGACTGTTGCTGTCAGAGCTTTTAGAACCACAAATTTGAATGGGGAATCTCTGGAAAGGGTGAACACAGGTGCAGAAGATGCTTGAAAATATTAAAGACGTGTGCATGTTTGGGGAGGGGATAGACCAACTTGGTCTATGTAATAGAGAAATGTAATAGAGAAAATTACATTTGACTAGAGGTCCTGAATATCCCAGTAGGGGTCACACTTTTCTTAACTCGGAAATTATACTCATAGTTGAAGGGAAACCCAGTCTCTCTACTTGATGACCTAGGAAGCCAGCACCAATCTACTATTGACAAAGATACTGACCACAGTTTACGATTTTAATAAGAAAAAATAGCTGACAAATATAATCTGGTCATATTAGAATGTCCTAAAGTACTGTAATATATATCTGCTCTCACTGCATGTTTCCTGATGTCACTTAGGATGCACGCTCTTGAGACAGTATGACATACTGTCAAAAAAAGTAGCTTTGGAGGAAAGTGTACCCGTTGCACTATGTATTGTCTTGGAGCTTATTTCTTCATCTGGAAAATGGGAATATAGTTGTGAAAATTAATGATATTACTTAACAAGTGGTTAGTGAAGTGCCCGAACTCACTAGGGATTCAATTAGTGGTAGTAATTATTTTCTTTGTTGCCATTATTATTAATGAAGGTGATGAAGCAGCCTTCTTGCTGCTTTCACCTCTGTTTTTATGGTCTCACCATCAACCCCCAGAGGGGAGCAGCCTCCCTTGTTCTCTGGCTTACATGTTATTTATTTATTTATTTCTAAAATAGCAATCCAAGATATTGATTATTCTTGCCAGGCACCTAGCTGGAGGAAACCTTGTGCTCCTCCTTGAATTTGAACAGGTATCTCAGCTTTCTCAGTGGAGAGTGCCCTAAGAAATCTCAGTCCGTCTTTAGAACAGTGGTTTCCAAACGTTTAAATTATGGGTGACTGTCAAAATATTGTTGAGGATAAACCCTTAATATAGGGGTTTAGAACCTGGGTCCTCCACATCCCATTCCGATGCTCTATCCACTGCACCACCATTGGTCAGGCCAAAGTCAGGTACATTTTAAAACATACACAGAAAAACACTTTTCTTTTAAATGGGAAAAAAATAGAAAAATGTTTAATTATTTTCTTCCATATTTTAAGTGGTTATCTTGCATAACCTCTGAGGTGAACACCTTAAAAACCATTGCTCTAAAGGTGTATTACTTTATGTTTTTGTAAATCAAACCTCCTAACCTGTAACCCAAGTACGTAAGTTGTTACCTTCCAGAAAATCAGTTTTGCCTGCCTTCCTTCAGTTTCCCTCAGTCATTGGGGAGAGGATGGCGATGTTCAAAGGCCCACTCTGGGGAAGGGAGCCTGATGTACAGTGTGCCCTGGAGGTCATCCTAGCCTGCATGGTAGCAGCCCTGTCATCAGCTGCAGGTGAGAGGATAATCCATCCTTGCTCTTCCAAAGTTGAAGTTGTGCTTTGCTCTCTAGCTCTTTATAGAGCAGGCTATGGGAACCAACCAAATATGGTGGATTATTGGCAGGTGGAAGGGAGGGAGGGGGCATAAGAAATGACTATCTTTACTCCCTCACTTTCAAAATAGCCCCTCAACTTACCTCTATTTCCAAGTAATCCTAATAGTGAGGAGCTATGTTTCTACCTCGTTTTCTATCATTATTATTATTTTTTTACAGAGAGAGATAGATAGGGACAGACAGACAGGAACAGACAGAGATGAGAAGCATCAATCATTAGTTTTTCGTTGTCATTGTGACACCTTAGTTGTTCATTGATTGCTTTCTCACATGTGCCTTGACCGCCAGTCTTCAGCAGACCTAGCAATCCCTTGCTTGCGCCAGCGACCTTGGGTCCAAGCTGGCGAGCTTTTGCTCAAGCCAGATGGGCCTGTGCTCAAGCTGGTGATCTCGGGGTTTTGAACCTGGGTCTTCCTCATCCCAGTCCGATGCTCTATCCACTGCGCCACCACCCGGTCAGGCCTATTCTTATTTTTTTAATTGAGGGTAGGATAAGAAAAGAGAAGGTCTTTTCAGTACTTTTGCTATCATGAGGACACCTCCTAAATCAGAGTAAACATTTAATTAATACTTGAGAGAGGGGTTCTTCAGTGAGCTCTCATTTTTGTTTATATATATGCATACATGTATATATGTTTGTTAGCAACTACTCTACCACTAGGACAGATTATTCTTTTCTCCTTTATCCTCCTGTTTCTACCTGTTCCTTTGGCCCCTACTGTGAAAAAAGCTTCCTAAAGGCCTGAGCTTACTGTCCTACCGAGATGTGAATTAGGTAAAATGCAGGCATCTAAAGATTATATCATATTGCTCTAGTGCTCAGCTGCTACCATTGAGGCCAAAGTACATGTTTCTCATTTTCCACAGAAAAATCTCTGTCATCTGAAGAAACCCCTTTAGAGTCATACATTTGCTCAGGAAAAAGTCTCAAAATATGGCCATCTGATCTCCTCCCGGTAGTCTCTTGCCCAGAAACCACACAAGAGCATCACCAGGCACTGCTGTGGCAGGTGCTATCCAGGTCATTGAGCTGCTGGTTACCCTAGTCCCTGGAATGTTTCTCAGCATAGAAGTTTTTCTGAAGTGGTTCCCAGGATGTCCTATGTGCTGAAGCTGCTGCACAGTGGCCTGAATACTGGACCGAAGAATGCTTATTGTAGTCTAACTTAGATACAAAATTATTTGCTCATTAATGTATTCAAATAATTTGA
Organism: Rhynchonycteris naso; assembly: GCA_037038555.1. Classification (NCBI taxonomy): domain Eukaryota; kingdom Metazoa; phylum Chordata; class Mammalia; order Chiroptera; family Emballonuridae; genus Rhynchonycteris; species Rhynchonycteris naso. The sequence goes on along the minus strand of CM073001.1, from coordinate 62,766,591 downwards.
GTATATTTTTTTTGCTTCTGAAGAGCAGAACAGGGATTATCAGATGGCAATCTAGCATCAGAAAATTATGTGACTTGGCTAAAGTAACATATCTGACCATAATGGAACCAGAAGGAACACCCAGATCAATAAGGGTTCATACTAAGTTCAACAGATATAGGGATCAATAGACAGATATACACTTAATACAAGCCAAATGCTCCATATGTGTCTATCAATATGGCAGGCACAGTGTTAGAGAAACAACTAGTAAGGAGACATAGATTTTACCATGAAGGATCTTAGAATCTGACCAAAAAGGCAGGCACACATAAAAAACAATGAAAATGCAATTCATTTAAAGTATTTTATAAATGCTTAAAATGGAGGATATAAATTCCTTGACTGCACCAGACACCTGAATCGCCTGGAGGGGTCAAAGTGCCAATATATAGATGTAGGTGTGAGCACAGCATACATGGAGAACACTATGATTTAGGACACTAACGCCTTAAATGTGGAAGTTGGACTGATAGAAAGACTATGTAGTATATACAAAGAGATGTAAATTTACTTATGTAGCACCATGCACAGACTTATTTAGTTATTTAGTGGTACATGTGTTAAAAAGAGAGAGGGAAAATAATTTTAATAGTATTACTGACAATATTTTTTCTATTCCTTTGACAACTATTTATTGAATGCCTGCTATATGACAAGCCCTATTTGGGCCCTTGAGATACATTAATGAACAAAATAAAAATCTCTGTTTTCATGAAGTTTTCATTCTCTTTATTATAGACTTTAAATTACTATATATACAAACACATGTATTACCACACAGGGTTTCACATATAAGGGACAATAGACCGTATTTGTTGGACGATTTAAGGCATATTCACTGTTAATTTTCAGAAAAATGTGATCTCAGCTTCTTTTACTCAAAACTTAACTCTTGCCTGACCAGGCGGTGGCTCAGTGGATAAAGTGTTGGACTGGGATGTGGAAGACCCAGGTTCCAGATCACGAGCTCGCCAGCTTGAGCGCAGGCCCATTTGGCTTGAGCAAAAACTCGCCAGCTTGGATCCAAGGTTGCTGGCTCCAGCAAGGGGTTGCTTGGTCTGCTGAAGGCCCGCGGTCAAGGCACATGTGAGAAAGCAATCAATGAACAACTATGGTGTCGCAAGGGCAATGAGAAACTAATGATTGATGCTTCTCACCTCTCTCCATTTCTGTATGTCTGTCCCTGTCTATCCCTCTCTCTGACTCTCTCTCTGTCCCTGTAAAAAAAAAAAAAAAAAAAACAAAAAAACAAAAGACTTAACTCTTGGGTAAGATTTGACACCATTATATTCAGGTAGCAGTGGGGAACTAGTGAAAATTGGGAACATGAAATTAAGTACTATTTGCATTTTGGAAAGAGAATCCAAGCAGTGATGGAAGACAGGTGATGACCAGTGCCTGAGACTAAGCCAGGGAGACTGACTCGTCAGGCTGCCACTGAATTTAAAATTAATAACTAAATAAAATAGGACAATAAGACAGTAACAACATTTAGGAATTATTGATATGGGGAAAAGAGGAGTTTAGAAGATTTTGCTTTATGTGATGAAATGATAGGTACAGAAAACAATTTAAAAAAAGTGGTCAATACAAGTGAAGCATTTTCCTATCCTTACTTTTATCAAACACTAAGGAAACTATGAAGTGCTGTACCAGTGTAAGCTGTTCCCACCTGTTGGCTTTTGCTTTTATTTGTAACTTGGAAAGACTTTGTGGTGTCCTAAAGGTGTTACAAGTTTCACTGTTTAAAGCACCCCACTCGGTTACTTTTTTATTCATTACTCACAACGGTAGACTGAGTTCACAAGGGCAAAGGTAGAAGCCATGGCTGAGTAGCCAGGGAATCTAGAGCTGCTGTCAGCAAATCGACTTGTCAGCATTCTTTCTAAGGAAATCACCTGCTGGCTTATTAAGTTAATTGCTTTCAGGTATCAAGTTCCTTAGCCAGAACTATCAAAGTCACTGTGAGAGAGGTGATTAAGGCCGTGATGGTGCTTGGGAGAGCTGGCGGAATACAGTCACAGTTGGACTCTTAGCTTCAGGGAAACTGCCTCTTTTCTCCCCATTCATTCATTCATTTATTCATTCCTTCTTCCCTCCCTCCTTTTCTTCTTTCCCTCCTTTCATTTTTTTTCTTTTTTTCTCCTTGTTCTACCACTATTCCTTACTCCTATCCTGTACCACTTGTGAACTAATCTCATTAGATGTTAATTTTTCTCATCTAACACTTGAAAGACAGTTATTGAGCATTTATTAAGTGACTGACAATTTCTAGCCTTGGGAGATATAATAATGACAAACTATAATAATGAATAACACAGCCTCTGCACATAAAGAACTCATTGTGTAGAATAAGAGCCCGACTTCTAAATCTATTATTACAATATTATGCCATTAATTCTAAAGATGGGTTTTGTACCATATACTATGAGAAAGTAAAGAGAGAAGGTGTACAGTACATATGTATGTTTAGATTGTCTTGATGATTAACTTTGAGGATTGGAATAAAAATAGATGATGGAATTATCTACTTGTATCATTTGGGTTCTCCATAAGAAATTAGCTTATGTGATTGTGATGGTTGGCATGTTTTATATCTATAGGGCAGATTTAGAAACTTGAGTCTGAAATTTGTGGGCAAGCTGAAAACTTAAATAGGCTTCCTCTTGTACAGTTTTAGGGCAGAACTTCCTTAGGAAACCTGATTTTTGCTCATGAGATCTCCAACTAATGTAATTATTTAAAGTCAATTGATTGTAAATGTAAATCACATCTACATAACAATACTTTCATAGCAACTTGTGTTTAAGCACAGCACTATTTATTGTTTTACCAAACAAATGTGGTCTTTCTTTTTCACTTCCATTTAGAAGACAGCCAGGCAACAATAAGACTCCTTTTGATGTAACAATTATTTGGGGTTGGGATGGGAGTAGGGGTTAGGGTGGTTAGAAGAAGATAAAAACTCTTTTTGTTCTGAAGGATTGAAGTTGGTTGAGACATTATAAATGTATAAAAATTCTAGATATCAAAATCTATTTTATATCTATATCTATGTATTGATATAGGTGTAAAACCTAGATATATTGGATATTCTTAGAATAGCAACTTAAAATTTGACCCTACACCATAGATCTGTCTAGGATGAGGACATCAAGCACCTAAGTAGTACCGTGCTTAACCTCAAGGCAAGAGGTCTCTGTCCTGGGCCCCATGTTTTAGAGGAACCCACATATCACAGACACACAAACATAAATAAATGCCTCTGTCACTTGGTATCTGGACTTCAGAACTGACTCAATGCAGCTGTAACCTTAAACATCCACTCTCATGATGAACATGTCCCAGGAAAATGTTCTCCACATCACTTCCTAAATTATAGTAGCAGAAGATCAAATGTCAAGAAAGTGTTCAGGTCGAGTGCTGTGAGTATCAGTTAGAGACAAACATTTTGCTTTGGAGGATGGGAATACAGAGGGGGATTTGAGCGGTGTAAGAGAAAAGATAGATTAACTTTTATAATTCTTTCTCTTGGGATAAGTGCTCTAAATTTTTACATAACTATGACTTGTTTTCTCTAGTAGAGCTGAGCATCAATTTTCTTCCTTCTGTTCATGTTTTATAGGTGCATTTGAAAGGACATGCAAATCATCATAGTATTTCCCATGGTTACTGGGATTGCATTAAAGTATTTGTATTACTCTAAAACTCTGAAACATGTAGGACCAGAAATCACAGGTGTGAAGTATACTATCACATTTTTATATTGGCAAAGCAAGTACCAAGCAATGTTAAATGGGACAAAATTAATGAGAAAATTACAGCTTTAAAAAAATATTCTGAAATAAAACTTTGATATTATAGGCATTTAATTTTTAACTTAATAGGTAACTTTGAATATTTAAGAAAAAAATTGTGTGTTGCAGTCCAGTCACAACAATTACATACCAGGGTCCCAAACAGGAAAAGGTATAGAATTGAAATAAGTGATAGACAGGAACTTAAAGATATGTGTATATAGATGGGTTTAGGAGGATACCATGGCAAACAGTCTCTACTGTTCCTTAGCCATCACCTTTGCTCCCAGAAACACATCCACCTTTATTCATAGGAAAAAATGTGGTCCATCAGCAATTCAATTAAGTTTCCAAGGCAACTCAAAGACAACCCCCACCATACCATCCAAATCTACTTTACAGTAATAAGAAACTAGCCTCCAGCCTCCTCCGGAGAACATGGGAGAGACAAATGAGAATTAGGTGTATCTTTTGGTTAACTAGGCAAATGAGGTGGGGTTTGGACCCAGTACCTCTGACCAGATTGCAAAAATACCCTGTTTATTTATTTGGTCCCCAACAAATATCCCCCTTTTTATTTTTATTTTTTAAAATTTCAATTTGTATGCTGTGATTCATACTCATCTGAATTCCCATGTTCCAATTTGTAGGCAGACTGGAAAACTATAAAATAAACAACAAAATTGAAATAGCCAATGCTAACAGATACTTAACAAGTGTCCTAATACAATTAAGTGATTAAAGCTTATTAGATTATCAAACAAGGTCTTAACTAATACAGCAGGCTCTATAATAAAATCCTTACAGTCTTAAAAGTCCTTGACATGCTCAGTAATTTTACCAAGTCCATGTTAACACCATCACTGCTTCATGTTATTAGTAAATGTAACCCAACCCCACTTCAGTCTGCGAACTGTCTCAAGGAGCAGAAGTCACACACATTCAGGAAAAGCCCACAAGGCACTGGAGTTGTGGTCACATTTCCACACCTCGCAGCTAGAGTCCAAGTCCAAATGACCACTGCTTCCCGCTGGCAATGATTCAGGTAGATTGGAGAAGTCATCTGCAGCCCGTATGGAGATGAAGCTTTCATTTCCTTTAAACTGGAGAGATGAACACAGGGTGCATTTCCCTGGAGCTCTGCAGCCATGGTGTGTTGAAGAGAACCTTGGGATACACTATGCTGGGTGGCAGAGGTAAATTCATCTAAATTTAGGTTCCAGCCTAAAATAGGCATGGGGCATTAAGGCAGGGGGAATAAAGGAAACTATATATATATATATATATATATATATATATATATATATATATATATATATATATATATATATATATTAAACAAAGCAGTGAAAAATAAGACAATCAACACCCACAATAGAGATCTTCGAGGGATGAATAAAAATCCAAATATTCAGGCAAGGCATAGTAAGTGGCCCTTGTGTCCACAAGGAATGAGATCAGTTTACCTGCTACTTGGAAGAAATACCCTAGGCTCATCCACAGTGACATGAGATGGAGCTGATGGCCCTGGGCACCTTTAGCCTTCAGTGGCAAGTCCCAGCAGGCTGGGCAAGGTCAGGTAACAGGTGGCTGGAGCAGGGTTGGAAGAGACTAAACTCTCCCTTAGAGAAAGTAGGGGGCAACTTACCTTCCAGTGTCCCTTTTTTCCCACAGCAAAAGTATGGCCCTGGTGGGGGCCAAGAAGACTGGCAGGCTTTGGCTCAATGATCTTTCCTTCCACTTTTGAAGCAGGGCCCTGATGAGTCCTATGAGGCCCCTTTGGGGCATTGGAGACTTTATGGGTGTATGCCAAGAGCTGGTGTTTATTTCTGATCTCTTTTGGGCTTTGTCTGCTTTTTCTTTTCCTCTTGGCCCTTACAAACCTTAAAAGCCATGCTTAGAAGATCTCGCTGAGCATTTTGAGGGTCCACATCCACCTATATAAACTTTTTCTGTATATCTGGAACTATTTAGAAAAAGACAAAACAGCATTACTAGCTGGATCAAATAAAAGAGGATAGAAGTTTGCTCGCTTATAGTTTGCATTGGATGTGGGGGGAGACAGGCTGTAAGCAGGCAGAATCATTATAGCCTAATGCTTAGTTTTAAGACTAAGCCTTTCCCACCCTTTTTGATGTGGGGTCATGCATTCTCATGAGGAATCCAATCCCATTTATGCCTCAGATAAGTGACTTTGTATTAGAGACTTCCTTGTTTGTATATTGGATTAAAGGTTTTGATTTCTACACTATAAAATGAGGCAGACCAGAAGCTTGCTCTCTCTCAGTTCCTGAGATTAGCATTAGAAAGGAGAACAGAGAAAAGCCACATGAAGGAGAGGAGAAACAGCCAAAATGGCTGAGTGCTGAAGGAGAAGCCAGTTTGTGCAGAGTTTGTGCAGAGAAAAGGAGATGGGGAACAGAGGTGAATAAGGCTGGTAAGCTAGAAACTTTGATTCTAGAAAACTTGGATAAGTCAGTGGCTTTGGGAGCCCTGAATGGAAAGGGAAGTGTTTTCCCACTGTGTGTATTCCTGCCCACTGGGTGCAAGCTAGGATTAAAGCTAATGACCCACCAGTTCTTGGCTCCATTGTTTCATTACCGTCTGTCCAAATTAAATGGGAAGCTGCATGGCCCAGGCAACTGTGATAGTAGCCGTGGCTACTGGCTTACATCATGATTTACTTGTTCCAGTTAAGTTTTTAAATTTGTAGAGATGATGTTTTATTTTTACAATATTAGAGCCAGCATTTCCAATTTTTGCATTCATAAACTTAATTCAGGCCTTGAGGACAGACACATTTAGACACTAAACAAAGACTTTACATACAATTACACAAATCAAGAGTAAAACCCAGGATTTTAGAGATTAGAATGTGGCCTGCTAGGTCTTACATGTAGGGCTATTTTAATAGGAACATTACAAGGATAAATAATACCAAACAGAAATCTCTCTTGAAAAATCTCAAGTCGGCTGTGTGAGATTTTTGTTTAGGCATATCCATACAGGCTCCCCCTTCACCCTTTTTCCAGGCATGGAACAGGAAAAAAATAAAATGATTTAGAACATTAAAGAAAATTAGATAATAATATAACTTTAAGAAACATCCCAATCTTCTAATTATTCTCAACAGAGAAAGGGATGAAAGCATAGTAAAGTAAGTCTTATACAATTGTTCTTGTGAAGTGAGTTTCTCATTCAGAATCATGGTGTCTCACCATTTATTCAGAAATCCACTGAGGAGCTTCAGCAGACCTAGGAAAAACACACACATATCCTCAGCCCCATAAGAGAACAGGGTCTGACCCTTGCCAGATTCCTGTGAGCGGGTCCCTCCATTATACTTTATAGAAGGAGAAGGGAGTCCTCACTGGAGAGGACCCATAATTTCCATAGTCTTATTTATTGCTCTCAAATCTTGTAATAGCCTCCAGTTTCCTGATTTCTTTTTAATAACAAATATGTATAGGCATATTCCATGGGCTATTAGAAGGTTCAATGTACCCAAGCTGTAACTTCTCTTATACCAATTGAGCAGCTGCCTTAAGTTTCTCCTGAGAAAGGGGCCATTGATCTACCCATATAGGATTATCTAATTTCCAAGTAATTGGGTCTGCATAATGAATTATTGGGATAGCAGGAGGTACCAAGGCCCCTATGCTAAATTTTGATATCCTAATCTACTCCTTCTGGTATTGGGTGCCACTTCAATGGGGGTGAGAATTCACTGCTGTCCTTTCCCTAGTACTTCAGTGGGCAAAAATTCCTGCTCAAGCATTTGAGCACTGACTAGGCTATTAGGACTGATAAGCAATGCTTCCATATTTTTAAAAATTTCTCTACCCTACAAATTAACTGGCAATCCAGGGAGCACATAATGCTGAAAAAGCCCAGAATGACCTTTTTTATCTTCCTATTTAAAAAAAACTAGAGTTTTGTTGAGGGGATTTACTCTGCCCTATACCTTGTAATTCTGTGCCTGCTGCATGAGTACACCAGGAAGGAGGCCAATGTAGCTTAACAATAACAGATACATCAGCTCCAGTATCTAGTAGTTCTTTAAATTTACACCCTTGTATTGTTAGTTCCATTTCAGGGCGTTCATGACCTATTTTTTGAACCCAATAGGCAGCATCAGTGGAGCCAAATTCTTGATTCTCTTGGGGTCTCTTTTACAGGGTTTGGCCTTGTCTTAAAAGAGGTAAAAAGATTAATTGAGCAATTTTCATATCAGGGGAGATATTGACTATATTCCTCAGAGTATGAACCATTACTTTAATTTCCCCTGTATAATCTGAATCTATTCCTCCAGGGAGAACAAAAAATTCTCTTATAGTTAAATTACTTCTGCCTAATAAGAGTCCTACTGTGTTACTGGGAAGTGGCCAAAAAATTCCAGTGGGAACAGATTGATGTCCCATCTCTGGAGTTAATACAAATTGGGAGGTGAGACTGAGGTCCAGTCCTGTACTACCTGTTGTTGCCCAGGATAGTTGGGCAATGTTTGGCCTGCTTAATTTGCTGAGGAAACACCTACATAGTCCCTATTGTTTGATGGGGCTGAGGAGGGCCCCATTGTCCATTTCCCTGGCCTTCGGTAGTATATTTAAATTTACACTCATTCGCCAAGTATTTCCCTCTCCTACATTGTGGGCAGAGGTCTGGGATTTTAAGGGCTGGCCATCCTTGAGGGAGAGGTCAAGACTGATATCTGGGAGGAATAGGGCAGTTTCTAGCAAAATGTCCCACACCCCGCATTGGAAACAATATCCACAGGCAAAAGTGCTTCCCTGACTTTCCTTCTTTTGATTGTTCTGCCTTTTATCAAAGTATCGTCCTGGAAATCTTGCCATAACATCGGTGGCAAAAGCAAGACCTTGCATGTATGACGTCCTAACATCAGCGCATATTCTGATATAGTCCTCTATATCTACCTTCTTGCGGTGAGGCCAAAGTGCAGCCTGACAAGCTGAATTAGCATTTTCATACAACTGCTTTATTAGAATCTTTCCTACATTTTTATCCTCTGCTATTCTTCCGACTGCTTGAATTAGCCGTGAAACAAATTGTTGATATTGCTCATCAGGACCTTGCCTAATTTTTCCAAATTCTTCGGTTTTGGCCCCAGAAGTAGGCAGGCATTTCCATGCTTTTGTGGCTATAAGACTAATTATATTATAAATAGTTAGTTGATACTCTAACTGATGTGCCATATGGGCATATTGTCCTTCTCAAGTTAAAATATCTACAGTAAAAACAACCTCCTCACCTAACCAGGGGGTGGCGCAGTGGATAGAGCATTGGACTGGGATGCTGAAGACCTAGGTCGAGACCCTGAGCTCGCCAGCTTGAGTGCGGGCCCATCTGGCTTGAGAAAAAAACTCGCCAGCTTGGACCCAAGGTTGCTGGCTTGAGCAAAGGGTTACTCGGTCTGCTGAAGGCCCATGGTCAAGGCACATGTGAGAAAGCAATCAATGAGCAACTATGGTGTCGCAACAGCAATGAAAAACTAATAATTGATGCTTCTCACCTCTCTCCGTTCCTGTCTGTCTGTCCCTATCTATCCCTCTCTCTGACTCTCTCTCTATCCCTGTAGAAAAAAAACAACAACAAAACAACCTCCTCTTGCTGATTTTTCTCCTTCTGCTCCATGGCCTTTTCACAAAAGTCTGATTTTCAAAGCAGATAATCACCCCCCTGAGAGACCAACACAAGCAATCGCCTTCCAGTCATTTTGCAGTAGAGCCTTTGTACTAATAGTATCTAATAAATCAACTGTAAAAGGGGCAGTAGGCCCATACTGAGGACAAGCAAGTTTAAGTTCTTTCAGAGTTCTAAAAGGTACAGGTTCATACTCTCGCCCTAGTCTCCCGGTACCGTTCTGTCTTTCTACAACAGGAAAACAGATAAAGCCATTTATTGGTTTCCTTATATTTCGAGCTTGGGCTATAGATTGTTGAAGTGGGGATTTCCCAGATTTTGAGATATAAACTGTGGAATTAGCCTGATAAGAGTACAGAGGAGCAGAGGATTGAATGTAAGAAGGAGCCAAGGGCGGCAGAGGTCCTGTGGTTAAGGCAGCCATAGCCGCGAAATTTTTATCCCCCAAGTCATGCTTAGACTCCAAGTTGTTCCCACATTCACATTCCTCCTTTCCCGGCTCACCCTGATACTCTTCAGATGACTATTCGTCCTCATATGGAAACATTTCTACAAAAAGTTTCTTGTTTTTGAATCTAACACTCCCATATTTATTTCTCTCGAATTATTTATTATACTTTCTCACCAAACTCTACTAAAAAGCTTCACTCTTTAAAAGCTTTATACTTATTTCATGTGCACACTTCCATTACCTCTCCTTTTTCCCTTTTTCGATGACCACACGTATGGGCACCAGTTGTTGCGGTCCAGTCATGACAAGTATATACTGGGGTCCCGAATGGGAAAAGATATGGAATTGAAATAAATGATAGACAGGAACTTAAAGATATGTGTATACAGAAGGGTTCAGGAGGACGCCATGGCAAACAGTTCTTATTGTTCCTTAGCCATCACCTCTGCTCCCAGAAGCACATCCACTTTTATTCATAGAAAAAATGTGGTCCATCAGCAATTCAATTAAGTTTCCAAGGCAACTCAAAGACAACCCCCATCATACCATCCAAATCTACTTTACACTAATAAGAAACTAGCTTCCAGCCTCCTCCAGGGAACATTGGTGAGACAAATGAGAATCAGGCATAGCTCTGTTAACTAGGCAAATGAGGTGGGGTTCGGGCCCAGCAACTCTGTCCAGATTGCAAACATACCCTGTTTATTTATTCAGTCCCCAACAGATGTGAAAAATAATAATTTTATTTGTTTTTTATATTAATTTAATTTTTGATAAAATATATGTACATTTTCTTCCATTTCAATAAAATTGCATTTTAATTTTAATTGTTTAGAACATCACTGCCAACAATATACAAATTAATTACGCAAATATAGTAATTTTGATAAAATTAAGAAAAAATATTAATTTTAAGGAATTCATATGTAAGAGTTTATGAATTATGTTTGCTTTATTTATTACTCATAAACATTGCCATCTTATCAACAGAACACCCAGATATACACATTGAATGTTAAATTTAGTGTCTTTGATATTCTGCCAGCTTTCAGTCATCTGAAAATTACTACTTTATATATGCTTTCAATTTGTCATTATGAAATCTTACTTTTTAAGGTAACACAATGATAGTAAATATTTTACTGGAGTTTTTTGTTTTTTTATGACTTTTAAATATTTAAACATGTGGTATTGGGGCCTCTATTTGTCATCTTGCCTTGGGTCCTGCAAATGTAGGAGGTGGGATCACCATTAGACAGTTGAGTCAACTTCTGGCAGAAACTGTCAATATTCTCAAAGAGCCACAACTGTTCCAAAAGATGGCTGGCAACCTTTACCTGTGGATCCAGGGGTAGAAAAATGGAAAATGAAGTAAGCAGTACCATTTCTATTCCATGTTTGTTTCTAGTAAACTGGCTTCCTTTATTATTCTTTTTTTCTTAAGAGCTGGTTGTCCAAAAAATGTTAATTCAGAAAAAATATGTAAGTGGGCCTGGAAGAATTGGAATAGGCTGTAAGTAAATTATTGGAATTAGTCCTCAGAAACTTTTCTTCAAAAGGGGACTTTTGACTGGATGTGGAAAGATGAATAGGACTCCTCCAGGTGGATTAATTTTGTGTGGGAAGAGGTGCACTAGGAAAAGGCATAAAAGAGAAGAGTGCATTTAGAATATTTCAAAATGATCACATGACTAAAACAGTGGGTAGAAGGAAGGAAATGGAATGAGGAAACCCGGGGGGGGGGGGGGGCAGGTGGACAGAACAGAAAGGACACTGCATATCTTCCTAAGAGCTTGGACATTATCTTTTTTATGGTAAGAAATTATTAAAGGAGTTTCAAGCAGAGAAGTGACAGATTGGTTTTGCCTTTTAAAAATATTACTTTAGAACCTTAGTTTTCAAATTTTAACATGCACAATAATCACTTGGAGGGCGAATGGGGATGCATATGGCTGGGTCCAACCCTCAAGTTTCTGACTGGCTAGGACTGGGGTAGAACCCAAGAACTTGCATTTCTAACAAATTACTGAGTGATGCTATGCTGCTGATATGAGCACCATACTCTAAGAACCACTGCTCAGCAGAAGGAGGCTAGATGCTAAATAGTTCATGGAAGTGGAACTACAGAGAGTAGATAAAATATGGGAATATTACAATAGCACAGGCAATAATAATAATAATTGAATAGAAGCAGTGAGAAAGGAACTAAATATAGAGTTTTAGAAATAGTTATTTGACTTGGTGCCTAATTGAACTTGGAGTGTGTAGGTAAAAAGATGGAGGTGTTGAGGATGACCCTGTGTCTGGCTAATTTGTTTTAAGATGTATAAAAGAGCCCAAGTTTGTAATTTAGAGAGAGAGAGAAAGAGAAAGAAAGAAAGAAAGAATGAGTTTCTATTTTAACTCCAAGTCATTGGTGTAAGCTAGTTGCAACTTAATCGGAGATTGTATAACTTTGAATCACTGAGTTTTAGGTATGCTAAAACAAAAAGAGGGAAAGGCCATTCATTTATAGAATATGTAGTTTCATTAGCAAAGTTTTGAAGTAAATATTGTTAATATGATAATATTTCATTAATTTATTTAATGAACATATTTTTAGTGTTCTTTTATTTTGAGTGTGGTTAAATATAACACTGTCAGGATGAGCATTTTGACTTTATCAGGCTATTACCTATGTGATTTTTCTTTCTAAATAGCATGTCTTTGTGCTTTTTAATATTACTTTAGGTTTTGTCAAACAGGGGGAAGGAGACAGACTCACCCTTAACATTTGAATTGAACAGGGCAAAAGTATAAATGGAGGTTGACCCTTTCATTCATGCAAATATACAAATATACAAATGTGATACAAGTAGAGCTCCCAATTTAGGGTGATCTTTTCATTAATTTCTTTAATTAAGATCTTTATTTTTCATAGTTAAGACAAAAAACAAAACAAAGAGAGCCATGTAAGGATCCACACTTGAAAACACTAAACTACCAACTTACTTAATATTGTCAAATGAAAGAAAATTTTCAGGCTTTAGTAACTTCTGGAACCAAAATCCAAACAGAAAAAAGCCACTAGTGATTAAGAAGAAAGATGGGAGGTGAAGCGATTGCAGAAACCAGGGCTAGGTTCCTGCAGTTAATACTGATAAAATCAGACCTAATTTCATAAGACTTGGAAATTTATTTCTGTCAGATAAGGAGGGAAAATAAGATATGGACCAGCAAGGGGGACAGAGGGTTCAGATATAGCACCCTGTTCGTTTTGTGATTTTTAGGCCTGTTGCATGGAGCTAGAGCTCTGTTACACTGAGGGTTAACGTAAGGCATATTAAGAAGTCCTTCAAGTATATAGAGAACTTTTTAGTTAAGGTGTTAGTATTCTAACAATATTTACCCATATTTTCCTTTCCAATCATCCAATATTTTCCACTGCCACGAAGGAGACTACCTGGAGAATGGTTCCTGGATGTTAAAATAAAAAACTAAAGAAATAGGAAACAAGTCTATGGATAATTCTATGCTCTCCACAGTTGTTATTATCATATAGACACATTCTAAAGGTTATATGCTTATCTGTGGTGCAATCTACCATAGGAAGCTGAATGTAAGATTCTTTTCTATTTGTACCAGAGGAAATGTAAAATAAAGTCATTCAGCATGAAAATGTGTTGCTCAATATTAAGGAAGGTTTTTATTATGCTGGCATAGTCCTCCGAAGGCAAGAGACCCACTGTGGTGTGTCATAGCATTTAAAGGCCAAGCAGAGTTGACAGGGTTTTCAGATGTCTTTTGCCATGGTGTAGTGTGTGAGTGTGTGTGTGTGTGTGTGTGTGTGTGTGTGTGTGTGTGTGTGTGAGAGAGAGAGAGAGAGAGAGAGAGAGAGAGAGAGAGAGAGACTTTCAGGTAAAGTTATAAATTTTTAAAACTGAGACTAGCTACCCTCTTGAACAATATTGAAATATCAGAGCCAAAGGCAACTCCTCAGGACAATAAATTCTTACTTTATATGCAGTTCAAATGTTTATCTTTATTATATTTCCTTCAACGTTTCTTGTAAAGGATTAGAAAATCCTGTGTACTAAACTTCTTAAAGGGAATCATTAATATAATTTTGATGTTTATATATCTTTGGACATTCCCTGAACTCATTGTGAATTTTTGTTTTTGTTACATATTTACTATTTAGCACTTGGGAATCTTCAGAGAACACTCCATCATCCTTCTCTTTCTAAAATTTCTGGCTAATAAATAACAAGTTAGAGGATATAAACAACTATATTGGTTTTACTTCAGCTATCCAGCGATGGATTCTAACTGGAAGGCACTAAGGAAATTTATTTTTGGTGTGAAAGAATTTCTGGCCTAGTAAAGTGAAAGGTAGAAACCATGGGTCAAACCCAAAACACGAGGCTAGTACGTTCCACAAGGAAAATTTGTTTATAAAATGCCTGGATGCAAATGAGCTGAGACCAGCAAAGTGTGTCAGCACTGAGCTGCAGGAGAGAATGTTAGATATAGTGGTTGCTGCAGGGATTTGCTGGTATGGGGTTACCTGCACCTGGACATGCTCAGATTAGCATATTGAGGTTTGGGGCCTTGTTCACTGACTTGACAATGAGCAGGAGGAGGAAAATTCTAGTACAGAAACACAAATTTCTTTTTGATGTAGCACAGGCTTAATCAACATAGTCCTTTCTGGTGTCCTTGGTAAATTTTGAAGATAGCCAAGAGGTCAGGAATCTCCCAGGAACAGCTGGGACCTGGCATCTCTGACCCTGTAGCTAGAATTTTACAAACAACTTCCCTAATGGTTAGGTCCCTTTTCAGAGCAAGTTTTCTCTGATATTCCTGTAAAGGTAAACTTTTTGCTACATTTCGAAGTGAATGCCAGGTAGCCATCTACAGAGAGAATAGCAAGCAAATTAACTACAACTTTGCTGTAGAGGAAGAGAATTTTCTGTTTTGAGCCCTAAGTGGGAAGTTGGGTAAAGGAATTTGAGTTTTAAAAAGGCTCTGAACCTAAACCTAATAGGGAGGAGGATGAGAGAGGCCAGGAAAGATGGCTGAGTGTGCAGTTGGTGGGAGTCAGTCAGAAGAGTGGAAACCATCAGCCAAATATTCTCCTAAAGAGTAAAAACATGAGAATACTAAGAACTATAAAAACTAGAGTTGACCAAATAATTCTGCATTATGTTGAACAGAAAAAACGCATACAGAATCACAAGGAAGACAAAAGTGGATTGAATAACAAGATATGAATTAGGGACACTGAAGATGATGATTCATTATTAGAAGGGTCAAGTGCTTAAATTCATATATTTCTTGATATTCATGATATATAACTCATTTATTTACATTGTTTCAACCCTTTTTGAAGTGTCTGATGCTAATGATTAGGATTTGTTTGTGCTGCTTATCTTGCTAGAGTTTCTTAAAAAGGCTAATTGTGTATTCTAAGTCCTGAATTACTTGATTGTACAGAGAATGTATAGTTTTAACAAATAAATCACTCTGAGGTTTGTGTCAATTGGTAGAAAGCTTTTTTTAAAAAAAACTGTTTTTATCCACTGCAAATATCTTTGAGAGTAGGTTTCCACATCATCTATTTCAGGTGGCTAACCATGGATCCATTTATAACTACTGTAAAGAAAAAAGTGCCTTTCAGCATGAATTGATAATACTTTTCTTAAAGGTCTTACAATAAAACATGATACAATTATTGGTATATTTAAAAGATATTCTACAGATAAAAAATGGTAAATGTTTAAAGAAATGGTATCATTTGCAACATTAATAGTGGAAAGAGAATTCCAAAACCATAAGTGAAAAAATGTATAACAAAATTTTAAGATTTGTTTCAGTCTTGAATTACAAATACCTCAAATAGTTATTTAGTTCTTATCTGAAAAAATATTTTTATTATATTTTAAAATATATGTTAAATATATATTTTAAATTGCATAATGAAAACATATTTTCAATACATATATGTTCAAATATATATTGAATTATCGAAAAGATAACTTCAGAGGAAGAAATCACTTATTAAAGAATTTTGCATTTCATTATGACTACATGTAAATGTTTCCTAAAAACTCAATTTAACTTATTGTTGATAAGTTCTTTATACAGCCTTTATTATACCCCAAACAATTTAGGCCACCCCATCATTTTCTCAGCAGCACGTGTAATTAGTGATGGGTAAAAAAGGCTTTGAGATAGCTGATAGAAGTCTTTGGTGGATAAAAGTTGAGAGAAAAAAAACCTTTACCAGTTAGAAAAATATTTTCTCTAAAGAGGAAAGCTGGGCTTTTGGAATAAACCAGGCTCTTGACATGTTTTCTCATTCAGAATTACAAATAGTTTATAAGTGCCAATCTTGTAATTGCCCTTGTAGAAAAGTAAGAAAACCTTGAAGAAGTGACTGTATTTTGAACTTGAAAAGGCATGTACAAAAAGAAGTGAAATGTGGAGACTCCATCTTCCAGACTAAATCTGCCAGCAACTGCTATGGACCTAAACAAATCTTTTAATGTTTCTGGATCAAGTCTCACATCTGTTAATGAAAGTATTTGACCAGATGGTTTCTAAGAACCTTTTTAATTACAACATGCTATGTTGCTACAATTGACCTTAATCTCAAAGGCTGGACACATAGACTTTTTTTAGTGTAACTGCCTTATTAAGGAAGAGAACAATATATTGTGTTAGCTTCCTTCTTAATTTCTTACAATTGGAATTTTAAATTTGTATTTGCATGGTTATTCTTCAGTGGAACAGTGAAATTCTACATGTTAAGTTTCTGATTTGGTTATTAAAGGAAACATCAGTGAGGCTTTTAATCAGCCATGATTATTCATACATTTTCAAAACTCTTATTACATAAGAAGCCCTGGAAGCCTTAAAGAGTAGTTATCGAAATGACTGTGTTGCCCTTGTGTGATTATATATACACTAATTGATCTATTTTCAATTTTTTTTAAAAAATTTATTTATTGATTTATAGAGAGAGAGAAAGAGAGAGAAACATCAATTTGTTGTTCCATCCTTCCATGCATTCATTGATTGACTCTTGTATGTGCCCTGACCAGGGATCAAACCTGCAATCATGGCATTTTGGGAGAAGATTCTGACCAAATAAGCTACCCAGCTTGGGCCAAATTTCAATTTTTGTTTGTAATAACTAAGAATAACTTTGGTATAAGCCACACTTTTGTAGACAATGTGAGTAAAGGGGTAATGAGGAGGAAGCAAATGTTTGTTAATATAAAAGTAGTCATAAATTAAGATATTCAAAAAATTAACTTTTTTCTTCTAAATAATTATTTTTTTGTGAAACTAAATGGTAAAAATTAAACCTTTGCCATTTGGGAATTCTTTCAGCTTTCCCCCAGAGTTTCAACTAATTTCTGGGAGTTTTCATGGTGCCAATTATTGAGAGCCTCCGATCTCCCTTTTTATCTGGTATTTTCTGTGATTCATTCTCCTGTATAGTTCTTAACCCATGTAAGTTGCTGTCAGAGACATATATCAGTTATGTCAAAGCCCCTTTTGACAGATGAGAATCATGTTTCTGCTCCATACCAAGGTCAGGATATTCTGTGGATGGTTGTAGGTCTATTTGAGGAGACACAAAGCCTAGCCATGCTTCCCTGAGATCCTGTTTATTCCCTATTGTTTTCTTCCAGTATACAAAAGGTCTCTGTGACTGGTTTATTCTTTGGATTTGACCTGGAGGGAATGAGTCCTGTAGAACATATATGCCAGATCCCTTCTGATGCCCATAGACCTAGACTTGTGGATACGTCGAAGCCACTATATATTGTACACCATTTTCCTGAGGTGATAAGTATAGAATAAAAACTAAGGCTCTGACTGATTTGCTCTGTAGACAGAGCATTGGCATGCAGACATCCCAGGTTTGATCCCCAGTCAGGGCACACATGAGAAGCAACCATCTGCTTCTTTTCTCCTCCCTTTCCCCCTTCTCTTTCTCTTCCCTTCTCTCAGCCAGTGGCTGGATTGGTTTGAGAGTCAGCCCTGAGTGCTGAGGATAGCTCAGTTGTTTCAAGCTGGGGCCCCAGAGGGCGGTTGCTGGGTAGATCCCAGTTGGAACACATGCAGGAGTTTCTCTATCTTCCCTCCTAAAACTTAAAAAACAGAAAACAAACAAACAAACAAAAGAACAACAAAAAATACTTCAGTGGTTTTAAATATATATATTTTATTATCACAAAGATAACTTCTGATATATATATATCAGAGGTAGATCAAGGAAAAGAAAAAACAAAGACACATTGGTTGATATCTCTAAAGTAGTGTCCCACCAAAAATAAGTAACCATATGAACAGAATTCATTTTCATGGGAGTTGTGAATTCTGTAGTTATGGAAGGAGAGACTGGCACTACTTAGAGATGCTTTAAGAGAGATTTCTGCATTGTCTGGCTGTTTAGACATAATAAACTTTTAGGTTTCTTCTGGTTCAAAATTCAATGATACTGAGTAACAATATTGTTTACTAGAACTTTAACATTCCTGTAATCTCCCAATTGCTCTCTGGCCTCTAGTTATGAGCTGACTCTGTGCAATTCCAAGTTCGTATGCTGAAGCCCCAATTTCTAGCACTTCAGAAAGTTACTATAGTTGGATGATAAGGCCTTAAAGGAGTGATTACATTAAAATGATTCTGTTAGGGTAGGCTCTAATCCAGTGTCAATGGTGTCCTTATACGGAGAAATTTGGACACACAGGGACACCAGGAACATGCACACACAGAGGAGAGTAGTCATATAAGGACAGAGTGAAAAGGCAGCCAGCCATCTATAAGTTGAAGAGGGAAACTTCAGAAAAAATTCTAATCTATTGAAACATTGATTTGGGTTTCTAGGTTCCAGAACTGAGAATATAAACTCCTATTGTGCAAGCCGCCCAGTCTGTGGTATTTTATTTTGGCAGCCCTAGCGGACTAAGATATCTCTGTATAATCATCACATCAGTGTATTTCTCAGTTTTAATCCTTATATACTATGGCCTCTAAAATAGGGTATTGCCAGTGTTACTGTTTAATAGTACTGAGAATGTTTTCCAAATAGATTAGCGTCATCATTTCCCATTTATGCTCGGGATTTTACTGTTGCTATAAAATTTATTTCTACCTTTCATAGTTCTTCAGAGAACAGAGACCTGCCAAGACTCAAGGTTGTGTGACTTTGAAATTATGAGAAATAGAAAATTAATTGACATTTTCTTATTAAGACTGAATAAAGCAGAATATGTTGCCCTAAGTAAATCTAAAATGATAAAATTAAAGGTATAACTGAATTTTAGTCCTACTTGCTATAGATTTTTTTTAAAGAGGTACACTATTAAAACTTGGACAGTGTTTATCTGTAGTGGTTGTCTACATCCACTGTAATTGCCTAACTGACACATGGAATATATTTTTAAAAAAGGTAGCTCACTTTTTTACACTTTGTTATTTCTTTGTCATCCATGTACTTTCCCCCCATGTGATTGATACTTTGAATTATTTTATTTTCTACTAAAGGGAGTGTTTCTATGAGAGTCACTAATACAATGATGTAATCTAAAAATATTTGCCATTCCCAATGGGTTATAATCAATGGAAAATAAATGGATGAATTTCTACAACTAAAATGAACAATCCCAGAATAAATCATGAACTTTTTATTTAATGCCTACCATGCTATATACTATGCATGGAAAATAGTATGTAAAAGAGAACCCTGGCTTCAAAGAGTCTAAGATCTAGTTGGAAAGAAAAGTTATAGCACATTAAATGTAATTATTATATAAGATAATGAAAATTGTCATAATTCAAAATGCACTATGTCCATCCTTGATTAAACAGTCCCTTTGTTAACTTCTCTTTCATCATACTTTGTATGTAGGGTGGATATAGACTTAATAAATATCAATCTAGCTTTATTAGAGAATAATAAAATGATCAAATAATGAGTTGATTTAACTAATGTTTGTTTTACTTGTATGGGAAATACCTCCATAATGTTCTTATCTTGAAACTTTAAAATAAGGAGAGTTTCTAAAGAATTGCTTATTCCTTATTAATAGGAATCCTTAAATGCCTTGGTTAGATATATGTAATTATTTATTTTCACTTGTTAAATTCTGTTCTGTATTTTTAGTATGATAGGTCCTTTTATTATCTTCCTAATATGTCTCTTGTCGTCTCTGCTAATTCTATCAACTCTATATATTATAGTTTTTTGCAGTATCTATTTCTTCTTACTATTATTGTTTTTTGCAGTATCACTTTCTTCTTACTGTTTTTATAGCTCAAGCCTTGGTTCTTCCCCTGAAAATTTTGCACTTGATTTTACTGAGCCATTCACTTTCTTATCATGGTAGCTTTAAATCCTTTCTTGCTTTTTGTGTAGACATCTAGAGACAAGCCAAAACTTTTCTATTTATGGTTTGGTGTGCTCCACTTTTCATATGGACTCTTCCTGGTAGAAAGACTATTTATTTATGTATTCCTCATCATTCATTATTGTTTCTTACGGAAAATGATTACTTTCTACATCTGCTATCATAAAGACAATTTCTCTAAGAAGCAAGCTGACTTGTCTTCTTTTTATTTTCATAACTTTAAATCTCAGATTCTTGACTATTTTCACATAATTTATGAGTCAACTGTGGCTTCTGTGTTTTTCTTTTTTAACCCACTGCTTCTCAGTGTGTTTATGTACACAGACAACAATATACTCATAGAAGAGAGAAATCTGTAAAGTCATACAGTATTCATCCAGACTGGGATAAAAATTGATTTTACAAAATTTGCATAGGGAGAGAGGTGGAATCACATGGTCTAGGTAGAAAATATAAGCTATCTTCTGATAACAATGAGTAGATTAATTCCAAGAAGCACAGAGTTTTAGAATGAATGTCAATATTTGTTGAAGGGAGAAAAGAAAAAAAGAATAGAAGAAAAAAAGAGGGAGACAAAGATTTAAAAAAATAAAGAAAGCAAGAAAGGAAAACTAGTTTAGAATTGGAATAAAGGCTGAAAAGTTTAGCCTCTGTTTTGCAGGCAGTAGGGAACTTGGGGATGTTGTTTTATTGTACCTGATAATATATAGAATGCTATTCTAAGCACTGAAGAGACAAACCACTGTAATGTGAGATGTTGCAACATAAATTAGGGGCATGCACTGGTAGCATAAGAGAGAGAACTCAATGCACTAATTAAATAGAGATTGAACTGAGAAGATGTATGTTCTATAAAAGGACACAATGATGACTCTGTGGCTGGAAACTATTTGTGTCTTGGAAGATTGTGTTGCTTATGATTGGGAGGGAGACTCATTTTAGAAAGAAGAATGAGGGACTTTTATTTCAAACAAGAGGTGGAAAGACCTACTTGGCCTAGAAATGAAGTGATGAAAGGTAGGACAAAAACCAATGCAACCTAGGTATAATAATCCTTAAAAAAAACAAAGAAAAAATGATGACAAAACAGAGTAAAAGAAGATAAAATAATTTATAAAAAGGAAGGGAACTTCTGTTTCCAAATATGATGGAGTAATAAAAACAAATCTACAATGATATTTGGAAATTTTAACATATCCCTGTCAATAACTAATAGAACATATAGACCTAAAAATTAGTAAGGATTTAGGTGACTTGACTGAGGCTATCATCTAGTTTAATACAGCCAACTTTCATAGAACTGTTCATTGGAAAACAGTAGAATATAATTTTCTTTGAGTGCACATAAAATATTTATTGAGACAACCGTTTTTTTAACAAAAGTACAAAGGCAATTTAGTGGATAAGGAAAAAGCATTTCAACAAATGGTGCTGGAAAAATTGGTTGTCTATACATAAAAAATAAACTTTATGTATCAAATCTTAAAAATAAGCAGATTATTTTATGCCAATTATACTTTAATAAATTTGTTAAGAAATAGTACAAAATTATGAGAAAAGCAAAAAATAAAAAAAAGAAGAGTAACTCAGTAAGAAATGGGATTCTTTTCTATAGCATATGCTATATAAGGACATTACATATATTACTTTCTCCAGGACCTAGGCATATATAGTTTCTGCTCTGGTACAAAGTGATATATTCTAGCTCACAAGTATACAGTTAGGTAAATGCTCTTCCTAAGTTTTAATATTCATTTGCAACATACAAAAATATAAGGTACATCTTGCAAAAAAAGAACAAACCCAAAAAACAAAAACAGTTTAGACCAGGGCAGCTTTCATTGTTATAATCAACATAGAATCACTTACAAATTTAATTTTAAAAAAGCCACTTTCTTCCCTCTGCAACACAAACATCAACAACAAAACAATGTGGATTCACACTCTTGACAACCTGCTTATTATCTGAACATTCGATCTGAGGTAGAGTTATCATCTTGAAACGAAAGTTAACGTATTCTAGAAATTTTTATGTGTAGTATTTCTTCTTATTAAAATTCTCCTATGTGTCTTTGCAGATTAATTCATAGACTGCTTAGCTTAAAATTCTCAGCCTTTTGAAAGTTACCTAGGAGTTGCATTTTTGTGTATTGCAGGCCTATAGTCGCACAGTCTCATGTGTGCTATTCTCAAGTATTTTCTATTTTGCTTATGACATGACTACCTTTAGGCCAACCTATAAAACTAGCTGACTCAATCTGCCCACCTCTGCTTCTCTAGCAGCACTAGAGAAGTAGTTTCTGTTACAGATCACTAGGATATGAGCCTTAGTTTAACAGAGATCGGAATAGAGTTATCCTGGAATATTCTTGTATGTTTATACCAAATTAAAGCCTATAATCTAGATTTAAAGTCAATTGAGTTATTTGAAATGATTTAGAAGAGTGACTGGTGTTTTAAAATGAATATTGGAATATATTTTTATCATGACCCAAATAGATGGGTCATGATAACAAAGGAACATCTATTTAATTAGAATCTGAGATTATTTGAGTAAAGAAATAACCACCAACCAAAGCTTTAACTCTTCTGGTATAATCTGTATATACCTCCTGCATCATACTATATTTTACAATAATATTTTTATCATTTCTGATGTTTTTTAAGCTTGAGGAGAATATTTAGAATCAGTCCTGTTACTTTTGCCTTTAAATTCTTCCAAATATACCCTTCTTTCTGGCTTCATTAATTTCTACTCTTACTTGCATTCTCTACTTTCATTGGGAGAACATGTAGTATGGCATTAAGTATGGAGGCTTTGGAATCAGACTGCTGGTGCTCAGTTAATCTACCAATTACTAACTGTGTAACTCTCACCATGTTACTGAACATCTCTGTGTTTCAGTCTTTTATCTCTAAAATGAAAATAATAAGGATAATTACTTCATTTTAGAAGAATGAAATAAATGTAAGTAAAGCCCTTTGACTGGGGCCTGGTTTACAGTAAGCACGAATAAATGTTGGGAAAGAACAGGAATTGGTTTTATTTATTAAAAAAAAACATTTTAGAATTACCCACATGGACTTTAGATGAGCCAAAATGTATTGTGTATAACATATGTATATGTATGTGTGTGTATGTGTGTGTCTGTGTATAGACATACAGAGACACACATATGCACATGAAGTGTGAAGTACATGTTCTTCTGCAATTTAAGCCAAGCTACTTAATATTTATTTAACTTTGAAACAAATTAAATTCTTAAAATAATCCAATAGAATGATAGTGTTTTTATTAGTGTCCTCATCTCTTGATACTCACAGATAGCATTGCTTGCAGCATAAGTCTTGATAAATTTCTTGGATTTTTTCTTTATTTCTTTTCCTTTTCAGCTAATGTAATTGTGAGTTTAATGCCATGGCCCTATCTCTAATTTCCCATCTCACACATTTTATCTCTTTAGGACCTAATCCCAGTATACATTTATTTGTTAGGTCAGGGTTTTCTGACCTAAGATGTAAAATTTTTTATAAGATTTTACATCTTAGGTATTTTTTTTTTAGTGTTTCTGGATAATTTTTTTTATTCAGTACAATTTTATCTTCTGAGTATGATACACTTGTGATACTGATGAGAATTATGAATCTCAAGCAGGAATCTGCCCACTCCATCACCATAAGAAATGCTACTTAGCATTTTTTGTAACTGGTTCCACAGGCAATTTAGATCTCACTTCTGATGCCACCTGCAGATATTTTAGGTGAGTGATAGATTGAAGGGATAAGAACACATGCACATCATAAGACTAAATCAAGTTCTTGGCTTAATTTGCCTAGAGTACAAAATCTCATCAGAGGTTGGATGTCCATGTGAGCAGAAGCAGATGAATCATTTCTCAAAAGAACCGCCTGTGACATTTGTGGAGAAAAATGCTTTGCCAGATATAGAAAACTCAGTTCTTGCTAAACCATTTCTTTTTTCAAATAGAACTTAACATCAAAATTCCAATGTCTTTTTTTAAAGAAATGGAACAAAAAATCATCAGGTTTATATGGAACTATAAAAACCCCCAAATAGCAGAGCAATCCTAAGGAAAAAGAACAAAGCTGGGAACATTACAATACCTGATTTCAAATTATATTATAGAGCCATGATAATCAAAACAGCATGGTATTGGCAGAAAAATAGACACTCAGGCCAATGGAACAGAATGGAAAGCCCAGAAATAAAACCGCATATATATGGTCAAATAATTTTTGATAAAGAGGCTAACAACACACAGTGGAGAAAAGAAAGCCTCTTTAGCAAATGGTGCTGGGAAAAATGGAAAGCCACATGCAAAAGAATGAAACTCAACTACAGTTTATCCCCTTGTACAAAAATTAATTCAAAATGGATCAAAGACCTGAAATATAAGACCTAAATATAAGACCTGAAACAATAAATTACATAGAAGAAAATATAGGTACTAAACTTATGGACCTTGTTTACAAAGAACACTTTAAGAATTTGACTCCAGCCTGACCAGGTAGTGGCGCAGTGGATGAAGCATCGGACTGGGATGTAGAAGACCCAGGTTCAAGACCCGAAGCTCACCAGCTTGAGCACAGGCCCATCTGGCTTGAGCAAAAGCTTGCCAGCTTGGACCCAGGGTTGCTGGCTTCAGCAAGGGTGGCTAGATCTGCTGAAGGCCTGCGGTCAAGGCACATGTGGGAAACCAATCAATGAACAACTAAGGTGTTGCGATGGCAACGAAAAGCTGATGATTGATGTTTCTCACCTCTCTCAATTACTGTCTGTCTGTCCCTATCTCTGTCCCTGTAAAAAGTAAAAATAAAAAAATAATTTGACCCCAAAGGCAAGGGAAGTGAAGGCAAAGATAAATGAATGGGACTACATCAGACTAAGAAGCTTTTGCACAGCAAGGGAAACTGGCAAAACAACAGACAGCCAACTAAATGGGAGATATTTTCAAATATCTATATGGTTTTACATTAAGAATATATGTGTGTGTGTTTAATGGAGTGTTTATAAATACTGAGCTTTCGTTATGAAAAATAAACAAAATAAAAAACAACCTCTCATTAAGACCTCATTCTGATGGATAAAAAGTAGAGCTGGTTTCCATTTATTTCTTTACATTTTTTTTATTTGCATATTTTTCAAAATCAGAAGGTCTAATTCCTTGGAATGGTGGTCAAAATAGTCACCTGAAACCCCACAATGGGTTATATTGTAAAGGAGTAAATGGTTTATAGAGATAAAAGCATCATTTTAAATGAACCATTGGCCTGAGCCAGTCTAGCAATGCTTACTTTGTGATTGAAACCAAAGATCTATGATATTATTAGTGGAGTTTATGCATATAATTCTCTAGTGTAGTTTTAATTTATTGCTCACAGTATTCATTCAGAAGTCCTTGAAAGCTACTTCAAAGACGTGGTCTCAGGACAGTGTCTTTTCATGTACTGAGAATACAACTTTTCTAAAAAGTTTTATATGTTTTAATTTCTACCCATATTAAAATTCATAGAGAAGATTGTTTGGCATTTTTAAAGCTTATAATCATTGGAAGTTTGTATTTTCAAGCTATCAGCCATGTCAAGATGCTATGTTTGCCATATTTCCTAAAACAGCTCCTTTGAAGTAGTTTCCAAGGGTTTGATAAACTTATATTCATTATATAAATATATATACTATACACACACACTCAGGTATGTGTGTAGATGTTTATATATATATATATAATTTTTTCTCAAGATTTATTTGGGGTGATATTTATATGTATGCATATACAGAATACATAATAGAAATTTTTTTCATGTTCGTTTTTCCATATCCCAATTCAATTTCCTCAAATTTCTACCTGATTAGTTTTGCTTTCTAATGTCAAAATATCCTGTATATCTGTATATATAGTAAAAGCTTAAATTTCTTCTGAGAGAAAGACATTTTGGTTTCTTTTTTAAAATGCAGTGAATACAATCCAATCTCTCAGGTTCTCCGGTATACTTTGAAGATGAGCAATTTTTCTAACAGTTCCACTTAGGTATCTTGGAAGATTAAATATTAAAAAAAGTCAGTGAAAATTTTGAAGATAGGACTTAAGCAGAAGAATATTTGGCTCACAAAGAAGGCATTAGATGATTGAGAGACTGTTTTCTCATTTCAACTAGAATTAGTAAAATTTTTCCCCATCACTATTTCTTTTGCCTAAAGGAATATCGCTAAAATTTTACTTGGTGATGAGATCATAGCAGGGAGTAACCTAACAATTGGAAAAATAAGTTAGTTAGCCTTAGAGGCGTTCTCGTATTTATTACATCATTATGTACCAAGAAGTTTTTATGACATATTATTTAAATACATATGGCCAGCCTGGAGGTTTAAACAGTGGATAGTCTATAATGAGATATTATATTTTCATTTCCTTCTGACATGAGTATATTCCTATCAGAAAGGCTGGAAAGTGATGTAGTGTATAATATTTTAAAATTATAAATGAAAATAATCTGTTTTTAAAATGCTGATGGCATCTAAAGAAAGGTTAAAAATTCACCAAATATTGCTTTGTGCATTTAACGGTTGAAGTGAAATTCATATAATTATGGTTTTTCTCTGCTAAAAGGATGATTTCTATTTTGATAAAGTTGCTTGTCTTGTTGTTCCTGACATTTCAAAAATGTTACACATCAGTTAAGTAACTTTAAGACATAGTTCAGAAGTGGCCATAATTTATGTAAGTGACAGTGTCATTCTAACTTCTTACAGACCTGAAATTTTGGGAAGGATACTGCTCTATAGTGGAATAAGGATGCTTGAAAACTAGTTAGAAAAACATATTTTATTGCCCACTCCAACCCTCCAATTTCCTTTCACCTTGTTTTGGTTGGGTCAAACTATCCACATTAGTTTTGAACAGCATAAAAAATATCACAGGATTTGTATTGCATTGATTCTCTTGAGCACTGGAAACCTCTCCTCTTTCACACTGTCAATCACTCATGAATTGTTATGCAGGAGTCTAGTTTTTAAGATCAGATAGGTCAATAACAATATTAAAGAAAAAATTCCATTTTGGCCCTCTTATTTCTTTCTATCTCAATCCACTTTTGACAGGATCACTTCTTTCCTTGCAACAAATTCTGGGAATGACTTTCATTATAGGCACAGAGCTATTTTCAACCAACTTCTAAACTGCTGGGTTAAGCTGTGCCTATTCCTACCTGTACCACAGAAGCTATTCGAGGAATAAAAATAGATTCTACACATTTTTCTAGTATTGTGAACATTACATACGTATACTTTCTCATTTCATTTAACTTTATTTAAACCTCTCATTTCCCCTGGGAAGTAGGAAATTTTGTTTCCATTTTAGAGGTGAGAGAGCTAAGGTTCAATTTTCAGTGGAGAGAAAGCTAGGACTCCATTTTGCCCAAGGAAACATATGCCTACTAAACAGCAGAAGCTGGTTTGTCAATTTGAAAGGATCCCAGTCTGGACTGTTTAGTTTTCTAGTCACAGTGTCAGCGAGGCAGGGAGTCAAATATGCGCATACCTGCTTGGGGAAGAACAGCTGAGGTGTCCAGCTTTAGATAACAACTTATTTAATGTGGCTTTTTGGAGAAGACACAAAATCCCTTGAAATAGTTCTGACACTTTTTCATGGCATTGAGGTATCAGAACATTTTGGATAACAAAGTAGTGAGTTCTTTTAGGGGCTGCAGACCTTCTAGCAGTTGTATATTTTATAGTTAGTATATAGGCAAGTACAGTTCTTTGCCTCAGTTAAAAAGAAAATCACTTAAATAAGAAATCTCATACTGAAGCAATCTGTGTATGTTAATAAAAAAATGAATTCTGAAAGAAATTTAAAATACTTTCCAAGGTGGCACAGAAGGTAAATACCAAATTGAAAAGTAGCATTTCCTATTTGTTGGCAATGGTAATAAGAAGTTATCCCTTGCCTATTGCTCTCCACTCCCATTGTGCTTTGCTTCTTTGTGATCTCTTGGAATTCACACATATACATTGTGAAGTAAGATTGTTTTATAGCAGAGACAGATTATGGCCTGTGGGGATCCAATCCACTTGTTTTTGTGTGTCTTGCAAACTAAGACTAGTTTTATATTTTTAATGGTTGAAAAAAAACTTTGAAAATATTTTGTGACACGTGAAAGTTATACGAAATTCAAAACTTAGTATCCATAAATAAAGTTTTATGAGAATGCAGCCTGTGCCCAAGTCCCTCCCCACCTTTTTCTAGAACCATTGATGGGCCCTCACAATCACATTCAGCATCTAACTGTGCACATTTACCCACATACACATGTGCATATGTGTACATGGTACGGTGCTAACATGCATACCTCTTGATCCTTATTTTGGAAGGATGTTTTGCAAACTTGTGTGGCTCTTTTTACTGATTTCCTTTTTACAAATTTCCCTGGGCCTGATGATCCTCATCAGCCTTTGTTCTTTTTCCTTCTTCAGCTTTATTGCTAGTTTCTTTCTTCTAGATTTTATTTTGAATTTTCCAAAGTTTTAAAATAATAGTAAATAAATGCAGATCTATGGAATTTTGCCTTCTCTATGTCCTTTCTATTGTGTTTGTAACACTAGGTCACAAGTATTGAAAATCCTGTGAAACCCCTGTTACATCAAGGTACTTATCTTCTCATTTTCTCTCTCTTTGAAGAGTCTTGCAAATTTTCTTTTATTGATAGTCTCATTACCATTTTATAACAGTAGTTATTGTATATTATTTAGTTGACTCTACTTGTTATTTATGATTCACAAAATTATTACATTCCTCATTAAAAAGTAAAGTGACATTCAATATTATTCACTATGTCAGAGTTTTGATGTATCTAAATCATCGATTTCCTTTAAACTGCTCCTAGAGTACTTGAGTCACTGGAAAAATGACCAAAATATTCTTATATAATTCAGATCACATCTTTAAATATTTTTTGTTTATATTAATATTAATAGCAAGTGACTTTAAGAAATAATTAAGGGTATTATTTCAGAAGTCCATTTGAACCCCATTCAGTTAAAAGTGATTACAAAATTATTAAAATACTTAAAATGATACCAACACAACCAATTTCTAATAGATTAATCCTTTTGAGTCCCCATTTTTGGAGAGAGCTTTATGTGATATTTGTCTAGGCCAAAAAACCCTTTAAAATCATATTTTTCCTGATGGTCATTGATTTACTGCTTATGTGCCAGGCATTCTTCTAGGTATTGGGGAAGATCACATAGAATGGGCATCCAGTCCTTACTCTTGTAGGGCTTTCACTTTTAAAAAATACAGATAGACAGTAAAGTAAAAAGATAAATGAACAAGCAAGTTTCTGGCAAGATGGAAACACTAAGCTAGCTGTTGTGTAGGCTAATATAGACAGTGTCAAAGAAGGCCTCTTTGAGGTGTTGACATTGGTTCTGAGACCTGTCTGATGAGAAGGAGACAGTCATGGATTATTGGGAAGGGATATGGCAGAACATTTTAAGGAAAGGGAACAGTCCACGCAAAAATCCTACAGAATGAAAATGAGCATGCTTAGTCAGGTAAGAAAGAAGGCCAATGTGACTAATATAATGAGAGAAGATGGGTGATGATGATGAGAGAAGTGGGCAGGGACATATTTGGGTTTTATTTGAAAACCTGTTTTAAACAAGCTCTTAGTTGTTTTTGATCAGAAAGGTGGAATAAATTGACGATACCCACAAGTATGTTCTCTTTTTTTTTTCTTCAAGCAAATATCTAGGAGACACCTCTTATTCTCCCCTGCTAACTCTCCTTCCCTTCTGGGTCTTTCTTTCAGAGAGGTGGTCAAAAAGCAATTGTATCCATAAATAAAGTTTTATTAGAATGCAGCCTGTGCCCAAGTCTCTCTCCACCTTTTTCTGGAACCATTGAAGAACCCTCACAATCACATTCAACATCTAACTGTGCACATTTACCCACATACACATATACACATATGTACACAGTACTAACATGCATATATCATGATCCTTATTTTGGAAGGATGTTTTGCAAACCTGTGTGGCTCTTTTTACTGATTTCCTTTATACAAATTTCCCTGGGCCTGATGATCCTCATCAGCCTATGTAAGATTCTTCTTTCAGGGCCTTTGCCATTGGGGTCAATGGTAAAGTGTTTACCCAGTGTGTGGAAGTCCTGGGCTCAATTCCCAGTCAGGTCACACAGGAGAAGTGACCATCTGTTTCTTCACCAACACTCACCTCCCTTCTCTTTCTCTCTCTCTCTCCCCCTCCTGCAGAGATGGCTCGATTAGTTAGAACACATCGTCCTGGGCACTGAGGATGGCTCTGTGGAGCCTCCACCTCAGGTGGTATAAAGAAATAGCTTGGCCCCAGACGTGGGCTTTCAGGTAGATCCTAGTTGGTGCATACGCAGGAAAATGTCTCTGTATCTCCCCTACTCTCACTTAAAAATAGAAAATCCTCTTTTAGATTTTATATATAAATATATATTTACTTATATTCTACCACTTTTTTCCCTAAAATCTTTTATACCCAAAACAACTTTTCACTTTATATTTGACAAAAATTTCTCCTCCTGTCCTATTCCAAACAATTGAACACATATAGAGAAGTTATCCTACAGACCCTATCACATAATTGGCCCCAATGTCATTTTTTCCAACTTCCACAAATTGTGGAATATGTAAGATATCCAAAAAAATAAATAAAGTCCATCCTCTTTCATTATAATATAAATTCTTAGATGGTAATCACTTTCCTTCATGTTCTGAATCTTGGAATCTAGCTTATTAAATATGTGTGAATATGAATGAAAACAGGCACTGAAGGTCAGGGTTTTGAGGGTGAAAAAGGAGATAGAAGAAAGAGTTAAAATAATTCATGTGCCCGTGGCCCTCTCCTCTTGTCTCTTCATTTTATCACCTGTTTGTTATTCATTAGTGATTACTTTACTATGTTTTTATTTATTTTAGGAACTTATTTAGTAATGTAAGATATACATTAGTAAACAAAACAGGTTCTCTGAAATCATGGAGCCTACATTCTAACAGAATGGGGAATAAAAAGACTTAAAGGTATTTCTTAAAATGTTAAAAAGGGTATGCATGCATTGAAACTGACTTGCAAAAAATTGAGAGCATTGAGAAAGAAAGGAAGAGGACAACATGCATGTCCTGAGGGTTACTAATCTGAAATATATCATTTTGGCCTCTTTTATATATTGTTTATATCTTTATTTATATATCTTTGCTTTCTTTTTTCCTCATAACATTTTATAGATGGGAAAGTACACTTATCACTTTCTTCTTACTTGGTACATATTCTCTTAGTACATTCAGACTTTTAAAAATTCTGTCTTTAGTACTTTGTATCAAATAATTTATATTTTCTGAGTACCTATTAAATATATGGCATATCATATATATTTTGAAGACATTTAGTTCTTTGAGCTTAAAATCTTTCATTGATCTGAATATAGGATATAATCCTCTATAATTTAAAAAATAGGTTTATATTTTTAATTCAGTTGGTGATCACTCTGTTATGACAAAAAAAAAAAAACAAAAAAAAAACTTAAATCATCTTAAACAAATAAAGGAAATTTATGGGCTTGTCCTCCATAAAGTCTGAGTCTTCATGCAGGCAGTGTTCCAGATAACACTCAAATAGTATCCTCATTATTTGGTTTATTTCCATTTCTCAATTCTGCTTTATGCTTTGTTGGTTTAATTCTCAAAATATTCATCATGATTTTCTGTTGCTCCAAGCACCCTCTTTCCAGTTATCTTGTCCTGGTTCCAGAAGGAGACATGTCTCTGACACTACTTACATCTGCATTTCCCTGACTGCTGTTATGGTTCAGAGACAGGCCTGTTAATTAACCAGAGCAAACTAGGAAGAAGCTGACTTTTGCTAGGATGGTAGGGAGAGAAAGAAAGACAGACTCATTTCTTTTTGTTGGAACTCAAAACTGAAAAGAATTGTTCTTGAAGCAACAGGGAATGACTACATATATTTTGAAGCTTAAACCAACATAATATAAAACATATCTGAAAGAAGAAGACAAACCAATTACTGAAGATGCCATTTGAGTTTTTGGACAAGATCTAAATAGTGACTAAGACTTTATGGAAGATAGGCCAATAAATCATCTTATTTGCTTCAGTTATTTTGTTAGTTTTTCTGTTGTAACATAGTCTTTACTGAAACAAAAATATGAAATTTATAATGAGCTATATCATACATGTAGATCAAAAAATTTTGAGCTCAAAGTTTCACAAAACCATAAAAATTTAAGGATGGTAAGGGTTTTGCAAACCCTTCCATCCAGTCCCCACCTTTTTCAATTGGATGAAGGAAGAATCAGTGAAATTGAGTAATTTACTCAACATCTCAGGAAGTGGCAACGTGAGCAGAAGCATCCATGTCATGGCTTCTAGTTCCTTGTTGTCTCTAGTGTTCTATGTTTTAATTTTGGTTTAAAACAAAAACAGAACAAAGAAAGAAACCTGTGGACATATAAGACATTAATTGTGCTTGGTTATTTTTTTTTGGTCTTGTTTACAGTGGCAAAATTCAAAAAGCATAATTCTTATAAGAATACCTTATTGAAATTCTCATTGCTTTCCATCTGACTATTTTATTTTAGTCATTTTCTTTTAGAAACTTTCCATTTTTATATATATATAGCAAATGCAATATTTCAAACCAACAGTTTGCAAAACATGAGCCATTAGCCATGATAGAAAATCTATAAACTGCCTGACCAGGCGATGGCGCAATGGGTAGAGCATCGGACTAGTATGTGGAGGACCCAGGTTTGAGACCCCGAGGTCACCAGCTTGAGTGCGGGCTCATCTGACTTGAGGAAAAAGCTCACCAGCTTGGACCCAAGGTCGCTGCCTCAAGCAAGGGGTTGCTCAATCTGCCGCCCGAGGTCAAGGCACATATGAGAAAGCAATCAATGAATAACTAAGGTGTCGCAACGAAAAACTGATGATTGATGCTTCTCATCTCTCTCCGTTCCTGTCTGTCTATTTCCTCTCTGACTCTCTCCTGTCCTGTAAAAAAAGAAAAGAAAAGAAAAGAAAAAGAAAAAATCTATGAACTACATCTAGGCTATTGCCTTTTTTCACTTTTTATAAATGCCAATAAAGGTTATAAAATAAATTTTTTAAAATTGTGACTATATGTTTGCTCCTTTACATTTCTAATAAATGACAGTTCAGTTTCTTTTTTAAATACTATGTGGCAAATCAGATAAAACTTTAGTTACAAAAAGCAAAGAAATGTTTTGTAATAATGTGCCCTCGTTCTGATAATGTTTGTATAATACCTGTTTAAGTTTTAATAGAATAAAAATTCTATTCTTAATTTAAAATGATTTATTGTTCATGTTGGCTATTTTATGTTTATAGTGACCAAGAATTAATTTAGAAACTAGACATTAGAGGACCTGGATTTTCGATCTGATATTTTGAATGGCCGTGACTCAGAGCTACCTCATATACATTGAAACATTCAGAAAGGAACTCTCCAGAACTAACATTCTATTTTCAGCATGAATAAGATAACTAGCCTCCAGAATTGTGCATATCTATTTTTAATTTTATTTCAGACTTCCAAATAATGTTTATAAATAACATCCTTGAGGGAGAAAACTCTTTTTAATTTTGTCCTATAATTTTTATCAGAAAAATTTAATAATTTCACTGAATTTTATAACTTCTGAAAAGTTTAGTAAAATTCTGGCATTCATTATAAGAAGGCAGCAAAATGTTAATTAATTGGGGAAAAAAGGCTGCTGAAAGAGAAAACACTGAATCTATTACAGAAATGAATCTTATTTTTCTGCCAAGTGCTTTATAATTTAAACAAAACTCAGGTGGAAAAGAAGCTTAAGCAATAACAATAATACTAATAAAGTATTGATTTTTTTCTATTGCTTTCATGCTGAGAATGACTAGGTCTTTATTTACATAATAATATTTCTTTTGGATAGTTTCAGTTTAGAACAGTTTCTCAATCTCAATATTATTGGCTTTGACCTCAGATAAATTTTTGTTGTGGTAGAATGTCCTGTGAATTGTAGAATATTTAGCATCCTTGGCCTTCAACCACCAGATGTCCATTGCTCTACCCTCTTCCTATAAGGATAGCCCCAAATCCAAATATCCCTTGTAAGATTACCCCCCTCCATCCAATTGAGAACCACTGGCTTAGAAGTCCACAAATTAGGACGTGTATTTTAGAGGTCGACTTATTTTATTGGATGTCATAGAGAAGTTAACTTATTTTATTGTAGGTCAGACTACTAGTCATTAACATAGCTGTTCTTAGGAGTCTTCAGCTCCCCAAATTAACTTTTCCATTGATCAAAGTTCTGTCTTCTTTTTTGTGTGTGTACCTCAGATTACGATGTATGTTTTAGTTAGTGTGGTCCTTTATTTCAAAACATTGATGCATGTTCATGTCTACCCTACCTCTGCAATGTAGCAAAGGTTTTATTTGATTATCATTGCCTTTGGGATATCTCATTTCCCCATGCCTACCCTACATTCTCTATCTTTCTTTAAATCATTGCAAAATATAGAAAGATTGCTTTTATATTTATCAGGCTGTCATTCAATATTTTGCCAAGTGTGAGAATTTAGCAGTTCCTTCAAACTTGAATGAGTTGCATGAAAGGGAGAACATGCTCTCACAGTGTGATGTTTATTTAACAGTCTTAAAGCTTTGATTGATCATTCCCATGGTGATGACTTCCATAACACTCTTCTGCATTAATACAAATGTTTCCCTGTCAAATGGTAAATTTGGGAAAGATTTGCAGTGTCATGTTGTTCACATCTTTACCAATGAAACATTGCTTCTCCATAGTGTATGCTGGCCTACAGTTCCCAGTCCAACTTAAACTCTAAGTGATGACTGTATTTCCATTTCCTTTGGGAAAGCATTGTAAAGTTTAATTAACTGTTCTCTCACCACTTGTAATATAGGTAGGAAATGTTCTAAAATTTTGATAGTGGAACTTTCTGCTAACCTATTCTCTCAGAAGTGAAAAATTTAATATCATCAGCAACTGTGTTTGTTGTGTGTGTGTGTGTGTGTGTGTGTGTGTGTGTGTGTGTGTGTGTGCATGCGTGCACATATCAGCTTTATTTCCTAAGATTGTAGAATGCGTCTAAGGATTTGCCACTTCTAGTCAACCATAGTCTTTTCTTCCACACAGTTGTTTAAATAGGTTTGAAAGCCTTATACTTGATAGCACTTTATATTTCAAAGAGTGTGCTGACATTACTTGATTTTTACAAGATCACTTTGGAAGTAGGCAGGCCATGAAGAGCTTTATTTGACAGATGAATGTATGGAGGCTCAGAGGAATTAAATAAATTTCTTAAGTCATTAATATTTATATAGCCCTTTAAGAATTGGAAGTGATTGATCCATACTCATTATCTCATTTGCTCCACAATCCTATGAAGAAAGCAGAGCAGGTATTATTATGACATTCATTTTTCAGAATAGAAAACTATGGCACAAGAAAGTGGAGTTGCAGAGCAAATGAGCATTGACTCTCTGTTTAGGTCTTTTGCTTCATATTCAAATGTTTTCTTTTGCATTTTTCTGCCTTGCTTGTGTAATTATTGACCTATTTATTATTGAAAAGGATTCACCTTTCCGATGCTGGAGAATGAGTTTTTCACTTGAATTCATAAATACTAAAATTCAATGATTTAGTGAGAGAATCTCCAGAAAAAAAGAATTTACTCAACTTTATTTGTTTGCATACCAAGCATGTAGTATTAGATTCATTCTCTTGCTCCACCTCTTTTCCCTCATTCTTCCTTCCATCCATATTTTACTATTTTATTTTAATTATATTTTATTGACTTTATTGGGGTGACATTGGTCAACAAAATCATATAGGTTTCAGGTGTATGTACAGTTCTATAACACATCATCTCTATATTTTATTGGGTGTTCAGCAGGCCTAGTCAGTCCTCTTCTATCACCATTTATCCCCCTTTCCCCTCTTTTATCTCTTCTAATGACAGTGGCTGAGGCCAGGCAGGTCCTCGTTGGATTAGGGCAGATGGTAGAGAAACTGAAGAGCCAGAAAGCGTTGGGTCTTCCCATTTAATAGAGTCTTGCAATGGTTGGCAAGCAAACAGCCAGGGGAAAAAACCACTCTCACAGCAGCAGGCAAATGTATATCAAAATCAGCCCCTCACAGTGGTGAACAGGCAATCCGAAATCCACAAGGCATGCTGAGGGAAACACCAGTAGCCCTACATAGACTATACACATTTGCCTCTTCCACATGCTCACACACTAATCAGGTAACGTACAAGCAAGTAAGCCTAACACGGTGGTTTTCTCAACACTTTTATCACTCCCTCCTTTTCCTCTTGTAACCCTATACCGTTGTATGTGTCTGTGAGGTTTTTTTCTTTGTTTAATCCCTTCAAACCCAGCCCAATAACCTCACTCCCCTCTGACAGCTGTAAGGCATCCATATTTTAGTTGGTGGCTATCCAGAGGCTCACTTTGAAAAGATTGCCTCTATATTTATTTTGCACTTATTCTTACATATAATCTATTCAGTTTATTTTAATTTTTACATTTAATTCTTATACATGTACATTTATAACCCCATGTGAAAAGACCAACTGGTTTTGGAAAAACTAATAAAATAATAGTCTCAACAGAGTCAGGGGTCATTCCAAAGCTTTCCCTACACAGAAGTATGACAGTGCGTCTTAGATTTCATACATGTATCATGGAATCTCTTATCATGAATGGATAAATGAGTAATACTGGAATAATTGGCATCAAAGCTGAAAAATTGACATACTTATTGAAACTCAGTAGGATTAAGCCTCCTCACAGTGCAGTTATAATGTGGGCCCAGACTCATCACTCCTATTGGTAGCTAGGTGCGATGGCCTTGTGCTAGTCTGCTTCTATGCTACTGTGGAGAAAATTGCAATTTGCCTGTGATCAAAACACATTCTTTTTGGCTAAAATACCAGTAGTAAATTTCCATTAAAATCCATCTTGTATATATCTTGTATATAGAAAAAGAAGAAAAAAAGTCAGTTTTAAGTTAAAATTAGTTTTAGAGGAGTAGAAATGAGAAAGTCTTTTAAGAACACCCTGAGGTTCCTCTTCCAGCTATTGGCAAACATTCAGTCTTATTTAGAAGGTTAGGTCGCCTAGCTAAATGAGAGGGACAGTACATGAGCCCTTATTGAATCTTTTAGCAGCTGAATGGTAAATGTCCTGATTCTACAAGGGCCCGATGTAACTTGAGAGGAATCTAGTAATCAGCTACTTTATTTACGCCAGGACACCATTGTTGTTTTGTTTTCTTTTGAGCATTGTTTGCTAGCTAAATTCATTTTTAAAACACCTATTCCAATCTGAATTTTGTATGGGTCAGTAAAGGTATAAAAATAAAGATTTGATTTTTAGGAATATATATATCTATTAGCTCCTTTAAGTTATTATATCATTACCTGCATTGATGAACATAATAATAGTTATATAAGTCTCATTGTATTTTTTACTTAATGGTTGTTATTAAGAACTACATATTATATTTCAGTGTTTTTCTTGTGATGGCTTTCAAGAGATTTTTTTTTTTTCAGTTCTCTCATGATATGCTTTTGAGATATTGGTTTAATTTTATTTTATGGGTATGAGATATATAACTTGTAATTTCCCCCTTTGCATTGTGTTGGGAAAACAGTTGTATTAGGCTTACTCGCTTATGCTTTGCATGATTAGAGCATGAACATGTGGCAGAACTGCGTGTGTATAGCCAGTGTAAGGCTAGGGGTGCTTGCCCTCAGGGCGGATTGCGAATCGCCTGACCGTCACTGTGAGGGGCCACTTTGCTGTTTGTTTGCCTGCTGCTGTGAGGAGTGGTTTTTCTCTGCCTGTTGGTTCGTCCAATGTTGCTAGAGCAGTGGTTCTTAACCTGGGTTCTATCGAACACTTGGGGTTCGATGAGTCGGTCTCAGGGATTTGAAGAAGCCTCTGCCACAGAGGCCAGAATAAAGTAATACCGTAATTTGTTGTGAGTTCATGCACTTTGTTGGTTTTGTTCTTTGAGCAAGGTGATGTCCATTCACAGCTCACTTTGTGCACCAGTAAAAAAACATATACCTATGTCTTGAATTTGAAAAAAAAATCATATTTTATTTATCACTAAAGAAGGGTTCGGTGAATGCGCATATGAAACTGGTGGGTTCGGTACCTCAAAAAGGTTAAGAACCACTGTGCTTGACTATTAAATGGGAATGGCCCAATGCTTTCTGGCTCCGCATTTCCTTTACTGTCTGCCTGAACCCAATGTGGAATCTGACTGGCCTTGGCCACCGACATTCCATATTGCTACTTGAAAATCCAGAAGTGTGACCCAACACTGTGCAGTAGACAGCATCAAGTATAGTGTGTCCGTAAAGTCATGGTGCACTTTTGACTGTATGACCGGTCAAAAATGCACCATGACTTTACGAACACACTGTACTTTGCTCAAGGTGTGTGAACTTTAGTCCAGCTTTATTTTATTGTTCTATGTCATATACCTTTAGTTTATTTTCCCACTTAATTTTTAATTGGGAAGCTTTATACTTTTGCATGACTACTTAACAACTTTGGGAAAAATAAAGGAGATTAAAAATACCAGTATTTGTGGAATAAAATAAATTCTATTGAAGTAGAATAAAATTTCTCAGGCAAGGCTTATCAAAATGATCACACCATCTCATGCCTATAGTTACTGCTGCCCAACTTTTCTCTCTCCAGCCCAGGCCCACCTCCTAATTTCAGGTTCCTATTTCTAACTCCCCTTAGACACCTCCACTTAAACTTTCTATAGATATCTTGAATTATTTAATATATTCACATCTGAACTTTTTTTTCTTTTCACTCTCATATTACACTTACATCAGCATTTTCTCTTTCAGCTAATGAAATCCTCAGTTTCTAACTTGCCTAAGTCTGAAAATCATTCATGATTCCTTCCACTTATGCATCTCCCCATAGCTAGTAATTCTGCCCTCTTGGTGTCTATCAAAGATATTCTGTATTTTGCATTTCTAATTGTGACTGACTCAGTCTAGGACCTCATGATTCTTCTCCTGAATTATTATTAGATGAATCTCTTGGCACTCTTACTTTTATCCTACTAATCTTCTACATATTATTTACAAAGTCATCAGAGTTATTTTTAAAAATATTGATCCTATCACTTCCTTACTTAAAACCTTTCAATGAGTCAAAGACAACCTCCAGATGAATCCAGAATCTTTAGGAAGATATCTAAGAAGTTTTAGGACCTCTCTTTTATTTTCTTCAATCTCATCAGCTCCCGCTTGCTTTACCCTCCCTACCACTTACCACTTTCTTTGGAAAAGTCATATTTTGTGTGTGTGTGTGACAGAGACAGAGAGAAGGACCAATAGGGACAGATAGACAGGAAGGCAGAGAGATGAGAATCATCAATTCTTCATTGCAGCACATTAGTTGTTCATTAATTGCTTTCTCATATTTGCCTTGACCGGGGGGCTACGGCCGACCCAGTGACCCCTTGCTTAAGCTAGTGACCTTGTATTTAAACTGGTGAGCCTTGCTTAAACCAGATGAGCCCACACTCAAGCTGGAGACCTTGGGACCTTGAACTTGGGTCCTCCGTGTCCCAGTCTGATGCCCTATCCAGTGCACCACCACCTGGTTAGGCGGTAGAGTCATATTTTTTAGATAGTTTTTATCATCCAATTTAGATGCACTACTCTCTTCCTGGATTCTTTGCTTATCTCTGCCAAACACACAAAATTAACACATGCACAGAGTTTTTCTCAATTGTAACACCCTTAATCAAAGAGAGGTCTACTATCTTAAAAGAGGTCTACTATCCTTTTTAACCAACCATGTAGCAAGAAGGGAAACAGCAAACAACAAAAAATAGTCGAGTCAGATGACAAAACTTCTCTACTCTTACAGGCAGATTACCTGGTAGTCATGATCAAGACACAATACAAAATAATTTATTATAAAAAGCTTTAATAGACCCGCCATTTGAAATTTAATGTCTCTTTTTTACTGCCCCCTCTGCATATCCCAGAGGAATATGGTTCTTAGCACAATGCATTTATTATAAGGATTTTATTTTCCTTTTCCCTCTTCCCGAACATAGTATAAGCACTCAATAGATATGCTTTGAGTACCTAATAAATGCAGTGAGACATCTTGAATGAGGCTTTAACTATGAAATAGTAGAAATATTGGTAAAGATATTTCAAGTAGGGATAATCATGTGAACATATAATAACATAGAAGGGAAGGGTAGGTGAAATAGGAGATGGCTGGGCTCTGGGGTAATTAGTCCTGCAGGTTTTTCCTCCTCTGAACTCTTACTGTTCAGGGAACATAAGGAATCACAGGTGACTGGGGTAAACATATTTTGTTGTTCTTGTTATTATTATTTATGATCTTACATTTTTTTCTAAGCAAGATAGGCCTTTATCTTGTGCTAAGTACAATGACAGGTTATATTGTATTTAAGGCAAAATGAATATAACGCTATATAGATTTCATATAGAAACTTTCAAGGCCAAGGCTGGAAGGAACATTAACACATTTGCTACCAAAAATGTGGTCTGTAGACTGTTGCTGGTCCATAAAAATTACCCTGGTTCATGGGAAGCATTTACAAATTTTTATAGCAACAGACTAATTTTATACCTGTTGAATCTAATAGAAAAAAAATAGGGGTTCTGTTTTGTATCTGTATATTAATTTTATTTCATTGTTTAGTAATTTGTATTGTATGTATATATTTAAAAACTGTTGGTTCATACCAGATTGTCATTTAAAAAAGAACTAATTCTTCAGTACACATAGAGAAGTATTCCTTTGGTGTGATCTTTTCAGTAAGTCTTAAAGAATCTGATGTTTTCCAGATAACTTATGTATGTCTCTTTGAAGATCCTCATGAAGCTCATATGCAGCAGCAGGTTAAGGACAGATTCTATGGCTAAAACTGGACATTTATAGACAAAAGCAGTGAACCGTAAAGAAGGGAAATGGTCTACTCAGGATCCTAGAGCCAACTGGAATCCAGCACTTAGTATCTTTCTAGTTGACCAAAATACTGTCCTGTTCTTCCTGCTTCTAAATGCCCCATTTATACCACACAACAGAATAAGGTTGTATTTGTGCTTCTTAAGCTTTGTGATTCATTCTATGCCATGGTACTTTGGGGAGATTCACCTTCCCTCCCTACCTATTTAAAATGACATATGTAATACACTTATTATGACATTGTATCAAAATAAAAGCATGTGAGCTAACTTGTGCTGCTGGTTATGGCTATTAGCTGTTGACTCCAAAATCCATTCTTGCTATAGCTTACTTTTACTGTTATTGAATGAATCATAACTCTTGACTGAAAATTTTGTTTGTGGAAATTGTCTTTAATTTCATCCAGAGCCTGGTGATGCTACCTAGCATATCTAGGCATTGATAGCAACTGCATTTTATTATTTTTTTTATTTTGTTTTCATTTGAGTCTCATTTTTCATTCGTTTGAGTCTCATGACCACAGTTGGGTTTTTTTTTTTTCTCTCTCTCACACACACAGATGTGAAAAATGGTATCTCTGAAGTTTGATGTAATAGAGGCTGAGGAGTCAAAAAAGAAAACATTCCAGGCAGAGAGAGTGTCTTTGGCTTCCCTGCCATGCATGATTGATGCTTTTCCTTTATCACTCCAGTTCATACGTCCTAGTCTATGTTTTCTTCTCCTGCTGCCAGAGGCATAATTAATGATTAAGGTACATAACTAATGTAACACCTGGCTATTAATTTAAGTAACTAGATTGGGGTGCACAGCATTTGACCTCACAGACACTCAGGGACAGTCTGTGGAGCTTACTTCATTATATAAAGCCTCATACTCACCGGTTCCACAATCCAGCTGCTATTTGACAACTTGCCCACACCTGAAATAGTCTAACCTCTTTCTGTATCACTGTTTTTTTCAGCTCCTTTTGTTAGCTGGGCAGAATATAAAATACATTAAATTGCAGTTGTGTGTGTATTTCAAAGGTACTGAATCAAACCTCTGTAAATTGCCACTATTTATGTTGATAGAAAATAAATCTCTCCATTGTACCAAATGCTTTTCACCAACAAAATAGACATGACTGTTTTTATTTAAATAATAACTCTGAAATCTTGCCCCTGTCTTTGCTCCCTTTGATTTTGTATACAGTCAGTGAGACCTCTGTGTTTATAGACTTGAATCCCTGGCTGTCTGGACTTTTCCTATCTCTAGATATTTTCTTCCAGATATTCTAGGTCATAGACACAGAGATTTAAATTTTATTTTTACGTCAGCTTAAAGATAGTATACTCAGGAGGGCAAAATGTAACCAACATATTTACATAATAGGCATATATGTCAATAAAAATATTTGGGCTGTTTATCTCTTTTGAGTTGTCCAAATCACTACTATTGACCATGAACATAAAAATTTTAGAGAAGAATTAAAAGTAAATCTTACTAATTAAGTGGTCAGGAGACTGGAGAAAATAAGAAAATAACGCAGCTCTCAAAATAATTAAATTCAGATCACCAATAATTTTAATGATGTTGA
The DNA here is from genome assembly GCA_037038555.1 of Rhynchonycteris naso. Taxonomy (NCBI): domain Eukaryota; kingdom Metazoa; phylum Chordata; class Mammalia; order Chiroptera; family Emballonuridae; genus Rhynchonycteris; species Rhynchonycteris naso. The sequence goes on along the minus strand of CM073001.1, from coordinate 62,723,546 downwards.
CAGCAGTTGACTGTATCAGTTTAGCTAAATATGCAACTTAACATGTTGTTGTTCCATAGATTCTGTTTTCCATTAACTCTGCTGCCATAGAAAGAAATGAACATATCAGTTATTTTCAAGACCTAAAATAAGATTTCTAGGTTCAGGTTGGGAAATTCAACAAACCCATATTCTTTTCTTTTCTTCCCCTGTATATTCTAATCCCATGGAACTGACTAAAGAAACCCCAAATAAGCAAAAGAAAATTTGTGGCGATACTGGAAAACAGTGGCAAATGACATCAATAAAGCAGATACTTTCAATAATTGATTTTTAAAATATGAAGTGGATGTATTGGATTTACTGAGTAGCTGATAAGGTCTTTTTAAAAGCCAAGAGAAGTAAAGAAGGAAAATTGTGAGAGACAAGTAGGCAAGTCTCTCTAACAGAAAGACCAATGAAACACCAGTCTTGAGAAATGATAGCGCTATTTAGCCCTCATTTGTAATAATAGGGGTGTCGGTGAGGACCACGCAGTAGGGTTTCCAGAATTTATCAGAGCTCTTCAGAGAGATGTTGAACAAAATGTCTGCTCTGTGCTTCCTTCAGTTGGTGTCATCAGCATCTTAAATGCAGTGGGATCTTTTCTTACCCATCTTCTTGCTTTTTCTCTTTGAAACAATCTGTCAGGTTCATTCCCAGCACACGTTACTGCAAGGAATCAGCCTTTCTGCTATTCTCTGTTCTCTGAACACTGTAATTTCATGACAATAAGTGTTGGCCTATGAATAGGGAGGTCATACCAATCAACAGTACAGACCATCTAAACCTACACATCTAATATGAAAAGGTAATGAAGTATTACCAATCATTGGGGAGAAAAAAAGAAAATCTGGAAATCGAAGCATTTGTTCCCAATAAAAAAAGGAAATAAATATTGTAAATAACCAGAAGAGAACTACTTACAATTCTAAGTAGTGTCCTCATTAATGGAGCTGTTTTTTTCTTTTCCTCCTTACTCTGTAAAACAGCACCATTACTAGGTAAAAGGACAAATAGGGTAATTTTGCTATGAGATTACTATATACCACACACTATTCTCTCATCTTGCATATATTAATCCATTCAATTCTCACAATGACCCTCTGAGAAAGTGTTAGTGTATGTGTGTGGGTGAAGAACATGAGACACAATTGATATACCTTATCCAAGGATAAATACCGATTAAATTGCCAAGCCAAATCTCAAACAACTAAATTTCAGAACCCATACCCTTTAATTATTATACTCTGGAGGGTCTCTGTTGTTTTAAAGCAAAAAATAAAACAACAAAATAAACAAACAAAAATCTTAACAGAAAAAGTAAAAAGCAGAATAACTACTAATTATAAACCAGAAGCAAACCTGGGGAACTTAACATACTTTAGATTAAAGAATAAAGAGTTGAAAAATTTTAGTAAATATTACAAACATGGAGTTTGTACACATAGATCCAATACATAAAATTTATAAAAATAAAATGAGTTGATTCTCCCTGATCAAAGCAATAAGTATAAGAAAAAATTTTCCACTAATCCAAAGACTTGAGATATTAGACACACACAAAAAAGACAAAAAATTTAGCAAGAGCTGAATCAAAATAATGAAAGAAGACTCACATCTAGACATTTATTATGAGGTTTCTGAAATTCAATAATAAAGAGAAAACCCTATACAATTCCTGATAGAAAACAAATATATTTACAAAGGCAAGAAATAAGTTGACATTGAGCTTCTAATCTAATGCTCTAAGCCAGACAATGTATTTTGAAAGTGTTTGAAATGAGAAAAATGAGACTGTTTATTTTATTCAATGCTTTATTTTTTTAAAAAATTTGTTGATTATATTTAGAGAGAGACTGGGGAGAGAGAGAGAAAGTGAGAGACAATAATTTGTTGTTCTGCTTATTTATGCAGTCATTGGTTGACTCTTGTATGTGCCCTGACTGGAGGTCAAATCCTCAATTTTGGCCTATTCGAACTATGCTCTAACCAACTGAGCTACCTGGCCAGGGCCTATTAAATGTTTTTGATGTTTTTGAAATGATGAATATAATGAGGTCCATATGTAGTGTGCACTATTTTGAAGATTCAGTAGTATATTCTTTGGTGATGTAGATTAATTTGCTACATCTAATTTAACTATTAAGAAGTTGAAAGCTTACATATGTCATTCTTAATCAATGAAGGGATTCTTAATAAACAAGTGTCTAGAAGTCTTGTATTCTAAAGTAAAATTTCAATATGTAGTTCAGCTTGTTTTATTAAGGCGTTGTCATTTACATCATTATGATATGATAGTTTCTTTCACTGGTGGGGGAGCTTAAGATAGACTCACATGATTTAGCAACATTTAATAAATGTTTTATTCTTTTCCCAATAATATTTAGCTACATCAACGTCCAAAGTCAAGATTATAATTTCATTAATGTATGTAATTTGTCTATATAGTAATTCAGTGAGCAAAAATCTTTGACAGAGAAAAAAGCACGATGAAATAATGTAAACAAAGGTGGTACACACTATTAAAGTGAGGCTAAATGATGATAAATTCAGTTTTCAAATATTGTACATGCTATTTGTTATCAGCTGTGGACATTTAATGCCTCGTTAGCTATGGATTAAATCACTACTTTAGAGTCTATACTTGGCAATAATAAATGTCCATTACATCCAATTAAAATACAAGCAGATGTGGAAAGAAGTTGAAATAGGAATGGGATTTAGGCTCCAGTTCTAGCTTTGTCACTAACCACCTGTGTGGCCTTGGGAAAATTATTCAACTATTCAGAAAAAAAAATAATTGTACTAGATATTAAATTTTTCTTCCAATCCTAAAATTCTGAGATCTTCAGACTATACACTAGATGAGAGCTGATGAACCAATTTTAAGCAGTTTTTATATCTTAACTGTTGTTCTTAAAGGACTCTTCTGAAATATACAGAATCTAAATTGGAAATAGTGTAACTGAGTTGATTGGTTAGCAACTGGTACTGAGGTAGTGCTTGAGGCTAGATGGAGCAGGGAGAAAAAAGTCAGAGGTGATAGTCTTTGTGGCTATGTGGAAGTAAAAAGATAATTTATTTCTTTTGCCATTTATAACCAGATACCTTGTAGAAACTGGAGGCACTGTTTGGTTTTTCTATAGCTCTTGAGTTCTTCTGCTTTAATAAAAATGTGAGTGGTGATGTGGTAAGTTTTACAAAATGTAGAAATATATCCCAGAAATCTTTGATAGTATAACAGCTTCTATACCTCTTGATGCAATTTTATACATTTCCCCCAAATTTTTATTACTTCAAATAAAATAAAAAGACTTTCTTGTTCAATTAAAAAATAATGAGTCAAAAGTATGAATGGGTTGGGTCTGCCAGGGTGTGTTTTTGTAAACTTGCAAACTTTGTGTGCAAAGAACATGTCATATTTACACAAAGCCTATAACACCATGGGTGCTCATTAATATTTTGATGACAAAAATTAAAGATGAAGATGAATGGCCAGGGTTAGAGACATGGTATTGATGAGGTCTTTGCAGCAGTGCAAATGTCACTGTCTGGGAGGAATGCAAAACTGGTTGCTGGAGTCTCTTCAGCCTCGTCATCTGCCCTTTCTATTGACCAGCTGACCTCCCAACATGCCAGTTTTACTTAGGTCAAGGTTGTACACTTGCATGCTCTGGAGGCACATAGATTTAAGCGATATAGGTCTCTATCATAGTCCACATCCTAATGACGAATGCCACTTTGAGAATAATTACTAACATTAACTAAGCGCGTACTAAGTGCCCAGCACTTTCATAACTTTACATGTAATTTTTGAATATTTATTTTATTTTATTCTTGTAACAACCCTAGGAGGGATATGATGCTATATATTATCCCCATCTGAAAGATGGGAGCTGAGGCTCAGAAAGGCTGAGTAATTTGCTTTAGGACACTCAGGTGATACGACAGAGCTGGTTGAAATCCAAGTAATCTGACACCAGGGGCCCTGTGTTCTCAGTCATTTTCTTCCATGTCTCACGTGCTGGCAGAATATATCCAAGTGTAGAGAGTCCTGTTGTTACTCTTGCAGAAATCAGTGATTAAGAGTATTTTCATTACAATTGTTACATCTGATTTGAGTTTAACAAAAATAAATAAGAGAAAAAATACAAAATTACTTTTAGATTGGTCATTTCTATCATTTTGAAAATGCTTGGATTCCACAATAAGTAAATTCACTGCAAGGTGGAATTTGGAGCAATAGATTTTTTAAATTTAATTGAATATATGTAATTAGTATTTCAAAAATTGGTTTCTTTTTTTGTTAATGCATAAATCTTAAAAGGAGTAACATAATACACTTTGATTAAAATATTAAGAAGTTCATTTTAATAAGTGGTTTTTGACATATGTACAAAATTAATACAGATTAGATAATTTTTGTAATATTGTTTTTGCATCATATTTTTAACCATGATAATTCATGTTTTTATGACATTCTTAATAGATTAATTTCCAGGAGAATTACATTTAAACTAATGTTTCTCTAGTAAATACTTAAAAATAATTAAATTTGCAATTTGGTACTTAACTTACACTGATCACTGCTTTCTACAAAATGACATCTCTAATTGTAATCACAGAATATTCTCTCTCTCTAGTTTGAAAAAACTCTCCTGAGAAATCGATGACCTGTTTAAAAACATAAAAACAATACAAATAAAAAAATTCTTAACTGAATATCCTAATAGAAAATATTTATCATTAGCCACAAAATTATACACTTGAGTAATCAAATGTTTGAGAATGTTTCATTTAGATTAACTTTTATGTTTTACATTTTTTAAAGTATATAATCATTCAATTGATCATTTTATGAAAAGATTAAGAAACTAAATGTCATGATGTATATGTGTTTTTGTGTTTGTCCTTTTTTTGTTGTTGTTGTTGTTTTATTAAGTGAGAAGTTGGGAGGTAGACAGACAGGCTTTTGCATGCTCCTTGACCAGGATCCACCCGGCAAGCCCCCTATGGGATGATGCTCTGTCCATCTGGTGCCGCTATTCTATTGCTCCACAACTGAGCTATCTTAGCGCCTGAGGCGAGACCATGGAGCCATGCTCAGTGCCTAAGGCCAACTTGCTCAAACCATTTGAGCCATGGCTGCAGGAGACAAAGAGACAGGAAAGGGGTGGAGAAGCAGATGGCTACTTCTGTGTGCCCTGACCAGGAATCAAACTCAGGACTTCCACATGCCTATCTGATTGATGCTCTACCAATAGGTCAACTGGCTAGGGCTTTTCTTATCACTTATAAATGGGTTTTTAGAGGCATTCTTCCCCATAAATATTTTTTCAGATGTTTTCCACTGTTTATAATTCTAGTTCACCTTGAACCTGATGGGCAAAATGTATGGTAAAGCAGAGTTCTGAAGGTGTTTTCTCAAGAATTCCATTCCTATTTATAATCAAACACTAATCTAGGTACTTCTATGAAGGTATTTTGCAGATGTAATTAAGGTTACTAATCCACTGACTTTAATAAAAAAGGGAGATTATCCTGGATTATGCCAGTGAGATCAGTGTAATCACATAAACCTTTCAAAACAGAAGAGGAAGGCAGAAGAGTCAGAGAAATGAGCACAGGCGAGATGAAGCAGAAGAGGAGGTCAAATATATTTGAAATGTGACAAAGATACAACCCATTGTAGCTGCCTATGGAGATGTAGGAGAGGGATCATGAGCCGAACAATGACGGTGGTTTCTGGAAGCTAAGAGGAAACCCTGGCTGACAGACACAAGGAAATGCTCAGTCCCACAGTTCACATGGAACCAAATCCAGCCAACAAATATTAATGAATGTGAAAGTACATTCTTCCCCCAAGCCTTCAAATAAAAGTCCAGATTGGTCAACATCTTGGTTTGGACCTTTTCAGTCCCAGAGCAGAGAAATTGGCTGAACCCATCCAGATTTTTTTTAATTGAATTTATAATGCTGACACTAGTTAACATAATATCGGTTTCAGGTGCTCAATTCTACAACACATCTCTGTATATATAGCATTATGTGTTCAGCTCCCCCCAGTCAAGTCTTTGTCCATTATCAGTTATTTCCCCATATCCTCCTCCACCTCTACCACCCACTCTGGCAATCACCACACTGTTGTCTGTGTCCACAAGTTTTTTCTTTTCCTTTTTTTGTCCTTTTTGCTCAATACCTCTGTTCTTCTCACCGAGCCCGTCACTCCTGATAGCTGTCAGCTTGCTTTCTATATATGAGTTTGTCTCTATTTTGTTAGCTTCTTGGATTTCTAATCTATTGAATTGTGAGATTATACATTTGTGTTATGTTTAAACTGTTATTTTTCAAATATTCCTCAAAATTCTTATCAAATTTCTATATAGGGCAGACTTAAAAAAAAAGAAATCTCAAAATTTATTTTCCATTCAATTTTTTTACTTCTCTCATCTTCTCCCCATTCTCATTATCTTGCTGAAAACATTGAAACTACTTCAGCATTTTGTACCTCTAAAGATTATAAGATTGAGAAAGAATAAACTCTAAGTATATGCTTCCTGTAATTTAAGGAGTAATACTCTCTTCAAAACTTCAATTCTACTATCAAGTCTTAAGATACATGCTAAAGAGGAGTGCTATTTACCAAGCCCACTGGAAAGGAGTGTACCCACACCAACCTCCACCAAATATTCCCCTCCCTCAACCAAAAACATCTGCTAAAAGAGAGGCACTGAGAGTAAATAGAACAGTTGAATGAAGAAATAAAAACTTAATTTTATTTTAGTTTTTATTTTTATTTATTTATTTATTTTCATATTTTATGGAGTTAGATTTCTTTTATTTTTTAAAAATTTTATTTAGAAGATTAAATTTGGGCCCCTGTTGGTTAGCTCGGCAGTAGAATGTTGGCCCAGTATTTAGAAGTCATGGGTTTGATTTCCGGTCAAGGCACACAGGAGAAGTGACCATCCACTTCTCCACCCTTCTCCCTCTCTCTTTCTCTCTCTATCTCTCCCTTCCCCTCCTGCAGCCATGGCTCAGTTGGAGCAAGTTGGCCTCAGGTGCTGAGAATAGCTCCATGACCTTGCCTCAGGTGCTAAAATAGCTCGGTATCTGAGCAGTGGAGTGGTGTCCCCAGATGGGCAGAGCATTGCCCTGTAGAGGGCCTGTGGGGTGGATCCTGGTAGGGGCACATGTGACAGTCTGTTTGTCTGCCCCCCACTTTCCTGCCTCTCACTTAATAAAAGAAATTTTAAAAAATGAAAAATTTAACAGGGTGACATTGATCCATAGAGTACATAGGTTTCAGGTAAACATTTCTATAGTATTTAAACCAGGGGTCCCCAAACTTTTTACACAGGGGGCCAGTTCACTGTCCCTCAGACTGTTGGAGGGCCGCCACATACAGTACTCCATACACTGACCACCAATAAAAGAGATGCCCCTTCCAGAAGTGCAGCAGGGGCCAAATAAATGGCCTCAGGTGGCTACAATTTGGCCCGTGGGCCGTAGTTTGGGGACCTCTGATTTAAACTGTTGATTATGTTGTATACCCATCACCCAAAGTCAAGTCATTTTCTGTCACCATGTATTTGTCCCACTTTACTCCCTTCCCCCACCTCCTCCTTCATGTCCCCTCCCCACATCCCCCTTTCCTGGTAACCACTTTCCTTTATCTATGTCCCTTAGCCTCAGTTTTATATCCCACCTATGTGTGAATTCATACAGTTCTTACTCTGTACAATGTTTTCAAGGTCCATCCATGTTGTTGTAAATATAACTATGTCATCATTTCTTATTGGCTGAGTAGTATTCACTGTATATGGGAAAGTTCATGTTTTTAGATCTGATATTTCAAATAACCTACTGTAATACTTTACAATGAAATATTTTAGATACAGAAAAAAGGCTTTGAAAATAATATATAAATATTGGTGTTAGCACAATCAGCTCAAGAAAGAACACATAAAAATAATGGAGGCTCCATTTGCTCCCCTCCCAAATTATTTTTTTTGTTGTTTAAAAATTTTCATTATAATTAATTGTGTTGACATAATTTTAAGTGACCCACTTAATATAACAACCTCCACACACTGCTTTGTGCACTCCCTATGCCCCATGCAAAGTCTCTTTCTTCCTCTGTTTTACCCCTTAACCCCCACCCCATCTCCATCTCCCCTTTCACTCTGGGAATTGCTACTCTGTTGTCTGTATGTATGAGTTCTGTATATATAATTTCACTAACCCTTTCACATTCTTTGATTCCGTCTCCTCGCCCCCCTTCTCCCTGACAGCTGTCCCTCTATTCACTGTGACCCTGCCTCTATTTTTATTTCATTCTTCAGTTTATTGTGTTCATTAGATTTCACATATAAGTGAGATCATGTCATATTTGTCTTTTTCTGACTGGTTATCAATTATATACGACAGTATTATTAAGTATAATTATATTCTAAAATTAGGGTCCGAGAAATTATTTATATTATAACTGGAAGTTTGTATGCTTTGACCAGTATTTTTTCATTTCTTCTATCCCCATCCTTGGTAACTAACACTCTCCTCACAGTTTCTCTGAATTAGGCTTTTCCAGATTCCATATATAAGTGATATCATACATGATTTGCCTTTCTCTGACTCATTTACCTTAGCATAATGCCCTCAGTATCCATACATGTACTTGCAAGAAGAATATCCTTTTACTCATGGCTGAATAATATTCCAGTAAAAATATATAGCACATTTTCTTTATTCATTCATCCATTGATGATACTTAAATTGTTTCCATTTATTAGCTATTGTGAATAATGCTGCAATTAATATGTGCATGCAGATAAATCTCTGAGATCCTGATTTCATTTTCTTTGGATCTTTATGCCTAGAGGTGGGAATACTGAATCAGATGGTAATTCTCTTTTGAAATTTTTTAAGAACCTGCATACTGTATTCCACAGTGACTGCCCCAATTGACATTCCCACCAGCAGTTGCACAGGGTTTCCTGTTTTCACATCCTTACTAACACCTGTTATCTCCTGACATTTTGACAAAAGCCGTGCTAAGAAATATGAGGTGATATATCAATATAATTTTGACTTGCAATTTCCTGATGATTAGTCATGTTGAGTACCTTTTTATGTATCTATTGGCTATCTGTGTATCTTTTTTTGGGAAAAAAGTGTCTATTCACTATCTTTGCCTATATTTTGATCCAGTTGTTTGCTTTTTTCCTATAGAGTTATATGAGCTCCTTCTGTATTTTAGATATTAACACTTTATCTATAAATATGTTCTCTTTTTAGATATTTTATCTTTTTTATTTTGCTGGTAGTTTCCTTTACCATGCAGAAGCTGTTAGTATGATATACTTCCACTTGTTTATTTTTTCTTCCATTTTCTTTGCTTTTTGTGTCAAATCCAAAAAACTATTGGCAAGACCAATGTTAAAGAGCTTTCTCTATGTTTTCTTCTAGAAGTCTTATTATTTCAAGGCTTACATTTAAGTTTTTAATCCATTTTGTGTGTTTTTTTTCTGTATATAGTGTAAGATAGAAGTATGGTTTTATTCCTTTGCATGTACCTATTCAGTTTTTACATCATATATTGAGGAGATGTGTGTGTGTTTGTGTGTGTGTGTGTGTGTGTGTGTGTGTGTGTGTGACAGAGACAGAGAGAGAGAGATGGAGAGAGGGAGGGACATATAGGAACAGACAGACAGGAAGGCAGAGAGATGAGAAACATCAATTCTTTTTTGAGGCACCTTAGTTGTTCAGTGATTGATTTCTCATATGTGCCTTGATCGGGAGCTACAATAAACCAAGTGATCCCTTGCTCAAGCCAGCGACCTTGGGCTCAAGCTGGTGAGCTATGCTCAAACCAGATGAGCTGCGCTCAAGCTAGCGACCTCGGGATCTCAAACCAGGGTCCTCCACATCCCAGTTTGATGCTATATCCACTCTGCCACAGCCTGGTCAGGTAAAAAGACTAATCTTTTTTTTTTTCTTCAGTATATTCTTGACTCTTTTATTATAAATAAATTGGCCATGTGTGAACAAATTTATATCTGAGCTCTATATTCTGTGCCATTGATCTGTGTGTCTATTTTTTTTTACAGGGACTGAGAGAGAGTCAGAGAGAGGGATAGATAGGGACAGACAGACAGGAGTGGAGAGAGGTGAGAAGCATCAATCATTAGTTTTTCGTTGCCGTCGCAACACCTTAGTTCATTGATTGCTTTCTCACATGTGCCTTGACTGTAGGCCTTCAGCAGACTGAGCAACCCCTTGCTGGAGCCAGCGACCTTGGGTCCAAGCTGACGAGCTTTTACTCAAGCCAGATGGGCCCGCGCTCAAGTTGGTGAGCTCGGGGTCTCGAACCTGGGTCATCCGCATCCCAGTCCGATGCTTTATCCACGGCGCCACCACCTGGTCAGTCGATCTGTGTGTCTATTTTTATGCCAACACCTCACCCTTTTGATTACTTAGTATAACTGTAATATAGTTTGATATCAAGAAGGAGGGGTGCTTCTAGCTTTGTTCGTTCTCAAGACTGTTTAGGTGACTTAGGGTCTTTTGTGGTTTCATACAAATTTTAGGATTAGATTTTTTATTTATATTAAAAATACCACTGGAAACTTTATTAAGATTGCATTGAATCTATAGATCACTATGCATAGTATTGATATTTTAACAATAATAATATATTTCCATTAAAGACATCCATATCGGAAAAGAAGTAAAGATATTACATGTAGCAAAAGACATGATCCTGTATATAAAATACCCCAAAGACTCCACCAAAGAACTATTAGGAACAATAAACCAATATAGTAAAGTCACAGTATACGAAATTGATATACACAAGTCTATTGCTTTCAACAATGAAATTTCAGAAAATGAAGTAAAAAACAACAACAATAATTTTTTTTACAATTGAAACAAAAAATAAAATAAAATACCTAAGAATAAACTTAACAAAGGATGTGAAGGATCTATATATTGAAAACTACAAAGCATTATTGAAAGAAATTGAGTAAGACACAATGAAATGAAAAAATATTTTATGTTCATAGATTGAAAGAATCAACATAGTTAAAATGGCCGTATTACCCAAAGCAATATACAAATGTAATGCAATCCCCATTAAAATCTCGATGTTATTTTTTTAAAAAAATACAAAGAAAATTACCAAGTTACCAAGTTTGTATGAAACTATAAAAATGCCTGAATACCCAAAGCAATCCTGAGGAAAAGAGAATGAAGCCAGAGGTACCACAATACCTGCCTTCAATATACTATAGAGCCACAATAATGAAAAGAGCATGGTATTGGCAAGAAAATAGATGTATAGACCAGTGGAACAGAATCGAGAGCCCAAAAATAGAACTACACATATATGGACAAATCATCTTCAACAAAGGAGCCAAAAACACACAATGGAGAAAAGAAAACCTCTTCAATAAATGGTGCTGGGAAAATTGGAATACACATGCAAAAGAATGAAACTCGATTACAGTTTGTACCCCTGCACAAAAAATTAATTTAAAATGGATCAAAGATATAAATATTAAATCTAAAAAAATGAATTACATAGAAGAAAATATAGGTATTAAACTTATGGATCTTGGCCATGAAGTACAATTTATGAATTTGACCTAAAGGCAAGGGAAGTAAAGGCAAAAATAAATGAATGAACTATATCAAATTAAATAAATGAACTATATCAAATTAAAAAGCTTCTTTATAGCAAAAGATACTAACAACAAAACAAATAGGCAACCAACAAAATGGGAGATGATATTTGCAAACAATAGCTCCAATGATGGGTTAATATCCACAATATATAAAGAACGCACAAAGCTCAGCAACAAACAAGCAAACAATCCAATTAAACAATGGAGAGAGGACCTGAAAAGATACTTCTTCCAAGAGGACATACAAATTGCCACAGATGTATGAAAAGATGCTCATCTTCACTAGCTATTAGAGAAATGTAAATCAAAACTACAATGAGATACCACTTCACACCTGTTAGATAAGTTATTATCAACAAGACAGGTAATAACAAGTGTTGAAGGGGCTGTGGAGAAAAAAGAACCCCCATTCACTGCTGGTGGGAGTGCAAATTAATACAATCATTATGGAATAAAGTATGGTGGTTCCTCAGATAATTAAGAATAGAATTACCATATGACCCAACAATTCCTCTACTGGGTATCTACCCCCCAAACTCGAAATAATTGGTACGTAAAGACACAAGCACCCTCATGTTCATTGCTGCATTATTCACAGTGGCTAATACATGGAAACAAAGTGTCTCTTGACAGAAGATTGGATAAAAACAATGTGGTATATATATATCTGATAGAATACTACTTAGCCATAAGAAATGATGACTGTTGGGCAGATAAAATGTAATATGCTCACTTTGTTAAAGATAGCGCTGCCCACGTGGAAGCCCATCACTCAGGTGATGTTGTTTGCCCTTGTGCTAGGAATGGCTGTGGGGGAAAGGCTGTAATGTGGGCAGGCCAGGTCGTTGTAGCTTAGGCTTTGTTTTAAGAGCGGGCTCTTCTCCACACCCTTGACTGATTGGGTGATGTGGGGTGGTGCGCTCTCCTGGGGAGTCCCGTTGTGCCTCGGATGAATGGCTTTGTGTCGGAGACTTTCTTGTTTGTATGATTGGATTGAAGGTTTTGAATCTATGCTGTAGGGTGGGGCAGACCAGGAGCTTGCTCTCTCGGTTCCTGGGTTCCTGAGATTAGTATCAGAGAGGAGAGCAGATTAAGGCCATATGGAGGCCAGGAGAAGCAGTCAAGATGGCAGAGCGCTGAGGAAGAAGGCAGTTTGAGCAGAGTTTGTACAGGAGGAGATGGGGAATAAGTCTGGTGAGCTAGAAACCTTTGATTCTAGGAAACTAGGATAAGTCAGTAGCTTTGTGAGCACTGAATGTGTGGGTTTTGGAGCCCAGTCTATGTTTTTGCTTGCCTGCTGGGTGCAAGCTAGAATTAAAGCTGATGGCTCACCAGTTCTTGGCTCCATTGTTTTATTACCGACTGTATGAATCTAATGCGAACCTGCACGGGTCAGGCTGCTGTGATCCTGACCGCGACTACTGGCTTTACAATGACATGTTGCCATTTACGACAACATGATGGATCTTGAGAACATAATACTGAGTGAAATAAATGAATCATAAAAAGCTAAGAACTGTATGAATTCACACATAGGTGGGATATAAAACTGAGGCTCATGGACATAGATAAAAGTGAAGTGGTTAGCAGCAAGAGTGGAGTGTGGGGGAGGGGCTGGGGAGAAGGCTGTAAAGAGGGACAAATGAACAGTGAGAGAAAATGATATGACTTTGGGTGATGGGTACACAACATAATAAACAGTCACGTGCTATAGAAATGCTTACCTGAAACCTATGTACTCTTATTAATCAATGTCACCTTGTGAAATTTAATTTTCTAAATAAAATTTTAAAAATTATAATATATTTTTATTTATTTTTGTCTTAAATTTTCTTATCACTTTCATAATTTCAGTGTACAGATCTTATCCCTATGTATTTTATTCTTTTTGATAATATTGTAAATGGAATTGTGTAAAGCCAGTAGCCAAGACCACCATCACAGCCACCTGGCCCATGCAGGTTCGCATTAGATTCGAACAGTCGGTCATGAAACAACAGAGCCAAGAACTGGTGAGCCATGGGCTTTAATCCTAGCTTGTATCTGGCGGACAAGTAAAAACACACACTGGGCTCCAAAACCCACTCATTCAGTGCTCACAAAGCTACTGACTTATCCAAGTTTCCTAGAATCACAGGTTTCTAGCTCAGCAGTCTTATTCACCTCTGTTCCCCATCTCCTTCTCTGCACAAACTCGCTTCTCTTTCAGCACTCTACCATTTTGGCTGATGCTCCTCTCTTCCATGTGGCCTTAATCTGCTCTCGTCCCTGCTCTCTGCCCTCCTCCTAGAACGCAATTACTCTTCTCTCCGAACAACGAACAAGGTGATAGCTCTTCCTTTTAAAACCTTTTTGGCGCGAAAGCCCTCCCCCAACACACATTAATACAATACTCCATCCCAAGCAGAAAGGGCAACTAATGTTATCACTTGGGCAACGGGCTTCCCCGTGGGCAGTGCCATCTTTAACAAAGTGAGCATAATATATTTTATCTGTCCAACAAATTGTTTTTGAAATTTCTCTGATAGATTTTTGCTAGTATATAGAAATGCAACTGATTTTTGTATATCTATTTTGTATACCACAACTTTACTCAAAACATTTATTTGCTTTAACAATTTTTTTTGGTGGAGTCTTTAGAATTTTCTACATACCTATATTCTAATGTTATCTACAAATAGAGATAATTTTACTTCCTTCTCTCTTATCTGGATGTCTTTTATTTCTTCTTTTTGCCTAACTGCACTAACCTGGACTTCCACCCTTATGTTGAATAAGGGTGGCCTGAGTGAGCATCTTAATCTTGTTTCTGACCTTAGATGGAGAGTTCTCAGATGTTAGCATTGAGTATGATGTTAGGCATGGGCTTGTCATACATGGGCTTTATTATGTTGAGGTAAACTTTTTCTTTCTTTTTTTTTAATTTATTAATTTTAGCAAGAGAAGAAGGAAGAGAGAAAGACAGGAGTATAGAGCTATTCTTGTATATGCTATATGCCTCGAGGAACCAGGGATTGAACTGGCAACCTCTGCACTGAGGAGGACACTCAAACCAACTGAGCTATATGGCAGGGCAAGCTATACTTCTAAACCATGTTTGTTGAGAATTTTTATCTGAAAGTCTACTGAATTTTGTTAAATGCTTTTTTCTACATCCATTGAGATGATTATTTGATATTTATCTTTTATTAGTTAATGGTCTATATAACATTTATTGATTTATGGATATTGAATCATATTTGCATCCTTGGAATAAATCCCACTTAATTATCTTGTCTGATCCAGTAGATATATTCTTTAATTCAGTTTTCTATTATTTTGTAAAAGTTGGAGAAAGATTGCTATTAGTTCTCTAAATTTTTCGTAGAATTCACCAGTGAAATCAACTGGTTCTGGACTTTTATTTGTTGGGAGACTTTTGGATAATTAGTTTCAGCTTCTTATTCATTGGTATATTCAGAGTTATTTTTTGTTCATAATTTGGTATTGGTCTTGTATGTTTTTAGGAATTTATCCATATTTTTAAGGTTATCCAATTTGTTGGATATAAACTATTCGTAGAAGTCTCCTATGATTCTTTGTATTTCTGCAGTATTAGTTGTAATAGCTCTTCTTCTGTTTCTAATTTTATTTATGTGAGTCATTTTTTGTTTTTTGGTAAGTCTAGGTAGGTGTATATTTCTTGTAATTTAAAAAAATAAAAACTGCTCTTAGTGATACTAATTTTCACTGTTATTTTAGTATCTATTTCATTTATTTTCACTTTGATTTTTGTTATTTTAGTATCTATTTCATTTATTTTCACTTTGATTTTTGTTATTTTCTTTCTTCTAGTAACTATGGGATTAGTTTATTATTATCTATTTCCTTGAGATAAGTTAGGTTGTTCATTTTGAGATATTTCTTATTTCTTTATGTAGGTGTTTATCATTACAAATTTACTTTTTAGAATTGCTTTTTTCTGTATTCCAAAAGTTTTGTATGTTGTGTTGGCATCTTCATTTGTCTCAAGATATTTTCTTATTTATTCTTGATTTCTTTTTTGACCCATTTGTCATCCATTAGGATGTTGTTAAATCTGCACATATTTGTCAGTCTTTCAGTTTTCTCTAGTAATTGGTTTTTAGTTTCATACCATGTGGCTGAGAAAGATGCTCAATGTTATTTCAGTCTTAAATTTCTTTTTTTTAATGTTTTTTTAAATTCATTTTAGAGAGGAGACACAGAGTGAGAGAGAGAGAGAAAGAGAGAGAGAGAGAAAGGGAGGAGGAGCTGAAAGCATCAACTCCCATATGTGCCTTGACCAGACCAGTGCAGGGTTTTGAACTGGCGACCTAAGCGTTCCCAGGTAGACACTTTATCCACTGTGTCACCACAGGTCAGGCTCAGTCTTAAATTTCTTAAGATGCAGTTTCTATTGTTCAGTCTGCCCCTCCAGCTTAAGCAATTCATAAAATATTTATAAATTCTAAACTACCCAACTGGGTCCCTAAATTGTCATGTGTGACAAAATGGTCATCTTTTAGAAAGTGTAGTTTTAGGGAGGATAGAATGGAGAGATACATCATCAATCAAAAGTGGTGTTTTATGATAAGAAGTAGAAGGTACTACATATCGGCATTGCTGGTCAGAGTCTCTCATTACTATCTCTTCATAGTTGGCGATCTCTTTACTTCTAAAACATTAAGCTAATGAGGTTTCACTAGACAAATGTGAAATTACTGGCTTATGCTGGAATTAAAATAGGTGGGTCAGGGAGGTCAGACAAGGTTTATAAGAACCTGTCAGTGAACCTCTTTTTTCAAACTCATCATTGAGTAAAGATTCTCAGATGCTTACTAAGTGGAAATGTGTTGGTCAAATAAGTTTGTGAATATTATAATATATGTTTGCTCACTTATAGTTTGTATTGGATGTAGGGGACAGGTTATAAGCAGGCCAGTTGTTATAGCACAAGGCTTAGTTTTAAAACTAAGCCTTTCCCTACCCTTTTTAATGTAGGGTGGTGCACTCTCATGAGGAATTCTATTATGCCTCAGATGAGTGAATTTGTATCAGAGACTTTTCTTTGTAGATTGAATTGAGGGTTTGGATTTCTACAGTATAAAGTGGGGCAGCTTGCTCTCTCGGTTCCTGCTATCACCATTGCAGAGATGTAAAGCCAGGAGCCAGGACCACCATCATAGCAGCCTGGCCCATGCAGGTTCGCATTAGATTCGGACAGTTGGTAATGAAACAACGGAGCCAAGAACTGGTGAGCCGTCAGCTTTAATTCTAGCTTGCACCCGGCGGGCAAGTAAAAACACACACTGGGCTCCAACACCCACTCATTCAGTGCTCACAAAGCTACTGACTTATCTGAGTTTCCTAAAATCAAAGGTTTATAGCTCACCAGACTTATTCACCTCTGTTCCCCATCTCCTCCTGCAAAAACTCTGCCCAAACTGGCTTCTCCCTCAGCACTTTGCCATCTTGGCTGCTTCTCCTCTCCTCAATGTGGCCTTAGTCTGCTCTCCTCTCTAATGCTAACCTCAGAAACCGAGAGAGTGCAATCTCCTGGTCTGCCCCACTTTATAGTGTAGAAATCCAAACCTTTAAGCCAATCTATAAACAAGGAAGTCTCTGATACAAAGTCACTTATCTGAGGCATAATGGGAGGATTCCTCATGAGAGTGCACCACCCTCCTTCATCCAATCAGTCAAAGGTATGGGGAAAAGCTTACTCTTAAAACTTGCATGTGGGCAGTGCCATCTTTAACAAAGTGAGCATAATATATTTCATCTGCCCAACAAGGAGCCTCTCTGATCCCTTGCCCTCCATGGGTAAAGCAAGTTTTCTGCTTTTCCCTTGTCTTCTCTTGTGGCTTCCTGTCCTGGTGAGACACCAATAAACAGAATGGCCTACCATCCTTCGACTCTGCCATTTCTTCACCGTCTGCCTGAATTCAATGGGAACCGGCATGTGAATGGCCATGATGGTGGCTCCTGGCCACACAAAATGTAAAGCTATACACAGAATATCTGAAATCAAAAAGTGTATTGAAAAAAAGATAAGAATAAGGTTATGTGGCTTTTGCTTTTGTGGGAATTGTTATCAAAATTGAAACATAAATAAGCCCGACCGGGAGGTGGCGCAGTGGATAGAGCGTCAGACTGGGATGCGGAAGACCCAGGTTGGAGACCCCAAGCTCGCCAGCTTGAACGCAGGCCCATCTGGCTTGAGCAAAAGCTTGCCAGCTTGGACCCAAGGTCGCTGGCTCCAGCAAGGGGTTGCTTGGTCTGCTGAAGGTCTACAGTCAAGACACATGTGAGAAAGCAATCAATGAACAACTAAGGTGTCGCAACGGCAATGAAAAACTAATAATTGATGCTTCTCACCTCTCTCCATTCCTGTCTGTCCCTATCTATCCCTCTCTCTGACTCTCTCTCTATCCCTGTTAAAAAAAAAAGGAAACATAAATAAGGTTTTAATGTGTAAAATATCAAAAGAGTTGTTGTTGTTAGTAGTAGGCATAGTGTAGCAACTCTGCCTTGTTTCCTTGTCTCAGTTTCACGCTCTGAAGCACCTGACAGCTTTCCAAAGCTGACTTTGGCTGGGAGGGAAGGTTGGGTGACTATAACATAATAATTGATTATTTTCCCTGAACTATTTTCACCCCCACTTTAGTCCCAACTTTGTTATATTTTTCTCCTGTGAGCTTAAATATCTTCACTAGCTGAAAAGGCAGGAAAGTTGTGTGACAGGAAGTCAGGGAGGTTTGAGGGGGTTCTATGACATAATGGAAATAAAAGATTTTATATTGGCAGTGTGATGTTACAAAGGTCACTTAACCTTGGTTTCTTTACCCATATATCTGAATGAAGATACTGGATTTGTCAGTCTTTTTTATGTAATTCTTAATCTTTGTGTATTGGGACCTCTGAGAGAGTCCTTACAAAATAGTGATGTCTGTGCCCTAAGCTACCTAGTTTATAGAAAAGCCTGAGTCCTTTCCTTTTTTTTCTTCTGTTGTACAGATAAAAGATATTATGCTCACTTTGTTAAAAATGGCAATGCCCACATGGAAGCCCATCACCCAGGTGATATTAGTTGCCCTTATGCTTGGGATGGGTGTGATTATATTATTAGGTGTGGGGGACAGGCTGTAAGCAGGCAGAGTCCTTATAGCCCAAGCTTAGTTTTAAGAGTAAGCTTTTCCCCACACCCTTGACTGATTGGATGATGTGGGGTGGTGCACTCTCATGAGGAATCCTCCCATTATGCCTCAGATAAGTGACTTTGTATCAGAGACTTTGTTGTTTGTAGATTGGATTGAAGGTTTGGATTTCTACACTATAAAGTGGGGCAGACCAGGATCTTGCACTCTCTCAGTTCCTGAGGTTAGCATTAGAGTGGAGAGCAGATTTTGAGGAGAGGAAAAGCAGCCAAGATAGCGGAGTGCTGAGGAAGAAGCCAGTTTGTGCAGAGTTTGTGCAGAGAGAAGGAGATGGGAAACAGAGGTGAATAAATCTGGTGAACTAGAAACCTTTGTTCTAGGAAACTCAGATAAGTCAGTAGCTTTGTGAGCACTGAATGAGTGGGTTTTGGAACCCAGTGTGTGTTTTTGATTGCCCACCGGGTGCAAGCTAGAATGAAAGCTGATGGCTCACCAGTTCTTGGCTCCGTTGTTTCATTACTGTCTGTCCGAATCTAATGGGAACCTGTACGGGCCAGGCGGCTGTAATGGTGGCCTTGGCTCCTGGCTTTACACCTTTCTTCCTTCCTTCCTTTCTTCCTTCCTTTCTTCCTTCCTTCCTTCCTTCCTTCCTTCCTTCCTTCCTTCCTTCCTTCCTTCTTTCCTTCCTTCCTTTCTTCCCTCCTTCTTTCCTTCCTCCCTCCCTCCCTCTCTCTCTCTCTTTCTTTTTCTTTTTTCTTTTAATCTCTTCAGGTCATTCAAACGTGCAGCCAATGTTGGAAACCAAATGTTGGGCAGACAAAATATATTATGCTCACTTTGTTAAAGATGGTGCTGCCCACATGCAAGTTTTAAGAGTAAGCTTTTCCCCACAATCTTGACAGATTGGATGATGTGGGGTGGTGCACTCTCATGAGGAATTCTCCCATTATGCCTTAGATAAGTGACTTTGTATTATAGACTTCCTTGTTTGTAGATTGACTTAAAGGTTTGGATTTCCACACTATGAAGTGGGGCAGGTCGGGAGCTTGCTCTCTCTTGGTTCCTGAGGTTAGTATTAGAGAGGAGAACAGATTAAGGCCACATGGAGCAGAGGAGAAGCAGCCAAGATGGCGGAGTGCTGAGGAAGAAGCCAGTTTGTGCAGAGTTTGTACAGAGAGGAGATGGGAAACAGAGGTGAATAAGTCTGGTGAGCTAGAAACCTTTGATTCTAGGAAACTCGGATAAGTCAGTAGCTTTGTGAGCACTGAATGAGTGGGTGTTGGAGCCCAGTGTGTGTTTTTACTTGCCCACTGGGTGCAAGCTAGTATTAAAGCCAATGGCTCACCCGTTCTTGGCTCCGTTGTTTCATTACCAACTGTCCAAATCTACTGCGAACCTGCACTAGCTAGGCGGCTGTGATGGTGGCCTTGGCCATTGGCTTTACACCAAACCTTTACAGTACTGTTCTGAAGACAAAATTGAATAATATTGTCAAAACGACCTGAAAAGGACTACTCAAAGGAGCATTTCCTAAGGCAAAACATGGGGGCTTTTTTTCCATAGATATTTTTTCCTAGCGGCAGCAGTGTTTTGGTTGATTCCTGAGTTCTGCCCCCTACCAGGTAGCATCAGGATAACAACATACTTAGATGATTCTATTCAGTTAGGAGTCATGCTTCCAGATCCTAGGCCTGTCATAGTCCCAGCACCTGCACCTGTGGATTCCCAAAGGGTCTGGAAAGGCTCTGAAATCCCAGCCCAGCCTCATCTGACCTCACAGCCATATCAGAGGCCAAAAGCTGTTCCTCTCTGCACAGAGATAGGGCCAATATCCATGAAGGCCTCCACTAGTTACCTACCAAGCTCCAAATAGTCCCTGAAATTATTTATTTATGGTTGGTGAATTTAGGGTCCTTAAGCTATGTTCAAATGTGCGGTTTCGTTGGTGCTGTAAAGATGATTAACACTTTTTAATTATTTGAGATATGGCAAGGTGAGAGTCTTGCAGGGTTTAATTTTATTATTCAATGTCAATCTTATAAATATTCACAGAAAAGTGTCTGGGGGAGATTAAACTTCTAAGCATTCAACAGGACAAAGAATAAAGATTAACCTTTTGTATAAAAGATTAACCATTTTATTTGATAAAAAATTAATATAAAATTAATACAGAAGACATTTGGCAGAAGAGGTGTAGGCTGAATTTGTATATTAAAGTGACTATACAAATTCTAATCATCCATTAAGGGGTACAAAAGATTAGCCAGCAAAGAATGTTACTTCTTAAAGGTGAGAGAGGAGAGAATATAAAAGTATTAGGTATCTTTGCCCAACAACAAAAAAATACTTTGGGGACTAATCATAATTAAAAAGAAAAAGTTTTGTTTAATTTACATATTACAATTACCTATAATTTTTTTATGTAATATTACTGGCTTCTATAGTATAACTTTTTTATTTATTTTGTTTAATTTAAGCATTTACTGTTCAGGTCCTGGCCAGTGAGCTCAGTGGTAGAGCGTCGGCCCGGTGTGTGGATGTCCTGAGTTCGATTTCCAGTCAGGGCACACAGGAGAAACGCCCATCTGCTTCTCTACCCACTCCTCACTTTTCTCTCTCTCTCTCTCACTCTCTCTTTCTCTCCCTCTTCCCTTCCTGCAGCCATGACTTGATTGAAGAGAGTTGTTGCCAGGCCCTGAGAATGTCTCCATGGCCTCTGTCTTAGGTGCGAAGAAGAGCTTGGTTGTTGAGCAACAGAGCAATGCCACAGATGGGCAGAATATTGCCCCCTAGTGGGTTTTCTAGGTGAATCTTGGTAGGGACGCATGCGGAAACCTGTCTCTCTGCCTCTCTTCCTCTCACTGAATTAAAAAGGAGAGAGAGAGAGAGAAAATAATAAGCATTTACTGATCAGAAGACATTAAAAGTGGTATGTAGAACTGAACTCTGTTTAATTTTTATAGTTTCCTCTATGATTGATTAATTGATTCCTTTTTCAACATTAGTAGTGAGGAAAAGCTGACAAAAATTTCAGTCCTCTTAGAATTTAGTGGCCAGTAGAGAGAAAAGCAATAAACCAGAGAGAGAAAACTAGAGAGATGATTTTACTAATTTGTTGTGTTTCAGATGGTATTAGGGCTAACGTGGAAAAACATTAGTAAAGTAGTGATAAGGGTACTGGAGAGGAGAAGCTTTTATAAAAGAAAAAGTTTTTATCAAAGAAAGTCTAACTGCTAAGTAGGTATTTTTGCAGAAAACAAGAAAGGAGAGAAGGAGAGAGAGAGAGAGAGATCCATAAAGGTATCTGCAGCAAATTTGGAGGAGGATCTCCTGAAATGTGAAGAGTAAATTCTGAGACATTTCTGGCAGTTAATGAGAAAGAGGCCATTTTTAGGCTATTATAAAAACTTTGTCAATTATGCTGAAAGAAAGGGGGTATTTATAGAGGTTTTGGCTGAAAAGTAACATAACGTGGCTTGTTCACAGAATGGTTTTGGCTCCGTGTGGAAAAAAGACTGTAGTGGGGAAGACTGGGGGCATGTCAGAAGGCTATAAGAATGGTTTAGGAATGATGCACTGCAGGCTTGGACTAGCACGGTAGTGATGGGGGTGGTGAAAAGTAATGAGCTGAAAATATTTTCTAGTGCATGTGATGTGGGGTAAAAAGAGAGAAGATGAAATAATTACTTTATAGATGTTTTCCTAAACAATTATAAGAATGAAGTAGCCATTTTTGAGATGTGGAAGGCTGTGGAAGCAATTATTTAGGGGCAGTATTGGGTGCTTGGATTTAGGTATGCTAAGTTTGAGATGATTATCCAACATTTACATAGCAATAGCATGTGTTCTCCCTAAAAGATAAGTTGAAGTCCTGATTTCCAGTACCTCAGAATGCAACATTATTTGGAACTAAGGTCTTTGCAGAAAAAATTAGTAAAAATGAGGTGATATTAGAGTAAAGTGGGGCCCTAATTCAATATGTCTGGCATTCCTGTAATAAAATCGTCATGTGAAGACAAACATACAGAGAGAACACTATGTGATGATAAAGGCAGAGAGTTGGAGTTTTGTACCAGCAAGCCAGGGAATGTCAAAGATTGCTGGTACTAGAAGCTAGGAGTAGCAAAGAAAAATTTCCCTATGGGTTGTAGAGAAAATATGGCCCTGCCAACACCTTGAGTGTACGCTTATATCCTCGAGAACTGTGAGATAATGTGTTTGTGTTGTTTTAGGCCATGTAGTTTGTGACGTTTTGTTCTGGCAGCCCTAAAAATATTAATACAGAGAGTAAGATGAGTACTAAGAATTTGCCATTGGATTCACCTGGGTGGATTTATTGGTGAACTAGACAGGATCAGTTTTAGTGGGGCTAAAGGGTTAAATTCTTGATTAGAGTGGATTCAAGAGATGAGAGAAGATGGAATAAATTGGGAAGAGTAAATAGAGGTCAATATTTTAAGCAATATTTTTGTGAAATAGGAAATGAAGAAATGAGATCATAACTGAAGAGAATTACTAGATCAAAGGAAGCACTTTCTTCTTCCCTTCTCCTCTTCCTCTGTTCTCACTCCTCTTGTCTCCTGCCTTTTTTTCTCTCCTCCCTTCCTTTCTCCTTCCCTCTCTCATCTACCATTTCTCTTCCCTTCCTGCCTTCCTCTTTCTTTTTCTTGGACTTCCTTTCTTTCTCTGTTGTCTTCTTTCCTTCCTTCCTTCCTTCCTTTCTTCCTTCCTTCCTTCCTTCCTTCCCTTCTTCCTTCCTTCCTCCCTCCCTCCCTTTCTTCCTTTCTTTTTATTCTGGATAAAAAAATCACCACACGATTGAATGTTGATGGAAATAATTCATTAAAGAAGGGAAAAGTGATTTTGAAGAGGCAAAAATGGTAGAAGAAGTATCCCTGGGAAGCAAAATGGGCTCTAGTGCATGAAAGAAGGGATTGGCTAGAACTGCAACAGAAAGAAGACAGAGTACATGACCATAGATATAATGAGGTGAATAGATGCAAAGAATATATATGGGCAATCTTTTCCAATTGTTTCTATTACTCAGTGGAAGGGCAAGTAAGTTTACATGCAAAGACAAAGAACAGTGGTAAGATTGTTACATATTTGAGAGAAGAAAAGTTAGAGTGTGGTCATCTAAGTGAGCAAGGCAGTTCCAGGGAAAAGTTGGATTGTAGATCTGCACTAACTGTCCATTTGAACTTGGCTGTCATGAGTTCAGAGACCAGTTAATACATTTTGTGTGTTTTGTTTTTATAAGAAATGTACACTGTTGGGCAAATAAAATATAATATGTTCACTTTGTTAAAAATGGCACTGCCCACATCGAAGCCCATCACCCAGGTGATATTATTTGCCCTTATGCTTGGGATGGCTGTGGGGGAAAAGCTGTAATGTAAGCAGGCCAGGTCGTTATAGCTTAAGGCTTTGTTTTAAGAGTAAGTTTTTCCCCATGCCCTTGACTGATTGGATGATGTGGGGTGGTGCACTCTCCTGAGGAATCCCATTGTGCCTCAGATGGGTGGCTTTGTATTGGAGACTTCCTTGTTTGTAGATTGGAATAGAGGTTTGGGTTTCTACAGTATAAAGTGGGACAGACCTGGAGCTTGAGCTCTTGATTCCTGAGGAATTAGAGAGGAGAGAAGATTAAGGCCACGTGGAGGCCAGGAGAAGCAGGCAAGATGGTGGAATGCTAAGGAAGAAGCCAGTTTGTGCAGAGTTTGTGTAGAGAGGAAATGGGAAACAGAGGTGAATAAGTCTGGTGAGCTAGAAACCTTTGATTCTAGGAAACTCGAATAAGTCAGTAGCTTTGTGAGCACTGAATAAGTGAGTTTTGGAGCCCAGTCTATGTTTTTGCTTGCCCACCAGGTGCAAGCTAGAATTAAAGCTGATGGCTCACCAGTTCTTGGCTCCATTGTTTCATTACCGACTGTTTGAATCTAATGCGAACCTGCACTGGTCAGGCGACTGTGATCCTGACCCCGACTACTGGCTTTACATACACCTTAATTAATTGATTAATTAATGTTATTATGGATATCAATACCTCTACTGTCTAAGAAAACAAATTAGAAAGCAATATTTTAACAGAAGAATTTATGGACATTGCATATTTACCATGAATAGGGATGCAAGATACAATATAGGCCACCCTGTTAAGTTTGGATTTGAGATAAACAATGAATACCTTTTTAATATGTGTTCCCCACTTACTACAGTTCATACATTTTCTACCTGCAAGCCTAAGAGTTACTTGTGATTTCTGCACTCATATTTGTTTCTGGATGTATATAGTTGGCACTGTACCCCTTTTATAACCAAACTTTTTGGAGCTGGTTAAAAAAGGGGTACACTGGTTTCCACAAACTAATTTCTGGGCTGAACTTTAAATCTGCCAATGTTTTAACTATTTATCATTTTTGGTAGGAAATAATAAAAAATGTTGATGTTCTTGAATATCTTACCTGCTGCTCCTGACATTTTTCTGGGAACATTTGCCTTGTTTTCAGGCTCTCAGCAAATTTATGTTAATCTCTTCAGTGATAAAAGCTTCATTAACAACCAATAAAAGCCCTCCAGCAATGGTGGTCAAGGTATACATAGTTTTTTCTTTGTTGTTATTTTTTTAATGGTGCATTTATAAAAAACCTGGAAGAAGAGTATCTTCTTATTTTTGAAGGCTTACTTATTCTGTCTTACAAAGTTATTTGTGACAACTATAAATGTTTTAACAGGGTTAAAAATAAAAATGACACGAAAGTCTTAAATTAGAGGAATTAAACTATTAATATGAATGGTCTAATAGGACCGATCCAATTGTTTAGTATTGAAAAATATATGTACTGCTTTAGTTGAATTCTCAACTAATAATAATTATAGCTATGATTTATTCAATATTTACTCTGTACTGGACACTGTACTGAACATTTAATGTACTAAATTCTAGCCAAAACATAATAGAAACTCATGAATCCACTCAATAAATATTGGTTCCACTAGGCCTTGGAAATACTAGTGAATAAAAGATGCTAAAATGAGAAGAAAAGTAATGGATGTGAAGAGCTTTAGTTTGTATTTCAAGCATTATACTCGGTCTATTAGAGATAATATCTTACTTGATACTCATTTCAGATATTATGTTCCCCATTTTGCAGAAGAAGGATTTGAGGCCAATAAAGTTTAACAACGTCTTAAGTCTATTCATATTTTGAGTGTCAGTGTTAGAATTTCTACCCAATTCTGTCTAATGTGTTCTACTTTTCATATTTCATCATCCATACCATTCTGATTCTGAGTTAAAAATCATTGCTTCAACAAGCAACATTGAAAATTATAAAGATATCTACAATAGCTTTTATATAGAAAAAATAAATTCTTCATGTGTTATTTCTTACATCATCCTAAATAATGCCAACATTATAAAACTAGATGATACTTCATATAATAAATAAGAAATGCTTGAATTCTAAATTTAGAATAAATTTACTACACATTCACATTTTTTTATCAGGGCCCCTTTATAACCTAATCACCTGTTTCTGACGTGGTGAGTTGGTCACTTATCTTTTCAAGATTCAGTCTTATAACCTTGCCTCACTAACACATGTCTGAGAACTACAGTATCTTGGAGATTGTTTCTAAGGAATTAAGGAGGTCCCAGCCATCATTAAGAGCTCAGACTAGATGTTTGGAACATATCACAAGGCAGCCTATACCACCTGCCTCATAAATCAGGATAAACTCAGTTAAACATATATCAAACAATATTTTGGTGACCTCAAAAAAAAAAACAAAAACACACTGGTACCTTGAGTGCTTTCCCACTCATTTACCAGTGCTCAGTTACCAGCTATGTGGACCACTGGTCAAGAAAGATCCTGGAACCCAGTGGATAGGCTAATTTTTTATTCTCCTTTGGAACCAGGAATATTGCCATATTTTTTTCTTAGGTGTGCTATTATTTTTGTTAAACCTTCTAGTTTCAATGCATTTAAATACACCTGAAAAGTATATACTTAATAAATCTTTCTGAAAACAATGTATTTTCTAAAAACAGAAAATATAATAGAAGCAAAGATCTTAGTCACTAAGTTGACAAAACTTAAGCTAGTTTCAGAAATCTTTGTATGGCTCTCTCCCTCACTTCACTCAGTGCAGACACCTTCTCTGTCTCTGTGTAAATAAATTTTCACTTAGTCACATCCTCACTCATTATCTTGGTTCAACTTTTTCATTGTGTTGAACTATATATCTGAGTATTTTCTTAATTATTATTTTCTGTCTACCAACCTAAAAATGCAACTTCTGTGAAGACTGGGAAATTATTTTGTTCAGTGTCATAGCTCGGTTTCAAAAAAGTTTCCTGTACATTGTAGGTATTCAATAAGTATTTATTTACATTGTCGGCATTCAATAATTATTCATTAATGTTGAATGAATTAAAGAAGGAAAAGGAAGAGAAAAAACAAGACTTCAAAAGACAATAAAGACAGAAAAGGTCAAGTTGCAGATGCTCAGGAGATTCCATTTGCCATACCTGTTCTTTCTCAGCTTTTAACCCATTTGGGTTTGATGTGTTAACTTTTAAATATTGGTACTTGACTGTGGTCCTTCTGACTGGGTTTTCCAAAAATATATTAAAACACAGAGTTACCCTCTTTTGTATGTTTTCAATGAGTGAGAATAATTACCCTACTGAATTGTTCAGGGATTTAAAAAGATAATTTATTCTCTCATACCTTTTTAGTAACATATTCTTGATCATTTTACCACTTAAATTTTATTTTTCTGTTTAGTTCCTAATTTCACATTTAGCAATAGTATCTCATAGAAACAGAATTTTAGAGCCTAATGGGATTTTAGTGATTGTTTAATCCAGCTTTTGATTTTGCAAATAAATAAATGGAGGCCTAGAGAGAGAAAGAGAGGGAGAGAAAAATGTATTAGTCACATGCTGACAAGTGGCAAAAAGAGGACTAAAGACAAGGCGTTCTGATAAGTTACCTAGAGTAAGATAAAAGCTGTAAACAAAACAAAGAACAAAAATAAGAGTGCATATTTTGATATTCATCAGACTGAGGAATGTAAATTGGAAAGGATACACATCTCCATGATGAATATATGCATCTCCATCTTTGTGTAATATTGAAGCTACTCACTGCCAAAATTCCTGATTGGATTTACTTTTAACAATTGGCAAAAACAGAAGGATAGGGACTCAAATGTAAATATTTCAGCTGTGATGTTGCCATGGGCAATTTCCTTCTCAAAATGGTAACAAGCAAGGCTGAATTGTATGACTGTACCATGCAATAGTTTTGTAATGAGTTAAAGGAAAAACAGGCCCTGGCTGGTTGGTTCAGGGGCAGACAGTCGGCTCAGCTTGTGAAAGTCTCAGGTTTGATTCCTGGTTCAAGCACACATTCCTGGAGAAGCAACCATCTTCTTCTCTACCTCTCCCTCTTCTCTCTCTCTCTTCCCCTCCCACAGCCATGGCTAAAATCGTTCGAACAAAGCTGTCCCAGGTGCTGAGGATGGCTTCCACTTCAGACACTAAATAGCTTGGTTGCTGATTGATGAAGCAGCATCCCAGATGGGCAGAGCATTGCCTGGTAGGGGGCTTGCCAGGTGGATCCCAGTTGGTCGGAATGCATGCTGGAGTTTGTCTCTGCCTCCCTGTCTCTCACTTAATAATTAAAAAAAAAAAAAAAAGAAACAAAAACAGTAATCTAATTTTCAGAAAGCAAAATTGTGGAGATACTCTTTAACATTACTTGACAAGTAAGACCATCCCTGTAAAGTCAATAGCCGAGGCCACTATCACCGCCGCCTGACCAATGCAGGTTCACATTAGATTCGAACAGTCGGTAATGAAACACAGGAGCCAAAAACTGGTGAGCCATCAGCTTTAATTCTAGCTTGCACCCGGCAGGCAAGCAAAAACACACACTGGGCTCCAAAACCCATACATTCAGTGCTCACAAAGCTACTGACTTATTCGAGTTTCCTAGAATCAAAGGTTTCTAGCTCACCAGACTTATTCACCTCTGTTCCCCATCTCCTCCAGCACAAACTCTTAACAAATTGGCTTCTTCCTCAGCACTCTGCCATCTCGGCTGCTTCTCCTGGCCTTCACGTGGCCTTACTCTGCTCTCCTCTCTAATACCAACCTCAGGAACTCAGGAACCAAGAGAGAGATCAAGCTACTGGTCTCTCCCACTTTATAGCATAGACTCAAAACATTTAATCCAATTATACAAACAAGGAAGTCTCTGTATAATGGGATTTCTCAGGAGAGTGCAACACCCTACATCATCCCATCAGTCAAGGGTGTGGAGAAGAGCTTACTCTTAAAACTAAGCCTTAGGCTATAATGACCCGGCCTGCCCACAGCCTGTTCCAGAACACACATTAATATCAACAAACTTCCATGTGGGCAGCGCCATCTTTAACAAAGTGAGCATAATATATTTTATCTGCCCAACAATCCCATATTCTGTTATTAATAAATGGGTGAAAGACTATAATCAATTAATAAAATGTATAAGGAAACAGCCATGCAGTAGTTCATAAAAACTAAAATATAAAGCATCGGACTGGTATGCGGAGGACCCAGGTTTGAAACTCTGCGGTTGTCAGCTTGAGCACAGGCTCATCTGGTTTGAGCAAAAGCTCACCAGCTTGAGTCCAAGGTCACTGCCTTGAGCAACGAATTACTCGGTCTGCTGAAAGTCCGCAGTCAAGGTACATGTGAGAAAGCAATCAATGAATAACTAAGGTGTCAAAACAAAATACTGATGATTGATGCTTCTCATCTCTCTCCATTCCTGTTTGTCTGTCCCTCTCTCTGACTCTCTGTCTCTATATAAAAAACAAACAAAAACAAACCACTAAAATATGAAAGTACATTGTTGAATAATAATCTAGGGCTAGAGTTGAGAGAAATTACAAGTTGAGAAGTGTTG
This sequence comes from Rhynchonycteris naso, assembly GCA_037038555.1. NCBI lineage: Eukaryota > Metazoa > Chordata > Mammalia > Chiroptera > Emballonuridae > Rhynchonycteris > Rhynchonycteris naso. The sequence goes on along the minus strand of CM073001.1, from coordinate 62,693,717 downwards.
GGCAGATAATATATATTATGCTCACTTTGTTAAAGATGGCGCTGCCCACATGGAAGTTTGTTGATATTAATGTGTGTTCTGGGACAGGCTGTGGGCAGGCCGGGTCATTATAGCCTAAGGCTTAGTTTTAAGAGTAAGCTCTTCTCCACACCCTTGACTGATGGGATGATGTAGGGTGTTGCACTTTCCTGAGGAATCCCAGTATGCCTCAGATGGGTGGCTTTGTATCAGAGACTTCCTTGTCTGTAGATTGGATTAAGGGGTTTGGATTTCTACAGTATAAAGTTGGGCAGGCCAGGAGCTATATCACTCTTGGTTCCTGAGGAATTAGAGAGAAGAGCAGATTAAGGCCATGTGGAGGAGAGGAGGCAGCCAAGATGGCGGAGTGCTGAGGAAGAAGCCAGTTTGTGCAGAATTTGTGTAGAGAGAAGGAGATGGGAAACAGAGGTGAATAAGTCTGGTGAGCTAGAAACCTTTGATTCTAGGAAACTCGGATAAGTCAGTAGCTTTATGAGCACTGAATGTGTGGGTTTTGGAGCCCAGTATGTGTTTTTGCTTGCCCGCCGGGTGCAAGCTAGAATTAAAGCTGATGGCTCACCAGTACTTGGCTCCGTTGTTTCATTACTGACTGTTCGAATCTAATGCGAACTTGCATGGGTCAGGCTGCTGTGATGCTGGCCGCGACTATTGGCTTTACAAGAAGAAAACAAAGAAGAGAAGATCCTGAAATAAGTCAAAAGTTGTCATTTGCTTCAAAATAATGATGGTCAAGATTTATGGCGCATAATAGTGGCTGCATAGCATGCCCATGGATCAAGACAGATTGGGATGACGGCTTTTTCTAATTGTGGCACCCTAACATCCCAGGTAAACCAACAAAAAAACAAACAGATAAAAGTCCTCACACTGAAGAACAGGACAGAAGAATATACTAAAGTTGCTGCAAGGTTAAAAAACGAGATCTTCAAGAAAGGTTCTCCAAGGAAGGCCAAGGGCAAAAATTCAAGTTAGCTCTTTATAACCAATACAGAATACTAATGTTTTCAATAAGACTGGCTGCCAAATCAAGGCTAAAAATGTTAAATAAAATATAGCATGGACCCTCTCTTGGCATCAGATTCAGGCAGAGGCCTTCTTGCATCTTAGCATGCAGGTTCTTAGTGCCTTCTCTTGAGAGAAAGGAAAACCTTTTCATTAAAACTGGCACTGCACCAGAAACACTGACCTCTGCTCAGAAAGAACTTCAGAATTCCTGCTTGAGCTTTTTACATCAATGTATGAGAGTATGAGGAAGTGTGAGGGAAATGTGGATTGCTTTTTAAAAGCTTCTAAAATGATAATTTTGGCAGGAAAGACTTTTACAATTGTCAATAAAATATTTACTTACTCTTGGGAAGAGGCTAAACTGCAAGCTAAAGAAATTCTTTACTGCTTTTTTCCCCCCTCCCTTTTCTTGGTTCTTTTCTTCCCTTTTTTCCTTTATTTTCTCCCCTCCCTTTCTTCCCTCATCTGAAGCCTTAGAACTTCTGAAGCAATTGAAAATCCATGTCTAGCAGATTTGGGACAGCCTTATTTTTCTTCTGTTATACCCAAATATTGTTGTAATAGTGATCCACATGCTTTATGTATCTGCCAAGTGGCCTTACTCTGGGAAGAAAATAAAATAAATGTTTATTGTGGGTTAATAAAATGTACACTGGGGGCTGCTAACTTTCAGTATCAGAAAGGGTGCTGAACTTAATTTGGGCCAGCCTGTCCTCTCTGCTGCTTGGTCTGAATGCCTTCCCAAGCGCCCCTTTCCTCAGCTCAAACTCCTTAGTCACTGCAACTTCACCTGGGTAGCATCTCCTATTCCACTTGTGTCTACAAAAATCTTCACGCTTTCTGGACAAAATTTACCTCCATGCAGCTTTCACGTATTAGTTTAGTTCTACTCCCTGAAGCCACATAATATTAAAGTATAATTCCTTTTCTCCATGACAACTGTTAAAGAATTGAGGAAACAGTTATTTTCTTCTGCCTATCTTATTTAGGCAAGAACTTCTCAATTATCAAACTCTTGTTCATATTTCAGAGCTTCTTGGATTTTTTGTTGTCCTGGCCACTTTCCTCTGGACATGAGTCGCAGTCACTCTTTAAAAACTCTGCCCCTTTGTAACTGCTTGATTTTGGGAAAATTATTTAAATTCTCTGTGCAGACCACCTGCATACTGTAATTAATGTAAAACAATGAAAACAAAAGAATCACAGTGCTCAATAACTACTACAATGTTATGGCAGATGTGAGTTTTACTTCCACTTCGGTGAGTGGGCCTCTGTTTTCTGTGAGTTTCTCTATTCTGTCCAATGGAACTGAGTCTAAAGTTAGTCAATTCTTGTATAGCTTTTATATCTTTTCTGCCATGTTCATACTACAACTCTTGAAATTTCTCTTAGAAGGAATATTAGAGCTTCTGTGCTCCTTGGAAAATTTTCTGTAATTTCCAATCAGTTCTTGCCTTTGGATTCTCTGCAGTTGTTCTTTCTGACCTTGAATTCTACTGTTTCTTCCTTACAATCTGACCTGTTTTCCTTCAATGAAGAAATCGAAGCCATTCATCAAGGGCTGCCTCCTTATTCTATAGCCAGTCTTCCAATTCTACTGCATCCATGTTCATGTTTTTGGGTTTTTTTTCAGTCTGTCCATTATTCTGAAATTTCCATTTTCATGGAATAAGTTCTGGTTAATTCTTCTACCTTCTCTGTTTCCATCCCAGGTAGCTTGCTAATTATTATTTTTTTAAATTTATTAAGTGAAAGGAAAGGAGGTAGAGAAACAGCCTCCTGCATGCACCCTGATCGGGATCCACCTGGGAAGCCCCCTATGGGATGATTCTCTGTCTATCTGGGGCCGCTGCTTCATTGCTTAGCAACTGAAGCTATTTTAGTGCCTACAGCAAGGCCATGGAGCCTTCCTCAGTGCTGGGTGTCATTTGCTTTAGATAATCAGTCCATTCCTATGGGAAGAGAAGACAGAGAGGAAAAGAAGGGGGAGAGGAAGAGGTTGAGAAGCAGATGGCTGCTTCTTCTGTGTGCCCTGACTGGGAATCAAATCAGGACATCCACACACTGGTTGGGTGCTCTACTACTGAGCCAGCTGGCCAGAACTAACTTGTTAAATTTTAATAATTATTATAGCACCTTCTTTTAGTTTCACCATATTTCTCTCTTCTAGATTCTCTTTATCAGAACTAAAGTTTTCACATATTTTTCTTAATAAAAAATATATGTTAAGGTTGAGTAATATATTATATATGTTTTGGTTCAAAAAAAGAGGGCAGAAGTCTTTTTAACCAAACTTTCAAATGTCTTTAAAGAAGTAACCAAATTTGTTGTTTCTACTTTTTACTTTACTTACCCCTTATTTATCTGTAATATAATTTATGTCCTCACCTCTACTAAAGCTGTTACAATATTTGATAACTATTGTTCAATCACTTCTCTTATCAACCCTCTTCTCCTGGGACCTATTATGTCACATTCTCTGGTTTTCTGTCTTCTCTCTGGTCATTACCCATTAATCTACTTTGTAGATGTTTTCCCCTGCCAGTTGTAATGTTCTAGACTCTCTTCTCCTAAAGAAAAGTCTTCATACCCTCCCTGGTCAAGCTCATCCATTTCTGACTTAAGAACTGATAATATGGCCTGGCCAGTTGACTCAGTGGTAGAGTGTCGGCCCAGCTTGTAAAAGTCTTGAGTTCAATGCTCAGCCAGAGCACACAGGAGAAGCACCCATCTGCTTCTCCACCCTTCCCCCTCTCCTTCCTCTCTATATCTCTCTCCCCCTCCTGCAGCCAAGGCTCCATTGGAGCAAAAGTTGGCTTGGGCGCTGAGGATGGCTCCATGACTTCCTCCTCAAGTGCTAGAATGGCTCTGGTTGCTGCGAAGCAACGCCCCAGATGGGCAGAGCATCGCCCCCTAGTGGGCATGCCAGGTGGATCCCAGTCAGACACATGCAGGAGTCTGTCTGTCTCCCCCACCTCCCCGCCCCACCGTTTCTTTGGAAAAATACAAAAAACAAAACAAAAGAACTGACAATATGTAAGTGGATCTCAGATGCATATCTCCCACTTTATTTTCCTGAAGTACCCAATTTCACACATCCATGGAAGAACTTGTAATATTTCCTTCCACCTTCACTACCTAGCTTGTGCTTCTGTCCTTTGTACTTTTCAGTAAATTGTATCTGCATTCAGCTAGTTTCCCAAACAAGGCTGAGAACCATCTTTGCTTTTTTTTTTTTCCAATTAATTTACTTCTATACAGCTATACTAATTCTTGTAATGTACAGATTTTAAATTGTCAGTGTGCTTCAGAATACTTTTTTTTAGTGATTCTCCATTACACTTTAGATAAATTTAGAATAAGAGTCACTTGTCTCCAAGCTTTAGGTAATATTCACATGTTCAACACTTTTCTAAAGATCCTGGCTGCAATAATACACAGAGCTATCTTGGGCAAATTATTTCTGTATGATGGTAGGTGAGTCATTGATTCTGAACTCCTCTGGAACTCAATGACATTAATTCTCCCTTTCTGATGTTTGTTTCACCCTCTTCTGTCAGACACTCATTCACCTGGTAGACCAGAGGGGTTTCCCACAGAGCTTTGGAAGAGCATTAATCACTGAGGATGGCACAGGGGTCTCAATCCCAGTTGAATTGAATTAGAATCCTGGCTGATGGACCCAGGAAGAAATCTTTTGTAAAAGCTTTTCTGTGGATTCTAATGAGCTGCCAGAGTATTAAAACCACTGCTTGAGAATTATGAAGCTGGGGAAAGATACATAAAAGCAGTGTGAATGGGATGGAAGCATGGGATTTAAAGAGGATAAGAAAGAATCACATCAAGGTAAAACTTTTTCACACTTTGTAGTGTTTGCTGTCCCATATTTTTATAAGTTGCATGCATCTTTGGAACTGGTCAAGGGGGTTTAAATTTGCACTCTAAACCAGGTAGTTTATGTGCCTGCCATTTCCCTGAGCTCATTAACATTTCATCATTGTTTTTTAAAAAACATGCACGTCTGATTTTTTTAACTTGCCTATATATTTTTTTTAAATTCTGTATATTTCAGCTACTCCTCAGAATTATTCAAATATTAATTATAAGGTGAATGAAGCCTTTTAGAGTTTCCCTATATCCAAACTTAATTAATAACTCCATCATGCCTATTCTTGTCTGACTGGTGGTAGTGCAGTGGAAAGAATATTGACTTGGGATGTTGAGGTCCCAGGTTTGAAACTCTGAGGTCATTGACTTGAACACAGGCTCACCAGCTTGAGTGAGGTGTCTTCAGCTTGAGCATGGAATCATCGACGTGATCCCATGATCACTGTCTTGAACCAAATGTTGCTGACTTGAGCAAAGGATCACTGGCTCAGTTGGAGGGCCCCCTTAAACAATGAGGCTGTGTGAGAGCAATCAATGAACGATTAAATTGCCGCAACTATGAATTGATGCTTCTTATCTCTTTCTGTCTGTCTGTCTCTCTTGCTATAAAAAAATAACAAACTTCATCCTGCCTATTATCAAAGAACCTTAAAGAATTATATGTTTGTACATACTTTCTTGTATTTGGATTCATTTTGTATGCTTGCATATCAGTTTCATCAATTTCTTACTCCTGACTGTGATAGCCTAAAAGCAGAAAGTGTCTGATACATAACAAATGTTTGATAAATATTTCTGGACTGAATGACTAGGTGATCAGATAATGTATGCTTTGACTCTCTTGGCTTATAGTGTTTGCAACTTTTTGATGTTTGTCTTTGCTTTTGCATGATTCATTTATTATTTTACCAACACATGAATTGAGCATATCTATGTATGAAATCCTATCCTTGGCACTTATTTAAATCTCAATTTTTTTTTTCATTTTATTTTATAAATTTCTTGTGTAATTTGAAGTGTAGCCATATGACCTTCCTTACATTTTTCTCTTTATGAATACATTGTTTGTTTTGAAAGCCTTCAAACCCTCTCAGACTGTCATCTTTTATAGAATTTGAGGCCATGGCATGATGCCTACTTTTTTCTAAACTTTTTGGAATCCACCATTTTAATATTTCTTCTAACTCCAATGTACCAAGGTAACTTTGCTCAGGGTTTTCACTTCTTCAATCACAAAATCTTTCTGATTAGTTAGTGTGATATTTAAAAAGCTCTTCTCCTTCTGAACAAGACTTGTCAAGGTCACTTTATACCAATGGGATCCCAGTGATTGAAGCTCAGGTCACTACTCTGAGCTGCCTGTTTCTATTACCAGCTGGATAAGGACAGCCACGTCTCTTTCCAACTTTCTGCCTGGCAGTTAGAGTACACTCTTATAAGATCACTTATTTTCTTCTCTCCTCTCACCTTTAATAGTAGATGACTTTGTACCAGTCGGACAATAACTCTCTATTCCCCCTTCCCATATATGTAAGATGAATTCATTTTAAAGATGTGCTGTACAACATAGTATCTATGATCACAAAGCTGTATTGTGCCCTTAAAATTTTGTCAAGAAGGAGGATCTCATGTTAAATGTCTTTGCCGTGGACACAAAGAGGTAATGGATATGTATGTTACCTTGATTGTGGGTGATAGTTTCATGGGCTTATGCATATATCAAAACTCATCAAATTGTATACCTCAATAAAACTGTTTTTATAGATGTTATTACTTCATAGACTTAAGAGGTATAAAAAAAGTAGACAGCTTCAACGGACTACTAACTCAAGGTATATGTATTTCCATTTAGGCATCTATTATAGTTATTGTTTAACTCCAACCTTTCTATCCCCTTCAAAAATTCAATGAAGTCAGTAACTTTATATAAAAAAGCCAAACCTTCTATTGCTGTATGCAAGTTATACGTTTTATTCTAACAACACCCGTGATGATTATATAAAAAGCTGGGAGAGAGAGAGAGAGAGAGAGAGAGAGAGAGAGAGAGAGGAACAGGAACATCAAGCTGCTCCTGTACGTGTCATGACAGGGGAATCAAACCAGCAACCTCCATGCTCCAGGACGATGCTCCAACCAACTAAGCTATCCAGCAGCCAGGGCTTATTTTTTATTGATTTTTAGAGACACAGAGAGAAGAAGGGAGAGAGAAAGGAGGATCAAAGAAAGCATCCATTTGTTATTTCACTAATGGTGCATTCATTAGTTGCTTTTCGTGTGTGCCCTGACCAGGGATCAAACCTGCAACCTCGTCATTTCGGGACAACACTCTTAACCAACTGAGCTAACTGGCCAGACCCGATGGCTATATATTGAAATTTAACTACTTATTGTTTGGTAATGTCTCATCAGTTGTGCTTTGGTATATAAACACAGGCACACACATATTGTTTAAATAGATATCTTATTTTCACATATCATTTTTTATCCTGAATTAGTTTGTTAGTTTTCTTCCAATGCCATAACATTATCTGTGTTTCTCTGTTAAGCTAGAAAATTTCTTGTTTTCTTCTCCAATTTTTATTTATGGTTCCCATATAAAATAATAGGCTTAATGCAATTTCTTAGAAATCCTAGCAAGTTTTTTAAGATATAGATGTACTTCATTTAAATGAATAAAATAGCTAAAGTACTCTAAGAAAAGGAGAATAAAGTAGGAGGAATTATTCTACCTGATATTAAGTTTTTACCATATGACTACAACAATCAAGACTATGGCATAGGTAGGAAGAAGGATGCATAGTCAATGGAACAGATTATAGGATTCAGAAATAGAAACACAAAAATATGCTCAGTTGATTTTTTTAAAAAATATTATTGCTTTTATTGGGATAACATTGGTTAATAAGAGCAAATAGGTTTCAAATGTTCAATTCTATGATACATTATCTGTATATTGCATTTTGTGTTTAACAGCCAAAATTAAATCTTCTTCTGTTGCCATGTATTTGACACCCTTTACCCCTTACTGCAGCTCCCCTTTTCCTCTGGTAACCACCATACTGTTGTCTCTGTTTATGAGTGTTTATTTATTTGTCTTGTTTGTTCCATTGTTGCTTTCAGTTTTATATCACACATATGAGTGAAATCATGTGGTTCTTGACTCTTTCTAACTTATTTTGCTTTGCATGATATTCTCAAAATCTACCCATGTCGTCCCAAATGGCAGTATTTCATTTTTTTCTTCTGGTTGAGTAGCATTCCATTGTGGTTTCTCAAAAAACTAAGACTAGAACTACCATATGACCCAGCAATCCTTCTACTGAGTATATACCCCCTAAACTCAAAATCATTGGTATGTAAAGACACATGTACCATCATGTTCATAATAGCATTATTCACAGTGGCCAAGACATAGAAACCTCCAAAGTTCCCCTCAATAGAGGATTGGATAAAGAATATGTGGTACATATATACAATGGAATACTACTCAGCCATAAGAAACAATGACATAGTGACATTTATGACAACATGATGGACCTTGAGAATATACTGAGTGAAATAAGTAAATCAGAAAAAGCCAAGAACTATGATTTCACACATAGGTGGGATATAAAACTGAGACTTATGAACATAGACAAAAGTGAAGTGGTTTACCAGGGAAAAAGGAAGAAGACTTGAGTGAATAGGGAGGGTTAGAGGGTAGGGGGAAGAGTGCAAAGAAAGACTAATATAAGGTGACAGAAAATGATTTGACTTTGGCTGATCAACAATTCAAATGCTATAGGAATGTTCACCTGAAACCTATGTATTTTTATTGATCAATGTCACCTTGTTAACGTCAATTTTCTAAATAAGATTTAAAAACTAAAAAAACAAAACAAATATATGTTTTTAATTTGGGGGATAGATACCTGAAAGAGGGGGTTGCGAGGTCATGCAGTAACTCTATAATAATTTTTTGAGAAACCTGAATACTGTTTTCCATAGTGATTGTACCAGTTTACCTTCCCACCAGCAGTAAATGAGGATCACTTTTCTCCACAGCCTTTTCAACACTTATTATTACTTGTCTTATTGATATGGCCATTCTAACAGGTGTGAGGTGGTATCTCATTTTAGGTTTGATTTGTGTTTCTCTAATAGCTAGTGAAGTTATGCTCAGGTGATTTTTGACAAGGTGAAAAATCAATTCAGTGGAGAAGAATAATAGCCTTTTCAACAAATGGTGCTGTAGCAATTTGACATCTATTGAGGAAGAAAAATAAAAAATAAACTAAGTATCACACCATACACAAAACAGAAAAATAAACTCAAAATGGATCACAGTCAAGTGCAAATAAAACTGTGAAAAGAAGAAAATCTTTCAGATCTAGGACTAAGCAAAGTGTTCTTAGGCTTGATGGAAAGTCAAAGTGTTCTTAGACTAGATTATAAAGTTTTACTCTGTGAATGCCCATGTGAAGAGGATAGAGACAAAAATGGTACAGAATAGTAGAAAATATTTGCATTGAAGTATAAACATATTATAGATAATACTTAGCAATAAAATAAATGAACTGTTTATATAGATAACAAATTGAATGAATCTCCAGGCAATTATGCTGTTCAAAAAAATAAAAATCAAAACCAAAAAACCAATCCCAGTACACTAATATAACATTTTGAAATCATAACATTTAGAAATGGAGAGCATGTTATATTGTGGAGTCTAGAGGGGCGGGGGAATGTGAATAGTTACAAAAGTCACCTTGAAAGATCTTGTGCTTTTGTAACTGTTCAATATTTTCACTGTGGTGGTGAATGTGTGAACCTACACAGGTAACTAAATTGTCTATAACTTAATACATACCCACATACTCGCACACACAAAGTACAAGTAAAACTAGGAAAATCTGAATAAAATTATAGTAGTTGATTATATCTTTGTCACCATCCTGGTAGTATAGTTTTACAAAATGTTATTCTAGGAGGAAAGTTGCAAAGTACACAGGGATATATCTATTATTTCTTATGACTGCATGTCAATTTACAATTACCTCAGGAAAGATTTCAATTAAAATTTTTGATAATTTATAGTTTTATATTGTGTCAATTAACCATAATTTTGTCATTTTCTTTTTGTGGAGCAGTTTAAATATACTCTACTGGGGACATATACATCTTTTACTTTCTTCTTTGTATATAATGTATTTGAATGTATTATAATTTGAGAAAAAAATATTTGAAAACAGAAAAATGGATATAACTAATGTGGAATAAAGGCAATGGATATGTATCTTTTTTCAGTGGTCAATTTTGAATTTGTGAGGACAGCTAGCCAACACCTTTAATTTGTAATTATTGATGAAGTAAATTAATTAATATTGATTCACAGCAGAGAAACTTTAGGCTAAAATATTGACAACACATGAAAAAATAGAGCACAGGATCATAGAAATTGCCAAATAGTTATAAAAGAAGATGGTTTAGACTAGATACTTATTCTATCCACATGGTCTTGTAATAATGGTATCACCTGGAGTAGAAATAAGAAGAGGTACATAAAGAGTCCCCCATTTAAAACTTACAATGCAAGTATAACTATGCTTAACAAATTTTCAAGTTCCAAGTCAAGTGTCAACAAAATGTTGATTCATTTAAGAAAAGAGGATTTGAAGTACATTATTGTCATGGCGACAATGAACTACCAGAGACCAGTTGCTCAGAGAGGCCAAGGGGAGGCAACAGTCCAAGTTTGCAGGCTGAAGGTCCCCAGCCTTACTCAGATATTTATTAGCCAGTACAAACAACTCAAGGAAGCAGACAGCAGAAGTTTTCAGGGGAGTGAAGTAAAGGACAAGAAACATGCTGATTTCTAATCTCTCTTCTGAGAGTCTGAATAATTGTTAGTGAATCTTATCCTGCTGTTTTGCTGCTTCCAGCACAGGATTAGAGAGGTCCTGGACTCTTGTCCACTCAGAGCTTTTACCCTAAGGCACCTCTCTGTCTCTAATTGTTCACGCTAACTCTGCAAGTCTTCACAGTGTAGTCCTACACATTAATATCATGCTCTGGCCCTGGCCAGTTTGCTCTGTGGGTGGAGCACCGGCTCAGCATAAGGAAATCCCAGGTTTGATCCCCAGTCAGGGTACACAGGAGAAACAACCATTTCCTTCTATTCCCTTCCCTCCTCCCACCTTTTCTTCCCCTCCTACAGCCAGTGGCTCCATTATTAGTTCAAGCATCAGCACAAGACTGGGGTGGCCAGGTGGATTCTGGTCTGTCTCACTATCTCACTATTTCCTTAATGACATTTGAGAGTGTTATTGTTAATAACACTAATAAGAGAAAATTTAAAAAATAAAATAAAAATTAAAAAATACAGTGAAAAAATGAAAATTTTATATTGATAAATGGAACAAACACTACAGCGAACAGGGAGCAGAAACTGAGGGAAAATGACAAAAAAGATAAAAAATGAAGTGATAACATGCAAAATTCCACAAAGAAAAATATAAATCCAAAATAAAATAATTTGTTGATCAATGATGATCGAAGGGAGAAAAAAGAAATAAAAAGTAAAGGTTTTTGAAATGAAACCCTCATAAAAAAACAAAAACGAAAAATGTAACAACTATGGATAATGAAGTTCAAAAGGAAAAGGAAAGATAAAAAGGAAAGAAGATAAAATGACCAAAATGGGGAAAAAGTTATGAAAAATGTAATTTTTTCTTGGTTTTCAGAGGTAGCTTTTTCCTTTGTTTTTCCAGCAGGTGGCGCTTGTACTATAGGTTTTTCCCTTTGGGACTGTTGAGCAGAGGTTTGCTGTTGCGTCGCTATGGCAATGTCGTAGGCTGGGCCTCAGTCCCATTGGTAGGTGTGGCTTGTTAGGGTTTGGAGGTTCTGACAATGGGAGTCTCAGTTTTCTGGGTGCCTCTCGCCATGTCTCTCCCACCTGAGCTATCAGCCTGGGACTTAGCTGTGAGGTTTGCTCTAGCAACTGCTTGCAGAGCAAGAGGCTCTAAGAGTAGTGCCAGTTCCTACCTCTAGTACCATTCAAGGCACAGTTCCAGGTAAGGCTGTGTCAACCAGAGATACCAGTGAGAGCAGACAGGTCTGGAAGCCAATTATAGATCAAATGCCCTTCTATGGGCCCCCAGGTATGTCTAGTTTGCCTCAGCACTCTGTGGGTCTAATCTTCACAGGCTTTTCTCCCTTGTGCACTGTTTGGTAGCCTGCAGAAAGCCACGTGCATGCCTAGCTTCCAGGTCTTCAGCAGCGCACATGGAGGTCTGCTCCTGCCCACTTAGGCTCACAGCACCTGTAATCTCAGTCAGTGCTGGGAATGCAGGAATGCACTTTGAGGCACCCTGCCCGGACAGGTCCTGGCCTAGGGATCCCGGCCTTTGCGCACTTCCCATGCAGTTGGTCACGGAGCTGGGAATACACAAAGAGGTTGGCAACAGCCCATGCATATGTCCACCACTGATAATCTTGGGCTAAGCCCTTTAGCCTGCGAGCACACACCCACACCAGAAATGCCTTGTGGAGTCACTTGCACACCACCTGCGATCACTGAGCTGGGAATGCCCAAAGCTGCTGGCGCCGGTCCCAGCTCATGCAGGCACCCCGCACCAGCAACCATTGTCGGAGCCTGCTGCCCATGGCTAGCTCCACGTCTGTGATCTCAGGCAGAGTCAGCACGTTCTCTCCTCTGCTTGATCATCCACCCTAACTCAGCTTCTTTTCTCTGCCCCAGACCCTCCACTTCGCTTGGTTCCAGATGAAAGCGGCCCTTCCTCAGATCAGTGAGGAAAGCAAAATACTCCATTCTCTATCTTATTTCCTCCAGAGTGGATTATATATTCAACCATCTTTTCACCCAATCATACCTTTGTCTAATGTGTGTATATTTCAGTTCTCTTGAGGTTTTTTTCTCTGTCTTTAGTTGTTGAATTTGTTGAAATTTCAAGGGGAGATATAGGAAGCACCCCTCACCGCACCATTTCTCTCCAAAGTGAATCTATTTCGGTTTTCTTAATATAGGTCCCCTAGCCCTGGACGGTTGGCTCAGCAGTAGAGCGTTGGCCCAGTTTATGGAAGTCCTGGATTTGGTTCCTGGCCAGGGCATACAGGAAAAGCACCCATCTGCTTCTACACCCTTCCCTATCTCCTTTCTCTCTGTTTCTCTCTTCTCCTCCAGCAGCCAAGGCTCTATTGAAACAAAGTTGGCCCCAGTGCTGAGGATGGCTCCATGGCCTCTGTCTCAGGTGCTAGAATGGCTCAGTTGCAACGAAGCAATGGCCCACATGGGCCAAGCATTGCCTTCTAGCATCGCCCCCTAGTGGGCATGCCGAGTGGATCTCGGTCAGGCACATGCAGAAGTCTGTCTCTCTGCCTCCCTACTTCTCACTTGAGAAAAAAAAAATTAGGTCCCCTTGCCCTGGCCGGTTGGCTCAGTGGTAGAGCATTGGCCCACCATGTGGATGTTCCAGGTTTGATTTCCGGTTAGGACATACAAGAGAAGCAGTCATCTGTTTCTCCATCCTTTCACCTCTAGTTTCTCTCTCTCTTTTCTTCTCCTCTTTTGTAACCAATGCTGGATTAGAGTTTGTTGGCCCCAGGTGCTGAGGATGGTTGCACCGCCTCCACCTCAGGCTCTTAAAAATGACTGTGGTTGCAACAGAGAAGGGTAACAGGTATGCAGAGCATCACCTCCTAGAGGGCTTGCCAGGTGGAACTGGTCAGGCACACGCAGGAGTCTGTCTCTGCCTCCCCTCCTCTCACTAAAAGAAATAACTTTAAAAAAATTGAAATAGATTCCTGGAAACAGACTGCAATACATAAAAAATGCATGAAGACAGTTTATTGGGGTGTGACCTTGGAAGATAAGCCTGTTTGAAAGAGAAAAAGGCAGTGTTGGGTAGAGAGAGAAGCTAGCTTACAATGTAGTTACAGCTGAGATCTCACCTGATCTTTTGGGGATTCTGGAACTCAGATGATTTTGGGAATTATCATACATTGAGGTGAGACGGTGAAATTCTTACAACTGGTTCAGGCTGCTATGCATTACCTTAGGGAAGGTAGTTTCCAGCTAAGGGCAGTTCATAGTGAGGACCAACAGTTGAATTTTCCAGCAGCTTGGAGATGGGCGCATCTTTTCTGAAGAGAAGATCTGGCTAGAGCTCCACAATATATACTAGAGTGGTAGAAAAAGCAAAAAGAATGTGGAGCTGAGAGTAGGCATTATGTGAGCCAACTTATCTACATAATATATGTTTACCCTTTTACATTTTACTGTGCTTTCCAAATATTTTACACAAAGAACCCATGTACTTTAAAATCATTAACTTTTTGAATATTTAAAGTGAAATACATACCACACACACACATGCAAAGAATTTATTTATAGTATGATAAACGTTATAAAAAAGAAGTCTTTCTTTGAATTACCCAGGAATTTTGTATGATTACACTGATGAATTAAAAATGACATACATAAAGTAGAAAATTTGACTTGGTAAATTTATTAAGGGCATTTTTCCTTTCACACATGTATTTATTTAATCATTAGTAACATTTAGTATTAAAATTATTCTTATTCCAGCCTGACCAGGCAGTGGCGCAGTGGATAGAGTGTCAAACTGGGATGTGGAAGACCCAGGTTTGAGACCCCGAAGTTGCCAGCTTGAGCACGGGCCCATCTATCTGGCTTGAGCAAAAGCTTGCCAGCTTGGACCCAAGGTCGCTGGCTCCAGCAAGGGGTTGCTCGGTCTGCTGAAGGCCTGCGGTCAAGGCACATGTGAGAAGGCAATCAATGAACAACTAAGGTGTCGCAATGGAAACAAAAAACTAATGATTGATGCTTCTCACCTCTCTCCGTTCCTGTCTGTCCCTATCTATCCCTCTCTCTGACTCTCTCTCTCTGTCCCTGTAAAAAAAAAAAAAATCTTATTTCAGGTTATATCTCTTTAAACTTGTTATGAACTCCCCAAAACAGGGGTCACTGGCTTTGCTTGGCTTTAGTCCCCTCAGTCAAGACACATATGAAAAGCAATCAATGAACAACTAAAGTGCCACAACTAGGGATTGATACTTCTCATCTCTCCCCTTTCTGTCTTCCTGTCTGTCTGTTTTTCTCTCTTAAAAAAACAAAAACAGCCTGAACTGTGCTGGTGCAATGGATAAAGCATCGACCTGGAAGGCTGAGGCTGCCAGTTCGAAACCCTGGACTTGATTGATAGTGAGACCTTTGACATTAGTCATCTACATGGTAGACATTGTAAATAAAGTATAAAATAATAGCTGAGAAAATTCAGTCTCTGTCTCCCCATGTTTTTGTAGATCACCCTCCATTTCATCATTAACAGAGTAAAGAAAAATCTGAATATTTTACTGGACCTATTTTTAAAATGGCCACTGTCACTAAGCTGCAAGTTTTGAAATAATAAAATAAATTTTTTAAAACTAACTTGAACATTCACTGTAACTCACAATATTTAACTGGGCAAGAAATTATAATTAATTACTTTCTATATGGTTTAACTCATCTACCACAGTATTTGAGACCTGCCCCTCTGGACTTCATAGCTCCCAGAACATTGCTTTCCAGTACACTTACGACATTATGACAAAATATCTGCTATTCAATTAGGTAAACATAGATGTTAAACTAGCTTACAGGTTCTGTTAGCAAAACATCAGGAAATGAGTTATTAACCAAAAAAGAAAGAAGATAAATATAATATTTTTAATGTCCATGTTGTTTATATCTTAGGTTTCGCATAGAGAAAGGGAAAAGAGCTGAGAGAACGAGAGGGAAAGAGTGAAAGGATCTTAGAGTCTGGAAGAGGGAAGAATTGGTGAGAGGGGAAGCAATTGTGTGAAGAAAACAAGGAGTAAGGAAAAGAAGAAGAATGACAGTTCAGAGTTCAGGAATCAATAAAGATAGCTAAGCTATGGTGCCCGGAGATTCCAAAAAGACTGCTGTGATTGTGGTAGTATATTGATTATGTGGAGAATAAGGTGTTTAGTTTAGAAAAGGAAGAAACAATAGGGTGAGCTTTGAAAAAAGATACTTGGTGTGAAAATAAGTGAAGGAAAATAGTAGGAACTGACATTAGTCTAGTTATGGGAAAAGAAAGGACAACCAATTTTTTAGTTTGTTGATGGAGAAAGAGAGGAAGAATGCATCCAACAGAAATAAATAGGTTGAGTAGAAAGTGCCGAGACAGAAGACAAAAAAAAAAATTCACTTCAGTTGCCAATGACCCTTAGAGATGTCTAAAAAGCAAATGTAAAAGGAAGTGATTTGCAGAAAAAATTTCTACTTTTTGATATAATTCAGCATTTAGGGAGAAATTATGATTATTCAAGGAATTTTGCCTAGCTAAAAATCCCTGCAGAGGAAGCTTAGAATGGCATTTCTTAGATTTAAGCTTTTTCTTGGATGTCTAAGAAGTGGCCCCACTGTCTTGTATTGTTCCCCGGCTGGTGGAGGTGATAATGAACAATAAGTGCCCAAAGGGTCAGCTGCTGGAGGGAAGAGAAACACTGGGCCTGGACTAACAGTGCAATTAACCCTCGGGTAATTTCAGAGATGACTGTGGCTATATGCAGGGAGGACAGCTGCCCATTAGTGTTAATTAAACAATAGGAGAGAAAAATACAAGGTATGAGGGTGCTTTCCAAAGCCTGGCTGCCCAAGGCAGGAGGAACCCACAGTAGTCAGAGGCTAAAGGACTCTTAACTGCAGCAGTGAAAAATGGACTGGGCTTTTGTTTGACACTCTCTGTTTCTGTCTACTAAGCATTCAGGGTGCAGTGTACTCTGCTTGCAGTCCCAAGAGAGAGGTATTAATTAAGGTTATCTTCTCAGAGGTGAGAAAGCCCACCCTCTGCCCACAGAGCCAAGAAGAAAAGGAACCTGTCTTCTGACTTCTAGAATCAGGCTGCACACACTGAGCCTGGCCAGAATGCGGTGGGGTTTCTTTCTTCAGAGGCTGAGCCTGACAATATTTGATTGCAGTGCAATTAAGCCAGCTTCTGGAAGGAGGATCAAGAAACTAACTAGAGCCTGACCAGGTGGTGCATCAGACTGGGACACAGAAGATCCAGGTTCAAGGCCCTGAGGTCCCCAGCTTGAGCACGGGCTCATCTGGTTTGAGCAAAGTTCACAAGCTTGAACCCAAGGTCGCTGGCTCCAGCAAGGAGTTACGTGGTCTGCTGAAGGCCCACTATTAAGGCACATATGAGAAAGCAATCAGTGAACAACTAAACTGCTGCAATGAAGAATTGATGCTTCTCATCTCTCTCCTTTCCTTTCTGTCTGTCCCTATCTGTCCCTCTCTCTGTCTCTGTCACAAACAACAACAACAGCAACAACAACAGAAAAACCCAAAAAGAACCTAACTAGATGATGCAAAGTGTCCTACAGATCCTGCAGCTTTGATTCCAGTGCAGCTTGTAGCTGAACTGGTGAGAATCTAGCCCGGGTTAGTGTAGCCATGTGGAGCCATGGAGTATGTGCATAGAACTTACTTTGGTGCAGCCTTACTTTCTTGAATTTGATTCAAGTTTTACATTGCTTAAAATAAGACTGGAAAATAACAAAGACTCTAGCTGGGTAGCCTAGTTGGTTAGAGCATCATCCCCAAATACCAAAGTTGTGGGTTAGATTCCTGATCAGGGCACTTACAAGAATCAACCAATGAATGCAAAAATAAGTGGAACTAATCAATGTTTCTCTCTCTCTCTCTCTCTCAAAAAGCAATAAATTAAAATATATATGAAAAAAAACAAATGGAAAACAAGTAAATACATAAGAAATATTGTTGTAAAGACAGAAATGGAATAACATAAAATTTAATTAAATTTCATTAGACAGTTTACTAGTTATTAAAATTTTTATTTTATCCTGAAATTTCTTATTTTATTATCCAGAAATTTTCAAATCTAAGATTTCTTAAAGCTTTTGTATTTCTTATTAACACATATCTTTTAACAAGATTGTCATAGTAATAGTTTAAAAAATTTTTATTTGATATATAAAACTATCTTTTCTTAAGATTTTTAAAAATAGCCCTGGTCACTGGGCTCAGCGGTAGAGTGTCGGCCGGGCATGTGGATGTCCTAGGTTCTTTTCCCGGTCAGGACACACAGAGGAATGG
This sequence comes from Rhynchonycteris naso, assembly GCA_037038555.1. NCBI lineage: Eukaryota > Metazoa > Chordata > Mammalia > Chiroptera > Emballonuridae > Rhynchonycteris > Rhynchonycteris naso. Next base: position 62,675,638 of record CM073001.1, on the reverse strand, counting down.
ACCATCTACTTCTCCATCCTCCTCCTCCCCCTTTTCTCTCTCTCTCTTCTTCCCCTCCTGCAGCCATGACTGGACTGATTTGAGTGCATTGGCCTTGGGTGTGGAGGATGGCTCCATGGAGGCACTAAAAATAGTTCCATTGTGAGCATGGCCTCAGATAAGTAGAGCATTGGCTGCAGACAGGGATTGCCAGATGGATTCTGGACAGGGCACCTGTGAGAGTCTGTCTCTCTATCTCCCCCCCCTTTCACTTGGAAAAAAAAAAAGGGAAGAATGATTTTTAAAAATAATCTAGCTATTTTTTAAATCTTTTATTGCATTATTTTCTTACTCTGAAACTCATTAGCAATAAGTGTCTTATTCATTTAATATCTTGTTTTGATATTTACATCTAAATCTTTCATTTCTTATAGTTTAGGAAGTATTTTTCCTCTATCATATTTTTTCCTTGAGTGTCTAAAATAAACTACACAATAGTTATTTGTGGACTTTGTTGTTCTTTAGTTCTCTGTAAACAGGTTAATTATAAACCTTTGTAGAGAAGATAATATACAAACTATTTCATTTGCAAATTTGCCTTAAATCATTCAATTTGACAGAGGTCTTTTGAGCACACAACTGCTGGCAAAGTCTTAGCAGTACAAAGAGGGGTAAGACAGTTTCTGTTGACAAGAATATACTGGTTTATGCCTGACCTGTGGTGGTGCAGTGGATAAAGCGTCGACCTGGGAACACTAAGGTCACCAGTTCAAAACCCTGCACTGGTCCGGTCAAGGCACATATGGGAGTTGATGCTTCCAGCTCCTCCCCCTTTCTCTCTCTCTCACTCTCTCACTCTGTGTCTCCTCTCTAAAATGAATAAAATTAAAAAAAAAGAATATACTGATTTAACCTTGTACATATAGAATTAATGTATTGGTTTGCTCTAACTGAGGAGGGTTAGTAAAATAAGGTCTCTCTCTTCTTTTGTCTCTATATTCCCCTCTAGAGCTATTGGAACCATTAATAATATTAAGAAACACTTGAGATTATATGGCAAGTGTCTCCTCATTATCATATCTTCTAATGACAGCCACTACTCACATTATGGACCCAATGTTTCAGTTTGGTGTAGAGGTACCACAGATGGTTATGCTCAAACATATAACTCATATCCTTCCCAAATCTACAGGAGCTTGAATCTTTTTCTCTTTCTCTTATATCAAATCATTTAGCTACACTCCACTATTTATCATGTAATTTAAATCCAGAACCCATCTAAGGAACCCTCACAAAATGTGGCGAAGCTGAAGATGAGGGGAATATAAAAATAATAGAATTAAATAGTAGTGTACTGACTTGCATATTCTGCTGGCGCCTTCATACACACATAGCCAGCCATGCTTACTCCACTCCCACTTCTCTATACACACATACCCACACTCACACACACATCATGTTCTTTCAATTTGTCTTACTCACTATGGGCCATTAATGCTGAGGGACAAGATTATAATTCTAGTCATTTTAAAGCTTGTTTGCTGAACTCCCTCAAAGTTAAATTTTAATCATAAACAGATGATTGCCAAGAAACAAAATAGTTGGGCAGATTGCTAATCTGATCTCTTCCAAAATAAAAACCATCAGACAATTAATTGTTAACTGTCATTCCACTAAGAGACCTCCTTCTTTATGAATGTTTGGGATGTGGCTGGGTGTAGATGTTTTGATAATTAGGGAATCAGGTGGTAGTGGCTGTCTCATCTATGTCTGAGAAGTTTATACAATGTGATTCAATAACTATGCAGTGTATGACAAGTGCTTTTTCCCTACTGGCAACTTAATAGACTGATATGTACAAAAATATTGGTTCAGTATTAAATGAATTGAAAACTTTATATTGGCTTTAGCACATTCTGTCTCGAAGAAAATCAGTTCTCTTCTGCCACTTGAGAGGTCAAGTCACCAATCACAAAATTGCTTTGAAATGTGATGTCAATTTTAATAATACTAAAAGTCAATTATAGAATTTCTTGACTCATGCCCTTTATACACTAATTCTATTACTAAGGGCTTATTGAGGCTGCATGCTTCATATTTATGCTTGACCCTCAGCAGACAACAAAGTATATCACTAGTTCAGGAAAAATCTTTGATCTCATTTTTAATTTATAGTTTAGATTTCTATTGTCTTTCTTGGTAGTTAAATAGATTTTATTTGATACTGTTATATTACATTTATTTGGAAGGTGGAAATTTGTGTATGTGTGTATTTTTATCTCATTTGTTTATTTTGTGATGGCATATACTGACACAACATACATAGACCTGTTTTTCAGAACAACATTGACATATGTCCACTTAGACAAATGAATATTTTCATTTTTGATAACTCATTGGAAAAAAAAACCAAGTTCAGATGCAAATTTGAATAACACTGGAGGGCAATAGTAAGATAAAAAGAAAAAGAAATGTGAGACTATATTATAATCTCTTAATGAGAATCATCACCTTGTATATACTGTGAACAGACAGACATTATGCATGGAATACATTTAAAATTTCAAAAATATTGAATTTTTATTTGCTATTAAGGTCAGTTTTGTGTGATCTGATTTTATCTTTGGCATTAGGCTTTAAGTCAGTTGATATTTGTCATTGTATCAAATAAACATGAGGTAAACCAATACTTGGGTCTTCTATTATGAATTATTTTAAATGTGCAGCATTTGAGACAATAAAGTTTTTTTTGTTTTACCTAGCAGCACTTAATTATCATCTATCTGTATTTAATGGAAACCCTATTTTAAAATAGTTCTAAGTTCTCAGAATTTGCAATATCATTATTAATGTGACACTCCTGATAAGTATTAAGTTCAAATATAGGTATAGAAAGATTTTATTCTTTCCAAAATGAAAATTACTTGTATTGTCTTTTTATTTTCTGGCTAGAAAAATAATTCATTATAATAAGTCAAACAGTACATTTTTAAAAGTATGAAAAAGGAAAGTTGAAATTACCTTGAGTCTTACTCTTTAAAGATAAACACAATTACCATTTTGGTGAATAACATTTTAAATATAACACTTTCACACACACACACACACACACTCATGTTTAATAAATGGGATCACGTTATACATTCTTTTTTACTTGTCATTGGCATGTTTCTAAGTCAATACATAAAGAACTATTTCATTAACCACTGATTTTTAAATTAGATAACTATAGTAAAAAAAATTTGGAAATTATTCGGCCAATATAGAAACATTAAAATGACATGCTTCTTTTCATTGCAAAAGTAATCTAACTTCCTGTCTCATGTACAATTCATGTTAACAGTTGGGGTTTATCACTACAGACGTTATGTTTATTATTCATGCAAAACTGTACATACATAATTTTATTTAAGTAGAAGCACACTTCCTATATGTTCTGAAATATTTTTCACTTAAAATTATATATTTGAGATATCTTGTCATCAGAAAGTTTTTTCCATTTTTTACAGAATCATAATATTACAATAATGTAATTTATTCCCCATTGATATGTAGTTAGATTATTTTTAATTTTACAAATAAAGTGAAGTGAATCTCCCTGTGGCTCTATGTTCACACATGCTGGCATTTGTGGAGGACAGAATACATTAAATTAAATTGTGATAGCTTTACAAATTTTAAATTTTCACTAATGAGGCTAAATTGCCCTTTGAAAAGTTGGTCATTTTACTTCTATTTGCCTTTCTTTCTCTTTTCTCTTTCTCTTTATTTCTTTCTTTTTCTTTCCTTCTTTCTTTTTTCATTATTTCTTTCTTTTCCCCTCCCTCCCTCCCTCCTTCCCTCCCTCCCTCTCTCCCTTCCTCCCTCCCTCCCGCCCTCCCTCCCTCCTTTCCTCTCTTCCTTCCTCCCTTCCTCCCTTCCTTCCTTCCTTCCTTCCTTCCTCCCTTTCTTCCTTCCTTCCATAGGAGAGAAGGCAGAGACAGACTCCTCATGCACCCTGACTGGAGTTCATTGGCATGTCCACTAGGGAGCGATGCACTGCCAGTAAGGGGCTATTGTTCCATTACAACCATAGCCACTTTTTAATGCCTGAGGTGGAGACCATGGAGCCATCCTCAGGGCCTGGGATCTAATTAACCCTAATTACTCATGGCTGCAGGAGGGGAAAGAGAGAGAGAGAGAGAGAGAGAGAGAGAGAGAGAGAGAGAGAGAGAGAGAGATGGAAGGCGGGTGAGGTGGAGAAGCAAATGAGTACTTCTTATGTTTGTCCTGACTAAGAATGAAACCTGGAACATCCACACACCAGGCAGATGCTCTACCACTGAGCCAACCAGCCAGGGCTTCTCCTTGCTTTTCCACACCATTAGCAATTACACTGGGGAATATTTTTTTTCCATTTTCTGTTGCATGAGGTTTTAGAACTTTTCCTATATATTTCTGCATCACTGATTCCAAATCTGAAATTCTTTTTTTTTTTTTGGTTCATGGTCTAGTTTTTATGCAATTTTAATTTCTTTTTGTTACAGTTAATGGCATGCATTGGTTTTTAAATTGAAGTTAAAGGGCAACAACTCTTGAATTGAACATAACCACAAGGCAATTAATGTTTTACAAACATCACTTTTACATAATTGTAGTTGTTTTTAAATGTAAAATATTATTATCTGATAAAAACACCTTCTTATTTTGTTTTAAGATTAAATCATAGCTTCTTCGAGTAGGCGTAAATGTAAGAATAGCCCTGACACCTTCTGTTATATATGTGGTTGTTACACACTTCAATGTCAAAGGTGAGATATTTTATCATTTGTGACATGTGCATATATTGCCTATTTTCAAGTTCCCCTTGGCAATCAAGACAAGAATTGGGCTTCTCATATTGTGTGTCGTAATTGTGAGGAAATGCTTTGTGACTGGACAAAAGGAAAACACAAAGGAATGCCTTTTGGTATTCCCATGGTTTGGCGTGAACCTAAGGACCACAACCGTGTCTGTTATTTCTGTCTGATCCATACAAAAGGCATCGGCAAGAAAAAATGGCATATGATTGCATATCCCAATATTCCTTCAGCAATACGACCTATCCCACACTCTGAGACACTTACGGTTCCAGTTTTCAATGGTTTTATTTCTTCTACGGACAAAGAAAGTGAACATGGTGATCAAGTGTATTTTGATAAGATGCGTGAGGAAATGGTTGTGGAATCTGAAGGGTCTCTTTCTGATGCCAAGTAGTCATTAACCCCTCAGCAAGTTAGCCAACCCAAATTGAATGACTTAGTAAGAGATTTGGACCTATCAAAGAAAGCAACTGAGTTATTAGCCTCCAGTCTTCAAGAAAAGAATGTACTTCACCAATCAGCTAAGGTATCTCATTTCAGGAAGCATGAACAAATTTTTGTAGACTTTTTTTCTGAAGACAAAACTTTGTTTACTGTCATGATATCAGTAGTTTTCTCAGCCAGCGAGGTGTTCCCATATACAGTCCGATAGAATGGCGGCTATTTCTTGACAGCTCTACACGATAGCAGACTACTGCTGGAGCATCAAACGAGATTGTTCTTAACAGATACACAAACGCAAGAGCTACAAATAAAAAATTTTGCCTGAATAGAATTTAAATAAATTTTGCACAAATTTTATGATTAAAATAAGTGTTTTAATATGTTCTATTTTGAAATTATAGACTAATTTTGATGCAATCATATTTTTAGTGTTTAGTGTATATACTGTATTATATAAATTATTATATTTTCACAAAGATGATGCCCAAGGAGACATTTTACTTCATTATGTTAGACAAAATGTTGAAAATTTTACAATAAGATAAAAACCTAAAATCTTGAATTGCAAAAAAAATGGAGCTTACAGAGAAAAACTAATATCAGATTTGAGATCAAATGTTTAAATATTTTGTCTTTTTTAATAGCCTCTTTCTTATTGATATTTAGAAGTTATTTATACCTTATTTATAATAATAATTTTGGGGTTCTTATATATAACAAATACTTTTGTTCACCTTTTGCATTTTGACTTTTTATTATTTTGAAATTAAAAAAATTATGCCGTCATATATGTCAGTCTTTTACATACATTAAATCCCCCAATCTTCTACCAAGTGGTATCCAATTAGATCATCATCATTACTAAGCAAAATTTTCTATGTGTCTTAATTAGTCACTTGCTATAATCTTTTTTATTTATTCTTTTTTCTTTAAATTGTCCTTGCTATTCTCTTGTATGACCATTAACATGAACCTAAGTTCAATTAAACTCTATTAAATTACTAAACAAATTTAGTGAAAGTTGACATTTTACTTTACAATATTGAATGTTCCCATCCAAAAACATAATATTTCTTCTCATCCATTTAGTTATTCCTTTATGTCATTAAGTAAAATGTAATACATGTACAAATATACTTACAAAGGTTGGCATATGTAAAATGCAGTTTTACCTATTTCTTAATAAATATATATACTATGAAATTTATAACTTTAGTTGCTATTATGTCACTGAAACTTTTCTTTTGATGTTAGCTGATATATAAGAAAGTAACATGTATATATTATTCACGGTATATATATAACTGTGTTACTTAATACTCAGCATTTTAGATACTATAATTATCTTGCATTCTCTAGTTGGACAATTTTGTCACCTGAATATATTCCTACTTTCTTTATAATATTTTCAGCTATCATTTATTTTTTTTAGGTTCTTTTTTATTTTTTTATTTTTGCAAAAGGGACGGAGAAAGGGACAGACAGGCAGGCTGGAAGAGAGATGAGAAATATTAAGTCTTCATTGTGGCACCTTAGTTGTGCATTGATTACTTTCTCATATGTGCCTTGACTGGGTGGTAGAAGACTGCAGCCTAGCCAATGATCCCTTACTAAAACAAGGTACCTTTGGCCTCAATCCAGCAACCATGGGGTCATGTCTGTGATCTCACACTCAAGCTAGTGACTCCGCGCTCAAGCTTGTGAACCCACACTCAAACCAGTGACCTCAGAGTTTCGAACCTGGGTTCTCAGCATCCCAGGCCGATCCACCACACCACCACCTGGTCAGGCTTTTTCTAGTCTTATATTGACTAGAATGCTCAATAAATTATTAATTAACCTCAATGACAGTGGAATGCATATCTTAATTTTAAGTTTTGAACAGGTTACTCTCTTTAAGTTTCTGGATTTTTTAGTTAAGAATGATTTCTTTTATCACTAAGGTTTGTTTTTTTTTTTTAAAGGATTTTTTTTAAAATTCATTTTAGAGAGGAGACACAGAGTGAGAGAGAGAGGGGGGGGGGAGAGAAAGGGAGGAGGAGCTAGAAGCATCAACTCCCATATGTGCCTTGACCAGACCAGTGCAGGGTTTTGAACTGGCAACCTCAGTGTTCCCAGGTCGACGCTTTATCCACTGCGCCACCACAGGTCAGGCACTAAGGTTTTTGTTTATTGAATTTTGCTTTGCTTTGCTCTAAGAATAGGCATAAAACTATTATCAAATGCTTATTTAAAATCTGTTAAAATATAGTTAAACAAAAAATTTTATTGTTTAATTTCTCAATCATAAACTTGTGTTTTATTCCTGGAATAAACTACATTGCCTTGCCGTATTAGTATTCTTTTATTACATAGTTAGATTTAATTTGATAATATTTTATTTAGATATTTTATATTTAAAATAACAACCAAATTGCCTGATAACTCTATCCCCTGTCTAATCTTGTGTAATTTTGTTATTAGGTTACATAACACTAAAATAAAATTATTGAAATGGGAGGGGACCTATAAATCAAATAATCTGCTCCTTGTTTTATTGATGGATAGTCAAAGACTTGAGGTACATGATTATATTAGGAAAATTACATCAGAGACAGGAGTGCATGATTTAAATTTCATAAAGTTTGGGAGGCAGCTGCAGTTGCAAAGTCCAAGAAAATATAGTTCCTTGATAATAGTTTGTTTCCATGAAACATCCTGAATACAATTACCTCTATAAGGTTCACCTATCTCTAGCTTCCTATTGTACTTAGAAACTACAGTTTTATATTCTCTCTAATGTATCTGCTTAAATAGATTGTGTTTCTTAAGATTTGCTTTCATTGTCTTTGATTTTCCTGGTCAGCCCACATACTCGATACATAATCAATGGTTGTTACTTGATGAAATTGTTTCCTTGTACCTTGCCATGCACTTTTATAGGACAATTCTGTTACTTAAATATTCTACAAAACTCACGGTTAGTGATTATTTCTTGTTACTTCAGTAGCTGCAGAGCCGTGCTCACTGTTTCACCAGGAGAAAGGAAGCACTGGGTTGTGGCTTGTTTAGCCAGAGCTCTCTTGGATGCCAGCACTGGGAGATTGCAGAACCCCTGCTATGCTTCTCAGACTCAGTCCCAGGCCTGGGAGCTCCGAGTTCCTGGAAATAACACATACATTAATTACATTACTTTCTGCTGCAGACACTAAAGCTCCTGGGTTTGTTTAAGGAGTTACTGCACCTCATGCCATCTGCCAGACTTACCAGCATTTGGCAGCCAGCTTGGGCCCTTTGAAGAGTTACTTTACTTGATTAAAAATAAATTAATTAAAAGCTAAATTGGGAGCTATTCAGTTATTCCCAGTTTGATATCTTAAGTGAAAGTGAAACTTAAAAGAAACTGCCCCCAGCCTTTGTTAAGTAAGATGACCAGACAAGAAGAAAAGGGTGTTACTTTTCTTTGAAGTCCAGCTTTCTAAGTCATATGGAATATTGAAAATGAATTTCAAAGGGAAATTTCATTCTTCTTTTTCACTTGGCCTGAATTTCTGCTGCTGTCTTCTCCCTCTAAACTTCCTTTTTTGTCTTTCTCTGTGTGGGTGATACATTCATGGGCATACTAATTTATGCACTTATGCATTTATTCATTTAGTGAAGAACTATTTGTTTAGCTACCATATATCAGGAGCTAGGAACTAAGGGCCCAATGATGAACAAACATGGGTAAAGCCCCTGCTCTTAAAAAGAGACGAAATAGTCACTAATCCAATAATTTATTCAGTGAATGTTTAATTACAAACTGAGAATCACGTCCTGAAAGAAAAACCTGACTTGTGTACTGAAGGGTCTCAAGAGTAGATGGGGGTTTGCAACGTTGGTGAAAATTTTCCCAAGAAATTACTGTTAAGCAAAGATCTGATAGATATCAGTTAAGCAAGTCTAAGGGGTATAAGTATGACATTGAAGAGGGAGGATGAACACATTCCAGGCTAAAGAAAATAGCATGTGCAAATGTCCTGTGGCAGAAGGCCATTTGGATATCTGAAAGTAGGTTGATATAACTGAAGCAAAAACATAGTAATAATAATTGCTATGCATGAAAAGTTTGGACCAGACTATATAGTACCTTTTAGGGAAACTGATATGATGTGGGAATGGTAAGATGATAATAGGGGAATCAAATTTGTTATTTAAAAAATTTTGTCAGTTGTAGTATGGTGTATATATTGTAGAGAAGGTGTAGTGACTGGGAATGAAAGCTAAGACTATACACAAGAATTATAAAAAAACCCAGTAAATTTGATGAGGATAGGGATCTAGTAAAGTGATAGTGCACCAGATATTAGAGAGGTGCAACAGAAAGAAATGGATAAATACAGGAATGGGATAGTGAGTCTTGTTCAGGTAGCCTTTAGCTCTCTGCTCTGGGTCACAAGACACTTGGGGTCACTTCACCACCTACAAAATTCCCAGTCCACACTAAGCTAATGTGACCATCATCACTCCACCCAAATAACTCTAATCATGGCCCTCTGTGTGGCTGAATCAATAAATAATTTCAGAGATTACTTTCTTGATCTCTCAGTATTTGATATTAGAAACTAACTACTTGAAATTGTCTCTTCTCCCATCCTCTACAACACTAGAGTATTTTGGGTAACCTTCTTTATCTCTGGCCACCTTTTCTAAGAATCATGGTAGGGTTATCCACTTTTATCCTCCTAATAAATATTGGTGTCTTAGATACTGTCCTAAAAAAAATTTGCTTCTAACACAGTCACATCCAATTAATCATTAAGCTAGTGACTTTCTAATTAATATCCACTTTAGACTCCTCCTAACTATACTTCATAATTATATACCCTTGTCCTTTTCCAAATTCAAAAAGAAATCTGTCTGTCTCCTTTTTAAATACCAAGTTAAAATGAAAACTAATTTCACTTATATTTTCCTATAGTCTTACTCAAAGTTTTTTTGTGTTCATTTGTATCTTTGCTACAGATTTGTCAGATTTTGATGTACCCAATAAACAAACAGTCAAATAGAAAGAAATGTGGACAATCAAGTTTGGTGACTTAAGGGATTTCTTGTCTCAACTATTCTTCCCCCAAAACTTAAACTAATAATACTTACCTTTATGCTCATATTATAGATAGTAGGAACTTTTCTGTTTGTAATGAGCAAAGTACAGAGGAAGAACACAGCTTTCAATGCGTAAATAAGTTGTAATAAGACCTCTAAAACATATATATGATCATTGAACATAATTAGTTTTAGACACAATAAAAAATCATTTCCATTCATGATAATTCAGTGTCTAGATAGACAGTGATAAATTATTTTTGTCTTTATTTACATAGACTAAGTTCTATTTTAAGGTGCTTTACTTGACAAAAATAATTTTTTTGACAAAAATAATTTTTTAAAAGAACACATAACTATCTTTAAACTCTAAAAGCTCACTGTTTAAAAGATACATAAGTGTGTCTAGGAAGAATAAAATCTGTGCTATAATTGTGGGAGTATGGAAGATAGAAGTACGGATTCTGATTTGGGGCATCTGAAAACAGTTTGTGGAGGAGATGATGTTTGATACAGGCCTGGATGTATAGGTATGAATTTAAAAGATCATGTGAAAGAATAATTTTCCAACAGAATAAAAAGTTTACAAAAAGATAAGCCCAAAGATGAAAAATTATTTTCTTCAAAAATTGGATTTTTTTGTACCTGGTATGTAAAGTATCCTAATAGACATCGAAGAATTAGATATTCAAAGGAAGACAAGTATAAACACATTTATCTACATATTCAAGAACTGAAATGAACACCTTCCTTGCATTTGCACCTGATACTAGGACAGTCAGGTAATGCAAGTCCAGAGGCAGACATTTGATTAGATGGTGCCTTCTGCTAAGTGAATATGGTTCTGCACTGTTGGCATTTAATTTTGCTGAAAGTAACCATCTTAAATTAGTACATTATTGGTGTGTAAATTTCTGGTTCAGTACTATAATTATTTATAGTAGCATGCAAGATAAAATGCTTTTGGATTATTTAAGTAGAAAGCAAAAGAGATTTTATTGGAAGACACAAGGTAGTGCACATAGGTAAAGTCAAAATAAAAAAAGAAGGCTCTTATTGGGTAGGAACAAAGACTCCTCTAGGATTCAAGGCAGTAGGACATATTGACTATGTCAGGCTAGAGGAGAGGACCAAGAGCCTTGATTAATAGCCATATCAAGATTTTATTCCACTGACATTGAGAAGGAGAGAGGTACTCTCCAAAGGGAAATCACAGTATTATTGCCAGAAGGAGGATTGAATTCTGGGTAAAAGAGCAAAAATTTCTTTTACACTTGATTTTATTGTTTTCTGGGTATTTTGATTTTTAAACATTTCTCTATTTGCTATAGACTAAATGTTTGAGTCCCTTAAATTTATATGTTGAAATTGTAAACCCCAAGGTATTGGGAAGTGGAACTTTTAGGAGGTGATTAAGTCATGAGTGCAGAGCCCTCAGGAATGGGATTGGTGCCCTTGTAAAAGAGGCCTCCCCTCTGTGCCATGTGACGTTACAGCTAGAGGCATAGCTTCCTCTGTGAAAGAAGAAGCAGGCATTTACCAGACATTAAGTCTGTCAGCACCTTGATCTTAGACTTCCCTGTCTCTGGAATTACAAGAAATAAATTCTGTTGTTTATAAGCTAACCAGTATGATATTTGGTTTAGTTGCCAGAATAGCCTAAGCATTATTTCTCAGGTAGTAATAAAAGTTATTTTATTTGTCCCTAATTTGTAAGCACTTTCTATGACTTCCTAGCCTCTTCAATATTTATTTAGGTAATAGCTTTTGTAGATTTTTGCCCTTTATGTAAACCTTCAGGAAGGAGTGCTTACCCAACCATATAATATATTAGAATATTTTGGCAGAAGGACCATGGTCTTTTCTTTTTAAAAGCTATTTATTTGTGCCTGACCAGGTGGAGGCACAGTGGATAGAGCGTTGTACTGGGATGCAGAAGACCCAGGTTCAAGACCTCGAGCTCGCCAGCTTGAGCACGGGCCCATCTGACTTGAGCAAAAGCTCGCCAGCTTGGACCCAAGGTCGCTGGCTCCAGTAAGGGGTTGCTTGGTCTGCTGAAGGCCCGTGGTCAAGGCACATGTGAGAAAGCAATCAATTAACAACTATGGTGTTGCAACAGCAACGAAAAACTAGTGATTGATGCTTCTCATCTCTCTCTGTTTCTGTCTGTCTGTCCCTATCTATCCCTCTCTCTGACTCTCTCTCTGTCCCTATTTAAAAAAAGCTATTTATTTGTGATTCTATTAATTCTATTAGGGTCACCATATAATTTATCCCACAAACTGAGGACTCCTGGTAATAAACTTCCTGTGGGTCCAATCTTATTATTAAAGATTTTGACATTTTGGATACTATGACCACTATGAGACATTGTTAAAAGAAAGATTTTGCCTGGTTATAAGGAGTAACTTTTTAACTCCTGTAACTTTACACTTTCCCACAAGGGGAATAAGTTGCCCTGCACAACAGTAAATTTTCTCTCAAAGTGTTTACACAGGAATTGCATGACAATATACCTGAGATAAATATGAATGAAGATGAGACAGTGACCTTTCTTTCCCATTCAGAGCTAAAATACACTGTGACTTCATATTATAATTAGCTCTATGTAAACAATAAATGTGGCCCTGGCTGGTTGGTCAGTGGATGAAGCGTTGGTCTAAGCGCATGAACATCTGGGGTCTGATTCCCAGTCAGGGCACACAGGAAAAGCAACTCTCTGCTTATCCTCATCCTTACCCCTTCTTTTCCTCTTCGCCTTCAATTGTTTCAATCATGGCCTTGGTGCTGAGGATAGCTCCGTTGGTCTGAGGGCATCAGCCTCAGGTACTAAAAGTAGCTCGGTACATGAGCATGGGCCCCAGATATGGTTGTGAGGTAGATCACCGTTGGGACGCAACGGAAGTCCACCTCACTGTCTCACCTAACAATCAATCAATCAATAAATAAATAAATAATAAATAAAGTACAATGAAAATATCATCAACCATCAAAAATTTTTCATGTGCTTGAGAAGTCATATTACAGTTAAATTTCCCCATGAGAACTCCTCACTGACAGGTTCATTGATATATGATGAGCAGCTGTCCAAATAGTGAGCTCTTTACTTACTAAGTGGACTGCTGAGATTTCTAATCAAATCATATTAGAAGTCAAAAGATAGTATACTCTTATATTCAATACATTTAAAATACAATCTCTATATTAGATCAGAAAATCGTAATCATGAAGGCAAAGTAAAGCTTATAGCATGGTAGACTGATTTGAAGGTGACAGAAAACCCCCAATTCTCAACTATCTTTTTTATAGCTTTCCACTAGTTAGTCATCCTTTCAGGTCAGTTATGGCCACCTCCTGACCTTGATGGAAAGTGAGGGAGAGAGCTAGACTATCTGGCAGGATTCTACAAGGCCAAGTTCTAGAGCAAGGCATTTCTCACCTGAGGTCATAGGTTAGGGAATGAAGGAAACCATGTTCTATGCTAAGTGGAAGCATGACAGGCACATAAAATCAGCATACAAGACTTGACCTAGGAACCAGAAAGATAAGAACAAACAGCAAGGGGATAATAATAAATGTGTAATCAGTCAGGAATTGTTGTCACATGTCTTTTCCACAGACCAAATAGGGCAGGGGTGCCCACACTTTTTCAGCTTGCAAGCTACTTATAAGATGACCAAGTCAAAATGATCTACCTACAATAAAAATGCAAAACATAAATTTATTTCTTCTATATTATCATTATTTAAGTTACTATTATTACTATTTAATATTGTGTATTCTTCTTTCACCTTTCTCCTTCTCAGCTCTCTTTTCGGAGGAAAGTCAATGTCATAGTTTTTATGAACAGTCCGATAAAACCGCTTCACATTTCCCTTCTTTGGAATAGCAATGGCACACAGACAGATGAGGCAAACGCACTTAGAATATGATATAGTGAAAAAAATCCCCTCCCATTCTGTATGAAAGTGGTAGGTTTTAGGCTTCTTACTCGGACCAGTTATGGCACTCATTTTTATACCCTTTGTTATATTTAGTTTAAATAAATTGAAGGCTAACTACGCAGCAATGTAACTGAACAAGTTAGTGCGGTTTAATGCACATGCATAGGGTGTCAAAAGTTCAGATGTCAGATTGGCTACCCTGTATGCCAATCAAAAGACAAATGTCTTTTTAATGTCATGCGATCTACCCACAATTCCTTCACGATCGACCAGTAGATCGTGATCAACGTATTGAGCACCCCTGAAATAGGGCAGTAAGTTTTGTCAAAATTGAAGTGTCTAGAAAGGGACATGCCTATTCGAGGACAGGACTAGTGACAAAGAGAACAGCTTGCAAGAGGAGTGCTGATAGAAAAAATCACTCCCCTCTCAGTAACACGACAACATGTCCCTGTTTAAAGTTTTTTGTTGTTGTTGTTCAATTTTTGTAATTATTAGATACAATTCTAGTAATTACAGGGGTTGGCAAAAGTCGGTTTACAGTTGTGAGTACATGAAACGGAGTTTATTCTTGTATTATATTATTATAAGCATAACCTGCATATCTTTTCCTATATGAATAACTGTAAAGCCTATTTCTTCCCACCCTTGTATTTAGATAATCTGGTTTAACCTTATACAAAAATAAAAGAACAATGCGTTCTGGTCTTTTTAATAAACTTGTGAGTTTATCTGAGTACCTTTGGTCCCAGTTATTTAAGTTAATTTAGACCCTGCTTTTCTTGGATTTGGCTAAAGATATAGTACAATATCTGTAAAATATCTGGTCAATCATTTCTATGCAGGAAACTCTGTAAATACTTTAATTCAGGGTGGCAAAAAGAGCACACATATTTCCCTGGTTAATAGTCTCCTTACCACTGATTCGTTTGAGTAAGTTTCTTCTCCCTGTTTGACTTCTTTATCCTATTTATATAATAGAAAATTACAGAATGAGGTAAGAGGCCACAAGCTGGTGACCTATAAACTAAAGTAAGCCAACATATTGTTAGTTTGGTTAAAGCAGTAAGGTTTTCCTTTTATTTCATCTGGATTTAATGACTTCTAATGCCTTTAGGTAGGGCATGCGCACTCATGAGGACCCCCACCTCATCCCAACCACTGAGTTATGTCTAGAGTCTATGTTTTTATTCCTATCCAGGTCCTAAAACCATTTAAATTTGTGACTCTAGGGTTAGACATTTTGTTAAATTTCTTTAGACTTCTGAAGTTGTAATTCATAAATCTTCTTGAGAGAATTTGTAAAAAATTCTTTTCAAATCCCAATTAGTAAAGAGATAGGATGAAAGGTAATTCATATGTGGTCAGGACCACAAGGTATCAGGATATCTCTGTACACTATCTCCTTTAGTTCTCAATGCACCCCAGTGAGAAACATAATTATAATACCCCAGTGAGGAACATAATTATAATACCCCAGTGAGGAACATAATATAATATAAAAGTTTTACAGGTGACAAAACAGGTGTAGAGAAGTTAACATCTTCCCCATGATCAGAAACCTTATTAATTGTGGGAATTAGGTTCAAACACAGATGAAAACTTCCCTATACTCTAATTCCCCTAATTGGGCAGAAACTTTCCGCAAAGATCTCTTAAATAATGAAGCTTTACAAAGAATCTTGAAACCTTGTCAAAATTAGATATACAAAAGATGTCAGATGTCCAAATATTTCAAAATATTTTTCGTTCACATTGCTTTCTTTGACTAGGGGGAAATCGCCTTCATGCTGTGCTTGAGAACGTAGTTGACTGCCAAAAGAGCTCCACCAAATTTTAGAATAATTACTATTAGAGAAAATTTGGCTTGAATTTGCACATTGATGTAACTTTGGAAAATATGTCACAAATCACTCAAATAAGAAAAGTAGCAAGATTTTATTTCTATTACATAATTTTTTGCTTTGTGACAGAACACTAGCTCTCTTGTAAAACTGCATTGTCTAAAGCAACACTAAAACTCCATGTTCCTTAATCTGGAAATAGTACAACTTGATTTATCCAGAAAGTCAACCTGACATAAAAGAGTTCTGGTAAAGAGAAGTTTAGTTATGTCTGAATAAAAGAAGACTGAGTATGAATAAGATCCTTAATTGAACAGAAAAGTTTTAGTTGTGCTGTATTTTCTTGAGAGTTTTGTGAAACCTAAGTTTGCCATAGGGAATATAATTAGCAATATATATATTTTTTTTTTTTTTTTTTGTGCCTTGACCGGGCAAGCCCAGGGTTTTGAACCGGCAACCTCAGCATTCCAGGTCGACACTTTATCCACTGTGCCACCACAGGTCAGGCTTTAATTTTTTTAATTAATTTATTTATTTATTCATTTTAGAGAGGAGACACAGAGTGAGAGAGAGAGATAGAGAAAGAGAGAAAGGGGGGAGGAGCTGGAAGCATCAACTCCCATATGTGCCTTGACCAGACCAGTGCAGGGTTTTGAACTGGCAACCTCAGTATTCCCAGGTCGACGCTTTATCCACTGCGCCACCACAGGTCAGGCTAATTAGCAATATTGTAATAACTATCCATAGTGCCAGATGGGCGGTCAGATCACCAGAAGGAACACCTTGTAACCTATATAAATGTTTATCTGCTGTGCCGCACACTTGAAACTAACACAAAATAGTGTTAATGCAAACTGTAATCAAAACAATAAAATAAGGAAAAAAAAAGAGATACAGTTTTGACAACAAAGGCCGAAAATCCCCCTCAATGTTTCCCCCATTAACTCTTTTCTGGACAGGTGCACATGAAGTTAACAACAATTTGAATTCAGTTCAACTTAATTTTCTATTAAATTCATTTTTTTTTAAAAAAAGGTAAATATTGCTTTTTAATACAAATGATGGAACAACCAAGCAACAGTGGTGCTAAAATTAGAGCCATTTAACTTTTTTTTTTAAATAATATGGAGGTGATTATAGGACATAGATAATATGAAATGATAATACAGGACAAAACTAGAAATCCCAACATAGTTGAATAAGCATACTTTATGGATATATAGAGGTAAATCATCAGAATAGCTGAAAAAATAGGAAAAGATTGACCTTGAAGAATAGTATATAGCGTGTTGTTTTGTGGTATAACAGGTTGTTGCTATCTTTTGTGTAAACCTTGCAATAAATACTATCTTTTAAAATTAAGTACAAATATTAATAAAAATAAAGTTTTAATTTATATTTTAAAAAATAAGTCTGCTAATATAAACAGAAACTTTGTGTTTAGGAAGATATCTATGTTATATTAATCACTAAATTTACTTACAATGAACATGGTGAAGAAGAAATGTGCTGAACAAGATGTCATTTTCTTTTATAAATTTAAAATATTTCTTTTTAATTTACTGTGTTGACATGGTTTCAAGTGTCCCAATCACAATAACACCCTCTGCCACTGTATTGTGCCTCCCCATGCCCCATGCAGAGTCACTTTGACCGCTGTTTTACTCCCTTTGCCCTCCTCTCCTACCTCCAATAACCTTTGTACTCTGGCTATTGCTATCCTGTTTTCAGTATCTATGAGTTACGTGTATATAATTTGGCTAATCCATTCACCTTCTTTGGTCTTGTTCTCTCTTCCCCCTTTCCTCTGACAGCTATCCATCTATTCCCTATGACTCTACCTCTGTTTCTATTTTATTCCTCAGGTTATTCTGTTCATAATATTTCACATAAAAGTGAGATCATGTGGTATTTGTTTTCCTTTGCTTGATTTATTTCATGTAGCATAATAATCTCCAGGTCCACCTGGGCTGTCACAAAATGTAAGGTTTACTTTATTTTCTTTTTTATGGCAGAGTTGCATCCCATTTTGTAAATGTACCATTTTTAATGTTTTAGGTAACTCTATACTATACTCTGCTTTCTTTTCTTTCTTTCTTTTTTTTTTTTACAGGGATAATGAGAGGGATAGATAGGGACAGACAGACAGGAATGGAGAGAGATGAGAAGCATCAATCATTAGTTTTTCGTTGCCGTTGCGACACCATAGTTGTTCATTGATTGCTTTCTCACATGTGCCTTGACCGCGGGCCTTCAGCAGACTGAGTCACCCCTTGCTGGAGCCAGCGACCTTGGGTGCAAGCTGGCGAGCTTTTGCTCACGCCAGATGGGCCCCCATTCAACCTGACAACCTCGGGGTCTCAGACCTGAGTCTTCCATGTCCCAGTCTGATGCTCTATCCACTGCGCCACTGCCTGGTCAGGCTATATTGCTTTCTACAGTAACTTCAACAATCTGCACTTCTAACAACAGCACAGGAGAGTTCCCTTTTCTCTAAACACTCGCAAAACATTTGTTTGTAAATTTATTGATGATAGCCATTCTGACAGGTGTGAGGAGATATCTCATTGTGATTTTAATTTGAATTTCTGTAATGATTAGTGATATTGAGCATATTTTGATATGCCTTTTGACTATCTGTATGTCCTCTTTGGAGAAGTACCTAATCAGGCACTTTGCCCATTTTTTTACGATTGTTTACCTTCCTGGTATTGAGTTTTATAAGTTCTATATAATTTTTTTGTTATTAACCTCTTATCAGATGTATCAGCAAATATGTCATCTCATTAGTGGTTTCTCTTTATATTTTGTTAATGGTGTGTTTTGCTGTGCAAGAGCTTTTTAGTTTGATATAGTCCCATTTGTTTATTTTACCTTTTATTTCACTTGCCTGAGGAGATATATTGGCATAATATTGCGTTGAGAGATGTCTGAGAATCTACTGCCTAAATTTTCCTTCAAAATCTTTATAGTTTCATAATTTACATTTAAATATTTAATCTATATTAAGTTTATTTTGTTGAATGCTGTAAATTGGTGGTCTAGTTTCATTGTTTTGCATGTACTTGTCCAATTTTTCCAACACTATTTATTAAAGAAACTGTGTTTACTCCAATCTATTCTCTTGCTTCCTTTGTCAAATATTAATTGACCATAAAGGCATGGATTTATTTCTGGGTTCTCTGTTCTGTTCCATTGATCTGTATGCCTGTTTTTATAACAGTACCAAGCTGTTTGATTACAATGGCCTTGTAGAATAGCTTGATATCAGGAAGTGTGATACCTCCCACTTTATTCTTTTTTTTTTTTACAGGGACAGAGAGAGAGTCCCTCTTTATTCTTTTTCCTTTTTAAAGGGACAGAGAGAGAGTCAGAGAGAGGGATAAATAGGGACAGACAGAAAGGAATGGAGAGAGGTGAGAAGCATCAATCATTAGTTTTTTGTTGCCGTTGCGACACCTTAGTTGTTCATTGATTGCTTTCTCACATGTGCCTTGACTGCGGGCATTCAGCAGACCAAGCAACCCCTTGCTGGAGCCAGGGACCTTGGGTCCAAGCTGGTGAGCTTTTGCTCAAGCCAGATGGGCCCACGCTCAAGCTGGTGATCTTGGGGTCTTGAACCTAGGTCTTCCACATCTCAGTCCAATGCTCTATCCATTGCGCCACCACCTGGTCAGGCTATTCTTTATTTTTAAGATGCTGAGGCTATTCAAGTTCTCTTTTGGTTCCATGTAAATTTCTGGAATATTTACTTTAGATCTGTAAAGTATGACATAGTATTTTAATAGTAATTTTATGAAATCTATAAATTGCTTTTTGTAGTATGGACATTTTAATTATGTTAATTCTTCCTATCCATGAACATGCTATATGCTTCCACTTGTTTGTATCTTCCTTGATTTTTTTTTCAATGTCTTATAATTTTCTGAGTATAATTCTTTTTTTCTTCCTTGGTTTAATCTATTTCGAGGTACTTTATTTTGTTGTTGTTACAATAGTGAGTGGAATTATTTCTTTAATTTCTGTTTCTGACAGTTCATTATTGGTGTATATAAATGCCACTGACTCCTGAATATTAATTTTATGTCTTGCCACTTTGCCAAGTTTATTTATCAAGCCTAGTAGATTTTTAGTTGAGACATTCAGGTTTTCTATGTATACTAACATGCATCAGCAAATAATGACTGCTTTACTTCTTCTTTTCCAATTTGAGTGTCTTTTATTTCTTCTTGTCTGATTGCTGTGGCTAAGACTTCCAGTACTATGTTGAGTAAGAGTGCTGAAAGGAGACACTCCTGTCTTGTCCTTGATTTTAAAGGGATTGCTTTTAATTTTTGCCCATTTAGTATGATGTTGGTGTTGGTTTGTCATAGATGGCCTTTATTATTTTGAAGTATGTTCCGTGTAGTCTCACTTTGTTAAGAGTTTTGATCATAAATGGGTAATAGTTTTTATCAAATGCTTTTTCTACATATATTGATATGATCATGTGATTTTCATCCTTCATTTTGTTTATGTGATGAATCATATTCATTGATTTGCAAATATTGTACCAATCTAGCCTTCCCAGAATAAATACCACTTGATGATGATGTATGTATGATCTTTTAGTGTATTCATAGATCTGGTTTGCTAATATTTTGTTGGCAATTTTATCATCTAATTTCATCAGAAATATTGGTCTATAGTTTTCTTTCTTTGTAGTGTCTTTACCTGGTTTTGGAATTAGGATAATGCTTGTCTCATAAAATGAGCATAGAAATCTTTCTTTCACTTGAATGTTTTGCCATTACTTAAGAAGAATAGGTGTTAGTTCTATGAATGATTGGTAAAATTAACCTGTGAAATAATCTGCTCTTGGACTTTTGTTTACTGTGAGTTCTTTTGAGAACTGTTTTAATATCCTTTGTTGTAATTGTTCTGCTCAGATTTTCTGATTCTTTCAGATTCAGTTTTGGGAGATTGTATATTTTTAGAAATTTAACCATTCCACCCAGGTTTTCCAACTTTTTGGCATATAGTTCTTCGTAGTATTTTCATACGATCCATTGTATTTCTGTGATGTCAGTTGTTACTTCTCCACTTTCATTTCTAATTTTATTTATTTGGGTCTTCTCTCTTATTTTCTTGATGAGTCTAATTAAAGGTTTTTTAAGCTTGTTTACCTTTTCAAAGAACCAGCTCTTATTTTCAATAATTTTTCATATTGTTTTTTAGCCTTTATTTTATTTATTTCTGGTCTGATTTTTATTTCCTTCCTTTTACTTCCTGTGGGTTGTGTTTGTTGTTCTTTTTCTAGTTCTTTTAGGTGCAGGTTAGACTGTTTATTTGAACTTTTCTTGATGATTACGGTATGCCCATAATGCTACAAAATTCCCTCTCAGGACTGCTTTTGCTGTGTCCCATAGATATTGAGTTGTTGTATGTTCATTGTCATTTGTTTCAAGGAAATTTTTTATTTCTTCCTTGATCTCATTTTTGACACATTCTTTATTTAATAACATGCTATTTCACCTCCAAGTGTTTGAATGTTTTTCAGTTTTTCTATTCTAATTAATATCTAGCCTCATGCCAGCCATTGTGGTCAGAGAAGATGTTTGATATAATTTTTTTTTTTTTTACATTCGGACAGAGAGAGAGAGAGTCAGACAGAAGGATAGATAGGAACAGACCGACAGGAACGGAGAGAGGTGAGAAGCATCAATCATTAGTTTTTCATTGCCATTATGACACCATAGTTGTTCATTGATTGCTTTCTCACATGTGCCTTGACCGTGGGCCTTCAGCAGACCGAGCTACCCCTTGCTGGAGCCAGTGACCTTGGGTCCAAGTTGGAGAGCTTTGCTCAAGCCAGATGGGCCCGTGCTCAAGCTGGCGAGCTCGGGATCTTGAACCTGGCTTCTGCATCTCAGTCTGACACTCTATCCACTGCGCCACCGCCTGGTCAAGCGCTTGATATAACTTTAATCTTCTTAAAGTTATTGAGTCTTGTTTTGTGTCCTATCATGTGATCTATCCTAGAAAATGTACCTTGAGCACTTGAAATAAATGTATATTCTGCTTTTTGGTAAAATATTCTGAAGGTTTCAATTAAATCCAGTGTGTCATTCAAGGCCACTATTTTCTTGTTGATTTTCTGTTTGGAGGGTCTATCCATTGATGCTAATGGGGTATTAAAATCCTTCACTATTATTGTATTGCTGTCGATCTTGTCCTTTATGTCCATCAAAATCTGCTTTATATATTTAGGTGCCTCTATATCTGGTGCGTAAATATTTACAATGGTTATATCCAGAGGCAGATTAAGGTTGATTGAGGCCCCAGGTGCAGAAGAAAATATTGGCCACTTGTCATTAGAAAAAAGTGTAAAATTGGGGTTTTACAGGGCCCTTCAGAAGTTGGGGCCCAGAGCGTGTGCCTGCCATTAAATCTGCCTCTGATTCTTTCTTCATATTGGTTTGCTCCCTTTATTATTATGTAGTGAGCTTCTTTGTCCCTTACTAAAACCGTTTTTTAAAGACTACTACACCCCCAGGTTTTTGTTATTTTTTTTTTCATTTGCACAGAATATATATTTTCATCTCTTCACTTTCAGTCTATGTGTATCTTTTGCTTTGAAGTGGTTTTCTTGTAGACAGAATATATATATATATATATATATATATATATATATATATATATATATATATATGGGTCTTGTTTTCTTATCTGTGCAGCTACCTTATGTCTTTAGATTGGAACATTTAATCCTTTTACATTAAAGGTTATTTTTTATATGTACTTATTTATTTATTACCATTTTATTCACTAAACCTATAATCCTCTTTCTCTTAAATTCTTTTTTCCTTTCCTCAATTTATAACAGGCTCCTTAACATTTCTTGCAGTACTGGTTTGGTAGTAATGAACTCCTTGAGCTTTTTATTTTGTCTGGGAAGGTCTTTATTTCTATTTCAATATTAAATAATAGTTGTGCTGGATAGAGTAGTCTTGACTGTAATATTTTGCATCACTTTGAATATTCCTTTTCAATCCCTTCTGGTCTGAAGTGTTTCTGTTGAGAAATCAGATGTCAGTCTTATGGGGGCTCCTTTGTAGGTACTTAATTGCTTTTCTTTTGCAGCCTTTAGTATTCATTTTTTGCTCTTATTTTTGCTTTTAAATATGTGTCTTTCCATGGGCCTTTTTGGTTCATTTCTATGGAATTCTCTGTGCTTTTTGAACTTGTGTGACTTTTTTCCTTTATCAATTTAGGAAAGTTTTCAGCTGTGGTTTCTTCAGACAAGTTTTCTACCCTTGTTTATTCTCTTCTTCAGAAACTCCTATAATGCAGATATTGTTTCCCTTCATATGCCACAGAGGTCTCTTAAAGTTTCTGCAGCATGTTTGAGCCTCTTTCTTTTTTTATGCTCTGCTTCTATTTGCTGATTTGATCCTCCACTTCATTCAGCTTGCTGTTGATTCCTTCTTGTGCAGTCTTTATTTAAGATATTGTATTTGTCATTTCTGACTGATTTTTTATAATTTTAATGTCCTTTTTAATGCTTGCTATCTCTTTAAGTTCTCATTGTGATTATCCATTCTTACTCAAAGATTCTTAAGCACCCAAATGACCATTATTTTAAACTCTGTGTATGGTAGTTTGGTTACTTTTATTTAATTCCTTTTCTGGGGATTTCTCTTGTTGATTCATTTGGGTCATATTTCTTTGTCTTTCCATTTTGTCCATGTATTAGCTAGCTCTTCTATAACTTCTAAATTTGATGTGACATCTTTATGAAAATGATGTGCTTAGTGGTACTAACCTCCAAGCCACCTGGGCTCCTTGCTCTAGTAATGTTTCTTGAGGATTATATTTAACCTCTTGTTGTATGTGAGTTTTGAATGGTAGTTTATGGCAGCTAAAGTCATGATGACAACATCAGTGAGACTCCCTATGTTAGGGGTCTCTTGATTAGGAGGAGCTCAATATGGGGACAGTGGTCCCTACTCCAGGGCCTTATTTTCAGCTAGTGCTGAATATTCCAATTCTATTTCTCCCCAGTGGGGTGAACAACCTGTTCAGGGTCAGTGGGGCTGGTTAACAGTCCCCTCTGGACAAGTTCTTTCATCTGGGAAGCCCCTGGTCTCATGGAGAAATATTGAAAGAATCTTCCACTGGGGCTAATTGTGACCTCCCAGAAAGTGGCCAAGCCCTTTGACCAGTCCCAACATTAGGCTCCAAGGAACTCAAATTTAAATTTCTGTGCTCGTAGCCTCTCTTTCTCCCCCCTCTGGATTTAAGCCAGATGGGGCAGGATATCTGGGACATGGCCCAGCTAATAGCAAAGCTCTACCTTATTCTATGTATGTGAACTGCTGTGAAATTGTTGACCACAGAAAGCAGAATTTGCTTCAGCTGAGTTTGGCACCTGACTTGCTTTTCTTTTGGATATGCTGCTAGTAAGAGTAGTTGGGTCTTACTCCAATGTTCTCTGTAACTGGCCACTGGATGTGTTGGTTCTGGTCCTTTTAGGAGGAAACCTAGTGCAAACTAGTGTAAGACACTGCCTGTGGCTGGCCTTCAGCAACCTTTTCAGAGCTTTAAGCAATCCAGAGATTGCTGGACTTAGGTACACATAGGCAGACCAAGCTGCACACCTAGACTAAATTAAACCAGCCCTGGGCCTGAGGGCAAGTAGCAAAAGGCCCAAGGTTCTCTGAGAGCTGCCTCATGCTGCTTCTGTCTACTGACTTCCTTTGGAGCTCAGACCCTGACAAAAACCTCTAGCAGTCTAGAAGCTCGGGTAATTCTGATTATAAAAGGTGGTGGGTATGGCCACAAGTGTCAATCTGTCTTGAGTTTTTCACCAACCTTGTTAGGGTGTGGCCACTAGGAGTCCATTGAACGTGATCTATCAAACTCAAAAATTTGATCTGTCCACAGTATGGAAAATTTCTACCAAGTTTCTTGTGATGAAGAAACACCAGTCATGTTCTCAGAAATTTGGGCGGGGAGGGCTATGGACTCAATGCCAGACAACTGAATCACTGTCACCCACTGAGTCTTTTCAGCCCCTTGCTTCCTGGCCATGGCTGCTTACTTTTCAGCAATGTCCAATCTCCATAGGGTGGGGCAAGAAAGATTCTTATGAGTGGGTAATTGCTTTTCCCTATGCTGCTGCCACATAGAGAAAGATGGTGACAGCGATATTTGAGAATAATTCAGTGCAGAGGCTTCAGTGTTTCTCCCCCACTGCATCTCTACCTGAGTCCACCAATTTAAACCTTTCCTTACACATCTTTAGTCCTTGAAGCCCTCCCTCTGCTGAAACCAAGCGTAAGTGGTTGTGAATGAGATTTTCTGCATTGGACCTTTAAAAGGGTGACTACATCTCTGAGATCTCCTGTCAATTGCCTCTTTTCACCACCAAATGCTATGCAATCACCTCTTCTAGGCTTTGGGACTCTAGGTTTGTGTGCCTGGCCTGAGGCTTAGGACCCTCAATTCTCAGGGGAAAATCTTCTAGTGGCTGCTTGCTCTTGGAGCAGCCCTTTTTGCATCACTCCCCTCTTCCTACCAGTCTTTATGTGGCTTCTTCTATGAATCCTTGATTATAGCCTCCTCTCCTTCTAGTCTTGAGTTGGCTTTTTAGGATAATTGTTCTTAAATTTAGTTATAACTCCAGTTTGGTGTTGAGAGGAGATGAGTGGAACATCCATGCACCTATTTCATTGCCATTTAGGAATCCAAGGTGTTTATTTTTAAATGAAGAAAAAAAGAAAAGTTGGTACATTAAAAATAAATAACTAAACAAATAAATAAAGTAAAAGAGTGTTTATCTGGGGTACTTTTTTGTAATTTTATTTATTTATTTATTTTTACTGATTTCAATTTATTGTGTTTATTAGATTCTAATGTCTCCCTGAATGCATCTTCTCTCCTCTGTGTTCCCCTCAACAACCCCATTGTCTCCTCCCCCCCAACGCCCTCCCCCAGGATTTGCTTTTCTGCTCTTTATAATGCTGTGTTATGTGTATATAATTTCACCAATCTCTTTCCTTTCTCTAACCCCATCCTATTATCCCCTTTACCTCTGTCTGTTTTCCCTCTGGTCCCTTTTATCCCACCTCTGTCTCTATTCCGTTCCTCAGTTTACATTTTTCATTGGTTCATCAAATGAGTGAGGTCATAAGATATAAGACATTTTCTTTTCTGCCTGGCTTATTTCAGTTAACATAATAGTTTCCAAGTCCATCTATGTTGTCGCAAAAGGTAAGATTTCCTTTTTTTTCTTGGCCCCATAGTATTCCATTGTGTATATGTACCACCCCTTTTTAATCCACTTGTCCACTGATGGACACTTGGGCTGTTTCCACATCTTCACTATTATAAACAATTACGTCATAAACATGGGGATGCATTTCTTCTTTTGAATCATTGATGTGGTGTTCTTGGGATATATTCCTAAGAGTGGAATGGCTGGGTCAAAAGGTAGTTCCATTTTTAATTTTTTGAAGAATCTCCATACTGTTTTCCACAGTGGCTGCACCCGTCTGCATTCTCACCAGCAATGCAGGAGGGTTACTTTTTCTCTACATCCTTATTATGTGTTGTTTTGTTAATAAGTGCCATTGTGACTGGTGTGAGGTAATAATCTCATTGTGGTTTTAATTTGCATTCCTGTAATGATAGTGATGTTAAACATTTTTTTTTCATCTGCTTATTGGCCATCTGTATGTCTTCTTTGGAGAAGTGTCTATTCATTTCTTTTGTTCATTTTTTGATTGGATTGTTTATCTTTCTGGTGTTGAGATTTACAAGTTATTTATAAATTTTAGTTATTAACTCCTTATCAGACATATTGGTGAATATGTTCTCCCATTGTGTGGGTTGTCTTTTTATTTTGTTCATATTGTCTTTAGCTGTGCAAAAGCTTTTTAATTTGATATAGTTCCATTTGTTCATCCTGTCCTTTAATTCACATGCCCATGGAGATAAATCAGCAAATATATTGCTGTGAGAGATGTTGGAGAGCTTACTGCCTATGTTTTCTCTTTACAATTAACCAACATTCACTTGACTTGACCAAATAATAGAATTAATATTTTTTAATTTTTTTTACTTAAACAATGCTGAATTGAAAAAAATTATTTAGAAAGTTAAATTTAACAGAGTGACATTGATCAATAAGAGTACATAGGTTTCAGGTAAAATTTTCTATAGCATTTGAACTGTTGGTTATGTTGTATAGCAATCACTCAAAATAAAATCATTATCCATCATCTTATATTTGCTAAAATTTTTTGATAGATAATTTCTGCTGGTGCAATGAAAATGATCATAGGCATATTAAAGCAATTACATTGCTGAATTTCATTTTCTGAGTGGATCTTAGGGTGGGAAGAGGAGTATAGAAATTCTTGCCCTTTTCAAATAATTCACAAATGTGCTAATTATATGTCAGATATGAAAGTTGAGGCATTATGACCTTCAAGCCAACAAAAGACCTTTTCAAGTAAGTCATTTCTTTGCACATTAATTAAGTGAACAATGCCCTTATACAGTTAAATAATATATGGCTGTTATTTCTTTATATGTAAATGGAAACCAAGGATTTGTTTTACTGTTGACATATTAAGTGACATGCTATTAAAAACGAAAGCTATGAATCCATTTTCATAACATTTTGTGGTATTCTTCAACTAGTGATCCAAATATATATTGGTTACTCTCACTGAATGCAGTTAATGTGTGGTTTCTCTGCAAAAAAATATATTTTGGATATGAGCAGTAAAAACATATATAATAATGAACAGAGACCTTAGGTATGTTAGAAAAATGTTTGTTAGTAAAGCAAATTCTTTGCAGAAATTGAGACAATGAAGTATTTTGTAGCTCTGGGCAACACTGCCTCTGTACACAAATACTCACCTGCTATGAAAAAGAATGTTGAATAAACGACATTTCAAAAAAAAAAACTGAAAAGAATCTGATGCTGTTTTTTATGGCTCTTTCATGGTATAAAGAAAGTATTTGTAAATATTGGACTTAGGTAATGAACATAAAATTAATTTTTTTGAATGAGCATCCACTTCACTGGAAGAGAGTTAGTTT
The DNA here is from genome assembly GCA_037038555.1 of Rhynchonycteris naso. Taxonomy (NCBI): domain Eukaryota; kingdom Metazoa; phylum Chordata; class Mammalia; order Chiroptera; family Emballonuridae; genus Rhynchonycteris; species Rhynchonycteris naso. The sequence continues at coordinate 62,647,426 of CM073001.1, read as the reverse complement.
CTAAAGCAATCATGTATAAAAGAATTTGAGTGTCACTAATGCTTGAATCAAATAAACTGCTGGAATGTCAAACAGTGCCCCATGAAGTTGTAGTAAAAAATTAAGAGCAGGAAGAAGAATTTAATTATCTTGTATTTGTCCAGATGTGTAGTATATTTGATGCTGAATAAAACATGAATAAAGACACACTCATTCTTAATGCAACTTAAGTAGGATGCTAAAGCTCTGGGAAATAATAAACCAATTACAAACTCAAAATAAATCATAATCATATGAGATGCTAAGAACTTATTATCATTCAATTCACAGATAATTTTTTTCAGTTCCATAGGAAACCATAATAGTTAGCATCTTATTATGCATTAGATGTTGATACCAAGAAACTGTATAGAGTTCACTGATTCACTCAATAGTTGTCCGTATTGTTTTAAACAATTTATTATTATTATTATTGGTTTTACAGTGTTGGGGAGAGTGAGAAGTATCAACTCATAGTTGCTTCACTTTAGTTGTTCATTGATTGTTTGTTGGTTGTCATATGCACCTTGATCAGGCCGGGTTTCAAACCAGCGACCTCAGCATTCCAGCTCAATGCTCTATCCACTGCACCACCACAAGCCACGCCTGTTTTAAACAATTTTATAGGGCCTTTTTTTGTTATTTACTTTAACAGATTATTTGAATACTTTTTTTTTTTAATTGGGTGAAAAGAGACAAAGAGACAGACTCTCACATGTACCCTGGCCGGGATCCATCTGGCACCAATGTTATAAACAATTGAATTACTGGCTGTGAGAGGGGAAGAGAGAAAGGGAAGAGAAAGAGAAAGAGAAGGAGTTGGTCACTTCTCCTATATGCCCTGACAGGGGATCAAACCTGGAACTTCCACATGCTGAGCTGACACTCTATCCACTGAGCCAACCAGTCAGGGCCTTTAATACTTTCATAAAACAGATACCCACTGACATCTATAAGAATGTTATTTGTTACTGAGACTTTCAATGTATGTGCATGTATGCTTATTTGTCTAGGTTGACAAATGTTGCTAATTTCTTTGATAATCTGAAATAATTTTCACTATTTTGAATTGTATTTAAGGTGGCAAATCTTGCTTGTTCCATGTCAACAAATGAAGATGGAATTAAAATAGTCAAAACTGCAGCCAGTCACTTGGAAACTCTGTGTCCACAGGTATGATGATTGAATTACTCTTTCATTAAATGAACTATAAAAATTACATACAATGCTTCAGACTTTTATACATGGAAAGACATTTAAATATTTATTTTAAACACAGAACAGAACTCATTCTAACTTCAGAGTTTATTCTTTACTTAGCAACTAGTTCTTTACTTAGCATATGGTTCTTGTAATGTTTCCTAAGAACCCATATTATATAATCATGTAAGAGCAAGGTATAGTTTGAAATCAAAGTAGTGCTTTGTCTAATATTGTTTTTAATTTTTAGTCATTATTTATTTTGAAACCTCAAATAGAATGAAAGAAATGTCATTTTTACTATATATATATATATATATATATATATATATATATATATATATATATATATATCATCAACAACACAGGTTTGAAAAAAGCCAAGAAATGTTTTCTTGTTTGCAATTCAGAAGTTTTGAAATCTGAAGAGCAACACAATTTTAGGGAATTGTTTCAATAATCTAGAACAGTGGTTCTTAACCTTTTTTGAGGTACCGAACCCACCAGTTTCATATGCGCATTCACCAAACCCTTCTTTAGTGATAAATAAAATATAATTTTTTTTCCAAATTCAAGACATAGGTATATGTTTTTTTAGTGATGCACAAAATGAGCCGTGCATAAACATCACCTTGCTCAAAGAACAAAACCAACAAAGTGCATGAAGTCACAACAAATTACGGTATTACTTAATTCTGGCCTCAACGGCAAAGGCTTCTCCGAACCCCTGAGACGACTCATTGAACCCCTAGGGTTTGATAGAACCCAGGTTAAGAACCACTGATCTAGAAGCAGGGATCATGATACACAGAAAGACAACCTTAATCACTTTGCCTTAGAATAAGCAGGAAATAATATGGATAATTACTTCCTAATAAAAATCACACATGTTGTAAGGTTGTTAAATATGATAGTGATTAGGGAATTCAAGTCTTTGGACATCTGCAAAGATTCTTCATTTACTATAAGTAGAGTATGTGTTAATATCTTGATTTACCTTGCTGACGATTTTATTTCGAAGAATACTGAGGAAATGTGTAGTAAGGAAGATTGATTCTTTGGAGTTAATATTGATTAACAAGTGAAAAGCATCTGGAGAAATAAAATCTAAAGGGTCTGCAACTGAAATCTCACAACTGATGTCAGTTTTTCATGGGCTCCTACAGAGAACAGAATACTGCAATGAAATCTCTGAAGTGATTCAATTGCTTATATGGCCCTGAACATGACCTGAGAGTTCTCATTTCTCCACTTTGTGCCTGACGCTTGATGTTGTTATTCTTCAAAATGCCTTTTTAAATCTGAAGTATTAAATGAATATTAGTGGGTTAACTTTATAATTCTTTGATTAAAATGGGAACATTTTTTTCAACTGTTTATTAACCATTAGGCATTCTAATACTGTGAATTGCCTAAACCTATTGCCAATTTTTAGTTTAGTTTTATTATATTTTTAATTTCATTGAGTTTGTTAAATTTGTTAAATTTCTATTTATTTATTTGTTTTTAAGTAAGAAGGTGAGAGGCAGTGAGGTACAGACAGATTCCCACATGCACCCCAACCGAGATCTACTTAGCAAGTCTCCTACGAGGTGATGCTCTGCCCATGTGGAGCCACTGTTCAATTGCTCAGCAACAGAGTTATTTTAGCACCTGAAGCAAGTCCATGGAGCCATCCTCAGTGCCAGGGACCAACTTGATCAAACTATTTGAGCCAAGGCTGCAAAAGGGGAGAGAGAGAGAAAGGGAAGAGCTGTAGAAGCAGATGGGCACTTCTCCTGTGTGCCCTGACTGGGAATCGAACCCAGAACTTTTATATACTAGGCCAACACTCTATTCCTGAACCAACTGATCAGGTCCAGGTTTGTTAAAAATATCTTCTGTTATATATGTCTTTTCTTTTAGCTTTAAAGATAATATTTCAGCCATAAAGAATTTTAGAACTTTAGTGAAAATATATGATCCACCTTTAATTCTTTTAATAGATATTTACTGAGAAACTACCCTGAGCCACATATCCATTGGTTTGTACCTTGTTAAGAAATTCTTTCAACAACAACAACAAAAATTAGGTATTTTTTAAAAAGATTAAAACATGTAAATCTTTATTTTATTTGAAATTTAGTTTTATATATAACCTGATGTGCCGATTTATTTAATTTTATTTTTTCACAGTGTTAACTATTGGGTCATGACTATGTATTATCAAGTTGATCTTTTCCAAATTAATGTAAAATGCTACCATTGTTACACATATCCACATTCACACTTTGTAAATTTTTCATTGATTTATATATATTTGCATACATATATTTATGTGTTATACACATATATAATATATGCACTCATATACACATTTTATGTAATGCATTATACACATATATTAAATGTGTGTAATATTTTGCTACTATTCCACATGTAAATATAAATATATTTGGAAATTGAAGTATATTTTAAATACATGCCTTTTTGGGGTCTCTTTCTGTTCCTCTGGTCTGTTTCTTTATCCCTGCAATGCTATTGCAATGTTTTAATTATGGTTTTATACTAAATCTTATTATATTTTAGGCAAATTGGCTCACATTGTTGTTGTTGGTTTTTAAAGTATTGTTTTTCTTATTTTGCTCTTTTTAAAAAAAAATTCAGTGAGAAGATGGAAGGCAGAGAGACAGACTCCCTCATGTGACCCAACCAGGATCCACCCAGAAAACCCACTACAGGGTAATGCTCTGCCCATCTGGGGTGTTGCTCCATTGCTCAGAAACCGAGCTCTTCTTAGAGCCTGAGACAGAGGCCATGGAGCTATCCTCAGTGCCTAGGGGCCAACTGGCTTCAATTGAGCCATGGCTGCAGGAGGGTAAGGGAGAGAGGGAGAGGGAGAGAGAGAGAGAGAGAGAGAGAACAGTGAGTGGAGGAGGAATGGAGAAATGGAGAAGCAGATGGGCACTTCTCCTGTGTTCCCTGATCAAAAATCAGTCCCAAAACATTCACATGCCAGGCTGATGTTCTACTACAGAACCTAGCAGCCAAGGTCTATTTTACCCTTTCAGGTAACTTTTAGTACCAATTTGTCAAGTTTCATTAAAATACATGTTAGAATGCTTATTAAAATTCTTTAAATTTTAGATTATCTTAGATATTCAGTATTCTTTAAGATACTGAATTTTTTTTATTAATAAACATGTTTTATGTATCTCCATAATCATATTCCTTTTTTATGTGCTTTAGAGACTCCTTAGTGTTTTATTATTTTTTACAATAAATTCTATGGCTGCATGCTGATGGCTTCTCATTTTTTCTCTCTAGGCTAACCCTCTTCCCTAATGACCAGACTTAAATATCTAGTTTTACCCTTGATATTTACACTTTGCTATTTAAAGGACATTTACACTGAAAAAAAAAAAGCTAAAATGGAGCTCTGGTTGTCCCTTCTTCACCACATATGCTACTTCTTCAGTCTTACTTATTCAATTAATGGCATGGACATTCATCTAGTTGCTCTGGGAAAACACTGGGAGATTTTCCTTTCTTTATCCAGTAAATTTTTATTGAGCATATAGCCTATGATAGGCACTGTTTATGCATCTGGGGAAAAATTGTGAAGAAAACAAACTTTGCTCTTGTGAAGTTTATATTCTAATGATATTTAGAGGTTTTTTTCTTCTGTTTAATCTGTTAACAAGTTCTATCAGTTTCACCAAATATATTTATTCTGAATCTATATATTTCTCTTTATCTTGTCCGTCAGCATCTTAGCTATGCCATCATCATTTCTATCCTGGACTACAGAAATATCATCTTATATGGTATTCATGTTTATAGTCCCATTTCTCTAATCTACTTTCTGTATGAAAGCCAAAGTAAATTGTAAAGGTGTTTATCCTAATAATTGCTTTCCTTACCTTTCTACAGTTAAATGCAAAAATTTTTATGGCTCCATGAAACTCTATGGTCTTCTTATTGTCTAACTTCCAGCCCCACCCCATATTATTTTTCTTTTTAATAATTATGGCTCTGCACAATGGCCTTTGTGTTTCTAGAATACAATAAGCTCTTTCTTACCCCAAAAAGTTGGCACTTGGCAGTTTCCCAGTGCTCTTTCCCATATGGCCATGTAGACAGCTCCTGGAATGTTCAGTTTGTGAGGACTCAGCTCAAATATTATCTTCTCAGAGATCAATCTCCTTAAATCACTCCTGCAACTATATCATACTATGTCACCATATTTATTTCTTTTGAGACTTTATCACAACCTGAAATTATATTTTATATTATTTTGTTACATTTTATTGTGTATTTTTATCACTCAAACATAACCTTTATAAAGGCTATATTTTAGTCTTCCTAATTCACTACTTATATCCCCTGCCTGTAGCAGAAATGCAGCATATATCACATGATCAACAAATTTTTAGCTGATGTATAAATAAATGAGAAATATTTTAGAATAATAAACCATTGTATTGATAGAGCACAGTAAGCTTTTAGCAATATCTTGATGATACTTTCTAAACATAGTGTGTCTTTGTGCCCAATCTTGTCTAAACATAGTGTGTCTTCTTTTGGACAACATAAAAAATACAGTATAATTAGCTTCAATTTTAACTAATAAAAAAAATCTTTAAAATGGCTTTCTAATGGATAGTTGTCAAAAAGGATGAAATCTCTTTTGGTGGTATACAATAATCTGCTCTTGACCTAGCTCATTTCAGTGTTTTATTAGTGATTTGGATAAAATGGTAAAATAATGCTGTCAATTTTTTGTAGATTAAAATAACATGATAAAGAAAACATATTAGCCAAAAGAATCCAGTCACAAAGAATTTGGGTATCTTAGAAAATAAACTAAATCTCAATATCCAGATGAAATATAAGAAATTCAATCATTAAACCATATATTCTGAGTACTCTAAAACCCATTGTAAAGATAGAGAATAAATAAATTATGGCTTAGCTAAATTTACCCTCCAAGAAACTTACAGATTTTAGTTGATAGTAATCTCAATGTAAATCGACAGTATGGTATAGCTGTCAGAAAAACTAATATGATTTAAATTTTTTTCGTCAAAGATAAGTTTTAAAACTATTTTCAATCCTCTCTACACTTAAAAATTATTTTAACACTGTATAATTTTTATACAGTGACTTTTTAAATTAGTATGTCTAGAGTATACACCATTGAGTATATGTGTGTGTATGTATATAAACATGTGTGAAAATTCCACTTTTCCAATATATATTGAAATAAAGTATGCACATACATTTAGGTTTATCAATCTCATACCTAGCAATTTGTGACACAGATATTCATGTACATATGCACAACAGTCTATAAGAAAGGTTTTTATGAAGTTTTATCTGTAATGACAAAAGCTAAAGCCACCAAAAGTGGCTTTTGGTAGTAAGTTTGCTCAGTGTATGTTTTGGTAGGGAAAATACCCAAGATAAGTAAAAGAGGCAAATTTCAGATATATACCATATTCCCCATATATAAGATGCACCCTTTTTTGAAAAATTTGGTGTCTAAAATCTGGGTGCATCTTATACAGTGGTTGTAGATTTTTTTTACTTGCATTTCCCACTTTTTGTGCATGTTGTCTTTGCGCTCATTGTTTTGCACTTGTTACCGGTATATTACAGTAGCCTACATTTTGCCATGTTCTACCCAGAAATGGCTCAGAAAATATTTTTGTACATTGCTGAATTCAAGTTAAAAGTGATCCAGTTTGTGAAAGTGAATGGAAATCATGCTGCTAAACATAAGTTTGGTCCTCTTCCTACTGAGAAATAAATCCAAGACTGGCTACAGGAAGAAGAAACCCTACTGAAAATACCACAGGAAAAGGCTATGAGAGGCAAGTCAGCAAAATAGCCTGATTTAGAGAGGGAATTGAAGATATTTATTGAAGAGCAAAGGTCAGTTGTAATTCCTGTGCCCACAAAGATGGTTCAGCATGAGGTAAGAAGAATTGCTGATGTAAAAGAAGTTACTGGTCTCAAAGGAGGACGCAGTTGGTGCTTCAGGATCATGAAACAGAATGAACTAAGCATGCATACATGTACCAGACTTACCCAAAAGGTGCCTGAAAGCTATGAGCAGAATGTCCTTGAATTTCATCATTTTGTCATTCAATGTCAGAAGACACATCAGTTTGAGTTGGGACAGATTGCAAATATGGACAAAGTTCCCCTTCAGTTTGATGTCCCCAGTAACAGAACTGATAATAAGAAAGAAATGAAAACTGTAACTGGGAAGACAAGTGGACATGAAAAGAGCCCTTAAACAGTTGTTCTAGCTTGTTTGGCCAACAGAACCAACTTGCCTCCTATGCTGATTTTCAACCAGAAAACAATGCCAAAAGAAGACATTCCTTGAGTGATTGTCCACATTCATGACAAAGGTTGGATAGATCAAGATGAATGAAGATCTGGTTTGAAAAAGTTTGGAGGAGAACAGGTGGGCTCTTATGCAAACTTTTCCTATAGGTTCTTGATCAGGTCAGGGCACACATAACAAAAAAACACAAAGAAGATTGCTGCAGAGTAAAAAATAAAACTTGCCATCATACCTGAAGTCTTGAAATCCCAGCTCCAACCACTTGATGTCAGCATTAACAAACTATCAAAGCTGCCATGAGAGATGAATGGAGCCAATGGATGAAGTCTTCTGAGGACAATTTGACACCAGCAGGAAGAGTGAAGAAACCAACTATAGTAGAAGTTTGTACCAGGGTACAAAGATCCTGGGATAATATCAAGATTTAGATTGTTGTAAAGTTATTTAAGAAGTGTGGCATTTCAAATACCATAGGTGGAACTGAGAATGAGGCAGTATATGAAAACAGTAATTTGTCATCAGACACAGATGAGGACAAGCTAACAAATGGAAGTTTTGACAGTGATGAGGAGTTGTGTGAATTTTTTTTTTTTTACAGGGACACAGAGAGAGTCAGACAGAGGGATAGATAGGGACAGACAGACAGGAATGAAGAGAGGTGAGAAGCATCAATCATTAGTTTTTCATTGCCATGGCGACACCTTAGTTGTTCATTGATTGCTTTTTCACATGTGCCTTGACCGCGGGCCTGCAGCAGACCGAGCAACTCTTTGCTGGAGTCATCAACCTTGGGTCTAAGCTGGCAAGCTTTTGCTTAAGCCAGATGGGCCCACACTCAAGGTGGCAACCTCGGGGTCTCAAATCTGGGTCCTCTGCATCCCAGTCCGACGCTCTATCCACTGCACCATTGCCTGGTCAGGCAGTTGTGTGAATTTTGTAATGAAAAGAAAAACATACTTCTTTTCCAAATTTCAGGCCCCAAAATTAAAGTGCAACACACACACATGTATTTTTTTGGGGGAAAGCAAAAGGAGATAGAATAAGCCATATGTTTATGTAGCCATGGAAATATTTTTAGAAGGTTCTCATGAGAATTTTAATAATGGTTACTAAGAAATAAGACTGGAGACAAAGAACAAGTGGGAGTACTTTACATTTTGTTTTATTTCTTTTAGGGTTCTTAATTTTATAAATAAACAGGTATTTTATTAATGTCTAGACAAAACCCAACCAATTAAAATAAATTTTTATATTGATTATAGAGTAAATAAAGTTGAGAAAACACAGGTTTATCAGGAAGTGTTTATCGAGTGGCTCATGATTCTTATTTGTTAACTAGGGTTGAATTCACCTGAGTTTTAGTGAATTGGACCATTCTGGTTCTTACTATGCTTAATGGACTACAATAACAATGCTTTGCCCAGTTACAAATGTCACAGTTCAAAACAGAATTGTCAGTTGGAGCATCAGGGTAGAGGATATCTGAAAAAGGACATCTGACATGACTTGAAACTATGTTATATAAAAAATTTATAAAAACAACAAGAAATTTTTAGCCAGAGAAAGGTAAGACCCGAGGAAACATGACCACTGTCATCAAATCTTTAGAGGGCTATGATGTGAAAAAGGCTGAAGCACTCTTAGGGACATAATTACAACCTGTGAGCAGAAGCCAGAAGGATACAAATTTCATCTCAATATAGAATTTATTTTCTAACAGAAATATCCTGGAAGGAAGTGACCTTATTAAGAAAGAAAGATTTGGAATTTCTCAGTGCCACAGACACAAGGACATAAATGCAAATAGATGAAGCTATTGTATAGGTGAGGGGTATTCAACCTTTTTATATCTACCGCCCACTTTTGTATCTCTGTTAGTAGTAAAATTTTCTAACTGCCCACTGGTTCCACAGTAATGGTGATTTATAAAGTAGGGAAGTAACTTTACTCTATAAAATTTATAAAGCAGAGTTACAGCAAGTTAAAGCATATAATAATAATTACTTACCAAGTACTTTACGTCAGATTTTGCTAAGTTTGGCAGAATAAATCTTCATAAAACAACTTGCTGTAAGGCCCAGAGGTAGTAGAAGGAAGGAAATAATAAAGATCAGAGCAGAAATAAATGACATAGAGGCTAAAGAAACAATACAGATAATCAAGGACACCAAGAGCTGATTCTTTGAAAGGGTAAATAAGATGAACCTTTAACGAGACTCACAAAGAAATGAAGAGAGAGGACTCAAATAAATAAAATTAGAAATGAGAGTGGAGAAATAACAACCACCACTGCAGAAATACAAAATATTGTAAGAAAATACTATGAAGAACTGTATGCTAAAAAATTAAACAAACTAGGTAAAATGGACAAATTCCTTGAAACATATCATCTTACAAAAATCAATCTGGAAGAATCAGAAAACCTAAACAGACTGATTACAACAAAAGAGATTGAAACAGTTATCAAAAAGCTCCCAAAAAACAAAACCCCTGGGCCCAATGGATTCACTGGTGAATTCTACCAAATATTCAAAGAAGAATTAACTCCTATCCTTCTCAAGCTATTTCAAAAAATTCCAGAGGAAGGAACACTACCAAGTTCCTTTTATGAGGTGAGCATAATTCTGATTACAAAACCAGGCAAAGACAACACAAAGAAAGAAAATAATAAGCCAATATCCCTGATGAATTTAGATGCTAAAATCCTCAACAAAATATTAGCAAACCGAATCCAGCAATACATAAAAATAATTATACATCATGATCAAGTGTGATTTATTCTGGGGAGACAAGGATGGTACAACATTTATAAATCAATTAATGTGATTCACCACATAAACAAAAGGAAGAAGAAAAACCACATTATAATTTCAATAGATGCAGAAAAAGCATTTGATAAAATCCAGCACCCATTTATGATCAAAACTCTTAGCAAAGTGGGAATACAGGGAACATACCTCAACATGGTTAAGCCATCTATGACAAACACACAGCCAACATCATAATTAATAGACAAAAATTAAAAGCTATTCCCCTAAAATCAGGAACAGGGCAGGGGTGTCCCCTTTCACAACTCTTATTCAACTTAGTACTGGAAGTCCTAGCTACAGCAATAAGACAAGAAGAAGAAATAAAAAGCATCCAAATTGGAAAAGAAGAAGTAAAACTATCATTATTTGCAGATGATTTGATACTGTATATAGAAAACCCTAAAGTCTCAGTCAAAAACTACTGGACCTGATAAATGAATTCAGCAAGGTGGCAGGATATACAATTAACACACAGAAATCACAGGCATTTTTATACATGAACAATGAAATGTCAGAAAGAGAAATTAAGAAAACAATCCTCTTCACTATTGCAACAAAAAAACTAAAGTACCTAGGATAAATTTAACCAAGGAGGTTAAAGACTTGTACTCAGAAAATTATAATACATTGATAAAAGAAATCAAGAAAGACACAAACAAGTGGAAGCATATACCGTGTTCATGGTTAGGAAGAATAAACATTATGAAAATGTTGATATTACCCAAAGCAATTTATAAATTCAATGCAATGCCAATTAAAATACCAATAACATACTTCAAATATATAGAACAAATATTCCAAAAATTTATACGGAACTAAAAAAGAATACAAATAGCCTCAGCAATCTTGAAAAAGAAGAATAGAGTAGGATATCAAGTTATACAACAAGGTCATTGTACTCAAAAATAGCTTGATACTGGCATAAGAACAGGCATATAGATCAATGGAACAGAACAGAGAACCCAGAAATAAACCTACATCGTTATGGACAATAGATATTTAACAACGGAGCTAAGAGCATACAGTGTAGTTAAGACAGTCTCTTTAATGAATGGTGTAGGGAAAATTGGACAACTGCTGGAAAAAAATGAAACTAGACCACCAACTTACACCATGCACAAAAATAAACTCAAAATGGATAAGTGTAAGTCGTGAAACCATAAGCATCTTAGAAGAAAATATAGGCAGTAAACTCTCCGACATCTATCACAGCAATATATTTGCTGATTGATCTCCACAGGTAAAGGAAATAAAAGACAGGATAAACAAATGGGACTATATTAAACTAAAAAGCTTTTGAACAGCTAAAGACAATATGAACAGAATAAAAAGACAAACCACACAATGGGAGAACATATTTGACAACACATTTGATAAGGGGTAAACCAAAATTTATAAAGAACTTGTAAAACTCAACACCAGGAAGACAAACAATCCAATAACAAAATGGGCACAAGAAATGAATAGATACTTCTCCAAAGAGGACATACAGATGGCCAATAGGCATATGAAAAAATGCTCAACATCACTAATCATTAGAGAAATGCAAATTAAAACCACAATGAGATATCACCTCACACCAGTCAGAATGGTGCTCATTAACAAAACAACACAGTATAGGTGCTGGCGAGGATGTGGAGAAAACGGAACCCTCCTGCACTGCTGGTGGGAATGCAGACTGGTGCAGCCACTGTGGAAAACAGTATGGAGATTCCTCAAAAAATTAGAAATGGAACTACCCCTTGACCCAGCTATGCCACTTATAAGGATATATCCCAAGGACACCATATCACCAACTGAAAAAAAGAAATGCACTCTCATGTTTATGGCAGCATTGTATACAATAGCAAAGAGCTGGAAACAGCCCAAGTGTCCATCAGTGGACGAGTGGATTAAAAAGCAGTTGTACATATATACAATGAAATACTATGGGGCTATGAAAAAGAAGGAAATATTATATTTTGTGACATTATGGAGGGACCTGGAAACTATTATGTTGAGTGAAATAAGCCAGGCAGAAAAAGAAAAATATTGTATGACCTCATTCATTTGAGGAATCCAAGGAACATTGAAAACTGAGGAAAGGAATTGAGACAGAGGAGGGATCAAAGGGACCAGAGGAAAAGAGGACAGAGGGAAAGGGGATGATAGGATGGGATAAATATGAAGGGAAGGGGGGAGGGTGCTATAGAGAGAGGGGCAAGGGAGATGTTGAGGGGAATATGGGGGAGGGGGGATGCATTTGGGCTTACTCTAGAAGCTGTGTAAACACAATTAATTAAATAAAAACATTAAAAAAACTTGCTATAGTTAAATCTATCTTTTTGTTTATACTTTGATTGTTCCGCTACCACCCCCCATGAAAGCTGGAATGCCCACTAGTGGGTAGAAGGGACCAGGCTGACTACCACTGGATAGGTGGTACCAGCCGTGTGTGAGAAATAGGCCAATAAGCTTTCTGAGATCATATAATGGATTTGTCTTTTACATAAAGTAGAGAAATGTGATCTTGGTGGTAGCATTGCTAGAGTACTATTGTTACTTGAACTCAACCTGGTGAAGGATAAAGCTGTCTATAAGAATGAACTCTTATTACATTTTAACAAATGACTTGTAAGACTATTTTTAAAGTAAACATTTTACATTTGCATATGGCACAAAAATTAAAAAGATAGAATTCAAAGTTCTAAAATATATTGATATTTTGGATTAATGTTTGAAAACTCATACGCTGAAATTTAATAAGGGTAAATATAAAGTCAGGGCCTTAGGTTAACTAAAATCAATTGCATAAGTGGATATAAAAATCTTTGCTTATCAGAATCACCTGGGGCATCAGGAGTTCAGACAAACATTTTTTACCAAGTTCGATGAATTCCACACACTGGACTATGAAAGCATTTTCATGGTTTACTGCGAAATTAGGTTAGTATAGTTAGCTTTTTTTTTTCTTCATAATATAAAATGTATTTAACTTTATTAGAAATCTATCTATTTTCTGGTTGTTTGATAATCACAAACATTTTATTTAGAAAATGATAATAAAAGTAGATAACTTTTCATATTATTGCTTTACTTGACAAAATAAACATTTCTTAAGCCCATCTTGGTCATTTCCCTTTTTCTTTTACCTCTTTTTTACAAAAATATTCTGGCCTGAAAATTTCAGAAAATTAAATTATTAATTTAGGAGACTCAATGATATGTCAGTAGCATGATATGGGAAACATTTACAACTTTAAAGTGATTATAATGCTGAGCTTGTGAACTAGGGGAAATTCCCAATGTACTTGGCATGGAGATGACCAGGTCTAGAGTACCATGTTGGATTTAGGCCCTGCAGTTAAGGGCTAGGTAGTAAAGAATGAGTTGTTTTACAAGCCACGGTAAATTACTGCCTAATCACTGAATGTGTTTAAACAAAAGCCAAGTAGTCTATGCCTTGTCAAAGATATTAGGAGAAGACTTTTATTAATGGATGGTAAAGTTAAATGGCCTTAATTTGTCTTTCTCTAAATAAGATTTTTAATTGATAAAAATTGGGGTGAAACCTAGTATATTTTTCTTTTGTTGAATACACTTAAACACTCAATTACTATAGCTAAACTCTCACAAATACTTAAAATTTTTCAAAAGCACATGAGTTTTTTAATCACTGTCACATTTAAATCAATATCTAGTACAGTTTTGTTTTATCTTCTTCTGTTTATCTTTCTAATCAAATTGTGTCCACTAACCTAACAGAGCTAAAACATCTTCCAGGGGCATATAGTTCATTTTTCATGATGCATTTGGGATTCTATTTTTATAAATTGTTTATTGGAAATCTATAGTTACTTTCTAAAAGGGTTACATATTGGGTGTGTTGAAAAGTAAGGAGGATAGTCAAGGTTGCCCAGACATAGAAGATTGTGATTTATTAACAAAGTAATTAACAAAGTACTTGGGGGAGAGTGTGTACCTGTATTCATATTTAAACATGAAACACTTTAACATCCTTGAGAGTAGGGATTTTAAGTTCATTGATATATACCAAAAATAATGCCTGATACATAGTAGGTACTCAGTGTATACAGGGTGGGGCAAAGTAGGTTTACAGTTGTGAGTGCATGAAACACAGAATTTATCCTTATATTCTTATTTATTACTTATTATATTATTTTTCATATGAACAACTATAAACCTACTTTTGCCCCACCCTGTATTTTTGGAACAAGTCACTATATCAGCATAAACTTATTTTGCATTATAGACATTGGCAGGCAGATGCTGAAAGCCAGCACTGTTCTTTATTCTCCTTTGTTCTTTGGAAGGTGTAGAGATCCCTAATTTCTAACCAAATGATAAAAAGTCTCAGTATGACACTTTGTCAGCTTGAAATACAAGTCATGGGAAGTGACTGGCATTATCTCTCTCTGTATGAACAGGATTGTTTTGTTATAACAGCAGCTTCTTCTGATTAAGTTATGATGTGTTACTGTACTTAGTACACGCTTCAGTGAGGGCATTGGGCTATCTCTTTCAAATGGAAAAACATGTCCTGATTTGTATAGGGTTTTTGTTTGTTTGTTTTTGTGATCAAGCAGCTGTCATATCTATGAATTGAAAGCATTTAATTTTCTGAGTATCATGCTCTAGGGAAGCAGATGTTTTCTTTCATCTTCTGTAGACCATAATGATGAATGTTTTGTTAGCACCTAAACAATATAGGACTCAAATAATCAATTTGAAATGATCACAGTCTTTAAGAATCTCCCGGTGTAGCTATGAGAGCTGTGACAGGCTTTTTACAATTATACCTAATTTATTTCTTTTTTCTTCAGATTTTGACATAAAAAAATATTCTAAGATTTTGAAAACTAAAGTCAAGTAAGACGATAAAAAGGCTAAATGAGTTGATCCTCTGTATTTCTTAAAAGCTGATTACAATTGACTGGTTGATACTCAAGACTAGGTGATTTAAGACTAGAAGCCTAGTCTTTTTCCTGTGGTGCTGTTATATTGAAGAGGGGAGACATACCTTGAATGCAGCTATGAACATAGTTGCTTTCTGAGCCTGGAAATTAAGCTCTGTGTTATTTTACTCTCACTGTCCTATATTCTGTCCCCATTACACAGGCAGTACTCCTTTCCATGTACTCCAAAGATCATTTCATTCAACAAATAGTTGCTGAACACCTACTGGGAGCATCCATGACACTAGGGTGAGCCAAGGGAAAGGAGTACAGATTCATAAGGTATTCACCGGAGCACTGGCTGACAAATAAGTTGTAGGTTCAACTAAGAGGGGCTTTATCTAAGGAAATCTGATGTTGTATGTCCTGGAAGAAGAAACAGAATTTGTGGAAAAGAAGTCATAATCATTAGACATAAGTGAGATCATAGAAGTAAAATATCAGATACTGACGTAAAAATAAGCAGACACAACCAAATATGATTTAACATGCAGGCAGAGGCAAGAATTTCAAAACTGATTACAAACCAGTGTTTATGCCTGAGCTCTCATTTAACTCACAGTGTGTACCACAATATTAAGCATGTTAGCATAAGGTTTCTGTGCGAGCCTTGAAAATGTTCTAGTCATAGGAGAAAGCAAAGATGGGGGTTAAACTTCTGTATGTTAAACTTAAAATGCTAAGGGAAAATGTTTTACCCAGGTAGACACAAAGTGGTGTTATAGAGTAATAGGTTGAAATGCCAGGGGAGTTAGAAAGAGATGTCAATTAGGAGATTCAGGGAGGGCTCTCAGAAAAGTGTCATTTTCTATTGGCCTTAAATGATAAGCAAGATTCAGACATTTGGGGAAATACAAAAAAGGGCATTTTAAGCAGAAGATATGGGAAAGTATACAACAAAAATGGAAATAAGTAATTGAATCTGCCTAACCCGCATTTTTTTTTTAAACAGAGGAGCTCCTGGAATTTTAGGTAGAACAACTCTTTGTAGAGTTGATAGTTTAATAGCAAAAAAGCCATGTAAAATTCTGGAGAAAGAGTTATTCAGGCAGAAAAAAATATTGTCAAAAAGCCTTTAGATGGGAATTAGGTGGGCCTATTTGAATGAAGAGGTATAAGGTTGGGGAGTAGGGGAAAGTAGAAGGAAGCGACTAGATCTTGTAGGACCATGATAATGAAGGCCTACTAAATCAGAAACCTGAATAATACAGCTCACCTGTGTTTTGACAAATCTGCTAGGGGATTCTGATGCATGCTACAAATTCCTCATCTAAGACAGTAGTATACAAGAGTGGCTTAGTGCAAGTCTGGAGCGCTGACTGTGTGTGTCTCTTACCAACTCCATGTCACTGGTGGCTTGAAATTGGCCATAGTGAGGAAATATATTTTGGAGAAACCAGAAATCCTTAAATGCTACAAATCAAGTTTACCCCCAATCCTTATTTCTTTATTGTCACTATAGATAAATTCAGTCATCCAGGCAGAATCTGTGAATTTGCTTTTCTAACAAGTTCTCAGGTAATGCTGATGCTACTGGTCCTGGGACCACACTTTGAGAATTATTAGAACTAAATTTGTTTTATTCTGTCATATTTCTCATATATTGTCTCTTTCCCTTTTATATGTGTCATTCTTTTCTTTTTAAATTTATTTAATTAATTGTTTTTACATAGATTCTAGGGTGACCCCGACTGCATCCCCCTACCCCATATTCCCCTCAACATCTCCTTTAACCCCCTCCCAGCAGCACCCTCCCCCCTTCCCTTCAGATTTATCCCATCCTATCATCCCCTTTCTCTCTGTCCTCTTTTCCTCTGGTCCATTTGATCTCTCTTCTGTCTCAATTCCTTTCCTCAGTTCTCAATGTTCCTTGGATTCCTCAAATGAGTGAGGTCATATAATATTTTTCTTTTTCTGCCTGGCTTATTTCACTCAACATTATAGTTTCCAGGCCCCTCCATATTGTTACAAAAGGTAATATTTCCTTCTTTTTCATAGCGCCATAGTATTCCATTTTATATATGTACCAAACTTTTTTTGGGGGGGAGAGGGAGGTCTTTTCATTTATTTAGGTCTTAATTTCTTTCAACATTTTTTTATTAATTTTAATGGGGTGATATTAATAAATCAGGGTACATATGTTCAAAGAAAACATCTCCAGGTTATCTTATTATTCAATTATGTTGCATACCCATCACCCAAAGTTAAATTGTTCTCTGTCACCTTCTATCTGGTTTTCTTTGTGCCCCTCCCCCCCACATCTGATAAAGGGTTAATAACCAAAATTTATAATGAACTTGTAAAACTCAACACCAGGAAGACAAACAATCCAATTAAAAAATGGGCACAAGAAATGTATATGTGTCTTAATTTAACAATTCTTAACGATCTCTTTCAATTTATTTTCATCTTTATCCCTGTATGTAGTGACTAAATTTCACTTTTTTTTCATTACCATTATTTAATCTAGATCATTATTACTGCTGGCCTCCATTATTACCATAGATATCTTCATGACACTCTTCTTTTGTACATTTGTCTAACATAGTTACCTTGTCTGACTCCTTGGTGTTTCCCTTTTCTCTCCTTCCACCTGAAACATAACGTTATCAATGGTTGTTATTGGTTCCTGTATCAATTCTAATTTTCTTTTCATATTTAAAAATCCCAGTACTAATTACTAGGTGTTTTTCGCCTCACATCGGCATAATAAACCCCTTTATCCCTTTAAACCACCTACTCACTCTATTTCTATGTCTAGGCTGTTGCTCATAATCCTGTGGAGATTTAACCTGGTTTGATTTCACTTCATCTCTTTGTCCCTCCATATACATTGTATCTGTCCTAAACATTCCAATTCAATGATAATTTATCAACATATATATGACAAGGCATCTAAATGTATCTGTGTCCATGACAGAAAAATGGAGGCTGCATGCTAGTGTAATTAGAAAAAATTGTGACAAGTTAATACAAAGGGTCTTAGTAAGGAGATCAATTTTATCCTGAGGGAAGTTTGGTATATATTTATATACTTTTCAAATATTTATTTTGAGCAAAGAAAAACATCTAACATTTATTGAACATCTACTATTTTCTAAGCATTGTGATAAGCATTATTTTTACATTATGTCATTTGTATTTTCACAGCAACTCTGTGAAGAGGTATTATTGTATGAATCATTTGAAAACCTAAAAATCTAATTTATCAGATCTGTGGTTAATGTGCATCTGGGGAAAATAAAGTTAATATTAGGGGTGGTTGAGTCATGAGTCATCATAACTTGCCAAGCTAGAAGAATGAGTCAAACATCAATAAGGCACATTTATTTAACAGCAATAACTATAAAATTTACATTACAATTAAATGCATTCTTCATATTATGAGATCTGCAGAATTGGCTTGACTGAAGTTCATGGGGAGAGATAAGATAAAACTTTCTCAAACTCAATATGAGCTGATAGGGTGATATAGGTGCTAATAAAGTTAACATACTTTTATATCATAATTATAAGAATATGGCATCTGATTGAGGAAAATATTTCCTGTATATTCTCACTAGCCAATACTTATTAGGAGTATTGTGTCATTTTTAGATATTATATTTAAGAGAATTTTGATGTTATAAAGCCTAAAATAATGAATACCAAGATAGTATCTTTGTCATAGTTAACAGGATAAAGAAAGAATACTAAAAAGTAATATTATTTGGAAGGGCTGGAGCAGCTGAGAGCTGAAGATAGGCAGACAGGTGAAATTTAAAGAGGGGTAGAATCCAGCTCATTGTAAAGAGAAACTTTCCTTGAGTCAGAGAAGCTCAACTATGGAAGGTGTATCTTCTACAAACAGGGAACATCTATTTCATCATTGAATGAATCAAGCAAAGTATTTTCTATCTTTAAATATTCTGGGATTTTTATTATTGTTTTCATTTGGCTTTAGGCTATTCTTACTCAAAATGATCTTTTCCCCTTCTGATATGTAATGGCACTGATGGGTCACATTTAATAATTAAAACTCTTAAGCACTTAATTACTTTTCATTCCAGGTGCATTGATATTGTTCTATAACATCCTTTCTCCCTCCAGAAGTCCCTAGGGGAAAAACAAACCCACATTATTTATATCTCACACCGTATAGTTCTGAACACATAGCTGGGATTCAATAAACACTTGTTGACTGCTCAGTAATTTTCCAACCTGCTGAGGTGGCTCTCTTTTGCAAAGGCAGTTATAAACATTTCTAGGAGCCAAGTCAAGTTCTTAAAATGATACAGATGATACTCCATTCTCTCCTGCTTGAGCAGCAACCACACTGCAAAAACTACTGTCAGCAAGATAGGACAAAACTGCTGTTTTGATTTTCCTAATAAGAGAAGACAGGGAAATAATTCTCATTTAAAATCACTCCCATTCAGTTATAAACTGTATGAAATTGTACTCTGCATACAGAACTAAGTCCCTGTGTGTTTAGCTTCTACAAACAACTTAAGTGCTTCAAAGGTATTAGCAATACTATTTTTCTACCTTTCTCTATTAATCAAATACATCATCAATCAATGGCTATTTTATGGCTTCTATAATTACTATTCCTTAATCCTGTTTTTCTCCTCTTTTGAAGTGTGACAAACTATATTTAATTTTAACATTATTCCCATATGTTACATGCCTATATTAAAAAAATGCAGTAGCAATTTTAATAAATAAAATTGGTTGCACTGAATCAAATATAAGGCTAGCTTCCTAATTTCTTTTCTTTGTTTTTCTTTTATATACATTTCCTTTATTCACTTTTTCTTTGTATTTTAACAGAATCATAATCAGTAGATCTCTATCTGAATGGGCATATATGGCTTTAGGTATATGCCTTAATAAGTGGTATAATAATCTAGATTTTATCTTTTTCTCAAAATAAAAAAATATATATATTGTTGATATCAAGTTGTCCAATATAGATGATTTTATTTCACATATGTCACAAGTAGAAACAGCAATGTGCTTCTAGTCTGGAAATAGGCATTCTAGTCGTCTACAATAATTAGCTATGTGGTTTTAGGCAAGTCATTTGAACCTTAAATTCTCTAATCCTTCTTTTGTAATTGGGTAGATTTGAACTGCATTTCTAAGATCCCTTCAAGATACAAAAATGTACAACTTCAGGGAGTCCTTAACTTGGTAAAATTTTGTACCAGTAAAACATATCTTAAACACATAACAAATCTTTTGTCTCATAATTTGACTGAGAAAATATATTTGAATTATGAGTCCACAACCTTTAATATTACTTAAAGGTTTTATAATACATGTTTTTTATTAAAAAAGGTATTACTTCTTTCAACATTTATTTTTACCTTAAGAAAAAAGTAATTCAGTTTTTCTTATTTTATTGTAAAAACACATAGGGAAACATTAATATTGAAGTCACAAAAGCAATTGTGTGACATAGTACACTAAGCCCACCTGTTTATTTTCATTGAAATATGTGGGATGGTCCTTCTTTTCTAAATGTTCTCATCTATAAACAAAAGTGATGGAAAAAAAAAATTAGTCAAAGCATGTTAAACCATCTGTTTTAGAATAGATTAAACAGCTACCTTTATTTTTATTAATATTAACAAATCTCAACTAGTATGCTATTTCTTAATCAAAAGTGAATACCCTTGCCCAACCTGTGTTGATACAGTGAATAAAGCATTGACCTGAAACACTGAGGTTGTTGGTTCAAAACCCTGGGCTTACCCAGTCAAGGCACATAGGACAAGCAATCAATGAACAACTAAAGTGAAGCAACTATAAATTGATACTTTTTGTTTCCCCCACCTCTCTCTCTTTCTGTAAAATCAATAAATAAAACCTTTAAAAAGTAAAATAAATAATAAAAAAATTAAATGTGTACCTCACTATTGAAAATAGAAAAAATGAATCTCTGCTTTTAGCACTGAGTGATTAAACCATTCACACATGCATGCTAGTCCTACCCTGAAGAAGGAAATGTCTCTACTGAGGTAGATGCACAGTGATATGTAGACCAACAAAGGTGTTTATTGTAAAGCAGAACACATTCGAGGTAGAAAATACAGTTTTCTCCCACACCCATTCCACCCTTCTGCTCAGTTCCATGAGGAGGTGGTGGTGCTGATTGACTCAAACCAACTATTCTCTGTGGGATATGTGGTGCATATTTTTATAATCAAGTGAAATTGAATTTTATTAGATAGCTGGAGAACTTCCCTCCTTTTCTATTTTCTCCTCTCCTCCCCTCTCCTTCCTTCTTTTTTATTCTCCTTCTTCCTCTATGTCTCCAAATGTGGTGTGACAAAGGACTTTTAATAGATCTAAGAGCTACTGGCAGCTTCCATGAAACCATGAAGAAAACCAACTTAAAGACAAAGTGAAATTCAGAAAACTCAATGGAAGTCAAAGGAAAGAAAAAACACACATTTTCAATGACATTGTTGAGCTGCCAGATCAATCCTGACTTGAAAACCATTCACAGCTAGAATTTTTCAGTTACATAAGCTAAAATAATTTATTTTGTTGCTAATCTAGTTGAGTTGAATTTCCTCTTGCAACCAAAAACAACTTCACTGATACTGCTTGCTTGTATCAGACAAAATGTTTTTCATTTCCACTGTCCTGTCATCCCAATCTCTATAACTACATCCTTTAAACAATGTTTTGCCTTGTCTATTCTTGAAAGCAAACCCCTATGTTGTACTTTGTATTATGCAAGATGTATGCCCATAATATTTAATGCTCTAGGCATCCTTCCTCTTTCTTTCACATCCAGATATGCTAGTGCTCTTTCCCTTCTTACATGACTCTGATTTTTGGATTATGAATGGACTAATGGGTTAATAAGATAAATAAACAAGGCTAATATGTTAACTGTTAATATTCAAGCCCATATCTCAATATTAATCTGCCCTCAAATAATGTAATTAAAAAGGATGCCAAGTTGAAGGTGTTTTTTTTTCTTTTTTTTTTTTAATTTTATTTTTATTTTATTCATTTTAGAGAGGAGACACAGAGTGAGAGAGAGAGAGAGAAAGAAAGGGGGGAGGAGCTGGAAGCATCAACTCCCATATGTGCCTTGACCAGACCAGTGCAGGGTTTTGAACTGGCGACCTCAGTGTTCCCAGGTCGACACTTTATCCTCTGCGCCACCATAGGTCAGGCCCAAGTTGAAGGTGTTTTAAGAATTTTATTAATATATAAGATATCTGGCTTGTGGGCTTAGCTACTTGGCTTAAATGAAGAGTTCCACTTTATGTCATTCAATCATCTTGCAAAGATTTGTTCAAAACCATTCTGTGTATAGTGACTTTGCTTGGGGATGATGCTGTCAAGTCAAGGTCTCTGCCTTCACAAAGCCCATGATTTATTAGAGAAGACTGACAACTGACTTAGAATATAGTATTAAAACTCAGGGTACAAAGCATGACTCAAACAAGGAAGTTGGGAAGGATTATTGAAGAAGTAGATTATAAATTTTATTAATACAAAGAGCATATCTTATTCAATCTTATATCCTTTGAATTTAGCTGAGACTCTTCACATGTCTCTTAAAAATGTTTGTTGAGTGAAAGAATGAAAACAAAAGGAAAAATGAGTTCACATATTAGAACCATTTAGTGGGTTCCATGTGCCAAAAATCAAATGTCTAGAAAATCATGACTTTGGGTTTTTTTTTTTTAATTTATTTATTTAAAAATTTTTTCTCAATAGCAACTTAGAAATAAGTTTAAAATCTGCAAATATTTACTAATCAGGTGTCATTAGAGCCTGCAGTGGTATCTTTATTGATAATCAAGAAAGTGTAGGATAGAAACAAATATCAAAAGATTCTGAAAGGTAGAGAGAAGGCAGACTGGCTAGGTACCTTGAGTCCAAAGGAATGAGAAGGTGTTAAGATCACTGGGTTTCTTTTTTACCTCATATATCCCACACTTGGAGCTAAGAAAGTCAGCAAGCTGGAAAGAGACAAACACAGCTGTATTAAGTCCTTCTCTTTTTAACCAAAGGACTAGACAGGGGACAGCCCAGGAAGACAGAAAACTTTTAAATACAGTGTGTCTGTAAAGTCACGGTGCACTTTTGACCGGTGACAGGTCAAAAGTGCACCGTGACTTTACAGACACACTGTAGTAACTGCACTATATCTATAAAAAGTATAGAATAAATGGTGACTCTATTTTAACTATGTCAGCAAAAGGCCATGTGGGAGACTTCCACCAAAGAAGGACCAGATATATATATCAGAAATGAAAAATATATTAACTAAAATTTAAAATAAACAACCCTTAATAAATGGGCTCAACATTAGAATAAAGGTAAAAGAGAAAAGAATCAGTCAGATGAAAGACAAAATGATAGTAATAATTCAAGCTGAATAACAGGGAGAAATAAGCTGAGAGCTAACACACACACACACACACTAGGAATGTATAGGACTATAATAAAAAATCTAACATTTGCGACGTTGGAACTCTTGAAGGAGTAGTAAAAAAGAGCAACTTAAAAAAGCATTTGAAGAAATACTAGCTAAAAACCTTCTCAAATTTGGCTAAAGCCCCCAAATCTTACAGATTCAAGATGTTGGAAAAACCCAAAACATTATAAGCCCACAAAATTCTATACCAAGACACAGTACAAGAAGTCCTCAGTTATGAAAAGGTTTTGTAGATTTGAAAATATTTAAGTACTTAATGTACACAGACATGTAAAAATAAATACCATGTTAAGACAAACATCTAAGTTGCATTTAATCAATAAATGTACCTGTTCCAATTTATGTACAAATTCAACTTAAGAACATACCTATGGAAATTATCTTGTTCATAACCTGGGGACTGCTTGTATAGTCAAATTTCTGAATACTCAAGATAAAGAAAAATAAATAATAAAGCAGCCAGCAAAAAACATTGCATTAACTACAGAAAACAATTCAAATGGCATTGAATTTCTCTCCAGAAACCATGAAGGCAAGCAGAAAATGGTGCAAGTTTTACAGTGCTGAAAGAAACATTGTCAACTGAGAATCTTATTATATATCAGTAAAAATACCTTATAATCAGGAATGAAGGTAATCAAGATTTTCTAAGAAGAAAACTAAAACAATTTGTCACAAGTTGACACACATTAAAGAATAGCTATCTTTATTATTTTGAAATTTCACTAAGAAATAAATGACTCATTAAATTAGATTTATGAAAATATTGAGAGGAAACTATCAATGCTTTCTGGGCAACATAGTGAAATAATTTCTTACCAGGTGTTTTGCTTTGTTTTGTTCTTGTATCTCTCCCTCTCTCTCTCTTTCTTCCAGACTCTCATAACCTAACAACCTAAATTGTATATATCCTGTATAAATGGAGATAGAGAGAAGTCTAATTTCCTGACTTCTCAGACATTACAAA
This sequence comes from Rhynchonycteris naso, assembly GCA_037038555.1. NCBI lineage: Eukaryota > Metazoa > Chordata > Mammalia > Chiroptera > Emballonuridae > Rhynchonycteris > Rhynchonycteris naso. Next base: position 62,622,687 of record CM073001.1, on the reverse strand, counting down.
CATATTCTGTGACCTGACTTAAGCTTAGTGTCGGCAGCTTCACCCAAGGACTCTTTCACTCACTAGATTCAGGTCCTCAAAATGAAGTTCACAGCCCATCTCATCAGAAGCAACTAGAATGTTTGTAAAATGCAGATTCCTTTACATTAGATGACCCAACTTACTAGATCAAAAACTCAGATGAGATTTCACTGAAACTGTAATGCCAGCCAGCTTCCATGTGATTTTTACCCACACTAGAGACTGATACCCACAACACTTGATTATACAGGGACCTTTATAATGTTACCATCTGTGGCATAGTAGAAGTGATTTCTCTCATCAACACACACCATGTTTTTTACTGGGCTTCCTCCCATACCTATCTGCCTTTTCTAAGGGAATTTCTTCCTGGTGCATCCTAGTACCTCCTAATAGGGGAGGTGTAAAGCCAGTGGCCAAGGCCACCATCACAGCAGCCTGGCCAGTGCAGGTTCGTATTAGATTCAAACAGTGGGTAATGAAACAACGGAGCCAAGAACTGGTGAGCCATCATTTTTAATTCTAGCTTGCACTGGGCAGGCAAGCAAAAACACACACTGGTCTCCAAAACCCACTCATTCAGTGCTCACAAAACTACTGACTTATCCAAGTTTCCTAGAATCAAAGGTTTCTAGCTCACCAGACTTATTCACCTCTGTTCCCCATCCCCTTCTCCCTGCATAAACTCTGCATAAACTGACTTCTTCCTCAGCACTCCGCCATCTTGGCTGCTTCTCCTCTCCTCCATGTGGCCTTAGTCTGCTCTCCTCTCTAATGCTAACCTCAGGAACTGAGAGAGAGCAAGCTCCTGGCCTGCCCCACTTTATAGTGTAGAAATTCAAAACTTTAATCTAATCTACAAACAAGGAAGTCTTTGATACAAAGTCACTTATCTCAGGCATAATGGGAGGATTCCTCATGAGAGTGCACCACCCCACATCATCCAATCAGTCAAGGGTGTGGGGAAAAGCTTATTCTTAAAACTTTCACGTGGCTGCGCCATCTTTAACAAAGTGAGCATAATATATTTCATCTGCCCAACAGGAGGTATCCAGCTAAACCTCACTATACTCTGCAACCAAATACACGTAGCTATTTTCACAAGATTATTTTCAGATTATATATTCAGCCTGGTTCTAAGAATCCAGAGCATTTATTTGATCCCACAGCTGTGATGACAGGTTTTAAGCACAGAGCTGTTGTTTTGAGAGATACAAGTTTTTTGTTGTTGTTGTTTTGTTCTTTTTTATTTCCCTTGTCTAGAGGGTACAGTGGCAAGATGATCAGGAATCAGATTAATCTGAGTATGAATCTCTGCCTGGCCATATGCTAGTTATATGACAGTAGCAAGTAGCATTCTTCCTGAGCTTATTTTCTTATTAAAAACAGAAGTAATTCCTGCCTGGCCAGGCGGTGGCGCAGTGGATAGATTGTCGGACTGGGACGCAGAGGACCCAGGTTTGAGACCGCAAAGTCGCCAGCTTGAGCGTGGGCTCATCTGGTTTCAGCAGGGCTCACCAGCTTGGACCCAAGGTCGCTGGCTCGAGCAAGGGGTCACTCTGTCTGCTGTAGCCCCACAGTCTAGGGACATATGAGAAAGCAATCAATGAAAACTAAGGAGCCGCAAAGAAGTAATTCCTTCTTGCTGAATTCAAAGTGTTATTATGAGAACTTGCAGAGGACAGCCAGAGTGGAATAGTGGAGAAGAGCACAGGCTTAGAGTTCAAAGGGACCTGGAGTGAATGCCACCATTGCCTCTTGCCAGGTGTCAGAATAAGGGGCAAGTTATTTTACTTCTCTAAGCCTCATCTTCAAGGTGAGGATAATAATACTACCTTGACCATCACAGTCAAAATTAATTGAAGTGAGCCAGACAAATGATTAGTGCTCAATAAATTATAACTATTATTTTCAGTGTCGGAAAAGAACTTGCACAGTGTCAGGTACACAGAAATTTTTGCCTATTATAATTATGTTTAAATTTTTTGAACAGAATTATCATTTGTACAGCTGTAAAGTGGACTTCAGAGGTATGTAGGTCTGGGATGAATGCCTGCCTGCCTATTTCTTATCTCTGTGGCTTTGACACAAGTTGCTTAATATTTCTGAGTCTTATAGTTTTATAAAGAATGTGATAGTAATATTTATCTTACAGGATTGGCATAATACACTGAAAGATTTTAATGCACTTCTCCTCTTCTCCTTCTTCCCCTTCCCACCTTCTCAGTCCACTCCTCAAAAAATAAATAAATGAATAAATAAAATAAAGTAAAACCTATCTAAGACAGTACAGGAGTTTACAATCAGATTCTGTCTTGAAAACAGATGGTCTTTTGAGGGAGCTGTTATTATTTCAAAAGAGTGATAAATAATCTTGGTAAGCTCCTCAAATTTGGAAATTTCTACAATCTTACTCATTTCTATTATATTTGAGGAGTATATTAAGCAATATAATATACAGGGGTTGGCAAAAGTAGGTTTATAGTTGTAATTTAAATAAATAATACAATAAATAATAATTTAAGAATAAACTATTTGTTTCTCATAACTGTAAACCTACTTTTGCCCACCCCTTACATTACTGTCAATTCTTCAAAGAATGTTGTTATTTTATTGGTGTTGCTGATGGTGACCCAGCACACAAAGCCATCCAAAAAAAGTATTATCTGAATTAGAAATTAATAGTCTTGCCTATTCCTAAAAAACTACTTTTGGTTATATGGAAGAAAATATGAATGTATAATCCATTGTAAGTAAAGAAAAGAAAATTCTAAGACATTAAACATTTTTTTAAGAAATTAAACTTTTTAAAGTTGAGATTAGAGGGTATTATATTTTGTATATGTTAATCTTACTGAAAATTGTAGATATTATTCAGGTAAAAAAATAAAGAAGCAATTTATTAGAGTAAGACAAAAAGAAGAAATTTCTTAAATGTATCTGTTATGTAATGATTTTGTTAAACTTTAGTACAATTTTGTGAAGCACTTTAGTGTGAAACACTTAGAATTTTTTGTATAATCCTGGAGCATTATAGTTATTAATTTTAAACAAAAAACATGCTCTCTCTCTTTTCTTGTTAATGATGGGAGACAGATGCTTTACCTGAAGCTATGGGCTGCAAGCAACCCTAGTAGTCAATCACATCATTCATAGTATGTTAGGATTGTGCTTTTGGCATTTGCTTATTCAGAAATAATGCATCTCATTAGATTTTTTTTTACTGTGATTGCATATTTAGTTGTTGTACTTTGCTAAACCTAATACAGAAAGACAATTGCATAGAACATTAGTGGATTCTCTAAATTTTGAGAAAAATACATCACATTCTGAATAAAGAGGTTTATATTTCATGTGAATATCAACCTAGAAAATACTTCCTTCTTTTCTTTAACCAATGTAAGGCATAAGCCATTTCTCTTACATGGACTGTTTTATTGCTCTGGAAAAGGATGTGGTAGTATCAGTCCAGGGCATGGATCCTTGTTATCAGAACACCATCATCCCGTTTGTTATTAGAAGAAACACATGGGAAACTGTACAATTTGGACTCCAAACATCTGATAACTAGATGGTAAGTTAGCCTCAATGTTGTGCAAATGTTGTCTGTTAGTGAGACTGGTATTTGCACACTCCTCTTTGGCAGATGATGGTAAAGCATCGCAGAGTGGAAACATGTCTCCTGAGTCACAAAGAAGTAAACATCATCCTCAAATCTATTTTCTCTCTTTGTAAAGACTGATGAATTCTTTTAAAAGATACAAAGACAGTTTGAGCAAGATTTTGAAAGTTAAATGTAGAGGTATGTCTGCAATCTGGAAAGATTGTTTTTTCTTTTTTCTCTTTTCCCTGAGAAAGTGCAGGATTAAAATATTTCACTCATTTGGGTTATTTTTGAAATCCTGGCCTAAAAGGACTGATAGTCTATAATGCTGGTGGTTGAGGCCAGTCAGGTTCACATTGGATTCGGGAAGACTACAGAAAAACCACAGAGCCAAAAGGTGGTAAAACATTTCACTTACTGCTTTTTCACCATGGCGGGTGAGAGAACAAGCAGGGAAAACCGCTTCTTATAGCAACAGGCAAGCAAACAGCAAAACTGCCCCTCACATTGGAGGGCATGCCTAGGGAAAGTACTGGTAGCCTTATATTATATAGGCTATAGCAGCATGGCTTTCTGCAACTTGCCGGTGCACTAATCATGCAAAGTACTTGCAGCCGAAAAACAAGAGAGCAAGCCTAACCACAGTTGTTTTCCCTACATAGCCATACACAGTGAAATCATCAGTCATATTCAAGTCCCTTAGTATAAGATCAGAGGCGGCCTGACCAGGCGGTGGCGCAGTGGATAAAGCGTCGGACTGAGCTGCAGAACACCCAGGTTTGAGACTCCGAGCTTGCCAGCTTGAGCGCGGGCCCATCTGGCTTGAGCAAAGGTTAGTCAACTTGGACCCAAGGTTGCTGGCTTCAGCAAGGAGTTGCTTGGTCTGCTGAAGGCCCGCGGTCAAGGCACATGTGAGAAAGCAATCAATGAACAATTAAGGTGTCACAATGGCAATGAAAAACTAATGATTGATGCTTCTCACCTCTCTCCATTCCTGTCTGTTTGTCCCTATCTATCCCTCTCTCTGACTCTCTCTCTCTGTCCCTGTTAAAAAAAAAAAAAAAAAAAAAAAGATCAGAGGCAGATTAAGGTCGGTAGAGGCCCCAGGCGCAGAAGAAAATACTGGGCCCCTTAAATAAAGAGAGTGACAGGGAAAGTAAAAATACATGTTAATCATATTTTTAAAGAAATAAAAAATAAAAAATATTATGTACTATTAATGTTAAAATTGCACATATGAAACCAAACTTGGTGTCATTAGAAAAAAGTGTAAATTTGGGGTTTTGAGGGGTCCTTCAGAATTTGGGTTTGCCTGCTGTTAAATCAGCCTCTGTATAAGATATATATGTACACATAGGTAGATATTTAGAGCTATGTGTGTATGCCTGCGTGTATGTATATGTATGTTTGCTACACTCATATTCAGTTTTCATTCATACTATGCCACAGGAGACCAGCAGCATAATGAAAGTTGTTCACAGGATTGTAATTTCTAGAGGCAGTATGTATAATGGTTAAGAACATAGACTCTGAAGTTCAAATTGCCTCTGTGATTGATCCTGTACAAGTTAATCATCTAGTCCGCTTCATCTGTAACATGACAGTTACAATAGTACTATCCTACAGGTTTGTTATAGGATTAAATTAAATAAATCCATAAAACTCTTATAAAAGGGCTTCTCAGATAATAAGTACTGTGTGTTAAATTTTTTTTTAACTGACAGTCTACCATCTGCACCCTACCTTGTATCCAAAAGACTTAGGATTGTGATTTTAAATCACTCAATAAATATGTGGTTTCCTCAACTGGGCATAATTATGAGTCAGAGGTCCATAACTGCTCAGCCGTTACTGCTTGAATAAGCCACTTTAACTCCCATAAGCCTGTTTCTTCATCCATGAGATGAAAGCAATAATTGCACCCCTGTTTCTCACCAGGTTATTATGTAGACCAAATGAGATAATGATACAAAAGTATGTTTAGTTTGAAATACAAGGCAGATAATTGTATTGACTTTGGAGATAGTTTATCTCAAAAAGGAATGAGGTAACTGATTCAGGCTCACTTTTTTATGTTTTAGCAGGTGTGGTAAATCACCTGCACATGCCATGGTAGAACATGCTAACACATTAGAAAATACCAGAGGAAGTGCTTTGATAAATTTAAAATAAGGAGAAATAATTTCTGACTCTGAAAATAATGGAAAGATAATAAATATTCACCAGCCAAGCCTTGCAATATGCTCAGGATAATTTTTAAGTTTCCCAGTTACCTTGATTATTATCTTATTTAAATTATGTTTCATTTAGAGCCAGATCAATTGAAAACATATACCAAAAGCTAAGGAAATCTCGGTCTTTCAAGAGATTTTTACTTCTTGATGTGTTAGGAGAACATCATGTCACATTTTTGAGAGCCCCTGACACAAAACTATTTTAATCTCTGAAGAAATTAAAAATGTATGCTAACAGATATCTTGCTCAAGGCATTTTGTTCAAGTAGGAAACATTTGGTTCTTTCTTATTTGCTAGGATAAAGAATATGTCTCACTAGCTCATGTGGTTTAGAAAATATTTCATCTGATAGTATAAATCTTATCTATAATTCAGGTAGATTTTAAAAATCAAGTTAGGTAGTCTATTCTGAAATGTTTGGATTCTTAAATCTAAATTGTAGAAAAACTAATAATGAGAAATGACTTATATTGACTTTAATTTAAGGCAATCCTGAATTTTCCTCAAGATCTAGGTCTCATTAGTGATAGGAAGGTACAATGAAGTGACACAGAGCTAAATCTTCAACCTAAAGTATCCTTAAAGGGTCTAATCTCAATCAGACATTTTTCCTGTCTATAACAGAGTGATTTTCTTGCACGCCATTTTGGAAAGGCAAGCAATTAGAGTTGCTCTTAGCATCTGCATGGATTTGTACTAAACCAAAGAAAGCTGAGCTTCTCAAAGGCTGCAGACAACTTTCTTATTCTCACCTCTCCTATCATAGCATTACCCTTAAAAATAAAAAACATTTTTTTGAGATCTCTCTCTATATTATTTTATTAGTAATGCCTTTGCATTGAGTCAACTCTTTGAACTCTGCTTTATTACTGAAGTGACTTTTATACCACCCACATTGAATATTGCTCATAATATCTTACTGAAGTACTTTTGGCTATCACATCAGACATGGGTGATTCACAGCCATAAACAATTGTCATTGTAGATAATAGCTGACTGTACAAGGCTGATATGTTTGAGGTCTCTAAGCAATCATATTTAATATCCAGAAGTTCATTCTCTGGAACTCAACAGGATGCTAACACCTATCATCGAAGTTCGTGTTCTGAGAATAATGATGTCTTATTATAATTTTAAATAAATATGTACTGCTTATTAATTAAAATTGTTCTATGCACAAAACATATTATTCCACATTTTCTTCCAGTTAATGATTCATAGTACTGAGATGATTACTTTTGAGATTAATTATTTTTAAATATTGCAAACTATACCTGTTGCTTATTTGAACTCCATCCACAGACTTCTATTACATTTGAATAAATTTTAGATAAAGTCCATCGTAAAATATAATGCCATTTTTGCATGGGCCATCATTATTCATTAAGCTTGATAATTTTTTTTCCCCAATGATAGAAAGTAGGGGGTGGGAAGGAAAATAAAATTCCAAAACGGAAAGCAGGCACAGCTAACAAACATTGTACTGGATATTCTCTATTTGTCCCTCCATGTCCCCTCACTCCTTCTGCCCCCTTTATTTAGGTATCTAGGGTAACTAAGTGGGACCCTTTGCATTCTGGCTTCTGGTTGGGCAATGGTGGTCATGAGCAGAAGACTGGAGGCTAAGAGAAAAGTGAGGTCTGGGTTTTGTTCCTAGCTCCCTCCTGAAAATGTCAGTTTAAGACTGTGTTTCTTTCTAGAACCATAATTCCTGCAGGCTCCTTTCTATAAATACAGTTATTTTGAGATTTCAGTAACCTCTCCCCTTACCTTATTTCTTTAGATAGTAGAGATAGGGTGCAAAGGCTTCCTCTACTGCTAACCCTGGTAGACTCACCGCCAATGTTGATTTCCCTTATCTTTGCCCCATCCCTGTAAATTGTCCTGCTATGTCTATTGTGTCACCATTTCTAATTGTTTCATCTGGTCTTGCCAGTATCTGGCTAATACAGGTAGAAGAGTGAAAATAAAATTAAATAATAATAATAATAATAATAATAATAATAATAATTGGTCAAGACTGCAGGCATCACTGCTGGCTTTAAGCTCTGGTTTTGCTGCTTCCAATCTGTGTGACCTCAGGCAGATCTCTTACCCTTCCTGAACTGTGATTTCCCTAACTATTCAGTGAATGGCAATTGAACCAGACTCTGAGCTCCTGAAAGTCTGTGTTCCGTATGTATCTCAAGGTTTAGAAATAGCCACCTCTGTGAAATGTCATTAAAAATCTTTCACTCACTTCCAGAGGAGTGAAAAAAGCAACTCTAGTGGATCTGACTACTGCAGATAGAAAATGGGAATGTGTAAAAAATCTCTATATTTTATTGTGATTATTTTATGGATGGTGCTGTAGTTGTGTCAGTTACATTTTTAGGGCCCAGAGGGCTTGATCACAGCACATGTGAGAATTTTACCAGTGCATCCTGGAGAACTACTATGGTGGGGCCCTGAGTTTGAGTCGGAAACATGAATGATCAACCGATATGAAGCGAAGCCAGCTCAGAAGTAAAGAGAGCTAAGTTGAATATGGTTGAGTGGCAATGACTTCAAAGATGAGTGTTGGGAAATAGTATCTTAATAAAATGCCAGGGTGATAAATTTGTGTAGAACAGATACCTTTTTAAAATTAATTTTAAGGAGGTGACATTAATAAATCAGGGTACATATGTTCAAAGAAAACATCTCCAGGTTATCTTATCATTCAATTATGTTGCATACCTATCACCCAAAGTCAAATTGTCTTCTGTCACCTTCTATCTAGTTTTCTTTGTGCCCCCACCCCGTGTCCCCCATTACATCCCCTTTGCCCCCTTCCCTTCACTCCCTCCCCCCTTTCTTTGGATTTGCTGTTTTGCTATCTATATCTGAGGAGCAGAGGGTCAGTAGACATTTTTATCTATTGTTTCTCAGATTCAGAAGAGAGGTATAACAAAAATCTATGATGGATCTGTAGTTTAAATCATTTGCTATTATCAATTTTCACTGACAATTTCAAATTACTGTTTAGGAAAGAAATTCACTTTGGTTTCTTCATTGACCTTTTAGGTAGATTACTAATATTCTTACTCCAGAATCATAGGAAACCGATAAAAGGGGTCGCATCTGGGTAGAACATATCGGGGACTAAAACTCGCTGAGGATAGAGATTCACTTTTTACTGGATGCATTTTCTTTTGCTGTATTTTTCTAACCATGTATTACTACTCAAAAAAATTTTTCATGCAACCCAAAACTAAAATAATTAATCCCACTCATTCAATGAGAATTATGTTTGGATCTGATTTTGAACTTTTTGAAATTTTAAGAAATGATTTCAATTCTGCATGCCAAGCTGCCTGTGAATCTAAGTAAACATTTATCATGAAAATATTCCTTTACGCAAAAACCTGTCCTTCTCTTTCAATTTCAAGCAGTTTTGTATTCACTGACCTGATCTGAGATGCTAGTGATAATTATCACTTGCTCCTCCCTTTGCTACATCTCCATCAGTCTCCAAATCCTAATGATCTGAATATGTTATTCATGTCCTCCTCCTTTTCTCCAGGTCCAATCACTGTTGTAGTTTGGGACCTCAATATCTCTTAGTGGGAATACTGAAATATTTGTTTAACTGGTCTTCTTGCCCTCAGGCTCTCCTCTCAGCAACCTCTCCTCCACAGTGTAACAGAAGTTACTCTGTGAAACATCACTGATTATGTTCTCCTCCTGATGAAAATAAATAAATGGAATTCAGTGATTCACATTGTCCACAGAACAATGGCTATACACCCGTTGGCATTCTGGCCCCAAACCCTCTGACTCGTCTTTGTGATTTTTTGAAACTCTTAGTTATTTGATATATTTTTTCATTCAAGCACCTGCTAATATTTTAGATTATGTGCTAGGGATAAAATAAAGCAAAATACCCGATGAGGTTCCTATTTTTATAGTCTTTATTTTAAATCTATTTTGAATTTATTGTGTTGACATAGCTTTAAGTGTCCCACTCAATGTAACACCCTCAAAACCCTCCATTTTGCCTTCCCACACCCCATGCAAAGTTTCTTTTCATCTCGTTTTACCTCCTTATCCCCCTCTTTCCATATCTCCATCCCTCTTTCCCCCTGGGAATTGCTACCCTTTTGTCTGTATCTCTGTGAGATATATATATTATCTGGCTAATCCCTTCACCTTCTTTGATTCTGTCACCTCTTACCCCTTCCCTCTGACAGCTGTCTGTCTTTTCCTTGGGACCCTGCCTCTGTTTCAATTTGTTCCTTAGTTTACTGTGTTCTTTAGATTCCACATTTAAGTGAGATTATATGGTATTTGTTTTTCCCTGCCTGGCTTATTTCAGTAACATAATATTCTCCAGGTCTATTCATAATGTCACAAAAGGTAAGATTACCTTGTTTCTTATAGACACAAAGTATTCACATTGTGTAAATGTACCACAGATTTTTATGTACTAGTCTGCTGATAGACACCTGGGATGTTTTCAGTTCTTGGCTATTGCAAACAATGGCGCAGTATGCAGTAAACATGGGGATGTGTATCTTCTTTAGAATCAGTGGGGTTTGTTTTTTGGATTCTTAGGATAAATTCCTAGAAGTTGGATAGCTGGGTCATAAGGCAGTTTCATTTTTAATTTTTTGAGGAGACACCATAGTATTTTCCACAGTGGCTACATGTCTCCTTTCCCACCAGCAGAGCAGTAGGGTTCCCTTTTCTCCCCACCTTAGCCAGCACTTGTTGTTTGTTGATTTGTTGATGAAAGCCATTCTGGGAAGAGTGAGATAATATCTTATTTAATTTATATTTCTCTAATGATTAGTAACATTGAGCATTTTGTTCATATGCCTTTTGGTTATCTGAGTGTCTTCTTTGGAGAAATCTCTATTCAGGTCCTTTGCCCATTTTTTAATTGAATTGTTTACCTTCCTGGTATTGAGTTTTGTAAGTTCTTTATAACTTTTGGTTACTAATCCTTTATCAGATGTATCAGTGAACATGTCATCCCATTAGTAGATTCTCTTTTTATTTTGTTAATGCTGTCTTCTGCTGTGCAAGAGCTTTTTAGTTTGAAATAGTTCCATTTGTTTATTTTACCCTTTGTTTCACTTGCCTGTGGAGATATATTGGGAAAAATATTGCTTTGAGAGATGTGTTAGAATCTACAGCCTATGTTTTCTTCCAAGATTTTTATGGTTTTGTGACTTACATTTAAATCCTTTATCTACTTTGAGGTTATTTTTGTGAGTGGTGTTAGTTGGTAGTCTAGTTTCATTTTTTTTTTTTTTTTTGCATGTACCTGCCCAATTTTTCCAACACCATTTTTTAAAGACTGTCTTTACTCCAATGTAGTATCTTTCCTCCTTTGTCAAATACAGTATTAATTGACCATAAAGGTATGGGTTTGTTTCTGCATTCTCTGACCTGTTCCATTGATCTCTATGCCTGTTCTTATGCCAGTACCAAACTGTTTGATTATAAAGGCCTTGTAGATTAGCTTGATATCAGGAAGTGTGATCTCTCCTACTTTGTTCTTCATTTTTAAGACTGCTGAGGCTATTTGAGGTTTCTGGATTTTTTTGTTTTTTTGGTTGGTTGGTTGTTGTTTTTTGTGTTTTTTTTGTTGTTGTTCCATGTAAATTTTTGGAATACTTGTTCTAGATCTGTGAACTATGTCATTGGTATGTTAATAGGAATTGCATTGAATCTTCAGATTGCTTTGGGTAATATGGCATTTTAATGATGTTAATTCTTCCTATCCAGGAACACAGTATATACTTCCTCTTGTTTGCATCTTCCTTGATTTCTTTTCTCAATATCTTACAATTTTGAGTACAAGTCTTTTACCTCCTTATTTAAATTTATCCCTAGGTACTTTATTTTGTTGTTGTTGTTTCAGTAGTAAATAGAATTGTTTCCTTAATTTCTTTTTCTGGTAGTTCATTATTCTAAAAAAATGCTATGATTTATGAATATTAATTTTGTGTCCTGTCACTTTTCCAAATTCATTTATCAGGACTAATAGTGTTTTGACTAAGGCTTTAGGGTTTTCTGTGTACAGTATTGTGTCGTTTGAAAATAATAACAGTTTTACTTCCATTTTCCAATTTGAATGCATTTTATTTCTTCTTCTTTTCTGATTGCTGTGGCTAGGACTGCCAGAACTACTTCTCTTAATCTTACTGCCCATTGATGGTGGGGACTTAGCATCAAAACATAAAAATGTTTATTTACAAGCAGAAATCAATGCTATGAAAGGGAGATGCTCAAAGGTAGGAAAACATACCTGAGGGGCCTGACCTAGTCTTCAGCTCAGAAAAAGGTTCCTGAAATTATGTTGCTAAAGCTTAGGTCTGGAGAATCAATTTCAGCAACTTCAGGTGAGAACCCCTGCTGTGTGCATCAGGCAACTTGCCATCCTTTAACTTGCTGTGTTTTTCCTACTTTATTTGATACTTGGTAAAACTGTCTCATTATTTTCCCCTTTTGTTTTGCTTTATGGGATATTATCTTTCAAAATTCAACTTAAATATTACTTGTAAGAACAGTCTTCTGTAACATTACTTTTGGCTCCTGTTTTTTGTTCCCTATTACCTAGAAGAATAAATAGCTCTCATTTCTCAGCTCCCACATCATTTTATACAAATTAGTTATCACTTGGCATCTATCTGTTACATAAACATTTGACTACATTTCTCTGTCTTGTATCCTTTGTATTCCCAAAACCTAAAATAATACTCAGAAAACAAAGAATTTAATGTACCCATTGGATTAAGCAGATTGATGGAGTAATTGTTTTATAGCTGCTATCAATTTTATTGGCTTTAGATAATAAATATTTATAGATGACCTCTTTATATGTTTCAGTGTCATTTATTAAAAAATTATAAAAATATTTCATTATAAAGAAATGAAATATTTCGATTATTGTAATATGACTCAGTAGTTTGATACTTGGACTGCATTTCCCCAAAGAAAAAGATAGCAGAATACATTTGATTCTAAGATAAGCATAGGGAAAGCAAACACTGCCCAATGGAAATAGCCAAAGATACATGGCTTCTAATGCTATTTTTAAGTTTCCCTAGCTTTATTTTACTAGCAAGTGGTTTCACTCAAGAGCAACTAATTTCTCTCAGGTAAGAAAAAATAGTACTTTCTTGTTAATTGTAAGAATTGAGTAAGTAATATATATATAAATTACCTAACTAAAACAATACAAGTTCATTATTCTATAATAGCTCTCCTCCATTTTCCCTCCCCCTTCCTCTTATATCCATCATTGCGTTGGCACTTTAGGCAACTTCTAGGATATGAGTGGCGTGAACAAGGTACTGAGAATGAGGAATTCTGTTCGACAGGGTCCTAAAAAATCAGAAAGAGGGGACTTTTGCATTCACATTGTGAGAGCTACTCATTTACTCACTTAACAAACATTGAACTGTCACTGTTTATATGCCAACTAGTAGCTGAGCAATAGGACAGTCACACCCTGAGGGCATCATCACTTTCCACTTACAGTGGGGTTTGGAGAAGCGATGGGAAGACACTTATACTCTGAATGAAGAAAACCCATGAATGGAAATAGGAAAGTGTAAGCTACAGTTTACAGTCCATCTTACTCCTGGATGACACCAAGCCCTTTTCCTATGGTATGGACACTGTGTCCATGCTGGTTATGAACTCTGACTAGAAGCCCTGTCTGTGGTATTTCACAGGCACAGCAATGAGGGCCTTTTTCACCATTTAATTCTGAGCCAGTATAAGCCTTGCAGTTCCAGATGCTTAAACATAGTAAACTACTTTTGTTGGTCTCTAAAGACAGGGGTATAATTAGATGGGGCCTTCATTATGTATATGAATAAACTGATATCAATATTTCCTATGAGTGAGTGTATGAAACAACGAGCAAAGTTATTATGATATTAGGTCACTATAAAATCTTTTTTTTTCTGGAATTCAATAATTTTTTCTTCTTCATTTTAAATGATTTGCAAAATGACAGCATATTTCAGCATAGAAAACCAAATCACTATCTGGAATGCTTGTATTCATAGAGAAAAATAACTCTTTGATAAAAAAAATTACTTTTAATTCTTCTGTAATTTACAAAAATAAAAGGGAGATGTGGTTATTTAATTTGATTTGCTCCTCTGTGTAGGTAATACTGTGCTCTGTGCTGCCTAATGCATTTATGGGTGATGTGGAGGGCTGAGAATTTTATTAATGATAGAGACTTGAAAAAGAAAGTGGTAGTTATTCTACACAGTATTATTTCATATAATTATGAATTTTGCAATTATAAAGTTCCTATAACTTGTAGAACACAAAAGAAGATTGAGTGTTTTAAGCTCACCTGCTGTGTTTCGTGTTAGTGACACTTCTCCACCAGCACACAGAAAGCAAAAGCAGATAACGATGTATTTATAATGCCATCCTCCACTAAAATATGTATGTATGGATTAAACTTGTGTCAACTATTTTCAAGAAAATTTATTCTAATTCTACAGAAATGCAGTAAAACTTCTCATTCATAACAACTTATACTATTTTAGAGCTACACTGAAATGTAAATATGAAAGATGAGTTTAGGTCCTTGCCGTTTGGCTCAGTGGACAGAGTGTCAGCCCAGCGTGCAGATTAACCAGGTTCGATCACCAGTCAGGGCACACATGAGAAGCAACCATCTGCTTCGCTTCCCTTCCCTCTACCCCCCTCTCTCTCTCTCTTCCCTTCTCACAGCCAGTCACTCAGTTGTTTCTAGCTTCAGCCTCAGGTTCTGAGGAGCTTAGTTAATTCAAGCATCTGACCCAGGCAGGAGTTACCTGGAGGATCCCGGTCAGGGTATATGTGGGAGTCTATCTATATTTCCTTCTCTCTCTTAAAAAAAATTGAGTTATTGGTTAATAGTGCAAAGATATTTCTAATGAAACACTTTAAGCTACTTAAGGGAATAAAATACTTTTACTTTTTAATCTTAAAAATACAACTTTTAATTGATTTTATTTGGGTAACATTGGTTATAACATTACATGGGTTTCAGGTGTACCATTCTGTACTACATCATCTGACTGCACCATGCATTCACCACATCAAGTCAAGTTTTTTCCATCATCATTTATCCCCTTTACCCTTAAAAGTACTAGTATTGATAACAAAAAATCATTATACCCAATAGCATATTTTATAATCAGTCAACTAAAGGAGATAATCTAAAATGATCCCTATTCAGTATATGTCTGTCTACATAATGCAATGACAAGACTGAGCATCTTCTATATTCTAACCCCTAGGCTGGGTTATTATATCCCTGATATTATTTACTGTAATGTTAAATATTATAAAGTAAGTAAATGTAATAAAATTTGATGTGCTATTGGTAGTTACCTTTTAAGTTTTTTCTTCAATGGTGATAAATGAGTTGAGTGGGTAAACACACAATATGGTGTAGAGATGTGTTATAGCATTGGGCACCTGAAACCTGTATAATTATGTTAACCAGTGTTACCCCAATAAATTCAATTAAAAATGAAAATAAGATAAATTAAAATTTAAAAATAAAAATTTTCTTCAAATGATTGTATGATGGGTTCTCAGAAAGGCAAGGGATACAGAAGACTTAACTATTTCTTACAGAAGCAAAAAGGTAGAGTGAAGAAAGTAGCAACCTAGATTTTGAGTTAAAAGTTTCAATAGGGCTGCCAACTTACCTTAGTAAACTTTAGCCAGTTGTTTAACCTTATCCCAGCTCTGTTTCCTCTTTTTAAAATGAAGATCCTACTAGTACATTATATTTTAATAACTATTATAAACAATGTATATAAAAATAATTTATGAATTACATATAAGAGCAACATTGAGCTTTTAGCTGAAGTTCTTCTTGATCAATGAGATTTCAATAAAATTGACCTGTTTCCTTTCCAACACCCATATTCTGTGAGATATGTAATGTCCTGTGTCCTAACTAAATTGTATGCATATGTTTTATGCTTACTTATTTATCCACTCATTCTTTATCCATTTATTATAAAATTTTAGGACTAATTTCCATGGCAACTTCTGAATCCTGAGTTCTGTTTTTTCCCCTCACCTCTACTGAGATATAATTGACATACAACATTGTGTAAGTTTAAGATGTACAATATAATGATTTGAAATTATATAGTTAATACATCCTTCACTTCCCACGATTATTGTTTTGTGGTGGTGGTAATAATGAGAACATTAAATGTTTACTTTTATAGAAACTTTCAAGTATATAATACAATATTGTTAACTATAGCCAACAGATATCTCTTTGAGACAGTGATTTAATTTTTTGGATATATACCAAGAATTGAGGTTGCTGGAACATATGGTAGACTTCACAAATGGTCTAGGAAATTCCAACCTGTTTTCCATAGTGGCTGTACCATTTACTTTTCTGCCATTAGTGGACAAGGGTTCCTTTTCTTGTCGTTCTAACCAGCGTTTGTAATTTCATGTCTTTTTTTATAATAACCATTCTAAGAAGTGTAAGGTGATATCTCATTGTGGTTTTAATTTGCATTTCCCTGATGATTAGTGAAGTTGAACACCTTTTCAAGTACCTGTTGGCCATGTATGTGTATGTCTTCTTTGAATGAAGGTTTATTTAGATCTTCTGCCAAGCCTTCAATCAATTTTTTAATTTTGTTTTCCTATTGAGTGTATGAGTACCTTATATATTTTGAATACTAATGTGTTGTCAGACATATGGCTTATAAATATTTTCTCCCATTACTTAGGTCACCTTTTAATTGTTCCTTTTGCTGGACAGAAGCTTTAGTTTGATGTAATACCATTTGTTGATTTTGGGTGTTTTTACTTGTGCTTTTTGTGTCATATCCAAAAAATTATTGCCAAAGTCAATGTCAAGGTGCTTTTCAAGGTGCTTTCCTGTATGTTTCCCTTCCAGAGTTTTACAGTTTTAGGTCTTAAGTCTTTAATCTATTCTGAGTTAATTTTTCATGAGTAATATAAGATAGGAGTCCAATTCTCTTATATGTAGATATCCAGTTTTTCCAGCACTGACTGCTTATTAAAAAAGACTATTTTTTTCCCATTGAGAAACATAGAGTTCCTTGTCAAATAGTAGTTAGTCATATATGTGTGAGTTTGTTTCTGAATTCTATTTTATTCTTGTATTCTATGTAATTTTTATATCAGTACCTTCCTCTTTTGATTATTATAGCTTTGCAATATATTTAAAATCAGGAAGCATAATGCATTCAGATTTTTTTCCCCTCAAAATTGATTTGGCTATTTGTGTTTTTTTGTAGTTCCATACCAATTTTAGGGGAAATATATATATATAATTTCTGGGAAAAATGCCATTGGATTTTTGATAGGAATTGAATTGAACCTACAGATGTTTCCAGGTTCTGTTCATTAACTCTTTCTCACACTTAGATATTATCTGCCCTCTGTAATTAACTAGTCCCCTTTATCTTTGACTTCCTTTATTCCCCTAAGCCAGACCCACAAGTCAATAACTTATTGACTGAAGATTTGAGGCAATATAGGGCAATGCAAGCCAAGTAGGAATATATAATACGTAGGATAATGCAAACAACTAAATATTGGATGTGGAAATTACTTCTTTCTATAAATCTTACAGCCATCCAAGCACTGAAAATTTCTCAAAATTTCCATTTCTGTAAAAACTTCAAAGCCTTGTAACATTTTTGTTTATTTATTTTTAGTTCTTTTGTTCAGTTCAACAAAATCTTGTTTCCTGTTTTGGAAGTATTCTCTACTCAGACTTCTCCCTTAATCTCTTCCTATCTATGCAGTCTGACCCAACTCTGGCCCTATCTTTGTCTAATCAAATATTTGTTTTTGTCCCTGGTTAAACCTGTCTCTCTCTATTCAAGTCACTTTACAAAGAAGAAAGTTTTACATAACATTTTCTTCCTATTATAAGACATATTCTATGTCCCTTAGAAGATGAGAGTGTCTACGGTTCATTTTGCTTCATTTATTCAATAAAAAAGAAGATACTATGAACATCTATTGTAATTTCCCATTGGATCTTTGCTATGAGAGATATTTTTCCTCTTACTCTTAGCTTTATTAAATTGGTGAAGTTTTATAGAAGTGATTTTAAAAATGTGCTTTTAATTTAAAAAATCTGAGTTGAAAACTTGGTCCTACTGGACGCTAACCAAGTGACATTGGGAAGGTTTATATTCATGCATCTGAGTAAATTGTGCTGAATAATTCTCTCTTATAATAGATCTTTCCTCTAATGGTTAATTAAGACAATGTATGTGAAGTGTTAGGTACAGTGCCTAGCATATTGCCTTTGATAATGATTGTCAGATAGAATATAAATCCACTAATATTATTTTTCTAGTGTGCATGGACCTTTATCTGGCCCCCTTAGTCCATTCACACACTATGTTATAAATATTAGAAAACTGCTTCTGGTACATCTATTGTGTGTTAAGTGTCTTGCAGGTAATACAAATAAAGATAGTTATTGACTTATAAACAAACAAACAAAAAAACTTGAGGCTTAAATATTTAAGATTTTGCTCAAGCCTCCATTCAAAAGTTTAAACCAGGGTATCAGACTTGAAAACATAAAATCCTGCCATCATGTTTTGCTTATAAATGGAACAGTTTTTATTATAATTTGTTTAGTAAAAAGTGGCAAAAAGGTTTTTAGGAATACAGTTGACCCATGAATAATATTGTGGTTAGGAGCACCCACACTAGCTCAGTCAAAAATTTATATATAACTTTGATTCTATCATTGGCCTTTGGCATCTGTAGATTCAAAGTATTTTTGATCCATTGTTGGGAAACTGTGGTTGGAGGTGCAAAAATACTGTTTTCGGTCTGCAGTTAGTTGGATCCACAGATGCAAAATCTGCAGAATCAAGGGCAATAGTATTTATTGGGAAAAGAATCCTATAGAGTCGGACCCACACAGTTCAAACCGGTGTTGTTCAGTAGTCTACTATAATTTCCATTTGTTGAGTTTAAACTAATAAAAAGATGAAAAATATACTTCATGTATTTTTGGGTTACACATTTAAAAAATATATTTTTTAAGTGAGAGGAAGGGATACAGTGAAACAGACTTCAGCATGCACCTGACCGGGATCCGCCAGGCACCCCCTGTCTGGGGATGATGCTTGAATCTATCTAGCTATCTTTAGTACCTGAGGCTGACATACTTAGACCAACCAAGCTATCCTCAGTGCCTGGGGCCAATGCTGGAACTGAGCCACAGGCTGAAGAAGGGGAAAAAGGAGAAAAGGAAGAGGGGAAGGGGAATAAAAACAGACAGTCACTTCCCTTGTGTCCTCTGATCAGGAATCAAACCCGGGACATCTATATGCCAGGCAAACACTCTACCACTGAGCAAACTGACCAGGGCCCAATCACACATTTCTGAAATGTTTCTGTGTGAGCTACAAAATCCTTTTCCCCTTTTATTTTCTGTCTGTAGTATGTCAAGCACTGGATTAGGCACCATGATACAGTGGTAAACAAAATAGGAGATTACAGTGTAGAAGTAGAAACAGACATTATTCAAATAACATTCCAATAAAAGTAAAATTAGATAAGAAAATGAAGTGCTACCTGCTGTTATAAAAACTGAAAAACTAGAGCTGGAGGTTGAATTTGGATCCAGTCTGGGAGAGTGGAGGAGGACCATTTATTAAGTTCTGCTCTAAAAGAGGAATACTTTTTAAGCTGGTTAATCATAAAACAGATGAGCATTGCTAAGATCCCAACACTAGAGATGGAAGTGCATGGTGGTGGCACAAGGAAATAAAAGAAGATCAAGTTCTCCAGAAAACTGAATCTGAGATGCTGATGGAATTGGGGTATTTATTAATATTAGGGAATGCCCTTGGGATTAACACCCATGAGGGGAACTGGAAATAAGCAAAATTAGGCAGAAAATGAAGCCAGACTAACCCTACTGGAACTACAAAGTTTAGATGGCCCAATTTAGAATGTGTTTTAGATGGCCAAATCCTATAATCCCTACTTCCACCAGTCATAAAATGATGGCTGTTTTTGAAAGAGTGGGCATCTTATATGAGGCAGTACTTTTCAGCTAAGGCAATCTATCTTTGACTGACAGATGAACCTATTGATAAGTGTTTTAACAAGTCTTTCTTTGCAAGAGTATCTAAATAAGACATCACCATACCCATTATAAGTATTTCAGTTAAAACTCACAGGGCAAGATTTTTCAATTTTGATATTTTGCAATTACTGTTACTATTTATTATTATTATTTTTCCAGAGGCTTTCCTGTGCCTTAAGGATGTATATCAGCATCGCTGGCCTCTATTCCCAGATGCGGTAGTGAATCTCTCACCCCAGTTGTTACAGCAATAAAGTGTCTCCAGACATTGCTAAATATTCCCTGGAAATAGAAAAACTGTTCCTCTTTGCAGAAAAGGAGTAAGGTATGGTGGGAGAGCTAGG
This sequence comes from Rhynchonycteris naso, assembly GCA_037038555.1. Classification (NCBI taxonomy): domain Eukaryota; kingdom Metazoa; phylum Chordata; class Mammalia; order Chiroptera; family Emballonuridae; genus Rhynchonycteris; species Rhynchonycteris naso. Next base: position 62,602,361 of record CM073001.1, on the reverse strand, counting down.
TTATATCTACCATGCCTTTTGTAGAGGAAATCAAGAATTCTTGTTCTTATTCTAAGAACCAGTGAGAGCCAATGAAGGGTTTGTAATAAAAGTGGCAAGGAAAGCAGGTGTGCTGAAAGGATGAGTGTGGCTACAGGGTAGACAACAGAAGGAAGATGGGTGAAAAAAGATGTGATTAAAATTGTTAAAATAAATCTATTTGGTCAGGTCATAACAGATGTTTGTAGGGAGATTCTGATATAAAAATGAAGATAGACTAGAGAGATATTTGGGCTGAATATAAGAAGCTGAGGAAAAAAGTAAAGAAGGATCTTCAGGTTTACTTTTCATAAAAGGGTAAAGGCTAGTGTTATTTACTGATGTAGGAAACAAAAACTGACGTAAAAGGTAAAAATCATGTTGTTTTTAAATGACTTCTAAAATTTATGTTGAAAAATCAAAAACACATTTGGATATGGGTCTAGAGAAAAGATGAGACACAGAGGCACAAATATTTTTGTAAAATTTTAGTAGCTATTAGTTAAAACTATGGGTGTGAAATTGAATAAGAAATTTCCTCTACCTCAAAGAAGTTGTGGTCATAATCAGTAGCTTTCCCCAAAGCAGTCAGTATAAATTTATTTTCAGACTCTCACTTTCCCTAAACATTGATAAACTTTTCAGATATTTCAAATATTTATTCATTTTATCCATTAATGGAATAAGAACACAAAGCACAGTGTATACACATGTATGTGTGAACCCATTCCAAAGTGTGTGTGTGTGTGTGTGTGTGTATGTACATATATATATGTGAATATTTTGGGGATGTGAAAAAACTTAAAAAGTAGAAACTAGCAAGTACAGTGAATTTTGGTTTTTATTTTCATCTAAAAATCTATATAATTTATGATACATAATTATTATCATAATATGGTTGTATTGACTAAATTCTTCACCTAGATTTCTGCAGGCCACTAGCTAATCATGAAAAATGTCCGATTTTTCCTAATATTCTTCTTTAAGCAGTAAAGCATTTATATCTTCCACTTTCCCAAAAGAAAATTATAATATGAGCAAAATCCTGGCAAGAGTAAGAAAGAAAGACAGTAAATTAAAAACATAACTCATATAGATAAGTGGAAGTGCTTTGGGGGTTTGTGAAGGATTGGAGTTGGCAGACAGGAACATTTGCTACAAGCATACCTGAAGGCTTCATGTCTGACAGCAATGCCCAGGAGGTCAGGACCAGAAACCTAGTGGTCTGGCCAAACCATCCTCCAGTGTTTATTTCCTCATTTTATACTTTCTATTCTCCACTCTCTGAAAGTTTTTGGTCTCTCTGGCAATGTCATTCTTTATGCTAAAGAGTATAATTGGCCTTAAAAGTCATAATGATTATACTATATATATATATATTATATATATATATATTGAACAGAATTAACTACTAGTCATAACAGGAAAAAAAGTAAAGTAAAAGAAATATTTTTATATCATAGTCTGATAATCAGGATATTTTAAAGACTGATGTTTTATAAAGAAGAAAATCTAAAAGTATTTCTTTCAAAGTTACATTCTATATTTGAGCAAACTCAAAATGCACAAAGATTGACTATTATCTTGGATGTAAAATGAGCCTCAAATTTTAAAAGTTTAAAGTTATACACTATAGACAATATGCTTGCAATGAAATTAAGTCAGAAATCACTACCAGCCTGACCAGGCAGTGGCGCAGTGGATAGAGCGGTGGAATGGGATGTGGAAGACCCAGGTTCGAGACCCCAAGGTTGCCAGCTTGAGCGCGGGCCCATCTGGCTTGAGCAAAAGCTCGCCAGCTTGAACCTAAGGTCGCTGGCTCCAGCAAGGGGTTGCTCAGTTTGCTGAAGGCCGGGGGTCAAGGCACATGTGAGAAAGCAATCAATGAACATCTATGGTGTCGCAATGGCAACAAAAAACTAATGATTGATGCTTCTCATATCTCTCTGTTCCTGTCTGTCTGTCCCTATCTATCCCTTTCTCTGACTCTCTCTCTCTGTCCCTGTAAAAAAAAAAATTACCAGAAAGAAAAAATAAATTTAATATATTTAAATATAATAAAATTCTATATATTTCAATATAATGGAAAATTAATCAGTCCAGTTTTAAATAAACATGAGTCAAGAATAAAGTCACAATGGTAATTAGAAAATAATTAAAAACAACTAGTAATGGAAAATTTTCAATTCATAAAAGAGTTACAGAAACTAAGTAAGCATTCATCTAAGAAATTCAAAACAAAAAATGAAATGCACACACATTTGCAGTGGAGAAACAATGAAGATAAAACAAAAATTATGAAGTAGAAACAGATATGAAATCAACAAAACCAAAGGTGAATTTTAAAAAATATTGATAAACTCTCAATGAAACTGATCCAGAATAATAACATAATTCAGGAATCAATAGTAGTCAGAAACATCATGATAGGTCTTACAGATAAAAAAACATAGTAAGAAAATGGTACAATTTAATACTGAGAAACTTAAAAGTTTTAATATGTAAACATACTTCAGAAAAAATACAGCTTATGAAACTAACACAAGAGTTAATATAAAATATGAAAAGTCTAGTATTAACTAAATTGTATTTGTAATTAGCAAAACTTTCTGCAATGTAAACTCCAGGTTCAGATTATTTTGATGGTGATTTCTTTAAAAATCTTTAAGATGATAAAATACCAATGTTACACAAAATTTACCAAGAATTGGAACAAGAAAGAAGACTCTCCATCTTGTTCTTTGAGGATGAAAAAATAGGCTAATTTCAAAAATGAAGTATAGGGCAATCTCTGATTAATCTCTGCAATAAATATGTATATATCTAAATACAAACACACACACACACACACACACACACACACACACACACACACACACACACACACATATATTCCCTAGACAAAATAGAAACTATTTCAGTTTAGAACCATAACAGTAGCAATTTTTGTTTTGTCATGGTGACATAAATTCCTATAATGCATACTCTCATGGATAACAACTAAAAACCCTGAACATAAGCTGATGTTAGATGAGGGTTCAAATTAGACAAGCCATTTTACAGCATTGAGTTTCCTGGTATGTGTGTGTATGTGTATTCAACATTTTCTCTTGTAGACTTACCCTATGAGTGGAACCCAGTTGTATGTGTGGTTGAACCTCTGATAGGACTTCCATTTGTCTGGCTAGAGAAAACGTCCACTGCCAGCCAAAAAATAAAAATAAAAAAAAGGAAAGAAGAAAGAAAACAAACAAAACAAAGAAGAGGGGGAAAAGAAGCATCTAGAGGCTGGAGAGTGAAAGGGAAGTCCAAGAGTAGAGAGTAGAGAAAGCCTGAAGAAGAATTCTAACTTTTCTTAATAAACCTGTGCAACTCTCAGTAACATCTGAGCAATGCACATATGCACAGCTCAAAAACAGTAAACTATACATGTTGAGAGCTAACCTGTAATTTAAACCATCATCCTCAAAAGGTAAAACAGAACATATACTGCCTGACCTGTGGTGGCGCAGTGGATAAAGCCTCAATCTGGAATGCTGAGGTTGCCAGTTCAAATTCTTAGGCTTGCCATGTCAAGGCGCATAGGAGGAACAACTGCTATGAGTCGATGCTCCTGCTTGCCCTACCACTGCCTTTCTCTCTCTATATCCTCTCTCTAAAATTAATCAATAAAATAATTTTAGAAACAAAATCCAGAACCTATAGAATGAACCTAATAAGTTAAGTGCTTACTAAATAAAAATATTAATATTAACCAGAGAATAACAGCATAATCCAGATTCCATATAATAAAATATCTATAATATGCAGGATAGAATTAAAAATTGCAGAATTTTTGTGACGATATCATAGTTATTATAAATGTGGCATTGTAATCTAAAAAGGAAAAAAGAAAGAAATTATGGCAAAAAAATAATTGAACAAATAATGGCCTAAAACTTGTTAAAAATTGCCTGACCTGTGGTGGCGCAGTGGATAAAGCGTCGACCTGGGAACACTGAGGTTGCCAGTTCAAAACCCTGCACTGGTTCGGTCAAGGCATATATGGGAGTTGATGCTTCCAGCTCCTCCCCCCTTTCTCTCTTTCTCTCTCTCTCTCTCTCTCTCTCTCTCTCTCACTCTGTGTCTTCTCTCTAAAAATGAATAAAATAAAAATAAAAAAATAAAAAAAATAAAAAAATAAAAAAACTTGTTAAAAATTAACAAAAGTCACAAGTTTATGGATTCAAGAAGCTCAGCAAACACCAAACAAAATAACCTCAAAGAGAACCATATCTAGACAAGTCAGAAACAAATTTCTTAAATTTAGAGATGAAAAAAAATCTTTAAAATGGCTAGAGAAAAATGACATATTACAAAATGGGACACAGCTATATAAATATCTGAGGACTTCTCATCAGAAACAATGGAGACCAAAGAGAGTGGAACAACATTTTAAACATTTCAAAGCTTTAAAGAATAAAACTGTCAAGCCATAATTTTATATACATTGAAAAATTTATTATTTATAACTTACAAAATAAAAATTAAAAAAATTAATCACTAGCTAGAGCTGTTCTAAAAAAGAGAATAAAAGGCTAAAGGAAGAAGAATACTAAATTAATACTTTGATCTTTAAAATGAAGGTAGAACATCAGAAAGCATAAATGTAATCAATAACCACAATTTTCTGCTTAAATTCATTTAATAATGAAATAATTATTTTCTTCTGGTGCTTTTAATGTACGTAAATGCAATTAATATGATAAATAAAACTTAAAATTCAGTGGGACAAAGGCACTTATAAAATAGCAACATAATTATATTTTATGTGAAGTGATACAATATGAACTCTTCATAGGCAATGAAAGGTTAGGTACGTGTATTGTGATGTCTAAAGTAATCATTAAAATAATAATAATAATAATTAGCCAAAGGGGCGATACAAAATACAATATACTAAAAATATTTAACTCATTCAAGGGTAGGCAAGAAGTAAGAAAATAGAAATAACAATAAATTGATAAAGTGGTAGACCTAAAACAATCATATCAATAATTATTAGTGATTGGAAAACTTTCTAGCAAAGAGATAAATAGTAAATATTTTGTGTTTGGAAACTATATGGTCTAAGTCTGAACTAGTCAGGTTTACTGTTGCAGCATAAAAGCAGTCATAGACAGTATGTAAATGAAAGATCATGGATGTGCCCAATTAAAAATTATATTTATAAAATTAGATGGCTACTATTGGGCCATTGTTTGATGAATCCTTATATAAATATTTCAATTAAGAAATAGAGAGTGTCAATCATTAGAGAAATGCAAATTAAAACCACAATGAGATATCACCTCACACCAGTCAGAATGGCACTTATCAGCAAAACAACCCAGAATAAGTGCTGGCGAGGATGTGGAGAAAAGGGAACCCTTCTGCACTGCTGGTGGGAATGCAGACTGGTGCAGCCACTGTGGAAAACAGTTTGGAGATTCCTCAGAAAATTAAAAATCGAACTGCCTTTTGACCCAGCTATCCCACTTTTAGGAATATACCCTAAGAACACCATAGCACTGTTCGAAAAGAAGAAATGCGCCCCCATGTTCGTGGCAGCATTGTTCACAATAGGGAAGATCTGGAAACAGCCCAAGTGTCCGTCAGAAGACGAGTGGATTAAAAAGCTATGGTACATATATACTATGGAATACTACTCAGCCATAAGAAACAATGACATCGGATCATTTATAACAAAATGGATGTACCTTGATAACATTATACGGAGCGAAATAAGTAAATCAGAAAAAAAGAAAAACTGAGAACAGCACGATTACATATATAGGTGGGACATGAAAGTGAGGGTATGAGACATGGACAAGAGAGTGGTGGTTATGGGATGGGGGGAGGGAGGGAAGAGTGGGAGAGGGAGGAGGGGAGGGACGCAGGGAAAACCAGATTGAAGGTGACGGAGGACAATTTGACTTTTGGTGATGGGTATGCAACACAATTGAATGATAAGATAACCTGGAGATGTTTTCATTGTACATATGTACCCTGATTTATTGATGTCACCCCATTAGAATTAATAATAATAAAATATATAAAATTAAAAAAAAAAAAAGAAATAGAGAGTGTCAAAGCTGATGAAGCATTATCTTAGCATATGTTACTTCAAATAGAAACAGAGATACATTGGAAGCAAGCAAATGGAAAATAATAAACACGGAATATATAAATATAAGAAAGATTAAGCAGATATTTTAGTATCAGTAAAGTAGACCTCAAGACAAACCATACGACTGAGATAAAGATGAATATGCCACAATGAGGGAAGGAGCATGGAGAATACATACCATCTGTAAAAGTATCTGTGCTTAAAAATAGTGCTCAAATACTGAAGCACAATGGACAGAACTTAAGGGGGCTAAGGCAATTCCAAAATTTTAATACCACTTATTTCAACAATTAATAGAACACTTAGATGAAAATAAATAAAAGATCTTTACTATCAATAGCTATTTTCTATCTAGGCTCCATATAACTGGAGAATACAAATTTTTTCACATGTGTATGGTGCATTCACCAAATTAGACCCTATGCCTATCTATAAATAAGTCTCAATACATCAAGAAATGATCAAAACCATACAAAGTGAATATTCTGACAATCAGTGACAAAAAGATATCAAGGAAAAAATTTAAATATCTAAAACACACTTTAAAATAATTTACGGGACAAAACATGATTACAAGATAATTAAAAATATTCTGACCTGAATAACAGTAAAAATATAGCATATAACAATTTGTGGGATGTAGTTAAAGTCACACTAGAGGCAGATTTATAGATTTAAATGCTTATATTAGAAAAAAAATCTAAATTTATGACCTAAGATTCGGACTTAACAAAGAGGAATTAATTAAGTTAAAAGTTAAGTAGGTAAAAGAAAATAATAAAGAAAAATTACACAAGAGAACAATTTTTTTTTCACTTTCTGTTGCATGAGGTTTTAGAACTTTTTCTATATATTTCTGCATCGCTGATTCCAAATCTGAAATTCGTTTTTTTGGCGCATGCTCTAGTTTTTATACAATTTTAATTTTATTTTGTTACAGTTAATGCCATGCTATAATTTTTAAATAGGAGTTAAAGGGCAATGACTCTTGGATTGAACATAACCACAAGGCAATTAATGTTTACAAACATCACTTTTACATAATTGTAGTTGTTTATATATGTAAAAAATTATTATCTGATAAAAACACCCTTTTATTTTGTTTTAAGATTAAATCATGATTTCTTCAAGTAGGCGTTAATGTAAGAATAGTCCTGACACCTTCTGTTGTATATGTGGCTGTTACTCACTTCAACGTCAAAGGCACAATATTTCATCATTTGTGACACATGCATATATTGCCTATTTTCAAGTTCCCCTTGGCGATCAAGACAAGAATTGGGCTCCTCATATTGTGTGTCATAAACGTGAGGAAATGCTTCGTGGCTTGGTAAAAGGTAAAAGGAAAATGCAAAGGAATGCCTTTTGGTATTCCCATGGTTTGGCGTGAACCTAAGGACCAGAGCAGTGACTGTTACTTCTGTTCAATCCATACAAAGGGCATTGGCAAGAAAAAATGGCATATGATAGCATTTCCTAATATTCCTTCAGCAAAACAATCTATCCCACACTCTGAGACACTCCCAGTTCCAGTTTTCAATGGTTTTATTTCTTCTAAGGACAAAGAAAGTGAACATGGTGACCAAGTGTATTTTGAAAAGATGCATGAGGAAATGATTGTAGAATCTGAAGTGTCTTCTTCTGATGCCAAGCAATCATTAACCCCTCAGCAGGTTACCAACCCAAAATGAATGACATAGTAAGAAATTTGCGCCTATCAAAAGAAAGCTGCTGAGCCTGACCAGGTGGTGGTGCAGTGGATAAAGCATCAGATTGGGATGCGGAAGACCCAGGTTCGAGACCCCGAGCTCACCAGCTTGAGCACAGGCCCATCTAGCTTGAACAAAGGCTCGTCAGCTTGGACCCAAGGTCGCTGACTCCAGCAAGGGATTGCTCGGTCTGCTGAAGGCCCGCGGTCAAGGCACATGTAGAAAGCAATCAATGGACAACTAAGGTGTTCATTGATTGAACAATTAAAAACTAATGATTGATGCTTCTCACCTCTCTCTGCTCCTGTCTGTCTGTTCCTATCTATCCCTCTCTCTGTCCCTGTAATTAAAAAAAAAAAAAAAAAAGAAAACAGCTGAGTTATTAGTCTCAAGGTGTCAAGAAAGAATGTAATTCACTGGTCAGCTAAAGTATCCCATTTCAGGAAGCGTGAACAAATTTTTATGGACTTTTTTTCCGAAGACAAACACTTTGTTTACTGTCATGATATCAGTAGTCTTCTCATCCAGCTAGGTGTTACCACTTATAGTCCAACACAATGGCAGCTATTTCTTGACAGCTCTAAATGGAGTCTGAAATGTGTTCTCCTACACAACGGTAATGTTTATGCAGCGGTTCTAATTGGTTATTCAACTCATCTGCAAGAAAATTATAATGACATAAAAATTGTCTTTGACATTCTGAAGTATGAGGAGCATAACTGGATCATTTGTGTAGATCTTAAAATGGTAAATTTCCTGCTAGGACAACAGAGAGGTTTCACAAAGTATCCTCGCTTTCTGTGTTTGTGGGACAACTGAGCCTGGGAGAAACACTGGACATAGAAGGAGTGACTGAAACGTGAAGCTCTGTAAGTAGGGATGCTAAATATTATGAATGAACCTGTAGTTAATTGAGACAGGATCATTTTCCCCCCACTTCATATCAATCTTGGCTTAATGCAGTTTGTTGAGGTTTTGAACAGAGAAAGTGAATGTTTTCAACATATTATTTCTGCTTTACTTGCCTTGTTTTTCGAGAAGATAAAAGCAGGTTTATTCAATGAACATCAAATTTGAACCCTCATACATGATGAAGACTTTGCCAGGAAGATGAATAAGGAAGAGAAAGCAGCATGGCAGTCTTTTGTGGTGGTTACAAAGAACTTCCTTGGCAACAAAAAAGTGGAAAACTATGAATTTCTGGTTCAAAGGATGCTGTTGGCTTTTTGCGACATTGGATGTAACATGAGCATTAAGATTCACTTCCTGAACAGTCACCTTGATGAGTTTCCCAAAAATCTTGGAGTCGTTAGTGATGAGCAGGGAGAATGCTTTCATCAAGATCTGAATATGATGGAAGAGCATTTCAGGGGTGATGGGGCAGAAATATGATGGCAGACTATTGCTGGATCATCAAACGAGATTGTTCTCAACAAGTACTCAAACACAAGAGCTACAAATGAAAAATTTTGCCTGAATAGAATTTAAATAAGTTTTGCACAAAATTTATGATTAAAATATGTTTTTCATATGTTCTATTTTGAAATTGTAGGCAAATTCTGATACAATCATATCTTTTAGTGTATTAGTGTATTTACTGCATTACATAAATTATTATATATTCACAAAAATGATGCCCAAGAAGACATTCTACTTCATTATGTTAAATTAAATGTTGACAATTTTACAAGATGAAAATCTAAAATCTTATATTGCAAAACAACTGTAGCTTACAGATTAAAACTAATGTCAGATTTGAGATCAGCACACTCAAATTAGGTAAGAACAAGTGTTTTTGTGGATACAACAAAAATTTTGTTCCCCAGTGTTAGAAATTAATGAAATAGAAAACAAACCGATGATAAAGAAAGCCAGCAGCTAATTGTTTGAAGCTGTTGAATATAAACAAAATTAACAAAATTTTAGCTAGCCTAATCAAGAAAACAGAGGGAACACATACCATCACTATTACTAAATATCCTATAGGTGCAAATATTTTCATTGGTAAATTCTATTCAACATTTCTGGTAGAAATAACACAAATTATATATAAAGATTTTTTTTAAAATGGAGAAGGAGAAATCAGGATCTGAGTGAGGCCAGAATAATCCTAATACCGGAATCTTTAAATAACATAATAAAAACATGATTGACAATACCAAGAATTGCTGAAGATGTGGCATATCAAGACTAATATAATCCTGGGAGTTTAAATTTACAGGAACACTTCAGTGACATCTTTGGCATTGTCTTTTTTTTTTTTTAACAAGTTTATTTATTTTTATTTAATTATTTTTTTTTACAGGGACAGAAAGAGAGTCAGAGAGAGGAATAGATGGGGACAGACAGGCATGGAGAGAGGTGAGAAGCATCAATCATTAGTTTTTCATTGCTGTCGCAACACCTTAGTTGTTCATTGATTGCTTTCTCACATGTGCCTTGACCGTGGGCATTCAGCAGACTGAGCAACCCCTTGCTGGAGCCAGCGACCTTGGTTCCAAGCTGGCGAGCTTTTGCTCAAGCCAGATGAGCCTGCGCTCAAGCTGGCGAGCTCGGGGTCTCGAACCGGGGTCTTCCGCATCCCAGTCCGACGCTCTATCTACTGTGCCACTGCCTGGTCAAGCGGCATTGTCTTTTAAAGAGGAATGCATATATACAATATGACCCAAGCATTACACTTCCAGTCTCTTTTTTTCTCCCTTTTTGTTCTATTATTAACCTATAAAATCTCTTTTCCTCTAATATAGGCGAAATTTCTGTCTCATTTTTAGTAGTATATTCTAGGTTCAAACAAATAAATCTTTTGAATATTCCCTGCATTAAACTTATATTACCATGCCATTTGAGTGAATAAGCTATCATTGCAGGAAAAATGAAGTCAAGAATTTCTATCTGTGAGATAATTGTGTTTTGTTTTGTTTTTGTCTAAAGTCCATAGTATAGTAAGCACAAAGCTATCAGAATAAAGTTTAGAAAAATATTTCAAGCTACATTGTTACATTACAGAATATTAAGAACTTTCTTATATTTATCATGGACTTTTAATTATTTTAAATTTGTCTAGGATGAAATAAATCAACAGTATCCTATTGCCCTTCTATTGGTTTGGAAAAGATTTATGTAACAAAGCATTATCTTGTAGATAGAAAGCGTAGAAGATGATAACTCTTGTTCCTGTAATTAATCATACTATGGTGTAGATATCTTACATAGCGACTTAACAAAATGCATCTAAATCTGAATCTTAAATATGAAAAAATATTAGAGATGATGGGTAGAATATTTTTCTTTTTCCAAGCCTTTATAGAGTAAAAAGGCAAAACAAAACACACAAACACACACACACACACACACACACACACACACACACACACACCAGAATGTGTAGCTTTAAAATCAGCATAGCCAACAAGCAAGTTGAGAAACAGACTATTAATATGACTTTCCCATCCCTATATTCTTATTTTTTTAAAATTTTGTTGCATATGTTTGCATTTCTAAACACTATAGTTTTACCCTTTTGTGAAAAAGTAAATTCTTTTTCTCTCTCTTTTTTTATTTTTGGCGCGCGCGAGAGAAAGATAGACAGTCAGGGACAGACAGAGATGAGAAGTATCAACTCCTAGTTTCAGCACCTTAGTTGTTCATTGATTGCTTTCTCATATGTGCCTTGACCATGGGGCTCCAACTAAGCTAGTGACCATGGGGTTATGGGGTCATGTCTATGATCCCATGCTCAAGCCAATAACCTCAGGGTTTCTAACCTCCGTCTCAGTGTCACAGGCAGATGCTCTATCCACTGCGCCATCACCTGGCTGGCAAAAGAAGAGTAAATTCTATACCTGGCTTCTTTTAGTCAATATTACCCTTGTGAGATTCATTTAGATTGAGACTTGGACAGGAAATAATAACAAGGAAGTGTAATGTGAGCATTACTGTAGATTCTCCATTGGAATCATTGGATTGATTTTTTTAAAGAGATAGGTTAGAAAACACTGGTAATTATTAAAGTTTGGGGGGAGGGTTGAGATAAGAAAACTTTAGTACAGGTTAGCATGTACAATAAATATTTCATGTAAACCTAATTGTTATACTTTAATTTTTTAAAAGTGGATATAAAAAAGACCCAGGTAAAATTAAGGAAAATAATCAGAATCATTTATACATGAAGATCATTCACTTTAAAAGATAAAACCTGAAAAGAAATAATTTCTAGTTTTATCTAATTTTGAAAGGTATATAAAATATGAACAGAGGCTTATTAGTTCATGGACTAAAACTTGGAATGCAGTTCTTTACCAGTAATCCCTCACCTAGATCCAACACTGGCTCTTTCAAATTCCAGGTACACTTAAACACTAGGTCTTTGTCTCTGTGCTGTGTTTATAAGAATCACTTTGAAGAGAAAATAAATCTAAATGCTGCCACTGATGCTCACCTACAGCTGTTCATCTGAGAAACAGCTCAACTTCATTTCTACAGTTTAGGACACGTAGGCTAATCACTTGCAATTTGGATATTGTCCTAGATCCCACTTATACTTTTTCTTTCCTAAGTAATATGTGGTATATCTCTTTGATCAGTGATCAAGTGGTCCTCTCTTGTATCTTAGTTTCTTCTGATCTCAATGATGACCAGCTACCATATTTCCCCATGTATAAGATGCACTATTTTTCAAAAATGTGGGGTCTAAAAATTGGGTGGGTCTTGTACAGTGGTTGTAGATTTGTTTCACTTGCATTTTCTGCTTTTTCATGCTTATTTTTGCAGCTCATTGTTGTAGACTATTTGACACAAACAGGAAGAGTGAAGAAACCAACTATAAGAGAAGTTTGTACCTTGTGAAAAAATCTTGGTGTAATATCAAGATTGAGATTTTTGTCAAGTCATTTAAGAAATGTGACATTTCAAATGCCATAAATGCAACTGATGATGAGGTAGCGTATAAAAACAGTGATTCGTCATCAGACATAGATGAAGACAAGTTAATGGATGGGAGTTTTGACAGTGATGAGGAGTTTTATGAATTTTATGATAAATAAAATTTGAGTTCAATAACTTTATGTAATACTTTTCTTCAAATTTCAGGCCCCAAAATTAAGATGCATCTTATACATAGGAGCATCTTATACATGAGAAAATACAGTAACTTTCTGAGCTGTGATCTCCTCTAAACTAGAAATGACCAAAGTGAAATTCACAGACAACAAATAACCTGTATATCGAGTGAGACTGCTCCAAATAATTTCAGCCACCCAGGCATTTTGTTGTGATGCTGTCATTTACAAAAAAAATAATAATAATTCTATTTACATAGTCACATCACATAAATTTCCTATGTAAATGTCTTGCCATCCCAAAGAGATTGTACATTCTAGTTCAGGGGTCATGGCTTGTATATGTATTCCCAGTGTTTTAAAGAGGAGTTAGGTGTGTAATGCCTATTTTTGTTATTGGTATTTGTGATGCTACCTTTTCTTTTTTCTTTTTGGTGATAACAAAATATAAAAGAGGGGTAGATTTCTAAGATGAAGGGAAAATGGGTTAATTCATTGGCTGAGTTAAGTAAGGAAAGGAAATATTTAGTAAACATCAACCAGGGACTGTAATAAGGATTTTAAATGAGTAATTTTAATCCTTTAGATGAGGACTTTTAAATAGTTAAGGTGCCTATGAATAACCTGGGGATTCTGATAAAATGCAGACCTTGATTAAGTAGGTCTGGATGGAACCTGAGGTTTTTCATGTCTATTAAGCTCCCAGGTGATGCTAATGGTACTAGTCAGCCTGTGACATTTTAAGCAACAAGGCTTTGCACAACTCTGTGAGGTAATATAATTATAATGACAGCGCCCATGGTGATAACAGTAGTAGTTTAGCATACACTATCTTACTGAAAGGAGATCTAGTGAGCAAGCAAATAAAACAAGGAAGTTTGGAAATAATAAAAAATAGAACTAGAAGAAAAATAATGAAAATAGGTTAAGCCTAAAGAATAAAGTGCATTAATTGTCCTTAAAAATACTCCTTTTCTATTCAGCTTAACACTAGCTAGGATGGATTATGTTTACGTTAAACAGTATTGTGACAGAAAACATTAATCATTTCTTAAATCCACAGCAGCACCTGTCAACAGGATACTTAAAATCAGCAGTTTTATTTATTCTTTCAATGGGTAGTTTATCCAGTATCTTAAGTAAGTGACATTTTGATAATTATTTAAAAGGTTCATCAATAAAGTCTTAAATGCCTGATTCAATAGGGTCAGGTTTTGTTCTAGAAGCACTCAGGCTGAACTGTCAGAAAAACAAGCACTTTGTTTTTGGTTACGTTGGTTGCAACATAGCCCATTCTTAAAATTTGCCACAGGAAGGGCTTTTCAGGCTCAAAGTCAAAAGGTCTAAAGTCACCGGGTCCAAAGTCACTAAATACACCAGTCCCAGGCACAGCAGATTTATAGGCACTAAGCTCTGGAAACATATTGTTCCCAGTACAAATTGGTGGTTACAAAATAGTTACAGAGGTGGGTATTACAGCTTCGGGAATATAGTCAATAACATCATAATAAATATGTATGAGGCCAGGTGGGAACTTGAAGCAGCAGGGGGCCACTCTGTAAAGCACATGATTTCCTAACCATTGTGCTGTACATCTGAAACTAATACAGAATAATACTAAATGTAAACTGTAATTTAAAAAATAAAATATTAAATATGACAAATCATGTAATATATAAAATAAAATTTTACTACTAAGTAAAAAATATAGTGAAATTTTAATGTAAGTGAAATCTATGCCATCTTACTCAAATATGTAATCTACTCTTTGTAACTGTGATCCCAGTTTTATTTTCTTACTACTGTTGATCATTATTTTCTATGATTTAAGTTAATGATCAGGTTTTATATAGGAGATGATTGTTACATTTTCTCATATGTTGTAAACTTGTTTTTTGTAATCATGTGTTAAACCGAGGAAACTACTCACATTATTTGGAAAGTGAAAACAATTTCTAAAAAAAAAGAAAAGAATTCTGCCACATATAACTAAGTGAGGCACCCATACTTTGAAATTTAATTTGTCCTTTTTTTTTTGGCAAAAATTGTGTACCACATAAAATTGTTTGCTTCTAATTTAATCTCAAGCTTTCACAGCGGATAATTTTGCTTCCCAAACCATATCTTCTATATGTTTTATTTTCATCACTGAAACCACCATTAATTGGGTAGCTCTAGTCAGAGAATGCTGCTTGATTCCTTCTGAATTCTTATCTCTCACCTTCAACTGGTTATAAGTTTGTGAATTCTGCTTGTTAATTATCCATCACATCTAACTTTCACTACAGCTTTAGGAAGCAGTAGTATTTTATTCCTCCAGCTCTATACATAGCCCAGTGTATACAAGTCTGTAATTAAAAACCACAGCCTTATTTATCTTTTACTATGCATGTTATGGCTCAAGCCTGCCAAGCACAAAATAATAGCACTTTCAAATTAAGATTTTCAGTTCAGCATTTAACAAAGACGGGCTATTTTCCAGTGTATAGTATCATTTTTTCTAGGGCAATATCTATCAACCAATTTATTTGTAACTGAGAATTCATATTAATAGTTTATTTGTTTTCTTTAAGAAGCATACCCACAAAAATGAGTTCTGAATGTAGGCCATTGCTTCTTCCATATGTAATTATTACAATAAGTAGTGCATTGCTGCGGTATTTTGCACACAGTGAATGTGCTTCAGCCATTAAGGACTTCAGGTTCTAGAGAGTAAAATAAACATCCAAGACTTTAAAAATCTCTTGTGACCAAGAAATAATGTTTTTTAATGTAGTAATAAGTTTTAAATGATAATATTTCAAATTATTTGATAGGGAAACATGAATATTTTTTCTTCCATTTCTAGAATAAAAATGACATTTTCCTCAATGCCCTGACTTTTTTTTTTTTTTTAGGGACAGAGAGAGAGTCAGAGAGAAGGATAGATAGGGACAGACAAACAGGAACTGAGAAAGATGAGAGCATCAGTCATCAGTTTTTTGTTCCCATTGTGACACCTTAGTTGTTCATTGATTGCTTTCTCACATGTGCCTTGACCTCAGGCCTTCAGCAGACTGAGCCACCCCTTGCTGGAGCCAGCGTCCTTGGGTCCAAGCTGGTGAGCTTTTGCTCAAGCCAGATGGGCCAACACTCAAGCTGGTGAGCTCGGGGTCTCGAACCTGGGTCTTCCACATCCCAGTCCAATGCTCTATCCACTGTGCCACTGCCTGGTCAGGCAATGCCCTGACTTTTAATAGCTTAAAAATATGAGAAAAAAAAATTTGTTATAATAATACCTTAAGTTTTTATAGTTCATTTATGTTTTCAAATCATTCCCAATGTACTTGACTATTCAGTTTCAAATAATTCTATAGGGTAGATATTACATTCCTAATATGACAGATTTAAGAAAAACAATACAAAAATTGAGTTGCCCAAACTATAGACAAAACTTTTAATTTAAGAAAGGTGGCACTATTTTCATTTTCAGCATAAATGAATAAATACCCTGGGCAAGGAAGAAGAGAAGAAAATTAGGGAAAAGGATGGTAAATGATGCTGGAGAAACAGGTGTCAAGTATTTCAGAGCTATAGGCCAAGTTAAGTACTTTTGCATTTATTCTGAAATAAAAACGGAAATGAGAGATTTCTAACATTTGTAATTTGAAAATTTCAGCTTGTAAAGAGTAGCTAGGAGCAGAGTTAAAGCTACCTTCAGTTGTCTCCCTGGGAGATAATGATAACCTAGAGCAGGTTTGGGGCAGTGGACCTAGTATCCCAGAAGTTGAAGTACTGGGTAAAGCACATTAAAGAAATTTCTCTACATCATATATATATATATGAGAGATAGAGAGAAAGAGTGAGAACAAAAGCAATAAAGCAACAAGAAAAGGAGAGAGAGCAGGTCATCCTTGACTATTTCAACACAATGTATACTATACCCTATAAATTCAGTATTTTCTGGCTTTTTACTGAATTTATTGGGGTGACACTGGTTTACAAAATCCTACTTTCCAACTGTACAACTCATCAGAGCATCATCTGCACACTGCATCATGCACCCATCACCCTCTCTCATCATAATGCATCTTGGCACCTCAAGGATAATATTGCTTATGTGATCTGGATTGCATATACTTGTTAGAATGTATTGAATATTGGTATGTAACATTTCTCTAATAACACAATTAAAATAAAGTATTTTTCTATGTTTATATTAACTAATGTTTTCTACCTTAGATAAAAATAGGAAAATAGTAAATATTCTTTGATAATTAAAAATGTTAAATTTTCTGATGTTACATGTACTCCTTTTAGTTCATGGTTTTAGTTAAAAACAAATTGAATCTTTAGAAATTTAAAATACATGAAGAAAACATCTAATTCCAGGCATTCAGACATCACAAATATATTGTTTTTATTTATTTTTGCCAACCTTTTATTTTAAAATACATTTTGGCAATTAATAAATATCTTGCAATTTGACTTTATTTTATATAGTATTAAGTAGTGTATTAAAATTATCTTTGTAGATGCTTCTGACATGAAATATCTTTTTTTAAAGAAATTTATTAATTTGGCAAAGATATCTAATTAATTTTTTAATTGCTCCACTTGAACTCAAATGATTTGAAATATATCATACATAGATTTTCTATTCCAAGTTCTAAATTTATTAAGTTCCTCAGCGGCATATTACAATGGTTCAAAAAATCTCTTTGGTTTCTCTTTTCTATATCATTGGAAATTAAAGTATTTTCTATTATTTTAATTTATAACATATATTATTGGTTTCAGAATTTGTTCTTTTTATGTAAAATTTTCTCATATTTTAGTTTTATGTTACAGGTATATCAAAAATATATAGTGTGTGTAGATTTAGTTATTTTTTTTAATCAAGGAACACTTATAATTAACATATCAAAGTGATCACTGAGACTATTAAAATTGTAAATTTCTTCTGTATGTGTGTTTGTATATATAGTGTTTACATTTCCTAAGCATTATTTTCATTTTTTTCAAACTATCTGTGTGGAAACAAATACTCAAAAAAGGTTGAATTCTGTGCTAGGTATTAGTTATTTTACTTACCTAATCTAAAATTCTGCTAACAGCATTAGCAATAAGCAAAGCATTTTTATAACTTTTACAAGAAATTGAGGCTCAGAGAGGAAGCAATTTGTCACTATCACACAAAACTAATAAGTGATGATGGTGGATTAAAGTATGGGATCTGACCCTAAATTACAATATAATTTGCCCACAACATCTACTTATTGATGATTTTGTTTTATTATGCCAAACACTTCATTTGATATTCTTTTACTTGCTCATTTACTTATTTGACTTAATAGTTTATCCTGTCTTAATAATTAGTGTAAATGACAAGAAAATAGTTTGACATTTATGTGAAATCATTGTTTTTTAAAGGCCTTCTAGGGAGAATTATTTTTCCTGTTTTACATGTCCATATCCTAAATGTTCCTACATTGACTTTTTTTCTTTTATCTAACAGTATCGACGAAGAGATATGAAGGCTCATACTAGACTATGTAAATGAAATATACATGGTTTCTATAGCCATGCACTCCTAGAAATCAGCTTTGCCCTTCCCTTTAAAAGCAATACCTTAACCCCTAAAGTAGGTTATTTAAATTTCTTCTATGTGTATCCAAAGGTGAGTTTAAACGTCTTGAAAGATTTTAGTGTGCATAATCCCATCATGCAAGGATCATTCCTTTATGGGGTAAGAAGATTACAACCTTTTGAGGCCAGTATTAAATGCTGTCTAATTAGTTTTCTAAATCTGTGGGAGTGAATGACAAAATATGTATTCTTACTATGACCATCTCCCCAGCCTGGAAATGCCTTTATCACTTAACATAAAGATGTGGCTATGGAGATTCACAATGACAAATATTTCATGACTTTCTATTAAAGTGCAAGAATAATTTTCCATAAATTAAGTACAACATGGAAAATGACAAAAGGGAAAGATTATCAAAACAAAGAAAGTATGGGAAAACCACCATAGAAAGTGAGAAACATTTGATAGAGGAACATTTAAGCAACTAAGAAAAAAGTGCACAAAATTAGACCATTGGATTTGATGTCATTACCATGATTGCTACAATTCTCAAATTATTTCAGTGTTACCCCTAAGTGGATGTCCTATAAATTTCCCTTATATACTAGCTTAAATGTATTTGAGGTATCATATATCTAGTTATTTTAATTTCCTCTGCATGCCATGACACTGAGGTAATCAGACCTGTGGGTTCTTACACATAACTCATCTTTTTAATCCACATGTGCTTTTGTTATATTAACTAAGATTTTTAAGATTATTTGTATCAATGACAATATTGAAATACCTCTAAGGAAAAATTAAATTACATAGATTTATTTTTTCTCCTGAAGTAATTGTGTTCAGAAGAAGTATATAATTTATATATAATCAGATAATAGCATTAAAGCTGTATGTCCCCTTATAGCTTGTAGAGTTAAGCATTTTTTCATATACCTGTTGTCCATTTGTATGTCTTCTTAGGAAAAGTATCTGTTCAGGTCCTCTGCCCATTTTTTAATTGGATTGCTTTTCTTGTTTGTTTTTATTGAATGGTATGAGTTCTTCATATTTTTTGGATGTTAGCCTCTTATTGGAAGAATTATTTGCAAATATCTTCTTCCATTCTATTGGTTCCCTTTTTGTTTTGTTGATGGTTTCTTTTGCTGTGCAGAAATTTTTTATTTTGATATGGAAATATATCTAATATGGTGTTTAGGGGGGACAGGGTGTGGGAGGTGGTTGAAGAGAGTAAAAGGGGTCAACTATATAGTGACTAAAGGGGACTAGACTTTGGAGGGTGAGCAAACAATTCAATATACAGATGATGTATTGTAGAATTGTACACTTGAAACTTATATAATCATATTAACCAATGGCATCCCAATAAAGTTAATAATAATAAAGATATTTATATATTTAAATCTTAAGTAACTTGAGAAGGATCAGGCAACTCTCTACTTCAGTGCACACATACCTATAACTTTTGGGAAAATGAGTCCTGGGAGAGTAAAAATGACTCTTCTGTGGATGTAAACTCAGTTTAAAGCAAAGTAAACTTCTAACTAGCTTCCAATCTAGAGTTCCTTCTGTAACTTTGTACATACTATTTGATCTCTTTGTGCCTCCATTGTCTCAGCAGTGAAATGAGAATACCGACAGAGCCTTTCTCAATCAATTAAAAATTTGAATGCAAATCAAGTGTTTAGAAACTGTGCCTGGAATATTGCAAGCTCTCAATAATGTTAGTCCTATGAGTCCTACACTATTTAATTATTTTCAGTGAAATTTCAGAAATCAAATAGAAATTAAAACAAACATACAAAGGTTGTCACACCAAAAGGGTGAAGGGAAGGAGTAGCTTGTATCCATAAAGAATTAAGTAATCTCTTACATTTAAAAAGACTTTTTTATCTGGTAGTGCTACTTTCTCTAAGAAAAACCAAGTCAACATCTTGTTATCAAGACAGTTTAGATAAAATATTGCAGTGGAATCTGCTCATTTTGTCATTTTTTGACACTAGATAGATTTTTATGAAAAATACATGGCTTGGTTGTGGCAGACCAGGCTGTGTGAGGTCTAAAGTTTATTCAATTTTGAGAACTGCCTTTAAGAAAAAATGAGTATTAATTAGAATGCAAAAATGAATAATGGGTTACTAATTTTAAAATGTTGACAAATACCAAAATACAAAATCTAGAAAAATGATATAAAATATGCATAATTATCTGCCAGACACACTTCCATGAATCTTTTTTCTTTCCTTCCCTTTTCTTATCCTTTCCCTTTTTCTTCTTTCCATTCCTCTTTCTTCCTTAATTCCTTCTTTTTTTTTTTGCTGTACACTGTTGATTTCCTTTCATATAACAATTTATTTTGTAATTTCCTTTTCTGTCGACAAACTAGAAAATTGATTCAGCCCTTGTTTTTGCATCCTTGTTTAGAATATTTTGAGGAAAGAGCGAGCTTGCGATTAGGAGAGATAAAGGTTCTACACAATGCCATGTCAGCACCACAAGGATAGTATAGTAAAGGACATATATGGAAGTAACTCTAAACCTTTCAAAATTAACTCACTAATCTAAACTAAATGTACACTCTATTCAGCTTCTTTTAGCTGGATCCCAAAATACTTGTGGCAAATTTACCAGAACAAATGACCACATGAACCCATTTCTAGGGCCTTTTCCAGCATGTTAGCTGGAACCTGTACAGATGAGAGGCCCTGAAATACAAACTTCTGAAACGTGGAGGGAAACAAAGAAAACCTTGAGACAGTCTAAAAATCCTAAATATTCTGAAGCAAGTTGAAGTGGTTGAGAGTTTTCCACAGCAGGTGAGAACATGATGTAATAAAAATTCTCTATCTCATTTAATAGAAAAATGAAAATAATACAAAATTATATTAAATGTAAACTGTCGCTGAAAAATATATTTTGGTCACATGTCCCAAGAGAAAGGGTAGGGGGCCGGAAGAAGGTAAAATGGGGGCTGGTGAAACTACGCTTGCTTTTGCCAGGGATGACCTATAACCCAATGCACAACATCTAACAGGAGCTACTTCGAATGGGCCTCTACTAGGAGGAAGAAATGAACATCAGTCAGAAAGAGAATCAGCATCAAACACAGCCTCTATCAGTGAGCATGGACAGGGAATGTAGTTAGGATAACGCAAAGCATATACAAAGAGGAAGGGACTGAGAAGAGGCTTCAGCAGGTCTTTGGACTTCCATGTTTACTACTATATCTTTGCTCACCTCCTTTGCTGTTCTTTCTTGCTTGGCAAAATCCCACTCAATCCCCCCCCCCTTTTTTTGGTCAGGACTGGAAATAGAAAACTATTTAAAAGGCTATTAAAATAATCCTGTTAAGATATAAGATCCTGAAGCTTAAAGAAACCATCTCAAAGGTGAAATGACCAAGTAGGTGTTTCACAGGGTCACATGCACATCTCAACCATAATCTGAAGAAAAAACACATCAGAAAGCAACACAATTTATTTCAGTCATGTTTAGTTAGCATGAGAAGAATATAAGAATGGTCTTTTTCCCCCTTCTAGATATACAGAAAATTATGCTAGGAGTGTAGCACTGGGATAAAGATTTTTTTCCCTCCCTTATACAGGGTTAGCATATCTTCTGAATTTTGTCTGCTTTTAGATTTAAGTTAAATATGAGGAGAGTCAAGTAGGATATAGAGTTTTCTCATAGTACAATGTTGAATCAGATAAATTGGATCAGTAGCAGAACTGAAAATGTTCTTAAAAAATATAGCCTGTCCTGTCTTCATGACTCCATATCCCCACGGAGGGTTCCACACAAGCACTACTGAAAAAGTATCCTCTCTGTGAACATCAGCACAACCACATGTATGCATACTTGTCCAATTACAGAGACAATGGGACACCAGACACCAGAGCCTTGCAAAATACACAAACATACATTGTAAGTTAATAGGTTAATAAAACTCTAAAACTGGAGTCAAGGAATTCTGTACAGTAGTTATTTCTGAAAATAGTGTGTGTTTACTTAGAATTTTATGTGTTTTTCTTTCATAAAAAAGAAATAAAGAAGAAAATATAACATAATATTTAAGGCCACAGATTTCTTTTCTCCTCTACTTCCAATAATTTGTTGGAAGTCATTTAAGTAAAGTGAAGCCTTTAGGTTACTTGGTAGAAAAAGTTTCTTTTTATTGTTCCATTTTATGTTGGTAAAATCTGAATCTTGTATTCAGTATACCGTACATTAATAATTCCTGTTTTCCAAATTCAAAAGTTGTTTTTAGTTCTCATTATTCTTGATTCTACTACATTTGACCTTCTGAAAAAATTCTCTCTCATATGTATTCTTTAAAATCTTAGTTTTCTACCTCCTTGGTGATTCTATTCCTCATCTTTATCACTTCCACTTTGTGGGTACTTTCCAAAAGTGTTTTTTTTCCTTCCTTTTTCCATTGTATCCTTTGAATTATTTTTTTTTTCCAACTTATTTAGTATTGCCTCTCTGCTTGCCATTCCCCAGGAGGTGAGGACTTCTATGTTATTACTTATGGTATTTCTTCTTCCCAAAATTAAACACTTTATACTGATTTTTACATAGTTTTCAAATTTCAGTACATTGAGGCATCTTTTCTTGTGTAACTGGTACCCATCCCGTGTATTACAGAACATCTTGAGCTTCCTTTTATAATAGTCTTTATGTTACAGCATTTATTATATATTGTAGTGGTTCTCAGAGTGGGAGCCCCACCAGTGGCAATACTTTCACCTAGAAATTTGTTAGAAATGCAAATTATTAAACTCCAGGGTGCTAATTAGAAATTAATTAATTAGAAACTCTAGGGTGTGGCTCAGGAATCTGTTTTCAGAAGCCTTCAAGGTGATTCTGAATCAGGGTTTCTCAGAAAGATTGGTATGTTACAATTGCCTAGTTTTCCCTTGATTCCCCTACTAGATTATGGGCTGTTCTTTCAATGAATAAACAAATGAATGACAACATTTTTATGAACTACAATTTTATTTCTCTGACTGCTCACTATGTAATTTGTATGAAGAGTCAAGAGTCATTTCAAAGTCAACATCTGTGATAGAAAAGTTGACAGCTAATACCACTCATCAGCACTATCCTCCAAAACAATTGCACACATCTGGCTCTACACCCCTCACTGAATTCATAATTCTCCCACCTCTCCTTTTCTATCTATGTTCTAATCATTCTCTCCATTAGTCAGGGACAAACCTTAATAACCATCTTTCTTTGAAGAAGAATTTCACTTATTTTGAATATATAAGTAAAATATATCAACCATAGAAAATCTGAACAATTCAAAAATTCAGTTACACATAATAAAATAAACAGCACTGGATGTTCCCCCACTCCAAGACAACTATTGCTAATTGTTGCATGTATTTATTTAACTTTTATTTCTAGCATGTTTGCTAGAAATGGTACCCTATCAACCATAATGTTTTGTAATATGCAGTTATTACACTGTTGTGGAGGCATTTCCAAGTCCTTAAATATTGTTTCTAAAATTTGTTAACTTCTGCATGATATTTTTGGCAATAATTAACCTATCCTTATCCTCTTATAGTTAATCGAAAGTCCCATCAAAACCTTTTGATTGCGTTCACCATTGCAGTCTAGGCTCTTCTTACTTCTGTAACCTATTGCTGTAGCTTTCTATGCCAAATTAATTTTCTAAAGTGTAATTCTGAGCAAATTGCTCAAAAGTTACAATGACTCTCCAGTGCTTTCCAAATAAGGGTACAATTTTGAGTCAGACAATCAAAGATTCCTGCAGGCTCTAAGAGAGACTTCTCTTCATTCTCACAGCATTTCCCCTATTTTCTAACCTTTTGAATATTACCACTTCTCTGTCTCAACATCCTTTCACATCAGTGATTTTACTTAAATTTCCACTTCAATTTTGCTAAAATTGCAAACTTCTTACCCATACCACCAATCCTTATCCTTTTCTCTGCTCTGTTTTTTCTCCTTAGTTCTTATAGCTATCTAACAGATCATGTATTGTATTTATTTAACTTAA
Source organism: Rhynchonycteris naso (assembly GCA_037038555.1). NCBI lineage: Eukaryota > Metazoa > Chordata > Mammalia > Chiroptera > Emballonuridae > Rhynchonycteris > Rhynchonycteris naso. The sequence continues at coordinate 62,577,829 of CM073001.1, read as the reverse complement.
TGATTGACTGTCTCCCCAACTTAATATAAGCTGTATTAAGGCAATGGTTTTTGCCTGTGTCTTGTTCATTACCGTATCCCTAAAACCTGAAATAGTACTGGATACATAAAAGACACTCAAAATATATTTGAAATATTGAATGAACTCATGAATGAACAAATGAGTATATAATGAATTTATATTGCAAAATTCAACAAGTCCTCAAGGAAGTCAAACTCTTCCTCCTGCTGAAGGAGATCTCTTTGCTAAACCCAGAGATCTTTCCAATCAAGCCATCCTCAGCACCTGAGGCTTATGTTTGGACCAATAGAGCCATGGATGCAAGAGGGAAAGAGAGAGAGAATGGGGAGAGGGTAGGTGAAGAGAAGCAGATAGTCACTTTATCATGTATGCCCCAACCAAGAATTGAATGCAGGACATCTTGCATGCCAGGCCAATGCTCTATCCACTGAGCAAATCATCCAGGGATGATACTTTCATTTTTAATAACAGAAAAAATGGCAAAATATTCTCACATATAACTCTCTTTTACTCTTGATAGTAATTTTATTTTCTTTAGACAACTTAATTTTAGAACTATTTATTGAGTCTTAATGCATTAAAAACTGCAAGAGATCCAAAGATATTGGTATCTGCCATTAAGGAGTTTTTATATTACTCAAGAAGGGAAACACATAATGATAACTCAATTCTATATGTCATACATGTCATGAGTACAAATAATGGTTACTTAAGATTTAGTCATGATGGTAGGAGAAGGAGTATGGGCAGCAGCCCATACAACGTTAGGGTCTCATGCTGCCTCCACTGCCTGCAAATCTGCCACCATCTGTGTAACACTCTTTATGGGCTGTCTTGCATAGGAACTCAAGATAGCCACTTGAGACCCATAAAGGGCAGACAGGGTACTACAGAGACTAAGGAGACTAAGGTCCTCATTCCTACCATAAACACTTCCTCATCTGGCCCACAAGACCTCAGGTTGAAAACAGCATTCTTCATACCTAGTTTCTGGAGGACCTGCTGCAGCTAAGTATATGACTGTGACCAACTCACTGCCCCCAGCAAGTCTCGAGCATTCTTCCAGGCTGTATGAATGGCCACCATCAACCATTCTAATAGGTTTTCTCAATTTTCATGACAGTTCTGAAGATGCTGCCTCAAGAAGTGCATGATAGTGGCAGCTCATTTCTCCATCTCTATTTCAGAGGGCATGATGCCATCCACCCCTATATCCCACAGCTGCAGTAACCAAGCTGCCGGCACTCATTGGGTTTCTGCCTGAATTTTGCCTCTAACTCCATCAACTCTGTCTAGGTGTAGGATAGACTACAGAGTCTCAGTTACTTGTGGAGAGGGTTGTGCCTGCCCCTGAGGCACTTTAGGCTACTGGGTTTTTACATTCTGGGTGACACCAGAAGGCTTTGAGTTGCTGACAGCAACTTCATCCTGAACCTCCACCTCTCCCTTTTTCAGTGACTGCTTCAGCTCTTAAGGCTGTTGGCTCTTGGCCTAAAGCTAAAACTGGAGCTGTTGAACCTATAGTTTTTCTAACAACTGTTGGTGCCAGCACTCAGCTTCTAAGGAAAACTGGAGTTATCAAACCTGCAATTTTTTGGCAAGCAATTGTTTCAGTTTCAGGTGCCATTGGTGTTCAGCCTGCATTTTGCACTGAATCTCTCAAAAGCAGTCAATCTCATTCTCCAGCAACTGTTGCAGTTCCTGCCAATGTTGATGCTCAATCTGCAGCTTATCCTGGAGCATTAGACCTTGAACAGCCTCTCACAGAATGCTTTTGGTTTCTGCTTGCTGGACTATAAAAAACACTATGACCCCCCAAAAGGATAGCCACAGGGAACCACATGCTCAAGAACAACCGCTCTTCTACCATTCAAAGATGTCAGCAGCTCCATACTGATTTGATCAAAATCCTGTACCTTATGCCAGATGTAATGCTAGTGGATGAGACCAGGCAGGTTCCCAATGAATTTGGGCAGATGGAGAGGAACTGTGAAGTTGGGAAGCATTGAGCCATTTCTGTTTAATGGATTCTCACAATGATAGATGGGCAAACAGGCAAGAGAAAACTTCTCCTGGCAGCAGGTGAATATACAGCAAAATGGCCCCTCACAGTGGCAGGCAAGCAATCTGCCCTCAGAACAAGTACCCGCAGCCTTACATAGACTATACTCGCCACATGCTCGTGCACTAATCACGCAAAGTGCAAGTGACCAAGCTTAACACAGCTGTTTTTCCAATACCAGAACACCAAGGTTGTAGGTTCCATCTCCAGTCAGTACACATACAGAAAGTCTAATGAATGCACAACTAAGTGGAACAACAAACGAATGCATTTCTCTCTCTCTCCTTTCTTCTCTTTATTTCTCTGAAATCAATCAATTAAAAAAATTAAAAAAAATAAATGTATCTATTTTTTTTTTTTTTTTTACAGGGACAGAGAGAGAGTCAAGAGAGGAATAGACAGACAGGAATGGAGAGAGATGAGAAACATCAATCATTAGTTTTTCGTTGCCATTGATACACAATAGTTGTTTATTAATTGCTTTCTCACATGTGCCTTGACCGCGGGCCTTCAGCAGACTGAGCAACCCCTTGCTGGAGCCAGAGACCTTGGGTCCAAGCTGGTGAGCTTTTGTTCAAGCCAGATGGGCCCGTGCTCAAGCTGGCGACCTGTGGGTCTTGAACCTGGGTCTTCTGCATCCCAGTTTGATGCTGTATCCACTGCACCACCACCTGGTCTGGAAATGTATTTAATTTTTTTTTAAGAATAACTGTTATCTGCACCGTGGTAACTATTCCCAAATAAATCACTCTGCAAACATTCTACATCTTTACAGATTATTAATGCTGCACTTGCTTTGGCTGCAAGACCCAAAAGTCAAGTGGTCAAAAATACCATGGAAATGTACAAGCACACATGGGAGAATCATATTCATCTCCTCACAGAAGCTGTAGATGACATCACAAGCATTGATGACTTCCTTGCCGTATCTGGTAAGTTTTTTATTTATTTATTTTTTAAAATTTATATATTTGCTCTAGTCAGTTTTCTGAAATGAAATAATACTAAATATAATTAATTTCATGCAATATAATGAGACTTTCTTATTGCCTAGTGCTGCTGCATATGTTCTGTTTTTAGGTAATGAGCCTAATCCTTGTAATCCTTACAACTCACCAATTTACATGGTCTTTCTAAAAGAAACTTCTTTTATTTTGTATTTTTCCGAAGTTAGAAGCGGGGAGGCAGTGAGACAAACTACAGCATGTGCCTGACCGGGATCCACTGGGCATGCCCACCAGGGGGTGATGCTTGGCCCATCTGGGGCATTGCTCCATTGCGGTAGGAGCCATTCTAGTGCTTGAGGCAGAGGCCACGAAGCTGTCCTCAGTGCTGGGCCAACTGAAGCCTTGGCTGTGAGAGGGGAAGAAAGAGACAGAGAGGAAGGAGAGGGGGAAGGGTGGAGAAGCAGATGGGTGCTTCTCCTGTGTGCCCTGACCAGGAATTGAAACTGGGACTTCCACATGCTGGGCTGATACTCTACTGCTGAGCCAACTGGCCAGGGATAAAAAAACTTCTTGAGCAAAGGATCATTAAAAATAGTAGCTGGAGCCTGACCAGGCGGTGGCGCAGTGGATAGAGCGTCGGACTAGGATGCGGAAGACCCAGGTTCAAGACCCAGAGCTTGCCAGCTTGAGTGCAGGCCCATCTGGCTTGAGCAAAAGCTTGCCAGCTTGGACCCAAGATCGCTGGCTCCAGCAAGGGGTTGCTCGGTCTGCTGAAGTCCCGCGGTCAAGGCACATGTGAGAAAGCAATTAATGAACAACTATGGTGTCTCAATGGCAACGAAAAACTAATGATTGATGTTTCTCATCTCTCTTTGTTCCTGTCTGTCTGTTCCTATCTATCCCTCTCTCTGACTCTCTCTCTGTACCTATTAAAAATATATATAGTAGCTGGAAATCTTAGACATCTTCTGGTTTTTCAAATAAATAATCTTTTTTTTTTTTTTACTGATCTCTTGATTTCCTAGCATCTTTTTCTACCAAAGTTGTCTCCAATCAGAATATATATAATGTATTAATGGGGAAACTCTTTATTGATTTGATATACAATGTGTACTTCAACTACCTGTGTATATATTTGCATAATGGTGATCTGAAGAATCAAATGAACAAGTGTAAACATCTGACTACATCAGTAACAGATAAGCTTGAGATTCCACATCAAGCCCACATGATTCTCATCTCAGATGACTCTACGCACACGTTTGTAAAATTGGTCTCCTAAAATCCTATCCTCAGAAGCATAACTCAGGTTTTGATTTTTTTGTTGTAATACCAAAGAACTAAATGCTTTTTAATCTTTTTTATTTTTATTCTTGGAATGATAACTTTTTTTTATAAAGTTCGAATGAATTTCTTTCATCATTTTATCTTTTTTAAGTTTTCTGATATATTCTGTGCAACTTGCTGAATTCATTACCTTTTATATGTATATATATCTTCATCTGAACTGTAGTTTTAGAAATCTAGTGTTTTCATAATTCATTAATGAAAAGAAAATATGTGCTAATTATTTTATCTTTGTAGAGTGAAAACCTTTGCAAATAATAGGAAATGTGTGGGAGAAAATTTTAAACCCTTTGATTCCACTATTGAGAAATTACAATCACTGATATCTGATTTATTTCCATCCAGCATTTATATTTATATTACATACATGAATATATAAAGATAAATATATATTTATATTTATGTTCATATTTATATATTTATGTATATATGACATATACATAATAAATATATAATTATATGTTTTAAAATAATATAAAAATGTATCATGACATGTATATAATATATGAAATATATATATAAATTCAACCAAATATTACATGTAAAAAGACAAATCACATTATACTGAATGGAATAAGTAAATCAGAAAAAGCTAAGAACTGTATGATTCTATACATAGGTCAGACACAAAATTGAAACTCGTGGACATCGATAAGAGTGCACTAGTTACTAGTGGTGGGGGAAAAGGAGGAGAAGGCGGAAAGTGGGGGAGGAGGAGAAGCATAAAGAGAAACAAATATAAGGTGACAGAAGATGATTTGACTTTGGGTGATGGGTATACAGCATAATTGACTGTTCAAATGACATGGAGATGTTTTCTCTAAATCTATGTACTTTGGTTGACCAGTGTCATCCTGTTAAATTTAATTTTCTAAATAGAAAGAAAGACAAATAATTTATGTGTGTATGTGTAATGTATATAAATTATTTGCCTTTTTACACATAATGTTTGCCTGAATTTTTGTGCATCATTAGATAACTTCAAAAATTATTCATTTGTTCTAAAAGTCTAGCATTTAGATAAATTGTAACTTTATAAACAATGCTATGTTAGGCCTATTTTAGTCTACTTGCTGTTATCTTAGCATAGATTTTGCAATCTGGATCCATTCAACATATATTAGGGCAGTCTTGTAATTTAGTTGTTCAGTGCTAGGTTCTCTTGTTTAGTTGGTACTTTTGGTTACAAAGCAAAGAAACCTGTTCATGCTACTTGATGTAAAGGCACTTTTATTAGTATTCTGATGGCACAACATGGAGATTCTCCTGAACATACAAGAACAGGAACCATAATTGGCCATGTCTTGTATAATTAGAGCTGTGAGAACCTGGGATCTAAGCAACTGCTTGGGTCCTCAGAGCCAGAACCATGAATTTTCTTTTCATTGCTGGATTGACATAATTTAGCAACCTTCTGAGTCTGCTGCTTTCCATAAACAACTTCAGTGCTTCAAATTTTTTGGCCTGCACATAAAAGAAAACTCATATAAAAGTTGCTTAAAGCCTGGCCTGTGGTGGCACAGTGGATAAAGCGTTGACCTGAAACACTGAGGTCGCCGGTTCGAAACCCTGGGCTTGCCCGGTTAGGGCACATGTGGGAGTTGATGCTTCCTGCTCCCCTACTCTCTCTCTCTCTCTCTAAAAATAAATAAAATCTAAAAAAATATTTTTTTAAAGTTGCTTAAAGAACAAAAACATTTAATTTGTTTTATGTAATTAGATGTTTGAGATAGTTGATTCTAGACTTATTACCCTAGCATAACAGAAGACTTGGACAGGAATAGTCCATGTATGTGGAGAGGAGTATCTTATCACTAACATTATTTAGAATTGTTCATAAAAATGTAGTAATAAAAAGTGGTTTAGTATTTAATGTGTTTAATTACTGTTTTAAAATTCTCTACAGACAGGCACTCCATTATTTTCTATAATGGGAGTAGACTGCTTCTACTTTCTTCTTCTTTGAATACTCTAATTGGTAATTGTTTAAGATTTTTAATGACTATGTAGGTATCTTTGGATTCTACTGAACTTCTCTCATGGTTGTATCTCAAAGTAGAATGTTGACCTGAATTTATCAAGATGGAAATCTTTCTCAGATGCCTTTCATAAGACTCTCTTGTCATAGGTCAAAATTTGGTTGGTCCTATATCCATTCCTGGACCAATAACTGGCAAAAACAAATGTGATTTCCGTGATTGACTTAGAGTACTGATATATGGTCAACAACAGACTGGGGGACCACGGACAGTGGTACTCCTAATTTGTAGCACTTGCTGATTTCTGTAGCATAAATACTCCCATATTGGCAGGTATCAAGCTAACAATGTAATGCCATTAAACTCTGAATTGGGACGAAATGCATCAAAACAACTCTTTTGAGCTGTTATAAACAGATTCTAGCATGCCACTGGGTTTAGACTAGTCATAATCTAACCTTCCTGACTAGTCACTTACTATACAAACAAAATCAAAGGTTTTATTCACAGAGAAGAAAGAAAAATGGTTGTTGACTAAAGGACAAAATATTATTGCCCCCAACACTGAGTGGTATCTACTACTTTTTTAGGTCTTTGTGCCTTCATTAACTTACCTTGCACTAGTTTAGCATGAGCTCCCGTATTATTTCTTGTTACATCGTAAGTTTTCAACATCTGTTTCCACAGATAATGCCATCTTCCTTCCTAATTTTTCATCAGATCAATAAGAAAATATAGCTGACCTCATACATTGTTTTTAGTTGTAAGGCTAGATTCTTAGGACCAGGCTGAAAGTCCCAAGTCCAAGATCACAAGCCAATCAATGAATGTGTTACTTTTTTTCAGTTGGTTAATTATGGTTCAAATTGCTGTTATGGGGGCTACCACATCTGGTAGCTTTTGTGCAGAGCAGATTTTCTTAGAAAAAGTTGCAGATGTGGTCATCAGTGAGTGACTTTTCTGGTACTACTTTATAATTATCTTTTATAAGATATTATCTGAATTTAAAGACTTCTGGTTCTGCAGTTTGCCAGGTAGATCAGACAAGTTACTTCATAGTGTCTGAATGATTACATAGAAATCTTACATTTTCAAATTTTTTATAAACATTCTATTTTTTTCTTGTGTTTCTTTCAGTAAATAGCAATACTCAAATCTTTTTTACTTATAAGAATGAAAAATAGGGGTCCTGAAAGGATTCCTACTTTCTCTTGAGTCAGTGTGAAAATTTGTGGACTCTCAGCACACTAGCTCTCCATATTAAAATAGAGATAAAAAATTAAAGCTTAAAATTGATGAGAAAGAATTCTTGCACTTTTAATTATTATTTTATAGTCATTAGCAAAGGTAGAGATCACACTGATAAAATGGTTGCCTTCTAACAATGTTTTAGAAAGATTAAAGTGTGTATATATATGTGTATACACACACACACACACACACACACACACACACACACACACACACACACACACATATATATATATATATATATATATATATATATATATATATATCCAAAGTGAGAAGTGGGAGGCAGTAGACAGACTCCCACATGCACCCTACTGGAATGCACCAACTGCTATCCACCTAGCATGCCCACCAGGGGGTGATGCTCGGCACATCTGAGGAGTTTCTCTGCTGCAACTAGAGCAATTCTAATGCCTGAGGTGGAGGCCATGGAGCAGTCCTCAGTGCCTGGACCAACTTTTGCTCCAATGGAGCATGACTGCAAGAGGGGAAGAGAGAGAGAGAGAGAGTGAGAAAGGAAAAGGGGGAGGGTGGAGAAGCAGATGGGTGCTTCTCATGCGCACCCTGGCTGGGAATAGAACCTGGGACTTTCACACACTGGGCCAATGCTCTACCACTGAGCCAACCAGCAGGGCTTAAATTGTCAAATGTTGACTCTTGAAATAGGGTATTTTTAATACCAAATATCTTTTAGTTATCTATTGCAATTCCAAATATAGGAATCTAATTGATGATTTTAAAATTGTATGTTTATATAATCACCAAATGTTTCATGATGCAAAATAAAATAGTACTTTTCAGTTTTTGTTTTTTTGTTGTTCTTTGCTATATTTAAAAAACTCCAAGCATAAATACAATTAGTTCTTTCTTGAAAGTCATAAGAAATATAGCCACCTCACCAATTTATTACCTATTTTTAAAATTTACATGTAAAAATAAAATAAAACAAATAATCTAAACCTACTTTCAAAAGCAGAGAGATGTTTGGCAAACTGTCCTCTGTAATTCAGTTGTGCTAAAGAGGCTTTTTATAGAATAGAGTTATTTAGTAAGTGTCATTTCACAGATAATTAGAAAAATTCTTTAAAAGGCATTGGTCCTTCAAATTGTTGTTCCTCATGGTGACAATGCTTATCCTTACATTATTTACTATGCTTTTTATCACTCTCTGAAAACACATGTAACAAAATACCTGTCAGAAAGTCTCTGGTCTGAAGATTCTTTGACCACATCAGAGTCTGTCTTCTTGGGCTGTTTCCAGATCTTCACTATTGTGAACAATGCTGCCAAGAATATGGGGGGCCATTTCTTCTTTTCAGATAGAAGAGAGAAGATATGTCTACTTACTGAGATTTGAGAAACTCTGTCTTTTCAGCGTGTCCTGATGCCTGAAGTCCACACTACCACACTATTAGTTGTCCATTTGGAAATATACAAACATTCAAAATCTCTGTTTATGATATGATATTTTATATAGAAAACCCTAAAGTCTCAGTCAAAAAACTACTGGACCTTATAAATGAATTCAGCGAGGTGGCAGGATATAAAATTAATACTCAGAAATCAGAGGCATTTCTATATACCAACAATGAACTGTCAGCAAAAGAAATTAAGGAAACAATCCCCTTCACTATTGCAGCCAAAAAAATAAAGTACCTAGGAGTAAATTTAACCAAGGGGTTAAAGACTTGTACTTGGAAAATTATAAAACATTGATAAAAGAAATCAAGGAAGATACAAACAAGTGGAAGCATATACCGTGCTCATGGCTAGGAAGAATAAACATCATTAAAATGTCTATATTACCCAAAGCAATTTATAAATTCAATGCAATATCAATTAAAATACCAATGACAGCCTGACCTGTGGTGGTGCACTGGATAAAGCGTTGACCTGGGAACACTGAGGTCGCCAGTTCAAAACCCTGCACTGGTCTGGTCAAGGCACATATGGAAGTTGATGCTTCCAACTCCTCCCCCCTTTCTCTCTCTCTCTCTCTCTCTCTCTCTCTCTCTCACTCTGTGTCTCCTCTCTAAAATGAATAAAATAAAAATAAAAAATAAAAAAATTAAATACCAATGACATACTTCAAAGATATAGAACACATATTCCAAAAATTTATATGGAACCAAAAAAGGACACGAATAGCCTCAGCAATCTTAAAAGAAAAAATAAAGCAGGAGGTATCACTCTTCCATATATCAAGGTTTACTACAAGGCCATTATACTCAAGACAGCCTGGTACTGGCATAAGAACAGGCACATAGATCAATGGAACAGAACAGAGGACCCAGAAATAAACCCACACCTTTATGGACAACTGATATTTATCAAAGGAGGAAAGAACATACAATGGAGTAAAGACAACCTCTTTAACAAATGGTGTTGGGAAAATTGGACATCTACCTGCAAAAAAATGAAACTAGACCATCAACTTACACCATTCACAAAAACAAACTCAAAATGGATAAAAGACTTAAATGTAAGCCGTGAAACCATAAGCATCTTAGAAGAAAACATAGGCAGCAAGCTCTCCAACATCTGTAGCAGCAGTATATTTGCCGATTTATCTCCACGGGCAAATGAAATAAAAGGCAAGATAAACAAATGGGACTATATCAAACTAAAAAGTTTTTGCACAGCTAAAGACAATAAAAACAGAATAAAAAGACAAACCACACAATGGGAGAACATATTTAACAGCACATCTGATAAGGGGTTAATAACCAAAATTTATAAAGAACTTATAAAACTCAACACCAGGAAGACAAACAACCCAATCAAAAAATGGGCAAAAGAAATGAATAGAAATTTCTCCAAAGAGGACATACAGATGGCCAATAGGCATATGAAAAAATGCTCAACATCACTAATCATTAGACAAATGCAAATTAAAACCACAATGAGATATCACCTCACACCAGTCAGAATGGCGCTCCTCAGAAAAACAACACAGAATAAGTGCTGGCGAGGATGTGGAGAAAAGGGAACCCTCCTGCACTGCTGGTGGGAATCTAGACTAGTGCAGGCACTGTGGAAAACAGTATGAAGATTCCTCAAAAAATTAAAAATCGAACTGCCTTTTGACCCAGCTATCCCACTTATAGGAATATACCCTAAGAACACCATAGCACTGTTCGAAAAGAAGAAATGGGCCCCCATGTTCTTGGCAGCATTGTTCACAATAGTGAAGATCTGGAAACAGCCCAAGTGTCCATCAGAGGACGAGTGGATTAAAAAGCTTTGGTACATATATACTATGGAATACTACTCAGCCATAAGAAATGATGACATTGGATCATTTACAACAAAATGGATGAACCTTGATAACATTATGCAAAGTGAAATAAGTAAATCAGAAAAAAAAACTGAGAACAGCATGATTTCATACATAGGTGGGAGATAAAAGCGAGACTATGAGACATGGACAAGAGAGTGGTGGTTACAGGGTGGGGGGAGGAGGGGAGGGTTAAATAGGGAGGAGAGGAGGGGCACAGGGAAAACCAGATAGAAGGTGACAGAGGACTATTTGACTTTGGGTGACAGGTATGCAACATAATTGAATGACAAGATAACTTGGAGATGTTTTTGTTGTACATATATACCCTGATTTATTGGTATCACCCCATTAAAATTAATAATAATAATAAAAAGATGCAAATTAGAAGAGGTAATATATTAACACTTGCAACAGTGATTTGAACCATTACATTAACTGATTCATAGTAAGCAATTGTCCCAAAGAACTGAATTTAAAAAAAGTAAACCTGATAATAGGGGGAATGGTTTGAACCATAAAAACTATTGAACAATTACTAAGAACTGATTAAATGCAAAGGTTTTGCATTTTTTCAGATTTATTTCTTCCTTTTTCATTAAATATTTATTGCATAATTTTAGGTGCTAAACTCTTTGAATGGTATTGGAGACTTAATAATGAATAATAGTTACTGGGAGAGAACTTTCAAGTGAACTGTGACAATGGGGATTGCTGGAGTGGGTGTCATAGGATAAATGAAAAAAACCATGGACACAGTTTGGAATTTTCTGAAAGAAAGATTGACTATTTATTGATTAAAATCAGCACTGCTATTTTCTTATTATAAAAGGTCTCAATTTTAAACATGACATCATATTGACTCTGTAAATTATAGTATCGAAGACTTCTTCAATATCTTTATTCCATGTCCTATATTTCTCTTTATATCCATTTTCCTCTCTATCCACTGCTATTACCCAAGTTTGATCCATTATCTCTTAGCTGAATTGCTATATAATGTTTCTAATAAAATTTTTGTTGCATTCACAAAAACACTTGTTCTTACCTAATCTGAGTGTGCTGATATCAAATCTGACATTAGTTTTTGTCTGTAAGCTACAGTTTATTTTGCAAGTCAAGATTTTAGGTTTTCATCTTTGTAAGAGTATTGTGATTTCTCATGGCTAAACTGTACTTGCAAACAAGACAGAGAGCCATGAAGGGTTAACTGAGGAAGCTGTGCAAATACAGTAACCTCGTTGAGATAAAGACCAGTACAGGATGTGCTAGAGGACATGTGCTGCAGGCGGACATGTCCGAGCCCTTGCTTGATAGCAAAGATGGGCTGAGGATGGGAAATCGCTGGCCTTGAAGGAACAAGAGACAGGCTGTGTCCAAGTACGTAAGCTGTAAGATAGCAGCAGGATGTGGACCATCGCCAGGGCAGTGAAAGAGTATAAAAATAAAAAGCTGAAGTCCTTCGGGGTTGCAGTCTTGTTCGTCTTTGTGTGTGTTTGTGTCTCTTTGTTCATTCCTCAGGTCCCCCCGAGGACCCTTCAGGACCACCGGGAGCTAACAATCTTATAAAATGTTCAACATTTACTTTAAATAATGAAGTAGAATGTCTTCTTAGGCATCATCTTTTTGAAAATATAATAATTTATATAATGCAGTAAATACACTAAAAGATATGATTGCATCAGAATTTGTTTACAATTTCAAAAATGAACATATTAAAACACTTATTTTAATCATAAAATTTGTTCAAAACTTATTTGAATTCTATTCAGGCAAAAATGTGCATTTGTAGCTCTTGAGTTTTTGTACTTGTTGAGGACAATCTCATTTGATGCTCCAGCAGTACTCTGCCATTATATTTGTGTCCCACCACCCCTGATAATGCTCTTCTATCTACTTCAGATCTTGATGAAAGCATTCTCCCTGCTCATCACAAACAGCTCCAAGATTTTCAAGAAACTTATCAAGGTGACTCTTCAGGAAGTGAATCTTAACGCTCATGTTTTTATCCAATGTCGTGGAAAGCCAACAGCACCCTTTGAACCAGAAGTTCATAGTTTTCAGCTTTTTTGTTGCCAAGGAAGTTCTTTGTAACTGCCACAAAGGACTGCCATACTGCTTTCTCTTCCTTATTCATCTTCCCAGCAAATTCTTTGTCACGTATGAGGGTTCAAATTTGAAGTCCATCAAATACACCTGCTTTTATTTTCTTGAAAGACAAGGCAGAAAATGCAGAAATATTATGTTGAAAGCATTCACTTTATTCAAAGCCTGAACAAACTGCTGCATTAAGCCAAGTTTGATGTGAAGTGGGCAAAAATGATCTTGTGTCGATTCACTACAGGTTTATTCACAATATTTTGCATCCCTACTTCCAGAACTTCATGTTTGGTCCACTCCTTCTGTGTCCAGTGTTTCTCCCAAGCTCAGTTGTCCCAAAAACACAGAAAGCAAGGATACTTCGTGGAACCTCTCTGTTGTCCTTGCAGAAAATTTACCATTTTAAGATCCACACAAATGATCCAGTTATGTTCCTCATACTTCAGAAAGTCGAGGACAGTTTTTTGTTTTTCTTTTACAGAGACAGAGAGAGAGAGAGAGAGAGAGAGAGTCAGAGAGAGGGATAGATAGGGACAGACAGACAGAAACAGAGAGAGATGAGAAGCATCCATCATTAGTTTTTTGTTGCCATTGCAACACCTTAGTTGTTCATTGATTGTTTTCTTACATGTGTCTTGACCGAAGGCCTTCAGCAGACCAAGCAACACCTTGCTGGAGTCAGCAACCTTGGGTCCAAGCTGGCGAGCTTTTGCTCAAGCCAGATGAACCCACACTCAAGCTGGCAACCTTGGGGTCTCGAACCTGGGTCTTCTGCATTCCAGTCCGATGCTCTATCCACTGTGCCACCGCCTTGTCAGGCTCGAGGACAATTTTTATGTCATTATGATCTTCTCAAAGATGAGTTGAATAACCAATTAGAACCGTTGCATAAACATTACCGTTGTGTAGGAGAACACATTTCAGACTCCGTTTAGAGATGTCAAGAAATAGCTGCCATTCTGTAGGACTCTGTTAACATCTAGATGGCTGAGAAGACTACTGATATCATGACAGTAAACAAAGTGTTTGTCTTTGGAAAAAAAGTTCACAAAATTTGTTCACGCTTTCTGAATTGGGATACTTTAACTGATCAGTGAAGTGCATTCTTTTCTGAAGCCTAGAGCCTAAGGACTCAGCTGCTTTCTTTGATAGGCCCAAATCTCTTACTAAGTCATTCAATTTGGGTTGGCTAAACTGCTGAGCGGTTAATGACTGCTTGGTATCAAAAGAAGACCCTTCAGATTCTACAACCATTTTCTCATGCATCTTATCAAAACACACTTGGTCACCATGTTCACTTTCTTTGTCCTTAGAAGAAATAAAACCATTGAAAACTGGAACTGGGAGTGTCTCAGAGTGTGGGATAGGTCGTATTGCTGAAGGAATATTAGGATATGTGATCATATGCTGTTTTTTCTTGCAGATGCCCTTTGTATGGATCAGACAGAAATAACAGTCACTGCTGTGGTCCTTAGGTTCACACCAAACCATGGGAATACCAAAAGGCATTCCTTTGTGTATTTCTTTTGTCCAGTCACAAAGCATTTGCTCACTATTATGACACACAATATGAGGAGCCCAATTCTTGTCTTGACTGCCAAGGGGAACTTGAAAATAGGCAATATATGCACATGTCACAAGTAATGAAATATTGTGCCTTTGATGTTGAAGTGTGTAACAACCACATATATAACAAAATGTTGTCAGGACTATTCTTACATTTACGTCTACTCTAAGAAGCTATGATTCAATCTTAAAACAAAATAAGAGGGTGTTTATGTCAGATAATAATTTTTTACATTTAAAAAAAATGATAATTATATAAAAATGATGTTTGCAAAACATTTAATTGCCTTGTGGTTATGTTCAATCCAAGAATTGTTGCCCTCTAACTCCAATTTAAAATGCAATGCATGCCATTAACTATAACAAAAGAAATTAAATTATATAAAAACTAGAGCATGCACCGAAAAACAGATCTCTGATTTGGAATCAGCAATGCAGAAGTATATAGAAAAAGTTCCAAAACTTCGTGCAATAGAAACTAAAAAAAAAATTGTTTCCCCAGTGTAATTGAACTTCTTGCTTCCAGAGTTTTTCTTAGTAGAGGTTTTCAATAGGTATTTACAATTTTAAATTTGGGGCTTTTGTGTTATGCTTTTTAAAATATGTTTAGCCATGGGATTAATTTTTTTGAAATCTTCAATTTATGGCAAATAACTTTAATCATTTATTATCACAATATTCTGTGATCTTGACTTAGTGACACAAAGAAACTCTGATGGTGCCTTCAAAAATTCACTAACAAAAGCCTCTGTTTTCATGACATTGTGGTGAACATGATCTTTGTCTTGTATGATGTTATATATGTCATTTGACAAAGAAAAATAAAAATAATTTTTTAATTATTTTATATCAGTACCAGATACATAAATAATAGTATTAGAAAAATTAAAAAATTTAAATTAACTGCATACACACTAAACGTTGTTATGTACTAAAATAATATATATGGAATATGTTTTGGGATAAGAGATGACTGCTACTGTATATATTTATACAAACAGAAATTGTATAATAGAATTAGAATTATTTTTATACATTTACTTGTATATCTCTTCAACATACACCTACTTAATATTTTAACTGATAAAGGCATCAGTACACGAAATGTTTCAATATAAATACATTCTTTTAAAACTGAGATTTGAAATTATATTCTGCAATAACGCCTTTTGATAAAAATGGATTGAATATCAACTATGTGCAAGGCAGTATGTGGTGAGGTGGAAGAAGACGTAAAAATGGAAAAGACATAATGCTTGTTCTCAGAGAACTTACAATTTAGTATATATAAAGCAGTTTCCAAAAGATTATAATAACCTATAAATAAAATGTTGTACAATGAGTGCTGCTGGAATATTAGGGGGCCAAAGAAAGCATTTTTTAAGGAGATAGTAGTTGAACTGAGTTGTTGAGTTGAACCTTGAAGAAATTGGAATGGCTTCCCAGGGATATAAAAGCCTGTGAAAGCACAGTGTTTGAGGGACAGCCAGTCGCCCAGTATTAGAGAAACAGAGCACACATCTAGATTGGTACTGAGCTCAAAAGCAACAGATACCATTATATAATAATCTTAAACATTTGTAGGAGAATGTAAATGATATAAAAATTTAAATAGTAATGTCCATAGAATACATCCATTTTCAGAGTTGTATTTCCAGACACTGAAAACCATTCTAGTAGAAGTAGGTAGTGTAGTGCTAAATAATGCTTTAATTTTTCTTGGAAGTAAAAATAAAATAAATCGAATATAAAACAGGTGTTCCTTCACTTTCTCCAGCTTACCTCCAAGAAATTAATATATAAGACTGACACATCCAAAACATAACAAGAAGAAGATGAGGTGAGATTGACTTTGATGACTTAAACCTAGCTTAAGCTGAGTAACCCAGGTGTCCATTTCCTTTCTTAGGATAGTCCAGTGATAATGTTCAGCTAGGACCCTCTGTGCCATTGGCTAAAATCAGGAGGTAATCTTGTGGTTGTAAGGATTTTTTTTTCTTGCTTTCTCTGTGATTACATTTACATTTTAATGTGATAGTATATGGCTCAGTGATCATT
The DNA here is from genome assembly GCA_037038555.1 of Rhynchonycteris naso. Classification (NCBI taxonomy): domain Eukaryota; kingdom Metazoa; phylum Chordata; class Mammalia; order Chiroptera; family Emballonuridae; genus Rhynchonycteris; species Rhynchonycteris naso. The sequence continues at coordinate 62,561,221 of CM073001.1, read as the reverse complement.
GTGGAGACTGCAGAGAAATTATACACAGAGCTTTACATAAGTCATGGAAAGACAGGGAAAAAAGTGTGCATTCAAAAATGATTGAATAGGCTCCCCTAAAGCAATCCATTGTTGCTCTGTTTGGTAATTATGTTTTGAATTACTGCCTGTACTTACATGACTGAAGAGTAGTTTGGGCATGTGAACTGAAATTTATCACACAGCAGTGCATGTACTAACAGGCAAGTTCACTCAAGATGCTCTCATTTGAATGAACAATAGGTATACTGCAAGACTATTGTTTGAATATTATGAATTGAATCTTGAGAAAAACCATGATTAGAAGTTATCTTTTTGAAAAACTGTGTCAAAATCAGTCAGATTTAAGAATTTACCCAGAACTTTTGTTGTTGTTTTTTTACAGGGACAGAGAGAGAGGGATAGACAGGGGCAGACAGACAGGAATGAAGAGAGGTGAGAAGCATCAATCATTAGTTTTTCATTGCCGTCGCAACACCTTAGTTGTTCATTGGTTGCTTTATCACATGTGCCTTGACCGCGGGCCTTCAGTAGACAGCAACCCCTTGCTGGAGCCAGCGACCTTGGGTCAAGTTGGCGAGCTTTTTGCTCAAGCCAGATGGGCCCGGGTTCAATCTGGCGACCTCGGGGTCTCGAACCTGGGTCTTCCACATCCCAGTCCGACGTTCTATCCACTGCGCCACCGCTTGGTCAGGCAGAATTTACCCAGAACTTTAAGGTAGAGCTGGAGTAATCATAATCTTACTGACAAAATTAGTATTATGAAAGGCTTGCATTTTAGACCTGTATAAAAAAATAATAAATAATTTCTATGTTTTGTCAACGTACTTTGTAAGTTACATACTTACAAAGGCTATGAATAATAAAATAGAACTTCAATTAAAATTATTTTTAATTGCCTCAGTGAGTATATATACAATATTTAATATTATTTGCCACAGACAGATATATTGAAACTTTCAACAAAATGAAGACTCAAAGTGAGTTGAGTTTCATTATTTCATTTGTATTAAATTATTTCTGGGCAGTGTTTCAACTCTAAACACATGCATTTAATCAGTGTAATTTGGATAAATAAGAAGTGTTAACATGCAGAATCCTGTGAGGCATTTTATAGAGATGAGGGATTGAAACAAAGTTTCTTCTTGACATACAATAGTCTCCCACATATAATGAGGCAAAGGCATGCTCATGAGCATTCTGAAACAGAAAACACTTCATCTAGAGGTAAAGAGTTTTTAGGCAGGAAATGCAGAATGATTCCTACCTACATGCCAACGGTCCTCCTCTGGACCTAAAAAGAAGCATGCCTCCTGATACTCATGTGGGTGCTGACACAAGATCTGAAGATGTGAAGTCATATATTTGAGCTTGCAAGTTTTTGTTAGCATAGATTTAAGGGTTTTGACAGCATCGTGGGAAATTTTAACAGTACAATAGAAACCTGTGCTCCAGAGCCGGTGCTGTAAAAATTTTATGTGTATTTGAGAAAGGAAGCTAAGAATTACATTCTCACAAAAGCTCATGTCATTGTTATTAAAATTTCACCATTAATAAAACTCATAGATTAGACATTAAGGCAATGGAATCTGCTTTTAAAATATATGGGAAACCCAGAAAGAGACAAGTCTGTTTGGAGGGGTTTAAATATGCTTAAAATTTAAAAATCTACAATTTGTTGCAACTCCTATTATCTTTGGGAAATAAATTAAGCATGACTTACTAATGCCATTCTATAAAATGCTAATAATTATATCATTTTCTATAGTCTAAATGTTTGTGCCCCTCTCCCCTGTCCACACACACATTTATAACCTAGTGTCCAATGGGAAAATATTAAAAGGTGCCACGTAGGTAATGAGAATGAAACCCTCATGAATGGAATCAGGTTCTTAAAAAAACGAACCTCAGAGATCCCTGGCCTCTTCTACCATATAAAAGTACAGTGAGAAGGCACTGGATATGAACCAGAAAGAGTCCTCTCACTAAATTACACTTACTGTGCCTTGATCTTGGACTTCCAAGCCTCTAGAACAGTAAAAAGTATACTAACATTGTTTATAAACTACCTAGTCTGTGTTATTTTGTTATAGCAGCCTAAATGAACTAAGACACATTTATTCATCTATTTAACAAATATTTTCTGAATACCTACTAGGTGATCGGGCTGTTTTAAATCCTATGAATAGAACAGTCAGTAGAACAGAAAAAAAAACGCCCTGCCCTCTTAGAACCATTCTTACATGATTGAAATAATTAAATAAAATGATGTATTTATAATGTTTTGAGTAGTACCTACGACATACAAGGTGGCCCAGTACAAGATAGCCATTATATACTGACATTATTGGCAGGCAATTGTTAAAATTTAAACTGGGGGGGAAAAATATATATATATATTTTAAAGAAGTTGCTTTGTTAAGACTATCCCAATAGTTAGTACATTACAGTTTTACAAAGTAACTGAAGAATTACCTCAAAATTTATGTGCATAACTGTCAGACGTTAAGACATTAAAAATTATAATGATGCTAAATATTAGATAAAATATAAATAATAACTCTCATATGCTGTTTCTGGGAATGTAAATTGTTTTAATCTCTTTGAAGAACAAGATAGCAATATGTGGCTATTTAGGATTATTTTGCAACAAATATTCTATATGTATTACCAAAACTTGTGTACATATTTATAAAGAAGACTTGAGAAGTATGATCATTATGGTATTTTTTTAAATAGTGAAAGTTGGATATAATATAAACAACCATCAGCAAGAAAATGAATAATAGCAGCAAATGTAGTTAGATAAATAAATGTGTTTCACAGGCTAATATGACAGATTTTAAAAAGTAATGTTGATTAACTTAGCAAGTTTTAGAGAAATATAAACAGTAGAATGCCATAAATTTCTTACATAACGAATACATAAGAGTGATTAGCTCTAGATGGGACTGATGGTACATATTTGACTTAAATTTTATTTGTAATGCTTTATTTTTTAAAAGTAACAGACCAAATACAGATGAAAAATAGGTTGTTTTCTATAATTTATTATGTTATGATTTCTGCTTTTCTTAAAATTTTATAACAAGAATTATAGGGAGTAGAAGTAAGTCTCAAGGTACAAAGACAAGCAGTGTGGCTGATTGTGTACTTGGGTTAATAGTGATTTTCCCAGGCCAAACTATATGAATACCTATAACTCACCAAATAATGGTGATTATCCAGTATCCTTAAACTTGATTGTTAATCTTAGTAATATAGTTTAAGAAAATGCTTTGTGAAGGTAAAAAATACCTAAACCTTTATCACTCAGGATCAGATTCAGATAAAACAGTATCTTATAAGATTTTTATGCCATTTTTATCCTTGTTTTGTGGGTGAGTGTAAAGCCTGTAGTCAAGGCCACCATCACAGCAGCCTGACCCACACAGGTTTGCATTGGATTCGAACAGTCGGTAATAAAACAATGGAGCCAAGAACTGGTGAGCCATCAACTTTAATTCTAGCTTGCACCCGGTGGGCAAGCAAAAACACACCCTGGGCTCCAAAACCCACACATTCAGTGCTCACAAAGCTACTGACTTATTCGAGTTTCCTAGAATCAAAGCTTTCTAGCTCACCAGACTTATTCACCTCTGTTTCCCATCTCTTCCTGCACAAACTCTTAACAAACTGGCTTCGTCCTCAGCACTCTGCCATCTCTGCTGCTTCTCCTGGCCTTCACGTGGCCTTACTCTGCTCTCCTCTCTAATACTAATCTCAGGAACCCAGGAACCGAGAGAGAGAGCTCCTGGGCTGCCCCAGTTTATAGCATAGAAAATCCAATTATACATAAAGAAAGTCTCTGATACAAAGCCACCCATCTGAGTCATAATGGGATTCCTCAGGAGAGTGCACCACCCTACATCATCCAATCAGTCAAGGGTGTGGGGAAGAGCTTACTCTTAAACTAAGCCTTAGGCTATAATGACCTGACCTGCCTACATTACAGCTTTTCCCCCACAGCCATCTCAAGCATAAAGGCAAATAATATCACCTGGATGACGGGCTTCCATGTGGGCAGCGCCATCTTTAACAAAGTGAGCATATTATATTTTATCTGCCGAACAGTGAGGGTAGAAAAAAAGGGCTAGTTTCTAAAAATTATTTTTACTGTAAAATATTTTAAACAACCAAAGACACTAGTCATATAGAATAATAAACAATTTAATATTACCAAGAAGATTTACCAAACCTTACCTTCTGTCATACTTGTTATTACATGCATAATTGAGGTCCTCCATGTAACCTTTCCTAGGATTTTTTTTATATATATATTTTATTATTATTAATTCTAATGGGGTGACACCAATAAATCAGGGTACATATGTACAATGAAAACATCTCCAGGTTATCTTATCATTCAATTGTGTTGCATACCCATCACCAAAAGTCAAATTGTCCTCTGTCACCTTCAATCTGGTTTTCCCTGTGTCCCTCCCCTCCTCCATATCCCAGTCTTCCCTCCCTCCCCCCATCCCATAACCACCACACTCTTGTCCATGTCTCATATTCTCACTTTTATGTCCCACTTATGTATGAAATCATGCTGTTCTCAGTTTTTCTTTTTTTTCTGATTTACTTATTTCACTTTGTATAATGTTATCAAGGTACATCCATTTTGTTATAAATGATCTGATGTCATCATTTCTTATGGCTGAGTAGTTTTCCATAGTATATATGTACCATAGCTTTTTAATCCACTCATCTTCTGACGGACACTTGGGCTGGTTCCAGATCTTCGCTATTGTGAACAATGCTGCCACGAACATGGGGGCGAATTTCATCTTTTCGAACGGTGCTATGGTGTTCTTAGGGTATATTCCTAAAAGTGGGATAGCTGGGTCAAAAGGCAGTTCGATTTTTAATTTTCTGAGGAATCTCCAAACTGTTTTCCACAGTGGCTGCACCAATCTGCATTCCCACCAGAAGTGCAGAAGGGTTCCCTTTTCTCCACATCCTCGCCAGCACTTATTATGGGTTGTTTTGCTGATAAGTGCCATTCTGACTGGTGTGAGGTGATATCTCCTTGTGGTTTTAATTTGCATTTCTCTAATTATTAGTGATGTTGAGCATTTTTTCATATGCCTATTGGCCATCTGTATGTCCTCTTTGGAGAAATTTCTATTCATTTCTTTTGCCCATTTTTTGATTGGGTTGTTTGTCTTCCTGGTGTTGAGTTTTATAAGTTCTTTATAAATTTTAGTTATTAACCCCTTATCAGATGTGCTGTCGAATATGTTCTCCCATTGTGTGGTTTGTCTTTTTATTCTGTTCCTATTGTCTTTAGCTGTGCAAAAACTTTTTAGTTTGATATATTCCCATTTGTTTATCTTGCCTTTTATTTCAGTTGCCCGTGGAGATAAATCGGCAAATATACTGCTGCTACAGATGTTGGAGAGCTTGCTGCCTATGTTTTCTTCTAAGATGCTTATGGTTTCACGGCTTACATTTAAGTCTTTTATCCATTTTGAGTTTGTTTTTGTGAATGGTGTAAGTTGATGGTCTAGTTTCATTTTTTTGCAGGTAGATGTCCAATTTTCCCAACACGATTTGTTAAAGAGGTTGTCTTTACTCCATTGTATGTTCTTTCCTCCTTTGTCAAATATCAATTGTCCATAAAGGTGTGGGTTTATTTCTGGGTCCTCTGTTCTGTTCCATTGATCTATGTGCCTGTTCTTATGCCAGTACCAGGCTGTCTTGAGTATAATGGCCTTATAGTAAACCTTGATATCTGGAAGAGTGATACCTCTTGCTTTATTTTTTCTTTTTAAGATTGCTGAGGCTATTCGTGTTCTTTTTTGGTTCCATATAAATTTTTGGAATATGTGTTTTATATCTTTGAAGTATGTCATTGGTATTTTAATTGGTATTGCATTGAATTTATAAATTGCTTTGGGTAATATAGACATTTTAATGATGTTTATTCTTCCTAGCCATGAGCACGGTATGTGCTTCCACTTGTTTGTATCTTTCTTGATTTTTTTTATCAATGTTCTATAATTTTCCGAGTACAAGTCCTTAACCTCCTTGGTTAAATTTACTCCTAGGTACTTTATTTTTTTGGCTGCAATAGTGAAGGGGATTGTTTCCTTAATTTCTTTTGCTAATATTTCATTGTTGGTGTATAGAAATGCCTCTGATTTCTGAGTATTAATTTTATATCCTGCCACCTTGCTGAATTCATTTATAAGGTCCAGTAGTTTTTTGACTGAGACTTTAGGGTTTTCAATATACAATATCATATCATCTGCAAATAGTGATAGTTTTACTTCTTCTTTTCCAATTTGGATGCCTTTTATTTCTTCTTCTTGTCTGATTGCTGTAGCTAGGACTTCCAGAACTATGTTGAATAAGAGTGGTGAAAGGGGGCAACCCTGCCTGGTTCCTGATCTTAAGGGGATTGCTTTTAATCTTTGTCCATTTAGTATGATGTTTGCTGTCGGTTTATCGTAGATGGCCTTTATCATGTTAAGGAATGATCCCTGTATTAGACTTTACTGAGAGTTTTGAGCATGAATGGGTGCTGGATTTTATCAAATGCCTTTTCTGCATCTATTGAAATTATCATGTGATTTTTGTCCTTCCTTTTGTTTATGTAGTGAATCACATTGATTGATTTGCGAATATTGAACCAGCCTTGTCTCTCCAGAATAAATCCCACTTGATTGTGGTGTATGATTTTTTTCATATATTGCTGGATCCGGTTGGCTAATATTCTGTTGAGAATTTTAGCGTCTAAATTCATCAGGGATATAGGCCTATAATTTTCTTTCTTTGTGTTGTCTTTGCCCGGTTTTGGGATCAGAATTATGCTCGCCTCATAAAAGGAGTTTGGAAGTCTTCCTTCCTCTTGAATTTTTTGAAATAGCTTGAGGAGGATAGGAGTTAGTTTTTCTTTGAATTTTTGATAGAATTCACTTGTGAAGCCATCAGGCCCAGGACTTTTCTTTTTTGGGAGTTTGTTGATAACTGTTTCGATCTCATTTATTGTAATTGGTCTGTTTAGGTGTTCTGATTCTTCCAGATTGATTTTTGGAAGATTATATGATTCAATAAATTTGTCCATTTCACCAAGATTGTCTAATTTTTTGGCATATAGTTCTTCATAGTATTTTCTTACAATGCTTTGTATTTCTGTTGTGTCAGTTGTTATTTCTCCACTGTCCTTTCTAATTTTATTTATTTGAGTCCTCTCTCTTTTTTTCTTGGTGAGTTTAGTTAAAGGTTCATCAATCTTGTTTACCTTTTCAAAGAACCAGCTTCTGGTTTCATTGATCCTCTGTATTGTTTCCTTAGCCTCTATGTCATTTATTTCTGCTCTGACCTTTATTATTTCCTTCCTTCTACTTGACTTAGGTTTTATTTGTTGTTGTTTTTCTTGTTCTTTTAGATGCAGGGTCAGGTTGCTTATTTGAGCTTTTTCTAGCTTCTTATGATATGCCTGTAGTGCAATAAACTTCCCTCTCAGAACTGCTTTTGCTGTGTCCCATAAATTTTGAGTTGATGTATGCTCATTATCATTTGTTTCTAGAAACTTTTTTATTTCTTCTTTGATCTCATTGTTAATCCATTCATTATTTAATATCATGCTATTTAGTTTCCAAGTGTTGGAGTATTTTTCAGTTTTTCTTTTGTGGTTAATTTGTAGTTTCATGGCATTGTGATCAGAGAAAATGCTTGATATGATTTCAATCTTCTTAAATTTATTGAGACCATTTTTGTGTCCTAACATGTGGTCTATCCTAGAAAACGTACCATGAGCGCTTGAGAAGAATGTATATTCTACTGCTTTAGGGTGAAAAGTTCTGAAGATATCTATTAAATCAAGTTGATCTAGTGTATCCTTTAAGTCTGCTGTTTCTTTATTAATTTTCTTTCTTGAGGATCTATCCAGTGTTGTTAATGGGGTATTGAAATCCCCTACTCTGATAGTATTGCTGTTAATCTTGCCCTTTATATCCATCAAAGTATGCTTTATGTATGTCGGGGCTCCTATATTTGGTGCATAGATATTTACAATAGTTATATCTTCCTGTTGAGTTGTTCCCTTTATCATTATGTAGTGTCGTTCTTTATCTCTTACTACAGCCTTTATTTTAAAGTCCATTTTGTCTGATATAAGTATTGCTACCCCTGCTTTTTCTTCATTTCCATTTGCATGAAATATTTTTTTCCATCCTTTTACCTTCAGTCTATGAGCATCTTTTGTTTTAAGGTGTGTCTCTTGTAGACAGCATATGTATTGGTCCTGTTTCTTTATCCATGCAGCTACCCTATGTCTTTTGTTTGGATCATTTAATCCATTTACATTTAAGGTTATTATTGATATGTAGTTGTTTATTGCCATTTTATTCTTTAAAGCTGTATTCTTCTTTTGCTCTATTCATTCCTCCCTTTAAACTGTTCACAAGAGGCCCCTTATTATCTCTTGCAGAATTGGTTTGGTTTTTATGAATTCCTTGAGGCTTTCTTTTTCTGGGAAGCTCTTTATTTCTCCTTCAATTTTAAACGTTAGCCTTGCTGGATAAAGTAGTCTTGGTTGTAGGTTCTTGTTCTGCATTACTTTGATTATATCTTTCCATTCCCTTCTGGCCTCAAGTGTTTCTGTTGAGAAGTCCGATGTCATCCTTATGGGGGCTCCTTTGTAGGTGATAGCCTTTTTTTCTCTAGCAGCTTTTAAAATTTTTTCTTTATCCATTAGCTTTGGTATTTTAACTATGATGTGTCTTGGTGTAGATCTTTTTGGGTTTCTCTTTAATGGAGTTCTGTGTGCTTCTTGAACGTGTGGAATGTTTCCCAGCCTTAATTTAGGAAAGTTTTCTGCTATGATTTGATTGAACAAAGTTTCCATTTCCTGTCCTCTCTCCTCTTCTTCAGGCACCCCTATGATGCGAATGTTGTTTCTCTTCAGGTTGTCACAAAGCTCCCTTAGAGTTTCCTCACATTTTTTAAGTCTCTTTTCCTTTTTCTTCTCTGCTTCTGTGCCTTTGTTTATTGTGTCCTCTAACTCGCTTATTCGATCCTCAGCGTCATCCATCCTGCTTTTAATTCCTTCCATTGTGGTCTTCAGTTCTGATACTGTATTTGTCATTTCTGTCTGATTCTTTTTTATTATTTCAATTTCATTTTTTATACTTGTTATCTCTTTGTTTAGGTGTTCATAATGACTATCCATTGTTGCTCTAATTTCTTTGAACATCCTAACTATCATTATTCTAAATTCTGCTTCTCGTAATTTGGTTTGCATTCCTCTGCCTGCCCATTTTTTCTGTGTATAAGCAAGTTGTGGCCACTGGAGTCCTGTAGGTGTTTCCTTGTGTTCTCCAGGTGTGGTCTGTCTGCAGGCCCTCCTCCCCCTCTGCCGGTGCCTAGGGTGGTTGGGTATGAGCGTTGCCAGCGCCAGCCCACTGTGGCTTTTGCTGTGATTTCTGCCTCTCCTCCGTGGGAGGGGCTATCACTGAAGCCACAAGACTTAGCACCAAGGGTAGAGGTGAGCACCTTTGCTCAGCTGCGGACCTAGCCTATTTCCGGATTCCGCCCAGCACCAGCAGTCGGAACCTGCTCGCTACAGTTCCGTGGGTTAGGCGCGGCTTTTGACGTGCTCTCAGCTGTAAGCTTTTGCCCATCCAGAGCTTTAGCCCCGCCCTCGAGGCCAGGGTTCTTCTGTGCAGAGTCGGAAACCAAGGTTTATTGGGGCGGGCGTGTTTGCTGGCTTCCGCTCAGGTGCGTACTTCCGCTCGTCCCGGACTCTACCCCACCCCCGCGTTTGGAGCCCGCTCGTGCACGTATGAATGCAATCCGAGGTTTCTCCAGCCGGGTGGGGTTAGTAGAGTGTGCTCCGCTGCGAGCCTCCACTTGTCTCGGGGTCTACCCTGTTCCCGCACTCGGAGCCCCCTGGCGCACGTATACTGGCCAACCGCGGTTTCTCCGGCCTGGAGGGTGGGGGGCTGGTAGCGTCAGCTCAGCCGTGAGCCCCTGCCCGTCCCTGGTCCTAGCCCTGTCCCCGCGGTCAGGGCCGGTTTGCACAGGGCCTGCCCGTTCCTGGCCTCCCGCTTTGTCCCCGTAAGTGGGATTAAAGGCGGGCCCGCAGCTTCCAGACCGCTTTCGCGCGTCTCCTCCGACCCTCTGGTCTAGACCGATCTCCCACCGGCTTGGCCTCTGCCCATGCCGACAGAACCGCCTTTCAGCGTCCTGTGCCCCAAACCCTTAAGCAGCTCTCAGCAGAGTAGTAAGGGACCTAATACTCCACACTGTAGGCCTGGGAGCTCCCTCACTTGTTTCACAGCTCAAAACTGTCCAAACGCCTCTTCTAGGCTCTGAGACTGCAGGCTGGGGCTTGGTTCCTGGGACCCAGGTCCCTCCCTCTCCACCAAACTTTCCTCCCGCCCCGCGGGTCTCTCCGGTCTGCCGTTTGTTCCAGGGATCTGGGCAGCCCTCTTCGCGTTTTCGCTATTCCTACCAGTCTCAATGTGGCTTCTTCTGTGTTCCTTGGTTGAAGAGTTCACTTAGTTTAGTTCATAGTTGGTTTATCCAGATGATGGTTCTTTAAATTGAGTTATAATCCACTTTGCTTCTGGGAGTTGGAAGTTGGTACGTCCGCCTACTCCGTCGCCATCTTGCTTCCCCCTAGAGCTTACATTTCTTCAAATAGATGAATACCGGGAACACTTTGTGGAGCTGCTAAAGCCACCTGCCATGCCTCTCCTCTTCTCTACTTTCAGTTATCTGTCCTCTGAACTCTCTTATCTGAGGACAAAAATTTACACTGTCAGTAACTGTTTACACGCGGTCTCAAGAGCGCTCTCAACTGACCTTTCCTAGGATTTTGCAATTTTTCCTTTACTAAGGATTTTGATGAAAGCCCTTGCCTCTTGGTAAGCAAATCTACATGACAGACATTTTACTTCTATTGGATTAGGAGATCTAAGTCATCAAAATAATCAGAGCCTGGGTATATAAAAACTCAAGCCTAAACCTGAAAAGTTTTCCACAGGGGCATGACAACAAGATTTAAAAGATATTCAGTACTATCATTCTTATACAATTGTGAGTGTAAGTAAAAAAAGAGTGAATGTTCTCAAAGCAAGCACACAAGGAACACTTTGGTATTAACACTTAACCCTTAACTATGCCTGTCAACAAATATTTTTCAAACAGTTTTTATTACCCTAGAGACACAGTAGTGAATAAGTCAAATTAAACTTATTGATAAGTGATATATAGTCTAATGGAAGAAACAAACCCTCAGATGCTAATTATAGTGTGATGAAATAGTTCATGTGGAAAGACACCAAGGCTATCATTTTATCAGCTAAGAAATTATATAACAGCCAATCCTTGTAATCTCATATTTTATTGTTTCATAAATTTGTGATCACTCTTTCACGTATTGGCATTTAGTAGCTCATTATAAGAATTTAAAGAACTTAGTCCAATGAAGATTGAAAGCATATTTGATGTTTACTTTCATGAAATTTTATTTATCTCTATAATAATTAAAGATGTATAGTAATCAAATTTCAATCTGATTCTGCATACAATAATTACAAATAAGGTAACAGTTTACATCCTTTTGTAGATCATTTTACAAATGATTATATTTTTTATATTATAGATTTCCTTTGAGGGATTAAGTTGCTTTGAGATTTCAGGTTTTCATAATACAAGTGTAGTATCTGTTAAATGATAATTTTAGGGAAGGTCAGGGTCAAACTAGCACTGGAGGAAGACCCTGAATTCACTCCTCCTGTGGATATAACAAATTTATATGGCACAATTTACTCTGAAAAGAACCTGAGCGATAAATAAATAGCACCTCCACAACAAAAGATAAAAGCAACACATTGAGGTAGGTAAGAGATGCAGAGATAGTCTTGCTCAGAACCTCGATGGACACACAGCAACCTCCAACCAGGAGGGATCAACAAATATATAAAATTCTTCCTCAAGGAGTAAAGAAATTGTGCCTAATGTCAGTCATCGCAACCCTTATATCAAGCACTGGAAAGGCAAAATCCCCAAATGTCTGGATTTTAAAGCCAGTAGGGATTAAGTCCAGGAGAACCAAAGAACTGTAGAAAACAGAAAATCCATTCTTACAGGGCTAGTGCTTAGATGTGTTTGTCCTAAGATCCAACACAAAAACAAAATTTTAAGAAAATACCTATACCATAAGTGAGAGATACCCAGTTACCTGATGGGATTTTCTCTGTGGATAAAAACATTAGTGAGTGTCACTATTGCAATCTTACTCTAAGTTACTGGTGAAAGAGCTGGAAGGTGCCATTTTTGATACTCTTCCTCTAGCCTGCTAGCACCAGTGCGTATGTTCTACCCACAGCATGCTTCAACCAGCCTGTGCAAGGATGCTATGCCTTGTCCACTCAGTACTGTAGCCATGGCCTTGCCAAAGCTGGGGCATGCATAGATTACACAAGGGATGCCATTTTGTGCCTGGATCTGGTGGCCAAAGGAGATAGCATTTCTGGGCTCCACAGATCATCCCCTACACAAGTCCACTCCTTTAAGACTGGAGGAGGTAGCTGTTTTACCTAAAACTTATACACAAACACAGAAAGTCAAGCAAAATGAGAAAACAGAGGAATATGCTTCAAACCAAAGACTAATACAAATCCCCAGAAAAATATCTTAATGAAATGAAGATAAGCAACCTTCCTGAATAAGAGTTCAAAATAATGATCATAGAGATAGTTACCAAAATTGGAATTACAATGGGGGAAAACAGTGACAATTTCAATAAAGAAGTAGAAAATATTTTAAAAGTACCAAAAAAGGCAATATAAGTGCAATAAAATCTACACTGCAGGGGTTCAATAGCAAACAGAATGTAAAGTACAAATCAGAAAGCTGAAATTTCCTCTTAGAACCATTTTTTGCTGCATCCCATAGATTTTAATATGTTATATTTCTGTACTCATTTGTCTCTAGATATTTATAATGCTTTCTTTGGTTTCCTCAATGATCTATTTGTTGTTCAGTAGAATACTTTTTAATCTCCAGATTTTTAAGTTTTTTCACTTTTTTCTTATAATTAATTTGTTTTCATACCATTTTAGTTAAAATAAATGTTTTATATGATTTAAATATTCTTGAATTTATTTGCTTTGTGGCCTAACATGTGATTTATCCTGGAGACCATTCCACATACACTTGAGTAAAAGGTGTATTTTGCCATTTTTGGATAGAATGATCTGTATATATCTATTAAAATTTTCTAGACCGATGTGACCTTGAAGGCCAGTGTTTCATTTTTTATTTTTTGTCTGAATGATCTATTTATTGTGGTGAGTGAGTTGTCAAATTTCACTACTATTTTTGTATTGTTTTCAATTTCAAATCATTGCAACACACCCAGACAGCACATCAAAATAAACAGAAAAGGGGGGGGGGACCTTAGGGGAAATGTTGGGCAACACCAAACATAATGACATTAGCATTTAGCAGTTCCAGAAGAAAAACAATAGAGAAAGAGCCAGAACAATTATTTGAAGAAATAATGACTGAAAACTACCCTGATCTGGCAAAGAAAACAGACACCCATATTCAGGAAGTGCAGGGAGTACCAGATAAGATGAACCCAAACAGAATCCCACTAAGACACATGATAATTAAATGGTAAATTATTAGAATAAAGAGAAAATCTTAAAAGCAGAAAAAGAAAAACAATTTATAAAATACAGGAAAAACCTTATAATGCTATCAGCAATTTTTTTTTTTCTGGAAAAAAATATAAAAGTGAGAAAGGAGAGGCATGATATATGTAGTGTTCTGAAAGAAAAAGAATTCCAATAAAAATCCTCTGCCCCTTAAGGATATCATTCAGAATTAATTGAAGAAGAAATTATTTGATAAACAAAAGCTAAAAGAGTTCTCCACCATTAAACCAATTGTACAGGAAATGTTGAAGGAATTATTTAATTTAAAAAGAAATGGCAATAATTAATAATCAGAAAACAAAATGAAAAATCTCACTGGAAAAGGTAAAGGTACTAGATAAATCACTTATAAAACAATTATAAGTGTTAAAAGAAAAAGAAAAGAAAATTTACTAAAAGTACAATAATTATTTAAGGGAAGCCTAAAATAAAAAGACGTAGAATGTGTCTTTAAAAATATAAAATGTACGATAAGGATAAAAATCTAAAACTTTGGAATGTGCTCAAATTTAAATTTAAAACATAAAAGAGAGTGTTTATACATAAGTTGTTGATTTTGAACATCACAGTAACCACAAAGAAAATATTTACAGTAAACACATAAAAGAAAATAAGACTTTAAACATAACTATAAAAAAACCTCATAAAACCACAAAGGAGGAGAAAAAGAGAAGGAAGAGAAACTACAAAAACAGCCAAAAAATAAATAACAAAACATCAATACGTGTGTAGTTAGCGGTAATTACTTCAAATGTAAATTAATTCAATTCTCCAATCCAAAACACAGAGTTGCTGAATGAATAAGAAACCAAGACCTATCTATAATCTACCTATAAGAGACTAACTTAAAAGTTAACACACACAGAATAAATATGAAAGAATAGAGAAAGATAGTTCATGGAAATGGAAACAAAAAGAAAGCTGTTGTAGCTATACTCATTTCAGAAAAATAGACTTTAAAACAAAGACTGTAATAAAGGACAAAAAAGAAAACTACATAATGATAAAGGTGTCACTCCAGCAAGAATATGTAACATTTATAAATTTATATGCATTTATAAATAAATAAATAAATATATATATATGACACAGGAGCACCAAGATATGTGAAACAACTATTAACAGACCTACCTAAAGAGAGAAATTGAAAACAATACAAAAATAGGAAAATTTGACAACCCACTCACCACAATGAATAGATCATCCAGACAAAAAATCCACAATGAAACACTGGCCTTCAAGGTGACATTGGTCTAGAAAATTTTAACAGATATATACATATCATTCTATCCAAAAGTGGCAAAATACACCTTTTACTCAAGTGTATGTGGAATGGTCTCCAGGATAGATCACATGTTAGGCCACAAAACAAATAAATTCAAGAATACTTAAATCATATAAAACATTTTTTCTAACTAAGATGGTATGAAAATAAATCAATTATAAGAAAAAAGTGAAAAAACTTAAAAATCTGGAGATTAAAAGGCATTCTACTGAACAACAAATAGGTCATTGAGGAAATCGAAGAAAGCATTATAAGTACCTAGATACAAAGGAGGACAGATATATGACATTCTAAAATCTATGGGATGCAGCAAAAATTGGTTCTAAGAGGGAATTTATAGAAATACAGACCTACCTCAAGTAAACAATTTGATCTTATACCTAAAGATAGAAAAATAAAATAAAGCTGAAATTAAGAGATGGGAGGAACTAATAATAATTAGAACAGAAATAAATGAAACAAACACTTAAAATATAATAGAAATAATCAATGAAACTATGAGTTGGTTCTTTGAAAGGATAAACAATATGGGAAAAAATATTAGGTATATTAACCAAGATAAAAGGGTTCAAATAAAATCATAAAAGAAAGAAAAATATATGCCTGATATCACAGAAATACAAAAGATATTTAGACTACTATAAACAATTAAACACCAACAAATTGGACAACCTAGAATAAATTCATATATTTCTTAAGTCATACAACCTTCTAAGAGTGAATTTTGAAGAAATAGAAAACCCAATTGGACCAATTACTAGTAAGGAGATTGAATCAGAAATTAAAAACCTCCCAAAAAACACAAGGTCAGGACCAGATGGCTTCACTGTAGAATTCTTCCAAACATTTTAAAAAAATTAATACTTATTTCTCTTAAACTCCACCAAAAAACTAATAAGAAAATAATACTTCCAAATACATTTAAAGAAGCCAGCATTTCACTGATACCAAAACTACACAAGGACATCACAAAAAATTGTGAACATAGATATAAAAATCCAAATATTAAAGTACAAAATATTAGCAAATTGAATTTAACAATACATTAAAAAACCATAAACTATAATCAAGTGGGACTTATTACAGGGATGTAAGGGTGATTCAACATCTTTAAATCAAGCAATGTAATATGCCACATTAACAAAATGAAGGATCAAGTTAATATGATCATCTTATTAGGTGCAGAAATAGTATCTGATAAAATTCAACATCCATTTATGATTAAAACTCTCAACAAAGTAGGCATAAAAGGAACTTACCTCAAAAAAATAAAGGCCATATATAACAGACAGCTAACATTATTCTCAATGGTTAAAACTAAAAGCTTTTCCTTTGAGATCAGAAACAAGACAAGGATGCTCACTTTTGCCACTTTTTTTTCTTTCTTTTTTTTTTAGTGAGCAAAACAGAGACAAAGAGAAGGACAGAGAGAGATAGACAGAGAGAGACAGAAAAAGAGAGAGATGAGAAGCATCAATTCTTCATTGCGGCATCTTAGTTGTTTAGTGATTGCTTTCTCTTACTCATATATGCTTTGACCTGGGGACTTCAGCTGAGCCAGTGACCCCTTGCTCAAGACAGCAACCTCAGGCCAGCAACTTTGGGCTTCAAGCCAGCAATCATAGGGTCATGTTTATGATTCCATATTAAAGACAGCGACCCTGCACTCAAGCCAGCAACCTCGGGTTTTGAATTTGGGTCCTCTGTGTCCCAAACTGATGCTTTATCCACTGCAGCACCACCAGGTCAGGCACTTTTGCCATTCTTAATTAGTGTAATGATGGAAATCTTAGGTATAGCAATTAAGCAATAAAAAATAATAAAAGGCATCTAACTAAGAAAGGAAGAACTAAAAATATCACTATACCAGATGACAAAATACTTAATATAAAACACCCTAGGGACTCCATTATGAAACTGTTAGAACTAATAAATGAATTCAGTAAAGTTACAGGTACAAAATCAATACAAATAAACCTGTGGTGTCTTTATACATAAATAATGAACTATCAAAAAGAAAAATTGAAATTGCATCGAAATTCCTAACAATACATTTAGTTAAGCAGGTAAAAGACCTGTAAACTGAAAACCATAGGACAGTGGCGAAAGAAATTGAAGAAAAAACAAATAAATGGAGAATTATTCTGTGCTCATTAATTGGAAGAATTCATATTGTTAAAATGTCAGTACTATAAGCAATCCACAGATTCAATGCAATCCTATCAAAATTTCAATGGTATATCTCATAGAACTAGGACTAATAATTCTAAAATTTGTATGGAACCACAAAAAATTCTGAATAACCAAACCAGTCTTGAGAAAAAATAACAAAGCTGAAGGTATCATGACTTCAAACTATACTACAAAGCCATAGTAATCAAAACATTATGGTATTGGCAGAAAGACAGATCGATGAAATAGAATAAAGAGCCCAGAAATAAATCCACACATATATGGACAACTAATTTATAACAAAAACCCCCAAAAAATAAAGTAGAGAAAAGACAGTCTCTTTAATATATGGTATTGGAAAACCTGGACAACCACAAGTAAAAGAATAAAACTAGACCGCTATATTAATGATCTAAAAATTAGCTTAAAATCAATTACAGACCTGAATATAAGACCTGAAACTATGAAATTCCTAGATGAAAACATAGGTGATAAGCTCCTTGACATTGGCGTTAATGATGTTTTTATGGATTTGGTACCAGAGGAAAAAAAGAACAAAAGCAAAAATAAACAAATGAGACTACATAAACTAAAAATCCTTCACAGCAAAGAAAACCATCATCAGAATGGAAAGGCAACCTAGTGAATGAGGGAAGATGTTTGCAAATCATACATCCAATAAGGGTCTATATCTAAAATATATAATGAACTTATACAACTGTAAGGCAAAACAACCAACAACCTGATTAAAAAGTAGACATTATTATGAAATAAGCCAATCAGAGAAAGACAAGTACCATATGTTTTCACTCATATGTGAAATCTAATGAACTGAATGAACTAACAAACAAAATAGAGACCAGGCTGACAACTCTCAGTAGTGGGGCTGGATAAGAAGAAGGGAGAAGGATTAAGCAAAAACGGACAAAAACAAAACAAAACAGAAAAAAAAAAAAACAACTCATGAACACAGAGAACAACATGGCGATTGGGAGTGGGCCATGAAGGAGGATATAGTGGGATAAATGGTGATGGACAGAAACTTGGGAGAGTGGACATGTAATACAGTGTACAGAAGATGTGTAGTAGAATTGTGCACCTGAAATCTGTATAACTTTGTTAACCAGTGTAACTATGGAGCCAGACTCAATGCCCAGGGCCAAATTGCTCACACCATTGGAGCCATGGCTGTGGGAGGGGAGGAGAAAGAGAGAGTGAGAGTGAGAGAGAAAAGAGGGAGGGATAGAAAAGCAGATGGTCACTTCTCCTGTGTGCCCTGACCAGGAATCTCCCCTGGGACTTCAACACACCGGGCCAACATCCACACACCAGGCCAATGCTCTACTGCTGAGCCAACGTGCCAGGGCCAGTTTATAATATTTTAAAAATCATTATTTATTTGGTAGTAATAGCTGTTCCATAAAGTGTGTGTGTGTGTGTTTACTTTGGTGCATAGTATTTTTAATGTTTTTTTAAGAAAGGCTACTATTAATATGTGTATAACCATTTTCTAAAAACTCTGAGAGTTTCATAGATATTTTCTCATTTGCTATTTACCTAATAATGAATTTGGCTAGTATAATCACTTTTAATATATAGAAGCCTCTCAAAGAGAATGCCTCAATTGCTTAGACTCTCTAAGACAATACATAATAATAATGCTACTTTAGGTACCCTCTACTCAGGTCAGCCTATTATCCCTCTTAAAAAGTATTTTCCTTCTGAAATTAGTGTATGCCTATTCATTTAAATGTCAAAATATGTAGGTTATGTTTAGAAAATAATTCGAAGTTTTCCACTTGCATCAGGGAGATAAACATAACAAACTCTGAAGCTTAACTTTTGATTTCTTACTCAGTTTTTAAATCGAATAACTAGCAAAAGTTGAAGTCTTTTTCTCTATCAATTTTTGGTTGTTCATGCAGACCCAGCTGGAAAGTTTTGTATGATCATGATAAAGCAAAATAAATCTCCCTCTGAGCTAGACTAAATATGGTTTGGGTATTAAAATAAAAGGATTTTCTTTCTTACTAGAAGTTACTGAGATTCCATAGGAAAATTTAAATATAAAAACATACACACAGAACATTAGATTTGTAGAAAAGGATGTCAAAAATTATGTGAGCCAGGATGTGCGCAGATTATCAGGTTTCGCTTCAGTGCAGTGCCTTCCACAGATAGTTAACAAACGTGTGTAGTTCAATCTGTTGTACTGAGTAAACTCCCATTTGATTTCTACAGGAGTAATTTCTAAGTGGTCAAGGGCAAAATTTACTGTTTACATGTGAGAGCTTCCCAACACAGTATTTAGGGCAAAGCCAGAATGTATATGTAGCATAACTATTCTAGGTAATTGCAAAACTTAAGCATAGGTATGCAAAGTGAGTTTCTTGTTGGTATAGTACTGTTTCTAAATCAAGCTTTACCTAAGCTGTATAATTGCCCAAAATGATCACTCTGCATCTTTCATCAATGTAAAAGATGAAGTTTATTTCCTGCAGTGCTAAAGGTTTATGTGACAAGATCTTTATTACATAATGTAAAATCTAATGTGCTTTAATTTTGGTTTTGTAATTCACTGAATTTAAAATTTTCTGCTTAATTAGGCACTAGCAAGTGATGTGAAATGTGGGATTTATACATCTTTGAAACATTTTATGACACCAACCTAAATGATTGCTATAACAGTAACATGAAAAAGTACCTGTGAAAAAAATTAAAATCCTGTACTTTTGTCATCTTTTTAATGTCACTTACCTGAGCCCTTTTCAATTATCATACTTTTAAATAGTAAATAATAAATCTGTTTATCAGCTGGTGTCTTATGTAAGATGTTGTAAGAAAGTGTATGTTTATTATGGATCCACTGAAAGTTCAGCATTTTTTCCTCTAAAATATAAAAGAGTATACTTTGTGTAGGCTACTTATTATTCTCTTGTGTCTTTAAAGTGAAATTAATTAAATTTGAGAAGATTTGTTGTTTTCAAAAATATTACTTGTTTAGCAAACAAGACTAAGAATAATGTGTTGGGCACCTAAATGAGTTGCAATCACTGGAATGAAATATCACCAATCTACTTCCTTTTCCTTTCTGTCTTTTTTTTTTTTTTACTTAGATAACAACACTTTATTAAAGGAAAGCATTAGAAATACTGTTGAATCACATATATTTGGGAACTGGCTCTCAGAACAAAAAGCTGTAAGCAGTGTTTTGGCAAATAGATTTTCTACAAAGATAATGCCATCGCTATTGGGTTTTTGTTTTTTCATATCTTTTTCTGAGTTACAACTGGTACAATTTTAATGCTCTCCCTATTAAAATTTCTTTAAGTAAATGTCCCCAGGTACAAATGATATGTTGGAAGATGGTGGAGAATTGTTTAATTTGTATTTTTATTTGCCTGTGATATAATTTACATAGAAAATTTTAATAATATAATTTTATATTGCTATTTTGCTATCAACAATGAAGTGACCTTTATAAACTTAAATCCATAATGTGCCATGCCAATTGGAGTAAGAGTTGACTATTAATAAAGAGATTTTCTCAACATAGCACTAGCTCCAATCATGTCATTGCCTGCCTTTTCCACCATATTCATCTCAGTCTGCTGAAATCTTATTCTTAGAAAACCACTTTATCCTTTAAACCTTTCTATGCACCCTCCTAATTTTTTAACTTTCATTACTATCTGCCTTATATTAGTTACTTTTGTATATTTTATACTCTATTGTTTTGAAAATCCTAGAGATCAAGAATGTATTGTCCCCTCTCTCTAATACATATATTGAAGCCCTGTATATGGAAATAAGGGCTTTTAAAGGGTTAAATAAGTTAAAATAAGATCTTTAACATGAGTCCTAGTCCCATATGACTGGTGTCCTGATAAGAAGAGGAAATTAGGACACAGACATATATAGAATGAGAAAACCATGTGAAGACATAGGGAGAAGACAGCTATTTACATATAAACTTGAGGTACATATACCACTTATTTACAATCCAAGGAGATAGGTTTTAAAGGATACAAACCATGTAAACACTTTGATCTTGGACTTCCAGCCTCCAGAACTGTAAGCCTCCTATTTAACTCACCTTCTCTGTGTTACTATGTTAAGATGGCTTTAACAAACTAATACAACTACCTTTTATCTATGTTTCCAAACAACTGAGCACCTAACCTTATATGCAGCAGTATCTCAATAAATTTTATTGAACTAATTTCCTATATAGTTTATTTACTGAAAAGTAAAATCAAGTTTTGTTTTAGTGATGTAGAGGCACATAAAACAATTCCCTTTTGAATCCTTAATATTGAAGAAATCAATGGCAACCATGCTTTAGTGATCCAGACATTTTTTCGAGCATTGTTTTTTTTTTTAATTGTCCTTCTGAACTGAATTTATTTTTAGCAATTGAGTTCCTCTGAAAATTTATAAGAATATTGTGATTTTTTTCAATGGCTTAATTGAATTCTGGTACAAATAATATAATATGTATACTTTAATTTTTAATTATTACAGTAATAAAATAGTATTTATGAAATTTAATTAAACTTGAAATCGCTTCATTGTCATACTTTATGTACATATACCACTTAATTTTTTTTTGTTGATTTATTTTAAAGAAAGAGGGAGAAAGAGAGAAACATTGATTGTTCCACTTATACATTAATTGGTTGATGTTTTAAAATTTATTTATAAATCATTTTAAATCATTTGTAAATTTAGAGAAAGAGAGGAAGAGAGAGAGGGAGAGAGAGAGAGAAACATTGATTTGTTGTTACACTTTGTTGTGCTTTGGCTGATTTTTCTATGTACCCTGACAAAGGATCGAACCCACAACCTTGGCATATATATCAGTTGATGCTCTAACTAACTGGCCAAGGCATACACTTTAAAATATAGCTTTATTAGTATATTTTTGCTTTATTTTACACACTAGAGTTAAATAGTTTCCTATGACATCTACTAACCCATGGATTATTTCATATAATTAAAAAAAATAAGGTTCATACTTTGGTATTAGCATAAATTCATAGTAGATATGATACTAAAATCTATTTCTCTGAGACTTATTTGAAAGATTTTTTTCATGACAAAAATGACACCTATGACTAAGCTAAGGGTCCAATTAACTAAAAAAGAATATAAAAATATAGAATATAAAGGGAAAAATGAAATAATCTCTTTATCACTGTGTGTTAGGCAGTTGTTAGCATTTCTTTTTTAATTGCTGTCATTGTTATCTCTTAGGAATAGTTCTTAAAAATGAGCTTAATAAAATGATTTTCAGTTCTTTTCTCTACAATAAAGCTTAGCTGCATTTTCCAACATAAGTACCTTTATATCCCAGTAGTGACTAGTGAGATGTAAGAAATCTCAGTTATGTCATTAATTACTGCTTCAATCTCTGTATCTACAGATATCAATGAAATATTATAAGCAAGCTTTTTTTAAAATTTTTAGTCATAATTTCTTTAAACTTACTGTCCACTGATCAATGCCAAGTTCAAGTTCATATCATGGCTTCTTAAAATACATTCTAATATCAACTTTTCTCATAGTTATTAATTTTATTCTTAATAAAATTTGGTCCTCATAGGACATGATCCTTCAATGTGATTATTAAGGTAGTAGAGTAGATAAAGAACTCTGAAAGTTTGTTGGATGGCCAAGAAATATTTTTATCTTGAGTCATAATAGTCTAGGTATATGCCATACCACTATGGCCAATATATTGATATACCATAAAATCAGATACACTTTAACTGGAAGCTAATGCAGTATATAGCATGGCAAATATTTGTTACAGACCTGGTGGATTGCTTATATATCACTGAATGTGGGCACCATTCGTGCTTATCCTCTGCTTTTGCCATTCAGCACAACCAGAAATAACTCCAGCCCCTCATCTTGCAAAGGAAATCACTATTTATAATGGGCTATCTCTCAGTTGGGTTTGGGTAGATTGTTTAATATCCCTTGTTCCCTTATTCTGTAAATGAGATGAATAATTTCTACCTGACAAAATAATTGAAACTAAATAAGCTATGACTTTGAATGTGCATAGCAGAGTGGCTGTGGACTAAAGTCTTCCCTACTCATTTACTGATTCTAAGTCTAATTTACTTTGAAGTGAATGTCTTGAGCTTTCTTCCCTTCTGTACCTAAGAATTATTAAATTCCTTATTTCTTAAACTTCCAATCTCTTAACAATCTCTATGTCTTATAGAATAATTTCTTTTCTTTTATCTTCTACTCCATTGCTTCTACACATCCTAAGAAAGAGTTTGGGAAGATATCATGCTAGGTGCTTATTACACAAAGTCATACTTCTATGCTGATTTAAATGTAATCATAAATGGTGATGGAGGGAGACTTGATTTGGGGAGGTAAACAAACAATGCAATGTATAGATGATGTATTATAAGATTGCATACCTAAAACCTGTATAACTTTATTATTCAGTGTCACACCAATAAATTCAATAAAATATTTAAATAATAATTGTAAAAATATATAATTATAGAAATAAACTTGTGCCTATTTTTAGTACAAATAAAAGAATTATGAACCATATATATATATATATATATATATATATATATATATATATATATATTTTTTTTTTTTTTTTACAGGGACAGAGAGAGAGAGTCAGAGAGAGGGATAGATAGGGACAAACAGACAGGAATGGAGAGAAGTGAGAAGCATCAATCATTAGTTTTTCCTTGCCGTTGCGACACCATAGTTGTTCATTGATTGTTTTCTCACATGTGCCTTGACCGCAGGCCTTCAGCAGACCTAGCCACCCCTTGCTGGAGCCAGCGACTTTGGGTCCAAGCTGGCAAGCTTTCTGCTCAAGCCAGATGGGCCCGTGCTCAAGCTGGCAACCTCGGGGTCTCGAACCTGGGTCTTCCGCATCCCAGTCCACTGTTCTATCCACTGTGCCACCTCCTGGTCAGGCTATGAACCATATATTTTAAAAGGAGATTTATGACATTGGAATGTGTAGTAAACATCCTACTGTCTATGGAAGCGTATGGACTAACTAGTGCCTAATACACTGGAATACTACCTGGCATATCTGCTTTGTACTGCTTTATTGTCCAGTGGTTAATTGAAGCTAGTGTGTGTGTGTGTGTGTGTGTGTGTGTGTGTGTGTGTGTGTGTGTGATTTTTAAATGCTGTTTAAGTTAATATTCAGAGATTCTGTTGGGCAATGAAATTTGTCTCTAGCTCTCTGTGAAAGAACTTCTCACATTGTTAATAGTGTGTAGTATTTTAGCCAAAATCCAGGAAAAAAGAAAAGTAAAATTGCCAAGTGAATTTGAAAGTTCACAAACATTTAAACTGCCAAAGGAATTAAACTGCAAGGAATTTGCAAACTACTGCTTTCTTAATTCTTGAGCATATTTTTTGGGAGGAGCAGACAGATGAAGTTTTGGGAGGAGTTTTACTCCTCTTATGGTTATATAAGGCTATTAAAGGCTCTGTCATTTCATGCTTTTTGTTGCAAACCATACATCTCTTTGGTCTGTCTATAATGGCAGTTTTGTAAAAAGTATAAAACTGACATTACAAAGTTATTTATATAGTACACCACACTGAATTATTATAAATTGAACGAGGCAACATGCTTTGGTTAAAACATTAGCTTCTTGTTTTATAATTATGTCACCATTGATCTTCTAATTGTTCCAGATGAATATTTTGTCTTTTTGCCTTATTTCTGTCTCCTTAGTCTCATAATTTGATCTAGCAATTAGTAATATTCTCACTATATTTCCCTAAAGACAATCTGTGCTTTTCAATACAACTGGTATGTTCATAGCAATTTTCATCTTCTTTTTCAACACAAGTCATAAAACCCACTTTTCATGTCAAAAAAGAACAAGGAAGGGATAAGCTTAACTGCTTGGGCCAGATGGTGAGAAATCAGATGATGGGGGGAAAATATCACAGAGCCATTCAACTCTTATTTTGCTTCTGCCTTTTCTATGAATGAGGATGGTCTTTAATCTCAACAGGGTATAACAAACATGGTTAAGAAGATCGAAGCCCAATTGACAGTACATATAATAAAAGTACCTGGCTGCTTTAAATTGCATCAAGCCTCTAGGCTAGACAAATCACATTCCAGTATTCTGAGGAAACTGGCAGACATTGATGTAGAACTACTTCAGTAATTTTTACAGAGCCATGGGGAATAACAATAGTGGTATAAAACTAGAAAAGGAAAAATACTCTTCAAGTTCTCCATAACATGGAAAGCATAGGTGATAATTATAATCAATTGTTAAATAGCAAACTTCCAAAATAAAAGTTTAAACAGTTTATAATTATATGCAACAAGAAGATGATAAATTCTCTAGGAACCAGGCTTCCTACATGAAGGGTACATTTTTCTGTTATTATTGCTAGATTAAGAGATGAAAGGAATTATGCAAAAATGGATGGTGTACAGGTATTTACATGATATTTAGCACAGTCATGATATCCTTGTGGGAAACATTGAAAAGCATAGAAAAAAAGGATTTGCAATTTCATAGCCAGTGTTAATTAACATATCAGTTTCTGTTTAGGGAGAAAAGGCTAATGCATGTGAAACAACTGGTGAAATATTAAAGACTAACTAGATTGTAGCAAGGCCAATATGACCAGAGAGAGAATAAGAATGAGTCTCAGTGGGTTGATTAGAAAGCATTTTAAAAAAATAAATAAATAAAGGGAAAAAAAGAATAAAGAATAGAATGTGAAGTGGGCCTCGATGTCAGGAAGCCATTCAAAAGACTAAAAAGGGAGAAGAAGAAAAAGAGCATTCAAAATAAAAGAGACACGCATCATGAACATTCATGGTATTTATGACATGTCACCTTGCAACTTCTGTTCATCTCTCATGTAGAGGGTTAGCAAAATTAAGAATTCCTTTATTTTAGAATCATACCATACTTGGTTATTTTTTTAGTTACAATGTTTCATAGCCTTTTATTTTCTATAATTTCTATATATGCATTATTCAGCTAGCAGCCATACTGTTTTCAGGCCTTTGTGGTCCTAGAACTGCTCCTCTGGTAGCTCAGGACGGAAGACAGAGAGTTGTCTGGAGGCCTATGTGGTTCACACAGGTTATTAGTCTAAAAAGGGGAGAACTTCTTCTAATTCTTTTAATTACTCTACTTGTAACAAAATTAAACTGCCACTTGAAATCCTGTTGTAACTCTGTTTACCTCTTTGTTAATACAGAGGGACAAGTTTTGCTCTAAAATCCTTTTGGGGATGTCTATTCATTAAGAGAGCAAGCAAAAAATGTTCCTAAAAAAAAAAAAAAAAAAGACTCAGTAGGAGATCAAAGATAGTATTTATTTCCCATGAGAAAATGAGAAAATATGGAGCTTTCTTTCAGAGTAGACTAATTTTTTAAATTAAATAATCATTACACTTAATCCCACGTATTCTCTTGAGAATAAAAAAATATGTTAAAGAGAACTTAACTGGCATCTCCCATCTCAGAAAAAAGAATTAAAGAAATTATATAAACTTTTACAGTGGAATATATAGTTCTGGAGAAAAAAAAAGAACTACTTTTGACTTCTTATATCTTGCACAAACCCCTATAATCCACTTATGTACTCAGTAAGTAGGTCCTTATCAAATATGTGTGGGGTGAAATACTGCTATTATTGGGAAAGACCATGGCATGCAATCTAGTGTCCTGATTAAAACAGAAATTAAAGAGCGGTCCTTGGCAATAGTTGCATACAGTTATTTTGTGTGTGTAGAGGGAAAGAAATTGAGATGAACAGAACTATTTATATACAATAGTGAAAAGTAGAGTGGCGTTACTGAAGTGTCTAGGTGTCCTAGTTCCAATAGCTCCCTATTCTGTTACTAATAGCCCTTTGCTTGAGGCCTTTAGGAGTTAGAGAAATTTTAAAATATCAATTTCATAAGATTTGGGAAATTGAATCAGGCAGGACAAGCTAGGTTATACATTGATAGCAAACAATGAAATATGTCCTCATGTGTACATTGTTGCTAACCAGCAAAGGGTGTGGTGTGCATGTGACAGTCACTTAGGGACCCACACTGATGAGGCCTCTATCTTCATTCAAGCTTCCTCCTGCAAAGGGGCAAGGAAGAGAGAACATGGGAACTACTCATATACTTCTATGAGAAAATGCTACTTTTCTTAATTTTATTTTCCCTGGCCAAGCTGCCTGAGTTCAAATAGGCAGAGACTTTAATCTATGCTAGAGAACTAACACTTGAAAATCGCCCTCATGATGCCACAGATATATTCCCCAAACTTTCTGTTTCCTTAATAATAAATCATTTATCTACAGTTCATGAATTGATACAAACTTTCTTTAGGTTCACATTTTTAACCCATCTAAGATCATAGAAAAATAAGCTTATATATTGATTCCATTGTACATATGTATATGTATACTTATATTTGTGTGTATATCTATATTACATGGTGATAAACTTCCTTTTGTATATTTAAAAACTATCTGCTTCTACTGAAAAGATTTGTGCAATACTGATTGAGTGAACAAATTTTTGTCTTATCTCATTATATTTGTTTTTAAAGATTGCCATTGTATTATTTCTTAGCTTAAGTCTTACAAACTTAAAATAAATATTAAACAAATATATTGTATTATGCATGTGCAAAATGATATGAGTAAACACTATATAACATATTCTATTAAAGGAGAGAAATAACAGAAATTCCTAAAATATTATTAAATATATAAAATTAAGACATTAAATGGTAAAAATTTCAAAAGTTATAACTGTCTCAAAAGTCAGGAAAGAGACAACACAGAATGAGGTACAAAAACAGACCAAAGTAGGAATATGTTTATTTACTCATATCAACAAAATAAACAATAGGATTATCCATTTTCTAATCCCCACTTAATATAAACCATCAAAATAAATGTGTTTTATTCTCTGTTGACAACTGAATGCTCTCACCAAGGTTGTTTACCCAGGAAATGAAAACCAGCATTGTTTTTTATGCCAAAGAATGATATGTGTATTTGTCAATAAATAAAAGACCCCATGGCCAAGTTTTCCATTCCTAGTTGGCCCATAGGTCATGATAGAATATGTCTGACTTTCATAATCTCTTGCACCAGTATCCTATAATCACCAGTCATTAACAAATAATTTGATGGTTTAGAGGCCCTGGCTTTTTCCTGAAGCATTTATTCAGGCATTTTTTTTCTTAAGTAAAAGGATAGGAGATAGAGAGACAGACTCCCTCATGCACCCCAACCTGATCCACCTACAGCCCCTGTCTGGGGCTGATGCTTGAATCAACCGAGCTATCCTCGATACACAGGTTAATGCTGAACCAATGAGCCACTGGCAGGGAGATGGAAGAAAGAGAGAAGGGGGAGGGGAAGAGAGCAGATGGTCGCTTCTCATGTGTGCCCTGACCCAGTATCTAACCTGGGACTTCTGTGTGCTGGGCTAATGCTCTATCCACTGAGCCAACCAGCCAGGGCCCATTCAGGCATGTTAATAAACCACAGTACAACAAAGTTCTTCATAACTTTTATAAGTGTTATAAAAGTTTATAACATTATAAAAGAGTGAACAAGGGGACATACTTTATGTAGGAACTGTTATTTTAGCTGCATATGTGTATAAATTGCAGAGTATGACGAAGGAGAAATACTATAATCAGTGATTATTTTTAACTCTTTATACCTCTATATTTTCTTCTATTTATAATTTTTATAGCTCTTCTAGTTGAACTTTCCTTTATTCAGTACATCAATTTTCAGAATCATACCGAATATATGAGTATTTAGTTGTCCTTTAATTAATTCTTATTATATTGATATTTTCATCCAACAAATATTTTAAAAAAGTAACCAAAACCTTCTCATTAACCATTATGGACAAGAGACAAGTTGATAATTGCCTTTGCTGTGTTGCACTGATTATTTATAAACATAGGTTAATAGCTTCTGAACAAGACTTTGATAATATGACCTCTAATTTTTTTTCAAACTCTTGAGTAGCTGTCAGTTATGTTAATCTACCTTGATTTGTCAATTTAATCTAGAACTGATTATTAATGTAGCACTCTTTTCTGCAAATCTGTTTTATCTGCTCTAAAGATCAAATTAAATTTTTCACGGGTGAGATCTCTCTCTTCTTCTTTGAACATGACATTTGTTCCTCAGTGACGCATCTCCATTAGTGTCTAGCTATTCTTCCTTTCTTGACACACCTAAAGAAATTATTTTTACAGGTCATATATACTACCATGCCAAGTGTTTTAGATGTTTTGTGTCTTCTAAATTCTGTCTTTCCCCAAACCTCACTCTAGGTCTTTCACTTTCTTTTTGCCACTTTGGTGTGGGAGTCAGTTAAAAAAAAATTATTTAGATGGTATGATAACTCATATGACCCCTTCTCAGAAATAGTTACTCAAAAATAGTAATTTGTTAGATGGGTTCTTTCTGTAATTTCATTGTAATGAATGTCTATAATTTAAAATACTTAAGCTTAAATATTGACATCTGCGTGATGATGCTATACTGTAGAGACAATCATTTGTTTAATCAGGAATTCACACCGTAATTCTGATAAAGAAATTCTCACTTCAGAGGAGCTTCTAAAAGCCATTCTGTTATCATTATCTTTAATCAGTATCAAAGGTTTTAACAATTAGCAAAATGAATGTTAAAAATGGGTTTTTCTTGGTAAAATTTATGGCATGTCCATTAGTATAATGGATCTGAGAAATAGGTTCTCATTAGTAAAATAAGTTAGCATTCAAGATACTAACTAGAATATTGTGAAGATAGCCCTTGCTTGTCCAGGATGCTTGTAGCCTGGACCTTTATGAATATCTACCCAGGCCTGATCCTTACATGATCTTGTATTTAAGCTTATAAGGTGATTTCTAAATTTTTGGTAAAAACTTATAACAATAATGAAATCATTTTTTGGGAGATATTATTATAGCTATCTCAAGTCATTCATTATTCAAGATATAGTCCAATTACCTCAAAAGACAGGTATTTGACTTTATCAACTTAGAGAGAAGCTATATTAATAATTTTGTGACTACTTGTTAGTAAATATTTATTTTCTAATTATCTAGAGGAGTGGCAGAATTTCGAGGGAGACTTACTAAAACATAATATTGTGTTGCGTCTATGGGAAGAGTCACTTAAAAAGCACAAACTTTGTGACTATCAGTGCTAATGATGATCTACCTATGCACCTCAATGGCTATGCTGGATGATGTTGGCTACTGCACTTTTTTTTTTTTTGCTAATTTCTAGCATTTTTCTAGATTTTGAGATAGTCATCAAGCTTCTTAAAGAGTATTGTCCACTAGTTGTTTTTAGATATTTCTTAACAAAATCAATATTTTGCTTGTTTTCTAAACTTAAATATGCCAGTGAAAGATACTTTGTGTTGTTAAACTGAAGGCTGTGGATGGCAGTCAGTCCTGTAGTCACCATCACTCAGGTTCCATCCATATGGTTTTGGTGCATCCTAATGAGGGATTTTCTTCAGCCAAGTCTACATTTACTGACTATATATCTTTCTTTGTTTTATAATCTGCACAAAGTCATGTTGCTTCTTATAAATTAGAACTGCCTTATATTGAAATATGTTTTAAGACACGCATTCATTCTTTCTTTTCTATATCCTAAAGTATGTTACCTTCAACCTTATAAATTAAAAGGCTAATCTTTTTTTCTAAAACCCAGGCATTCATTTATCCTCTTTAGCTATTTTCACTTTCTTTTAAAATGTAAAATGAAATTTTTTTCTGGATGAAAATTTAAGTAGTTGTATTTTTAAAATCTTTTTAAAAGAATATAGGAATGTGGTTTTCTTATGAAGGAGTCAAAATAAAGTGAAATTTTTGAATAGCTTTTCAGATTTTGACTTTTTCCCCAAGTATCAGACTACAATGTCTTTGACCAAACTTCTTTTTTAAGTTTCATGAACTCAAGTTTTATAGCTACATGATTTTTTTAAAACTTAGTTTCCAAGGGTGCCAAATATAAGGGCTTAGCTGATTGATGTATTTGTAGCAACTACAGGGAAAATTGGGTGTTTTTGAGAGGTGGTTTTCATGTTCCTCCCCTTTCTATTATTTAATGGAGTAAAATGAAGAGGAAATGTGGTATTATAGAATAGCAAAGAATTTAGAGTAGTCTTTAATATTGTAGAAATATTTTTAAATAAACTTTATAAATTTTTGAATAAATTTTATGAATTTTTTCTTAAGTTAGCCTAGTTCTTCAAAATAGAAATTAATTTTTATTTACCCTATCAGGTCTGTTTCTAAAGATATATAGGGTTGGGTGGAGGATAAGAAATGGTCATTGATGTTAGAATAATTTTAAAGGCGAATTAGTCTTTTCCTGATCTACAAGTATAAAAGATTCTATGAATCTCAGGGTTTCTCCAAGATATAGATCAATGTCTCCAGTATCCTGTAGGTTCTGTCTCTATGTACTTCTTAAAGCTGAATGGATCAAATATAGGTGGATATCTATATTTGAGTTTGTAGTTTATTACCAAGTAAATAATGCTAACTAAATTGAAGATAGCTAGATGAGGAATATTTTTCTTTTGCTCATGATCATATGTAATGAGGAGTTATAGTTCATAGTCAAAGATCAGATGTATATGTATGTAGTATCCAAGTTTTCTTTTTTGCTTCATTTGTGTTGATGCTATTCTAACTACATTCTCTAAATCAGACAAAGACAAATGCCATATAATTTTAGACTACCATAAGATCTAGCAATCTCATTTTATATTATTTATCTGAAGAAAATAAAAATACTAATTCAGAAAATATATATGCAGCCCTATGTTTATTGAACATTTATTTACAATAGCTAAGATATGGGAGCAATTTAAACGTCCATATATATATAATGGGATATTACTCTGCACTGAAAGAATGAAAGCATGCCATTTAGAACAACATGGATGGACTTAGAGGGAATTATGCTAAGTAAAATAAGTCATACAGAGAAAGACAAATACCATATTGTATCACTTATGTGGGTAATCTGAACCAACCAACAAACCAAACAAAAAAACAGACTCATAAGAACAGCGATAAAGGTGATGGTTGCCAGAGAGGAAGGGGGTATAAATGGATAAAAAAAGTGAAGGAGAAATACAGACAATAATATTGTAATGTTTTCACAGTAAAAGATGATTACTAGACTTAATGTAGTGATTGCATTATAAAATTTCTATATTATATATGCCTAAAATAAAATAACAATATATATCAAATATACTTTTAAAAATATGGAAAATGATAGAGTAATTAATTAATTAATGGAATAAAATAGGTGAATATCTTTATGACCATAAAATAAGAAAGGATTTCCTAAATTATTTTTATTTTTATAGGAAATAAAAATTATTTTCTATAAATAACTACATTAAAATTATTAAATTTTGTTTATTAAGAGTTACAGAAAAGTAAAAGCAACAGGTCACACAGAAGAAGGTGTTAATGTATGTAATCAATTAAGGATTGTCTATCCAGAATATATAAAGTGTACCTACAGATTGATATCAAAGAAAAGATAAATCCAACGGAAAATGATTTGAGGAGAAAAATCCACATGTCAGATAAATCATTGCAAATGTGTTTAATCACTTTATAAAAAAAACTTCAACTCCAATACATCATATAACAATGCACACTCACCAGATTGGCAAAAAAAAGAAAAAAAGAAAGAAATCAAATATTTCCTTTTACTGTTGAGGATGTGCAGTAACTGAAAGTATCACTGATTTTGTGATAAAACAGTTAGGTAAATCTGAGTTGAAGATCCACATATCTTAAAATCCACAATTCTAAAACAAGGTAATTTTTAAACTCTTGTAAATATGCAGTAGAACACATGAGCAAGAGTGTTCACAGCAACATTTTTAAAATAGTTAAACAACTGAAATAACCCAAATGACTATCAATAGTAGAATTAATAAATATTATATACTTACAGAGCAGAATATAATTAGGCAATGAAAAGGAATAAACTATGGATGCACACAATAACTTAGATAAATCTCACAAAGATAGTAATGGGACAAAAAGCAAAACACTAAAAACATATATCTTTTCATTTATATAAGATTCAAAAGCAAGAATACAGAGGTGATAAAATTGGAAGTGTAAAAGGGAACTAATTTTATAGTAATCATAAAATTCCGGATAATTAGTTAATCTTAGAGAAAAAAAAGGGATCCTTGTTTGGAAAGGAGCACACAGAGCAATCTTGGAATCTGCAATATTCTATTACTCAGCCTGGATGGTGACTGAGTGTTTTTTTTAAAGTATTGTTTTATATATCTTCCCTTCTATATTTATGATCTATTTTGCAGTAAAGAATTCTTAAAATTATAGTTGGCCTCATAGGTGTAAAAGTATACATTTCTATAATTTGCATGTGTCAAATGAAGTTAAGAATTAAATTAATTTTAAAAGATTGAATTAATAGGTTAAAACTAGCCAGCCCTAAGGCAAGTTATCTGTAAATTAAATGGGAAGTTGTACAAAATTTGGTGCCACTATAACTTAAAATGGTTCTTCATTTTTTCTTGTTCATTTTCACATATTATTTATAAATTTATGTACCTTTAGGTATGACTGGTAATATGTACAGGCTTTTCATGTATATTTTAAAATTTGATCCTGAGGAAACTCTTTTAAATAGGTCAAAGTTTTGTTTCTTTTTTGAGAAAGAGTGAAAGAGAAAGAGAGAGAGGAAGGTTGAGAGAGGGTGAAAAGCATCAACTCGTAGTTGCTTTCACTTAAGTTGTGCATTGAATGCTTCTCGTATGTGCCTTGACCGGCTCCAAGCCAGTGTATTCTTGCTCAAAAGCGAGAGACTTTGGACTTTTTCATGCCGGCAACATTTGTGCTCATGCTGACAAGCTTTAGGATCATGTGGATGATCCCAACCCCTGCTCAAGCCAGCAAACCTCAACACTCTGGGGCTTTGAACAGACAACCTCAGTGTTCCCCAGTCGTCACACTTTATCCACTGGGTCACCACTGGTCAGGCAGCATTGAGTTCTTTTTCTAGATTAGGAGACCAAGCCTAAATTCTTATGGCTATCACACAATTTTATTGAATTTATATATTGATAACAATAAGATTTTATGTAAAAATAACTAATATGAGCTAAAAATATTATTCTTTATTTTAGTTATCTTATTTTTATTTATTTATATAAAACAGTAGAAACAAATGCACATTGTCTGAAAAACTGAATGCATACAGGTTCCAGTTGGCAATTAGTATATAAAAAGATATTAGTTATTATTGATTTATATTATTATTTACCACAGAGTCTCTCATTTTCTCTAATAGTTTAAAAGGAAATGATCATTAGATAATAAGGAAACAGGCACTTTAGAGTTATATACTCAGTAAATCAGGGTATGAAAAAAAGAATTAGTCTTTCTTTTCTAGTATTTCTAAAGAAAAATATTTGTTTCCAGAGAGACTCACTTCTTAGATTATGTATTTCTTCTAAAATGTTTAACATGGAAGCATTTTTAAAAAGTTTATAATTAGTATTTTTTGATAAAATTAAGCCTATTATAAAAAAATAAAATTTCCTTCAAGATACCACCATCCACTGATTGATTGTAATATTCAAATTACTGTTATGTAATCTATAATAACTCTGGTCCTGCCACTTTTGGTCTTTCTAGTAAAAAAAAAAAACTCATAATTTGTGACACCATTGCTCCCCTCCAGCCTCAGGAGATGAGATACTAATTTTCTCTCTGCTACTGCTTCCTGACTTATACACAAAACGTTCCTGAATTTCCAATAGAAGGGAGAAAATAGAAAGCTTCTTATGCTACAAGTCTCAGTGTATCTCATCAAGTATGTCCTTCTTATCTCATGATTATACTCGTACCCTTTTGATAATTGACAATGAAACTCTAACCGTATGTGCAAGTATATAGTCTGGCTCAGAAGTTTTGGGGACAATCCTAAAATAGCTATGGTGGCTTTTTCAAAAACTGGATAATTTATTTTTAAATAATATCACATATGAAAAAGTTTAGTAGCCTACCTACATCAAGCTTAGTCTTTTCCTTTCTGTTTACTCATCAAGGGTTGAAAATAACACTGGGTTTAGTTTTTTCCATGCACCTTTGTTATTTTTTCATTGTTATATGACAACATTGAGTTTCATTTCTCATCAGAAAAGAAGACATGTAAACAGGGAGACTGGTAAGAATTAATCACTTTAGGGTAATGAAACAAGAATGGATCTCTGTTTAAATCTAAAAGTTGTAGTTTACCTGGAAGAATATTTCAGGCAGCAATAAAATTGTTAATTGGAAGAGTTTCATGTTCCTCTTCTTACAATATTTATAGGTGTTCTTTAACAGAATTTATTAAATAAAAATACAACTAATATAGATGATTGAAACTACTATGGGATACACAGTAATTTAAAGTTAACCTAAGCACACTATACACATATAGATACACGTATGCACTCCCTATGTCAGATAATGTAATTATTTGATGGTTTTTCATATTAATTAAAGAAGAAACTATTTGCTATTAACAATGACTAGATCCAGGGCACAATTTTTCACTTGAAGATACTCACCTTGAGCTCTGGTGAGGAGAGACAGCAGCCCATGAGGTGCCAGAGACACAGGGAAAGAATGACAGTGTGTCTTCAGGACTTTGGCTGGAGGGACAGTCACCATTATCCCTGTGTTGAGCTCTCCTCCCACACTGCCAAATCTGAGTCTGATGAATACTACTCACATCATCCTGGTGACTTCTTAGGATACTGCTTCAACTGACTTGTCTTCCACCTAAACCTTACATTCAGTCAGGAGGGGCAGTAGACCATGGAGTACCCTGGGCCTTTTGCTGAGTTATTTCAAGTCCCAGAGCTGATACTGGTGGCAGCTTCCTCCATTCATAACATGGCCTCTCCCATGTGCATCCAAACCCAGCACAAGCAGCTTGAAATCATAGATCACTTTGTAGTTGCCAACAGGTAGTACCAGGCCATTCATAGGTAGCAGCTGTACTGGACTATACTGGAGACCCTTTAAAGAGGCCCCAGAACCAACATACTCATTGGCTAACTTCATATTACAACAGAGTACCACCACCAAAGGTAAACATTCTGATTCAAAAATGGGCCCAAGACCTGAATAAGCATTTCTCCAAAGAGGACATGCAGATGGCCAACAGACATGTGTAAAGATGTTCAATGTAACTAATCATCATAGAAATACAAATTAAAATTACAATGATATGTCAAATCATACCTGTCAGAATTGCTATCATCAATAAAAACCACAAACAAGTATTGGCAGAAATGTGGAGAAAAAGGAAGACTCATGCACTGTTAGTGGAATTATAAATTAGTGCAGCCAATATTAGTACAGAAAAGAGTATGGGGGTTCCTCAAAAAATTGAAAATAGAAATACCTATGACCCAGCAATTCCACTTCTAGATATTAATTAAAATAAATCCAAAATTATTTTAAAAAGATTTATGTAACCCTATGTTCATTGCAACATTATTTACAGTAGCTAAAATATGAAATCAATCTAAGAGCCCATCAATAAATGATTAGATAAAAGTTATGGTATATTTACACATGTGGAATATAACTTTGCCATAAAAATAATGAAATTATACCATATGCAAAAGCATTGATGGACTTATAGAGTATTATGCTAAGTAAAATAAATAAGAAAGAAAGAAAGATAAATGCTATATGATTTTACTCATATGTGGACTCTGTAGAACAAAATGAACAAATAAAACAGAAACAGACTCATAGATAGATACAGAGAACAAACTGATGGTTGTCAGATTAGTAGGTTGTTGAGTGTCTTGCTGAAAAATGGGAAGGGATTAAGAAGTGCAAGTTGTCAGTTAAAAGTTAATCATGGGGATGTAAAATAAAACATAAGAATAAAGTCAGCAGCCTGACCTGTGGTGGTGCAGTGGATAAAGCATCAACCTGGAAACACTGAGGTCGCCAGTTTAAAACCCTGGACTTGCCTGGTCAAGGCACATATGAGAGTTGATACTTCCTGTTCCTCCCCCCTTCTCTCTCTCTCTCTTTCTCTCTTCCTCTATCCTTCTCTATCTCTTCTTTAAAATGATTTTTTTAAAAAAGAGAAAAAAATAAAGTTAGTAATATTGTAATGACTATGTATGATGCCAGGTGAATACTAGACTTATCTGGGGATCACTTCATAATTTTCATAAATGTCAAACTATTATGCTACCCATCTGAATCTATTTTAGTAGTAGACTTGTCAAGGGGATCACTTTGGAAATTATATAAATCTCTAATCACTATGTTGTAGACCTGAAACTATTGTAAAATAATGCTAAATGTCAGCTGTAATTGAGAAAAAAATTAATTTGCCTAGAATAATCAGTCTGTATCTATAGTTCAAAGAACAGCAATGTCATTACCAGTATTTCTATTGATCTATCTATTTTCTTTTTCTTTTTCTGTTTTAACACTAACTTCAACAATTCTTAAGATATCTTTTGATTTTATAAAATTTATCTAATCCACTTTTTTTTAACTTTAATTGAAAGGAATTTATAAACTGCTTCTAAAGAAATAAAACTAATGTTCTAGGAGTAGGTACCCAAAATTCATAAGTCTTATAAGGTTGAATACTTCATCACTTATCATCACACCAAATGTCAACAGCTATTCAAATAATGCCTAGTTGTGATATTTCTAGTAACAAACTTAGAAATGATTCTTGAAAGTATAGTCTTCCTAGTTATGATATTTCTGCTTAATTATGTCATACTTCTTTATATATTTTTAAAATATCTTACAAATCAGCTGTCTTAGCAGCTATAACTATTCCCTAGAAACCTGTAGTCCACTGTTGAAAAAATATTATAATTCAGAATGTAAAGGAAGGCAAGTTGTTAAACATAAAGAGTTCATTATGCAAGTTAAATTACAAAACAGATTTTTTATTTTGCCTTATTTTGTTATATATCATTTTAAAATTTTATTAAAATTGATAATTACAAGGTTGATGATGATGTTTATTGGTTGACAACCAGTGGTATAGTCTTTCTTGATTATAACTTAACCACAAGCATTTTTTAAAATAATTTTGTGCTTTTCTTAATAATCTGGTTAAATGGAAACTAGTAGTTTCAAGAAGATTTTTTTATTTCTTTAATCTAAATGAGTTTAAGACCAGTATTACTAAGAAGTTCTAAAATAAAATTTTAATGATATCTGTATCGTTTTAAAGTAATACTCAACTGGGAGGAGATGGAGAAAAACATACATTTATTTGAGATATTTGTTTCTGCAATTAGAGTTTGGAACCAAAAGCATATTTAGAATTACTTATGTATAATAATTCCTCAGAGTTTTAAATGAACTTCAACTGTGGAATCCACTGAAAAGTTTTTTTGTTTGTTTGTTTGTTTTAATTTATTGAGTATCAGAACCACTCACTTGGGTAAGTGAGCTTTTTTTAATTGAATTTATTGAGATGATATTAATTAATAAAATTATATAGGTTTTGGATGTACATTTCTATAATGCATTATCTGTAAATTGTATTGTGAGTTCACCATTCCAAGTTAAGTCTCCCTCCATCACTGCTTATCCTCCCTTTACCCTCTACTACCTCCACCCAATCCTCTGGTAGTGAGCCTTTTAAAATAGTGATTGTTGAGACCTACTCCTAGAGTTTCTGATTCATTAAATCTGGACTGGAACCTCAGATTTACATTTTTAACAGATTCCCAGGTGATGCTGATGCTTTTGATCTATGGACCACACTTTTAGAACTCCTGCTTAAAAATGAAAATAATGGCCCTGAATGGTTGGCTCAGTGGTAGAGCGTTGGCCCGGTCTGTGAATGTATGGGTTCGATTCCCAGTCAGAGCACACAGGAAATGTGCCCATATGCTTTTTCACTCCCCCCCCTTGCTTCTCTCTCTCTCTCTCTCTCTCTCTCTCTCTCTCTCTCTCTCCTTTCTCTCCTGCAACCATAGCTCAATTGGAGTGAGTTGGCCCCAGGTGCTGAGGATGGCTCCATGGCCTTGCCTCAGGCACTAAGAAGAGCTCAGCTGCTGAGCAATGAAGCAATGCTTAGATGGGCAGAATGCCCCCCCCCCCAGTAGGCTTGCCAGGTGGAGCCCAGTTAGGGTGCATACAGGAGTCCATCTCTCTGCCTCCCTTCCTCTCAATGAAGGAAGAAAAGAAGGAAGGAAGGAAAAAGGAAGGAAGAAAGAAAGGAAGGAAGGAAGGAAGCAGGAATGAAGGAAGGAAGAAAGGAAGGAAGGAAGGAAGGAAGCAGGAAGGAAGGAAGGAAGATAGATAGATAACTTAGAGCAGCCCTTTCACATCCTTAGAAATCTGTTCTAAAGTATGCTCAGCTTGTGAACTCTCCTCTTGACCATAGGAGATATAGTTAATAATTCTTCTTGGTTACTTGATAAACTATAAAAAAATAAGCCTTATAAAATTATAGTCCAAGATATAATAAAACAACAGAAACAACACATCTGGCATAGGTAACATAAAAATTGTGATGTTACTTACTACAATGGTTCTAAGGATTTCACTCATCCTAAGATAGAGTTTTATAAATACAATTTAGTTTTTACTGTTTTGGTCATATTGTTATAATCAAATCAATGTAACACAATAATGGTAAACTTTAATAATTTAACTAGCTAATATGAGTTCAATTTGCCCTCAACTTGAAATGAATCAATTTTTGAAAAATTCAAGCCACTATCATGCATATAAATTTTACCAGAAGAATAATTTAGTGTATTTGAGTCTATTAACATAAATATACAATTTTAAAGAAGGCTTTCAGTATAATTAACATGGAGTACTCATTCTTCTTGATTTTTTATGCTTTAGGAAAAAGAGAGAAGCTATCATATGTGCAGACTCTAGACTTATTTTTTTATATTTTATTTATTCATTTTTAGAGAGAGGAGAAAGAATGAAGGGGAGAAGAGCAAGAAGCATCAACTCCCATATGTGCCTTGACCAGACCAGTGCAGGGTTTTGAACTGGCGACCTCAGTGTTCCAGGCTGGTGCTTTACGCACTATGCCACCACAGGTCAGGCCTAGACTTAATTTTTTAAAAGAAAGTTGAAAGTTACAGATGGAGGTGTGACCAAAATAGTATAGCACAAATTATCACAGTTGCAATGAATAGAACATTAGTATAAAGAGTCACATATCTATCTTCCTGGAGAATGTTATGATATGGTGTTAACACATACCAATAACAGCTGTCTCTAGAAATAGTTATAAAGGGCACTAATTTTTTGAGACACTTTACCTGAATCTCATAAATAAGCACAGAATTCATACAAACTATATTCTTCCATCCCAAATTTGCGGAGGTATGTAACAATGAAAGCTCCAGTTTTTAGTAGGGGAGATTTGAAATAACATAGATGTAATAAGAGTCAACAAAATATGACACCTTACTGAGTACTAATACTATAAAATTTTTAGATGTTCTTTTGACAAAAACATTATTTAATAATTTAAATATTTGAAGTATAAAAACCATAATTCCACAACTTAAAGACAATTTAGGGATTATTACAAGTATTGCTCATTGTTCATCAAAACACAGTATCTGTACAGCCATAAAAGTGGAATTTTTGCCCAGCAAATTCCTGTCTGGCCATACTGCTTTTCTTAGCCTTGTTTGAATTTAGGTGTGGCTGGGTAAATTCTTGCCAATAGAGTACAACCAGAAGTATGATTACCAATTATGACTCAGGCCTTAAAACTGAGAGGATGCTTCCCACATATTCTTTTCTTTTTCCCACCAGCTGACATCCAAGAGAACAAAATTCTCATTATGCAAACCACACCAATACCTCAGGTTGGAGTTACAACAAAGGAGAATAAACCTGGGACCTTTAAAGGACAATGTAGAGTAGTTCTGCCTATCAAACTAGAACACCTACCTTCAACTGTTAAATAAGGAATAATAAAATTTTTAAATAAATTATTATTGGATTTTTAGTTTTCATAGAAGCCTTGTTTTGAACCCAAGTAGTGCACGATAGTTTAGTTTAATTCTTTCATTGTAGAGATCAGAAAAAGAAGACTAAGGGTGATTGTGGAAGAAAACATTAATAAAATGTAGCAGAAATTAAATTTGAACTAAACATCAGGGCAACTCAGTACACTAAATATATATTGCTGATGACTGTATGGTTAAATGGTCATGAAGTAGAAAGCCAAGCAGACACCACATGGTTATCTAATGGGAATGATGTACCTCATCCCTATCTATAGGACCAAGGCAGGTAAGAATTACCCTAAAGTAAATGAAACTACTCACCTTCTTGGACTCTTTCTAAGTTCTTGGAGAAGATTATAAAATTTGAAAATATAAATCATTTTAATTGAAATTGTTTAATATCTTAACTTAATCTACCCCTAAAGGAAAAGAATATAAATGGAGGCATATGTATCACAGCTCTGTAATAAATAGTATACATAATAAGTTTAACTATGTTTAATTCTAAATCAAGAGGTATCCTCATAAAAAGGTAACTTAAACATATATATACAGGCCCTGGCCAGTTGGCTTAGTGGATAGAGTGTCAGTCTGGCACATGAACATCTCAGATTCGATTCCCAGTCAGAGCCACAAGAGAAATGACCACCTGCTTCTCTTTTCTCTCTCTCCTCCTTCACTCTCTCTTCCTCTCTCACAGTCAGTAGCTCAGTTGGTTCAAGCATCAGCCTTGGGTGCTGATTATAGCTGGGTTTGTCCCAGCACATCAGCTCAGGAACTAAAAATAGCTTGGTTGATTCTAGTATCAGTCCCAGACAGGGTTGCCAGAATGGTCCCAGCTGGGACGCATGTGGGAGTCTGTCTCACTATTACCTCTTCTCTCACTTAAAAAAAAAAAAATAAATATGTGTACAACTATGAATTTTATATGTTTAAAAGTATATGCAACACCAAGGAGGACTAAATATAATTATTCTGAATGAGTGAAAGTGCTATTAATGGTGATTTGGGGTAATAAATAAAATAAGACAGGTAATTTAAAATATATATTATATCAAATTGATTTTACTTACATTAATCTTGAATTATATTGTTAAAATCCAGATTTTCAGTTTGTTTTATCACTAATAGTAATCAAAAGGATTAAAAACATAATTGTATTGAGGGTGCACAAAAAGTACAATATTTTTGTCTATAATATAAATTAAATATAAAATATTTTTATTTTTGTTAATTTTATACTTTAAGATATTTCAAATTTATTTATTGAATTAAAAGATGAATAAAAATTATGTATTTAAAATTTTTCAATCAAAAAAATTTTTTTCAATAAATTAATTTCAATAAAGATGAACACCTTTAAAATACTGGAACATTTTATTAAATCTGATCAAACATTTTAAAATATAAAACTGTTTATTGTTCTAATGTTCAGTGTCCATATCATTGCCAATGTATAAAAGGAATATTACAGTTTACACATCTACCTATAGATTAATGTACATTACTTATTATTATAAAATCATTCTTAGTCACTATGGTGAAAATTATGCATACTGCACTACTTCATAAATAGCTCTGGAACCACAAATTGTAACACTATTTGAGGAAAGATAATGCTGTAGCACTCCTGATAAATTATTTCTAATTATGCAAGAATCTGTTACATTATTGCTATCTAAAAGAAAGTGTTGTCAATTAACTGTTCTATCACTTTATTTGGTCTACTGTATTGTTTAAGGCCAATATCTCTTTATTGATTTTCTGGCCAACATAATCCTGATACAAAAACATGGTAAGGACAAGAAAAAAAGAAAAAAAACTACAGTCCAACATTGTGAATACAGATGCAAAAGTCCTAAACAAAATACTAGCAAATCGAAAACAAGAGCACATTAAAAATATAATACATCATGATCAAGTAGGGTTTATTCCAAGAGCACAAGGATGGTTCAACATGTGGAAATCAGTCAAAATAATACACCACATCAACAAAATACACCACATCAACATAAATCATATGATCTTATCAATAGATGCAAAAAAGGTATTCTATAAGATACAACATACCTTT
This sequence comes from Rhynchonycteris naso, assembly GCA_037038555.1. Taxonomy (NCBI): domain Eukaryota; kingdom Metazoa; phylum Chordata; class Mammalia; order Chiroptera; family Emballonuridae; genus Rhynchonycteris; species Rhynchonycteris naso. The sequence continues at coordinate 62,517,849 of CM073001.1, read as the reverse complement.
ATGTTTAGAACACTCAATAAAGTCAGTATAGAAGGAAAGTGCCTCAAAATAATAAAGGCCATATATGACAAACCATCAGCTTATATCATACTAAATGGTAAAAAAGAATAGAGTCTTGTCCTCTAAAATCAGGCACACAACAAGGCTTCCCATTCTCTCCACTTTTATTCAACATAGTTCTGGAAGTTTTAGCCAGAGCAATCAGGCAAGAAAAAAAAAAAAAAAAAGTCATCCATATAAGGAAAGGAGAAGTAAAGGTATCAATTTTGTAGATGACATGATACTGTATATAAAAACCTTCAAATACTCCACCAAAACACTATTAGAAATGATAAACCAATACAGTAAACTTGCAGGACACAAAATCAATATACAAAAGTCTATTGCTTTCCTATATGCCAACAATAAAACTTCAAAAAATGAACTAAAAATACCAACAACAATTTTTTTTACAATTGCAACAACAACAAAAATATCTAAAAATAAACTTAACAAAGGATGCAAAGGACCTTTATACTGAAAAATACAAAACATTATTGAAAGAAGTTCAAAAAGATGCAATGAAATGAAAAATATTCCATGTTCATAGATTGGAAGAATCAACATAGTTAAAATGGCATATTACCCTAAGCAATTTACAAATTTAATGCAATCCCCATCAAAATTCCAATGTCATCTTTTAAAGAGATAGAACAAAAAAATTACTCAGTATTTTTGGAACCATAAAAAACCCCAAATGACCAGAGCAATCCTGAGAAAAAGGGAATGAAGCTGTAGGTATTACACTACCTGATTTCAAATTATATTTTAGAACCGCAATAATCAAAACAGCATGGTACTGGCAGAAAAACAGACATACAGATCAGTGAAACAAAATTAAAGCCCAGAAATAAAACCACATATATATGGACAAATAATCTTTGGCAAAGGAGCCAAAAACACACAATAGAGAAAAAATGCCTTGTCAATAAATGGTGCTTGGAAAATTGGAAAGGCACATGCAAAAGAATAAAACTTGATTACAGTTTTATCCTCCTGCACAAAAATTAATTCAAAATGGATCAAAGACCTAAATATAAGATGTGAAACAATAAATTACATAGAATAAAACATAGGTACTAAACAATAGACCTTGGGCCTGACCTGTGGTGGTGCAGTGGATAAAACGTCGACCTGGGAACACTGAGGTCGCCAGTTCAAAACCCTACACTGGTTCGGTCAAGGTACATATGGGAGTTGATGCTTCCAGCTCCTCCCCCTTTTCTCTCTCTCTCTCTCTCTCTCTCTCTCTCTCTCTCTGTCTCTCTGTCTCTCACTCTGTGTTTACTCTCTAAGATGGATAAAATAAAATAAATTATATAAACAATGGACCTTGGTTATAGAGAACAATTTATGAATTTGACCCCAAAGACAAGGAAAGTGATGGCAAAAATAAATAAATGGAAAAAAATCAAACTAAAAGTCTTCTGCACAGCAAAAGAAACAACCAAACAAATAGGCAACCAACTAAATGGGAGATAATTTTTATAAACAACAGTTTTGATAAGGGGTTAATATCCAAAATATATAAAGAACACATAAAGCTCAGCAACAAACAAGCAAACAATTGAATTAAGAAATGGGGAGAGGACCTGAACAGATACTTCTCCCAAAAGGACATACAAATGGCCAACAGATACATGAAAAGATGCTTATCTTTGCTAGCTATTAGAGAAATGCAAATCAAAACTACAATGAGATACCACCTCACACCTGTTAGATTGGCTATTATCAACAAGACACGTAATAATAAGTGTCGGAGAGGCTGTGGACAAAAAAGAACCCTCATTCACCGCTAATGGGAATGCAAATTAGTATAACCATCATGAAAGAAAGTATGATGATTTCTCAAAAAATTAATAAAACTGCCATATAACCCAGAAATCTCTCTACAAGGTATCTACCCCAAAAACTCAAAATTATTAGTACATAAGGACACATTCACCCCCATGTTCATTGCAGCATTATCCACAGTGGCCAAGACATGGAAACAACCAAAGTATTCCTTGATAGAGGATTGTATAAAGAAGATGTGGTACATATATACAATGGAATACTACTCAGCCATAAGAAATGGTGACATAGTGATATTTACAACAATGTGGATGGACCTTGAGAACATTATACTGAGTGAACTAAGTAAATCAGAAAAAGCTAAGAACTATATGATTTCACACATAGGTGGGATATAAAACAGAATCATGAACATAGATAAAAGTAAAGTGGTTACCAGGGGAGGGGGACATTCAAGAAGGGGAAATTGGAGGAGGAGGTGTGGAAAGGGTGTAAAGAGGAACAAATACATGGTTACCGAGAATGATGTGACTTTGGGTGATGGGTATACAACATAATCAACAGTTAAATGCTATAGAAATGTCTACCTGAAACCTGTGTACTCTTATTGATCTATGTCATCTTGTTAAATTTAATTTTCTAAATAAAATTAAACAGAATAAACTCATATAATCTTAATAACCACTGTCACCCCAATAAAAATAATTAAAAATAAAATTTTTAATTAAAAATGAAAGTTTAAATGGCCTTTTGTTTTCAGAATTCAAGACAGGAAATAGGAAGTATTTCCCCAGGGCCTGATGAAGTTATTTATAAGAGCAACTATTTAAAGTTATGAGTTGCTCTATATCAGCTTTAATTGTAGATCCTGAATAAGAGTTGCCCATTATTTTTTAGTAAAAGTTTTATATTAGTATTTACCATAAGAAGAGCCTTCTGATATATGAAGTCTAGAACAGAAGTACTTTTTGCTTGGATCACTGGGCAATGCTAACTATGACTTCTCCTCTATCACATATTGCCTTGTATTAAACAGATTTGTGTGGCCGTAGGACATGCTCATATTGTGATACTATTTTTGTTCTTGTACTTTCTTGCCATGAAGCTGTAAATTTTCACAGTCAGTGGCAGGAACATTCCTGGAAGCCATTCTTACATCATGCACTGAAATGGCTGTCAACCACATAAATACATCCTACTCAACCTAAACATAATGTACCCCAATTCAGCTTCCCCTCAGCCAGGTCCCAAAATAATATTCTGTTCAATGTTTGTACCATAGCTACATCAACATTTTAAAAGCCTTAAAATATCATATAAAAGTTTCATATGATAAACCCAAAAACAAACATTTATTTTAAATATTCGTAGGGCCAGATATGTCATTTTAACTGGAATTTGGAAAAAATGTTTTGAGAAATTTAATAAAACAAGTAAAAATTTATAGAATCCAATATTGATTATGGGTAAAGTATATTATTTTGTCATCTTTACATTTATTTACTAAATAACTGAAAGAATACTCAGATAAAAATTTATAGAATATGAAATAGAATTTGTAAAGATGCATAATGAAACCAGTAAACATTTTGATATCTCCAAGCTAATTTTAATAACATGAGATAAAATCAAAGCAGTAACTTATTTAAAAGAAAAGCTAAGTATTAGTAGAAACAGCAATATCAAATAAATTTTGGATTATTTGACAACCTAGTCAATGACAAGGAATTTGACCAATGAAGGCATTTGAAAACTATTTGTTGATAATTTGACACAAAACATTAATATCAATTAAGTATGTAATATTAAAGCTAAACATGACACTTTAATGAGGCATTCATGTCAAACTAATTAGGGAATTATTTATTCTAAGAATACTTAAGTTTAGCCATTGCAGAGAAAAACTTTAAATGTTCTAATACCATGCAGCTCATTAATGAAAGACCTTGCAAGAGATTTTACATATTAGAAATTATAAGATATGAAGCTGAAATATATTTTTGAAATATCGAACACAAAAATAGTAAAAAAAGCTCTGGCTGGAGAATTCGCTTGGTTAAACCATTATCCAGATGCTCAGACTGGATGCGTAGAGGTTGTCAGTTCAATCCCCGGTCAAGGCACATATAGAAAAAGGTCAATGATCCTCTGTGTGTCTCTTTCTCTTCCTTCCTCTCTCTGTAAAATCAACAAATAAAATTTAAAAATAAATAAATAAAACTAATAAAGTTTTTATTTTTTAAATAAAAACATTATTTTATTTTGTACATTTAAAAACTATTTTGAGGCAGAGAATACGAGTGGGAGCATAGATTGAATGTTGGAAGGAGGTGGTAAAAGACATTTTTGGTAGAAAATCAAAATCATAGCTTTATTTTGGATGGCTGGAGGGCAGGACAAGATTGCATGTAGTGCTATTTCCAGATATTTCTGGAACAAACTAGGTCAGGGGTTGAGAACCTATGGCTCGCGAGCCAAATGTGGCTCTTTTGATGGCTGCATCTGGATCACAGACAAATCTTTAATAAAAAGAAATAATAACATTAAAAGTATAGAACATTCTCATGTATTACAATCTATTCTTTTCCTACCGTTCATGTTCATGGTTGTGGGTGGCTGGAGACAATCACAGCTGTCTGCCAGGACAACAGTAATTTGTATTGGATAATGCGTAATGTACACAGGTCATTGTGAGGTCAGAAAGTAAACCTCTCTCCTTTTAATCAAGTAGTCAGCTAGCTAATTGCAGAAACCCTTTTGATGAAGAAGATGGCTAAAAGAATAAACAATGAGGAGTATCGTACTTTTCAGCAGGAATGGACTGAGGAATTCCCCTTTCTGGAGAGAGCAGGTTCTGTCTAATATGCAATGATAAAATTGCCTCAATGAAACGGTCAAACATAAAGCGGCACTTCAACACACGCCATACTACATTTGCATCAAAATATCCAGCGGGGGAAAGCAGGAAGAAAGCATCTCAAGAACTACTGTGCAGAGTGCAAACTAGTCAGCAGCAACTCCGTGTTTGGACCCAACCAAGTGATTGAAATTTGGCTAGCTTTGCTGATGCTTTAGCAATTGTAAGAAACAGAAAGCCATTCACAGATGGGGAGTATGCCAAAACATTCACGCCTGATGTTGCCAATGAACTTTTTGACGACTTTCGGATAAAGACAAGATAATCAAATAAATAAAAGACATGCGTCTGCCAGCAAGAACTGTTCACAATTGTACCATCATGATGGCAAATCAAATTGAGGCAACACAAGTGAAGGACATAAATGCAGCACCATTCTTTTCTCTCACTTTGGATGAGTCAACAGACATAAGCCATTTATCCCAGTTCAGCGTGATTGCAAGGTATGCTGTCAGTGACACACTACGTGAGGAAAGTCTTGCTGTTTTGCCTATGAAGAGACAACAAGAGGGGAGAATTTATTCAAGTCTTTTACTGAGTTTTCTAAAGAAAATATCTACCGATGGATAAACTTATTTCGGTGTGTACTGATGGTGCTCCGTGCATGGTGAGGAAAAACAGGGGATCCATAGCGCTTCTTAGTGAACATGAAAAGAAACCCATCCTAAGTTTTCACTGCATTCTACATCAGGAGGCACTTTTTGCTCAGATGTGGGGTGAGCAGCTTGGTGAGGTGATATCACTGGTCATTCGGCTGGTCAACTTTACTGTTGCCTGAGCTTTAAATGATTGCCAGTTTAAAACACTGCTGGATGAAGTTGTGAATAATTATCCTGGTCTGCTTCTGCACAGCAATGTTGATTGTCAAGAGGCAAGGTGCTCATCCATTTTGCGGCTTATCTGAGCAAAATTCAGACTTTTCTTGAAATAAAAAACGTCGAGCATTCTGAGTTAGATAACACTGAGTGGTGCCTGAAGTTCTACTATCTCGTAGATTTGACTGAACATCTGAACCAGCTCAATGTGAAAATGTAAGGTGTTGGAAATACAGTCTTATTCCTTCAACAAGCAGTGTTTGCATTTGAAAACAAGCTGGAACTCTTCATCGCCGACATTGAAACAGGTCATTTACTACAGTTTGAAAAACTAGGAGAGTTTAAAGTTGCATGCACAGCAAGTGACCCTGCTCAACATCTTCATCTCCAGCAGCTAGCAGTCTTCACATCTAATCTCCTGCAGTCATTCAAAGTATGCTTTGGAGAATTTTGTGAGCACACCAGTCTTTTTAAGTTCATCACCCATCCATATAAGTGTGCAATGGACAACGCCGACCTGAGTTACATCACCGGTGTCTCTGTCAGAGATTTTGAGCTATAAGCTGCTGACCTGAAGGTCTCAGACACGTGGGTGAATAAGTTCAAGTCACTGAATGAAGATATGGAAAGACTTGCGCAACAGCAAGCAGAGTTGGTGAGCAAACACAAATGGGGAGAAATGAAAAAATTTCAACTGTGGACCAGCTGATTGTCAAAACTTGGAACACGCTTCTCGTCACATACCACACACTGCAGCATGTGAGTATTGCTGTACTGACAATGTTTGGCTCTACGTATGCAAGTGAGCAGTCTTTCTCACATCTAAAGAACATTAAGACCAACTTATGATCATGTTTAACGGATGGAAGTCTCAACGCCTGCATGAAGCTTAACCTCACCACATGTCAACCAGACTACAAAGCCATCAGCAAAATCATGCAGCACCAGAAGTCGCATTAATGGTAACAAGTACTTTATTCATCATTTGTTAACAATAGCATAACAACGTTATTAAAAAGAATTCAGAGACTTATTGCACTTTAAAAGTGTTGGTCTTACATAAAATGCACACATTTACTTATAGTGTTAAACATATTGTATGGCTCTCATGGAATTACATTTTAAAATATGTGGCAATCATGGCTCTCTCAGCCAAAACGTTTCCCAACTCCTGAACTAGGTAAAGAGTAGAAAAATACTAAAAGTATGATATGTAGGTCAAGTTGAACATTATTCACTTCATTTATATGCCTGTGGAACTGCTAAGTTTTAAATACAACAAGTTTAAGAGTAAAGAGCAAGGGAAATAATCTTTTAAATATTTCATGTGTTATATCATGACTGTGGGCTGGTGTTTTACAAAGAAATGATTCTTACAACAACAGAAAGGAAGATAGCATGTAGGGGAGAGATATTTGCTGGGACTTAGTATGTGCAGAGTTCCAAGAAACAAATGTCTGCTAACAGTTGCTGCGAACTATTGGGCAGTTCTCTCCTAAATACAATATAAAATGTAGTATAGGGAACATTTGTATGCTCTGCCACTACTTACATTTTCCCGGAGATAATGATTGCTATTTAAAGTGTGTTTTTGAATCAAAGATGTACAATCAAGTTTGCTAAGGTATGTGGCAGCACTTTGTAAATTATAATATATAATGCAAATGTTAGTTGCTATTTTTATATAGAACTGGAGGAAGCAAAATCTTGTCTTAACATCTTAATGTCCATCAGTGGCTTCAGTTTCCATAATAACTGAAAGTGAAAAATATAGGTTATTATTTGACCAATTCAACTGCAGAATGTTTCCTGCAAAGGCTCCTCTGAAATTCTAAGGTTATTTTTAAACAGAATCTAAAATCTGATGGATTTTCCCATTATTTCACATATTTTTTAAAGTTTGCACATTTTCTCAAATAAAGAGTTAGAAAATATTGCTAAAAGTTAATTGGGAGTGAGAAACTAGTTTGGCATTTGTAATGATTGCATTCTCTACCCACCTTATCTATCATTCATTACATCATTATCTTCTCTCAAATAAGGCTTTGTGTTGTACTCATAAATATTGATGAAGGCCCCTAACAGTATTAGCTCCAGGTCTTTGATGCTCAAAGTGATTTTCAAATTTTATAATAACTGACAACCAGTAACTTTTACTACAAGGACTCAAGTATGTCCATTATTCCTTATGTGACTCTTTGAGAGCATTCTGCCATTTTTGGGGGGTTTTTTGTTTTTTTTTTAATTTTTATTTTATTCATTTTAGAGAGGGGACACAGAGTGAGAGAGAGAAAGAGAGAGAGAGAGGGAGAAAGGGGGGGGAGCTGGAAGCATCAACTCCCATATGTGCCTTGACCAGACCAGTGCAGGGTTTTGAACTGGCGACCTCAGTGTTCCCAGGTCGACGCTTTACCCACTGCGCCACCACAGATCAGGCGCATTCTGCCATTTTTATAGAAGCTGATACCCCATGAACATTCTAGAATTAAGACATTGATTCTTTATTCTACTCACCACTAAAAAAGTCCTTTGAGTTACACTATGGCTGTTTTTTTAATTTATTTATTCATTTTAGAGAGGAGAGAAAGAGATAAAGAGAGAGTGAATATGGGTCAAGGCACATATGGGAGCAGGAAGCATCAACTCCCATATGTGCCTTGACCAGGCTAGTCCAGGCTTCAAACCAGAGACCTCAGCGTTCCAGGTCAATGCTTTATCCATTGTGCCACCACAGGTTGGGTACACTATGTCTGTTTTCTTTGTTTATATTAAGGAACAAATATCCTAAGTTTTATATTTTATTCACTGAGGTAAATGAAGTTTCACTATTTGAATTTAGAAAACAGGGATAAGGAAAAATGCACCTGTTTTCCTAATAAAATTTCCGGGGTATTTTTCCTCCTAAATGGCTGGACTTAATGACTTAATAGTAAAGTTATTTTGATAGCTAAAACATATTATATAATTTTATTTTCTGTGCCAGAGACAGAAAGAGAGGCAGAGAAAGGGACAGATAGGGACAGACAGGAAGGGAGACAGATGAGAAGCATCAATTCTTTTTTGCGGCACCTTAGGTCATTGATTGCTTTGTCATATGTGCCTTGACCAGGGGGACTATGGCAGACCAAGTGACCCCTTGTTCAAGCCAACAACCTTGGGTTCAAATTGGTGAGCTGTGCTCAAACCAAATGAGCCTGCTGTCAAGCTGATGACCTTGGGGTTTCAAACCTGGGTCCTCTGAATTCCAGTCCAATGCTCTATCCACTGTGCCACTGCCTGGTCAGGCTGATTTTTTAATTAACCACTTATAAGCCTCATATATTTCTCCATCTCAGTAAGAGATAAATTTAACTCTTTTCAAGTTGCTTTTGAAAAAAAAATAAAACAGAACAGAACATAAACAGTGGAATTATCTTTAACTCTTCTTTTTTTCATTCTTCATATCCAATTCAGCAAAACTGAAAGCATACTGAAAATGTCACATATACCTGGAATACTTTCAGTTTTTACCATCACCGATGTCTCACAACATAATTGTATTAGCCTTCAATATGCCATACAGATATTGGAATGTTATTACCTGTATCACCCTTATTGTCCCCCTCCACTAGTTCATTCTCAATGTTGAATCTATGTTTATTATTTAAATTCTAAATCAGATAATATCACACCAGTGCTCAAAATTCTATACCAGCTTCAAATTGCTCAAATAAAAGCCAACGGCTCTACTTGGACTCTTTTCCACTGTCCCCTTGTCTCTCTGATCTCACGTTCTCCAACCTGCCCCTGCTTCTTCCCCCACGTTCTTCTCCTCACTTTACCTGGAAAAGACCACTAATTTTCTGTCTCAGAACTTTTTCACATGATTCCTATAGCCTGTAGAGCTTTTCTTTGCCCTAAGCTAGTTATTTCTCCCTCTGTCCTCAGATAATATATTTATGGGAGTATGTCCTCCATTTCTTAAAATGCCTCATTCTATAAGTAATAAATCTCTTTACAAGTTCTTATCAGTCTTAACATCCAAAGAACATTTGTGGTGTGTGAGGGTGCCTCCTATGTCTGCAGAGTGATCACACATATACTATTAAATGGAGAATTTATAATGTGTGGAATATTGCTAAGATCTATGCTCTACCCAATAGTTTAGTTCCTATCCTCCTGTTATGTTTTGTTTTGTTATTCCACACATCACCATGTGCCATGCTGTGTTTATTTATTTGTTATTGGATACTTGTTTCAATACCCAATGAAGGAAGGAAAGATTGTTGTATTTTTTAAATTGTTTCTAATGCCTAAAATTTCAACTGACACAAAAGAAGTGTCAAAAGGAATGCTTGAGTAAATGGAGAATTGAAGTAATTATAAGGAAACCTCATTCTAGTTACTTAATAAAGATGGATATTTTTAATTTCAAATAAATGCAAAAAATATGAAAGCAAAGACTGACAGCTGGATACCCACACATAATAAAACTCAATTGCAGGTGAATTCTTGACTTAGAAAAATAAAACTTCAATGAGATAATGTAAGAAAACATATTTTGTGCTAGATATAGATTTGTTAAATAAAATACAAAAATAATAATTTTGGGCGGGGGGGGGGAAGATGGCGATGGAGTAGGCAGACGTACCAACTTCCAACTCCCAGAACCAAAGTGGATTATAATTCAATTTTAAGAACCATCATCTGGATAAACCAACTTTGAGCAAAACTAAGTGGACTCTTCAACCAAGGAACACTGCAGAAGCTGCATTGAGACTGGTAGGAATAGCGAAAACGCGAAGAGGGCTGCCCAGCTCCCCGGAGCAAACGGCAGCCAGGAGAGATCTGCGTGGCGGGAGGAGAGTTTGGCGGAGAGGGAGGGACCTGGGTCCCAGGAACCAAGCCCCAGACTGCAGTCCCAGAGCCTAGAAGAGGCGACTGGACAGTATTGAGCTGTGAAGTAAATGAGGATACTATTTGGGAAAAAGAGAGAGTCTTCTCAGACCCAAAAATCTTTTTTAAAGGGACAGCTCAGAAAGCCTCTCTCACAACCACGCACCCGGGGCTCCGGGGAACTGGGACAGAGGAGAGGAACAGAGCAGCGGGAACAAAGATGGACTGAAGGCACGAGGACACTCTGAGGGACAGCCACCCCGACCCATGGGCTAAGTCACTTCCCTAATCGAAAACGAATATTTCCCCTGGAACTAGCAATACCAGCAAAGGGAGACAGGACACTAGCCAAACAAGCTCTCCCGCGGCAATTAGAGCAGACCTGCCTAGAGGGAGGAAGCTCCCATGTCTACAGTGTGGAGACTTAAGGCACTTCTAGCCCCCTGAGGTTGCTGAAGCCTATGGTCGGGACAGGACGCCGAAACGCAGTCCTGTCGGTGTGGGCAGAACAGTGAGAGCTCGGGCTAGCCTAGCAGGGGTGGAGGTGACGCGCTAAAGCTGTCCGGCAGCTGCGGGCCGCCTGTGACCCCACTTGTGGGGAAAAATACGGGCAGAGATCAGCCCTGCGACCCTGCGCTAGCCGGCCCTGACCGCGGGCACCGGGCTAAGACCAGGGACGGGCGAGGGGCCCGAGGCTCACACTGCCAACCCCGCCCAGAAGGAGAAACCTCGGTGTGCCAACTGTGGGCGCGAGCGGGCTCCTAAGGCGGGGGCGAGGGAGACACTGAGACCAGGGGAAGCTCCCTGCGGAGATCACGCTGCTCTCCCTTCCCGGCCGGAGAAACTGCGGAGTACCACTCTACGTGCGCGAGCTTTCTCCAAGTGTGGGGGCAGGGTAGGAACCGGAACGACAGGAAGCTAGCCGCTGTGCGCAAGCCAGCAAACACGCCCGGCCCAATAATCCCCGGTTTTCGGTTTCAGTCCCTGAGCAGGAGGGCCCTGGCCTCGAGGGCGGGGCTAAATTCTGGACGGGCAAAGGCTCACAGCTGAGAGCACGTCAAAAGCCCCGCCCAATCCACAAAACGGTGGCGAGCAGGCTCGGACTGAGGGGGCTGGGCGTAAGCCTTCCGGAAAAAGTCCGGGTCCGCAGCTGAGCAAAGGTGCTCACCTCTGCCCTGCGTGCTAACGCTAGTGGCTTGAGTGACAGCCCCTCCCACAAAGGAGAGGCAGAAACCACAGCAATAGCTGCACTGAGCCGGCGCTGGCAACGCCCACACCAAACCGCCCTAGGCAGCGACAGAGGGGGTGGCAAGCCTGCAGACAGACCACACCTAGAGAACACAAAGGCAACACATACTGGACTCCAGTGGCCACAACTTGCTTACACTCAGATAAAATGGGCAGGCAGAGGAATGCAAACCAAATCAACCAAGAGAAATCCCCAGAGAAGGTTCTGAATGAACCAGATATAACCAAACTACCAGAAGCAGACTTTAGAATAATGATAGTTAGGATGTTCAAAGAAATTAGAGCAACAATGGATAGTCACTATGAGCACCTAAATAAAGAGATAACAAGTATAAAAAATGAAATTGAAATAATAAAAAAGAACCAGACAGAAATGACAAATACAGTATCAGAACTGAAGACCACAATGGAAGGAATTAAAAGCAGGATAGATGACGCTGAGGATCGAATCAGTGAGTTAGAGGACACAATAAACATAGTTACAGAAGCAGAGAAGAAAAAGGAAAAGAGATTCAAAAAATGTGAGGAAACTCTAAGGGAGTTCTGTGACAACCTGAAGAGAAACAATATTCGCATCATAGGGGTACCGGAAGAAGAGGAAAGAGGACAGGAAATGGAAACTTTGTTCAATCAAATCATAGCCGAAAACTTCCCTAAATTAAGGCTGGGAAACATTCTACATGTCCAAGAGGCACACAGAACCCCATTAAAGAGAAACACAAAAAGATCTACACCAAGACACATCATAGTTAAAATACCAAAACTAATAGATAAAGAAAAAATCTTAAAAGCTGCTAGAGAAAAAAAGACTCTCACCTACAAAGGAGCCCCCATTAGGATGACATCGGACTTCTCAACAGAAACACTTGAGGCCAGAAGGGAATGGCAAGATATAATCAAAGTAATGCAGAACAAGAACCTACAACCAAGACTACTTTATCCAGCAAGGCTAACGTTTAAAATTGAGGGAGAAATAAAGAGCTTTCCAGACAAAGAAAACCTCAAGGAATTCATTAAAACCAAACCAATCCTGCAAGAGATTTTAAGGGACCTAGTGTGAACAGTTCAAAGGGAGAAAAGAATATAGCAAAAAAAAAAAAAAAAAATACAGCTTTAAAGAATAAAATGTCAATAAACAACTACATATCAATAATAACCTTAAATGTAAATGGACTAAATGATCCAATCAAAAGACATAGGGTAGCAGCGTGGATAAAGAAACAGGACCCATACATATGCTGTCTACAAGAGACACACCTTAAAACAAAAGATGCTCATAGACTGAAGGTAAAAGGATGGAAAAAAATATTTCATGCAAATGGAAATGAAAAAAAAGCCGGGGTAGCAGTACTTATATCTGACAAAATGGACTTTAAAACAAAGACTGTAGTAAGAGATAAAGAAGGACACTACATAATGATAAAGGGAACAATTCAACAGGAAGATATAACTATTATAAATATCTACGCACCAAATATAGGAGCCCCGACATTCATAAAGCAGACTTTGATGGACATTAAGGGCGAGATTAACAGTAATACTATCATAGTAGGGGATTTCAATACCCCACTAACAACACTGGATAGATCCACAAGAAAGAAAATCAATAAAGAAACAGCAGACTTAAAGGATACACTAGATCAACTTGATTTAATAGATATATTCAGAACTTTTCACCCTAAAGCAGTAGAATATACATTTTTCTCAAGCGCTCATGGTACGTTTTCTAGGATAGACCACATGTTAGGACACAAAAAAGGCCTCAACACATTTAAGAAGATTGAAATTATATCAAGCATTTTCTCTGATCACAATGCCATGAAACTAGAAATCAACCACAAAAGAAAAACTGAAAAATATTCAAACACTTGGAAACTAAATAGCATGTTATTAAATAATGAATGGATTAACATTGAGATCAAAGAAGAAATAAAAAAGTTTCTAGAAACAAATGATAATGAGCATACGTCAACTCAAAATCTATGGGACACAGCAAAAGCAGTTCTGAGAGGGAAGTTTATTGCACTACAGGCATATCATAAGAAGCTAGAAAAAGAACATATAAGCAACTTAACCCTGCAGCTAAAAGAACTTGAAAAACAACAACAAATAAAATGCAGGACAAGTAGAAGGAAGGAAATAATAAAGATCAGAGCAGAAATAAATGACATAGAGGCTAAGGAAACAATACAGAGGATCAATGAAACCAGAAGCTGGTTCTTCGAAAAGGTAAACAAGATTGATGAACCCTTAACTAGACTCATCAAGAAAAAAAGAGAGAGGTCTCAAATAGATAAAATTAGAAAGGACACTGGAGAAATTACAACTAATACAACAGAGATACAAAGCATTGTAAGAAAATATTATGAAGAACTCTATGCCAAAAAATTTGACAATCTAGATGAAATGGACAAATTTCTTGAATCATATAAACTTCCAAAAATCAATCTGGAAGAATCAGAGCACTTAAACAGACCAATTACAACAGAGGAGATTGAAGCAGTTATAAAAAACTCCCAAAAAAGAAAAGTCCTGGGCCTGATGGCTTCACAAGTGAATTCTATCAAAAATTTAAAGAAGAACTAACTCCTATCCTCCTCAAGCTATTTCAAAAAATTCAAGAGGAAGGCAGACTTCCAAACTCCTTTTATGAGGCGAGCATAATTCTGATCCCCAAACCGGGCAAAGACAACACAAAGAAAGAAAATTATAGGCCTATATCCCTGATGAATTTAGACGCTAAAATTCTCAACAAAATATTAGCCAACCGGATTCAGCAATATATGAAAAAAATCATACACCATGACCAAGTGGGATTTATTCTGGAGAGACAAGGCTGGTTCAATATTCGCAAATCAATCAATGTGATTCATCACATAAACAAAAGGAAGGACAAAAATCACATGATAATTTCAATAGATGCAGAAAAGGCATTTGATAAAATCCAGCACCCATTCATGCTTAAAACTCTCAATAAAGTGGGAATACAAGGAACATTCCTTAACATGATAAAGGCCATCTACGACAAACCGACAGCAAACATCATACTTAATGGACAAAAATTAAAAGCAATCCCCTTAAGATCAGGAACCAGGCAGGGTTGCCCACTTTCACCACTTTTATTCAACATAGTTCCGGAAGTCCTAGCTACAGCAATCAGACAAAAAGAAGAAATAAAAGGCATCCAAATTGGAAAAGAAGAAGTAAAACTGTCACTATTTGCAGATGATATGATATTGTACATAGAAAACCCTAAAGTCTCAGTTAAAAAACTACTGGACCTTATAAATGAATTCAGCAAGGTGGCAGGATATAAAATTAATACCCAGAAATCAGAGGCATTTCTATATACAAACAATGAACTGTCAGCAAAAGAAATTAAGGAATCAATCCCCTTCACTATTGCAGCCAAAAAAATAAAATACCTAGGAGTAAATTTAACCAAGGAGGTTAAGGACTTGTACTCGGAAAATTATAAAACATTGATAAAAGAAATCAAGGAAGATACAAACAAGTGGAAGCATATACCGTGCTCATGGTTAGGAAGAATAAACATCATTAAAATGTCTATATTACCCAAAGCAATTTATAAATTCAATGCAATACCAATTAAAATACCAATGACATACTTCAAAGATATAGAAAACATACTCCAAAAATTTATATGGAACCAAAAAAGAACACGAATAGCCTCAGCAATCTTAAAAAGAAAAAATAAAGCAGGAGGCATCACTCTTCCGGATATCAAGGTTTACTACAAGGCCATTATACTCAAGACAGCCTGGTACTGGCATAAGAACAGGCACAGTGATCAATGGAACAGAACAGAAAGCCCAGAAATAAACCCACACCTTTATGGACAACTGATATTTGACAAAGGAGGAAAGAACATACAATGGAGTAAAGACAGCCTCTTTAACAAATGGTGCTGGGAAAATTGGACATCTACCTGCAAAAAAATGAAACTAGACCATCAACTTACACCATGCACAAAAACAAATTCAAAATGGATAAAGGACTTAAACATAAGCCGTGAAACTATAAGCATCGTAGAAGAAAACATAGGCAGCAAGCTCTCCGACATCTGTAGCAGCAATTTATTTGCCAATTTATCTCCACGAGCAAATGAGATAAAAGGCAAGATAAACAAATGGGACTACATCAAACTAAAAAGCTTTTGCACAGCTAAAGACAATAAGAACAGAATAAAAAGACAAACTACACAATGGGAGAACATATTTGACAGCACGTCTGATAAGGGGTTAATAACCAAAATTTATAGGGAACTTATAAAACTCAACACCAGGAAGACAAACAATCCAATCAAAAAATGGGCAAAAGAAATGAATAGAAATTTTACCAAAGAAGACATACAGATGGCCAAAAGACATATGAAAAAATGCTCAACATCACTAATTATTAGAGAAATGCAAATTAAAACCACAATGAGATATCACCTCAGACCAGTCAGAATGGCGCTCATCAACAAAACAACACAGAACAAGTGCTGGCGAGGATGTGGAGAAAAGGGAACCCTTCTGCACTGCTGGTGGGAATGCAGACTGGTGCAGCCACTGTGGAAAACAGTTTGGAGATTCCTCAGAAAATTAAAAATCGAACTGCCTTTTGACCCAGCTATCCCACTTTTAGGAATATACCCTAAGAACACCATAACACTGTTCGAAAAGAAGAAATGCGCCCCCATGTTTGTGGCAGCATTGTTCACAATAGCGAAGATCTGGAACCAGCCCAAGTGTCCGTCAGAAGACGAGTGGATTAAAAAGCTTCGGTATATATATACTATGGAACAATATTCAGCCATAAGAAATGATGACATCGGATCATTTATAACAAAATGGATGTACCTTGATAACATTATACGGAGTGAAATAAGTAAATCAGAAAAAAAAAACTGAGAACAGCATGATTTCATGCATAGGTGGGATATTAAAGTAAGACTACGAGACACGTACAAGAGTGTGGTGGTTGCGGGATGGGGGGAGGGAGGTGAGGGTGGGATAGGGAGAAGGGGAGGGACACAGGGAAAGCCAGATAGAAGGTGACGGAGGACAGTTTGACTTTGGGTAATGGGTATGCAGCACAATTGAATGATGGGATAATCTGGAGATGTTTTCATTGTACATATGTACCCTGATTTATTGGTGTCACCCCATTAAAGTTAATAAAAAAAAATATATATATATATATAAAAAAACAAAACATATGCATCCATATGTTCATTGCATATTTACAATAACCAAGATATGGAAGCAACCTAAGTGTTCATCAGTAGAAGAATGGATAAAGAAGTGTGCACATACACAATGGAATGTGACTCAGCCATAAAAAAGCATGACATCTTGCCATCTGCAACAACATGGTGAACGTGGAGGGTACTGCGCTGAGCAAAATAAGTCAGACAGAGAAAGACAAATGCCATATGATTTCACTTATATGTGGAGTCTAACAAAACCAAATAAACAAGCAGATCAGAAGCAGACTCATAGATAAAAAGAACATTTTGAAGGTTGCCAGAAGGGAGGGGGTTTAGGGGATGGATGATAAAGGTGAAGGGATTAAGAAGTACAGATTGGTGGTTACAGAAGAGTCATGGGGATGTAAAGTACAACATAAGAAATAGAGTCAGTAATACTGTAATAACTATGTATGGTGTCAGATGGGTACTAGATTTACTGGGGTGATCAGTTTGTGAGTTATATAAATATCCAATCACTGTTTTGTACACCTAAAACTAATATAATATTGTACGTCAACTGTAATTGAAAATAAAAGTTTTAAAAAACAAAACAAAACAAAAAAAATAATAATAATAATTTTGAAGAAAATAAATAATAAATTACCTTAATTTAAATAAAAACTAGTATATTAAAAGTGAAATTAATTATTTTAGTTCCATCAGAATTAAACGGCATTAACAGAATGAAAAAAATATTTGCAATAAATGTATGTGACAAAAACTTATTCAAATCACATAAAGAATTTCTACAAATTAATTTTATAAAAGGCAAACAAAACCATTAAAATAAATAAACAGAAGACTTGAACAGTCACTTCATGAAAGAAGATGTACAAATGGAAAATAGTACGCTGAGATATGCTCTTCATTAGTTATACAGTGAAATTTCTTTACAAATCTACCAGAAAGACAAATCATAAAAAAAGAAAATAAAAATTCTGACATTCACTTCTCAATAGCTGATTGCAGTATAAGTTGATATAACTTCTCTGAAATATGTTTGCTATTAGCTATTTAAACCAAACATACCCCTACATGTGAATGATAAATTCTCTATGTAAGTAGTATATGTGTGGTCACTGCAGACACAGGAGGAACCCTCACACACCACAAATATTCTTTGGATGTTAAGACTGATAAGAAGTTGTAAAGAGATTTATTACTTACATAATGAGGCATTTTAAGCAATGGAGGCCATACTCCCATAAAAATATTATCTGAAGACAGTGGGAGACATAACTAGTTTAAGGGCTAGGGTTGGAGAGTCCGGTTCCCCTCTCATGGGCTGAGGTTTGCATGGTTTGAAGGTACTGCTAACACCAGAGAGAGCATGTAAGCTCTCTCATCAACCTGCCAAGGTGTGAGGGGAAAGGGTTAGGGAGTGGCAGGGCTGAAGGCTGTTTAAACATCAAAAATAGAGTCAGACTCCTTTTCACAAAGATGGCACTGAAAGTGAAGAAGAAAGCACCTATACCTCCCAAAGCTGGAGCCAAAGCAAAAGCTTTGAAGGCAAAGAAAGCAGTGCTGAAAGGCATCTACAGTCCCCCCAACCCTCCACACACAAAGATACACACATCACCCACCTTCGCATGGCTGAAGACTCTGCAGCCCCGAAGGCAGCCCAAATATCCTGGAAAGAGCAACCCCAAGAGAAACAAGCTTATATGTTGTTTTCGGTAGTATGGACATTTTAATGATGTTAATTTTTTTTCTATCCATAAACAAAATAAATGCTTCCACTTACTTGTATCTTCTTCAATTTCTTTCTTTACTGTCATAATTTTCATAGTACAAGTCTTTTACATACTTAAATTTATTTCAAGACATTTTATTTTATTTTTTTGATGCAATAGTAAATTGAATTACTTTTTTAGTTTCCCTTTATGATAGTTCATTATTGGTGTATAAAAATGCCACTGATTTCTAGATATTTAGTTTGTGTCCTGCTTCTTTACTGACTACTTATTAACTCTAGTGGTTTCCTTTTGTGTGTGTGAAATCTTGAGGGTTCTTTATATACAGTATTATGTCATCTGCAATTATGACAGTTTTACTGCTTCCTTTCAAATTTTGATGCTTTTTACTTCTTTTTGTATTATTGCTGTGGCTAGGACTTTTACTACTATGTTGATTATAAGTAGTGAATGCGGGTGTCCCTGTTTTATTACCAATCTTAAGGGAAAGATTTTTGTCTTTTCCTATTGAGTATGATGTTGGCTGTGGATTTGTCATATAAGACCTTTATTATGATGAGGTATGTTCATTCAGTTTCCACTTTGCTGAAAGTTTTTATTATAAATGGCTGCTAATTTTATCATATCCTTATTCTGCATTTATCAATATGATCATGTGATTTTTATTCTTCATTTTATGTAGTGTATCAAGTTTACTGATTTGCAGATAATCAATCCCACTTGATCATGTTGTATAATCTTTTAATGTATTGCTGAATTTAGTTTGCTAATATTTTGTTGAGGAATTTAGCATACATGTTCTTCAGCAATATTAGTGTATAATATTATTTCTTTGTACTATTATTATCTGGTTTGAAACTGGGATAATGCTGGCCTCATAAAATGAGCTTGGAAGTCTTCTCTCTTGAATTTTTTGAAATAGTATAAGAAGGGCCTGACCAGGCGGTGGCACAGTGAATAGAGCGTCGGACTGGGATGTGGAAGACCCAGGTTCGAGACCCCGAGGTCACCAGCTTGAGCGCGGGCCCATCTGGCTTGAGCAAAAAGCTAGCCAGCTTGGACCCAAGGTCGCTGCCTCCGGCAAGGGGTTGCTTGGTTTGCTGAAGGCCCGCGGTCAAGGCACATGTGAGAAAGCAATCAATGAACAACTATGGTGTCCCAACGGCAATGAAAAACTAATGATTGATGCTTCTCATCTCTCTCCATTCCTGTCTGTCTGTCCCTATCTGTCTCTCTCTCTGTCCCTGTAAAAAAGAAAGAAAGAAAGAAAGAAGGAAAGAAAGAAAGAAAGAAAGAAAGAAAGAAAGAAAGAAAGAAAGAAAGAAAGAAAGAAAGAAAGAAAGAAAGAAAGAAATAGTATAAGAAGGATAGGTGTTAATTCTTTGAATATTTGGTAAATTTCAGCTGTGAAGCCATTCGGTTTAGGACTTTTGTTTGTTGGAAGTTTTTTTATTACTGCTTCAATTTTATTAGTTGTAATCTGTCTAGATTCTGATTCAATTTTGGGAGATTGTATGTTTCTAGGAATTTATCTATTTTGCTCAAGTTGTCAAATTTGTTGGCATATAGTTGTTTGTAATATTTCCTTAGAAACCTTTTATTTCTATGGTGTCAGTTGTTACTTCTACTCTTTAATTTCTGATTTTATTTATTTGAGTCTTCTCTTTTTTTATCTTAATGAGTATGGTTAATGGTTTGTCAATCTTGTTTAACTTCTCAAAGGATGAAAACTTGGTTTCATTGATCTTTTGTATTACCTATTTTCTTAGACTCTATTTGATTTATTTCTGTTCTGATCTTTATTATTTCTTTTCTTCTATTCACTTTGGGCTTTGGTTGTTGTTCTTTTTCTATTTTCTTTTTCTTTTTTTTTTTTTTTTTTACAGAGACAAAGAAAGAGTCAGAGAGAGAGATATATAGGGCCAGACAGACAGGAACAAAGAGATTTGAGAAGCATCAATCATCAGTTTTTAGTTGCAACACCTTAGTTATTCATTGATTGCTTTCTCATATGTGTCTTGACCGTGAACCTTCAGCAGACCAAGTAACCCCTTGCTCAAGCCAGTGACTTGGGTCCAAGCTGGTGAGCTTTGCTCAAACCAGATGAGCCCATGCTCAAGCTGGCACCTCGGGGTCTCAAACCTGGGTCCTCCGCATCCCAGTCTGACGCTCTATCCATTGCACCACCACCTGGTCAGGCTATTCTTGTTTCTTGAGTTAGTCCTGTAATAATATAAATTTCACTTTTAGAACTGTTTTTACTGTGTCCCATAGATTTTGAATTGTTATGCTCTTATTTTAATTTATTTCACTATATCTTTGACTTCTTTCTTGATCTCATTATTGACCCATTCATGGTTTAGTAACATGTTATTTAGTCTCCATGCCTTGGTGTGTTTTTCAGATTTTTTCTTTTGATTTATTTCTAGTTTTATGCCATTAATGTAAATGACAATTCCTGATGTAATTTTGTTCTTTTTATATTTATTGAAACTTGTTTTATTTCCTATGTGGTCATTCCAAAAAATGTTCCATGTGCACTTACTTGAAAAAAATGTATATTCTGCTGCTTTGGGATACTTCTGAAGATATTTAATTCATCTGATCTAGTATGTCATTTAAGGCTACCATTTCCTTTTTTATTTTCTTTCTGGAAGTTCTATCTATTGATGTTTATGTGTTTCTGTACTATGATGGAATATTACTCTCAATCTTTCCGTTTATGTTCATCAAGATTTTCTTTACTTATTTCAGTGCTCTTATGAGGGGTTCATAAATGTTTGGATTGCTATCTTTATCATTGTATAGTGTTCTTTATTTTTTAACTATAACCTTTGTTTTAAAGTCTATTTTTTCAGATATAACAATTCCTACCTCAGCTTTTTTGTTTATTTCCATCTACATGAAATATCTTTTTCCATCTCTTACTTTTAGTCTGTATGTATCTTTTGTTCTAAGGTGGGTCTCTTGTAGAGAGCATTAATACAGGTTTCGTTTTCTTATCCATTCAGATACCCTATATCTTTTGATTGGATCATTTAATTTAATAACATTTACAGTTATTGGTAATTATGTGCTTATTACCATTTTAATCTTTCAACTATGTTCCTTTTGCTCTTCTTCTTCTCCTCCTCTTCTTCTTCTTTAAAAAGCTGCTTTAATATTTCTTTTAATACTGGTTTGGTGGTAATAAAATTCTTTAGCTTTTTCTTTTTTTTCTTTTTTTTGCGGTGGGAGGGAGTTGGGAGGCTCTTTACTTCTGCTTTAATTTTAAATGATAGCCTTGCTGGATATAGTAATCTTGGTTGTAGGTCCTTGCTTTTCATCACTTTAAGTATATCATGACAATCTTTTCTGGACTAATATGTTTCTCTTGAGAAATCAGTAAAATCTTAAGAAAATTCTGTTGAGGGTAACTAACTGCTTTCTCTTGTTGCTTTTCAGAGTTTGTCTTTGACTTTAACCTTTGGTGTTTGGGTTATGATGAATCTTGGTATGGACCATTTTTGGGGGGACTCTGCTTTCTGTATGTCTGTTTCCTTTATCAGATTTGGAAGTTTTTTGGCATTTTTTTCAAATAGATTTCTAATTTCTTGCTGTCTTTTTTTTTTTAGTATCTCCAAGATGCAAATGTTTGTATGCTTAAAGTTGTTCAAAAGGGTTTATACTCTCCTAATTTTTTTTTGACAGTGATAAGGAGAGAATCAGACAGAGGGACAGATAAGGACAGACATACAGGAAGTTAGAGAGATGAGCATCATCAATTCTTTGTTGCAGCACCTTAGTTGTTCACTGATTGCTTTCTTATATGTGCCTTCACTGAGAGGCTATGGCAGACTGAGTGATCCCTTGGCTCAAGCCAGTGACTTTGGGCTCAAGATAGTGACCTTGGGCTTCAAGCCAGCAACCTTTGGGCTCAAGCCAGTGACCATGGGGTTACATCTATAATCCTACTCTCAAGCCAGTAATCCTACTCTCAAGCTGGAGGAGCCCTTGCTCAAGTCAGTGACCTGGGGATTTTGAACCTGTGTCTTCCATGTCCCAGTCTGATGCTCTATTCACTGTGCCACTGCCTGGTCAGGCCTCTCCTAATTATTTATTATTTTCTTTTTGCTGTCCTAATTGAGTGTTTTCTGTTACCTTGTTTTTCAAATTGCTGATATAACTTCTGCTTTGTCTACCCCACTGTTATTTCCCTGTCACATATTCTTCATTTCAGTTAATGTAATCTTCATTTCTCACTGGTTCATTTCATATTTTATATATCCATTTTTGTTTCATATCTCAGTATTGAAATTCTCACTGAGTTCACCTACTCTCCTCCTGTTTATTGAGCATCATTATAACCAATATTTTGAACTCTGCCTCTAGTAGATCACATGTCTTTATTTTGTTTAGTGTTTTTTCTGAAATTTTGTTTTTTCATTTGAGACATGTTTCTTTATTTTCTCATTTTGGCTGCCTCTCTATGTTTATTTCTGTATATCAGGTACAGCTGCAACATCTCCCACTCTTGATAGAGTGGCTTTATATAGTAGTTGTACCATATTTCCCAGTGGTTTAACCACCCTAGTCACTCAAACTAGGTACTCCAGGTATACCCCATGTGTAGTTTGTATGCACCCTGCAGTTGTAGTTGAGCCTCGATAGCTGATGACACATTAGTGGAAAAGATTTACCCCAAAGCTCATGGTCTTTTCTTGATCCTGCAGTGGCTCAGTGGATAGAGCATCAGACTGGAAAGAGGAGGACCCAGGTTCGAAACCCCAAGGTCGCCAGTGTGAGCATGGGTTCATCTGGTTTGAGCAAGGCTCACCAGCTTGAGCCCAAGGTCGGTGGCTTGAGCAAGGGGTCACTCAGTCTGTTTTAGCCCCCGGTCAAGGCACATGAGAAAGCAATCAATGAACAACTAAGGTCCTATAAAAAAGAATTGATGCTTCTCATCTCTCTCCCTTCCAGTCTGTCTCTCTCTTTCTGTCCCTTTCTCTGTCTCTCTCTCTGTCCCTGTCAAATAAAGAAAGAAAGAAAGAAAGAAAGAAGAAAGAAAGAAAGAAAGAAAGAAAGAAAGAAAGAAAGAAAGAAAGAAAGAAAGAAAAGGCTGATAAGCTTTGAAGACTGGCAGGAACTATAGCAAATTAAGTGCTATGCAGGAGACAAACCCACAGAGCAGGACTTGCTTCAGCGGGTCTCTAGTGCTTGAGGAGACCACTTTTTGAGTAAGCTGCTCATGGAGGTGATTGGGTTGTATTCCAGGGTGGTCTGAAGCTGACTACCAGGTGTACCTGCTCTGGGACCTCCAGGGAAGTGCAGGCCAAGATCAGTTGCTGCTGTGCCCTGTCCAAAGCCACCAAACATGAGCTTGAGAGCTATCTGCAGATGGCTGCTGCTTGTGCTGGGCTTGGAGGTGTCTAGGAGAGGCCAAACTGCAAACCAAGGTTAACTGCCTCTAGTACACGCTTAGGCCAGATGCTCCTAATTTGTGGTTTCTGAACCTTTGAGAAATTTTGAGAAAATCACAGCGTGAGCCAAGACAGGCCTTTTTGCATAGAAAAGCCACTGGAAAAAAATTGGTAGACCTGAAAGTTGAGTGGCGTAGAGTCTCAGGAAATTACCAAAGCAGGCCAAACTGTGTGAACAAGGTAGATGGAGACTATATATAAGGCACTGACCCGCCAGTTCTGTGAGGGGGAGACTCAGCAATGAAACAACAGCCTCTGCCAGAACTTCTGTTGGAAGAAAGCTGCCCCTCCAGCTCCTGCCTCGAACTCAGACAATTCATTTCCTCCCATCTGTACCTGATGGACCTTTCCACTGCAGTCCAGTGTCAGAGCTAGGAACAAGTGAGTCTGACTAAGTCTGTTTGTGAACTCTTTAAGAGGAATTTCTTGGGACTCCAGCAACCTCTATCTCCCTGAGCCTTCATTCTTGCTGGTTTTTACAGTTAGAAGTTATGAGCACTTCTCTTTCTGGCACTGGAACCCTGGGCTGGGAGGCTTGGTATGAAATTGAGGTACCTCCCTCCTAAGGAGGAACCTCCTAAGATATTCCTTCTGATTTGTAATTGCCACATATGAGTGTGGGACCTGCCTGTTCCAAGTCTTTGCCCCTCTTACAAGTCTTGAATTGGCTCTTTCTTTGCATCCTTAGTTGTAAGACTTCTGTTCAGCTACATGTTGGGTGGTTCTGAATGGCAGTTGTTTCCTTTTCGTTGTAAATCATTGATATGCAAGGTTCTCAAGATCACATTTAGCTACAGCACCACCTTAACCTGGATTAATGCAGCTTTTATTGTTGTTCTGAATGAGAGTTAAATAAATATATACACTTTGTAATATATATATATTGAGCAAGGCTCACCAGCTTGAGCCCAAGGTTGATGGCTTGAGCAAGGGGTCACTCAGTCTGTTTTAGCCCCCGGTCTATATATATATATATACACACACATACTCACACACATACACACACACACACCCAGACAGATTTGTGATTTGTTCACTTTTTAATACAAATTATAATCTTTAATAAAATGGTTGCTTTTGTAAAGAACAGAATGCTAGATGTTGATATCTATTTTTGCCTGTGAACATATAAAGTTATTATGCAAATGAATATAAGTTATAACTTGCTGTGGTCTTTATGTAAAGAGGTCTTATATTTTAAAAATAAACATTTTGTGACTGAATACTTAAACTAAGAACATTCGTTTTATAAATAACTATGATATTAAGTGGTAAACAATTGTGATGAAATTGCATACATATATTTGGAATACTTTATTTTTTACATAGCTGAATAGGTAATTATAACACTGAGTACTATATATTTATTGTGGTTTTTGTCAATGTATGACTTTTTCAAGAAAAATGAAAAAGTTTGCACAATGGGAGACAAGTGTCAGATCTTTATTTTGCTACTATCATATTGTAAATTTTTAGTTCTGTTAACTATGTAAATAATAACAGTACAAAACACAGTAAATGAGATATTGGTATACTGGGTTGACTTTAAGCAGCTGTGGTGACATTAAGTTATTGCATATTATATTTTGTGTCTTGAAAGACTTACCATATATTCCTAAAATAGTGTATCAACCTATTACCAGAAAGGGATTTGTATACTGGGAAAATTAGGTTCTTCTACATAAATATTTTTAAATATTTTATAATGTCTCTGAAAGACTATACTTTTAGAGTAATCATATCTGCAGTATATTACATTACAAGTGACCCTGAGCCTGCATGTCAATTTTGCTATTGTGGAGAGTACTTTAAAATATATTTTTAAAAGCAAAATTTGTATATAATTATGATTTTAAGCATATATTCACATATACCAAGAAATGACATTTAAAAATCCTCTAAATAAAATGGGAAAACCAGACACAGTTCCCATATATGGTTTTAACCATTGTTTTCTCATTCATGCATCTACTGGTAGAGTAGTCTGTTACCTCCTTTATTTCCCTCCTACCTCACCATATGGCTGGTCATCTGTTATATATAAGATAACATGGCTGTTCCAGAAACTACAGGGAGATGTCTTTGTTGTAGAAGGTGCTAGCCATATTTCAACAAACCTGGACTCAATGAATTTTTCCATGTAAATTATACTTTGTATTCCTAAAAAAAACAAAAATTTATTTCATTGCATTTTATTCTGTTCACTAGGATAAAATCACCCTTTCTTTTGCCAAGGTATTTTGCCAGATTGAAACTTCCATGGTATTTATATAGGCTGGCCTCTTATTCTGTCTTCAACTCTTCTCATGTGTTTAAGTGATTAGTTAAAAGCCTATGGAGGCTTCTGAAATACTGAACAACCAGCTCTTTTGCACATAATGAACTAAACAGCAAATTCTTATACTTTTCCATATGTCAGCGTGAAACTGGGCAAGAAACAAAAATCCAAACTCTAAAGGATTTGAAATTTACTCAAAATGTGTGTATTGATTTCCAGCATTCAATGTATTTTAGTAAGGTGTTTTTTGTTTTGTTTTTGTCTGCTTGTTTGAGTCAGGTAGAAAGCTAGCTTGAATATAATCAGTATAAGGTGAATATGAGAAGCATTTTATTCATCTTCCAGGACTGAATAAATATTTAAACAGTAATAATAATCAAAATTAAATATATCTTCTGACCATGTGTTAAGTTGGAGAATTCTCAGAACACACATAGTGTATAGAATATAAGTATATATTTGATGTCACTATGAACATGTTATTAGTTAAATTATTAAAAATAAATTTAATATATTTACCCAAAACAATTTTAAACACAACTAAGAAACATTCAGGAGTAGAATAAAGAGCTATATTAGATTTGGTAATTCAGAAATTGTTGATGTAAAAAAATATATAAGATCCATAGCCACAAGTAGAATTTATGGTATATTAGTTTTCAAAAGAATTTTGCAATATCTTAATTGTGGTAAAAAGAAGCCAGAAAACTTTTTTTTAAAGTGGAAAGCAGAGAGACAGAGACACTGACTCCCTCCTGTATGTGCCCCGATTGGGATCCACTTCTATGGGGTGATACCCTGCCCATCTGGGGCCTTGCTAGGCAACCAAGCTATTTTAACTCCTGAGGCCAGGCCATAGAGCCATCCTCAGTGCCCAGGGCCAACTTGCTTGAACCATTCAGCCGTGGCTGTGAGAGGTAAAGAGAGAGAGAAAAAAGGTAAAGGTGGAGAAACAGATGGTCGCATCTCTTGTGTGCCCTGACCAGAAATTGAACCTGGAACTTCTACAAGCCAGGTCAACACTCTACTGCTGAGCCAATCAGCCAGGTCCAGGAAGCCAGAAGAATTAATATGCTGAAGAAAGTCAACAGTAAATCTGTCATGATGGAACTTTCTAAAATAATATCATATTTTTATGTTTTGAACCAATGTGTTAGGTAATATCAGAAAGAAAGACCTAATGTATTTTGTCATATCAAAGATGATTCAAACTCTAAACACTTAAGCCTTATCCAAAACTTTTAAATTTTAACATTACAAGTCTCAGATGTTTTCTTCCTCTTTAGTATACACATTGTGTTCACCAAGAAGGACCTTACATTGCCTATCAGTTGTTAGATTTGTTGATCAGTCACTATTGCCCTAAGCCTTAAAAAAGTTGTCGTATATTGAATATATTCTGCATGTGACTAATTTTTATAGGAAAGTCCTTGGACATTTTGTTAACTCCTGATAAAGAATTTATTTTTAATATTGCTGTGGCTCTGAAATCTATTTTAATCAGGAGGCAGGTTTTCCTGTTTCTGAAATTCTGCTACCCTTTGTCTTGTCTGCACCCTATTTCATTCATTTTCAATACCAGTTATCCTATGACATCAAGGAAGAAAATCAATATCATTCTATTAAAAGCCTATATTTGGAGTCTACTTGAATAGGGAGACTATATTTAAAAATGTGTTTTAATTGAGACTTTTTAAAAATATGGCTGGCTACCTTCAAAAATGAATTTCAATTCCAATTGGTCTACGAAAGAAATTCCTTATTGTTAATTCCAATTTCATCTTATTTTCCTAAATGTAAGAGAAAATTTTTTATTTGTCATCTTCTTGTGATATATTTTCTCCCTGGGGAGGAAGTACCAACTGTGTCTGAAGAAAAAGGGCTCACAGAGAAGAGTGAGTGGGAGCAGTGTGGGAAAAGAATGTATTGGTCCAAAACCATTAACCCAAAAGGAGGAAGATTAGTTGCTGAATAAAAAATGGCATTTAGATCCTTAGAAGGGAAATTTAGATCTCTTACCATGAACTTCTTGGTAATAGTTTTAGTTGATTTTTTTCTATTTTAAAATAATAAATATTCATTGGAAACCTAAAACAAAAGTCAAAATTCTGCAGAGATTTAATTTCATGAAATTATGCTCCATAACATACTTTTCCTTTCTGATAACTCCTAGGAGTACCTAAAATAGAGATAGTCATAAACTTATTTAATAAAACACTAAATCATTTTCCATCAAATGCTAAGTATATAATTATACATGAAGCCTGATATCCATTCTTCTTATCTACTATCTTTAAAAAAATTTTTAATGCTCATTTGTAAAAAAATTGGAAGATAGCTGATTCTCTACTTAGACTAGCATTAATTTCTTTACTTCTCTAAAACATGACATCCAATTCTGACTTTAACATTTTCTGTAACTTAAATTAAACCTATTTTTCCCAGGCTGCGGAAAGGGAGTTTAAGAAAATAGCTCATTTTCCTATATTCCCTCTGTCATAATAAGGGATTATTTAATATATTTTTGGAATATAGAGTATATATGATTTTCATAAATTTCATGCTTATTCTTCTAGTCTTGAAAATTATTTTGCATATATTGCTAATGCCTTTTTAGTCATTTTAATGAGGTTTAGATAGTACATTTAGAAGTAAATTTTTCTGCATATTCTTCTACCCACACCTTAGTGTGCAGTCTACTATGTGAAAAGGTTTCAATTTGAAAGGAGAATTTTAACTATATTATTTAGAAGTAACAGAAATGCATAAAGAAGACATAAGAACACAAAAGCTAAAACTAAGAAGAAATAACAACTTAATAAAAGAAATTGTCTTGTGTTAGTTCACCCTCTAAGAATACAAATGCATTATTTTATTTTGAAATTTAATTTTACAAAATCATCCTTAAAGAGAATTTTGAAAAATAGTATAGTAGATTAATCTTTAAGTACAAAGGAGAGTGTCTGTTTCTAATAACACTAGCTGTACTGAAGCTGACCTTATTTCATATCTTGGCTCTTCCCTGTTAAGATATTTAGGACCTTGGCAAAACCACTCAACCACTTTGCATTAGATTCCTAATAAATGAGAGATGCTAATAGCACTTGTATTATAGGATTTGTAAGAATGAAATGAAATAATTTGTATAGATGCTTAACATAAACACAGGCATTTTATATGTCTTTAATAAATGACTGTTCTCATTATTTTAGTATTATTGTCATAATTGCTGACCTAGTATTAAATTATGCGTCTGTGACAAAATGGGAAAAATGCAGAAAAGGATGATAGTCATAAAAAGAATAAGAAGAAGATGAATAGAAAGCATAGAATAGGAAGAAGCATGAAGGGAAACTCTAATGCAGTGGTTCTTAATCTTTTTTGAGGTATCGAATCCACCAGTTTCATATGCGCATTCACCGAACCCTTCTTTAGTGATAAATAAAATATGATTTTTTTTCCAAATTCAACACATAGGTATATGTTTTTATTCTGGTGAACGAAATGAGCCGTGTATGAACATCACCTTGCTCAAATAACAAAACCAACAAAGTGCATGAACTCACAACAAATTACGGTATTACTTTATTCTGGCCTCCGCGGCAGAGGCTTCTCCGCACCCCTGAGACCGACTCATTGAACCCCTAGGGTTCGATAGAACCTAGGTTAAGAACCACTGCTCTAATAAGATCATAATTGCAATTAACACAGGAGAAAAACTGGCAGGCAGTTTTAAATACCAAGAACAAAAAAGGCGGTAATAGTTATTTTATATATAAAGGTAAAATATTCCAAATTAATCTGTGTTACCAAGCAAGTGCAAATTGAACCTTATAGAGAGTTGTTACATGAGTTATTGACTAAATTCCTCCTGCTTATAACTTTATTAGGGCCTTTCTATCATCAAATGGCATGTGAAACCATATTGAACCTTTCCTGATCTTGCAAATATACATTTGTTAAAGAGACAGAGCTTGTCCACATAAAGGGAATTTAAATGAAATAAACATTTTTTCCAGGAGTAACAATTAGAAACATACAAGAATATTACTTAACTAATAGAAATGGAAAAAACACTCTTTGAGATCATGAATAGTTTATAGTACTCTTAAAATATCACAACTGATTGTTATAGATAAGACCCAAGTAGAAACAGGAGTCGCTTATGTGGAACACTAAGATCAGACCTATTCTGCTGAAGATCTATTGATAGAGCACTGTCTAAAAAGCAGGGTCGGACCCTGGACTACTTTAGTGCTTTCCTCATAAATTTCATAGAAAATCAGTTTTACAGAAAATCTCTTTTCATAGAAAATGTATAAACTAATCATTCAGCAATATACTTTCTATCTCTTTGTAAAATTTCTTTTGTGAAATTTATAATAGCCATGAATAAATGAACTTTTGTTAACTATATATACTACTTATTTAACTACATTATGCAACCTGAATATCTGCAACTTCTTGAACTGTGGGGGTCATTCTTCCATTTATGACTCAGCTAGTGTGATCTGACTGCCCATGATTCATTGTCCCTAAGTACATGATGTCAAGTCTTTACGAGGTCCCCTCCAAAAATTTTTCACTGATACCTGGTTCAATGAGTATGTCCACTTTATGCTTGTTTTCTGTCATTCCTTACCCCAACTCCAGGCCTCCCTGCTGATCAAATTTTTCCACATTGTAAATTTATCCACACTGCTACTTTCCCCTCTTTATCACTTCAACCCTAAGTACAACTCACACCAGGCTCTAACATTTAACACACTTTTTTTTTAAGGGCTCAGGATAACTTAAGAAATTTAAAACACACAAAGAAAAAATGTTTAAGTCAACAAACTAAAACAATAGTCTAGACACTGAGATTTGTTATAAGAAGTGAGCTTTCTTGAGAGAAAAAAGGGTTTTTGAGTCTTCCATGGAGCCAGAGTTTTTAGGATAAATAATAGTGCAAGAAAGAATACAGAATTCACTGGGCTTCAATTCCAGGCAAGGTACACAGAGAAACGACCATCTGCTTCTCTACACTTCCCCCACCTCACTCTCCTCCACTTCCTTCTCCTCCTCCTCCCACAGCCAAGGCTGAATTGGTTCCAGCAAGTTGGCCTCCAGCGCTGAGAATGGCTCACATGATATCTATCTATTTCAGGCACTAAAACAAAACAAAACAAAAAAGGGTTGGTTGCTGAGCAATGGAGGAAGGACCCCAGATGGGCAGAGCATTGCCCCCTTGTGGGCTTGCCAGTGGGTCTCCCGTTGGGGCACATGGAGGAGTCTGTCTCTCTGTCTCCCCTCCTCTCACTAAAATAAAAAAATAAAGAATACAGAATTCGATGTCAGAGTGGTTTTCCCACCACTCAGGAAGAATTAAAGTTCAACCATTGAGTAGGGGAGAGATGATATGAGAGATTTTACATGGGATTATATGCTACCTAAACTCTTGAGAAGGTCCTTGTTCACTGTCTTTCTCTGAACCTCAGTCTCTGAAGATGGGAGAAAGTTAACAGAAACACTGAAAATAATGCAAGAATAATAGGGACTTGTGTCTTATACTTAGCAAGCTGGTAAAAAATCTCTAGCTCAGACTAGGTGTTGTGGCTTTAGATTATACACGATAAAAAAGAATCTAAACCAATGTTGATAAAGTGTTATCTCTTGATCAGGAAAGTATATTTGTTTGCTTGTTTTTTAACCTATGTATTATTATAATGTGTCAGAATATAAATCAATTTGTTAATTAAAAAAAACCTTACAATGAAAACTATCAAATAATATAAACAGTACACAGCTGCTGTATTAATTTATGTTCTGGTGCACGTTCCTTTCTCTTTGTGGATTGACCCTTTGAATAGCATTTGTCTAGACACATGGATCTGAAGGCTACATTATATTAAATTATTTAAGAAAATTTGACAAGAGAACATGAGAAAAGGATTGTTGTAGCTGATATTAAAGTAAATGGAAAAGCTATTAGAATTAAAATAGTATAGCACTGATTAGGAAAAAGTGAATAGATCTATAGAAACAATAGAGAATCCACAGTCAGACCCATACGAAATAAGAATTTAAGATAAGTGGAAGTTTGGATCACTTGGAAAATATTTAATACATTTTTTCAACAAGTGGCTATCAATTTTGGCAGAAACAAATGTTGGGTCCATTCATTATTCACCTCATAACAAAAAAGTTAATTTCACATTACATTAGTCTTCTAAGACTTCTATAACAAAAGAAAAGAGTGGTGACTCAGACAACAGAAGTTTATTTTCTTACAGTTCTAAAGGTTAAAAGTCCAATATCAATATCCTGACAAGATTGGTTTCTGGTGAGAGCTCTCTTCCTGGCTTGTTGATGGCCACCTTGCTATGTTCTAACATGGCCTTTCTTCTGTGTATAAGCGAGAGAAAAGTTTCAGTGTCTCTTCATTTTCTTATAAATAAACCTGTATTCTTGGAATAGGACCCCACTTTTATGATTTCTTTAACTTTCTCTCATTAAAGGCCCTATTTAAAAATACAGTCACTTTGAGGTTTGGGGCTTTGACATATGAATATTGAGAAGACACAATTCAGTTTATAACACATATGAAATAAAGGAAAAAAAATAGTGTTTTGATAAAATTATAAGGTTAAATATTTTTAAGTGGAGAAATTTTACCAAACACAGATCTAGAATCCATAGCACAGTGCTTTCATCCAAGTTGTTTAGTATGTAACTATTTTTCCTTTTGTGTGTGTGTAATTTTTTTGTTTATTTTTACTAATTTTAATTTATTGTGTTAACATGGATTCAAGTGTCCCACTCAATATACTGATAACACCCTCAGCCCCCAACCATGTGTTCTTTTATTACTCACCCTTTGTCCCCCTCCTATCTCCCTCCCCTTCTGCCCTTTGAGATTTTCTGTCCTGTAATCTATATCTATGTATTATGTATATATAATTTTACTAATCCCTTCACCTTCTCTGATCCCATCCCCTCATCTCCCTTCCCTCTGACAGCTGTTCCTCTGCTCTCTGTGACCCCATCTCTGCCTCTATTCCGTTCCTCAGTACACTTTGTTCATTAGATTCCACATATAAGTAAGATAATATTTTTTTCTCTACCTGGCTTATTTCACTTAGTATATTAATCTCCAGGCCTATCCATGCTATTGAAAAAGGTAAGATTTCTTTCTTTTTCTTTTTGTGAATATGTACCACAGCTTTTTAATCCACTTGTCCACTGACAGACACTTGGGCTGTTTCCAGAACTTGGCTATTGAAATAATGCTGCAATACACATGGGGTGTACATCTTTTATTGAATCAGCAATTTGGTATTCTTAGGATATATCCCTAAAAGTGGGATAGCTGGGTCAAAAGGAAGTTCCATTTTTAATTTTTTTAAGAAACACCATACTGTTTTCCACAGTGACTGCAGCAGTCTGCATTCCCACCAGCAGTGCAGGAGGGTTCCCTTTTCTCCACACCCATGTCAGCACTTACTATGTGCTGATTTGTTAATGAGCGCCATTCTGACCAGTGTAAGGTAGTATCTCATTGTGGTTTTAATTTGCATTTCTCTGATGATTAGTGACCTTGAACATTTTTTTATATGCCTATTGGCCATTTGGAAAAGTGTCTATTCAGCTCTTTCGCCCATTTTTTAATTGGAATGTTTACCTTCCTGGTGTTGAGTTTTAAAAGTTTTTTATAAATTTTGATTATTAACCCCTCATCAGACATATTGTCAAATATGTTCTCCCATTGTGTAGGTTGTCTTTTTAGTTTGTTCATGGTGTCTTTTGCTCTGCAGAAGCTTTTTCATTTGATATAGTCTCATTTGTTTATTTTGCCCTTTATTTTACTTGCCTATAGAGATAAATTGTCAAAAATATTGCTATGAGAGTATCGGAGAGTTTGCTGCCTATGGTTTTTTCCAAGATGTTTATGATTTCACTACTTACATTTAACCCTTTTATCCATTTTGAGTTTATTTTTGTGAATGGTGTAAGTTGGTGGTCTTATTTCATTTTTTGGCCATGTACCTGTCCAATTTTCCCAACACCTTTTATTAAAGAGACTGTCTTTACTCCATTGTATGCTCTTACCTCCTTTGTCAAATATTGATTGACCATGAAGGCATGGATTTATTTCTGGGTTCTCTGTTCTGTTCCATTGATCTGTGTGCCTGTTATTATGCCAATACTAAGATGTTTTGATTACAATGGCCTTGAAGTATAATATCAGGAAGCATGATACCTCCCACTTTATTCTTCATTTTCAAGATTGTTGAAGCTATTTGTGTTCTTTTTTAGTTCTATATAAATTTTTGGAATATTTGTTCTATATCTTTGAAGTATGCCATTGGTATTTTAATAGGAATTGCATTAAATTTATAAATTGCTGATGTCGATGTTGGTTCTCTTCATTTGTCACAGAGCTCTCTTGGTTTCCTCAGTCTTTTAGAGCTTCTTTTTGTTTTGCTGCTCTGCTTTTGTTTATCTTGTCCTCTAAATCACTGATTTGATCCTCTGCTTCATCCAGCCTGCTGTTGATTCCTTCTAGTGTGGTCTTCATTTCTGACATTGTATTTTTTATTTCTGATTGGTTCTTATTTATTATTTCTATATATTTTTTGATGTTTTCTATCTCTTAATTTAGGTACTCATTATGACTATCCATTGTTGCTCTAAGATCCCTGAGCATCCTAAAATCATTATTTTAAACTCTGTGTCTGATAGTTTGTTTACTTTCATTTCAGTTAGTTCTTTTCCTGAGAATTTCTCTTGTTGATTCATTTGGGTCATATTTCTCTATCTGCCCATTTTTTCTGTGTATTAAGTAGCACTATCTGATGTTAAAATTTGTTGTGGTGTCCTTATGAAGAAGATAAGCTTCGTGGTACTGTCCTTCAGGTCACCTGATTTCCTTGCTCTAGGAATGCTTCCTGAGGGTAATATTTTCTCTTCTGTAGTATGTGAGTATTGAATGCAGTTGGTTCTTTCATGGGTGCAGTTATCCCTTCAGGTTGGCTGGCTCTCAGAGTCAACCTTGATCATGTGTATTAGACACTGTGCAGTGTCTGTCCTGTTGGGCCTATTTATTCTCCACAGTGTCTGGTGCCTGCTGGACTCCTCCTTTGTGCAAGCTGCTTGTGTAGATAGCTGAATTTAAGGTTGGTGCTGTCACTACCTACTACTGGTTGTGTTGGTTCTAGGTTTTCTTGAGTTGGCATCAGCCATTGTTTGTAACCTGCTGTGGGCTACCTGTCTGGAGTTACTTCTCTGTTCACTGTTTGTGTCTGCATTTCCTTTGCCTGGGTAGTGTGGGAGGGGTCAACCTGTGTATAAGGGTCAGCTTCCTTCTGCTTAGAGATGACAGCAGCTCTGTAAAACGTCAAGCTCTGCAAGATTTGCCTCCACTTTTCAGGTGCTCCACCTGCTCTTGCAGCTGCCTGGTCTTCCCACAGTGTCTTCTGTAGAAAGACTGTAGTGTGGGCTCAGATTGGCCTCACCTGACCAACTCCTCTATAGTTTGAAAGCTTGGTGGTTTAGGGCAGCTGAGGTTGGAAATGCAACATTAGTGGGACCCTATATTTCAGGGGTCTTTTGGTCAGGAGCTCAGTACAGGGAATGTGGCCCCTACTCCAGAGCTTGACCCCTCATCACTGCTGGATACTCACATTTTATTTCTCCCCAACAAGGTAAGCAGCAGGTTCAGATCAAGTGGGGTCAACAGCCCCCTCTGCAGGAGTTCTTATAGCTGGTAAAACTCTGGTCTCAGGGAGGAAAACTGAGAGAATTCTCTCCTGGGGCTGACTCCCCCCCCCCCCAGAATGTGGCTAAGCCACTCAACCAGACCTAGCAATAGACTTACAGAGACCCACACTTTAAATGCCCATGCCCCAAGACTCTTTTCCTTTCCCATGTGGAACCTAGCCCAGTGGGGTAGGATATCCAGTACCAGACTAGCTAACTATGAAACTCCACCCTATCCAATGCACATAAGCCGCTATGCCTGTTCTGATCACAGAGAGTGGAACTTGCCTCAGCTGGGCCAGATATGAGGAGCCTTTTCTTAGTATACCCCACCAGCAAGGGTTGTTAGGTCCTGAACCAATGATCTCTGCAGCTGACCACTGGATATGCCAAGCCTGGGCCTCCCTGGAGGGACCCCGGCACAGACCAGTGGGAGACACAGCTCATAACTGGCTCTCCACAACCTTCTTGGAGCTATAAGCAATCAGAGTATGTGGTTGCCTCTGCTGGGCCCAGGAGTACATGGAAATACATAGCTGCACTCCTAGGCTGGCTTTTACCCAATTTGGTCCTGGGGAAAGGTCTACTTAACAGGCCAAGGACTCCTGAGTCCTGCCTTCTACAGCCTCTGTCCACTGGCTGCTTGTTGGGCTCAACCACTGAAAAAACCTCTGGTAGAGTGTTTAGCAATTCAGGGATTAAGAAAGGTGGTGGTTGAGGATCCGCCCCTCAGCCTCAGGTGTCATTCTCTCCAGACTTTTTTCACAGACCTCAGTAGGGTATGGCCCCCAGGAATTCAGTGGGTGTGGCATCTAAGATCCAGAGGTGTGATCTGCCCACAGTCTGGACAGTTTCTACCGAGTCTCCTGTGGGGCTGATGCACCAGTCATAGACTCGGGAGAGTATGAGGAAATCTCTGACCTCTATGACAGAAAATTGAGTCCTTGATGGGCCCTTTGCTTCCTGGCTTCTCAGAATGGGTCCTGTCTCCATGGGTGCGTGTGGGGCAGCTGCATTGGGCTTGCTTGAAGGTTTACCAGCTGCAAGCACTTTATGTGGAGGATTGTCTGCCTGCCAGCCACTGTGAGGGGCCGTTTTGCTGTTTGTTTGTCTGAGAGGTGGTTTCCCCTGCCTGTGTGCTTGTCCACCATTGTGAGACTTTATTAAATGAAATGGCCCAACCCTTTCCAGCTCTGCAGTTTTTCTACATCTGCCCGATTCCAATGTGACCTTGTCTGCCCTCAGCCACCAGCTTTACAGTGGGGCAGGAGAGACTCCTGCGGGCAGAGCTGTTGTTTTTCTCCAGGCTGATGCTACTCAGAGGGAACTACTCCACGCAAAAAAGACGGTGACTGTCATATTGGAGAATGACTCAGTACAGGGTTTCTGGTGGCCATCCCCCACCATGTCTCTCCATAGACCACCAACTTCACACTCTCCTCACATGACTCTAGTCCTCTCAACCTTTGCATGCCAGAGTCCCCAGTAAGTGTCTGTGAACAAGATTTTCAGTGCTGGCCCTTTAAGATGGAACCTGCATCTCAGTTCAGTTTTTTTCTGGCAGACAGAAACCGAGGCTCTTTTTACCTCCAAATGCTGTGTGGGCACCTCTTTTAGGTTCTAGGGCTCTAGGCTGGGGGGCCAGGACTGGGGTTAAGCACCCACACCTCTCAGAGCAACCCTCCCCACAGTGAGAGTCCCTTTGATATTTCAGCTGCTGCTTGCTCCTGGGAACGGGGCAGCTCTTCCTGCGTCTCCGCCCTTCCTACTGGTCTTAGTGAGCCTTCTTCTGTGATCCTTGGTTATAGACTCCTCTTCATTTAGTCCAAAGTTGGTTTTTCAAGATGATTGTTCTTAAATTAAGTTGTAATTCAATTTGGCCCTGGGAGGTGCCAGTTGGAAAGTCTGCCTACTCCATCGCTATCTTGACACCTTCCTTTTTTTTTTCAAGACTGAGTAGTATGCCATTAAATGGGTGCATCACATTTTTTAAATCTATCTATTGAAGTACATTTGGATTGTCTTCAGTTTGCATGATAACAAACAGAACTGCTAGAATGCTCATATTCAGATTTTTGTATGAACATGATTTTTCTCTATTCAAGGTGAATCTCAAGAGTGGGATTTCTGAGGCTATTGTAGGCATCTACATCTGTGTGTCTCCACATAGACAAAAGCTTAACTACAGTAAATCTGAGTCTTGACAGAATGCCCAGGGCTCTTCTTAGAACATAAGGGCATGGGGAGGTGTATAAAAAGAGTACCTAGGAAACCATGGAAACCATTTTCCACCTGCCTATCTATCTTCTAAGAAGGCTGTCATGAAACAGTTTCTTATTACTTCCTGGGTTTTGATGAGGCCTGAGACCATTGATTCCCCGCCATTAGGGACAGTTACATACTACAAAATTGCTTCCTTTTCATAATGAAACTGGCTCCTCAGTAACAGGATATGATGCCAGGTCTTCCTGCTTCAGTGTTATCTGATGGGACAATGGATATAAGGATCTGGCTCTTTTATTTGCTCTCTTTTGCTCTTACTATGAGTAAAACATTGTCTGGATCTAACAGAAGTTTGTTTTTTATCTGTTTGTTTTTGTTGTGTTTAGGAGAATATCAGTCTTTTGATTGCTAAGACCTTGGATTGTTTCCATTTTATAGCAAATAGAACAATAAAACTGCTATATGTCTATATCCATGTACATATTTTTGAGTGAACATTATTTTTATTTATCTAAAGTATCAGTAATATTGCTGAGTTATATGGTAAGTGAACAAGAAACTTCCCATCAGCAATTTATGAGAGTTCCCATTGCTTCATATTCTCACCAGTATTTTTTAAATTGGGTTTTGTTTTCTTATTGAGTTTTGAGAATGTTTTCAATTCTTTTATTTATTGATTTTAGGGAGATAGAAAGAAAAAGAGAGAGAGAAAAACATTGATTTGTTGTTGCACTCACTTATGCATTCATTGGTTGACTTGTGTGTGGCCTGACTAGGGGTTGAACCCATAACCTTGGCATAGTGGTACAGCACTCTATTCAACTGAGCTTCTTGGCCAGGGCTAAGAATTCTTTATGTATTCTGGATATAAGTCCATTATCAAATATATGTTTTTTAAATATTTTCTCCAATTTGGCAGCTTTTCTTTTTATTATCTTTTTTTTTTTTTTTTTTTTGTATTTTTTCCTGAGTGAAAAGCAGACAGACAGACTCCTGCATGCAGCCAACCAGAATCCATCTGGCATGCCCACCAGGGGGCGGTGCTCTCCTCATCTGGGGCATTGCTCTGCTGCAACCAGAGCCATTCAAGGGCCTGAGGCAAAGGCCATGGAGCCATCCTCAGTGCCTGGGCCAACTTGCTCCAATGGAGCCTTGGCCATGGGAGGGGAAGAGAGAGATAGAGAGGAAGGAGGGGGGAAGACTGGAGAAGCAGATGGGTGCTTCTCCTATGTGCCCTGACTGGGAATCAAACCCCGGGACTTACACACGCTGGGCCGATGCTCTAGCGCTGAGCCAACCAGCCAAGGCCTCTTTTCAATATCTTCACAGTGTTTTTTAAAGAGCAAATGTTTTAAAATTTAAAGAAATCAAATTAATCATTTTTTTTCTTTTGTGTGTTTTGCTTTTGGTATTCTAAAAACTCTTTACCTAAC
This sequence comes from Rhynchonycteris naso, assembly GCA_037038555.1. Lineage (NCBI taxonomy): Eukaryota > Metazoa > Chordata > Mammalia > Chiroptera > Emballonuridae > Rhynchonycteris > Rhynchonycteris naso. The sequence goes on along the minus strand of CM073001.1, from coordinate 62,478,076 downwards.
ACCAGATCATACAAGTTTTCTTCTATATATTTTCTTAAAAGTTTAGGGGTTTATTATATTTCATATTGAGATTATGATTCACTTTGAGTTAAATTATTAACCTCAGTGTGAGGTTGAGGTCAAATTATTTTTATTGCATCTGGATGTCCATATGAAAATACTACCTTGTTTAAGTGGGTTGTTTTTGCAGTTTGTAAAATATCACTTATTTATGAACCCTGCCTGGTTGGCTCAACAGTGGAGTGTCGGCCTGGCATGTGGAAGGCCATGGTTTGATTCCCATCCAGGACACACAGGAGAAGTGCCCATCTGCTTCTCCACCCTTCCCCCTCTCCTTCCTTTCTGTCTCTTTCTTCCCCTCCTGCAGCCAAGGCTCCATGGGAGCAAAGTTAGGCCAAGTGCTAAAGATAGCTCCATGGCCACCACCTCAGGCACTAGAATGGCTCCAGTTGCAGCAGAACAATGGCCCAGGTGGATAGAGTATTGCCTTCTGGTGGGCATGACAGGTGGAGATATTGGGCACATGTGGGAAGAATCTGTCTGCCTCCCTACTGCCCCCCGCTTCTCACTTCAGAAAAATACAAAAAATCCCACAACACTTCTTCATATGATAGAGGAACCCAAAAGATGCTCTTATACCAACTCAGCTCCTGTCTTTTGTGAAATTGGCAAAAAATAGGCAATAGACAACACAAATCCCAGCTTGTTCCAGTAACAGTATATTTTAAGACCCTTCATTCTGTTTATTTATATATGTGTTTATTCCTTCATCAATACCATATTATCTTAATTAGCATAGCTTTATAGTAGATCTTAAAGTTAGGTACAGTATTCATCCAACTCTATCTTTTTAATCACTCTAGTTATTAGGTTCTTTGAATTTTCATGTATTATATATTTTAAATTTGTATTTGTTTATTTCTACAAAATCCTGCTTGGGTTATTTTTGGGTGGGGAGGGAGAGAGGTATGGGATAGGGAGAGAGAGAGAGAGAGAGAGAAAAAAAAGCATCAATTCGTTCCATTTAGTTGTACCATTGATTGCTTCTTATATGTTCCCTGACTGGTGCTCAAACCATCAACCTCAGGTTCAAGCCAGTAACCTTAATGCTCTGGGTGGTGCTTTATCTACTGCGCCACCAGCAGAACCTCCTTCTTGGATTTTGTTTGGAATTTTAATAAATATAAAAATCAATTTGGGAACAACAACTGATATTTTTAATATGTTGAGTCTTTTAATCCATAAACACAGTACATTTGTCAAATTATTTAATTCATCAGTGTTTTTTTGTTTTCAGCATACTGTTCCTGTACAGGTTTTTCTAAATTTATATCGAAATATATTTTAGATTTTATAAAGTGTATTAATTTTTTAAATTTCAGTTATATATTAATATTATGCAAAAATATTTTTTAAGCCCTGGCCGGTTGACTGAGCAGTAGAGTGTTGGCTTAACATCTGGAAGTCCTGGGTTGGATTCCCGGCCAGGGCACACAGGAAAGCACCCATCTGCTTCTCCACCCTTCCGCCTATCCTTCCTCTCTATCTCTCTCTTCCTTTCATGCAGCCAAGGCTCCATTGGAGCAAAGTTGGCCCGGTCACTGAGGATGGCTCCATGACCTTCACCTCAGGTACTATTATTGCTCTGGCCACAACAGAGCAATGCCCCAGATGGGCAGATACTCGCCCCCAGGTAGGGAAGCCAGCTGGATCCTTGCCAGGTGCATACGGGAGTCTGTCTGCCTGCCTCCCCACTTCTAACTTTAGAAAAATACATATATATGTGTTAAAATATACATATATAAATCATACATATTTCTTATGTTACCTTGTATCCCGTGACCTTGCTAAATTTAAGTTTTTGTTTTAGGAGTCTTGTGGATTTCTTGGCATTTCATTATAGACACTCATGTCACTTATGAATAGGGACAGTTGTATTTTTAATTTTTTTATTTGTATCTCTTACATTTTTTTTCAAGATTTATTGTAATAGATAGAACTTCTAGCACAAAGCTGACTGTGAGAAATTAGAGTGAATATCTTTGCTTTGTTCTCAATCTGAGGAAGTAAGCATACATCCTTTTACCTTTATGAATGATGCTAGTTCTAGGTTTTTCATATATGTCCTCATCATTTGATAAAGTTCTTACTATTCCTATTTGGCTGAATTATTATTATAATGAATGGGTATTGAATTTTTCTTTATTCTGTTTTCAAATAAATTGAAATAATCACTTTATTTTTTCTTCAAACTACTAACATAGAGGATTACATTGATGCTTGAATATTAGGCTAATCTTGCACTCCTGAACAAGAAATCTCTTTTAGATAAAGTGTATTTTATACACATATATGTACACACACCAGTATATGTTGTCTATGCAAATATTTTGTAAAGAATTTTTGGAAAAATCTTAACAAGGGATACTGCTCTTTCTGGTTTTTCTTTTCTTTCTTTCCTTTTGTTTTGGTGCTATTTCTCTGGTTTTGTATCAGGGTTGTGCTGGTCTCATAAAACAAGTTGGGAAGAGTTATGGTACATCCTCTTCTATTTTCTGGAAAAAATTATGTAGAATTATTGGTTATTCCTAAATATTTGATAGAAATCACTAATGATTATTTGCAGGCTTGGAGATGACATCTAGGAAAGGAATTAATCTACAGATTCAAGTTTCTTAATAGTTATAAAAAAATTCCGGGTATATATTTATTCTTCATTGAGCTTTGGTAATTTGTATCTTTTAAGGAATGACTTCATTTTATTTAAGATGTAATATTTATGGTCATAGAGTTGTTCTAATTTTTCCTTATCATCCTTTTACTGTCTGTGGTTCTGTGGAAATAATCCCTCACTTCATTCCTGATACTGAATTTATCTCTTTTTTAATTTTGACAATTTTGCTAGAGTTTTATCCATTTTATTGATATTTGCAATAAGCAGCTCTTAGCATTAGTGCCATAGTAATAAATTATCACAGACTTAGTAGTTTAGAACTATACACATTTATTATCTTACAGTTCAGTAGTCTATAAGTCTGACACAGGTAACACTGAACTAAAATTAAAGTGTCAGATGAGCTTCCCTTCTGAAGGCTCTGAGGGAGAATCTGTTTATTTATAGAATTCACCTGAATTCCTTTGCTCCTGGCCTCCTCTTTCCTTGTCAAAGTCAAGAATGGTGAGTTCAGTTCTCTCACTGCATCACTCTGGCCTCCTTTTCTGTCTCTCTCTCTCACCTTTGAGAACCCTGTAATTACTATGGCCCATTCAGATAATCCAGGATAATCTCTCCATCTCAAGGTACATAACTTAATCACTTCTACAGAACCCCTACTGTCTCATACGGTAACACATTCCAAATTTTGAAAATTAGAATTTGGACATCTTTAGAGTCCATTATTCTACCTACCACCATAGTCTACACATTTTTAATATTATGTTGAGGCTTAAACTCCTATGAAGGCTTTTATATTTTTGTTTTAGTGGAGAATTGACATGATTAGGTTCTAGCCACAAATTCTATCTTGCCTTCCATTAGCTGTGCTTCCAATATCATTTCAATTTCTAAAGCCTTTACTATATGGTATGCAGAAGTGTTTGTGTTTGTGCCTATGTACTGGTTAGTCTCAGATCTGAGAAGTGGCCTGTCTTTTAATTCAGTTATGATGATGAAGATGAAATTCACATAAACATGGCTTGGAATTGAAGCCGGTAGTTTATAATCTACTTTACAAGGTCATTTTCCACAGTACTTCATCCTCCCTCATAGTCCTGGTTCTTGTGGTTTCCTAGTCAGTTCTTCAGCCACAAAACTGAAATCTTAGTTACTTGAGCTAGTTAAGAACTTTTACAACAAGGGCTGAGTGGTAGGAGGAGAAATAGTCCAGTAGAAAAATACACAAAAAAATATGAATAAGATATGAAGAATACCACTTGCATATAAATATACAAATACAAATTTCTCAGTGCTACTGAGGTTGGAAATTCAAATAGAGAAAAAATACAAATATTCTATAGAAACAAAAACTACGAGATACTAATGTTTACTGTCAGTTTGACAAAAAATGTAAAGACTGCTTATTCAATACAGAGAAGAAGATATTTTTATTGTTGGTAGACTTATTACCTAATTGTGTGGATTGATGTAAACTTTATCTGAGGACAATTTGACAAACTCTATCAAAATTGTAAATGTGCTGATTCAGCATTTCAGTCTTAAGAATCAATCTTACAAGATATGTTTACATATGAACAAGAATATAGTAATTACATTCATTGCAATAGCAGAAAATATTGGAAATAAAATATTTCTAGAAAAGCTATCAGTAACTATGATTCAGTTATCTTATGAGTTGTAGCCATTCAAAAACACTAAAATATATCCACTAATACTGATATCTTTCATCCATAATTCACAGGTAAAAACAAAGCATGCCAGAAAATAAAATGTATCCTTATAATTTTTTTTGGGGGGGGGGGTTGTTTCATTTTTTAAAAAAACACTGTAGAAAAAGAATTGGAAGGATATATAATGAACTGTTTGATAAACCTATCCATAGGATAGAATGGAAGTAATTAAGAGAGATTTGACATTTTACATTATATATCACTCTATTTGTATTGTTTGACTTTTGCAATTAAAGATATAATTGCAATTAAAGATATAAAAGTAAAGATGACTTCCTTTTTTTTTTTGTATTTTTTCTAAATTAGAAGCAGGGAGGCAGTCAGACAGACTCCCGCATGTGCTGGACTGAGATCCACCCAGCATACTCACCAGGGGGCAATGCTCTGCCCATCTGGGCTGTTGCTTCATTGTGGCCGGAGCCATTCTAGCACCTGAGGCTGAGGCCATGGAGCTGTCCTCAGTGCCTCGGCTAATTTTGCTCCAATAGAGTCTTGGCTGTGTGAGGGGAGAGAGAGATAACAAGGAAGGAGAAGGAGAAGGGTGGAGAAGCAGATGTGTGCTCCTCCATTGTGCCTTGACTGGGAATCAAACCCAGGACTTCACACCCTGGGCTGATGTTCTACTGCTGAGCCAACTGGCCAGGGCATAAAGGAGAAATTTTATAAAGAGCAAAATACACAATTTTATTGTTTAGAACTTGTAACTCAGGAACTATTTAAATTTGGATTTAGAATGAGAAATTTTGAGTTACCTTGAGAAACATGCCTGCAGATAAATATACTGAAAAGCATGCCAGGCGTGGCTTTTTAAGGATGCTGAAAAGACTTTAAAAAGCTAGTATTTGCTTCATATAAATATTTTATAGTATAATTATGAATCCAAGAGTTTAAGAAAATAGTATTTTCTTTATACTTAGGGGAATATTTACAACTGTATTATTTTTATTAGTTGTCCTTATGTTTTATACTGAACAAACTACCTCTGAATCTAGAACATTGTTATATGTTCTACAAGGCATCTAGAAAATATTTTTTCTCTTTTCATTTTATTACTTTCTTAAACATATCCCTTTTATTTCTCTCATATGTGGAATTATTTTGTTTTTTTCTCTATGCCCCTATTTTACTCATTTATAAATTAAAATGAGAATAATACCTCATTGTATTGGTTTTTGTTGTTGTTGTTTTTTGTGACAGAGACAGAGAGAGAGAGACAGAGAGAGGGAGGGACAGATAGGGACAAACAGGAAAGAAGAGAGATGAGAAGCATCAATTCTTCCTTGAGACAGCTTAGCTGTACATTGATTGCTTTCTAATATGTGTGTTGACCAAGGGGTTTCCAGCAGAGCAAGTGACCCCTTGCTCAAGCCAGTAAGCTTGGGCTTCAATCCAGTGACCATAGTGTTTATGATACCATGCTCAAAGCAGCAACCCTGTGCTCAAGCTGATGAGCCTTCACTGAGGGCGGGTGAGCCCATGCTGAAGCCGGTGACCTCAGGGTTTTTAATCTGATCCTTTGTGTCCTAGTTTGAGCTCTATCCACTGTGCCATCACCTTGTCAGCTCATTGTATTGTTTTAATGGTTAAATAACTTGATACAAGTTAAGTGTAAAAGTATCTGACTCATAATAACTTCTCACTAAAGTTATCTATAATTACTCACATGATTATGCCATCTTAGTCCTTGTACTATAACTCCCACTATTATTGCCTACAACTAACTATTGATTAGATTTGCTGAAAGACTGTACACTCAAGGCAATCTACTAAATGTGAGTGAGTTTGTATCTGAGTATGCTGTATGTAGTTATTTAATCTTAAAAGCCTATGTGCAATATACTATTGTCAAGTTCAATTTATGTTGGAGGAAACAGGCAGATAAAACAAGTGATCAACCCACAGTCACAATGTTGGTAAATACTAAAATTAGAAAATAAATGTTTGTAGTCTTCTTTTATTTTATTTTTTTAATTGATTTGCTTTTAGAGAGAGAGGGAGAGAAAGATAGAAACATCAAGTTTGTTGTTCCACTTACTCATGCATTAATAAAATTTGGTTGTTGTTGTTGTTTTTTTTTTTTTTGAAAAAGCTAGACTAATTTTTTTATTTATTGATTGATTTTAGTGAGAGAGAAAGAGAGAGACAGGAACACCGAACTGTTTCTGTATGTGCTCTACTGGTGACAGAAAATTATTTAACTTTAGGTTATAGGCACACAACACAATCAACAGTTCAGCTAATATAGAAATGTGTTCCTGAAACTTATGTACTCTTATTGATCAATGTCACCCCACTAAATTCAATAGTCTAAATGAAAGTTTTTAAAAAAGGCTAGACTTATGACTTGGAGAGGTAGCTGTGGTTGGAGCGGTTAGGTTAATCTTCGCAAATCTATTTCAGAAACATACTTAAAAAGAAGCCGTAATTAGTTTAGAGCAGTGATTTTCAACCTTTTTCATCTCATGACACACAAAAACTAATTCCTGAAATTCTGTGGCACACCAAAAAATATATTTTTTGTCTATCTGAAAAAAAAGTATAATTTTGATTCATTCACACTGGAGAGTTATTGTTGTATTGGCTATTGTCACTTTTTTTATTTGACAATCTAAGAGAAAAAAGGTCAGTGTCCCTGGCTAAATAGTCAGGTATTGCATGTTTTAAAAATTCCTGCAACACAACGGTTGGAAATCGTTGGTTTAGAGCAAAGTAACTTCACTAGCTTGTGAGAAAGTGATGCAGCATTTTAAATACCACCGCAAACAGAGTCTGAAGCCTGGTACATTTTTCTTCTATTGCTATTTCTTCTTTGAGAGGTGATATCAGCAGAACAAGATTGTTCTTTTAAGTGTAAATATTCTGAGGGAACATTTTCTTAGGTATTGTAAGATGCAATTGCTTGCTATATTCTGTGATGTTCCCGGTTATCATTCCTTTCAACTCACTCATGATAAAATGACTATCTACCACTTTATTTCTGAAAAAGCTGAAATGTAAAACTCTTGAGTGTTTTGCTGTGTGGCGGGCCTTTAACATTAATAGGGTAAAGTCAAGTCTAAAGGCTTACAACAACCTGTTCTTTATATAGATTAGATTCACATTCAACTAACAGGCTGTTTACCCAAGGTATATTTATATTCATATTCTAAACAAAGTGCTGTTTTGTACTTCCTGGAAAAAATACCAAAACCTTCTAGCATGTACATAAAGTATCACTGTAAAATAATAATATAGGAAAAAGAGTTCACGTTGCCTAAGTTTCTAAAAATAGCTTATCTTTTTAATATGTTTGGCTGATATCTGGTATGCAATTAATTGTTAACTGTTTCTCTTTTATTTTCTGAGTATAGAATGGAACTCAGAGTGGTAGAAGGCTTAACTTTTTTGATGGTTGGCATAGGTTTTTTTTTTAATATTTATTATAATAACTACCTCAAAAAGTAAAAATGAGTATAAACTTAGACTAAGACCTAAAATGGAATCAGAATAATTTTATTTTCAAGTAGGAAATTTGATAAAGTCAATGCTATCTTCTATTCACAAATGGAGTACATTATGAAGTTTGGGGTTTTAATATTTTAGTTTCATTTGTCAACAAGGTTATATCCATTTTTATGAAGAAGGAGATCAACACAAATGTATATATTTCTGCTACAAAAAATACCAGATTAATACTTTTTAGTATATGTTATTATTTTTAAAGATATATTGCTGGACTTTGAGTCATTAAATGGTTTTTCTAAAATGATGGTGTTCTCTGGAATCTAGACTTGCTGGATTAATGCCCTTTGGTAATGCACTAGTTACTGCTTTTTGCTAAAGGATATAATTTATATGAGCCAAGAAAGCACAGCTTTTCCTGGAACTGAAAAAGCTTTCCAAAGGCATTCATTTGTAATCTTTTACTTAACATTATTTATTAAGCTAAAACTGTAACTATAAAAAATTCATTTTTAATTTCAATTGTTGAAATGTTAATATCAAGCAATTGAAAATCAAAATGCCATTGTGCTTTATATAATTTATGACCCTATTATGCTGCCTATAGATGAGGGCCCAGCACAGTGTCCATGGTCTTCCATACATACATTGGCTGCCTAACTTCCCTCCCATCTGGCATCCTTATGGGTTGCTATTTATATATACTGCATATTCCCAATCAGCACTAAAAAGACCAAATATATGTATGTATGTATGTATGTATGTGTGTGTGTGTGTGTGTGTATATATATATATATATATATATATATATATATATATATTAATTTTATTTAAGTGAAAAGAAGGATGATAGACATACTCCTGTTTGTGCCCTGAATAGGATCCACCTGGTAACCCCTTCTGGGGCCAATGCTCTGCCCATCTGGGGCCCATAACCTCAACTGAGCTATTTTTAGCACCTGAGGTAGAGACTCCACCAAGCCATCCTCAGCACCCCAACCAGTGCACTCAAATCAATTGAGCCATGGCTTCAGGTAGGGAAGAGAGACAGAAAGAGAAGCGAGAGAAAGAAGGTGGGGAGGAGAAGCAGGTAGTCGCTTCTCCTGTGTGCCCTGACCAGAAATCAAACCTGGGACTTTCACATACCAGGTGGATGCTCTACCACTGAGCAACCAGCCAGAACCAAGACCAAATATTCTACAATGCAATTTGGCTGACGTTTTTAATAACTTGTGGATACAACCACTCCTTGTTAAAGAATGAAACCCTAGAACCTTTAATCTCCACTAATTTATTTTATTCATCTCTCATTTTTTTATAAATGTTTATTATATTGATTTTAGAGAGACAGAAAGGAAGAGAGGGAGAGAAAGACAAAAACATCAATCTGTTCCTGTACGTGCCCTGACTGGGGATCGAACTGGCAACCTCTGTGCTTCAGGATGATGCTCTAACCAACTGAGCTATTTTATTTTGCCAGGGCTCATCTCTCATTTTATTAGCCATTTTAAGAGATATATTTTCTAAGATTTTTAATTCATTTTTATATACTTATTCTAATTTTTGGCCCTTAATTTAGGTACTGAGCCATTTTTCTGTATCTATGGGAGTCATTATTTCTCCATTACTTTCTAATGACTAGAAATCTAATTTTAAAAATATGTGAACTAGTAAATATTGCATAAAAAAAGAGACATGAGGATCTATTCTTAGCCAAGCTCAGTGATTATTGTGGGTTCTGCCAATCTGAGAAATATAAAAATAGATTAAATGACAGATCAGAATTTAAAGTTTAATTTTAGTTCTCTCTCATTCAGAGAATATTGAGGAAGCAGAGAAATGAAGCTAATTTTTTCTATTCATCAATTCAATATCTTTTGGGTGCAAAAGTTTCGAAAAAATACTTGTGCATTGCATATAGATAAAACTGTTAATGTAATGATTTATTACCTGGAATTTGGTCTTTGAGTCTTTGAAGAAAAATGTTGCTATTTGAATTGCTACAAAATAGTCTTGTAGTTATTTTAATCAAGAAGATTTTATGTAGACTTCTTAAAATTTGTTAAGAGTTTAGGAAGAACTCTAGAAAAAAATTAAAAGCAAATATAAATAAGCAATACAGTTTTTCAAAAACTGCATTCCTAATGCTTAGTGTTATAATAGTTTTAGCATTAATAATTATGAAAACAATGGCTGAAGTAAATTTCATTTTTTTTCTTGCTAAGTGTTTCTGTTTTGGTGGCAGTGAACAAATCTACACCTCTGTGATTAGTTGTGGGACTTTATTTTATTTTTAAAGAAAGTTATATATCAGAAGTCTACCCTGACATAATTTGGCAAATACATAAATCTATTTTTCATATAAATTAGATTACCTACCACCTGAACATTATTTAATTTCAACTATACATAGTTTAAAACTTAGTACAAAGTCTGTTCATATTCTGGAAAAATTATCAGAATTTTTTAAAGTACATAATGAATATATCTGGAAAAATATAAACTAAAAGTAGTTAGATTTAAGATTAAAGTTTCTGAAAGCCATCAATCCTTAACGAATGATTGCATTATGTAATTTACACAAATAACTGTAGTTGAAGATCTAATTATATAATTAAATTGCAAAGCAATTTTTAGAACTCTTGTTTATAAAGTACTCCTTATTTGCAAGACAGGTTTAAATAAATTAAGGTTATCTAGATAAATTTGTATGAGTGACCTTTTTTTACTTTTCTCCAGAATAATTTCTGCTTATCATTTAGATTTCAATTTAAGAATCATATCCTCAGGGAGGTAACTTCCCAAATCTGAATAGGTCAAATCCATCATAACATTTTATCTCTCTTAATAATCATCCAGTTGCAATTTTTCCTTTCCCAGTAAGCTCCGTAAAAAAAGAAATGATTCATATTTATTAATTGTGTAGCACCTGGCTTGGTGCCAGAGAGATACATCGTAGATACTTACAGTTATCAAATGCTGAAAACAATTTGAATAAAAATCTTATGAAAATTACATTGTTGAAGTTTCTACAAATGCATCTACTTAAAGTAACAAATACATTTGAAGTAAAAATATATTAGCAAACATTTATATGTACTTTTTATGTGCCAGACGCTAGTCTAAGCTCTTTACATAAATTTGCTCTATTTGTGGATGAGAAAACTAGAGTATATGCAGGAAAGCTACATAACTCATTAAATGTCACAAAGTTAACTAGATGAGGGTAACTCAGGATCTAAAACTAAAGAATCTGGTTCCAGATTATGTGCTCTTTATCACTGTACTATTCTTATCTCAAAATCTTTGAAATGGTTACTGCATAGTTATCAAGGCCACACAAAATTTGTCTTTTAAATAATCATTCAAGAGCCAGAACCTAGGGAAAATATAATATAATAAATCCTATTTTATCACCATTTAAACATTTATATGAATAGCACAATATAAACACTGAGTGAAAAGACAAGGTACTGATCCAGAGAAAATACTTACTAGCTATACGGTAGGCACAGAAGTTAAAGTGTTTAAGTATTTTATATGGGATGGAGCAAAGGTCGGTTTACAGTTGTGAGTATAAAAAACACATTTTATTCTTGTATTATTATTTATTAATTATTATATTGTTTTCCATATGAACAACTAAATATCTACTAGCCCCACCCTTTACATTAAATATTATTACATCAATGAAACTGAATTCACTAAAAGAAAGAAGATATGAACAATTAACAGATTAAAATGAAAATCCATATAAACAAAAAGGTATATCTCTAATTTTACTAATGATCAAAGAAAAATAGAGTATATTACAAAGACATATTGTTTTTCATGATAGTCACATTAAGTCCAGTTTGTATCACATCAGTTTTACGTTCAGGTATCTATAGTAGAGCTATAATTGTAAAAAATGTACAAACCATGATGTTTATTTGGAATGTTATTTTAACAACACAGACTAGAAATCTAAATTCTATCAATATGAGAAATTGATAACAAAGCATGGTTCTAAGAGATTGAGAAGCTTGCTTGAGGTTTTATGAATTATATTTAATTATACTTTTATCTGATTTATAAGAATAAAGAGAAGACTTTGTAATTTAGTAGAAAGAATATTAGTTCTTTTTCCAATTTTAATATAGATTTTCTTTGAGACATTGGCCAGTATCTCCTAATATAAAACTGGTAATACAGCACTCATATTATTTATAGATACTTTATAAAAAGGCTTTATATACGTTCTTATTAATATTCTGTCATGAGCCTGGCAAATAATAGCCTGATGAGTTTTACTATTGTTAAACTGAACATTAATCTTTTATTTTTTTTATTTTTATGTTTCTCTGTTGATATTATTTAAACCACTCATACACAGAGTATTTTAGTTTATTAGCCAGATTATCTTCTATTATAAGTAATTATGGTGTATCTAATGTTCACAATATATGCTATACAAAAAGTTAATTTTTTTTTATTTTCTATATTTTAAATTTGGTTAACTTATTTATTGTAAGGAATGCACATGATTCTAAGTCATATAATCTGTAAAGCAAAAACTGAAGTAGTATGGAAATCATCACCACTAAGTAACATTCCTTAGGATATAACTACACTCTAAATAATTAGTCATTAAAATTTTAAATCTTTTACTTTTTCATCATGGTAATCTATTAATTTCTTTTTCCCCAATCTTCATGAAGCCACTATTTTAAAGCTAGAAATAGTTTTACCATGTTTTTAATTTTAAAAATATTTAAATGTTAGCCTTGGCCGGTTGGTTCAGTGGTAGAGTGTCGGCCCAGCATGTGGAAGTCCTGGGTTTGATTCCCGGGCAAGGGCATACAGGAGAAGTGCCTGTTTGCTTCTCCACCACTCCCTCTTTCCTTTTTTCTGTCTCTCTCTTCCCCCACCCACAGCCAAGACTCCATTGGAGCAAAGTTGGCCTGGGTGCTGAGGATGGCTCCATGACCTCTGCCTCAGGTGCTAAAATGGCTTTGGTTGCAATGGAGCAACAGCTCAGAAGGGCAGAGCATTGCCCCCTAGTAGGCATGCCCGGTGGATCCTGGTTGGGCACATGTGGGAGTCTGTCTCTCTGCCTCCCTGCTTCTCACTTCAGAAAAATACAAAATAATAATAATAATAAATAAATAAACATTAAACATTTTTGAATGTTTATTTATAGTCTCACTAACCCAATACAAACAGTACTATTTTGGTGTTTTTTCCCTATAAATCTAGTTTATAAAGTTATAATTATTTTACAACTAATGTATTAAAAATACTTATATAACCTGTATACTAGAAGAAATTCTTCATGATGTAATTTAGTTTCATAACCATCATTTTAAAGGCTTTCTCCTATACTATACTGGATAAATAATTTTATTTTAATTTTTTAAAAATTCTTTTTATTTATTCATTTTAGAGAGGAGATAAGAGAGAGAGAGAAAGGGTGGAGGAGCTGGAAGCATCAACTTCCATATGTGCTTTGACCAGACCAGTGCAGGGTTTTGAACTGGCGACCTCAGTGTTCCCAGGTTGACACTTTATCCACTGCGCCACCACAGGTCAGGCGAATAAATTTTTTTTTTGACATTTTTCTATATTTTTAAAATTTGAATTATTCTCATATTTTGTATAATTCATCAGTTATGTATTTTTCAATTTTTAGATTGTTTCATGAATTCTAAGAAATGAGTTTACTAGATCAAAAAGTATGAACATTTTTCCTGCCTTTGAAAATTTTCAGTAATGTAAGATTGCTGTATTTTTTCCTCATTTTTGCTCTTATTGGATGTTGCCAGTTTGAACATTTTAAAAAATATTATATAGGTTAAAAAAAGGATCTTTAGGCCCTGGCTGGTTGGCTCAGTGCTAGAGCATTGGCCTGGCATGTGGATGTACTGGGTTTAATTCCTGGTCAGGGCACAAAGGAAAAGTGACCATCTTCTTCTCCATACCTTCCCTACCCCTTCTCTCCCTCTCTTTCTCTTCATCTCTTTCTCTCAGGGAGTCATGGCTTGATTGGCTTAAGCTCATTGCCCTAGAGTTGAGAATGGCTCTGTGGAGTTTCTGTCTCAGGTGATAAAAATATAACTCTGTTGAGAGCATGGCCTGGATGGGTAAAGCATCAGCCTCAGACAGGGTTGTCCAATAGGTCCTGGTGGGGGCACATGAGGGAGTCTGTCTTTCTATCTCCCCTCCTTGCACTTGGTAAAAGAAGAAAGAGAAGGAAAAAAAAAAGGATCTTTAATTGTTGCTTTAGTTAGAAATTTTTAATTAAAAAAAATAGCTAGTGTAATTGACCATTTTCCCATATACTTAATTTTTATGTTTTTTCTTTTGAGACTCCTCTGCTTTTAAAATTTATCTATAAGATCCTTGAAAAATCTTTTGCTTAACTCTTTATTTTTGCTACACATATTTTCTTCAGTAGTTGTTATCTTTTGATTTTACTTCTTTTAACATATAGCACTTTTGTGTTTTAGTGTGTGAGTTCTTCAAAATTCAACTCAAAAAATTATTTTATTTATAAATTTCAAAAGTTTGTATCTCTCTTTTTTTTTTTTACAGAGACTAAAAGAGAGTTAGAGTGTGGGACAGATAGGGACAGACAGGAAGGGAGAGAGATTGGAAGCATTAATTTTTTGTTGCGGCTCCTTAGTTGTTCATTGATTGTTTTCTCGTATATACCTTGATGGGGGGGACAGAGGGGTGGAGTATAGCAGAGCAAGTGACCCATTGCTCAAGCCAGTGACCCTGGGCTTCAGGCCAGCAACAATGGGGTCATGTCCATGATCCCAGACTCAAGCCAGAGACCGTGCATTCAATCTGGTTAGCCCATACTCAAGCCAGATTAGCCCATGCTCAAGCTGGAAACCTTGGGTTTGAATCTGGGTTCTCTGTGTCCCAAGCTGATGCTCTATCCACTGTGCCACTGCCTGGTCAGGCTTAACTTTCATTAAATTAAAAAATAATTAACTTACTTTGCTGATATAGTTGTCGGTGTCACATCAAATTTGAGGGTAAACTAAGACTTTTTCTATTTAAGTCTCAATTTTTCTAAGACTGTTTTAGAAATTCTTGAGCTGTTGATAAACTCATTTGTAAATAAAATGTATTCTCTAACAGGGCCATTTTTCTTCCTAATTATTTTTGTTCTATTGATTAATTATGAAACATTTTAGTTTATCACCAATTCTAAAAGCAATGAGGAAGATAAAAATTGATTGGTTAGGTTGTAGAAAAAATGTTTGATAGTAAAAACTAACACTATAATGAGTAATGGTTTAAAAGTTTTCTATGAAATCAAGTATCAACCTAGAACTTTATATGTAGCTAAACTATCCCTAAAGAATGAGAAGAAAATGGAAACATTTTCAAATATTTAAAGACTAAGAGAATTTAAAACCAACAAATACATATTAAGCTAGTTCTTCAGCAAGAAGAGTAAAAAGAGAAAGTATGGAAATAAAAAGAACCAAATGTAATAATAAATTTAATTAATTGCTGACTTTAAATAAACCTACATTTTTATTTTTAAAAAACAGGTTAAAGTATTAATTATAACTAAATATATGAGCGCCTTATAATCCAACAATTACAGTCCTAGTTACATGCTCAACAGAAATGTGCATATAGAATCACCAAAGGACATGTGACACCCAATAGTTGTAACAAATTTGGAAATGACTGTTAGTTCTAAATAGAAAATATCCATCAACAGAAGAATAATAACTTGTGATATATTTATACAATGAGATACTAGAGAAAATGATAATGAATGAAACATTACTCACAGAATATAAATTATATTTTTATAAACATAATGTTGATAGAAAAAATAGAAATGAATCAATAATAGGTGTTTTATTAATATTAAGTACTTAAAAAAAGATATTCTATGTTGGTAGAGTCAGAATGTGGTCACCTGAGGTGAACATAAGAGAGGCCCTTTGGGAGCTGGTAATGTTCTGTTTCTTAATCTAGGTACTAGTCACAAGTGTATTTTTGGTTTGTGAAAATTTATATAGCTGAACATCCATGAGATGTATACACTCCATATATTATACTTAGATAAAATGTTTTAAAATATAGAAGAAAACTATAGGTAGAACTAAAATTCTAGGATAAAATCTTTGAAAAATAGAAGGAAGAGGTTCAATATAAAGTTTAAATATTTTTGTCATATAATAGGTAGATGGCAGTTCCTTAACTGTAATCTCTGGTAAGAATTATGTATGTGTTCATGTGTGTATTAAGTTTGCTATGTATGTTAAAAATGTAAGTGTATCACCTGAAACTTACATAATTGTATTTAAATAATGTCACCCTAATAAATTCAATAAAAAATTTAAAACATAAGGGTAAATATTAAAGAATAGACACATGTCCCAGAGCTATACAACTAGTTGAAGGAAAAAACATAAAGGAAAAGCACAAGAAATCATAACAGAAAATGAGAATAAAAAACCCCACCAAAAATACACTCCACAAAAATAATAGAAATAAAAGAAAAAGACAGTAGAATCAGTCTAAATGTTTTCAAAATTATAATAAATATAAATTAATTAATTTCCTAATAAAAGGAAAAGAATATTGGATTTAATTAAAAGCAGTAACTATTATCTGATAAAAAATACCGTAACAAAAAATAATATACATATATTATATATGTGCTAGCAAATACTAAACATTTGTATGTATGTATGTGTCTAAATATTAATATTGGATGAAAGAATTTAAAGGAAAACACCAATAGTTGCTTTTTAAAAAAGAACAATACATTGTCATATAAAATAATCTACAAAGAATGTAACACTCAATAATTTGTAGTTTGCATTCAGAATATATAAAGCAAAGCAAATCATAGCAAGAAACATTTATGTTTAAACTCATGATGGAATATTTTTATACACAGCAATCAGAAACTGAAAGCTCAGACAAAAATCTAGAAATGGATATATGTGATTTGAACAAGGGATCTCAAAGGCTTGATTAATATTCCTATAGTATATATTCTGTAAATACACAAAGCAGTGTTATAAAAATTGATCACATATTATTTAATAGAGTAAAAAGTGTCTAATTTTAAAGAATCAGTCTAGTAAAACTATATTATCAGAACACTATTATATATCAATTGAAAATGAGAAAAAATTTATTTTAAAACAAATCCTTTGCTAAATTAAAGGTTAAAGAAGAACTCAAAATGGTAAATAAGAAATATACAGTGTATCCATAAAGTCATGGTGCACTTTTGACTGGTTGTGCACCATGACTTTACAAACACATTGTATAAACCTGAATGAAGACGAGAAACCATTTGAGGACCTGCCGGGTTGCTTCAGTGGTAGAGCATCAGCCCAGTGTGTGGAAGTCCCTGGGTCTATCCCAGTAAGGGCACACAGAAAAGGCAACCATCTGTTTCACCACCCCTCCGCCTTATCTCTCTTTCTCTTTCCCCTTTCCACAGCCATGGCTCAAATGGTTCAAACTAAGTTGGGCCTGGGTACAGAAGATGGCTCTATGGTCTCGTCTCAGGCATTAAAATGGCCTAGTTGCTGAGCAATAAAGCAGCAGCCCCAGATGGGCAGAGCACCCTGCCCTTGTAGGGGGCATTCCCAATGGATCCCGGTCAGAGAGCATGTGGTAGTCTGTTTCTTTGCCTCCCGACCTCTCACATAAAAACAAAAACAAAACAAAACAAAACAAAAAAACAAGAAAATCATTTGAAAACTTTTGTTGTTAACACAAGAAACATTCAAACTTTCCTTCTTTTCCCCCCCAGGGACAGAGAGAGAGAGTCAGAGAGAAGAATAGATAGGGACAGACAGACAGGAACAGAGAGAGGTGAGAAGCATCAATCATTAGTTTTCCGTTGTCGTTGCGACACCATAGTTGTTCATTGATTGCTTTCTCATATGTGCCTTGACCTCAGGCCTTCAGCAGACCGAGCCACCCCTTGCTGGAGCCAACGACCTTGGGTCCAAGCTGACGAGCTTTTGATCAAGCCAGATGGGCCCGCGCTCAAGCTGGCGACCTCAGGGTCTCGAACCTGGGTCTTCTGCATCCCAGTCTGACATTCTATCCACTGCGCCACTGCCTGGTCAAGGCAAAACATTCAAACTTGTAAGAATTTTTATAAGTTTATTTAAGTCAAACTGACAATAATTGACAGGAAGTAAAATCTTAGGGGACTGAGAAAATGCTCCAGAAAATGGCAGTTTTACCACTTATACATCAGAATCAAAGATGAAGTTATAAAAGAGTTACATGAAATCCACTGGTCATAGATTAAGGAGGCAGGACAGGAGAAAGCAAAGTGGAGAAGAGATCTCTGGGTTGGATAAAAAGTAAAATAAATAAGCACATACTTCTTTTACAGAGGCAGATACGAGATAGTTAACAGTTAACCTGATAATAACAACGAAGAGGAAATTTGTGGTTTCTGCTCTGGTGTAGTAGTTGTGCTTTGTGTAGTGGGGAGGGGAAGGATATTATTTTGATATTCCAAAGGTATGCTATCAGGTATGTTATCATAGATACAAAAACACAGCAAACAGGCTCCTTAAAGTGAAGATTGATGTTTGTTAGGAAAAAATACTGTCCTATGACTACATGGCAAGACCTGCTTTTAGTTAGAAAGTTTTAATTTCAGACCATCCTATGTGGTTATTTTAGGTTTCTGAATTTGTAAGGCCACCATATAGAACTCCTGAGCTTGAAGTTATTGTGTTAAACTATTTATTATTTATTTATTTATTTATTATTCAGTGAGAGGAGGGAATGCAGAGACAGACACCCATATGCACCCTGACCAGGTCCACCCAGTCACTCATTAGGGGGCAATGCTCTGCCCATCTGGAGAGTTGCTCCATTGATCAGTAAGCCTAACTCTTCCTAGCACCTGAGGTGGAGGCCATGGAGCCATCCTTAGTGCCATGGCCAACTTGCTCAAATTGAACCATGGCTGCAGGAGATGAAGAGAAAAAGAGAGAGAGAGAGGAAAGTGAGAGGGGGAGGGTTGGTGTTGGGAAGATAAAATATGATATGCTCACTTTGTTAAAGATGGTGCTGCCCACATGGAAGCCTGTCACCCAGGTGATATTATTTGCCCTTTTGCTTTGGATGGCTGTGGGGGAAAAGCTGTAATGTAAGCAGGCCAGGTCGTTATAGCTTAAGGCTTTGTTTTAAGAGTAAGTTTTTCCCCACACCCTTGACTGATTGGATAATGTAGGGTGGTGCACTCTCCTGAGAAATCCCATTATGCCTTAGATGGGTGACTTTGTATCAGAGACTTCCTTGTTTGTAAATTGGATTAAGGGTTTGGATTTTTACAGTATAAAGTGGGACAGACCAGTAGCTTGCTCTGTCTCTTGGTTCCTGAGTTCCTGAGATTAGTATTAGAGAGGAGAGCAGATTAAGGCCATGTGGAGGAGAAGTAGCCAAGATGGCAGAGTGCTGAGGAAGAAGCCAGTTTGTTAAGAGTTTGTGCTGGAGGAGATGGGGAACAGAGGTGAATAAGTCTGGTGAGCTAGAAACCTTTGATTCTAGGAAACTCGGATAAGTCAGTAGCTTTGTGAGCACTGAATGTGTGGGTTTTGGAGCCCAGTGTGTGTGTTTTGCTTGCCCGCCAGGTGCAAGCTAGAATTAAAGCTGATGGCTCACCAGTTCGTGGCTCCTGTGTTTCATTACCGACTGTTCGAATCTAATGCGAACCTGTGTGGGCCAAGCTGCTGTGATAGTAGCCTTGACTACTGGCTTTACAGTTGGGGAAGTAGATAAGTGCAGGGCAATATTTTTTAAATGAGAAAAAAGTTGCATAAGTATTCATCTATAAGAACTAGACAAAGAACAAACTTAATCTGGAAAAAGTTGAAGAACATAAAAATAGAGTAGGAAAGAAATTAATAGTGTTGGGCAGATAAAATACAATGTGTCCATAAAGTCATGGTGCACTTTTCATCGTGTGACCGGTCAAAAGTGCACCATGACTTTACGGACACACTGTATATTATGCTCACTTTATTAAAGATGGCGCTGCCCACATGAAAGCTCGTTGCCTAGGTGATGATATTGGTTGCCCTTCCTGCTTGGGATGGGCGTGATTGTATTAATGTTGTTGGGGAGGGCTTTCACACCAAAAGATTTTAAAAGGAAGAGAGATCACCTTTTTCAAGAGAAGAGTGATTGCATTCTAGGAAGAGGGCAGAAAGCAGGGAGGAGAACAGATTAAGGCCACGTGGAGGCGAGGAGAAGCAGCTAAGATAGTGGATTGCTGAAAGAGAAGCCAGTTTGTGCAGAGAGAAGGATTTGGGAAACAGAGGTGAGTAAGTCTGGTGAGCTAGTGTTGGGCAGATAAAATATATTATGCTCACTTTGTTAAAGATGGCACTGCCCACATGGAAGTTCATTGATATTAATGTGTGTTCTGGAACAGGCTGTGGGCAGGCCGGGTCATTATAGCCTAAGGCTTAGTTTTAAGAGTAAGCTCTTCTCCACACCCTTGACTGATTGGATGTAGGGTGGTGCACTCTCCTGAGGAATCCCATTATGCCTCAGATGGGTGGCTTTGTATCAGAGATTTTCTTGTATGTATAATTGGATTAAAGGTTTGGATTTTCTATGCTATAAACTGGGGCAGTCCGGGAGCTTGGGCTCTCTCTTGGTTCCTGAGTTCCTGAGGTTAGTACTAGAGAGGAGAGCAGATTAAGGCCATGTGGAGGAGAAGTAGCCAAGATGGCAGAGTGCTGAGGAAGAAGCCAGTTTGTTAAGAGTTTGTGCAGGAGGAGATGGGGAACAGAGGTAAATAAGTCTGGTGAGCTAGAAACCTTTGATTCTAGGAAACTCGGATAAGTCAGTAGCTTTGTGAGCACTGAATGTGTGGGTTTTGGAGCCCAGTGTGTGTTTTTGCTTGCCCGCCGGGTGCAAGCTAGAATTAAAGCTGATGGCTCACCAGTTCTTGGCTCCTGTGTTTTATTGCCATCTGTTCGAATCCAGTGGGAACCTGCGTGGGTCAGGCTGCTGTGATGGTGGCCGTGACTACTGGCTTTACAGCTAGAAACCTTTGATTCTAGGAAACTCAGATAAGTCAGTAGTTTTGTGAGCATGGAATGATTTGGTTTTGGAGCACAGTATGTGTTTTTACTTGCCCCCGGGTGCAAGCTAGGATTAAAGCTGATGGCTCACCAGTTCTTGACTCTGTTTGTTGTTTCATTACCAATTGTTTGAATCTAATGTGTACCTGCATGGGCCAGGCGGCTGTGCTGGTGGCCTTGGCTACTGACTTTACAAATAGAAAATAAAAATATATTGAGATTTTAAAACTGGTTCTTTAAAAGTTTAGTAAATAAGGAAAAAATTTTCAACTATTAAAGACCAAAAATTCAATGGAATAAATTTAAATCTCTAAATGGCTTTATTGAGTGATTTACAAATGAAACAGCTTCTCATCAAGTAAATATAAAGATGTTCCCAAGAGTAATAAAAAATGGGATGCTTTTATAGGAAAAGGGTGGAACAAGGAATTTAAGAGTGGATTATGGCCCTGGCTGGTTGGCTCAGTGGTAGAGTGTTGGCCTGATGTGTGGAAGTCCCAGGTTTGATGTTAGACAGGGCACACAGGAGAAGTGACCATCTACTTTTCCACCCCTCTCTCTTTTCTCTCTCTCTCTTCCTCTCCCACAGCCATGGCTCAAATGGTTTGAGCAAATTGGCCCCAGGAGATTAGGATGGCACCATGGCCTCACCTCAGGCACTAAAATGGCTCAGTTGCCTAGCAATGGAACAGTAGCCGCACATGGGCAGAGCATCACCCCAAAGGGGGCCTGCCAGGTATATTTTGGTCGGCGCACATGCAGAAATCTGTCTTTCTGCCTCCCTGCCTCTCACTTACTAAAAAAAAAAAAAAAAAAAAGAGTGGCATTTCAGTCAAGGTTACCTTTTCTTAAGGGAAACCAGCAGGTTTTATTGGGCAAATTATCTCACTAGTGCTGACAGGATATTCCAGACTGATAGTCCCATTCCTTGGAAAGGTTGAAACTGTGATTTATTTAAATATTATTAAGTCTTGTGTGACCTGTGGTGACACAGTGGATAAAACATTGACTGGGAGTGCTGAGGTCACCAGTTCAAAACCCCAGGTTTGCCTGGTCAAGGCACATACAAGAAGCAACTATTATGAATTGATGTGTCCTGCTCTGCCCTCATTCGCCTTTCTCTCTCTCTCTCCTGTCTCTATAATTTAAAAAAGAAAGAAAGAAAAAAAAAGATCTTGCTGGGGCTTAATAACAGTGAGTTTATTTGGAGCCTGTTGTTTCTTTTTATCACAAGTCAGAATAAGACTTTTTTTTTTAAAGAGCAAAAACAATACTTAGTTGTGAAGGGAAGTCAAACTGTAAGTAATGTAAAGAATAAATATCATTTTTAAATAATATTAAAAATGTTTAAAAAATTATTTTTTAAGAAATGCACTTCAATACATTTGGAAATTTAGATGAGATGAGCAATTTTAATGAAAGAAGATTTAATAATTTTAGTACAAAAACTGACCTAAGTAGTATCGAAAACCTGAGCAAGCTTGGCAAAGCGTAATAGACCTAGAGAGGTTTTTTTAAAAAAAATTCTTTTTATTTTATTCATTTGAGAGAGGAGACACAGAGTGAGAGAGAGAAGGAGAGAGAGAGAGAAAGGGGGGAGGAGCTGGAAGCATCAACTCCCATATGTGCCTTGACCGAACCAGTGCAGGGTTTTGAACTGGCGACCTCAGTGTTCCCAGGTCGACGCTTTATCCACTGCGCCACCACAGGTCAGACGAGAGGTTTTTTTAAACACACAAATCCTACCAAATATTCCAGTGTCCACTTAAATGTCCAGATGTGTAGAGAATAATTATGAGTTTATCTAAGCCCCACTGACCATAATTGCCTGGAAGCAAAACAAAATCTCAATGAATTGAGAAAATGCTCCAAAAATGGGAGTTTTACCACTTACTTTATACATCAGAATCAAAGGGAAAGACCTAAGGGAGTTATATGAAATTCATTGGTGATAGATTAGGGAGGCAGGAGAAAGCAAAGCAGAAAATCTCAGAATGGATAAAAGTAAAATGGATTATACGGCCAGAAGCCATCATCGTGGTCATTCACATGCAGGTTCACATTAGATTCGGACAGTTGGTAATGAAACAACAGAGCCAAGAACTGGTGAGCCATCAGCTTTAATTCTAGGTTGCACCCAGTGGGCAAGTAAAAACACACACTGGGCTCCAACACCCACTCCTTCAGTGCTCACAAAGCTACTGACTTATCCGAGTTTCCTAGAATCAAAGGTTTCTAGCTCACCAGACTTATTCACCTCTGTTTCCCATCTCCTCTCTACACAAACTCTGCACAAACTGGCTTCTTCCTCAGCACTCCACCATCTTGCCTGCTTCTCCTCTCCTCTATGGGGCCTTAATCTGCTCTCCTCTCTAATACTAACCTCAGGAACTGAGAGAGCGCAAGCTCCCTGTCTGCCCCACTTTATAGTATTAAATCCAAACCTTTAATACAATCTACAAACAAGGAAGTCTCTGATACAAAGTCACTCATCTGAGGCATAATGGGAGGATTCCTCATGAGAGTGCATCACCCCACATCATCCAATCAGTCAAGCGTATAGGGAAAAGCTTACTCTTAAAACTTGCACGTGGGTAGTAGCACCATCTTTAACAAAGTGAGCATAATATATTTTATCTGCCCAACATGGATACACACGTTTCTTTTACAATGATGGGTACAGGATAGTCAAAAATTAACATTTATAGCACATGGAGATAATCTTGTGGGGACAAGATAACAATCGGGGTGCTGTGTTTTATTGAGAGGTTATACCTTGAGGGGTCTAGAACAGTGATTCTTAACGTTTTTTGAGGTACCGAACCCACCAGTTTCATATGCGCATTCACCGAACCCTTCTTTAGTGATAAATAAAATATGATTTTCTTTTTCAAATTCAAGACATAAGTATATGTTTTTTTACTGGTGCACAAAATGAGCCGTGCATGAACATCACCTTGCTCAAAGAACAAAACCAACAAAGTGCATGAACTCACAACAAATTACAGTATTACTTTATTCTGGCCTCCACGGCAGAGGCTTCTCTGAACCCCTGAGACCAACTCATTGAACCCATAGGGTTCGATAGAACTTAGGTTAAGAACCACTGGTCTAGAAAAAGGACTTACTCTGATAGTCCAAAAATATGTTATTATAGATACAAAGAAATACTAGGCAGGCTCATTTAAAATAAAGATAGATCTTTATCAAGGAAGATACCTACTTAGGATATTTCTATGTGCAGAGACTTACCTTTACTTAGAAATTTTTTATTACAGACCATCCTATGTGGTTATATTAGGTTTCTAATTTTGTAAGGTACCTTAAAGGCCTTGCTTGAGCTTGTCAGTTATAGTATGTAACCCTTTTTAGTCCACACAAGGAAGTAATTATTCTCATCTTTTCAAATTATTTCAAGATAAGATAAAAATGTAAACTCACATGATTAAATTTATTATTGTAATTTTAATATTCAAATCAGTCAGAAATAGAAAATATATAGGCCAATTTCACCTATAAACATATATGCAATATGAAGTCCTTAAAAATTAAAACAAATCTTGGCCTGACCTGTGGTGGCGCAGTGGATAAAGTGTCGACCTGGGAACACTGAGGTGGCCAGTTCAAAATCCTGCACTGGTCTGGTCAAGGCACATATGGGAGTTGATGCTTCCAGCTCCTCCCCCCTTTCTCTCTTTCTCTCTCTCACTCTGTGTCTCCTCTCTAAAATGAATAAAATAAAAATAAAATGAATTAAAAAAAATTAAAACAAATCTAAAATGGAGAAGTGACCATGTGCTTCTCTCCCCATTATTCTTCTCTTTCTCTCCCTCTTTTTCTACAGCAGCCAGTGGCTTGATTGATTCAAGTGAGGCCCTTGACACTAAGGATGGCTTGGTTGGTCTGAGCACATCAGCCTCAGGTGCTAAAATTAGCTTGGTAGAGCATAGATCGACCCCAGATGGGTTGTCAGGTGGATCCTGGTCCAAGTGCATGTGGGAGTCTGTCTCACTATCTCCCCTTCTCTCACTTAAAAACAAACAAAACACCCACATTGCAACCAAGTAGGATTACTATTCTTAAAAATTGTTATATAATTATGAAAAGCATAATAGGTCTAGCCTGGCCTGTGGGGGCGCAGTGGATAAAGTGTTGACCTGGGAATGCTGAGGTCACCAGTTCAAAACCCTGGGCTTGCCTGGTCAAGGCATATATGGAAGTTGATGCTGCCTGCTCCTCCATCCTTTTTCATCTCTAAAAATGAATAGATAAAATCTAAAAAAAAAAAGCATGCTAGGTCTAGAATTTTCATGTAAGAGGATTAAGGTTAGACAGTGAGCTAGTTGAGGTTGATGGGGTTGTGAACATATTAAAGTTCCCTCTAGCTATGTTAGCATAGCAATTTTCTTTTTCTTTTTAAAGGAGTTTATCTTTCTGAGATTGTAACAGCATTTCTGTGGCTAGATCAAGTGACTTTAAGAAAAGCAAAGCGATAACGGCAGTGGTGAGATAATAGGCATAGCATTTTTCTAGAACCAATCCACTATACAGATGCATATCGGAAGAAGAACTAGACATAATTCACTTTAACATAGCCTATCTGTTACAGAGGAACAGCTTTCTGTTTCTTTGAAATAATTTTTTAACAAGACAAACATCAATGTAGATAAAATAAAATTACATAAAATAAGCCTACAGAGAAGGATGTTAATATTTTTAATTAGAAACTGATCAGACTTTTATTTGAGAATTATATATACTGTTTTGTTTTAAGAGTTACAGAGACACAGAAGTGATCTTAGAGAAAAAAAAATTGAAATGATAGAAAATAGATTCAATGAGGCTACTATAAGAAATTAGGCCTTTTTTTTGTTTAACTTAAAAGGGTTAATGAGTGAATATCAATAAGCATTTTCAAGTGTCCTTATCATTTTGACTTTGAACAATTTATGGCTGGCCAACAACAACAAAAACTACCACAAAGAGTCATTGACTATAACTAATGTAGGGAATATAAAATAAAGAATGTATTTGTGTAATGATTACTTTTAAAAATCTAAAGTGAGTTGAGAAGTGTCAACATTATATAGTTTGTTTACAGACTGTATAAAGTCAAGGTCCCAGTGTTGGGCAGATAAAATATATTATGCTCACTTTGTTAAAGATGGCACTGCCCACATGGAAGTTCGTTGATATTAATGTGTGTTCTGGAACAGGCTGTGGGCAGGCCGGGTTGTTATAGCCTAAGGCTTAGTTTAAGAGTAAGCTCTTCCCCACACCCTTGACTGATTGGATGATGTAGGGTAGTGATGTAGGGAGGAATCCCATTATGCCTCAGATGGGTGGCTTTGTATCAGAGATTTTCTTGTATGTATAATTGGATTAAAGGTTTGGATTTTCTATGCTATAAACTGGGGCAGTCCGGGAGCTTGCTCTCTCTCTCGGTTCCTGGGTTCCTGAGATTAGTATCAGAGAGGAGAGCAGATTAAGGCCATATGGAGGAGAAGTAGCCAAGATGGCAGAGTGCTGAGGAAGAAGACAGTTTGTTAAGAGTTTGTGCAGGAGGATATGGGAAACAGAGGTGAATAAGTCTGGTGAGCTAGAAACCTTTGATTCTAGGAAACTCGGATAAGTCAGTAGCTTTGTGAGCACTGAATGTGTGGGTTTTGGAACCCAGTGTGTGTTTTTGCTTGCCCGCTGGGTGCAAGCTAGAATTAAAGCTGATGGCTCACCAGTTTTTGGCTCCTGTGTTTCATTACCGACTGTTCGAATATAATGCGAACCTGCACGGGTCAGGCGGCTGTGATTGTGGCCGTGACTACTGGCTTTACACCCCAGAAATGGCAATCTTTGGAAATTTCATTTAAAAAAAATACAGTCCATGCCTCACTTACTTCTACAAACAATTGTAATGAGCAGGGTCCATTTCATCTTCATATTTATGAACTCATTTTTCCTCTCATATCGACATCACATTTATCATGAAGCTCTTATGAATTTTAAAATTTGTATTTGAACTAAATTGCCTGACCAGAACACCATTTGTTTTGAAAACACTTACATATTTAAATGTTTTAATAATCCTCTTGTTTCATTAATGAGAAGAAAAAGTGGAACAAATTTAAGAAAATAAGAGATGAGAATTTACCACTTTTTCTCTTTAAAAGTGTAGCTTGAAGGAAAGGATACAGATTATATCAAACAGCAGGACTTAGCACTGAAGATTTATTGTGTGGGGAGTATCTTTACACTTTCTTTTCTTTATCTTCCCTTTTCATATTTTAAAATTCTACTTTGGCAGATAAAGTGGCACCTATTATTGATTGTGGGTATCTGGACATGGAAAATTTCAATCAGACATAAATCACTCAAGGAAAAACCTTGTGTTCTGTTATTATGCATTGGCACTCTTCAATACGGGACATCTAGGCACTGACATTTCTGTCTAACCTTCTAGATAATGGAGTTACATGGCTATCTAATCTTTTAAGGAAATATAAAGAATTCTAAGATTACACTTTTGTGCCTTTGTAAATCATACATTAGCAGTGTTAAGATACAAGAGGATGCCTTTCCAATCTTTATAGCTGCACTAGCCAAATTATTAATGATTATTACTATTTTACTGTTGTTTGTTTGATGAAAATGACAAAATCTGTAAAGAGCTAATAATTCTCAGCTATGATTTTAAGCCTGGCTTAAGTCAGTGTAAACTTTGCGGGAAACACAGGAGAATGTTTGAAATTATTTTAAATGACTAGAATTATAAGGCACATTTTTCCCCCCTGAGTGTGTAAATTAATTATTAGACCATCTAAAACAGTACTTTTTAAACTGAAATATGATATAATTCTCCAGGAAATCTTTTGAAAATGCAGAGTCTGATTCAGTAAGTCTGGGATGAAGCCTGAGAGTCTGCATATCTATCTAACATGTGTTCAAGCGATGTTCTTGATGTTGCTTAACAGATCGGACATTAGGAACAAGAACAGAGGTCAGTGGTTTGTAACCTAGGCTCCATAGAGGACCCTCAAAGTTTGAATAGTTATATGAAATTGTGCACAGTGTTTATGTGTGCATGTGTTGCATTTCTCAAGATTTGGGTAGCCTACTGCTCTGAACTGTTGATTAAGGTTTTCTTGATATAAGATCTGGCCAGGTTGCTCAGTGGATAAAGCATTGACCCAGTTGTAATACAAGAGGTCCAGATCCAGAAAATGGACCTGGTGTTGTTTCAGGATCCCAAAGAAACCACAAAGAGGACCAGATGAAACAGACATAATTTTTATTACTTACAAACAGAGACAGCATTTTAGGCAATTACCAATGGCAGCCTGTGGGTGAAATTTCCACCCCTTCTCCCCCTCTCATGGGGTTGCGGTTTAAATAACTAAGCCCTAAATAACTAAGCAAAACATTTTGTATATGGCAAGCAAGCCAGGTAAGCAGGAGGTAAGGGGAAAGGAATGGCCTGACCAGGCGGTGGTGCAGTTGATTGAGCATTGAACTGGGGACACAGAGGACCCAGGTTTGAAACCTTAAGGTCACCGGCTTAAGTGCCAGCTCACCAGCTTGAGTGCGGAGTCACTGGCTTGAGCGTGGGATCATAGACATGACCCTGTGGTCAATGGCTTGAGCCCGAAGTTCACTGGCTTGAGCAAGCGGTCACTCACTGTGCTGTAGACCCCCAGTCAAGGTACATAAGAGAAAGCAATCAATGAACAACTAAGGAGACTAAGGAGCCACAACAAAAAAGCAATGCATCTCATCTCTCTCCCTTCCTATCTGTCCCTCTCTGTCTCTGTCACACAGAAAAAAAGAAAGGTATGTACTGTTCTATATTATTCCCTCTTGATACATATCTACTGACTTAGTGACATTGTTTTTATTAAAACCTTAGCTATAGTTTTACTGCCCTTTATCTCAGTGCCTATTTGAATTTGTGGTCATGTGCCTGGGGAGTGGAAAGGGCTATGCCCAGCTCCGACCCTACAGCTCCGACCCTACAGCTCGTGGACCAGAGAATGCTCATTTGATCCCTGGGTTCGGGTACATATGTGAAGCAGTCAGTGAGTACACAACTAAGTGAAACCACAAGTTGATGATTCTTTCTCTCTCCTTTTCCCTCTTTCTCTGACCCACCTAATATACTTTTGAACAATCACCTCATCTCATTTCACCCTCTTCAATATAAATACTTCACAGAATTTTCTATACACCACAATAAATGTCCAAAAGGGACAGAAATAAACTTAGGGTTCTTCCATGTTTAGTAGTTCCTTTGAGGAAATAAGGAGAAATAACATAATCACAATAAAATAGTACAGCTAAACACATTACCGAAGAGTCATAAGTATGAAATCTATGATCAAGTTTAATTTTATGAAATTTGATTTGAAAACACTTTAGGGATACCCAGAACACAAAGGATAACTTTGGTAGAGGTAAGACCATAACCATATAATAGGTCACTGTCTTCTAGCTGGATTCACTAAAGAGACATTTGGTTTATTTATAAAATAACAAAACAGGACAAAATATTCATAGTTTTTATTT
The DNA here is from genome assembly GCA_037038555.1 of Rhynchonycteris naso. Classification (NCBI taxonomy): domain Eukaryota; kingdom Metazoa; phylum Chordata; class Mammalia; order Chiroptera; family Emballonuridae; genus Rhynchonycteris; species Rhynchonycteris naso. The sequence continues at coordinate 62,448,572 of CM073001.1, read as the reverse complement.
TAAAATTGTAATAGGACATATTCTAAAACTTAAAAATACAATAACTAAAACCAAAATTCTGATTATACAAAATTCTCTTTTCTTTATCTTCTTCTAAGTAAACCCATTTAGAGTCCCAATTTCTACCATCAGCACATACTAGGTTGCATCTGTCAGAGTGACACTATTTGAATTTTAAAAATGTATTGTGTTTCCAAGATCCCTTCTTATTCTGGTGTTGGTCTTAAAATAACTGTTCTCCAGGGCTTACTCTGCCAGTAAACATTTAGAAGTAGTGGACTCCTAAGGACAATGAAAACTTATTGTTATATAAATCAGGCTATAGAGGTCTGATAGGGGAAGTAAAACATAAATTGTAACTGGTGGACCTGAGATTAAAATTCCCAGTCTTGCCCTGGCCAGATAGCTCAATTGGTTAGAGCATCGTCCTGAAGTGCAGAGGATGCCAGTTCAAGTCCAAGTCAGGGCACACACAGGAACAAATCAATGTTTCTGTCTCTCTCCCCACCCCTTTTCTCTCTTCCTAAAATCAATAAATAGACATTTTTTTAAAAAATTAAAAAAGAAAGAATTTTCAGTCTTATGACTCCTTTGGAATTTGGGCTCTTTGTACTATATAATTTTAATTGATTAAAGACAGCCAGATGCCATTCCATTCTTCAACTAAGATCAACGCCAGAGGACAAAAAGAAACAATATGTTGAATTGTCTGACTTTGGAGTGGGAAAAAAACTATTAAACTGGATTTCTTAATTTATAGGATATATGACCCTTATGTATATATATGTTGAAAAAAACAAATACTTAGGTTTTCTCAGCTTCAATTTTTCTTTCTGTCAATTTGCAAATAATTTCATATTTTCAAATAATGTTTGAAAATTTTAAAAGATGTTTATATTCCTAAAATGCTGCCTGGTATACAGTGGCCTTACATTACTAATAGGTATCTTAGGGGCCTAAATCTTCCTCCACATCTTGAGTGAGATCTTTGGTTCTTAAAATATAGATCAGAATATCAGCCAAATCATATAAAACAAAGTATATACATGACTAAGTTCTCTAAATGTTTATTATATAAGTAATATACAAATTTAATTTACTGATAAATATTTGTTATTTTAATATAAATGGTATAGTTATTTAAATATAAGTTAAAATAACTCAATTTGATTTATTATTTTTGTTTTTCCTTTTCTTATATCAAAAATTTAATATTTATCAGTAAATTAAATTTGTATCATTAGTTATATATTTTTAAAATGATTTTCTTTATAGTAATTATAAATGTGATCATTACTGTGCAGTGATTTTTTACATAAATAAGGAATTCATAACTTCATTTAATGAGCCTTTATAAGATGTGATCAGTTAAAGATAGTTTTGGTATTTGAGACATAGTACTGAACAGGGAAAAAAAAACAATATGCAGATATGTTGAGTTCTCCCAGAAGTTTCACCTGAAGAAAATGAGGAAGAAATAACTATGCAAAAGGAAAAGCTGAACCACTGAGCTCTCAAGTGATATTCTCAGGAGGTCTGGAGCAAATCAGGATTCTCTCAAATTGAGGTAAGGTGGCAATATATCTTTATATAAATATAAATCAGTCATTAACTGCAAGCCACCACTTGGGAGGTGACATAACTTTAGGCAAGGGTGTTTCTTTTGGTGAAAGGTGATTGATTCCCAATGAGAGTCACAGACATGAGTCATCAGCAACTGATATTCCCAGTGGCTTGGGTATTGTTGCATAGTTTCTAAAGACAATGGAGCACCACAGTTACTACTGTAGTCCACATCTTATACCTTTCAGATTTACATGCTGCTTAGAGTAAATTCATTACATCTGAGAATAGCATTTTGGGAACACTGTTTGGTCTTGCTTCCTAGGTAGCTTACAAGTAACAAGTCAGTGAGATGAATCACAGCCTGCACTGATGTAGTTAATCTTTAGGCAATAATCAAGAATCCAAATTGTCTCAACCATCATCCATACTATATTCCTCTAATCTTTAATCATCATCATTTCTGATTATGTAGGAACTTTGCATGGTGAGGTTAACCTGACTCTCATCCCTGAGAGGTCTAAACCTTTGGTTATCTTCCCTTTTCAGGTCACACCTGCTGTACTTGTCCATTTATTATTAAATATTGGCATGAAAACACCAAAAGCCAACAAGAAATCAATCAAGTTTCAAACATATGACTCTCTGCCCCAATTGTATAGCATAGCCCTGTAAGGCCTGTAGTCGCGGCCACCATCACAGCCGCCTGACCCATGCAGGTTCCCATTAGATTTGGACAGTTGGTAATGAAACAACAGAGCCAAGAACTGGTGAGCCATCAGCTTTAATTCTAGCTTGCACCTGGTGAGCAAGCAAAAAAACAAACTGAGCTCCAATACCCACTCATTCAGTACTCACAAAGCTACTGACTTATCCGAGTTTCCTAGAATCAGAAGGTTTCTAGCTCACCAGACTTATTCACCTCTGTTTCCCATCTCCTTCTCTCTATACAAACTCTGCACAAACTGGCTTCTTCCTCAGCATTCCGCCATCTTGGCTGCCTCCTCTCCTCCACGTGGCCTTAATCTGCTCTCCTTTCTAATACTAACCTCAGAAACCGAGAGAGCAAGCTCCCGGTCTGCCCCACTTTATAGTATAGAAATCCAAACCCTTAATCCAATCTACAAACAAGGAAGTCTCTGATACAAAGCCACTTATCTGAGGCATAATTGGAGGATTCCTTATGAGAGTGCACCATCCAATCAGTCAAGGGTGTGGGGAAAAGCTTACTCTTAAAACTTGCACGTGGTCAGCGCCATCTTTAACAAAGTGAGCATAATATATTTTATCTGCCCAACAGCCCTATCTCTCTTGATAATTTTGATCAACTGGCCCTGACCATTTGGCTCGGTAAATCGAGTGTTGGCCTGGTGTATGGATGTCCCAGGTTTGATGCCTGGTCAGAGCACACATGAAAAGCGATCATCTACTTATCTTCCTTTTTTTTCTCTGTTTCCCTTTCACAGCCAGTGTCTCAATTGTTTCAAGTGTCAGCTCTGGATGCTGAGAATAGCTTAGCTGGTCTGAGCATCAGCCTTAGATCAGGGCTGCCAGGTGGATCCTGATTGGGGCACATGTGGGAGTCTATCTCTCCTTTTCTCACTTAAAAAAAAAAAAGAACAATTATCTCTACCCATATGGTTACTCTTCCTGTTACCTGATGGATTGGCCTCTGGTGAGTAAATGGGAGTGTTATTAAATAGAATGAGTAAGATTAGAGGAAGAGTGACTTTAGAGGAGAGGGAAAAATCAAGAATTCTCATTTGATAATATTAATTTTGAGATACTGTGCATATGTGCCAATAAGTAAAAATCTTTAATGAATAGTTGGATATACAGAACCCAGCTTGCAGAAAAGATGAGAATTATGTAAATATATAAATTTAGAAGCATAAACATTTAGATTGATCACTGAAATGGATGGCTACTATAATGTTGAAAATAAAGATCATTGGCAGTGAAGAGGCCATGGACTGAGAGACTACAGTATTGAAGAGATCGTCTGAACAACTGTGAATCATACAGAACAAGCAAGCCCACAAAAAGTAGTGGAAGAGGAATCAGAAATTTTGATACAAATCTTTTTTAGATATTAACCTTTTTAAAATGTAAGCCAGTATCTTCTTTTATTGTTCATGGGACATATTTAGTAAAACTTGAGAAAAATATTCCATTACTATATAGTTTAAGAAACATTGAGGTTAAAAAAGAAGTTAAGTAGGTATAAAAACTCTAGGATTTATTGAAGTGCATACATTAATATTAATCTTAAATCTACACAAGAAATAAAGCATATAGAGTTTTTTTTTGAAACTTATTTAATTACCTTTTGCAATGGTTATCTCATGAGACTAGCACTATAAGGAACATATTGAACATATCAAGAAATTTGTTTTAGTTTTTTTATTGACTAGAGAGAGAGAGAAGAAAAACCTTAAGTTTACCTCTGGCCCTTTATTATATTTCTGTGGTGCATAGGAAATTCTGTGCAGAATTTAGATCGAAGAGGGTGAAATGAGGTTAGGTGATTATTCAGAAGCATAATAGGTGAATCAGGATCTTGAAGCAAAGTTAGGGCAATATAAATTCTCATATCCAGAAAATAGTCCTTTGCCCTCTTCTCATTATTCAAAAATTCCCAAGGATTTCTCATTTGAAGTTGCCCTTATTAGCCAGTGTCAGAAAATATGTCAACTATTTGGTACATAAGACATCTAGAATACCAAGAAAATGTCAGTAGAGGTATATTTGATATAATTTCAATTAGACTGATAAAATAATTTCAGAAATTACATAGTTCTCTTTTGGAATAATGTGCTCATTTAAAAAAGAAAAATGCAATGCATTTTTAGATTATTTTGTATATTCTGTTTCCACTTAGGAGTCAGGAGTTCATTGGCAGTGTTTGTTCTTCTGATCTATGAGATATGTGTGATTGTGATCTGCTCATGTAGATAAGAAATAGCAAGGAGAATTCTCTGATTGAAAAATAAATATCTCCCCATTCCAGTCTGTGAATTATGTATTCATTTTTATCTAGGTAACCACACTGTTCTTTTAATATACTTATTAGACATTAGAGTTAGAGTCATTGACATTTTAGTTTGAATTTCTTTAATCAAAACATTGATTGCTGAGGCCATTTTTACTAAATAGTAAGAGTATTATTAAAAGAATAAATGAGAGCCTGACCTGTGGTGGCGCAGTGGGTAAAGCGTCGACCTGGGAACACTGAGGTCGCCAATTCAAAACCCTGCACTGGTCTGGTCAAGGCACATATGGGAGTTGATGCTTCCAGCTCCTCCTCTCTTTCTCTCTCTCTCTCTCTCTCTCTCTCTTACTCTGTGTCTCCTCTCTAAAATGAATAAATAAAAAAAAGAATAAATGAGAATTAGAAAGAATATTTACATATTCAAGGAAATATTTATGTTAGGCTAGATAGTATACTTTTGATAGCTTAAGAACAATTAAAATTTGAGGTTTAGAAGAAAAGAGTAGAAAATGAGATAAATAAAAAAAGGAAACTAAAAAGAAGCTTTTTTTTTTGGCCTACTTTATAGTTTTTTCCATGATCCTTTGTGTCAATGAGAATGATCTGGGTGACCACTCTTTTATGCATGGTGGACTTTCTATTTTATGAGTAGACAATGACATATACCTTATTAAGAGAAATATAAAGACTGTGGATTTTTCCTGGTTTTGAGAAGTTATCTTCTCCCTTTTTTATTCTTCTCTTTTTGGCCGGTGGTGCTGTACCCCAGGTTCTGCCCCTGTGGCACTCTTAGGTAGAGATTTGCTGTTGTGTCGCTATGGTGATAACATAAACTAGGCCTCAGTCCCCTTGGTAGGTGGGGTTTGTTAGCGTTTGCAGGCTCGACAATGGGAGAGTCTGTTTTCCTGGAGCCTCTCCCCAGATCTCTCCTTTCTAAACCAGGAGTCTGGGGACCCAGCTGTGAAGTTGCCCCAGCCACTGCCTGGAGAGCAAGGGGCTCTAAGATCTGCCAAATCCCCCCTCTTTCCCCACTCAATGCAGGATTCTGGGTAAGGCTTTGCCAGCTGCCAGCATAATCAGGCAGGGCTGAGAGTCGATTGCCTTTCAGATGTCTTTCTATGAGCCCCCGGGCATGTCTAGTATGCCTCAGTACTCTGCAGGTCTGCTCTCCAGAGGCTGTGTGCAAGCTGTCTGTGCACCCTTCCCACCATGCCCAGACAGGTCCCGGTGTCGGGAAGCTGGTTTTCATTCACTTCCTGCGCTCTATTGTTTGGGAAACTGGGATTATTCAGAAACTCTGGTCACAACCCACACAGAGGGTCACTACTGACAGTCTCCAACCCAACCTCTCTGTCCAGAAATGCGGGCACCCATGCCTGAAGCGCCAGGTGGATTCATTTGCACACTGCCCACACTCGCCCACCAGGATACCAGGAGTAAACAAGGCAACTGCTCGCCCACCTCTTCCAGGGTCTGCCGCTGGCATTAGCTCCGTGTGGGCTGAGCCACAGGCACACTCTTTCCTTGGCTTGAACATCTCTGCCCTAGCCCAGCATTTTCTGTGCCCCCAGGCCTCACTTTCTCACAGTTCCCAGTAAAAGCAGTCCTTGCTCAGATCAGTGAGGAAAGCAGAATACTCTGTTCTCCATTTTATTTCCTTCAGAGTAGATTATATATTCAGCCACCTTTTCACCCAATCATACCTTTGTTTGATGTATGTGTATTACAGATGCTCCTGAGATTGTTTTTCTGTCTCTAGTTGTTGATTTTGTTGAAATTTCAGGGAGAGGTGTCAGTAACACCCCTTATGGCGCCATTTCTCTGACAAATAGTTGAATAAATTATGCTTTCCCATTTGAGGGGAAGAAAGCCATTAAAATGAGAAATATGTACTAAATGAAGTTTTAAGAAGTAATTTAAAAGTGATAGAAAACCCTGGCCAATTAGCCTAGTCAGTTAAGAGCACTGTCCCCTATTGACAAGGTTGTGGGTTTGATCCCGGGCAGGGCAGATATCGGAAGCAACTGACAAGTGCATGGCTAAGTGCAACAACAAATGAATGCTTCTCTTTCCTATCCCCTCTTTCTCTTTTTCTTACTCTGTCTCTATCAATAAAAAAAAAAAGTTCTGGCTGGATAGCTCAGTTAGTTGGAGTATCATCTCAGAGCATAGAGGTTGCCAGTTTGATTCCCCAGTCAGAACACATACAACAACAGCTTGATGTTTCTGTCTCTCTCTTCCTGTTTCTCTACAATAGATAAATAAATAAATAAATCTGCAAACAATGAGTGAAAATACTTTTTAATATGTGAAAGTTATTAGGGTAGGCTTTTTAGCTTAATATCAAAGCCACAACTAATTGAAGAACTGAGAGAGAAGAAATATTTAAATAGTAGGAGCTTTCTAAAAAGCAGCAATGTTCAGAGAGTTTCTTTATTCTTATTATTAATGCTATGTATACCTCCTATAATGTGTGATATTATATATAAGTAGGTTCATCCTTTTGATATGTGCATAAACTGCATTAAAAGTGGAGTGGTGTAATAGTAAATGCCAGTGCAATATGTTGTTTAGATATAGTTTGGGTAGAGTTCAGAGAACACCAAAAAATGATGAATTGACAAAAATCTTCTTTTTCTGTTTTTTTTTTTTTTTTTTTTCCTTTTAACCATTGTTGTTTAAATTCCCTATGTGGTTAAATACATACACTTTTTAAAAAAGCATTTGCTGAAAGAAATTTGTTATTTTGCATTATCACATAAATCTGTTAGCTGTTGTTTGATATTCTCGTAAAGTTAGATGATAGGTATTTATTGCTATCAGAGGACCTTCTGAAAAGTAAATTTATACTTGTTTAACAAAACAGCAATTTAATGAGTTCTAAATAAATAAACTCCTTTGAAAAAAAATTTTGTTCAGAAAACTTTTAAACCTGAAGAAAAAACCATGTCAACTTCATCTGCTATAAAGAAGTACGGATATTTCACTGAATAGTCTTTAAAAACTTATGTATATCATTATTTATAATTTTATAATTATACCAAAGTAGCAGCATCGAGAAAAGCCCTTCAGGGCCCTGTCCAGTGTGCTCAGTGGTAAAACAACGACCCGGCATGTAGAAGTCCCCTGTTTGATTCCCTGTCAGGGCACACAGGAGAGGTGACCATCTGTTTCTCCACCCCTCCCCTCTCCTTTTCTCTCTCTCTTTCTCTCCCACAGCCATAGCTCGATTGGTTGGTCTTGGGTGCTGAGGATATCTCCATTGCCTCGCCTCAGGTGCTAAAATAGCTCAGTTGTTAAGCAGCAGAACAATGGCTCCAGATGGGCAGAAAATCATCAGATATGGGCCTTGCTGGAAGGATTCCAGTCATGGCACATGTGGGAGTTTGTCTCTCTGCCTCCTCACTTCTCAATTAAAAAACAAAACAAAACCAAAAGCACCCTTCAGATGGACTTTCTGGTTCAACCCAAGCTCTACCATTTATTATCAGTATTTGAACTTGGAATAGATTATATTTACTTTTTCTTCCTGTGATGAGAATAAGAATAATAATAGTAACTACTTTTGTGTTATTTGTACCATTAATGGAGAAGATAATGTATGAACAATATACATTAAGTATACTTTGTCTTATATATATAGGGGTTGACAATAGCAGGTTTATAGTTGTGAATACACAAAACAGTTTACTCATATTATTACTTATTACTTATAGTATTATTTTCCATATGAACAATTGTAAACCTACTTTTTCCCACCCCTGTATATGTATATAACTTCAACATAGAAGTACTAAATATTTGGATTCTATTATAACTATAATGGCTTTTGCTTCATATGGTTTCAAGTTTGAATATCTGTAAATTGATACAGAAAACAAATTCACATAAATTTAAAATTTTCCCTGTCATATTGGAAATGGAAATAAACAGTTCCTGGCTGGTTTGCTCAGTGGCAGATGTCAGCCTGGCATGAGAAAGTTCCAGGTTCAATTCTTGGTCAGGGCATATGGGAAAAGTGACCATCTGTTTCTCCACCCCTTTTCACCTCTTCTCCTCCCACAGCCATGGCTTCAATGGTTTGAGCAAAGTTGGCCCCCTGTTCTGAGAATGGTTCCATGGCCTGCCTCAGGCACTAAAATAGCCCAGTTGCCAAGCAACAGAGCAGGGGCCCAGACCACAGACCATCCTATGGGGGTGGAGGGGTCTTGTCAGGTGGATCCCAGCTGGAGCACATGTGGGAATATGTATCTGACTCCCTACCTCTCACTTAATAATAATAATAATTTTTAAAAAAGAAAATTGAGCCTGACCTGTGGTGGCGCAGTGGATAAAGCGTCGACCTGGGAACACTGAGGTTGCCAGTTCAAAACCCTGCACTGGTCTGGTCAAGGCACATATGGGAGTTGAGCTTCCAGCTCCTCCCCCCTTTCTCTCTCTCTCTCTCTCTCTCTCTCTCTCTCTCTCTCTCACTCTGTGTCTCCTCTCTAAAATGAATTAAAAAAAAAAATTTAAAAAAAAAAAAAAAAAGAAAATTGAAACAAAAATAAAGCTTACAGTACATTTATATTGCATGGATAGGAAAGTAAAAACAAAACAAAAAAAAACCTCTTCAGTGGATATAAAAGCCCAAAATATTTTGTATTTCATCCTGTTCTCTGTAGTAATGAAGAGTGCCTAAAAAGGAAGAAATGAAACAATAAAGAGCAACTCCTAGTTATTATGAATGGTATTTTTAAAAATGTGAGGCAGCCCCCTTTGAGGGTCAGAAAAATGCATATACCAGTAGTTGGAAAACATTTTTCAAAGTTATGCTCCTATGTTCTCAATTGCCTTTGTATTTGGATTTGCTGCCATTAGACATCCTTTATTTTTCATGGGGAGATGACACTGCTGTTAGCACTTTCAGAGAAATCTGTTTTTGCATCTCCAAGCCATAATGTTGGATAAAGTTCTCATTCTACTGAGTAGTTAAAAACTAAATTGTTAAAACATCTATTTAAGTAGACAAGACAGTTTGAAAAGATGCTACTTTCAATGGGTGACCAACACCATTTGGGTGGTAGACAGGGCTCTGAGTAACATGTGTATCAAATTCAGTCACTGTTATTCTGACCAAGGAAGTAGAGTTGGAGCAAATTAGAAAGATAAGAGGTTCAGTTTGAAGTCTGCTTTAAGAGACATATTGAAACAAAAAAGGCACACCCTTGCAAGCCAGTGCAGCACAAACAGACATGCGGAACATCTGAGTCCAGTTCATCATTATGTGATACTTGAGTGTGGAGTGCTGGGAAAGAATAGGATATGCAAGTAGTAATGTTATCAAGAAAAAGCTGGGGGCTTTAGAGAAAATGTTTCAGAGATGTTTATGTGTTTTTGAGTTGGGAAAATGTACAGGAGTTACTACATATGACTAGAAAGACATATTATCTCCACAAAGTGGGAAAAAACTAGCAAACACTTGAAGTTAGAATGAGGATAATAGGAGTGCTTAACCTGGGGAAGGTGGTGTCTAGGTCTCTAGCAGACTCTCTTCTCTCCCAGGTGGACAGAATCCCCACTGATTTTATCATCAAGTGCTATGTGGGCTTCTCTTCCAGTTTCTGTTGCTCTGGGTTGGGGATTCCCGCATGGGGTTGAGACCCTACTCTCCTGAGAGGAGGGAGTTTGACAGCATAGATATCCCTCTGGCTGCTCAGATGGTGTATGTGGGTTTAGGGGCAAGCCTTTTCTACATCTTGTCTTTTTTTTTTTTTTACCAGTCTCTATTTGCCTTTGTAAATTCTTGGTTGTGGCCTTCGCCGGTTGGCTCAGTGGTAGAGCGTAGCCTGGCATGTGGATGTTCTGGATTTGATTCCCAGTCAGGGCACACAGGAGAAGCACCTATCCGTTTCTCTACCCTTCCCCCTCCTTTCTCTCCTCCCTTTCTCTTTCCTTCTTTTTCTCTATCCCTCTTTTCCCTTCCTGCAGCCATGGCTCTATTAGAGCAAGTGACCCCAGGCTTTGAGAATGGCTCTAAGGCTTCTACCTCAGGTGCAAAAATAGCTCAGTTTTCAAGCAAGGGAGCATCCCCAGATAGGCAGAGCATCGCCCCCTAGTGGGTTTGCCTTATAAATCTCACTCAGGGCACATGCAGGAGTCTGTCTCTGCCTCCTCTCCTTTCACTGAATTTAAAAAAAATCTTGTTTATAATATTTGGGTTCAGCTAGTCTTCAGTTTATTATTCAGGTTGATTGCTCTATAATTTAGAGCAATCCGGTTTGTTGCCAGGAGCAGGTAAGTGTAGCATCTACCAATTCTGGAGTCATCTTGGAATCTGGAAAAAAGTTTTTTTAAAAAGGAAAAAGTTTTCTTGACATTGGTCTAGGCAATAATTTTGTGGATCTAACACTAAAATCATAGACAACCAAAGAAAAATATATATATTCCTCTAGTAAGGGAAGGGATTAATATTTAAAACATATCAGGACCATCAATAATGCAATAACAAGAAAACAAATAACCATGTTTAAATATGGCCGAAAGACCTAAATAAACATTTGTTAAAAGAAGGCATACAAATGGCTAACATGTATATGACAAGATTATCAACATCACTAATTATCAGAGAAATGCAAATCAAACCTGCAATGAGACTTCACACTTGGAATGGATGTGGAGAAAGAAAAGCCTTGTAAACTGTTGGTTAGAATGTACATTGGTATAGCCATTATAGAAAACAGTATGGAGATTCCTGAAAAAGAATCAAAATGGCACTACCATATCATCCAGCAATCACACTTCTGGGTATATATCCAAAGGGCATTAAATCATGGTTGCAGAAAGATAGCTGCATTTTTGTGTTCATTACAGCATTATTTGTAATAGCCGAGATATTGAAACAATCTAAGTGCTGTTCAATAGATGGATGGATAAAAAGAGATGGACCATTACCTATATATGTGAAAAATGGAAATCTTGTCATTTGGGAAAACAGGGGTGAAACTAAATGACATTATGCTAAATTAAATTAGCCAGATAGGGAAGGACAGATACCACATAGGGTTACTTATGCTTGGAATCTAAAAAATTAGAAAACATATTGAACTCAGAGGCAGAGAGTAGAACAGTCGTTACCAGGAACTGGTGGGATGGGGTATGTGGGGAGAGATTGGCTAAGAGTGCAAAGTGGCAGTCATGTTGAATGAATAAGTCTAGAGCAGCGGTTCCCAAACTACAGCCGCGGGCCAAATTGCAGCCACCTGAGGCCATTTATCCGCCCCCACCGCACTTCCAGAAGGGGCACCTCTTTCATTGGTGGTCAGTGTATGGAGTACTGTATGTGGTGGCCCTCCAACGGTCTGAGGGACAGTGAACTGGCCCCTGCATGAAAAGTTTGCGGATCCCTGGTCTAGAGATTCAAAATACAGGCATGATGATTATAGTTAATAATACTATATTGAACACAGAAGAGCTGCTAAGAGAGTATATTTCAGGTGCTCTCATCACACACAAAAAGTGACAACTATGTGAAGAAATGACATGTTAATAAGCTTAATGGTAGTAATTACTTCACTATGTATATGTACATCAGTTTTCATGTTGCACACATTAAATATATACAGTATTTATTTAAAATATATAAATTATAAAGATAATAAAATATAAAGACAATAAAAATTAGGTAACTGAATGGATAATCTATCCATTCAATCTGAGCTATTCTATTTACCACTGGAAAAAAAAAGTGAATAATTTATGAATGAAACTAACTTGCAAAAGTAAAATCAAAATACAAACAGTAAATGAAATGTGCATGCTTACTAGTTGTTAGCTATTTTGATTTTTATGTATATATATATACATATATATGTGTGTGTGTGTGTATATATATATATATATATATATATATATATATATATATATATATATATATATTACAGGGACAGAGAGAGCGTCAGAGAGAGGGATAGATAGGGACAAACAGACAGGAACGGAGAGAGATGAGAAGCATCAATCATTAGTTTTTCATTGCTGTCGCAACACCTTAGTTGTTCATTGATTGCTTTCTCACATGTGCCTTGACTGCGGGACTTCAGCAGACCGAGCAACCTCTTGCTGGAGCCAGCAACCTTGGGTCCAAGCTGGCGAGCTCTTTGCTCAAGCCAGATGGACTCGCACTCAAGCTGGCGACCTCAGGGTCTCGAACCTGGGTTTTCCACATCCCAGTCCGATGCTCTATCCACTGCGCCACCGCCTGGTCAGGCGATTTTTATGTATATTTTAATTTAATTTTTACTACAGTCTCAGAGACTGTAATTTTATTATTCCATTTTATTAATGTAGAGACTAGTACTTAGGGATATTACTTTTTCCAAATTTATAGAACTAGTATTTATCAACACCAAATTATAATCTAGGACTCTGACAATAGGGCCACATAAATGATCTGTGATTTAATTCATATTTTTGTCCTCTTGTTGCTCTGTTCTGACATACCTTGTGATCTTTGCAGAATGATCATAGTCCCTGATTTCAAAATACTTTCAATATTACAAAATATTCCCAGGAGTTCTCAGACAGTAGGTGGCAGTTTCATTTCTGTGCCTGGGTAGTCTAACGATGTGGCACACCCAATTACACTAGTGAGAAATGTTCATCCGCAGGGAAGTCAAGAAATGTATTTAGTTTATACAAAGATATTAGAAGAGGAAATAAGCATCAGAACTTATGAAATCAGCAATAAAATAAAATTTTGCAAAAAACAAATTTGGATAAGTCAAATATGTCAACTCAAAGAGTAGGGAGTACAAAAAGATTCCTTAATGGAAGTCTTTATTAAACCTGGAAAGAAAGAGATAATGCTACTATAAAATTTGGATTTTGTGGCCAGATTTCTATTGAGTCAATAACATGCAGTTACAAGATAGATACAGGAGAGAAATGGAAGTACATCAGCCAAACACACACACACACACACACACACACACACACACACACACAACCTGCATGTCCCTCCATTTAGGCAAAAGAGGTTGTTAAAGAGGATATTTAAGTTATATGAAGAAAAAATAAAAATTACTAATTACCGGTCATTTAACAAATTATATTGCTTTTTACCCTTGGATCCCAGAAAACTAACAGCAGACAAACCTGTATGACATTAATAGTAATTCTATTAAACCTTATGATTTGTTTAGTTGTATTATCCTTTTCTATTTTTTATATTTTCCTGTGTATATATTTTTACTCTTATAAATATTAAATCAAGTAAGCTATAAAAAGCATTTATGCAAATATGTATGTCTATATGAGTGTGCAAATGTGTATGTCTTCAGGATTTCAATTATTGTAGAGCTGTTGTAAATCGTTATATTTAGGCATTTATGTTCAAAGTTTGTTGTTTTAATAAAGAGATAATTTTTTCACATAAACATTTTATAAATAAATGGTATAAACTTAGGTTGGCTGGAACAGAGAAGTGGCATTATTAATATCAGGGAAAAAATGTGTTTTTTCTTTACAACTAACAGCATATTATATAAGTGATTAGATCATATACAAATTAACCTTTGAAGAACTCAAAGTATACGTCATAGAATTCAATTATGGAGAAAGTGTTATAAAGCCTGATTAGTGTAAACTCACTGCATATGACTATATTCATTAAAATTATGATAAAATTAGGGCTCATGAAGCGGTTTTCTTCAGATGGCGGCAGCATAAGTTTGTGGCATCGCAGGAAAAAGAGCAAAGAAATTTTGCATTTTGGCTTGGAATTTCTTGATAACAGATGTCATTTTATTAACGTTATGTCTAAAGTTTGATGTGAACATAAAGTATGAGAAAAATAGTCCAGTTCTTACTTAACTCCTTTAATACCATTTTAAAATTTTGACAATCCCACATTTTCATACATGTACTACATGCCAAAGTATGATGCAATGTAGGCTCCCATATGCTTGAATTTACTTGACTGGTGGAGTCAAGCTTTGTGTTTATCCTGTGGTTTTTATATTAAAATTATATTGTTTTAAGTAATCAGTTTCTTTCATAAATGTTGAGAATTCACTAGATCAGAATATACAATAGGCAACCCAATGAAGCAAAGGAAGTTAAGTCAGAACACGTGGATATATAGCATTAAGAAAATATTCATAGCCAATATTAACTCAGGTGTTTTATTGGTGTGAATAATACTATAAGAAAATAAAACTTATGCCAACTTTCCAAATGTATGAGGAGAGCAGGGTAATTATAGTTCCTCAAATTATCACTTTACAGCTACCTTGAAGCAAGAACGTAGACCATTGACCCTAAAATAGTGAAGCAAAAATGGCAGAAAGGAGTGAAAATGACCATTTGCAGCTCAATAAATGTGATTGGAAAAGGCAAGAAAATGGAAAAGGCAAGAAAATGAAAATTCAAGGAAAATGAAATCAGACCAGATGTTGTGAATCTGTTTTTCATGCAGAGAAGCTTAAATGCAAGGAATGGCCTTCCAGGCAAGATTGCTGAGATAATAACACTGAACTTGTTCAAGATATTTGTTTAGATGGTCTGACAGTGGAGATTTAAAACTAAAAGAAGACTAAGCTGTGCAGGTTAACTGGGCTCTTTGCATTTTTAAAACATGTCTCATATCTTTATTAAGATCTTGAACAAAGATTACATTTCTCTGCTTTTTATTTAGCTTTAACATCAAAACAAAACAACATGTTTCATTATACATTTTAATCAATCTTTTCAACAGATTACCTATCATTACTATCAGCAATATTTGTTATCATTGTTACCTTTCTTTCTGGATTTTTTTTTTGTATCATTGGCCTCATTATAGTGCTTCCCCTACTATAAGCCTTATTATATAAATGTTTGTTCCATGTTTTATCATGTTTGAATCTAAGCAAAAAAAATTTTATTCTAACTCTAATACCTTGTAGATAGATTGCACTGGTCTCCTGCAATCATTGTGATTGTTGGACATCTGACTGCTATTTGTACCAATTTTCACTTGGGAGGTTAAGAGATAATAACTTGTTCTTGAATGAAGAATTAGGAAATAAAAGAACTCTTTTAAAAAACTTTAAATAGAAAGTTTTAAATTTTTCATGTCACTTTTTTCCTAAATATAGCCTAGGTTGAACTAAGATACCTATAAACAAAGGGCATAAATTATATTTTGAAAGTCATAAAATAAGTAACTAAAAATAATTAAAATTGGCAAATAAAAATATAAAATCAATAAAGCCATCTAATAAAATAATGTTTATAAACTGGGTTTATAGCATCATACTCTCCCAATAAAGTAACTTTTGATAAACTTCTCAGTTTTCTTTATAATTTATTGATATTTAGAGTGAGGAGAAAGGGAAAGAGTCAACTTGTAGTAGTTGCTTCCCATGTGTGCCTTGACAAGGCAAGCCCAGGGTTTCAAACTGGTGACCTCGGCATTCCAGATTGACACTTTGTCTACTGCGCCACCACAGTAAAGCAAATTCTTCAGTTTTTATACACATGTCACTCTAGCAATGACATCCACAGTGTATCAATTGTGTTTAAACTCTTCTAATTGGAGATATCAGAGATTGTTGAATATATCTTTAGCATTTGGTGAATTGCTCATAAGCATTTTTTTACCTGTCACAGAAAAATTTTTAAAAAGTTCTTTTATTTTCATAACCGGGTCCATTTAGAAGGTGTTAATACTGTAAGGTATTTTCCCCACCAAGGAATGAGGAAGGGAGCATAGCCACCAAGTATGGAATATTAAAGGCTTCATTTAGTACAGAGTCCTTCTCTGATGAGACTCACTGGCTCAAAAGATGGAGGCCAGGAATATCGCACAGAGAGACCACGTGGAGCCAGATTTAAAGGAGTCCTAGGGGTCCTTTTGGGGTCCTTTGGGGCCGTCCAGCTAATATGACGTAGTAAAATCTCACTGGCTGACGGACAGTCACTCTTTTCCCAAAGACCTCTGGAAAGTTTATTTTTGGCACGCTTAGTTGTGTGGGCAGTTCTAGTCAAAGTTCCCGGGCCTGATTCCTCATGTGACCGTCCCCCATTAGCCATCAACCCTACATTCCAGCCTTTTCTGTTAAATAGAATAGGGGCACCATTGATTCATCTGGCTATTTCCTGCTGATCAGGGGCATCGTTGGGAGGGGTGGTCAGCTGGTGGTGGCTTTGAGGGGTGTCAAGAGGAACATCTGTTTGGCTGTGAGTTGAGAAACTTCGCAGATGCACTTTTGTAAGAACTTAAAAAAAAAGAAACATATATTAGTTATACACTGATAATTAGAAGATTTAGGATAGGGGCAGCCTAGGTGAGAATGGGTGGCTGCCATTAGGAGTTAAGTGGGTTGTAGGAGGAGAGATTCTTGCTTAATTTTCCTCTCAGACAGTTGAGGAGACTAAAGCTTCTTTCATCAGGCCAGTCCTACGGAACAGCATTGCTTCCTGCTTCAGCTCACTCTGGCAGCAAGTTCCTGGTGGGAGGAACAGGAGAAACAGGAGGGTCTGCAGGCCCCATCCCAGTGGTTCTGACTGCCAGCAGTCCTGCATGGGAGCAAGCTTGAGATGAGAGACATGATACCAAGGTGTTTGCCCTAGGAGTTTAGCTGCAGTAGGAGTATTCAGTATTACCGTATGGGGTCCCATCCATCTGAGCTGTAGGGAGCCAGACTGGAGCTCCCTCAGAAGAACCCTGTCTCCTGGTTAAAGGGGGACCATCGAGTGTGCTTCATCTGGGCCTCCTGTGGGAGGAAAGGTCCGGTCCGCGTGTTCCTTGAGAAGATGGCGAAGTAAAGACAGAAAGGGAGGTATGTGGCAAGAGGAGGATGGTTCACAGGTAAATTATGGTTGATTAGGAATAGTCTACCATAAACCAGCTCAAAGGAACTGAGTCCAGTGGGGTTTTGTGGGGTTGCCCTGATTCTGGTGAGTGCCAGAGGGAGGAGGTTTGGCCAGGAGAGTCTGGTCTGGATGGAAAGTTTAGTTAGCTGACTCTTCAGAATGCCATGGGCCCTTTCCACCTTACCTGATGATTAAGGGTGATAGGGTATGTGGAGTTTCCAGGTAACGTTGAGAGATGTGTCAACCTGATGGACTATTTGAGCAGTGAAGGCCCGGCCATTGAACACCTGTATATAAGAAATTTCTGTCCATTTTCTAACTTCTTGGCAATAGTTCCGTAAGTCAGTAAGGGTGTTAAAACTAAAACTTCCTTCCTGAGGCCACCTGATCTGGTTATCCAGGCTATGCTGCAGAAGAAAATTAGTTTCTTATTTTTTAGGGAAGGATTAATGTTTGGGAGGTTTCGGATAAGGCACCCCAGGGGTGTTTTAGAGTCAGGCTTGGATCCCTTTGCCCCCATGGTCACCCTCAGTTCTCGGAGTGGTCAGAGATGAGTATCGGTGTCCCAAAACTCAAACTCTGGACACGAATGGATAGGAAAAGTGGGTGCGCTCAGGACGTCTCCACAGACACACACACACTCCAACAGAAAAAACTTCCCTGACACAGTTGCGGTTTCAGACAGGAAATCTCGGTGGAAAGAACTGAGGGAGTTTGGAGGCAGGGAGCTTACCTCACTGTGCACCAAGGTGGGTGGTTGGAAGTCCTGGTTCTTTCTCGGAGGGGAAGGAGAGAGGAGCAGTCCCTTGTAGACTTCTGACTCCTCCTGGGTTTTCGGCACCAAAATGTGAGGTATTTTCCCGGCCGAGGAAGGAGGAAGGGAGTGTAACCACCAAGTGTGGAATATTAAAGGCTTTATTTAGTACAGAGCACTACTTGGACGAGACTCACTGGCTTGGAAGATGGAGGCCAGGAATATCGCACAGAGAGACCATGTGGAGCCAAATTTAAAGGTGCCCTAAGGGTCCTTTGGGGTCCTTTGGGGTTTGTCCAGCTAATATGACTGACAGTCACTCTTTTCCCAAAGACCTCTGGGAAGTTTATTTTTGGCGCACTTTGTTGTGTGGAAGTTCTAGTCAAAGTTCCTGGGCCTGAGTTCCTCATGTGACCATCCCCCATTAGCCACCAACCCTACAAATACATGTCATCAACTCTAGATATCACTTTCATGTAGATAGCCAATTTATAATTAAGGTGAAAAACTTTATAATCATTCTCTTGAAATTTTAATTCATGACAATTTCACTTAGTGATCTCAGTACCGTTTAAATAAAATTTAGTAAATTGCACTGTTAATTATTTCTGCCTGATTACATCCTATGTATTGAGAAAAAATTATTTAAATATAACCAATAGAGATTTTAAGTGTCCTTTTAATGTCTAAATAAATCAATGTTTAGTCAATAAAATTTTGGATCCAGTGCATACTTCCAAAGTTAAACCAGGAAATGAAATAACAGTCTATAAATACATAAAGCATCCAGTAAGAATGAAATATTTAGAAAAAAAATTACTGATGATTGGTGAAATTCGGTTTTAGTTAGAAGGTTATTGAATGACTGAGTAGGACACACTAGACTTAAAGAACTTCTAGAGAGCTTTGTGGAAACCTCATGGAGCAACTCCACAGAAAAGTAAATGATAAGAACAGACTATAGAAATCTAAGTTAGCATGAAGTGTATTGAGCTCACTAGAAGGATGCTACCTATATGCTTTACGCATTATCTTTTACCTTTCACTTTTTATTAGTCCTTGTAACTTGCTGTCTTATTACATACAGTTTTGTCGAGACTTTAATATTATTCAAAATGATCATGTTGATCCACAATATTTTGTACATGGCATTGATTTGGGATCAGAAATCACATATTGAATTTGCTTCTAACCTCATGACCCTCTTTATCATATATGTGGCAAGTCCATATTTTAATAGTTCCCTTGAAAGTATCACTAATGAAACTGAGAAAGAGATTTTATTTCGTGGAGAGGAGGTAATCTAATTATTTTTTCATCTAAGAACAAAATATAAGAGGATATTGTGACTGAGTTTTAAATAAGTTCATTGATTGGGGAAGTGAACTTACCTAAGGTATCCATCTAATAACAGTGTTGTCATTTTTCATTGTTAGCTGTTGGGTAAACAAGTGTGTTTAAGTTTGCTCTCTTGTATTTTGCATTGGTGCTGGGCAGTGATGTGTGTGTGTGTGTGTTCTGTGGCAGGCTGTGGAGCTTCCCCTCAGGGTGGCAGATTGCAAATTGCAGACTGCTTGTCTCATGGAGAGGGGCAATTATTTGTTGTTGTTTGCTGGAAAAGGGGTATTATTCCCTCTCAGCTTGTTTGGCTGGGGGGAGTGCTGAGCTGGTGGGGGTTGTGAGTCCAGTGAGTCCAGAGGGGGTCAGAGCTTGGGAGCCCTGTGTGAGAGGGAAGCAGTCTTTCCTGCCTGTTTCCTGCCATTAGGAGACTTTAATAAACGAAATGGCCCACCATTTTCTGGCTCCACAGTTCCTTTACTGTCTGCCTGAATCCACTGTTAACCTGCATGGCCATGGCAGCGACCACTGGCTTTGCATTAGCCTTTTATTTTCATGTTGGAGTGATATTATATTTTAGAAGGCAATTGAAATAATTGAACTGCATACTTAATGTTCTAGGAAAAATAAATAAATAAAATTTGCCAGGTTTAAACAACTCAGTTGTTTCTAATTTTATTTGTCCATTTATAATTTTATGTGCTTTATTCTCTAGGGTTTCTGTTCTACTATATGTCATATACCTCAAGAAGTCACTTAAAATAGTGCCAGGAGATGTTTTCTTTGAACATATGTACCCTGATTTATTAATGTCACCCCATTAAAATTAATAAAATAAAATAAAAAGAAAGAAAGCAACATAAAAAATAGTGCTAGGATTTTTTTATTCCTGTACTCAGAAGTACAAATTTTATCACTGGACACCCAAGTTGTTCTGTATTTTCAACCATAAACAAGGAAAAGCATCCAAATGAATACTGACTATTTCTTCACAAGAGTATTCCACAACAGAGGCATCCAATATTAGCACCCAGTGTGCAGAATTGAATGGTTTGATTGCATAATGTGGGAGAATTGCTCACTACTGTCTGTTCCTGCTGGCAGTCCTGATGTTCAATCTGATCATATACTCAGAGCTATTTTTTCTTTTTTTACCCAGTGCTTCGATATTAGATGTTAATAGATTCTTGGTCCAGGACAGAGGAAACAATGAAACAATTAACATGAAAAAGCTCAGTCTACGAGAAGTCAGTAGGAAGGGCTGAATGAGAATGCCTGAGGTTTGGTATACCTATTCTGTTTATTTTGTTGAGATAAGAGCAGTATAAAATGTTCTGTTGCCCTAAACTTACTCCTACACAAGAATAGCTAACTAGCTGAGGCATTAAACATTTTTGACCCTCTCTCAAGTGAGTCTCTAGAATGCTTTAGTTTCCCTTTGACTATGATGGCTCCATTCAGATCCAGAATATTAACATTACTAGTGCACTGTTCTAGTGAGCTTTGTAGAATTAAACCTATCTCTCTAAATATGCATAGATAATATCTTGTGCCCATTTAAAATTAATGTGACAACTTTTAATACATTCAACTACATAATATTAGAAATAATCTTTTGCACAACTTTTATAGTTGTGCAATTTTATAAAATTTAGAATATTTTTAAGTCTACAAGATATCTGTAAAGCCAGTAGTCAAGCAGCCTGACCCATGCAGGTTCGCATTGGATTCGGACAGATGGCAATGAAACACCGGAGCCACGAACTGGTGAGCCATCAACTTTAATTCTAGCTTGCACCCGGCGGGCAAGCAAAAACACACACTGGGCTCCAAAACCCACACATTCAGTGCTCACAAAGCTACTGACTTATCCGAGTTTCCTAGAATCAAAGCTTTCCAGCTCACCAGACTTATTCACCACTGTTTCCCATCTCCTCCAGCACAAACTCTTAACAAAATGGCTTCTTCCTCAGCATTCAGCCATCTCGGCTGCTTCTCCTGGCCTTCAAGTGGCCTTACTCTGCTCTCCTCTCTAATACTAACCTCAGGAACCCAGGAACCAAGAGAGAGAGATCAAGCTCCCGGGCTGCCCCAGTTTATAGCATAGAAAATCCAAACCTTTAATCCAATTATACATAAAGAAAGTCTCTGATACAAAGCCACCCATCTGAGGCATAATGGGATTCCTCAGGAGAGTGCACCACCCTACATCATCCAATCAGTCAAGGGTGTGGGGAAGAGCTTACTCTTAAATTAAGCCTTAGGCTATAATGACCTGGCCTGCCTACATTACAGCTTTTCCCCCACAGCCATCTCAAGCATAAGGGCAAATAATATCACCTGGATGACGGGCTTCCATGTGGGCAGCGCCATCTTTAACAAAGTGAGCATATTATATTTTATCTGCCGAACAATATCTTTTATACTAAACATTACATATCATCTGGAAATCATCTTTATTGATGTTTCTGCTCAGATTTTTTGCTTATATTAACTGAGTTTATTGTTTTCTCATTGTTGAGTTTTAAGATTTTTTTCTGTATTTGGGATACCAGTTCTTTTTTAGCTGTATGCTTTGCAAATACATTTTTTTCCAGGTCTGTTGCTTGTCTTTATATTCTCTTATCAGTGTCTTTCACAGAGAAGAAGTTTGTTTGTTTGTTTGTTTGTTTAAGAAGTGCTATTTTTTATTTCTTTTTATTTCATCATTTATATTTTCAGTGTTGTAACAAAAAGTCACTTTTAAATCCAAGGTAACCTAGATTTACTCCTACAAGGTTTCTAGTTTTGCATTTTACATGTGGGTCTATAATTCCACATTTTGCTTTGCTCTTTTTCACTTGGATAAAAAGAAAAATACTTGGAATATTAGTAGCTACTAAGTGAAAGCACACAAAGAATAATTTTCCAAGGTGAGCAACACTTTTAAAAATGTCAAGTGAACATGTGTTAAAAATTCATTGTTAAGAGGCACCAAGATAATAATACATGTGTAAGGCGAATTGGATAAAGAAAGAATGGTTAAATAAAAGTTCTAATTTAGAAACAAAACTAATAAAAATGTAACCTTTGGAATTATCTTCTCAACAGTAATTATTACATCTCTACCATATAAAAATTCACTTGCTTTAATATCTGACAAGAAACATTTACAAACTCTCAGTTTTAAAAATAAAATGAGCATCTATCCCTACAGAATTGTAAAACCTTCTAACCAGTAGTAAACAGCAAATGGAACAAAGGTACACAGTCTTAGAGAATTAGCTATCTGCCAGGTGGACCTGATTTACAATGTCTGCACAGCAGGACACAGAGAGGACAAGCTATAGTACCCTTTACCTATTTCCAAATTTTTGATAAATTTCTTTACTTCATTGAAGAAATTTAAGATGTACTTAAAAGAAATATAAATGCTTTAGTGACTATATTTTTGTGGGGTTATTTTCCTATAGATTTGTATCTGTATACGTACTGCTGAGTTCCTATAACTCTGGTTGTTAAAGAACTAGTTTGGGAGTAGAAATCATTTCTTTTTTTTTAAGTGAGAGGTGGAGAGGCAGACAGACTCCCATGTGCACCCAGGACTGGGATCCACCCGGCAAGCCCCATACCAGCCGATGCTCTTCTCATCTGAGGTCATTGCTTCATTGCTCGGCAACCAAGCTATTTTAGCCTCTGAGGCGAAAGCCATAGAGCCAACCTCAACACTCTCTTGGGCCCAACTTGCTTGAACCAACCCATGGCTGTGGGAGGGAAAGAGAAAGAGAGAGAGCAGATGGCTGCTTCTCCTGTGTGCCCTGACCAGGCATTAAACCCAGAACTTCCACAAGCCAGGCCAACACTCTACCACTGAGCCAACTGGCCAGGGCTAGAAATCTTGAACTTGATATTTCTTCGGATTATTGTCAAAAGTAGGTCAAGTAAGTTTGAGCTGGTTAAAATCTAAAGAAGAATAAACAGCTTACATTTCAGAGAAACTGGTAAAACTTTTGGGATAAAGGTTAATAAAACTTCATTAAAATTACAAAATGATAATATTTTTGACCATGCTGTTTGGGAAGAATATAAAACAATGAAAGAAATAATTCTGTTTGTTACCTTGTAAACCTTTTTGCTGACAGAGAGATTATGCTTAATTTATATTTGGTGTCATTTACATGTTTTAACACAATGCTTCTCAGGTATAGTAAGTACACAGAGGAAAAGTTCTAAGAATGTCAAAAATGGATGAGGAATTTTAAACTTTTTACATTTGGCTGCATGCATGCTCTTTTTCTCAAAATAGTACTTATCTAGATTTTTATGTAGAATATAAGTTAATTTAGAGACCAATCATCATGACAAAGTTTTTGCCTAACAAATTTTGATCATCTTTAAGTAGATATATAATATTAACTTATACACTGGTGTATTTTTTTGTTTTTTAGTTTCTTTTTTTTTTGTAAAAGAGAAAGAAAAATTAGTGTTTTTTTATTTTTATTTGTTGAACCTTTGTGTAGTTGTCTATGTAATAATGAGTTTTAAATTTACAGCTATAGATCCAGGTGTGCAAAAATAGAAACAAATTTCCTTATAATTAAACTAGCTAAACTGGATGGTTGTCAGGTGTTGGGGTTTGTAGGGATGGATGGAAAGGAAGGGATTAAGACAGTGGTGGGATTCAAATGATTTAACAACTGGTTCTCTACCCTAATGACCATTTTAAGTATAAAAAAAAATGATATGCCAAAACGTAGTTTATTATTTCATGCATTTAATACTTAAGAACAATAAAAGAGGTATACAAAACTAGATTGTGTTATAAGAAAGAGTTCTAAAATATTAATGAAAAAATATTAAATACCCGACAAAAAACAACAAAATAAAATATCTGTTATTTAAGATATTTCCATATTGCCTCTTGACTGGTGTCCTCACTTGCAATTTTTTTTTTTAACCTATGGATGAATAGAATATGCTGTTGTGGAGATGAATGTTAAAAAGAGTAAGGAATGTAAATTTGTGATTTTGACATTTGGTGGCTGCCCAGGTGCCCACATTAGAGAGAACTCTGATTACAAGTGTCATTTTAACAACCACTTCACTGAATTCAACAAAAAATTAGGTACCGGTTCTGCTGAACCAGTGCAAACCAGATGAATCCCACCTCTGGATTAAGATATAAAAATGACTTGGCTCGTGGTGCAGTGGTGGGTAAAGCATCAGCATAGAACACTGAGGTTGCTGGTTCAAAATCTTGACCTTGCTCAGTCAAAGCACATACAACAAGCAAGCAATAAACAACTAAAGTGAAGCACAGCTGAGTTGATACTTTTCACTGACCCCCTCTCTTTCTCCTCTCACTGTAAAATTAATAAATAAAATCTTAAAAAAGATAATGAACCAACAGCCTGTTATAATACAGTCATGAGAATATTAACTACAGCATAAGGAATATAGTCAATAATATTATAACTATGTATGGTGCCAGGTGGATACTAAACCTGTCCAGGTGATCACTTTGTGAGGTATATAAATGTTTAATTATTATCTTGTATATCTAAAGTTAATACATATATTGTATGTCAAATTTTAAAAAACTTTTTAAAAATCAATTAGCTTAACTATCTGAGCTCATAAGTGGATAGCTAACCTTAATCTAGTCAATTTAAGAAACTCAGCCTCTTTTGGCTTATAAATCAGTCTCTTTAGAAAAAAAAATTTTTCTCCTTCTCTTCTCCTTAGCATACTGTTTTAGGTATATAGATATCAGGGAAAGAACAGTTGTGGTGTTCTATTCCCTACTCAACAGGTTATAGCATAAACTCTCTACTTCCTCAGGCTTTGCCATTGATATGGACAAAGCCCAGCTTGAAAAATTAAAGGAGACATCTTTAACCTCTTAACAAAGTCTGGATTTTGCAAATAAAATGTGCTTCTACTTACAGTCTGTTTTCTGGGCTATGGATTTATAAAATTTTACTTTGGAAGTAAAAACTTAATAAATTAATTATCTTTTGGGATAGAATTTTGTGTTTCTTACTTTTCCTGAGGAAAATTCTAGTCTTAATTGTGGAAAGCTAAAAAATAAAAGAATCATAGAAAAAAATTAAGGCATTTTTCAAAATTTTATTGTGCTAATATTTGTTGTGAGCAAAGGTGGAATTACTGAGAGAAGTTTGCAACAAATGAAGTGTTTTTAATCTAAGTTCTGTTTCTTTTCCTTTTTATTTTATAGAGAGAAGTGAGAGAGAGAAAGGGGGAGAGGAGCAGTAGTAGTTGCTTGGCCAAGCTAGCACTGGGTTTTGAACTAGTGACCTCTACATTCTAGGTCAATAATTTATTCACTGTGCCATCACAGGTCAGGCTAAAATCATCTTCTTTATCTCCCCATGTATTACTATATTGCAGCATAAAAGAATTCACCTTTTGCTAATCAGGATAGCTATAAAATGGCTAATAGAAATTGCTAGTACTAGTTAGCAATTCTCTGCTCTTAAAATAATGCACTTTAGGATTTTCAGTAGGACCAGGACTTCCCACCCCTCACTCCAAATGAAATTTTAACTTACAATCTAAAACTATTAAGACAAATCTTCAATCCGTTCTTCAAAGCACAAAACATTCTAAATGTGCTTGTTCTATAACATTTTCTTTCTTCTTTTATTAATCTTTTTATTTATTGATTTTAAGGAGAAACTAAAAAAGAGAGAGACATTGATTTGCTGTTCCACTTGTTTATTCATTCACTGGTTGGTTACTGTATGTGACCTGACCAGGGATCCAACCTAAAACTTTGATGTGTCAGGATGATGCTCTAATCAATTGTTCTACCCGACCAAGATCCCATTTTCCTTTTTAAACCTCATTTTTACTTAAAATTTTTTTAATATTTTTAATATTCATTTTAGAAAGGTGAGAAAGAAAGGGAGAGAGAACAAGGGGAGGAGCAGGAAGCACCAACTCCCATATGTGCCTTGACCATGCAGGCCTGGGGGTTTCAAACTGGTGACCTCAGTGTTCCAGGTCAACACTTTATCCACTGCACCATCACAGGTCAGCCTAAAATGTTTTCTAAACCTCATACTTAAAATGATACAATTGTTGAGTCTAAGTGCATCTATAATAGACAAAAATCAAATAAATTGAAGGTAGAGCTATTCATGATTTTTGTTATGTCTAAGAAATAAACCTAGTCTATCAACAAAGTCTTAAGAGATACACCACTAAGAAGTTTTATTGAAGGTATTTGGTGTTTTGTTTTTCCTTAGAGGTTTAAGCTCATGTAATTACTCATAAGTACTCATGCTATCGTGAAGGCCTTTTTAATTACTTAAATTCACCTGAAATATGAATAGCAAGAAAATAATTGTTTCTCAGAAATTAGTTTAATGTTTAGTTATTGTGCATATGTGGGAGGTGCCCAATATCTTTATTTTCACTTTTCTGGCATTCATGTTTAGAATTTTGTGCAAATAATTATTGTTGGCATATTGTGAAACATTTAGGGTAATGGGAATGTGTCACAATAATGTACACTTTACAAACTTTTCCTACTGGCTTTGTGTTACATTTAGTCTTAGTAATTCAAAGGATGATACAGTCATGACAAACATTCTCAATATATTTGCTTATGATAAAGTCTGGTTATATTCTTCTTGCTACTCATTTGATCTATTATTTTTTCATATTGTAGGACTTTCATTTCTACATCTGACCTTGCCTATAAAATTCTTTAACATGATTAACACTGTGGCTTCTGATTGTACTGCTCAGTCTAAAGCAATAACCACATGCAATTCAATAAGACCAAATAAAAAGAAAAGAATCAAAAAACTTGCTATATTTTTATTTTCTGCTTCATATAATAAATTGCTGAGCAATATAGAAGAGGTGAACATTCAATTTATTGTTAGTGAATATACTTTGTATATATTTTCCTGTGCAGAATTCACTAGAAAAAATAGACAGTGATAGCAATGATGCCACCTTTAATTAAGTAGAGATTACATAGTTTATTAAATAATTAATCTTTGAAGAATAAACAATTTTTTCCTTAAATATCCTTTTACTTTTATAGGACTGAGCAAAAACAACTCAGCAACCTAAAATTTAACTCCTTTAGTAAATATAAATTAAATATTCATTGTATACATATATGTTGTATTTATTTTAAAAAAATACCTGAAGAGGCAGTGGCGCATTGGATAGAGAGTTGGAGTGGGACACAGAGGACCCTGATTTGAAACCCCAAGGTTGCTGGCTTGAGCGCCGGTTCATCTGGTTTGAGCAAGGCTTACCAACTTGAGCCCAAGGTCTCTGGCTTGAGCAAGGGGTCACTCACTCTGCTATAGTCCCCCGGTCAAGGCACATATGAGAAAGCAATCATTGAACAACTAAGGTGCCACAAAAAAGAATTGATGCTTCTCATCTGTCTCCTTTTCTATCTGTCTGTCTCTATCTGTCCCTCTCTATGTCTCTCTCTCTGTGACAAATTCCCCCCAAAACAAAAGAAAACTAAAAAGATACCCCACTTACCAACACACTTGTAAAATAACGGCTCCTTAATGTGTCATTCAAGTGTACATCTGTGAACTTTAAAAAAACTCATGATTATTATGCTTCTCACATTTAAATTTATAATTCAGTTCCAGGTGAAATATGATATTAATGATACAAATACATTTTCTGTTGAGAGGGGGTTGTGCCTGGATTCATTATAGGCCTTAATGACACATTCATAACTGAATACTACTAATTATATTAAAACACTAGTGAATTTATAACAAAAGTTTTCAATATTTAGTGTTTTTCTTCCAAACTACCTGGCTGTCTTTAATATGGTCAAATGGACTATTTAAGGGCACTGAAATGTATCTACTTATGTTTATAACCTATACTTTAGAATTTAGACAAAATTGTTTACTGTTTCTGGGTATGTCTTTATAAGAAAACTTTGTTCATTCAACAGACATTCTTCTTAGCATAACAGGTGCCATATATTGCATTAGGGACTAGATAAGATACTTTAATAAGATAAATTTCCTTTACTCCGTTATAATTCATAGTATGCTAGAGAGGCTGTTTCATTAGTACATCATTAAAACTGAGAAAAAGCTCTAATGGAAACATATAGATCATTGTATTGGAATTCCAAACAACATAGAACCAAATTTGTCCTATTCTAGATCAACATAAATTTTCTGAGGAAGGAACATTTGACTAGTATCTTGAAAGAATAGTAGGAGTTGATCAAGCAGACCAAAGGTGATTTCACAGTTGTGGTTTTATGATTTATAATAGGAAACATATATTTGTTGTTCATCTCATCTCTGGTTCAGAGCTCCTAAAATCCTTGGAATTTCTAAGTGATGAAAGCCATAAAATCATCTTCTCCTATGTTAATGAGAAGTAGTCCTAAGGATGGGGGCTGGTTGCCAGTGGAACCTACCAGGTGATTTGAAGGTTGGAAATTTTAGTCCCACCCAGTGACCTCCAAGGAGGGGAGAGGGGCTGAAGATTGACTCAATCATGTAATGAAGACTTTATAGAAAAAAATTACTGGGTTCAAAGAGCTTCTGTGTTGGTGTACACATGGAGATGTGGGGAAGTAGCGCACCAGAAAAGGACACGGAAGCTCTGTCCATGTCCCCATACCTTGCCTTATGTGTCATTCCTCTAGTTGTTTCTGAATAGTAAAAGTTAAATCTAGTAAGTAAAATGTTTCTCTAAATTCTATGAGCTGCTCTAACAAATTAATAAAACCCAAAGAGGGAATTATAACAACCTCTGCTTTATAGTTAGAAGTATAGATAACAAGCTGGGTTTGGGACAGGTGTCTGAAGTGGGGAGTGGAGGGGGAGTCTTGAAGGGCAGAACACTTAACCAGTGGAATCTGACGTTATCATTTCTGGGTAGAGAGTGTCAGAATTGAGTTGAATTGTAGGACAGTTGGTGTTCAGAGAATTGCTTGTTGTTATGAGGAAGCCCCTTACTCTTCCACACACATATTGAAATTTTGTCTAAGAAACCAAAAAGACAAAAAAGCAAAACAACCGCAAATAGAACAACAAACAAACAAAAAACCAGTCGAGGTCAAGGTTCTAATATGCCTAAAGAACAGAGGTGTAGAACAATATGATAGATTTAGAAAATTATAAAATAAGTCTAACTGAAGCATAACAGGCTTATTGAGAAATGATAGACCTCAGGTCTAAGAAGGTCACCAGAGACCATATTCTTTGGTACTTTGAATTTTAATGCTCTACAGTTATCTCTCGCCAGGTTGTGGTTCACTTTTCGTGGTCTCACTGTATCACAGATTTTTAAATTGTATGTATCTAATTTTGTATGGTGCATTTTTTCACTATATCACAAGATTTTGTGGCATATAGATATTTTTATATATTTATTATTAATTATTTTTGCAGTAAAATAAGCAAAATAAGTGTGGGAAAGGTTAATAACAGTGTAGGGAAGGTTTATAAAAGTGTGGGAGGGTTTTTTAAGTCTTAAAATGTATATAAATAATAAGGTCACTACTTTGCAGATTTTTGACTATCACGGGGGGGATTCTGGAACCTAACCCCAGTGATAGACCAGGGACCACTGTATACATTAAGAGGAGGTGTCAGTCTACAAAGAAACTGCTTTATGAAAGCCTATTCTGTGAAGCTTACCTACAGATAGTCAACACGTACAGAGAGTAGTTGGAGGGGGAAAGTTATCAGTATGATCTGAAATTAGTAAGACTTTTTTGTTGTAGTTGTTTTAAGTAATAGAGTCATTACAGATTTTGAGTGGGGATTCATTTGATAATGCTAGAAGCCAAACACTAATTCTTATAATATTCTCTTAATATCTTAGAAATATTATGGCCCATTCTTGATGAGATTCCACATATTTACTCAGCTCCTCATTAGTTTAATCCAGTAGTATTAATCATTTTACAGAAAAAGAAAGTAGGGCAGTACTAAGAACCCTCTTGTCCTCATGAGCTCATATGTCGAGGGAAGGAGAGAGGGAGGTCAGGAGATACTCTTCAGAGAGGGCAACTTTCTCAGGGATTCATTTGTCTAAGGTCAGTCATTTTAAAGTCCCCCCCCCTTTTAATTTAAGTGTTTCCAGAAACTTAGTTTGCTGCTTTACAATATAAAACTTAATATTTTATATTTTTATTATTTATTAATTTATAAGATTTCTGAAATTGTGTTAAATCTCATTGTACATCAATGAACATTAGTTGAATAGAATTCCATAGTTCTATTTTGATACATATTCAGGACAGGTGGTATATTTAAAGAGTTTTGTAATTTGTATTGTTTTAATCAGAATTAAGTATCCCATTATTATATATTTTATTTTGGTCTTAATTTAGAAACTTCTTAATTTCCACTCAAATCTAAAGTCTAATATTCTGGTACTAGAATCTAAAATAATATCTAATCTATAAAAATTACTGATAAAAATGTGAAATTCTATATATTACAAACATTGCCAACAAAGAGACAGGAGAAAAATTATGTCCGTATTTTTCTTTCTAGTCGTCAAAGTACATCACATCTAGAGTCAGAAGTAGTCCTAAATTACAATATGCTAGATTTGTGTGATTAAAAAATGACAAAATTAATTTGATATGTTTACTTACAGAGAGCCATATCTTAGAAGATGTCAACAAATGTATCATAGCCTTGAGAGACCAGGATGCTGACAATTTAGACCGAGCTGCCGGTGCTATCAGAGGACGGGCAGCAAGAGTTGCTCATATCGTCACAGGTGAAATGGACAGTTACGAGCCAGGCGCTTACACGGAAGGTGTGATGAGAAACGTTAACTTCCTTACAAGTACTGGTAAGTCCAGTCCCCAATAACAGCTGCACTGTCCCTGATATTTTAATCTATATAGCTACCAATTATTCACACATATGGAAAGAAGTTTTCAACTTGTGTTGGTTGCTTTGAAATAGTTTGCTCTACTACCTGATAAATGCTTTGAAAATTATGTGGCTATGTGATTTGAAAATTATTTCTAAGAAGTAAATATATTTACTGGAAAAAAAGAACTCTTTTATAAATCCATGCCTTATATAAATTACCTAAAAGCCTTGACGAATTATGAATGTTTATTAATGCCAGAGCTGTTAGGAGGTATAATTAGGCCAAATATGAACATTTATAATAGGTTTCAAACCCTCTTTAGCTGTCTTATTGGTACCCTCAGGTTTTTGTTTACATTACTCAAACAGAGCAAACTTGTCCTCTGTTTTCAAAGAAATGCTCTCCATCTTCTTTTGCAACATTTGCAAAACAACACTTTATTCTTTCACATAATCTCTTTGATTACTTAAGAAATATGGAATCAGGATTTTGTTTGGGTTGTAGCATTCAGTTTCTAAAATCAGCTAGTAAATGCTTAGTTCTTGATTTACTCAGTAAATGGCATTCTTATCTTTAACACTACCATTAACATTTCTACAAGAAATTTACAGAAGCTTTGAATTCATATAGATTCAGAAACAATGGCTGTCATTTGAATGAGAGCAATCAACTATTTTTGTAAGTCATTATGGCAGAAACTTCTCCTTTGAAAACCCCTTCTGATTTGTGGAATCCCCCTGTTAAATTTTTCTTATTAATTACCTCAACTCTAAATGGCTGTGACCCATAGTTTCTAAAATATTTGAGATTCATACTTAAGTCATCAATCTTACCTAAATAATTTTTATTTATAATGTGGACAGGGCTTATTAAATTTGGGCAATATATATATTGTGTAGTAAAAGGGGTAGTTTTTGGAGGGGGTGAAGGCTGAGGAGAAAGATGCACCTTGAAATTAATTAACTAAGAGAAACATATCAACAGCTGAAGAACCATCACTAAGGATTAGTTCTGAAGAGGTACACCACCAGGTAAGTTTAGTAAGGTTTGTAGTAGAAAATTGATTAGTGTTAGTCTTTTTCTTGCATGTTGATGTAGAAAATTACTGAGAAATCTTGGCATATAGTTTTCTCATTAGCTTTTAACATTGTTTTCTAATAAAACACTAAAGATATGCTAAGGAAAGATGAAGGAGGTACATCTGAAATATTTGTTATTATTTTTCACTACCCCACAAAAGGCACTAGTGATACAAATAAGTACAGTACATGGTAGTTGTTTAGCAACAAGGTATTTACTTGCTTAAAAAGATGATTGTATTGTGGTAGTTCAGCATCTCTTCTGTAAACTAAATTAAACTAGTTCTTTCCTGTTGGTCAAAATGAAGTATAGAATTACCTAAATTTTTTTTTTATCTTCTGAGAATGGAATTATAAGTAAAAAAAAAAAAAAAAAAAAATGAATGTAATGGGGCTTGTATTTTGAGCCAAATGAAATAATGAATATTTTTTTTGTCAGGCATTGAGTAGGTAAAGTTTATCAGGACTTTGCCTATAACTTACCTCTGTCTCAGTTTGTAATCTCAATTAGTAACATTTTGTGAACACACTCTTATAGTCATGGTGGCTGTAGGAGGTACCAAGTTTATAGTTTTATTCTCCATAGAATTAAGTCCATATCTACCACAAATGAAAAAGTGAAAGCTAAATTTTATTTTATTTTATTTTTTTAATTAATTTTAATGGGGTGACACCAATAAGTCAGGGTACATATGTTCAAAGAAAACATCTCCAGGTTATCTTATCATTCAGTTATGTTGCATACCCATCACCCAAAGTCAAATTGTCCTCTGTCACCTTCTATCTGTTTTTTCCTGTGCCCCTCCCCTCCTCCCTATCCCACCCTCCCCTCCCTGCCCCCACCCCATAACCACCACTCTCTTGTCCATATCTCATAGTCTCACTTTTATCTCCCACCTATGTATGAAATCATGCTGTTCTCAGTTTTTTTTTTTCTGATTTACTTATTTCACTTTGTATAATGTTATCAAGGTTCATCCATTTTGTTGTAAATGATCCGATGTCATCATTTCTTATGGCTGAGTAGTATTCCATAGTATATATGTACCAAAGCTTTTTAATCCACTCGTCCTCTGACGGACACTTGGGCTGTTTCAGATCTTCGCTATTGTGAACAATGCTGCCACATAAGCCGTGAAACCATAAGCATTTTAGAAGAAAACATAGGCAGCAAGCTCTGACATCTGTAGCAGCAATATATTTGCCGATTTATCTCCACGGGCAAATGAAATAAAAGGCAAAATAAACAAATGGGACTATATTAAACTAAAAAGTTTTTGCACAGCTAAAGACAATAAGAACAGAATAAAAAGACAAACCAAACAACGGGAGAACATATTTGACAGCACGTCTGATAAGGGGTTAATAACCAAAATTTATAAAGAACATATAAAACTCAACACCAGGAAGACAAACAATCCAATCAAAAAATGGGCAAAAGAAATAAATAGAAAGTTCTCCAAAGAGGACATACAGATGGCCAATAAGCATATGAAAAAATGCTCAACATCTCTAATCATTAGAGAAATGAAAATTAAAACCACAATGAGATATCACCTCACACCAGTCAGAATGGTGCTCATCTGCAAAACAACACAGAACAAGTGCTGGCGAGGATGTGGAGAAAAGGGAACCCTCCTGCACTGCTGGTGGGAATGCAGACTGGTGCAGCCACTGTAGAAAACAGTATGGAGATTCCTCAAAAAATTAAAAATCAAACTGCCTTTTGACCCAGCTATCCCACTTATAGGAATATACC
Organism: Rhynchonycteris naso; assembly: GCA_037038555.1. Taxonomy (NCBI): domain Eukaryota; kingdom Metazoa; phylum Chordata; class Mammalia; order Chiroptera; family Emballonuridae; genus Rhynchonycteris; species Rhynchonycteris naso. Next base: position 62,414,397 of record CM073001.1, on the reverse strand, counting down.
CTAAGAACACCATAGCACTGTTTGAAAAGAAGAAATGCGCCCCCATGTTTGTGAAAGCTAAATTTTAAAGTGACCAGCATCTGAATTGTGTTGTGACACCACTCTCTTCAAAATCAGTTTTTATAATCTGAACTCAGAAAATAAAAATGAAAAAAAATTATTTATACACTTAATTACAAGTTTGTCAATACCTCTATGATTTATAATGACCTTATGAAATAATTAATCCGTATGGCCACATCATCATTCAGTTAAAAGAGAGTTAAATTCTTTTTCCTCTGATTAGTTGTATATAACTTCAATTAAAATATTTCTGGTAGAGCATGTCCTATTCCAAAAATATAATAAAAATAGAATAATCCTGGGTTGTTCTTTACAAATCACTTCTTAAAGTTAATATTGAAATGTATTTTATGACTTTCGAATTTTGTCATTTTAATTTTTAGATAATTTTTGGTTTATCTTTGAAGAAACCTTCTCATTTTTGTTTAATATGTCTAATTCCAGCTTTTTTCTAACAGCTTTCCTTGAGATTTATTAAAACCATACTTCAATAAAGAGAATTCTGAAAAATTAATTTGATGAAAATGCTAATTAGATCAATTTGATCTTAACCAAAGCTGAAATATGAGAGCATTTTTCTCTCTCATAGAGATATTGTCTATGAAACATGCTTCTCACTATTCTTTTCTCCACAATTAAGTAACAGAAAACATTCATATTTGTTCACATCTGCTCATTACTTGGACTTATTATTTATAAATAAGCATTAATTTAAGTAATTAAAATGTCATGTTTTGTATTTTGACGCCTTAATAGTTCACATTTTAGCAAGTTAATAGTCTAGATGTGTGAATTGTTTTTCTTTCTTTCTTACCCTGTTCTCAAGTCTTAATGTCTTAACCCTGCTTTCTGAAAATAACTTAGTAAGGAACAATTGTGAATTGTTTTTATCACTGAGACCTCATTTTTTTTGTAATACTTGTCAAAAAGCACTGTCATCAATGATGAAACCTAAAGCATACTTATCTAAACCCCAAAGCATAGTTTTGGAATATTTCACCTTTGATTTTAATCAGATGTTGTGGCTCATTAGCATATTTTTTAAATTTGATAATTTTCTAAGATTTTTCTCTGCATTAGGAAGCAGAGTTGCACTGTTATATTTTAGGGTTTTTTGTTGTTGTTCATAAACCCTAGCAGTTGGTCTTAAGTGAGATGTAGTCAACATCTGGATGCTCCATTTTATTCAGGCAGAAGCATTATATTATAACTTCCATGTGAAATTGTTTATTCTGCCAAATTCTTCCCTGTTACTAAGCTCCTCCGCCTGTCAGGAATTTCTGATAAGGTAGAGAAAATATATTGGCTTTTTTTTTTTTTTTTTTTCAAATAACAAATCTTCTGGATTGCAATGTGAAGGCTGAGAAGCTGTATTCTTAACATCAATTTCAGTTTTTTTACATTAGTTTGGGGGAAAATCCTAAACCAATAGTGGTTAAGATAGTGTGTGATTTATGGATTCTATCAAATTCAGAAATTAGCAGGCTCAAAAGCATCTGTTGCAAACCTTTGAATCTCACTTTGTTCTGATGTAAGCCAGGCTCATGGACCAAACAAGAATAGGCTAATTAATAAATGAATCTGACCAGGAGATTGTGGTGGCATCCAATATTGGCAACTGGTCGTAATGACAGAGTCATTAATCAAGTACTCATTTCAGCCTATCTGAAATGTACTCAGAATCCTCTCCCTATTAGAATACAGAAGAATCATATAGCTGTATTTTTTCTTCTTAAAGGCAAATGAAACAGTTGAAAAGAATTTAGAGGCAACACATATTTTCAAATTTTTGTTGTAAATTTTTCTTGCAACTAGTTTCAACAATAAATAATAAAAATTGTAAGATAAATTTTATTTAAGAATCGTAATGTCAATAATTCCAATCAACTCCCTTTTAATTATTATTGTTCACATACAAATATTCTGAAATTTGTAGCCTGATTAAAGCATGCTACTGCCCTTATGTTGCATCTCTGTTCTATAATGTTAAATGGCTAGAGAATAAAACAACAAAGCTTTCATTCTAGCAGTCTTTACTTTCTACAGTCCAGCAGAGTTTGAAAATTAGTGACTTATATACTAGATAAGATTCTATATAACTCAAATAATTTTTATGTGTCTGGTTTTGACCAGCTTAATTTTATGTATTGTCATAAGAATTAGTTTTATACACAGGTAAAAATCCTGATTCTTGCCATATTGTAACAAATAAGAAGGTCTGGTACACTAGAACTCACTGTGACACTGACTGGATCTTAGTGATTTCTTTTTGTTGTTGTTGTTACACCTGGGCCATAGCCTTCTTCTATAACCTCTCAATATATGCCCACTTAGCTTCACTCATATAACTTACCTACCTGAACTATGTAGGCATTAGAATTCATCTAAATGTGCATTTCTATGTTTTTCCCTAGAGCAGTGGTTCCTAACCTGGGTTCTATCTAACCCTAGGGGTTGATGAGTCGGTCTCAGGGATTCAGAGAAGCCTCTGCCGTGGAGGCCAGAATAAAGTAATACCGTAATTTGTTGTGAGTTCATGCACTTTGTTGATTTTGCTATTTGAGCAAGGTGATGTTCATGCATGGCTCATTTTGTGCACCGGTAGAAAAACATATACCTATGTCTTGAATTTGGGAAAAAAAATCATATTTTATTTATCACTAAAGAAGGGTTCGGTGAATGCGCATATGAAACTGGTGGGTTCGGTACCTCAAAAAAGGTTAAGAACCACTGCCCTAGAGTGAGCCCAAAGCACCATCTACAGCATCTAAGTTGATGCTTTCGATCACGTGGACATTCCAAGATACTTTCTAAATTTGGTCTTGTCCATGCTTTACCTATCATTTTGAATATTCTTACCCCTTATTTCTCACATAATTATTAACCACCTTTCACGAGACAGCTTATTCCATGTCCTCTAGAACCCTTTCTTTAGAACTCTCTGGCAATAGTGGATTTTTTCTAGTTTTGTGGACTATATAACATTTTTAAAGGACTTTCCAATACACATCATTCCAGACCACTAGATGCCATTGAAGAACTCTTTAGACATACTTATATGGAAATGATTTTTTTTTTCAAAATATAATATAATCTACAGGATAAAAGAAAAGTTGTATCATTTCTCTTTGCATCACTCCTAGAGCTTACCTTAGTGTCCTGCAGGTGCTATGGAAACAAAACGACCCTTGCATGAAGCCTATATGCCTGTGCGCATCCTATTCCCGCAGTGCAACACATTTTCTTATCTATCGCTCTACTAAAATTTTCTGTTTGTTTTTGTTGGGTTTGATTTTTAGGTGAGAGGAGGGGAGATTAGTGAGGCAGACTCCCCTATGCACCCCAATCAGGATCCACACAGCAACCTCATCTGTGGCCAATGCTCAGTACCGACCTATTTTTAGCACCAGAGGTTGACACACTCCAACCAAACCATCCTCAGTGCCCACTACCACACTTGAACCAATTGAGCCACTGGCTATGAAAGGGGAAGAAGGAGAGAAAGAAGAGGGGAGAGAAGCAGATGGTCTCTTTTTCTGTGTGACCTGACCAGGAATCAAACCCAGGATGTCCATATACCAGGCCTATGTTTTATCCACTGGGCCACTGGCCAGGATATATTGTTCTACTAAAATTGTAATTACTTTCTAACACTTGCTCAGATGCCATCTCTTTTATAAAATAGCTTCTGATTCCCTTTCAGTTAGAATTAATTGCTCCATTATCTTTGTTAGCATATATGAGCTCGTCCTGTCGTTAATGCCTATTTCACTTTGCCTTGTATCATAATCAGTCATTTACATACAAGTCCCTTCATTAGATGTAATGTCCTTAAGGCACACACCACACATTATCTTATTTTTATATTTACCAGTAGCATTTTACACAGAGTAGAGGTGTTCAAGTCTTTCTCAAAATGTTAACTTTAAAATTTACTACACAGTTAACTGTGACACATTCTAATACAGTTAAGCAGACAGCAAAAACCAAAAAGTAAACTTCAAAAGCAGTGGACTATGTCAAAGCCTGGGGCAAGAGAAAGATCAGGGAAGTGATTTATTACTGTCCAGAGTTAGCTATCAGATACCTCCAGAAAACTTGAAGTCAGATTCTTCAAAGGTACTTTTAGCAAGCTTTTGCACAAGAGATCATGGGCTTCTGTGTATCCAGTTACTTACAAGAACCATCCTTAATTCATCTGCTGACAGATTCCATTGAACCTAATTTTACTAATGTTTCCAGCAATCCCAAAAAGGGTAGTAACCATGCCTTTAAATTTGGAAACCACTGTTGTCAAACTTCCCCGCCCTGGTAGTAGGCTGAGACAGGCTGCTGAATTATGTACATTCTTACTTTTGGGGTAAGGTCTAATCAGTTTTTATTTATTTATTTTAATTTTGGAGAAAGAAAAGAAGAGAGATAGAGAGAGAAAGAAGCATTGATTTTTTTTTCCACTTAATTTCTTGCATTCTTTGGTTGATTCTTGTATGTGCCCTGACCTAGGATTGAACTAGTAACCTTGCTATATCAGAATGATGCTCCAACCCACTACGACCCTGGCCAGGGCTAGGATAATACCTAATCTGACAGCCTTTACCACAGTCAGAAAGTAGAATCAAGATGTTTCTATCTAGAGATCACTTTTCTAACATGGATAACCACGTGTCCTGTTGGTGTTACAGAAAACAAAGTTAAAGGACAACCTAACATTCTTAAATATGAATAAGATCCCTTGGCCTCACAAGTTTTTCTGTTACCACAGCAATTTTGGACCTTGAACTAACATTTATGTTGAAGAAAGCAGCTACTAGAACTTCTGAGCAAAAACCTATTTTCTATCCAAATAGAACTGGATTTGAATAGGAGCTAGATCTAGTTAGGGGTCTAAGGATACTTTTTTATCTTGCCATTTTAAGTAATTAGAAATATAAACTTTTCAGGGAAAAAGTATTTATAAAAACAGAAATATATATGTACTGTTAAATATGAAAGCTTTTTTTTTACCTTTCTTATATGGTTAGATCCTGAAAGGTGGTTGGAATAATCAAAAAAACCATATTAGTAATATTCCTATTAATAAAAATAATACAGTCTAGCATACTGTTATTGTCAAATGAGGACATATACAGGCTTACGGGTGGATTTCAGAAAGTCATAAAGAAGGCTAACACATTCCCATATCTAGAAAGTATAAACTCATAATTGAGAAGCTAATGCTAAATGAAAGATAGATTAAGGAGAGTAGAGAGGAATTTGCATTGGCTAAAAGGAAGGGATCATTGGAAGAAGAAGGGGTGAATGTGGACCTATTTTGTGGCTTCCAACCAACACAAAGATGTTCTGGAGGTCTTTTATCTTCTTTCACCTTAGAACTCCTGTGACCAAACTCCAATGCATGTTCTTCAGCCCAAGAAGACATTATTTGAAAGTGAAATAGATCACACCTTTCTTTCTGATCCTGTTTAAACATACTTTTTGTAAAAAGACTAACCTAGATTTATTTTATAGGCTTTTAAAGATAAGTAGAAAGAAAAATAATCTAGATATAGAAGGATTAGGCATGAAGTCCCAATTTTAGCTCTGGATTGCAAACAACAGAATCTAATTACAGCTAAATTAAGCAGAAAACATGAACAACTAAAACACAGGAAGGCTGGAGAACAAGAAAGCAGACAGACTGCAAGGGATGCTGCTTATAGCAACCCAGTTAGTTATCCTAAAGAACAGCTGTTGGAGCTGCCCTTCTAGCCCTCTCTGAACATTTAATACCATTATTGGCATCGCAACATTATGACACTGGACCCTACAGATGGTGTGTTTATTTGCTACCACATTCCAGATACTTTCACCACTGGAATATATCCTAAACTACTGCCAGTTTTTGCTTCATTTGCTCTGAGTTCATATTTTTGGGCAGAAGCATCATATTAGGCAGAGTTTAAATTATGTGCTCACGCCTTGACTGTCAATATGGTGGGCGTGGGGATGGTGGAAAATATTGGGCATTCGAGCATGTACGGAGATAGCACTGTGTCACAGGAAGGCTGTCACACTTCTGCTATAAGAAGGGGCTTTGGTGTCTGTGAGCAGGGAAGGTAGAGGTCGGAGGAGCAGGAGAAGAGGAACATCAACAAGTAAAAGAGTAGTAAAATTAAAGACTGATCTTGCCGACCTGGTTGATCAGGACAATGGAAACACTTCACCACCTGTAACCCAATCAGGAGCACTGCCTTTCAAAAGCTTGTTGCCAAACCTAGTTCTTTCTCAGAAGGTTTATAAAAATTTAAAAACAAGTATGAAATCATTCTTTATTCCTGGAAGATTTATTAAATGAGGTATTATTATACCACTCTAAATCTAGGCATGATTTAGGGTAGATGTGCTTTAAAATATATGAGATAATTTTGATTATTTTGCCAAGATAGTGGTAAGATAACAATACAGGAGTCTATGATGTCTTGTAAGAGGAGTGGAAAAATATATCACTTAGTGGTTGCTTTTCTTGATTTTCTTTCTTTGACAAAATGACAAAAAAGTTAATAGAACTGTAATTTTGTTATTCAAATGTATAATGTTAAATCCGAAAGGCTAGGGACATTGACTTCATTTATTTGAAGATTTACTAACTACTAGACATTGTAAATTGCACACATTAGAACCTTCTAATATCAAAGTGCTTGAGTGGCCACTGGGGAAAGAAAACAGTGGCTATTCAAGGCCAAAGAGGTCAGAGGTTCTGAGGTTCTGACATATTAAGCAGTCTTCAGTCCTTCCCAGCCATCCGGAATGCTATGGACAACAATATTTCAACAACCCCAATAACCCTCTGAAACACTCCCATATTCCACAGAACGGTTGTTATAAACCTCTGGGCTAGGCTGTTATCAACTAGGTAATCCAACAATTAAGTCTTTTTATAATAGCATCACTGTAAAATGTTTTATAAACTGTAACATTGTGTATGTTTTTAAAAATTGTAGACAACATCTGGCAGAAGGCTTCTACCTTCTGCTCTATCCTGAAAACCAGATTGGCCCTGACTGGTTAGTTCGGTCAATTAAGAGCAATGTCCCAATACAAGGTTTCGGGTTTGATCCAGAGGGTCAGGGCACCCAGGGAAAGCGACAAATGAGTGCATGACTGAGTGGAATAACAAATGAGTGCTTCCTTTCCCCCTTCCCTCTCTCTCTCTTCCTCTCTCTTCTCTTTAAAAATCCATCAATCAATAAAACCCTGGCTGGATAGCTCGGTTGGCTGGATCATTGTTCTGGCATGGAGGTTGTGGTTCCAGCCCATGGTCAAGGCACAGACAGGAGCAGCTTGACATTCCTGGCTCGCTCTCTCTCTCTCTCTCTCTCTCTCTCATCTCAAAAAGTCAGATTTATGAAACTAATGAAATAACCTACTTAAGTTATTACTGAAATGTAGAAACTGTGGGTTGAACAGAAACCATGAGGCTAGTGTGTTCCAAAAGAAATACTTATTTTGAAAGCACCTGGGTCTAGGCAGACTGAGTCCAACAAGGGATGTCAGCCTGAGGGAGGGATAGGGGAGGGGTTATGTAGAATAATCAAAGGGCCTGGGCAAAAGTGGTTGACACTGTTGCGACTGTTTGTGCAAGACAGTTTCCTCTGTGGATTAGAGTGGCACCACAGCCCCCCAAAATATGTTTGTACCCTAACTCAACCAGCTGCAAGGGGGGATTTGGGCCAGGTTACTAGGTAAACCAGTCCTTCTTTCTCCTTAGGGCCTCCATTGTTCTCAAGATGGCAGCTGAGTAGCCATTTTATCTATCAATTACCTGCATTATCTATCAATTGTCATCTATTAATAGCCCTCAGTTGTAAAGACAGTTAATTTTACTTTTTTGGAGATCTTTGTAGATGTTCTAGAAAGTCTGACTATATATTTATTGATGTTAGCTAGTAAAAATTTTATATTCTCATTTGTAAAACTAAATTTTCAGTTCAAAGTCACTGAGTCTAGAAAGTAAATTGAGATGGTGTTTCTTTAAAGTTTTTCCTTTTCTGCCTGTAGAGAGAGCATAAAATGTGTGAAGTTGAGTGTATAAATCAGATTTCATTTTCTTTGGTGTTAACTGGTGCAGACAGCAGATTCTAACCGACAATAGTTTTGGTCATTTCATTGCCAGCCTCCTTCCTTTGCAACTGTTTTTCATGTCAATATTGATGGGATTTCTCAAATGTAGTCCTGGTTAGGTGGGGGTAATCACAATGGACATGATGATGTCAAGTTCAAGATCAGAATAAGTATAGTAAGTGAATTAAGCATATCTAAGGTGACAGAGTACCTGTAGCTTTTGCCGAAATAAAACCATGTTGTATTTACACTATCAGACTTTGTGGATGTGAAAGCAAATGCTGAAAGAGTATATCATAAAAAACAAACAAACAAAAATATTAGCAGGTCAACATTGTTAAATGAAAGTGTTATCTACAAGCTTTACAAATTCATGTGAATATTTTCTTTAATGAAGTCAGTTTTTTTTATCATGGTTGAGTGCATTAAAGATTATTTAACATCTCAGTAAAAACTATAGACTTGGGGAATTTATAAGCATAGTAGATATCTCTAGATTATAAATGAAGGAAGATTGTTGAACAGAAGGAGGAAAGGATACTTTAAATGATAGCCATATTTGGGAGAACAACGCTGGGAACAGAGCAAGTAGAATAAAGATATATTCATAAACATTAATCTGGTGTCCAGTTTAAACAGCTCCATAAGAAGAAAGGTGGGTAGTTCAAGAAAAGCCAGAGAAATTGTAGGCAATTAGAAAGTCTTTCCCACTATGCCCACACTGATTTCTGCTGACACATATTTTCATTTCACATATTAAATTTTCTAGCTTATGGTAATTTACAACTTCTTCTTTCATCAATTACAAAAAAAAGTATTACTCTTTAACAATCCCACATAGCAGGCTGAGAACCTGGTTATAATTTTCTTCTGAGATGTATTAGTGACCCAGTGGTATCTTAGAAAAATATAACATATTCTGGTGATCATCCACCATTTAATTTTACTGTCTGCCAAAATCTGTTGCAGTTAGTTAAGTGAACAATTTCTATTATAAAATCTCTCTGCTCTTATAGGGATTTTTAAAAGATACCATTTATTATAAATACTGCTGGCAGTATCTCTTTAAGTTTCCAGATATTCTAAAGTTTATGTTGATTATAGGGTATAGTGATTGAAGAGAGGTCATGCACATTCTTTTACCACTTGTCTCAAAATTCTAAGGTAACTAAAAACAGGAATTAGAGTATTGATTTGGTAAAAAAACAAAATTATTTTTGAGGGAAAAAACAGTAAGTTAAAATATTGTACTTCTTTTACCATCTCCCCCACCTATTTATTTATCATTCCTTCTACCAACTACTTCTGTATTGAAATATGTAGTTGTTTCTTCATTATTTGTGTCCATTAATGTAATCATTCTATGTTCACAATTACAATAAAATAATTTTGAGTACAAGAACTAAAAATATTTATTTATTTAAAAGTTAGTAAGTAGGCAGATATACCCATCCTATTCTAGTTTAATAACCATTTAAAATAACAACAAGAAGGATGTACCAAAATTAATAAACCTATAATGGCAAATGCATGGATATAGGTTCATCATAAAAAATAGTAAAAAATAAAATATAATCCAGAAATAACTGATGTAAAATGCAGAAGAAAAAGAGCGACAAATGCCTCAATCTAGAATATGCACACGGAGAGCCCGTCAAGGAGGGCAGAGTCCCACCCTGCCTGATTTTGACTCAGTATCAACACTGGATTCTGAAAAACTATGAAACAATGGCTTCATATTCAGTGAAAAACTTAATTTGAATTCAGAATACTATATTCATCGATAATGTGTGGCAAAATAAAAACATATCTGCATGTATAAGAATACAGGGTATTTAAGTTGCATAAACGCTTTTGAGAAATGGCAATATTCTGAAAACAAGAGAGGAACAAACAGAAATAATAAGGCATGGAAAACTGAAATAGTAATCTAACTCACAAATGTAATGAATAAAATGGCAAGATGATAGATTATAGTAGGCCAAGAAAAAGATGATTGATTGATTGATCCGAATTAGAACAGAAAGTCAGTGGAATATAAGAAAAAAGTATTCTAAAATGAGCATGGATGCATTCAGACAAATGGAATCTTTCAATTAGTCACATGATAAATAAAACAATGACTATCCTCTCTAAGAGATACTAGTATACATGTCCCAGCCAGCAGGCTTAGAATATCATGAACCTAACTATATAATCTTAAAACTTTAAAACTCTTTCTGTTTTCTGGTTGTATTCTTATCAGTTTAGGCTTAACTATTTATATTTATTTATTTTCTATATTTACCATGTATTTTTTCATTGTTAAGACACAAGATTTCATGTGATATGGTAAATATCATTGTATTTATTATGAATACATAGCTGTACTTAATTATGTATATATAAATGACATTATCACATATACACACATATACATAAGTACATGTTTATATTAATTTATAATATATTATTTTATCATACCATTTATTATATTTAATATTAGTATAGTTGTATATATAGTAACACATGCTTTATCATGTAAAATTATTGATTTTATGAGAGGTTATAGTCATTGGATAAAATTGAATTATCTTACAGTATGACTGGGCATTACTGTGCTTATCTTCATGGGTATATGAAAGTCTGGTTTGACTTTTAGCTATAATAAAGATGGTGGATTAGCTAGTAATTTATAATGTGTTGTCTAAAGTTTGAAATCCCACCTTGTGTCACCCAGTGCCAACTTGTTTATCTTGTTTAAGGATAAAAAAAAAATGGTGGCTTATACTTATTTAACTAGTTACCATAACTTAGTTTTGGCTGTATGATCAGTGGAGCATAAAAGACTGCTGGAATCTTTTCCTGAACTGTTCTAAAACCAGTTTTTTGTATGTATCTTGATGATTCATAATGCAAAGATAAAGTATGAGTAAGAGAGGACTTTGTGTAGGTGAGCCAGCAAATCTAGCTCTCATGCTGTTTTGTATATTCTTCCTCTTGCTTTGCTGTATTCTTTATCTTGGGTAAGTTTTATGTCAGTATGTTCTATAGAATTTTGCAAACTCTTTTAATTAGCCAATCTTGTGCCATCATTGCAGATACCAAGAATAAGACACACATGTACACAAACATGCACATACATGCTCACATGCACACATCTACCTTAATCATACAAAAAAAGTCAAGTGGTTCCATGGGCTTGGTTTTTATGTGCTTTTTTCTTTTTCTTTTTTGAAAGTTTTCACTAAGTTTTTATAATTAGACATTATGCACCCAAAATTACTGGTTCAGGCTTTTTTTTCCTCAGAAATCTTTCCAAGCTCTGTAACCTTAGTGGTAAACTTTAATTTTATTTGCAATAACTTACACAATACATTTCAATAGTGAGTGGGCAAACCTTTCTCATCAGGACTGACTCAGTCTTTAATGTCCTGTTTCCTCTAATAGTGTAATCTGTCTACTAAATTATCACTTCATGTCCCAGCCTACTTAAAAATCAAGACTATGACAAAGCTTATCCTCTTTATATTAGTTATCTATTACTGTGCAACAACAATCTTTAAATTTAGCAAATTAAAACAACAAATATTTATTGTCTCATAGTTTCTTATAGTCAGAAATTTGAGAGCAGCTTAGCCAGGTGTTTCTGGCTTGAGGTCTTCATGAGGGAGAAGTCAAGCTGGAGCCAGGGATGCCCTCTTCCAAGTTCCAACCAGGGCTGAAGGATGTGCTTCCAAGCTCATTCACATCGCCATTGGCAAGAGGTTCCAGTGCCTTGCCACGTGGGTCTCTCCAAATGCTACCTGAGTAGTCTTACAACATGGCACCTGGCTTCCCTCAGAGTGAGCAATCCCAACAGGAGAGTGTGAGAGAGAAAGAGAGACTAGAATGGAAGACATTTTTTTGTGTAAAATAATTTCTGAAGTAGCATACCACCATTTTTATTATATGCAATTTGTTAGAAGAAAGTTACTAATTACTATGGGATACTAAGTTACTTATAAACAAGATATGAGTATCAGGAGGTAAAGTCATTGGGCCATTTCATAGACTATGTACCATAGTTTCCAAATGTCTTATGTTCTGGATACGCTCAGTTTGTTTCCATATTGCCAAATAGAGTACATATATTTATTTTATTTTTCAATTAAGGTTTGTGTTCAGTATTATTTTGTATTAGTTTTAGGTGTACAGTTTGCTGATGATATAATATTTACTTTATAAAGTGTTGCCCCCAATATTTCCAGTACCCATTGGGCACCATACATGGTTATTACAGTATTATTGACTACTGTTCTTTAGATCCCATGACTACTTTATAACTCTCAGTTTGTACTTCTCAATCCTTTTATGCTTTCACACAGTCTCCCATTACCCCTCCCCTCTCACTACCATCAGTCTGTATTCCATATAGGACTCTGTTTCAATTTGTTTGTTTATTTTGTTCTTTAGATTTGACATATAAGTAAAATTGTCTGTTATTTGTCTTTGTTTGACGTATTTCACTTCCATAATACCCTTGAGGTCCATTCATGTCACAAATACTAAGATGTTTTTCTTTTTATGGCCAAGTAATATTCTGTTGTGTAAATGTACCAACCTATATTTTTTCCTTTTCCTTTTCTTTTTTTTTTAAGTGAGAGGAGGGGAAAAGTGAGACAGACTCCCCCATGTGTCCCTAATGGGATCCACCTGGAAACGCCAGTCTAGGTCAATGGTTGAACCAACCAAGCTATTATTTTTTCTGGGATTTAAAAAAAAAATTATTAATTTTAACTTATTATGTTAACATGGATTCAAGTGTCCCACTCAATATAACTTTCTCACCCCCCCTTCTTCCCCCAACCAAGCTATTTTTAGCACCTGAGGCTTACACACTGGGATCAACCCAGTGCTACTCAGTGCCTGGGATTACACTTGAACCAGTCAAGCCACTAGTTTTGGGAGGAGAATAGGGAGAGAAGGAGGAGATAGAGAGGCAGAGAATTAGATGTTTGCCCGGGATTTGAACCTGTAATATCCACATACTGGACCGATGCTCTATCCACGGAGCCAACTGGCCAGGACCAAATTTCTTATCCACTCATCTATTGATGGGCACTTGGGTTGCTTCCATATTTTGGCTACTGTGAATAATGCTTCAATGAACATAGGAGTGCATATATTCTTTAAATTGTGTTTTGGATTTCTTTGGATATATACCCAGAAGTAGAATCACTGGGTCATAAGGCAGTTCTTTTATAATATTTTGAGGAACTTTCATAATGTTTTCCATAGTGGCTGCATCAATATGCATTCCCCCCAGTAATGCATGAAGGTTCCTTTTTCTCTACATTCTCACTAACACTTATTGTTTGTTCATTTATTGATGATAGCCATTCTGAAAGGTATGAAGTGATTATCTCATTGTGGTTTTAATTTGCATTTCTCTGATGATTAGTGATGAACATTTCTTTCATATTAGACTAGATATTTTTGAATACTTGTGTATCTCAACTTCTTTTTGCTTTTTGGTCTAATACCTAAATTTTAGAAATATAGAAAAGGATCTAGTATACAGTAAACACTCAATAAATATATAACATAATAAGATGAATAAATAATATAATGCACAATTCATTAAATATAACTTATTGATAGAATAGAATAATATTTTAAAAATCTCCATGATTAATTCATGCTAGATCATTTTATTGCCTTAGAGAGATTTGGGGACAAGTTCACAAATGTTATTCTAAATATCACTTTATGAGCTATGGTTAAATATAAGAGCGTTAAGTAGAAAATTTGAAAATTCAAAGATTCCTTAACTTAGATTTGCCACAATATAATTGTAAAAGTTTCTGAAACTGTATGGACTCATTTCTTCAACTGTTAAAAGAGGAGTGAGCTCAAAGAACTCCAGTGTTCCTAGGCACACCGTTTAACTTATCCTTTTTAAAAGCAAAGAGCAATTTGTCTAAATTCTAGACTAATACTTTTACTATCTATCAGATTGTAAATCCTCAAACTCCTACATAAAACTTAATCCTGATAAATTTTTATCTCTATAATTGTTTTCACTTCCAGATATATATTTTTAATTTTGTTTTTATGATAGTTTTAGCAGTTTTTATCTTTTCTTCAAGTTAAATTAATTTTCAGGTGAAAACATTTTAACAATTCTAATTATAACCATCACAAGATATGGCAAAGAATTTTTTTGCTTGATCTTTAGTAGCTTAGTTTACTTCTGTTTTTGAAACTTAATGCTTTTACATATACTGATGGAATACAACATAACAAGACAATCTATGTTTTATAGCAGAAGAAAAAAGATGAAAGTCCAAATCATTTGATCCATTGTAGTGAATAAATTTATTTAAAGAAATATTTTTCTACTTTTCAGAAATAATAACTCTTTTAGAGAATTAAAAAAGATCAAGAATACCTAATTAATATTCAGTCATTTTAAATGTGAATAGTAAATTTGAGAGCATCTCTGTATAAAACTCAGTATTTTAATAAATAAATTTTATACAACTCTCAGAGCGAAGACCATTAGAGGAACTCTAAACCTTATAAATTATCAAATTAATTTTTCATAACTCTGTGTATGTCTGTGATCCTTCATGGCAAATACCGATTTGAGCAAACCAGCGATTTCTAACATTTTGTGAAAGCTGCACATTATCACATAATTTCTTCTGATCTGTCAGGAGCTATACACTCTCACTCAAAAGTTTACACCTGATGCAATAATAGGATGCTATTTAAAACTCAAGTAAGTGAAGAAAACGAAGGGAAGATTATAAAGGTAAATGACATAAGAGAAGGACTGCAACTCAAGAAGAATGCTTAGTTTAACATGTACTTCAGAAATAGCCTCAGAACCTTATCTCTGTCCTTCTTAAAAAGTACATCACAGTCCAAAATATTCAAGGTAGTCCAATTTTGTATTAAGTTTATATTTTTAACATACCTTACGGTAATTTTGTTATTTGGATGTTATAGTCAAAGACTCACCTGGATATAATTCACTTCTGTGCAATATCCATTTCCCACAGAAGATGGGGAAGACTGTGCTTCACCTGCTATTCCCACTGTACCAAAGATATACAAGTGATGAGACATGAAAGTATATCCTTTCATGGCTTTTCCTTCATGCTGTCAGGAGCCGGAAACCTCTATTTTCAATGTACAGATATTGAAGAATTTAAAGCAGTGTGAGAAAAGAGTTGAGAAATTGACCGAGAGTTTTATTTTTTTAAATAAAAGAAGTGTTTTTACATATAGGTTTTAAAGTCTTCAAGAATGTTGAACCTACAGTCAGATGATAATGCTAATATACAACACAATGTCATGTCATTAGGTCACAATTAGGAAATCACTTTCACAAACCAGTATTGAGCCGCATGTATACACAAGCACTATACCTACCAAATATTGAATGAAGAAAAAGATAAATAAGAAAATTTCTCATCTCTAGAATCATAAATGTTTTGTGGAATAATCAATTAGAAATGATCATGCAAATGAGCAGAAGTGTTTGCAATATCTTGTTCCTGATGCTGTGGTCTGGGGATGATTAGATCCAGAAATGAAGATTCCCAAGTAGTATAAAGTTGATAAAACTCCCCTAGAGTTAAACCTTTAAGCACCAAGTTACTTTGTAGTTTTTATATAGTTATAGGAGACCTTTATTCCCTGATATTTACAGATAATGAGGCCTAATTTGGATATCACCAGTTTCTCCTTACGCATCATTATGGAATGATAAATTAATCAACTCAAAATTTCTATCATGAACCAATACCCCTCCACTCAACCCATCCTCATTCATTAAAAAAGTTAGACTTCAATATATAAAAATTAACACAACTCTTTTTCATTTGTTTCTTCTTTAAAATCTCCTATTCATCAACATTTATCTACAAAGAGTATCAAAAACTGTCTTCTGGCTTTCAGCATGTAACTACCTGGAGATAATGTTAATTCCTCTACTATTTTGGAGTCAGAATACAATGAAGTATTAAGCTTCTTTTAGTCATTATTTCTCAGTGAAAACCTTATTTGATGTTTACTGACTATGAGTACAATATTAAGCTAAATCAGGGGTTGAGAACCTTTTTGGCTGAGAGGGCCATGAACGCCACATATATTAAAATTAATTCCATGAGAGCCACACAATGTGTTTAACACTAAATACAAGTAGTGTGTGCATTTTATGTAAGACCAACACTTTTTTTTTTTTTTTTTACATGGACAGAGAGAGAGTCAGAGAGAGGGATAGATAGGGAAAGACAGACAGGGTTGGAAAGAGATAAGAAGCATCAATCATTAGTTTTTCATTGCGTTGCAACACCATGGTTGTTCATTGATTGCTTTCTCACATGTGCCTTGACCACGGACCTTCAGCAGACCAAGCCACCCCTTGCTGGAGCCAGCGACCTTGGGTCCAAGCTGACGAGCTTTTGCTCAAGCCAGATGGACCTGTGCTTAAGCTGGTGAGCTCGGGGTCCCAAACCTGGGTCTTCCCCATCCCAGTCTGATGCTCTATCAACTGCGCCACCACCTGGTCAGGCAAGACCAAAACTTTTAAAGTATAATAAGTCTCTGAATTCTTTTTAATAACGTTATTATGCTGTTGCTAACCAGTGATGAATAAAGTACTTCTTTCCATTAATGTGACTTCTGGTGCTGCATGGTTTTGCTGATGGCTTTGTAGTCTGGTTGATACGTGGTGAGGTTAAGCTTCATGCATGCACTCAGACTTTCATCTGTTAAACGTGATCGTAGGTTGGTCTTAACATTCTTTAGATTTGAAAAAGACTGCTCACATGCATACGTAGAGCCAAACATTGTCAGTACAGCAATACTCACATGCTGCAGTTTGTGGTCTGTGACAGGAAGCGCATTCCAAGTTTTGATAATCAGCTAGTCCATGATTTGAAGTTTTTCATTTATCCCCACTTGTGTTTGCTTGCCAACTCTGCTTGCTGTTGTGCAAGTCTTTCCAAATTTTCATTCAGTAACTTGAACTTATTCACCCACATGTCTGAGGCATTCAGGTCAGCAGCTTGTAGCTCAAAATCTCTGACAGAGACACCAATGATGTAACTCAGGTCGGCACTGTCCACTGCACACTCTTGTGGATGGGTAATGAATTTAAAAAGATGAGTGTGCTCACAATATTCTCCAAAACACACTTTGAATGACTGCAGGAGATTAGATGTGAAACCCGCTAGCTGTTGGAGATCAAGATGTTCAGCAGGGTCACTTGCTGTGCATGCATCTTTAAACTCTCCCAGTTTTTCAAAGTGTAGTAAACGATCTGTTTTAATGTCAGCAATGAAGAGTTCCAGCTTGTTTTCAAATGCAAACACTGCTTGTTGAAGGGATAAGACTTTATTTCCAACACCGTGCATTTTCACATTGATCTGGTTCAGATGTTCAGTCATTTTCATGAGATAGTAGAACTTCAGGAGCCACTCAGTGTTAGCTAATTCAGGATGCTTAATGTTTTTCATTTCAAGAAAAGTCCAGATTTTGCTCAGACAAGCCACAAAATGGCTGAGCACCTTCCCTCTTGACAACCAACGCACATTTCTGTGCAGAAGCAGACCAGGATAATTATTCCCAACTTCATCCAGCAGTGCTTTAAACTGGCGATCATTTAAAGCTCAGGCAACAATAAAGTTGACCAACCAAAGGACCAGCGACATCACCTCATCAAGCTGCTCACCACTCATCTGAGCACAAAGCGCCTCCTGATGTAGGATGCAGTGAAAACTTAGGATGGGTCTCTTTTCATGTTCATGAAGAAGCGCTACAAATTCTCTCTTTTTTCTCACTATGCACAGAGCACCACCAGTACATATCAAAATAAGTTTATCCATTGGTAGATTTTTTTCTTTAGCAAACTCAGTGAAAGACTTGAATAAATCCTCTCCTCTTATTGTCTCTTTCATAGGCAAAACAGCAAGACTTTCCTCACGTAGTGTGTCACCGACAGCATACCTTGCAATCACACTGAACTGAGATAAATGGCTTACGTCTGTTGACTCATCCAAAGCGAGAGAAAAGAATGGTGCTGCATTTATGTCCTTCACTTGTGTTGCCTCAATTTGATTTGCCATCATGATGGTATGATTGTGAACAGTTTTTGGCGACAGAGGCATGTCTTTTATTTTTTTGATTATCTTGTCTTTATCCAAAAAGTCGTCAAAAAGTTCATTGGCAACTCAAGCATGAATGTTTTGGCATACTCCCCATCTGTGAATGGCTTTTTATTTCTTACAATTGCTAAAGCACCAGCAAATCTAGCTGAATTCTAGTCACCTAGTTGGGTCCAAACATGGAATTGCTACTGACTAGCTTGCACTCTGCACAGTAGCTCTTAATGTGCTTTCTTCCTGCTATCCCCCGCTGGATATTTTGATGCAAATGTAATATGACGTGTGTCGAAGTGCTGCCTTATGTTTGTCCATTTCATTGAGGCAATTTTATCATTGCATATTAGACACACTGCAGAACCTGCTCTCTCCACAAAGGCGAATTCCTCTGTCCATTCTTGCTAAAAAGTACAATACTTTTTATCTCTTTTTTCTTTTAGCCATCGTCTTCATCAAAAAGGTTTATGCAATTGGGTGGCTGATTACTTAATTAAAAGGAGGAAAATTTACTTCCTGACCTCACAATGACCCGTGTATGTTAGGCATTATCCAATAAAAATTTGGTGTTGTCACTGAGGACAGCTGTGATTGGCCCTGGCTACCTGCATGAACATGAGCCATAGGAAATGAATGGATTGTAAGAAATGAGAATGTTTTATATATTTAACATTATTTTGTTTATTAATTATTTGTCTGTGAGCCAAATGCAGTCATCAAAAGAACCGCATTTGGCTCGAGACCCATAGGTTCCCGACCCTTGGGCTAAATGCTCAAAAACAGAACATGATTCAAGTCTTTTAGGTGTTGAACTATGGTTTAAGAAATATTAAAGAGCAAGATTATTTTATAATAAAACTAAGAATACATTAAAGGGCAAAATGAACAATTCAAAAAAATAAGTGGTTAGAGAATAATGAAAACATTGTGTTTTATATGTCAGAGAAGACCATTCAGAGGAGATAGGGACAAAAATATGAGTCTGAACACTATTTAAATTAAAGAGATAGGTACATTCTTGCTGAAAAATATGTCAAAATAATTACATTACATTACAATGTAATTAGGATAATAAAAATTATACAGAGTCTAATTTAATCATCTTTTGATTGAGAAGTTACTATAGGTTCTTATAATATTTCAAGATCATTTTTAGAACATTGTGCTTTTAGGGAAAACTAAGTAGATTTCTATAATAAGACAGAGAATTTATGCTGCCAGTAAGTCATAAGTGATAGTGGAAAGATAGTGGCACTAGTTTCAGTTAAAATGGGATGAGGTAAGTATATTTGACTGGCAGTGGTGTAGTAGATAGAGAGTTGACCTGGGATGCCGAGGTGCCAGGTTTGAAACCTCTGGTTTGGGTGCTCACCAGCTTGAGCATGGAGTCTCTGGCTTGAGCCCAAGGGTCACTTACTTGAAACCCACAGTTTCTGGCTTGAAACCCAAGGTTCCTGGCTTGAGCAAAGGGTCATTGGCTCAGCTAGAGACTTACAGTGAAGTCACGTGTGAGAAGTAATCAGTGAACAACTCACATGCCGTAACTATGAGTTGATGCTTCTCATCTCTCTCTCTCAAAAATAAAAAAATAAAATGGGGTAAGTGTACCTCTCCCAACCTTTCTAACTGATGATATTTACAACTTTGGACACTATACATAAAGCACATCTTGGAGAAACTCTGAAAATACATACTAGGAAACTGGAGAAGAAATGAGAACTTGAGAAATAACCCCATACAATGGTAAACTCCCTGTATTCCCTTTCTTCTATATTTTCTGGATTAGAATCTTGGACAATCTGAATCTTGGAGACTTGCAATTTGTGTGTGTGTGATGGGGTAGGGTATGGAATGTAACTCCGTTAGCTCTTTCAGTCCTGTGGGGGAGCTTTGTTCCTGAGCTGATGGCAGGAACAAAGGATAGAGAGAAAACTTGAAAACTGAACAAGGATAGAGAGAAAACCAAAGTTACTAATATCTGAATGCAAGAGGATGCCACTACAGAACCACAGGCATTAAAAAGATAAACATAGAATACTACAAACAACTCTTCATAAAAATTTGATAAGCTAGACAAAATGTACCAATTCATTGAAAGATGCAAACATTTAAATGATATTGTATAGATAATATGTGTTGAAAAGGATGTGAAGCTATTGGAATCTTCATATACCACTGGTGGGTATGTAAAGTGGTGAAGTCTTCTGGAAAACAGCCTGACAGTTTTATAATGGTTAAACATATGACTCACCATATGATCCAGCAATTCCATTCATAAGTATATATACCCAAGAGAAATGAAAACATATGTACACACAAAAACTTGCACTTGAATGCTCATAGCAGCATTGTTTATAATAGCTCTGTGGACACAACCCAAATGTTAATCAGTTAATGAAATAAAACATTGCATGCAATGGGCTATAATTCAGCAGTAAAGAAAATGAAATAATGCTCAGTTGGTTAGAGCATCACCTCAATCTGCAGAGGTTGCTGGTTCAACTTCTGGTCAGGGCACATACAAGAACAGATGAATGTTTCTATCTGTCCGTGTCTCTCACTCTTTTTCTAAAATCAATGAATACATTTTAAAATTTAAGAAAAGAAAATAAAGTACTGGTATATCTACAACATGAATGAATCTTGAAAACATGCTAAGAGAAAGAAACTAGTCCAATGCTACATATAATATGATCTCATTAGTAATAACTGTTATTTAGTATTAGATGATAGGGAAATATATAGACACAAAATAGATTACTGGTTGCTTATGGAGAATGGGAAATTTGAGAGTGATGAATAAGAAGTGCAGGATTTCTTTTTGGACTAATCAAGTATTTTATTTTTATTTATTTATTTTATTACTGAGTAAAAGGTAGGGAGGCAGAGATAGATTCTTGCGTGATCCCTGATTGGGATCCACCTGGCAAGCCCCCTGTAGGAGATGCTCTGCCCATCTGGGACCACTGCTTTGTTGCTTGGCCACTGAACTATTTTAGGGCCGGAGGTGATGGAACCATCCTCAGCTCCTATGGCTAATTTTTACTTGAACTATTTGAGCCATGGCTATAAGAAGGGAAGAGAGAAAGAGATAGAGAGGGTGAAGGGGTAGAGAAGCTGATGGGCGCTTCTCCTGTGTGACTTGCTTGAGAATTGAACCCGGGACTTCCACATGCCAGACCAACACTCTACTACTGAGCCAAGCAGCCAGGGATAAAAAAATAATTAAATATTTTAAAATTGATTGTAGTTCTGAATGCAAAACTTTGTGACTACACCAAAAAAGAATTGTACACTTTAAATGGGTGAATTGCATAGTATGTACATTATATCTTAATAAAGCTGTTGGAAAAAAAGTAATTAAAAAAATTAAGGTATCTTTTGTATACTCTCTATCTGTTAAAGAAATTGAATTTGTAGTTTAAAACTTTTAGTTAATACAACTTCAGGCCTGGTAAAGTCTACCAAATAATTAAAAATAACATTAATTATATTTCTATGAAAAAAAAGGAAACATTTCTCAACTCATTTTATTACATCAGCAATATCCCAGTGGTGAAACTGAATAAAGAAGTCACAAGAAAACAAAATTATAGACCATTATTTCTCATGGATAAAAATTCACAATAAAACATTAGGAAATATAACCCTGCAATATACAATATATAATTGCATGACCAAGTACTATTTATTGCAAGGTGTAAGGCTATTCAACATTTGAAAATTAAAAATTGTAATCCACCACATTAATAGACTAAAAAAGAAAAATTATATAATCAGATCAAAGGTGAAGAAAGGTGTTAAAGTTCAAGTTTCAATCAGGATTAAAATTCTCTATAAACTAGAAATGGAAGAGGATACCCCTAACTTGATAAAAGTGAGTTCTACTCCGGCACAATACTCAGCAAAAAACCTACAACTAACATCATACGTAACAATAAAATAATGAATGCTTTCTTCCTACCACCAGAAACAAGACAAAGGTATTTGTTTCATCATCTTTTATCAATATGTGTTAAAAAGACTTAGCTCAATAAGGTAAGAGGAAGAAATAAAAGGCATATAGATTAGAAGAGAAGGGAAAGAAAACTGATCCCATTTGCAGGTGGCATGATTTTGAATTCTAAGAAATTCCACACACACTCAAATAGAAAATAGAAATAAAAGTCACTAATGATAAGGCAATTTGGCAAGTTCAGAGAAATAAGGTAGATATACAAAAATAAATTTTACTTTTATCTACTAGCAAAGAGTTATTGGAAACCAAAATTATAAAAAAATACCAATTACTAGGCCTGACCTGTGGTGGCGCAGTGGATAAAGCGTCGACCTGGGAACACTGAGGTCGCCAGTTCAAAACCCTGCACTGGTCTGGTCAAGGCACATATGGGAGTTGATGCTTCTAGCTCCTCCCCCCTTTCTCTCTTTTTCTTTCTCTCTCTCTCTCTCTCTCTCTCTCTCTCTCTCTCTCTCTCCCTCTCTGTCTCCTCTCTAAAATGAATAAAAAAAAAAAATACCAATTACTATAGCTCAAAAAAAAGAGAAATATTTTGTATAAATCTATAAGAAAATGTGCTCATGTATGTTGTAGACTATGAAATGCTGATTAAAGAAATAAAAAATGACCTAAATAAATAAAGCAAGAGCAAAATTTCATGCTCAATTATTAAAAGAATTAAGAGTTAAATACCAATTTTTTTCTGAAATTGATCTATAAATGTATGACAATAGAAGAAAGTACAGCAGGGGAGATACCAAGATGGCAGCAGAGTAGGCAGATATGCACAGACTCCCAGCTCATACCACCAAATTGGATTACAAATTAATTTAGGAACAATCAGCATGAAAAGCCAACTCTGGATTACAAGAACAGCTCTCAACAACCAAGGAGAAAAGAAGCAGCTACACCAAGTTTGGTAGGGAGTGCCGAGGTGCGGTGGGTCTGTCCTGTTTCCATGATCAAAAGGGGGAGGGGGAGTCTGAGAGTCCAGAAGGGCTCTCATTCCAAGGAGAAGGGCAGAAAAATATTGCTCACAGCCACTTGTCTGGGACCCTGGGAATGAGGTGTGCTGAGAGGGCTGGCTTGTCTTACAAAAGGAAAGTGGAGAGAGAGAGACCAATGGTGATGGGCAGAGGAATGCATGGGATGACCTAAGAAGCTGACTTATTCAGTACGGAGGTGGCTATAGCTGGGGGAGGGGTTGAACCTCAACAAAGCACAAGCCTAAAGTGGTTCCGGGTGAACCACCTCCAGAAAGTTCTCCAGCTCCAATCAGAGCAAGACACAGCTGAAAACAGGAAGTGGGTAGGATGGGGCAGTAACTCAGGTCTCCATGGAAATATGAGATACACCTCCCCCTACTGAAACGAAGAAAGCAACCCACCCTCCAGAGAGAAGCTGGCAGATCAGGCCTTCAGAGTCTCGGTTATACCAACCACATTCCTGGATACAGCTTCAAATAAACCCACTGCTGAGATCAGTAAACAAGACTACAACCTAGTTAAGAAAACTGAGAAGAAAACAAACAAATCAAGATCTCAAAGAGGCTCTACTAGGTAAGGACATAACAGTTGAAAAAAGCCTACAAATCGTAGAGAATAATGGGTATGCAGAGAAGCATAAGTCATATGCTTCAACAATATAAATTCTCTGATAAAGTCTTGGATGAATTGAAAGTAATCAAATTACCAGATGTAGAATATAAAATATTAATTTTTAGGATGCTTAAAGATCTCAAAGCTGCAATGGATGGACTTAATGAACACTTCAACAAAAAATTTAAAAGCATCAAAAAAGACTTAAAAATCATAAAGAAGAACCAGACATAAATGACAAACACAATATCAGAAATGAAGACTACACTGGAAGGAATTAAAAGCAGGCTGGATGAAGTAGAGGATCAATCAGCGACTTAGAGGAAAAGATAAATAAAAGCACAGAAGTAGAGCAGCAAAAAAGAAAAAAGACTGAAAAATCTGAGGAAACTCTAAGAGAGCTCTGTGACAATCTAAAGATAAACAACATCTGCATCATACGGGTTCCTAAAGAAGCACAGAGAATTTCATTAAAGAGAAACCAAAAGAAATCTACACCAAGACACATCATAGTTAAAATACCAAAGCTAAGAGATAAAGAGAAAATATTAAAAGCTGCTAGAGAAAAAAAGGCTATCACCTACAAAGGAGCCCCCATAAGGATGACATCTGACTTATCAACAGAAACACTTGAGGACAGAAGGGAATGTCAAGAAATATTCAAAGTAATGCAGAACAAGAACCTACAACCAAGATTTCTTTATCCAGCAAGGTTATCATTTAAAATTGAAGAAGATATAAAAAGCTTCCCAGCCAAAAAAAACAAAACAAAACAAAAAACAACTCAAGGAATTAATTAGAACCAAACCAATGCTGCAAGAAATGTTAAGCAGCCTGTTGTAAACAGAACAAAGGTGGGAAAGAATGTAGTAAAAGAGGAATATAACTTTAAAGAAAGAATAAAATGGCAATAAACAACTACATATTAATAATAACCTTAAATGTAAATGGATTAAATGCTCCAATCAAAAGACATATGGTAGCAGAATGGATAAGAAAACAGGACATGTACATATGATGTTTACAGGAGACGCACCTCAAATCAATAAATACACATAGACTGAAAGTAAAAGGATGAAAAAGAATATTTCATGCAAATGGAAATGTAAAAAAAGCTAGGGTAGCAATACTTATATCTGACAAAATAGACTTTAAAACAGACTACAGTAAGGGATAAAGGAGGTCACTACATAATGATAAAGAAAACAATCCAACAGGAAGAGATAACCATTATAAATGCACCTAATATAGGAGCACCTAAATATATAAAGATGTCTTTGATGGATATAAAGGGCAAGATCAACAGCAATACTTTAATAGTAGGGGATTTCAATACCCCACTAACATCGATGGATAGATCCTCAAGAAAGAAAACTAACAAACAAACAGCAAAATTAAGGGATACACTAGATCAACTAGATTTAATATATATCTTCAGAACCTTCCATCCTAAAGGAGCAGAATATACATTCTTTTTAAGTGCTCATGGTACATTCTCTAGGATAGACCACATATTAGGGCATAAAATGAGTCTCAACAAATTTAAAAAGATTGAAACCATATCAAGCATCTCCTCTGACCACAATGGCATAAAATTAGACATCAACTACAATAGAAAAACTGAAAAACACTCAAACATTTGGAAACTAAACAGCATATTATTAAACAATGACTGGGTAAACAATGTGATCAAGGAAGAAATAAAAATCTTCCTTGAAACAAATGAAACTGAGCATACAACAACTCAAAATCTGTGGGACACAGCAAAAGCAGTCCTGAGAGGGAAGTTCATAGCATTACAGGCATACCTTAAGAAGCTAAAATAAGCTCAAAAAAACAACTTAATGCTGCAACTAAAAGAACTAGAAAAAGAACAGCAAATAAAGCCTAGAGGAAGTAGAAAGAAGGAAAAAATGAAGATCAGAGCAGAAATAAATGACATAGAGACTAAAAAAACAATACAGAGGATCAATAAAACCAAGAGCTGGTTCTTTGAAAAAGTAAACAAGATCGATGAACCCTTAGCCAGACTCACCAAGAAAAAAAGAGAGAGGACTCAAATAAATAAAATTAGAAATGAGGGTGAAGAAGTAACAACAGGCACAGCAGAAATACAAAGGATTGTAAGAAAATACTATGAAGAACTATATGCCAAAAAATTAGACAGCCTAGGTGAAATAGACAAATCCCTTGAAAAATGTAATCTTTCAAAAATCAATCTAGAAGATTCAGAAAACCTAAATAGACCAATTACAAAAAATGAGATAGAAACAGTTATCAAAGGACTCCCAATAAACAAAAGCCCTGGACCAGGTGGCTTCACGGGTGAATTCTACAAACATTCAAGGAAAAACTAACTCCTATCCTTCACAAGCTATTTCAAAAAATTCAAGAGCAGTAAAACTTCTAAGCTCCTTTTATGAGGTGAGCATAATTCTGATTACAAAACCAGGCAAAGACAACACAAAGAAAGAAAACTATAGGCCAATATCCCTGATGAATTTAGATGCTAAAATTCTCAACAAATTATTAGCAAACTGAATTCAGCAATACATGAAAAAAATTATACACCATGATTAATTGGGATTTATTTTTGGGAGGCCAGGCTGGTACAATATTTACAAATCAATCAATGTGATTCATCACATAAGCAAAAGGAAGGACAGAAACCACTTGATAATATCAATAGTTGCAGAAAAGCATTTGAAAAAACCCAGCACACATTTATAATCAAAACTCTCAGCAAAGAGGGAATACAAAGTGGCCTCAACGTGATAGAGGCCGTCTATGACAGGCCCACAGCCAACCTCATACTCAATGGGCAAAGGTTAAAAGCAATCCCCTTAAGATCAGGAAAAAGGCAGGGGTGCCCCCTTTCACCACACTTATTCAACATAGCCTGGCAGTCCTAGACACAGCAATCAGACAAGAAGAAGACATAAAAGGCATCCAAATTGGGAAAGAAGAAGTAAAACTATCATTATTTGCAGATGATATGATACTGTACCTACAAAACCCTAAAATCACAGTAAAAAAAAACAGTGGACCTGTTAAATGAATTTTGCAAGGTGGCAGGATATAAAATTAATACTCAGAAATCAGAGGCATTTTTATACACCAACAATGATCTGTCTGAAAGAGAAATTAAGAAAACAATTCCCTTCACTATTGCAAAAAAATAAAATAAAATACCTAGGAAAAAATTTAACCAATGAGGTTAAAGACTTATACTCAGAAAATTATAAAACATTGATAAAGAAAATTAAGGAAGATACAAACAAGTGGAAGCATATACCATATTCATGGCTAGGAAGAATAAACATCATTAAAATGTTCATATTACCAAAAGCAATTTATAAATTCAGTGCAATTCCTATTAAAATACCAAGGACATACTTCAAAGATATATTCCAAAAATTCATATGGAACCAAAAAAGACCACAAATAGCCTCAGCAATCTTGAAAAAGAAGAATAAAGTGTGTAATATCACACTTCCTGATATCAAGTTATACTACAAGGTCATTGTACTCAAAACAGCTTGGTACCGGTACCGGCATAAGAACAGGCACATAGATCAATGGAACAGAACAGAGAACCCAGAAATAAACCTGTACCTTTATGAACAGTTGATATTTGACAAGGGTGGTAATAGCATACAATGGAATAAAGACAGTCTCTTTAATAAATGGTGTTTGAAAGATTGGACCTGCAAAACATGAAACTAGACCCCCAACTTACACCATGCACAAAAACACTCAAAATGGATAAAAGACTTAAATATAAGTCATGAAACCATAAGCATCCTAGAGGAAAACATTGGCAATATGCTCTCCAACGTCACTTGCAGCAATATATTTGCTGATTTATCTCCACGCACAAGGGGAATAAAGGACAGAATAAACAAATGGTACTTTATCAAACTAAAAAGCTTTTGCACGGGTAAAGATAATATGAGCAAAATAAAAAGGCAAACCACACAATGGGAGAACATATTTGACAATACATCTGATAAGGGGTTAATAACCAAAATTTATAAAGAACTTGTAAACCTCAAACCCAGGAAGATAAACAGTCTAATCAAAAAATGGGTAAAAGAGATGAATAGACACTTCTCCAAAGAGGACATGCAGATGACCAATAGGCATATGAAAAAATGCTCAACATCACTAATCATTACAAAAATTCAAATTAAAACCACAATGAGATACCACCTCACACCAGTCAGAATGGCGCTCATCAACAAAACAACACAGAGTAAGTGCTGGCGAGGATGTGGAGAAAAGGGAACCCTCCTGCACTGCTGGTGGGAATGCAGACTGGTGCAGCCACTGTGAAATATAGTATGGAGATTCCTCAAAAAAATTAAAAATCAAACTGCCTTTTGACCCAGCCATCCCCCTTTTAGGAATATACCCCAAGAATACCATACAACAGTTTGAAAAGGAGAAATGCAGCCCCATGTTTATGGCAGCATTGTTTACAATAGCCAAGATCTGGAAATAGCCCAAGTGTCCATCAGTGAACAATTTTATTATAAAGCAGCGTTACGCCTGACCAGGTGGTGGCGCAGTGGATAGAGCGTCGGACTGGGATGCTGAAGACCCAGGTTCGAGACCCCGAGGTCCCCAGCTTGAGCGCGGGTCCATCTGTCTTGAGCAAAAGCCCGCCAGCTTGGACCCAAGGTCGCTGGCTCCAGCAAGGGGTTGCTCAGCCTGCTGAAGGCCCGCAGTCAAGGCACATGTGAGAAAGCAATCAAAGAACAACTAAGTTGTGGCAGCAGCAATTAAAAAAAAACTAATGATTGATGCTTCTCATCTCTCTCTATTCCTGTCTGTCTGTCCCTATCTATCCCTCTCTCTGACTCTCTCTCTGTCCTAAAAAAATAAAAATAAATAAAGTTCTTAAAAAAAAAAAAAAAAGCAGCGTTACATATATACAATGGAATACTATGGGACCATGAAAAAGAAGGGAATATTAGTTTTTGCGACAACACGGATGGACCTAGATACTCTTATGTTAAGTGAAATAAGCCAAGCAGAGAAACAAAAATATCATATGACCTCTCTCAGATGAGGAATCCAATGAACAATATGAACTGAGGAGCAGAATAGAGACAGAGACGGGATCAAAGGATTCAGAAGGAAAGTGGACAGAGGGAAAGGGGATGATAGGGTGATAGGGTGGAATGAGAGCAGAAAAGCAAATCCTGGAGGGAAGGGGGACGGGCATTATAAGGCGGGAGACAGGGGGGATGTACTGGGGAGCATGGGTGACATTAGAATCTATGTAAACACAATAAATTAATAGAAAGAAAAAAAAAGAAAGTACAGCAGAATTTTTTCTAGCTGTAGACTAATTGATCATGAAATGTATATTGTGATAATAAGAGAACAGATTAGCCAAAATTACTTGAAAATATAAACAGATTTGGAGGATCCACTGTACCTAATTTTGAGACTTACTATAAAACTACACTAATTCAGAGAGGTATCTGCAAAGCAGTAAAGACACATAGGTCAATGGGACAAATTGGAGAGTCCACAAATAAGAAATTTTTAATGGAGGTGCAATGACAATTCAAGGAAAAAAGAGTAATATTTTTTATTTTTGTGACAGAGGCAGAGAGAGAGAGACAGAGAGAGGAATAGATAGTGACTGACAGACAAGAAGGGAGAGGGATGAGATGCATCAACTCTTCATTGCGGTTCCTTAGTCTCCTTAGTTGTTCATTGATTGCTTTCTTATATGTGCCTTGACAGGAGTGGGGAATGGAGGCTATAGCAGAGCAAGTGACCCCTTGCTCAAGCTGGCAACGTTGAGCTCAAGCTGGCGACGTTGGGCTCAAGCCAGAGATCTTTGAGCTCAAGCCAGTAACCAGGGGATCATGTCTATAATCCCACACTCACACCAGGGACCTTGTGCTCAAGCTGGTGAGCAGATGCTCAAACCAGATGAGCCCACGCTCAAGCCGGCAACCTCAGGTTTCAAACCTGAGTAGTCTGAGTCCCAGTCCAACACTCTATCCTTTGTGCCACTGCCTGGTGAAAGAGTAATATTTTTAACAAACAGTGCTGGAACAATTAAATATAGATATGCCAAAAATTAATTAGTAACTTTAACTTATACCTTACATCATTTACAAAAATGAACTCAAATTGGATGATAGACTTAAAGTAAAATATAAAACTAAAACTCTTAAGAAGCAAATACAGGACAAAAATTTTGTGACTTGGGTCCTTAGAAACACCACCAAACTATGACTTAGAAAATAAAAGTTTTAATTTGGATTTTTTTAGAAGTAAAACACATATACAGACACACACACGCACACACACACACACACACACACAAAAAACCCTCTGAAAGATACTTTTTGTCACTTGACTTTTTATTGGATTTATTAGGGTGACATTAGTTAATAAAATTATATAAATTTAAGTTGTACAATTCTATAACGTATTATTCGTATATTGTATTGTATGTTCACTACCTCAAGTCAAGTCTCCTTTAATCACGATTTATCCCCCATCCCCACTCCTACCTTCCTTCATTCCCTTTCCCACACTGAAAGACCCTTTTAAGAGAATAAAATCACACAGCATTGACTAAGAAACAATTTTTGCACATCATATAACCTACCAAAGGTAGTTACATCTGGAATATGTAAATAGAAAAAGTTACTCTATTCTCCTCTTTAGTGAATAATGCTGACAGTGACTCCTGGGGGACTAGAGGGAAATAACATTGATGAAAGATTTACAGTGTAGCAAGGGTTTACAGTTTAGGGGATTTACTTTCACCATCAAATTTAATCCTGTATCAGCCCTATCAACATGACATTGTTTTCATTTTAAAGATAAAAAAATTAATACTTGGGTTTAATAATTTTCCCACTGTGACCCAGTTAAAGGTGGATCCATGAAAACAGTGGCTTCCCACCATAAAATGGACATGTTACCAAAATTAATAGAAAACACCATGTTCAGAGGGCACCTTAAAATGAGAATTTCTTACATATTAGATCTTCAGTAATGACCTACAATTACTTGTTACACTTTGTAAAAAATATTTGCACTACTCAAACCAAACTTACTTTATCATAGATAGCATCAGGTCTGTTTCATGGTAAACTCCCGAATTAAATCTGTGTAGGGTGTGTTCATGCCTGGCCTGGCTGACCGTTGATTATTCATTAATAAGAACATTAGCTGTACATTACTGACATGTAATTTCTGTAACATCAGCTAAACTTTATGGTAATTCTATGTTGGGAATGATTACTGTAGTTCGCTTACCCTTTGAATTACATCACACAAGGACTAGCAGTGTTGGGGATGTTTTCTGTCTCAGTGTTTTTTCATTCAACAAATATTTATTGAGCACCTACCATGCATGTGTCTAGCATTATGCTGGGTGCTGCAACACCATTTGGAACAAAGTACATGTTCTTTAAGATGTCACAGTCGATTTAAGGAGGATACAATATTATACAGACTGATGGATATCTAAATCTCACTGGAATAATATCCAGAATGGTTTCCCAGAGCATAAGATGTATGAAGCTAAATTCAGAGTCAGAAAGAGTGATTAAGTGAAGAAACGGAAGCAGGAGGGAATTTTCAGTGGTCTCTTTACTCTGAAATACAGACTCTTTGCACAAATTACCTATAAATATATTGTTGCAGATATTTAAAATTCAGAAAACCTAGCCTCAAATTCAACTTCAAAGAATCATTGTAATTCAGATTTCAAATGCCTTTGGATATATTTTTGATATTTCAGTGTAGTTTAGAACAGCGTTTAATGAAACAGAAGCAAGCAGAACCTGATATCTTTTCAGTGCTGTTTCAGATATAGCGCTATTTCTATTTAGAAACAAACTACCAAGGGAATTTCTTTCTGATGTTTATAATATTTTTACTAATGTTGTATAGACTCTCCCAAATAGATGACTAGATGATTATTTTCTTCACATGTTTAGGGCTTTTATCTTTCTTTTTATCCCTTTATTTTTCTTTTGTCAGTTGAATAGCAAACCAAAGGAAAAAGCTGCCTGAAATACTCCTTTAAAACCAATTTGGTCTCTGGAGATTTACCTTCAGTGATCCTTTACCCCATCACAAAGCTATCTCAGTGTTGACTGTCTCCAGCTCC
Source organism: Rhynchonycteris naso (assembly GCA_037038555.1). NCBI lineage: Eukaryota > Metazoa > Chordata > Mammalia > Chiroptera > Emballonuridae > Rhynchonycteris > Rhynchonycteris naso. The sequence goes on along the minus strand of CM073001.1, from coordinate 62,382,351 downwards.
TCCTCCCTGACTGCTTTCTTTGTTATCAACTCCTGAACTCCAGAGGGAAACAAGGTGAAACAAATAGGATACCTTACTTTTGCTTGGTTGCTCCCCTAGCAGGATGAGTGGGCAGGCTGTGACTGGCTGTCTGTCCTAATTTATGTGGATAACTTCAGTTCTGTGTTTTCTTTCTGCGTGGCGTGAAAGCGTGTCGCACTAGCTCATTTCCCTGCAGTTTGCCCTTAGGCAAAAGCAGCAACTCGACTCTCTGGATATGAAATAGACAAAAAAAAAAAGACAACAATATTTTCATTCTATGCACACCCACAGATGCCTGCTTCAACAGTGAGCTGTGCAACCAACAGGCTAAAGTCTTGCGAATATTGTATTTAAAATATATATATATATTTGAAGCTGTGAATTTGCCATTGTACCCATTTTTATTTTATTATAGAAGTAAATCTGATACTACAGAAATAACAATTAAGAAAGTACCAAATAATAAATATTGTAAGCTTTAAAAAAGAATTTTTTCCAACTATTACAAATACTTTTTTTAAGGAAATTTTAACGATAGGATATTTTCAAACTACAGTATATTATTGAGGGACATAAAACATGATACAAAAGTAGAAGAGCTTATATAATATTTTTATGGCTATAGCTGGGTATTTTTAAATCAATATTCATTTATGATAAAATATACATAAAATGCTATATAATGATAATAAAATAAGCATACATTTGCCTACAACTCAGCTTAAGAAACCGAACTTTTGACCCTGGCTGGTTGGCACAGCAGTAGAATGTTGGTCTGGCATGTGAAAGTCTTGGGTTTTATTTTTGACCAGGGCACACAGGAGAAGCGCCCATCTGCTTCTCCACCCTTCCCTCTCTCCTTCCTCTTTATCTCTCTCTTCCCCTCCGCAGCCAAGACTCCATTGGAGCAAAATTGGCCCAGGCGATGAGGATGCTCCATGTTCTCCTCCTCAGGTGCTAGAATGGCTTCAGTTGCAATGAAGCAATGCCCCAGATGGGCAGAACATCACCCCCTAGTGGGCATGCCGGGTGGTTCCTGGTCAGGTGCATGCAGGAGTCTGTCTGTCTTCTTCCCAGCTTCTCCCTTCAAAAAATTCAAAAAAAAAAAAAGAAAGAAAGAAATAGAACTTTCTTAAGCTCATAGAGCTTCTCCATCACCACATGTTGTTCTTACTTTACTATCCTTTCCTTCCCTCAGGCAATCTCTAATAGAACTTTTGTTTATCATTTGATTGCTTTAAAATGTTTACCAGCTATGAATATAGTCCGTAACAATGCATTTTTTAGCTAATATGATTTTTTATTTATTTTTTTCTTTTTTTATTGTATTTTTACAAAGTGAGAAGCAGGGAGGAGGCAGACAGACAGACTCCTGCATTCGCCCAACTGGAATCCACCTGGCATGACCACCAGGGGGCGATGCTCTGCCCATCTGGGGCATTGCTCTGTTGCAATCAGAGCCATTCTAGTACCTGAGGTGGAGGCCATGGAGCCAACCTCAACGCCCAGGTCACTTTGCTCCAGTGGAACCTTGCTGCAGGAGGGGAAGAGAGAGATAGAGTGAAGTAGAGGGGAAAGGGTGGAGAAGCATATGGGCACTTCTCCTTTGTGCCCTGGCCTAGAATCGAACCTGGGACTTCCACACACTGGGCCAATGCTCTACCACTGAACCATCCGGCCAGAACCTAGTTAATATGATTTAGAGATTAGTAATCAGAATCATGCTGCAAATATCCATATGTCACTTACTTTTCACTTGTAAATTCATCCCTATATTAACAGTGGCAACAACTCTATGGAATCTTGAGAACTGATATTACCTTATGTGTCCATTAGGGAAATTTCATGACAGAATGTTTGGCCACATTGAATGACACATTTCTTTACACAGTCCTTCTTATTCTAAAGTATACACTGTTATCAGGCTAGATGTGTTTGGATGAGTTCAATGCTAAGAACCAACCTTTTTCTCCATCATTCAGACCCTATTTATTGTATTTACTTCTGACCGTCAGTCTTCTTCCTCCATTTTGAGTGCTTTCTTATGCTTGACTATCTTTATCTTTCTTTAAAATGTGGTTCACTCAGATCTCTACCAATTTATTGAAAACATTTGTTTTTTATTTTTAGCTTTGATTTATTGTTTTGACATAGTTTTAAGTATGCCACTCAATAAAACACCCTCTACACTCCACAGAGTGCCCTTTATTAAGTCTCCTTAAATGCCCATTTCTCATCTTTATCCCCTCCCCTTACCTCTATCTCTTCTTTCCCTCTGGCTATTGCTACCTTGTTGTCTATATGTGTGTGTTATGTATATAGGATTTTAGCTAATCCCTTTACCTTCTTTAATCCTCTCCCCTATTCCTCCTTTTCTCTAACAGCTGTCCATCTGTTCCCTGTGACAGTGCCTCTGTTTCTGTTTTGTTCCTCAGTTTATTGTGTTCCTTAGATTCCACATATATGTGAGATATATGATATTTATCTTTCTCTGCCTGGCTTATTTCACTTAGCCTAACATTCTTCATGTCTATTCATACTACTGCAAAGGTGAGATTTTTTTCTTTTTTATGGCTGCATAGTCTTCCACTATGTAAATGTAGCACAGGTTTTTCATCTACTCATCCACTGACAGACACTTGGGCTGTTTCCAGCTCTTGAATATTGCAAACAATGCTGCATTGAACATGGGGATACATATCATCTTTTGAGTTAGTGTTTTGGGATTCTTAGAGTATATTCCTAGGAGTGGGATAGCTGGGTCATAAGGCAGTTTTATTTTTAATTTTTGAGGACTGTCATACTATTTTCTACAGTGGCTACAGGAGTATGCATCCCCAACAGCAGTGCAGGGGGTGTCCCTTTTCTCCTCACACTTGCCAGCACTTCGTCATTGATTTGTTAATGAAAGCCATTCTGGCAGGTATGAGAATGGTTTTAATTTCATTGTGAGAAGTGTCTGTTCATGTCTTCTTTCCAATTTTATTATTGGATTGTTTGCTTGTTTATTGCTGAGTTTTGTGAGTTCTTTATATATTTTGGATATTAGCCCCTTAACTGAGCTGTTGTTTAAAAATATCATCTCCCATTTAGTTGGCTATTTGTTTTGTTGACAGTTTCTTTTGCTGTGCAGAAGCTTCTTAGTTTTATGTCATTCCATTTATTTATCTTTGCCTTCACTTCCTTTGCCTTTGGGGTCAAATTCATAAAATATTTTCTACTGCCAAGGTCCATTAGTTTAGTACCTATGATTTTTCCATGTAATTTATTGTTTCAGGTCTTATATTTAGGTCTTTCATCCATTTTGAATTAGTATTTGTATAAGGAGACAAACTAGTCAAGTGTCATTCTTTTAAATGTGGCTTTCCAATTTTCCCAGCACCATTTGTTGAAGAGGCTTTCTTTTCTCCATTGTGTGTTTTTGGCATCTTTATCAAAGATGATTTGACCATATGTACAGTGTGTCCATAAAGTCATGGTGCACTTTTGGCCGATCACAGGTCAAAAGTGCACCATGACTTTATGGACACACTGTATGTGGTTTTATTTCTGGGCTCTCTATTGTGTTCTATTGGTCTGTGTGTCTATTTTTCTGCCAGTACTATGCTGTTTTTATTACCATAGCTCTGTAGTATAGTTTGAAGTCAAGTATTGTAATAGCCTCCAGCTTCATTTTTATTTCTTATAATTATTTAGCTTATTTGAGGTTTTTTTATGGTTACAAATAAACCTGATGAATTTTTGTTCCATTTCTTTAAAAAATGACATTAAAATTTTGATGGGAATTGCATTAAATTTTTATATTGCTTTGGATAATATGGCCATTTTAATTATATTAATCTTATCCACAAATAAAAAATATTTTTTCATTTCATTGTCTTTTTCAATTTCCAAAAAGAAATACAAATGGTCAATGGATATTTGAAAAAATGCTCTTTTTCACTAGCTATTAAAGAGATGCAAATCAAAAGTACAATGAAATACCACCTCACATCTGTTATATTAGCTATTATCAACAAGACAGGTAAATACAAGTGTTGGGGAGGCTGTGGATAAAAAGGAACCCTCATTTACTGTTGGTGGGAATGTAGATAAGTACAACCATTACAGAAGAAAGTATGGTGGTTCCTCAAAAAATTAAGGAAAGAACTACCCTATGACCCAGCTATCCCTCTACTGGGTATATGTTCCTAAAACTTGAAAACATTGGTACATAAAGACATATGCACACCCATGTTTATTGCAGCATTGTTCACAGTGGCCAAGACATGAAAAGAGCCAAAATGCCCTTTAATACAGGATTGGATAAGAAAGATGTGGTACATATATACAGTGGAATACTCTTCAGCCATAAGAAATGACAACATAATATAATTTACAACAACAAGGATGGACCTTGATAACATTATATCTAGAGTGAAATAAATAAATCAAAAAGGGCTAAAAACTGCATAAATTCATACATAGGTGGGACAAAACATTGAGACTCCTGGACATAAATAAAAGTGCAGTAGTTACCAGGCGGAGGGGAAAGAGGAAGGGGAAGGATGTAAGGGGAAGGATATAAGGGGAAAAGAGGGCATAAAGAGAAACAAAATATAGGTGACCAAAAATGATTTGGGTGATGATTTGACTTTGGGTGATGGATATGCAGCATAATTGACTGTTCAAATAATGTGGAGATGTTTTCTCTAAATCTTTGTACTCTGGTTGACCAATGTCACCCTGTTAAATTTAATTGTCTAAATAAAAAATAAAAATAAAAACATTAAATAAACAATAAAAATAAATAAAATAAAATAAAATTTTATTGTGGTTTTAATTTGCACTTCTCTGATAATTAGTGACATTGAGCATTTTTTCATATGCCTTTGGTCATCAGTATATCCTCTTTGAATAAGTGCCTATTCAGGTTCTTTGCCCATTGTTTAATTGGATTGTTTACCTTCCTGATGTTGAGTTCTATTAAGTTCTTTATAAATTTAATTATTAACCCCTTATCAGATGTATTGGTGAATATGTTCTTCAATAGGGTGAATTATCATTTTATTTTGTTAATAGTGTCTTTTATTATTCTAAAGTTTTTTAGTTTAATATAGTCCCATTGTTTATTTTTTCCTTTATCTCCCTTACCTGAGAAAATATATCAGCAAAAATATTACTTTGAGAGCTCATGTGATTTTTATCTTTTTTTTTTGTTTATGTAATAAATCTCATTTATTGACTTGCAAATATTGTTCTAGCCTTACCTCCCCTGAATAATTAATACTTGATCATGCTATATGATTTTTTTAATGTATTACTGGGTTTGGTTTGCTAATATTTGTTGAGAATTTTTACATATAGCTCCATCAGAGATATGGCCTATAGTTTTATTTCTTTGTCATGTCTTTACCTGGTTTTGGAATAAGGATAAACATGCATCATAAAATGAGCTTGGAAGTTCTTATTCCTCTTAAATTTTTTGGAATAGCTTAAAAAGGATAAGTGTTAGTTCTTCTTTGAATGTTTGATAAAATTCACCTGTGAAACAATTCATTCCATTACTTTTGTTCCCTGGGAGTTTTTTAATAACTGTTTTAATTTTATTTGTTGTAATTCCTTGGCTCGGGTTTTCTGATTGTTCCAGATTCAGTTTGAAAGATTCTATGTTTCTAGAAATTTATTCATTTCACCCAGGTTTTCCAATGTTTTGGCATATTGTTCTTCATAATATATTCTTACAGTCCTTTGTATTTCTGTGATGTCAGTTTTTATTTTCCCTCTTTCTTTTTCCTTTTTTTTTTTTTTTTTTAGTTTGCGAGAGAGAGAGACAGACAGACAAGGACAAACAGACAGGATGAAAGAGAGATAATACGTATCATCTCTTCATTGCAGCACCTTAATTGTTCACTGATTGCTTTCTTATATGTACATTGACCGGTGGGCTCCAGCCAAGTCAGTGACCCCTTTCTCAAGCCAGCGACCTTGGGCTTCAAGCCAATGATCTTAGGGGTCAAGCCAATCACCAGTGGGTCATGTCTATGACCCCACATTTAAGCTGGCAACCCCATGCTCAAGCTGTTAAGCCCATGCTCAAACTGAATGAGCCCACTCAAGCTGGACACCATGAAGTTTTGAACCTGAGTCCTCAGTGTCCCAGACCAATGTTCTATCCACTGTGCAACCACCTGATCAGGCTTTCATTTCTGATTTTATTCATTAGCATCCCCTCTTTTTTTTCTTGATGAGTCTGGTTAAAGGTTCATCAAATTTTTTTATATATAATTTAATTTATTTTTATTTTTTTAAGTGAGAATAGGGGAGATACAGAGACAGACACCTGCATGTGCCTTTACCTGGATCCACCTGCCAACCCCAGTCTGGAGCCAATGCTCTGCCCATATGAGGCTATGCTTGCAACCAAGTTATTTTTAGTGCCTGAGGCACCATTCTTAGCGCTGGACTGATGTTCTTGAATCAATCAAGCCATGGCTATAGAAGGGGGAGAAAGAGAGAGAAAGAAAGAAAGGACAGGGAAGGTAAAGCAGATGGTCACCCCTCTTTTGTGGCCTAACTGGGAATTGAACCTAGGACTTCCACACTCCAGGCAGGTACTCTACCACTGAGCCAGAGCCGTTTTGTCAAAATTTGTATGGAACCATAAAAGAACCCAAATAGATTCAACAATTTTGTAAATGAAGAACAAAGTGGGAGTTATCACACTTCCTGATATCAAGATATAATTTCTGGTTAGTTCTCTCCATGATAGAGAGTCAGCCTGGTGTCTGAAAATTCCAGATTCAGTTCACAGTCAGGACACAAAGAAGAAGCAACCATCTGCTTCTCCACCCCTCCCCCCGCCTTCAACTCCTATAGCCATGACTTGAATGGTTCAAGGAAAGTTGTCCCCTGGTGCTGAGGATGGCTTCGTGGCCTTGCCTCAGGCACTAAAATAGCTCAGTTGCTGAGCAACAGGACAGTGGCCCAGAGGGGCAGAACATCGTTTGTTAGGGGGCATGCTGGGTGAATCCCAGTCAGAGTGTATGCAGAAGTCTGTCCCTGCTTCCCTGTCTCAGTTAAAAAAAAAAAAAAAAAAAAAAAGATACACTGCAAGGCCACTGTAATCAAAACATCCTGAAACTTTCATATGAACAGGGATACAGATCAATGGAACAGAACAGAGAACCTAGAAATAAAACCAATTAATATTTGGCAAAGGAGGCAAGTGTATATAATGGAGTAAAGACAGTCTCTAATAAATGGTGTTGGGAAAATTGGACAGGTGCATGCCAAAAAATGAAACTAGACCACCAACTTATACCATTCACAAAAATTAACTCAAAATGGCTAAAAGACTTAAATATAAGTTGTGAAACCATAAAAATCCTAGAAGAAAACATAGGCAGTAGACTTTTAGACATCTTTCAAAGCAATTGTATTGCAAACATTTTTATCTCTATTTGACCACAGTTGTTCATTTTATATGCTCCCTCCCCGCTAAGATGCTCTATCTTACAAATTATTCTATGAAATAAATACAGTTAGAGGATAGTCCTTAAGATCTCAAGCTATTTTTGTCTAATTCTTTATTCTGCTTCAACTAGAACTTTGTTACCTACTAAGAAAAATGAAATGTCTCTCTTATTTGACACTTTCTTATTCAAATTATAATCATTCTTAAAAACCCACTTAAATGGCATCTGGCCTAGAAATTCTATTAACTGCATTGACATGAAATTCTTTATACTCCACCTTGGGCATTTTACTTAACTTTTCCCATACCCATTTTTCTCATTGGCAAAATTAGGGGACATAACAGTACCAACCTTATTGATTGTTGTATAACTTGCACATATGGAATGGGGTACCAGGGCACTTGGCACATATTAAATTCTCCATAAACAACAGTTGACATTGGGATGTTTATGATTATTGCAACTTCGGGGAGATTAAGACATGTGTCCTGCATCAGACTGGCCTGTAGAAGACCCACTGAGTTCTGCTTTAAATAGGAAATAAGATTGTTGGCCCTTTGTACAAAATCATAAGCACTTTCTTTTTTTGTTTTATTTTCAGAGGAAATAATGATCTTTACAAAGAATATGGTATAGTTACTTGGGAAAAATGGTTGTTTATTATTGAATTAATCAGAGGTTTGTTATTTAAAAGATTATTTTGTGTTTGATGAAATTCCTGCATCTTTCCCACGGGGTCTTGAAGAGCCCTAGACAAACTCTGTGTTCTTCTATAGTACACTACGTAAAATCTCAAAAGAAAAGATTTGTACACAGTGTAAAATTCAGAATACTCAAAGACGTTCTTCCAACTTGTGTTTAATACATAAATAGACAATTCAGTCACTGAAATTTTTTGAGATCGTGTTGATTTTTCCATTTTTCCCTGAAATAAAGGGAGAATAAACATTTTCCAATTGACCCCTCAACAATTTCTCTACCAGTAATTTTTCTATTCTCAATAGTCCTTTTCCCATTTTCCATCCTTTTCAGTGAGAGTGGTAATATCTTCTCTTTTTTTTTTCCTAAAGCTGCTTTTTGAGTCATTTTCTATTTTTTGACACAGAGGCAGGAAATATCTCTTTGAGCTCAATAGATAAATTTGTTCAACACTCAATTACTTGATGAAAAAAAGAGTACATTTTTAAGCTATGCCTTTTGTTTGTTGGCAAAAGCTAAGAAGTAGAATCACAGTTTCTCTCTTGAGCAGAGCAAATTGAATGTTCTATTATTGGCTTAACCAATGACAGCAGGATGTGGGCTGCCTTCGTCTCCCTGCCCTAAATCTTTCCTCCATGGTTCTGCCTGCATGTGCAGCCCTGTGGATCTTCCAGTGGAGCAGCTAAGGATGAACACAGCAAAACCCAATTAAAACACTTTGAAATACAGTGATGCCTTGGTTTTTGTTGATAATCCATCTGAAAACAATCAGCAAAATCCAGAACTGATGAAAACGAAGGTAATTATTTCCATATGAATCAATGTAAATTCAATTAATTCATTCTAGAAACTCTAAAATACATGCCAAAAACACATTTTATAAAGAATAAATGTAGTGTTTAATACTAAAATGAATAAGAAATTAATATAAAATGAATATAAAAGACTAATGTAAAGGATGAATGAACATTTAACATGGCCTTTACCTTTCTGAAGACACTTCTTAGCTTATGGAAGACAGTGAGGAGGAGAGAGAGAGGTGCAAATATTATTTTTTAGAAGGGGAATTTCCCTCCATAAGGACCTTAGGTATCAAGGCACTATCTAGCATTACTTCCTTTCTTGGTCTTTTGACATTAGGACCAGCTTCAGAGTCAGTGGACCCATGTCACTGTCCAAAGAGGTCTCTTTCTGCTGCCTCTTTAAGATTTACCTAAAATGGAGCAAAACATTTTCATTAAATAAGTTGCAGACATGACCTGCAACAGCGTTGTCTGGGTGACTTTTCTCCACAAACCCCTGCACCTTACTCCACATGAAGAAGATGTCCTTAATCTCTGAAGAAGGGACATTCTCCCCTGTCTCTTCCTCCTCATCTGAAGCAATTCTTCATCTGCCGTCTGCTGTACTTCTAGGTGCAGGTCTTGCAGCTCTTCAGTGGTGAGTTCTTCACTGTGGTCATCCACCAGCTCTTCCACATCTTCACCTCTCACTCCAAACCCATGGACTTCCCCAAATCAACAGTTGAGTTCACCACATGCGTAGGGTTATCAGTGAAGGCTCAAACCCTTCAAAATCTCTCATGCACACATCCTGGCCATAATTTCTTCCAGTCAGAGTTTATCGTCCTGGATGTCACTCCCTGCCAAGCCTTATCTATGAGGCTAATGCAGGTGAGAATGTTGAAATGTTTTTTCCAGAACTCTCTTAAGGACAATTCTGTATCTGATGTTACCTCAAAGCACCCTTGAAACATTGCTTTTGTGTACAGGTACAATTTCTTGAAATTTGAAATGATATTCTGGTCCATGGGCTGGATGGGTGGTGTGGCATTAGGGGGCAAGACCTTCACCTTAATAAAATGGAATGCCTCCAATAATGTGTCTTCCCTACCTGGAGGATGTGCAGGAGCACTGTCCATTACCAGGAGTCACTTAAGGGGTAACTGACTATCCTGGAGGTATTTTTTCACACTCAGGCCAAACACTTCATTCAGCCACAAGATGAAAATTGGCCTCGTGACCCATGCTTTCTTGTTTGCCCTCCACATCACACACAATTTACTTTTAATTACATTATTTCTGCTAAACACTAGGAGTTTCTGAATGGTACACCAGTAAGGGCTTCCCTTTACAATCACCACTAGCATTACCACACAACAAAAGAGTTAGCCTATCTTTCATAGGCTTATATCCTGGCAGTGTTTTCTTCTCCTTTGTAATGACTGTTCTCTTTGGCATTTTCTTCCAAAAGAAGCCAGTTTAATCACAGTTGAAGACTTGCTGGGGGATGAATCCTTCAGTCTTTATGTAATCTTTGAATTCAGACACACATTTTTTGGCCCCAGACTTGTCCAAACTCGCATCTTTGCAGTGCCTAGTAACACTGTGTATGCCAGTGCGCCTCTCAAATTTTTTGAACCAGCCTCTGCTGTCCTTAAAATCACTAAATACACTAGGACTCATCCCAGGCATGTTCTTAATGAAATCGACATACAACACTGGCCTTTTCACATATGATGGCCTCTGAAACAGAATCACCATCTGTGTTTGATTGATCCAAATTAATAACAATTGTTCAATATCTTCAAATGTTTGCAATCTCTGTTTTAGTAGCACATTCAGGCCTTTCTCTACACTAGCCTTCTTTATTGCTTCCTTTTTTTGCCACAATGGAACTTATTTTGGATGGCGACTTCCCTTCCCATACATATGGCCGATTTCAGCAATCTTGAACTTGCTCTGATGTTTTTCAATGATTTCCTTCTTCAACTCAATCATGTTCCTGGCCTTCTTCTTTGAAGGGCTGCTGGTTCTAGAAACTTTTTTTGGTCCCATGATGGAGCTAAAAGGAAAGGGTTAATTTATTAGCAAGGGAAACACTTAACAGGGACAATAAGATTTGAGTACATGTGATTTTATCTTACATGCATTACATACATTTTGAAACTGAAAAATGCAAAATAAACACATTACACCGAATATTGTATATGCAATAATCACTTACATGTAATTGTAGTAGTAGCACTAGAAATTAATAAAAAAAAGCACAAAAACACTAGAAAGCAATGGAATTGTTTGGCTAGGCACGTGGGGTGATGCTCACAGACAATGAAAAACAACGCCACACTGAGCAGGTGAATGAGTGGGTTGCCCTTTGTTTTTGCAAAATTAGCAACGAGGTCACTTGGGCATGCCAATTAAATCTGAGGCAACTGACAAAAACAGACAATTTTTTTGCAGAAAAAATCAACGAAAACCAAAACTGACTATAACAGAAGTAAATGAAAACTGAGGCATTACTGTACTTTAAAAAAGGAAAGATATTGCAGTTACTTGGATAGTGCATTCTCAACAGCATACCAATTTATGCTGCTAGCTATAACAATTTACACTATAAACACTGTATAGTTCTGAACACTGAGTGTCACAATTCCATGCCATCAATGTGGTACATTGCTGTGGTAATAGAAATGTGACTTTCTGGAGACTGTAAAATATTAATAATTTTCTGTTTGGGGCCTCCTCATTTGGACATTACCAATGTGGACATGATTTCTATGGAAAAGATTACTCTAAAAGATCATTTTAGCCCTGAACAGTTGGCTCATTGGTAGAGTATCGGCTTGACATGTGGATGTCCCGGGTTCAATTCCTGGTCAAGGCACAGAGGAGAAGCTATCACCTGCTGATCTACCTCTCCTCTTTCACTCCTTTTCCTTTCTCTTCCCCTCAGATAGCCATAGCTTGATTGGCTCAAATGAGTTGGCCTTGGACACTGAGGATGGCTCCATTGCCTCTGCCTCAAGCACTTAAAAAAATGGCTTCTACTGCAATGGAGCAACAGTTCCAGATGAACAGGGTATCACCTGGTAAGGGACTTGTCAGGTGGATACCAGTCAAGGAGCATGCAGGACTTTATCTCCCTGCCTCCCCTCCTTTCACTAAATTCAATCAATTAATCAATCAATCAATAAATAAATAAATAATAAATAAATAGATAGATCATTTTGATTATGCAGTTTTCTTAAAATTACAACTCTTGCAAATATAAAGTTAGTGTATGTGTAGAATTTGAGAATGACTCTGGAAGGAATAACCTCCCTTTTCTATCACATGCTACTCTCTGATAATTTTCTCTTTCTAAATATATTAACTTTCAATTGCTAAGTAGGAATATTACAAGAAAATGATTAGCTTAAAACAGCATACATTAAGCTTACCACAGTTTTTGTAGGTCAGAAATCCAGGCAAGGCTTAACTGAGTCTTCTGCTTAGATTCTTAACAAAGAAGAAATCAAGGTGTCAGACTGAGTTTTGGCCTTTTCTGAGGCTTTACTAGGGAAAGATCATCTTTCAAGCTTATGCAGGTTATTGCCATGATTAGATCCTTGTGGTTGTAGGACTGAGAGTTTTAGTTATTTTTCCTGGCTGTCTCTCAGCTCATAAATACTGCCCAGAGTTCTTGCTCTATAGAATGCTCCAAAATATTTGTATTCACAAACCCAGTAAGGAAAAGAGAGTCAGAAAAGCAAGTACTATAATTTTATATAACATAATATTATAATCATGTACACACATAATCACATGCATTCTATCAACTTGCCATACTCTGTTGATTAGAAGCAAGTCACACTTTCTTCTCAAACCCAGAATAAGAGTATCATGATGGTCACCTTAGTAGTCTGACATACCAGAAAAACATAGCTTTTAATATAATACACACCTGGCCCTTACAAAATCTGTAGAGTAGATCAGGGGTCTTGTTGCTTCAGTAGTGTCACACATGATCTAATCGTAAAAGTAGTTATATAATTAGACTTATGTTACATTCTATTTAAGTCAGAGTCTGGTTGGTTTATGTCACATCACTAACAAGTAGACGTGCACAAAGTAATTCCCACAGACTTTTTGGGGTATAAGGCAAACTTGATTCTAAACTAGTCTTTTCCTTTTAAAAAGCAGTTTGTCTCTTCAGTGTACATAAACTTAAAAGTAAATTTAATTCTTTCTCAAATCAAAATCAGATTTAGTATTCATTTTAAATTGGCTAAAATAAAATAACAGGTAGACACTTGCTTTAATATATATAAAGTAATTTTACATGAATCAACCTGATACTTCTTTTGTATTTTATTTTTTACATTCCAGTGAAAAAATCTCTAAAATCATGCTACCATAAAATAATACACATTGTATAGGTGAAGAAATTGAAGCTTACTAGGATTGTGTGACTTGTCTAAATTTACACTAGTAAACAGCTAATGAGAGATAGGGTTAATATTGAAATACAGGTCTATTATTCAAAACCTTTTCTTTTGATTCTAGGGCTGATAAAATTATATATATATATATATAAATTCATAATTTCTCTTATTCTACCAGCACATTTGACAGAAGAAGTTGTTATATTTTTAACAATATTGCATCAAAAAAAAAGATTAGATATGGAGAGCAAAGACTTAGTGGTCAGTATTTCTTTCTGAGCTTGCTCCCAGTATCTTTCATTTTCAAGTGTTCTTGGTGATTTTGATTCTTTTTTCCTATGGCATTCTGCAATTTCACTGTGATGTGCATAAATGTGGGTTTATTTTTATTTATACTGCTTAGTATTATACATTTTGCCTTCTGTCAACTCATGTCTCTGACAAATTTCAGAAAATTTTTAACTATTCTCAGTTCAAATATGTAATTCTTTAATTCTATTTTTTCTCCTGAGAATCTGATAATACATATATTATTTGTTCTCTTTCTATTCACCATAGTCTTTACCACAAACTTATATATTTCCATACCTTTGTTCCTCTGTACTACAAAACAGATAATTTCTTCATATCATTTTTTCAATTAACTAATTTTCATTCTTTTTGTTATTTGTTGAGAAAAGTTTGAATTTCACAGCAAATTAAATTTCACAGCATTATATTGCCTTTGTTTCTCTGTCAAAGATCAGGGGACTATATATAGATACATTTATTTCTGTGTTCTCTATTCTTAATTCTCTCTTCAGTTGTATGTAATATTATGGTTAATTCATTCTTTGTTGTTTTGTTTTTAAACACATTTTTTGTTTTTCTATTTTTTTATCTTTATATATACTCAAGCAGATTCTTGGGAATGGCTTTTAACAAACATAAAACTTTCTTATACTTTACTTCTCTTTTATGCAATTTAATTTGCTACATCACAACAGTTTAGAGGATGTTTTCAACATTCTTTCTATTATGAGGACCAGAGGTTATGCTTTTAAAGTAAGTATTGTTTAACATTTTAGTTTACATTTTGGATATTTTAATCTGATTCACAATCTTTCTTTTGCTTTATTTTTTTCCCTTTGTACATATAGCTCATCATTATATAAAGGACTTCTAAAACTAATGTTGATATTTCACAGATAACTCAACCAAACTATACTAATGAAAGTGAAATCGCACCTTTGTTCTTCAAGGTCTTATGAAATTCCCAAACTTTCAGCTTTTTGAGTATGTTTCTTCATAGGTATTTCTCACATTTTTAAGAGAAAAAAAAACCCTTTATTTCAGAGGCTAGAACATCATTTCAAAATCATTCAAAGGATATAGTAATTCCTTTCAGATCGAAATGATAGAATAATGATGTAGAGGAATATGGTCTATTGACCATTCATACTATCTCCTTTAAACTTTCATTAGTCAATATATAAATGAGCACTTTCATTTTTGATACCTTTGGTTAATATTTTTCAGGGAAAATATACCATTGGGGTTTTTTATGATGCTATAGATTTTCCAGAAGCTATTCACAAATTCCACTGCCTGGGCAAAATTACCCATAAACAACATTCAAGCCTTTATTGTATCTTCTGGCATTTTGCTTTGGTTCCCACCACATAGAGTTATTTAGTGACAATATTATCTCAACAGCAACATTTGTGATTGGAAATGCCTAAAAATATAAAGACTAAGTCATATTTTATGAAGTTACTAAATTTTTTTAGCCCTTTGTCCTGCTCTTCTTCAACTGCCTTATTCTCACGCTGCATTTAGAAATTTGTGGATTACCATTAATATATTTTCTTAAATATCTCTTATTATTAAAATAAATGTAATTAGTATAGAACTAGAATGTTTTACTTTTTAAGATTTCCACAAAAGAAACATGTTTTGCTCTATATTTATGGGCAAGAAAATCTTTATTTTAATAATAACATATGCTGGAGACTCTAGAACCAGAATGGGTGGAAAACAAGAAGCTTAGGGTCAAACAAACCAGCCTTCAAACCAGCTGCCTGTGTTTCTGACCTATACCATTGGTCAAGTTGTCAGAAGGACATTTCCTTCTACAGCAATCATAAACTTTATAAAAAAAAACAAGTGTCTAGTTTGGAAACCATGAAAGGAAGACTTTCTTGTGATCAAGGGGTAGTAGAATGTGAACTTAAGTATTTATAGGTAGCTAAGAATAGTGACTAAAATTTTAAATTTTTTATTATTTATTTATTTGAAGTATATGAAAAGACACAGAGATCAATTTTATAGAAACAATGTGACTGAGCAAAAATGACTGAATTTGAAACCTGTGAGAACTTTTATTGACTTCAAACTCTGCCACTAACTGGCGGAGTGCCTTTAGACAAAGTACTTAAATTTTCTGAACTCTAATTTTCATATGTATAAAATGGTAACTTCATGGTAGATTTATTACAAAAACTCAATAAAATAATACAGTGAAAATCTTCTTGATTTTTTACACTGATCTTCTTTGCACACAAAACAAGTAATTCAAATAATTTTTTGGAATTCCATGAACATTGAACAAATAATTTAAAAAACACAGTATCTTTCAAGTATTATTGAATATTAAAGAATAAATCCAGAGCATTAAAGAATAAAAAAGATCCTGTGATGTAGCATTGTATCAAAACAGTACCTCAAATAGTTCATTTCTCTTGGTGAATAAATCAAGGAATTAATATATTATATAACCCACATTGATAGCATAGAACCCATATCTTTTATTGTATATATATATTTTAAAATAAATTGTTAAATAAGAGAAGCTCTTCTTTTTTTCATGACCATAGTAAACAACTGATATATTAAATATTTTTTAGTAACATTGTTCTCTAAAATTTTGCTAACCCTTTGGAAGATAGTAATATTTTCTCACATAAAAATTTTCTTCCATATCGTATCCCATTTCTATATTAATTATGGATTTGAACCATCAGGAGATATTTTAAGTTTAAAAATACTTGATTTGGAATGCTAGAGTTTATAAAGATAAACAATTTTATGAATAAATTAATAAATACACTTTATTCATTTGTGTAATTATTTCTATATTTACTATTTCTTACTGAGTGACAAATCTGTGCTAGGCACTGAGGAAACAGGAGTAAAAACATGATCCCAACTATAACAAACAGCACATTTCATTGATTTAGTCTAGAAATGGTTCTGAACACTATGTACTAAGTATACCTGACGTTATTATTGTTTGTTGCCAGAGTAAAGTTTAATCTAGTACTTAGATGAGTGCCAACCATGAACCTAAAAATAAGATAGATTTGAATTAGAAGTTTGGTTCTGCCATTTACATCTGTATGATCTTGGGTGAGTTATAAACCATTCTCATGCATCAAGTTTATTATTTTGAAAAAAATTGTGTTAATATAAGTATATATAACATACATAAAACATACATACATATATATGAAATACTCATAAACAGATAAGGATGCCTACTCTATGTAAATGATAGGAATATTAATCTTCCTGCTATGATTTCTGAGGACTTTTTATTACATTTGCACAAATTATTTCCCTTTTGAACATAACTAGTGGAGGAAAACAACCCCTCCTGACCTGCATTCAGACTCAGCAACCAATGTAAAATTTCTCTCGAATTGTTTTTGAAGCTTTGTGTATATTATTTTTCAATGTGGTCACCCAATTTCTTACATTTAAATAGGATATAGAAAATGTTTATTTCCTATTAGAATTTTAATTTATGAAGTTCATTTAACCATACATTATTGCAAAAACAAGTATGAAAAGGTAAAGGCAAAAGTAATGAGGCATTTAAATGTATGTATGTTCACATCTATGTTCTTAAATTTTATTTGCAACTCAAATAGAAAGATGACCTCTAACATTTTGCATAAGGAAAAGTCTAGAAATGCAATTTGCTATGTCTATTATCTCTGCCAACTTTAGTAATAACTACCGATGAGGCATATATTTAAGACATACAGCCTAGGAGGCATATGAGTATCCAATTAGTCCTCTTTCTCCTTAGAACTAATACTCTTTTATTTATACTTTAATAGCTTAATTTTGCAATGCTATCACTTGAAATGAGCTTAGTTAAAGTAGCCTCTGACATCCAAATATATCAAGTTTTGCTTCCACTGAATTTATTTTTAAGTTCCTTATTTTCTCAAGTTGCATGGCAACTTGATGACTTTATTTGCATTTAGTAAATTTCCAGAATATATGCAGTTTTGATAGCATAATATACTAGAATGAAAGCATAAGGAGTTTGATGTTTGCTGAGATGTTTGTTTCCTCAAAGGAGACTGGCTTTATTGTCTTGTTTTATTTGTTTCTACTTCATCAATGAGCATGTTTGTCTTAGAAAAACATCCTTGACAATAACCATGAGATTAGGTAAGACTCTGGGAGGACTTAAAAGTTATACTCAATGGCATTTAATGTTTATACATTTGACCATTATAAAAATATTTGGAGTCCATTTCTATGGCAAAGGTCTATTTGCCAAGTTGATTCTATTTAGCTTTAGCTCTAATATTATTTAAAAATACATTGAAGAAAAAGTAGCATAATTTGTTTAAAAAATTAGAGTATAGATTTTAAGTCTTTGAGTGCAATTGCTTAAGGGAATTTTTGTGTCCCCTTGGCCTCTCTGTCTCTCTGAATCTCAGTTTTATCTCTGGAACTGGTCAGAGATTGAATTGTTATCTACAATGAAAACATTCTCTAGTTGAGTTAAACTTTATATTAGACATGGCTTTTTAGATGCTATGTCTTAGTGTTTGGAAAACCAGATATAATTACAAATATAAGACAAGAAAGCAATGAAGCAAGGGAAATTGAGTTTCTTGATTATGTGGTGACATGTAATAGATAGCAATTTATGCAAGCAGTTGATGTCAATAAAAACTCACAAATATAATAACCCTGTACTATATTATGAATAAGTAACAGGTATGCACCATCTTTGGCATTATCGGTACATGTAATATTAACTATAAAGTCAAATGGGCAATCAGCATGAGAGAATTCTTCAAGGCTCTGCCATTGTGCTATACATTATAAGGGTGAGATTCCTAAAATTCCAACTAGACAATTTGGCAAAGGACCAGTGAAATGGGCAGGAGAGCCAGCAAAGAACTCTTGGCAATGAAGAGTCCATGTAATTGAAATTTAGTAGAAAGTGATACATTAATCTCATGGGTAGACCAGAAGTCAGGTTACAGAATTAGATAGATCAGAGTTGGACTATCTATAAGATTTAATAGATTCTGACTTTTCTGAGCATTGATATTTTAAATTGTCCTTTTACTAGAGAAGAGATGAGAGTTGTGACATTAGAATGTACTCAACTAACAGGAGATGTCTCCAGTATTATCTGTGAGATAAAACTTGGGCATTAAGAAACCAAGCAGAACATGAGAATCTATTCTGGCTGAGTTTAGTTATCTTTCTTTTACTGTCTTCATCTTTGTTTTTATTTTAGCTTATCTTTCTTACTCTATCCCAAGTTTTATTTTTATTTTGTCAAAGGAGGAAATCAAAATTGGTGAACCCAAGATCTCTACTGACTTTACAAAATATTTCCCAAATATAACAATCAGTTTTATATTTATGATATAGAAATTAGATTGATTTAAAAAGTGATTATGTCAGTACCTTATTTGAATTTGAATTTTTATTTGTGTGTGTGTGTGTATATGAGAGAGAGATAAAGACATAGAAAGAGAGATAGAGAAAGAGGGACAGTTAGAAAGGGAGAAAAATGAGAATCATCAACTCATAGTTGTGGCATCATAGTTGAAGCAATCATTGATTGCTTTCTCATATGTGCCTTGACCGGTGGCTCTAGCCAAAGCAGTGACCCCTTGTTCAAGCCAGTGACCGTAGGCTCAAGCCAGCAACTATAAAGTCATGTCTATTATCCCATGCTCAAACCAGTGACCCTGCACTCAAGCTTGTAAACCCATTCTCAAGCTGGATGAGCCTGTGGTCAAGCTGGAGATGTCAGGGTTTCAAACCTGGGTCCTTTGTATCCCAGTTTGATGTCCTATCCACTGCACCACCACCTGGTCAGCTCCCAGTACCATTTTTTATCATTTGCTTTGAAATAAATATGATTTTAAAAATATTGTTTTCTTAATAGTTAACCAAGTTTCTGTTTCACCTCTTATTCTCATCCTCTTATCACTGTCTACAGTGAGTCAATTAATAAATGTTTAAGAATGCATGTGTTTCATGTATTAGTGTCATTTTATTATCTTAACAAAATATTTAAATTTTGTTGGTAAAAGTGGATGTTGGTAAAATATTCTTTTTTTTTAAATTTATTTTTATTTATTCATTTTAGAGAGGAGACACAGAGTGAGAGAGAGTGAGAGAAAGAGAGAACGGGGGGAGGAGCTGGAAGCATCAACTCCCATATGTGCCTTGACCAGACCAGTGCAGGGTTTTTTGAACTGGCGACCTCAGTGTTCCCAGGTCGACGCTTTATCCACTGCGCCACCACAGGTCAGGCAAAAAATATTCTTTTTTACACATGAAGACAAGGGATATTAGCAAAGTTCAGTAAACACCTCGAGTGGCACAGCCAGGTCAATTGATTCCATCAATTTAATGCATTAACTGCTAGGTCTTACTGATGAGTCCTATAAGTAAAGGCCCTCTCTCCCTAACTTAAAATACATTCTTGGCTACCTTAATCACTCTAAGAAATGTTTATAAATAATAATTTCTTTAACTTCTTTAGTAGTCTTTACCAAATTTTAATCAACTTGTTTGTGACATAATTCAGTCCTTATCTAAAATGTCACTACTTTGAATTCTTGTTTTTATAACTCTTAAAAAATTTGAGAATGTCTGGCATTGTTTTGTCTTTATGCTTTTAAACAATGAAATACCTGTTTGTCAGAGGTAGATTTAACACGGGCACACCAAGCATGTACCCTGGGCCCCAACTTCTGAAAGGCCCCTCAAAACCCCAACTTTACACTTTTTTTCTAATGTAAGGGGCCCAATATTTTCTTCTGCACCCTAAGCCACAACCAACCTTAATCCACCTCTGCTCTTTGTACTAAACTAACCCCATTTCCTTAGGTCTTTGCAGATAGGCCCTTCTCTCTAGCCTCTAGAATTTTTTTTCTTTTTTCTTTGATTTGGACTGTTTGGACTCCTTAAAAATAGAACCCTAGACTGACCAGGAAGTAGTGCAGTAGATAGAGCATCAGACTTGAACTGGAGGACCCAGGTTCAAAACCCCTGGTTTAAGCGCAGGCTCACCAACTTAGGCATGGGTCACTGGCTTGAGTGTGGGGTCATAGACATGACCCCATGGTCACTCATTTGAACCCAAAGGTCACTGCCTTAAAGCCCAAGGTTGCTGGCTTTATCCCAAGATTGCTGGCTCTGCTGGTCAAGGCACATATGAGAAAGCAATCAATGAACAACTAAGATGCCACAAGGAAGAATTGATGCTTCTCATCTCTCTCCCTTCATGTCTGTGTGTCCATATCTATCTCTTTCTCTGTATCTCTCTCTGTCTTTATCACATACACACACACAAAAAAATAGAACTCTAAAGAAATAGAACCTTCATAGATTGCTATTATATGAAGTATTAAGGTTGAACTCAGTAGCAGTATAAATTAATAAAGTATTTTTAAAAATACTAGTTAACTAAAAAAATGTTTAAATTCAATACATGCTAATTATAAAAAATCTAGTAATACTCTCTATTGTTTTGAACAAAAAGTAATAAATCAGCTAAATTTCCAGACCTCAGAAAAGCTGACCATTGTTACCTTTGTATTATAAAATATGTATTTTGACATATTTAATTCAGTCTATTTTCTATATTGCTCTATTCAAGGTTTTACAGTGTATAATTCTGTCTGTATTTTGCTTTTGACATTGAACATTTTGTCTTAAGTGTTTTCCTTTATCACCATCTTATTGGCAACCTCTAGTTAATTATTATATAAAGTTCATATGTGAATATGATAATTACTTAACCTATTTTTCATAAAGAATTTAAATAATATATAATTTTTTCTTTTATTGTGAATAATGACAATAATTTACATTTTAATTATTTTGTGCAAAACATTTTGCTTTCTCTGTAAGTAAAGTAATTTCTTTAGGATGAATTCCCATAGTAGAAATTCCTGGGTCAAAGGAAAGTAAAATTTCAGTGTTGATGACTATTCCACATTTCTATTCTTCCAATTACCAGTTTGCCTTCAGAATTTAAAGTTACCGTACCAACGTGGCTTCCCTGTCTTTGCCCCATCATTTTTGTTCTCTTTTCTATTTAAGTTTTTCTTCCATACTTACTCTATGTTGACCATATTCTTAGATTGTCTTTCTAACCTCTATTGAGTTTCATTCACTGAATTTGCATTATTTTCTTTACTATTACTAACTAGCAGGTTGATATTTCTTTAACCACTATAAATTTCTTCAGTAATTTGTAATTGGAGACTTTTTCAGTCAGATGTCAATGAACCAATAGAACATCTTTTAAAGTAGCTTTATTGAGGCATATTTTATATATCATACAACCACTTACCTACTTTTTAGTAGGCAAGCCTCTTTGAATTTGCCTTTTCAAGACACTTTATATAAATGGAGTCATATAGTATGTGGTCTTTTGTGGCTGGCTTATTGAACTTTGCATGTTTTTTGAGGTTCTTTCATGTTGTACATATAACAACAAACTATATATAATTGCTCTAGGCCTGACAACCTTGTTTTCCAAAGTGGCTGTATCACTTCACATTCCCACTAGAAATACCTAAAACTTCTTCATTTTTCATATACTCACTAATATTTGTTAGTCTCACTTATTCATTATGGCCTGTCCAGTGGGTATAAAATGGCCTCTCCTGGGAGTTTTAATTTCATTTCTGTAGTGACTTATGATGTTGAGTATCTTGTCATGTGTTCATATAACAAGTTGTTGAGTTTTTGAAGTTTAGTAGTGTAATGATCAAGAATTTCAAGTTCAGATTTAGTCAGGCCTGGTTCAGAGCCCAGTATTTATTCTTACTACTTGTCTGGATTACCATCCCTACCACCTTGAGCTGCGGATTTACTTTTCCACAAAAGGAGGAGAGATTACCTGGCATATAATAGCGCTGTGAAAGATTAAATAATATAATGCATATAAAGTGGTTAACTGGTTGCACAAATTCAATAAGTGGTAGTTATTCTTCTTGTTAATACATTTATCTGTACTTATGCTTTTGGGAAATGCTTAAAAGCAGTATTGTGAAGTATTTTTAATCTCAGAAAACTTTTACACTTTAAAAGTTCTTAAAGACTCTAAAGAGCTTTGGTTGTGTGCATTATATTTATTGTATTGAAAATTAAAACTTGGCCCTGGCCTGTTGGTTTAGTGGTAGAGAGTCAGCCCGGTGTATGGAAGTCCTGGGTTCAATTCTCAGCCAGGGCACATAGGAGAGGCGCCCATATGCTTCTCCACCCTTCCCCCTCTCCTTTCTCTCTATCTCTTTCTTCCTGTTCCGCAGCCAAGGTTCCACTGGAACATAGTTGATTCGAGCACTAAGAACGGCTCCACGACCTCCACCTCAGGTGCTAGAATGGCTCTGCTTGCAACAGAGCAGCAGCCCAGATGGATAGAGCATCTACCCGTAGAGGGCATGCCGGGTGGATCCCTGTTGGGCGCATCTAGGAATCTGTCTCTCTGCCTCCCTGCTTCTCACTTCAGAAAACTACAAAAAATAAATAAATAAAATTTAAAACAAAAATTAAAACTGATCAGTTTTTGATATATTTATTAGGTTTTAAAATAACTATAATAAACAGATTGTCGGTGAATTAAACAAAAAATTGTGAAAAGCAAATACATTTTCTGAAAAACTGATCTAGTGAGACAGTGACATTTTTTATATCTATTGCAAATACAGTGTGTTTATAAACTCATAGTGCACTTTTGACCATGTGACTGGTCAAAAGTGCACCATGAGTTTATGGACAAACTGTATATTGAATATTTGGGAATCTTACTATGCTTCTGTGTAAAATGTGTTATATTATCCACTTACGTAGAATCTGGAAGAAAATCTATAGTCAACTCATGACAGACTAAGAGTGAAAAAGACAAATATGGTCTTAATATTATTATGAATTTGGTTTGACTTTACAGCCAGCTCCCTTGATGGATTCTGAGGGACCCTTCAGAGGCCCTGGGCTACACTTTGAGAATCATTGCTGTAAGGAATATAAGGGATTTTGTCAACCCAATTAATTAGGCCTGTGAAAATTACTTTAAATTTCCTTTTTTTTTTTTTTTAGTGAGAGAAAGAGAGGAACAGACAGGCAGGGAGAGAAATGAGGATCATCAATTTATAGTTGCGGCACTTTAGCATTCATTGATTGCTTTCTCGTATGTGCCTTGACCATAGGGGGTGGGTGGGTGGGAGGGAGTACAGTCGAGCCAGTGATCTTGGGCTCAAGCCAGCAACCTTGGGCTCAAGCCAGCGACCATGGGGTCATATCCATGATTCCATGCTCAAGCCGAAGACTCTACACTGAAGCTGGTGAGCCTGTGCTCAAGCTGGATGAGCCTGCAGTCAAGTTGGTAACGTTGGGGTTTCAAAACCCGATTCTCAACATCCCAAGCCAATGCTCTATTCACTGTGCCACCTCCTGGTCTAGCTAGACTTACTTTTAAAGAACTCAGCCTATTATTGAAAAGAAAACATGAAATTTTTGGAAATAAGGAATTGTGTGAATAGACAAAATTACAAAAATATTGTGTGAATAAAGGCTATAATATAAAACTGAAAAATAAATGATTGTGGAAAGCTGAAGAGGAATATTAGGTTATATGAGAATTTCTGGACCATGGAGATTATTTCAAAAAATTTTAATGCCTTACAATTCTTTTCACATAAACAAAAATTCCAAAGTTATTGAGTGGTTAGGCAAAAAATGGTGGCTAACTTTAGTATAGCCTGAAATTAGACAAGAAGAAAGTATGTGTTCTCTTATCTTTCACATTTTGCAGCCAAACAATGAAGTAAGTGGCTATTTCATATTTTATTTTTGTTCTTGAAATCATGTCTACTTTAACCAGGTATATGATATTTACTTGATAATAAAAACTAAATTCCAGAATATCATATGAGAGTCTTTGATGAAAAATGGCATGAGGAATAACATGTCTATTATGAGTTTAAATAACTCAGTAATTTAATTTATAGTCAAGTCATTTAGTTTTAATGACTGACAGGATATTACATAAAGTAAATAAAGTTTTTTTTTTAAGTACTCTTTGAGTTTGAAAACACTAGAAACTTTCAAGTATATTTGATATGATTCTCTTTTTTTTGAGAAAAAGTATTAAATTGTCATGCTTTATTCATTTGCTTATTCTTTTTATTTTCTTGTTTTCTTATTCAGTGAGAGAATGGGAGACAGAGAGACAGACTCCCACATGCGCTATAACTGGGATCCACCCAGCAAGCCCACTAGGGGGCAATGCTTTGCCCATCTGGGGCATTGCTTTATTGCTCAGCCACTGAACTCTTCTTAGAGCCTGAAACAGAGGCCATGGAGCCATCCTCAGCACCTGGGGCCAACTTGCTTCAATTGAGCCATGGCTGCAAGAAAGGAAGAGAGAGAGACAGACAGAAAGAGAGAAGTGAGAGGGGTAGGAGTGGAGAAGCAGATGGGTGCTTCTCCTCTGTGTGCTGACTGGGAATTGAACCCAGGGCATCCACATGCTAGGGTAAAGCTCTACTAGTGAACCAACTGGCCCGGGCCCTTAATACATTTTGCCAGTGAGTGAGATGTGTTCTAGCCAGCTAGAGTGGTGTCCATTGATCCTGTTGAAGCCCAGATCAAATACTCTGTGGACAGAAACCGACACCAAGAACGCTACAATAGGCCATTTCACATGGTCTTTTGCCATCTTGCTCACATTGCAAATGATCCCAATTCCTTCAACCCTCAACAACATGCCCTATCTTCACCACTTACACAAACCTGCAAGTTGCATGCACGTTAACTGACAGATATAAAGCCACTGCACTTATTATAATTAGAGGAAAGAACCTTAGGATGTGTTGAAAATAGAGGAATTTGCCCAAAACTATAGAGATTGCAGGTGTCTTCTGATGGCCAGGCCTTGCCTTGACTTTTCTGGCCTTGAGAGGTCTTTTTAAGTTTAAGCTGAATATTATGTTTTTCTTGTTTATTTTATTGATTTAGAGAGAGAAGAAGAGATAGAGAGACAGATATAAAAGCATTGATTGGTTTATGTATGTGTCCGGGGATCGAACCAGCAACCTCTATGCTTCTGGACAATGCTCTAACCAACTGAGCTATTTGACCAGGGAAAAGTACTATTTAATTCTGATGACTATTTTTTAAATATTTTATGTATTGATTATTGATTTTTAGAGACAGTAATGAGAAAGAGAGAGAGAGAAAGAGGGAGAGAAAGGGAGGAGAAGAGCAGAAAGCATCAACTCGCAGTAGTTGCTTCTCATATGTGCTTCATTTGGGAAAGTCCAGGGTTTCAAACCAGTGACTCCAGAATTCCAGCTTGATGCTTTATCCACTGTACCACCATAGGTCAGGCTTGATAATTGCTTAAGAAAAAATTCCAGCAAGGCAGATTTGAAAGTGTCTATATGGTTACTATTTTTGCTGAACTTAAACAATCAGATAAGTTTATTGAAACGACTTGTTTCGCAAATAAATTAGTCTTAATTTTGGCTATCATTGGTAAAACTAGAGGTAATTTTAGAAAGGAAATTATGTTTCAAAATTATAATATACCTCTAAAATTATTAGATTCAAGTACCATTCATTTTCTTTTGAGTTTTGTTTTGTTAACTACTTGTAAATTGAACTGGATTCTTAATTCTTCTAGTGGCCTGGACTCTTTGAGAACTAAAACTGTCCTTTTCCTGAGCCTTGCAATTACAAACTGCTGGTAGATGACATGAAATAAATTTCAGAGAAATTGCTGCAATATCTCACGCTTAAATAATCTCAGTGGTTGATGCTGTGTAAGCCATACAGACAGTTTACCTGAGCACCTGACAGCCTCATCAGAGACATTTCAAACTGTGAAAGATGCTTCCAGCTGACAAACTCAGAAACTGGTTTATAATTTTCTCTGATTATTAACCTTTGTTTCCCTTTTGTTTTTATAAATCTTATCAAATATTATTGTTATGGATTTAACCAATATCGTTAGTTGTTTGGCCCATTCTACTGCTCAAGCCCTAAGATTCCAACAGTCCCCCTTAGATTTTTTGGCACCTGGCTCTTAGATTACTTGCTGGCTGAACAAGGAAGTGTTTGCATACTGGCCAATTCATTATGGTTTAGGTTCTTTGGACATAATAACAAAAAAGTACTTTTTATTTTTTCTCACATTAAGGTGTAAGTATCCTGGCCTGCTGCTACTTTGACCATTGGTGTGGTCTCTGCCTGTAAATTGAACACTTGAAATGCCCCCTCTAAGGCTCTGGGACCACTGGGGAAGAGGTGGGCACGTGAGACTGTAAGAGCTGGATACAAGGGGTGTGATGGGAAGACACATCTGATTTCATTTTATAAATAAGCTAATTATCCTTCTTAATTGAACCTGGACCCAGTTGTCCCATTTCCCTCAAGGCTGAAAAATGAACAAAAAAAATGGGCGGGGGATTGTGGCTGCAGAACCAGCTCAAAACGATTGTTTCCCATTTGATTATATACTGAGTTGCTTTACAGAAAGAACAGACCAAAACTGCAAGTGATGCAGCCAAGGCATGCAAGAGAGAAACTTTGGCCTCCAGCTGCAACAGGAACCAGAGTCTTGGCTCCCCCAACCCCAGACCCTTTCATGGAACCAAGGTCCAGGACAGTCAGAATTTGAACACCCGACCCCTTTTAGAAGGCAAGGGTGTGTTATTCATGAAGATCCAGTGTTGGCGCTCCTTCCCATAAAATGCCAAGTTCCAAGGTTCTCCAGTTAAAACTTCCCCACCAGCACTTCCCACGGTAACGTAACCTCTTAAAAACCCTTGGCCTAGTCCAGTAAGCAAGATAGATTGGGAGATTACGTCACCCATCTTCTTGGTTGATGCCATCTAGATCAATAAACTTTTTCTTACTCCAAAATCTGATGGTTTGATATTTGACCTTTTGAAGCATCAGGCACATGGGCTTTGATTCGGTGAAAGCTTTACTACATACTTACTAGCTTTATATCTTGGGTAACTTATCTAAGCGTTGGCTTGCTATTTTTAAAATGAGAATAAAAATGCTTACATTATGACTTTATTATAAAGAGTAAATATAATACATTCAAAGCACTTAGCACACTGTCTGACTCCTAGTAGGCTCACAAATCAATGATTGCGATCATTATTCATCTTTACCTCTCAGATATCTATCTTCTTGGGGAGATAACACTTGAAATTCTTTTGATGGTTTCAATGCCAATATTGGGTGAATGGTGTCCAAGAACATGGTCTTTACTTCCTACCATTGACATAGTCTTATTGGAATTATCTCCTTTTCCATATTATTAAATATTTTCTGACCTAGTAATATGGCATCTCTTTCATAAACTGATTGATAGCAAACCAGAGATAACAGTGTTAGATTGGCCAAAAGAGGGCTGCACAAGGCCTGATGAGTCTAATAAGAAGTTTATTTCTGCATCTGCAAACAGATGGGCTGAGACCCTAATGGTATTGGAGAGAGCTGCAGAAAGGAGGTGGCTGATACTGGGACTACTGCAGGCATCTGCTGACATGGAGGATGGTGCACCTGGACAAGCTTAGATTAGCATATCCTGGTATGTGGCCTTCGTCACAGACTGTCTACCTTTTCCCAACCCTCAGGCCCCTCTGGAAGGCCTTGTTCCCAAAACACTTCCCAGATCCTCCTGGGGTGGGGGAGTTTCTCAGGGGGGAGAAGAAGGTCCTGTGAAGGAGATGCTTAATGAAGAAGCTGCCCCTGGGAGGTTGGGTGAGGGGAGTTTGAGTTAAAGGGGTTCTGGACCCAAACCCAACAAACAGATCAAAATTATGATACACTGCTGTGTTCAGAAGTGGTTTTGTCCCTGACTGAATAGCTTGGCTCATTAAATCATTGTCCAGAAGCACAGAGGTTGCCAGTTCAATCCCACGTCAGGGCAGATACAGGAACAGCTCGATATTCCTGTCTCTCCCTCTCACTTTCTATCTCACTAAAATCATTAAATTAAATTTTAAAAAAAGAGAAAGGAGTGGTTTTACATGGGAAATCTTGTAGTGTGAGGAAACTGTGATATGGTGATTTGTAAAAAAATATTTGTTTATTTAGAATATATTTCATATATATTTGGTCTTTATCCATGGTATCTGGCTTCAAGCTCCTAGAATACTTGGAATTTCCTGTGGTAAAAGATATACAGATGTCTATTGTTATGTTTATGAGGTGATTTTTAGAAAGACCTCAAGTAACCTAAGGATGAGATCTGGTTGCCAGGAGAACCAAAGTATGATTAGAATATTGGAACTTTCAGTTTCCTCCAACCCCAACCTCTGGGGAAGGGAGAGAGACTGGAGATTAAGTTCATTTGCTTAGGCCGCTGATGTAATCAATCCTGCCTACATAAGGAAACCTCCATAGAAACCCCAAAGGACTTAGAGAGCTTTCAGGTTGGTCACATGCAGATGTGAGGAAAGTAGCCTGCATGGAAAGGGCATGGCAGCTCCAGCCCTGTGCCCATATCTTGCACTATTCCTGTCTTTCTATCTGGCTGTTCTTGAGTTACAAAAGTTAAATCCAGTAAGTAAAATGTTACTCTGAGTTCTGTGAGCTGTTCTAGCAAATTAATCAAACCTAACCTGGTGTCACAGGAACCTTTTATTTATAGTTCGTTGGTCTGGAGCACAGGTGACAACTTGAACTTGTGATTGGATTCTGAAGTGGGGGCAGTCTTGTGGGACTGAAACTTAACCTGGGAAATATGATGTAATCTCCAAGTGGATAGTGTGGGCACTGAGTTGAAGTGTAGGGTATTCTGCTGCTATAGGATAATTACCTGAGGATGGTGTGGGGAAAACCCCGATCTCCCTAGCGCTGGGACTGCTGATTAGAACCACCAAAACAGTAACATAATAAAATGAAAAAAAGCCATGGCATTTATAAATCGATGTGTAAAAATGGGAAACATAGCAAATATTGTCGATAAAGTTTTTAGCTAATTTAGATTTAAAAGCTAAATTTAATTTTCTTCCTTTTGTTAAAAGTCAATATGCACAAAGCAAATTTTTAAAAAAAAATTCAATAGAGCATTCAAATTGTTGCAATTGAGGACTTTTAAAGGATTAAATAAGATTAGAGTGAATATTTTTAAAGGAAAATTAATAAACTGATATAATTGACTCTAACATGCAAAATTTAAACTAGAATGATTAAAAAATATATTTTACATGTGTAGAAAAATTTCAGGGTTTTTTTTTTTTCTTTGAAGAATATTCTTACCTTCTTAGGTTCTCAACACTTTAATATGGTTGCAGTTTCAAGGTCCTTTGAAATGTGTCAAGCATTGTTTTTTGACAAAGAATGAAAATAGAAAGGAAAATTTTTTAAATCAATTTTAGTGTCTTCAGTGTTTTCCTACTGTGAAGAAATCAGTTCCTTAAGTCACGTAATTATTTGTTGTATACATGGGAAATTGATGGCAAGAGAATTCTTATTTTTCACTTTCACAGTCACCAGCTTTTAAACTTTTGATTTCTTATCATTACTTCACAATCAAATTCAGTTTTGTGGTTTTAAAATAAATGCTCGGTCACAATTAGTTACTTGGATTTTTAACATTGTTTGTCAAGAGTTAAGAGGTGGCTGAAGTTTCTGAGGGCCTAAAATAGTTCTGAAACAGAAGTGCACACCCTAGGGGCATGATTATCTTTGTGAGCATGCAATTGTATTTTCAACACAATTAGCTGCCTAACTGTGTGACTAAATTTTTCTATGTATTTGCACACATAAGTAATTATGACGGAATTTAAATCTAAAGCACTCTTGGCCTACAGAGTTTTCTCTTATGAATCAAAATAAAAACATATTGAAAATAAATCTATTTTGTAAACTCATTCATTGAATGAACTAAAGTATAAAAGAATAATTTTTCATATATTTTAGCCAAAAAAGGAGATAATAGTGACTATGAATATGCATAAAATAGCTTTAACAATCCACCACATCTAAATTTAAAATAGATATATAAATATATCTTTATAAAGTCGAGACAATTATCAACTAATAACTGTTACAGTTAGTTTTTATTTTTAGTGATAATTTATACTTTCAACCATTCAGTGTGCTGTGTTCCTATAATTTAAACAGTGTTTGAGTTACTTATTTTAACTTTTTATATGACTCATGCTTTATACCAGTGTACTTTTCTGTGAATTAAACTCTGAAGACATACTTAATACATGACTTAATACATTCTTCAGTTATCAAGTTGCCCTTTATACCAGTCCCATAGTTGAGGTCAAGTTGTAAGGCCTCTCTAAGTACTGCCTGTGCCAAATGTCAAACTAGCATCATCTGCTTTACTAGAAACTTCTGTTGGTTACTTAGGTGAAACATGAAGATAAGGAATGATGAGCACAACATAAGAAAATAGTGAGTTGTAGCAGGCAGATCAAATATCAATTTTGAAAGATGGAAGACCCTAACGTGCCGCCAATGAACGAATAAGCGAAGAACCAAACAGCAGAATAAGCGAAATCAGGCTTTATTGGGAGCTTGGGGCGAGTTCACTGACCCTCGGATGTGAGTCTGTGAAGGCACGCCCGGGGAGGGTTTTTGGGTTTTTTATATCTGCAGAGGGGGAGGATGGTAACGGTCGACCGGTTTGGTGAGGCGTGCAGTTCCTGGAATGGCCTTGAGGACAGACAGTTCAGAATTTGGGCGTGTGCGGTTTGAGCAAGATTAACAATTATCTGAAAGCTCAGGGCCAGGGAGGGTTTCACAACGCAACCCAGAGGCAACTACCGGACAAATTTTCTTCATTTTACCCACTTCCACCATTTGAA
The DNA here is from genome assembly GCA_037038555.1 of Rhynchonycteris naso. Lineage (NCBI taxonomy): Eukaryota > Metazoa > Chordata > Mammalia > Chiroptera > Emballonuridae > Rhynchonycteris > Rhynchonycteris naso. The sequence goes on along the minus strand of CM073001.1, from coordinate 62,350,855 downwards.
ACATTCTCTTCTAAATTTCAAAAGGTTCTTTTAAGTCATCCCATATTGCAGGGTAAACCATCATGAATTGCAATATTATCTTTCACATCCTATTATTACTTTTTATATTATGAAAGCCACTCTAAATTTGCATAAACTGAATTGAGGTTGTTTGTTTTACAAAATTCTGACTTAGTTCTCCAAAGTTTGAATCAGTTACTTTAAACAAAGCAGGCATATAAAATGGAGTAATCTGAAAATATTTTATAATAATCATGGGCTTTCCCTTTTGCTCTCAGTACTTCAACTACAGTGTTGTCTCATTTGTTTTTTTTAATGAGCATGCAAGTATCTCAAATTATTGTCAGTACTGAGATTAATGATGTCTAGTAGCAGGACCCTGTTTGGGATGCTTTTGGGTAGTTTTTGTGGTAAAATACCTCAGAATCAATAAGTCATTCTTTATCACTTGAAATAAACTAAACTCATTGTGTTTGGATATGCTTGTAGGGTAGATGCTTGTAGAGTAGAACAGGTGAGAATCTTCCTTAGCACACCCTTTATTGTCTTAATTGAAGAAAGTTATTAATAAAATATGTTTTTCTAGAGACAAAATATAACAACTCACCCTCATGTCTGTGTCTCATTTTATTTATTTATTTATTTATTTATTTATTTATTTATTTATTTATTTATTTAATATTTCCTTGTCTTAGATGTCTTTATTTTTGTTCATTTAAAAATTATAGTATTGTTGTCCATATAATTCCAATTTGACAGATTTTTCACCATTTGAAGGTACTATTTTAATGTTTTGTTTTTTTAAAAATTTATTGTGTTTACATAGATTCTAGTGTTGCCCCGATTGCATCCCCCTCCCCCGTATTCCCCTCAACATATCCCTTCCCCCTCCCAACAGTTCCCTCCCTCTTTTCTTCAGGTTTAATTCCTTTCCTCAGTTCACATTGTTCCTTGGGTTCCTGAAATGAGTGAGGTTATATGTTATTTTTCTTTTTCAGCCTGGCTTATTTCACTTAACATAATAGTTTCCAGGTCCATCCATGTCCTTGCAAATGGTAAGATTTCCTTCTATATCATGGCCCCATAGTATTCCATTGTATATATGTACCACTGCTTTTTAATCCAACTGTCCACTGTTGGATACTAGGGCTGTTTCCAGATCTTCGCTATTGTGAACAGTGCTGCTATAAACATGGGGGTGCATTTTTTTTTTTGAATCAGTGATATGGCGTTCTTGGGATATATTTCTAAAAGTGGAATGGCTGGTTCAAAAGGTAGTTTAATTTTTAATTTTGGGGGGAATTTTCATACTGTTTTCCACAGTGGCTACACCAATCTGCATTCCCACCAGCAGTGCAGGAGGGTTCCCTTTTCTCCACATCCTCACCAGCACTTACACCGTGTTGTTTTGTTAATGAGTGCCATTCTAACTGGTGTGAGGTGGTATCTCATTGTGGTTTTAGTTTGCATTTCTCTAATGATTAGTGATATTGAGCCTTTTTTCTTCTGTCTATTGGCCATTTGTATATCCTCTTTGAAGAAGTTTTTATTCATTTATTTTGCCTATTTTTTGATTGGATTGTTTGTCTTCCTGGCATTGAGTTTTACAAGTTCCTTGTAGATTTTGGTTATTAAATCTCTTATCAGATGTATTCTCAAATATGTTCTCCCATTATGTGGTTTGACTTTTTATTCTGTTCATATTGTTTTTAGCTGTACAAAAGCTTTTTAGTTTAATTAAGTTCCATTTGTTTATCCTGTCTTTTATTTCACTTGCCCGTGGAGATAAATCAGCAAATATATTGCTGCGAGAGATGTCGGAGAGTTTACTGCCTATATTTTCTTCTAAGACTCTTATGGTTTCACGACTGACACTTAAATCTTTTATTCATTTTGAGTTTATTTTTGTGACTGGTGTAAGCTGGTGGTCTGGTTTCATTTTTTTAAAAGGACCTGTCCAATTTTCCCAACACCATTTGTTAAAGAGACTGTCTTTACTCCATTGTATGCTCTTACGTCCTTTGTCAAATATCAATTGACCATAAAGGTCTGGGTTTATTTCTGGGTTCTCTGTTCTGTTCCATTGATTTATATGCCTGTTCTTATGCCAGTACCAAGCTGTTTTGAGTACAATGGCCTTCTACTATAACTTGATATCAGAAAGTGTGATACCTTCCACTTTATTCTTCTTTTTCAAGATTGCTGAGGCTATTCGTGTTCTTTTTTGGTTCCATATAAATTTTTGGAATATTTGTTCTATATCTTTGAAGTACATCTTTGGTATTTTAATAGAAATTGCATTGAAATTATAAATTGCTTTTGGTAATATAGACATTTTAATGATGTTTATTCTTCCTAACTATGAGCATGGTTTATGCTTCCACCTGTTTGTATCTTCTTTGATTTCTTTTATCAATATTTTGTAATTTTCTAAGTACAAGTCTTTAACCTCCTTGGTTAAATTTACTCTTAGGTACTTTATTTTTTTGTTGTTGCAATAGTGAAAGGGATTGTTTCCTTAATTTCTTTTTTTGACAGTTCATTGTTGGTGTATAAAAATACCTCTGATTTCTGTGTATTAAATTTATATACTGCCACTTTGCTGAATCATTTATCAGGTCCAGTAGTATTTTAACTGCGACTTTAAGGTTTTCTATGTACAGTATCATATCATCTGCAAATAATGATAGTTTTACTTCTTTTCCAATTTGGATGCCTTTTATTTCTTTCTCTTGTCTAATTTCAGTAGCTAAGACTTCTAGAAAAATGTTGAATAAGAGTGATGAAAGGGGGCACCCATGTCTTGTTTCTGATCTTACATGGATTGCTTTTAATTTTTGCCCATTAATTATTATGTTGGCTGTGGGTTTTTCATAGATGGTCTTTATCATGCTGAGGTATGATCCCTTTATTCCCACTTTTCTGAGAGTTTTGATCATAAATGGGTGATGGATTTTATCAACCGCTTTTTCTACATCTATTTAAAATATCATGTGATTTTTGTCTTTCCTTTTGTTTTTTTTTTTTTTTTTTTTTTGAGTTTTTTTTTTTATTAACTTTAATGGGGTGACACCAATAAATCAGGGTACACATGCACAACGAAAACATCTCCAGATTATCCCATCATTCAATTGTGCTGCATACCCATTACCCAAAGTCAAATTGTCCTCTGTCACCTTCTATCTGTTTTTCCCTGTGTCCCTCCCCTTCTCCCTATCCCACCCTCCCCTCCCTCCCCCCTCTTTCCTTTTGTTTATGTGATAAATTACATTGATTGATTTGCAAATATTGTACCAGCTCTGCCTCCCCAAAATAAATCCCAATTGATCGTGGTGTATGATTTTTTTCATGTATTGCTGGATTTGGTTTGCTAATAATCTGTTGAGAATTTTAGCATCTAAATTCATCAGGGAAATTGCCTTATAATTTTTGTTTATTGTGTTGTCTTTGCCTGTTTTTGAAATCAGAATTATTCTTGCCTCATAAAAGGAGCTTGGAAGTTGTTGGGCAGATAAAATATATTATGCTCACTTTGTTAAAGATGGTGCTGCCCACATGGAAGTTCATTGATATTAATGTGTGTTCTGGAACAGGCTGTGGGCAGGTTGGGTCATTATAGCCTAAGGCTTAGTTTAAGAGTAAGCTTTTCCCCACACCCTTGACTTATTGGATGATGTAGGGTGGTGATATAGGGAGGAATCCCATTATGCCTCAGATGGCTGACTTTGTATCAGAGACATTCTTGTTTGTATAATTGGATTAAAGGTTTGGATTATCTATGCTATAAAATGGGAGAGACCAGTAGCTTGAGCTCTCTCTCTCTCTCGGTTCCTGGATTCCTGAGATTAGTATCAGAGAGGAGAGCAGATTAAGGCCATGTGGAGGAGAAGTAGCCAAGATGGCAGAGTGCTGAGGAAGAAGCCAGTTTGTTAAGAGTTTGTGCAGGAGGAGATGGGGAACAGAGGTGAATAAGTCTTGTGAGCTAGAAACCTTTGGTTCTAGGAAACTCGGATAAATCAGTAGCTTTGTGAGCACTGAATGTGTGGGTTTTGGAGCCCAGTGTGTGTTTTTGCTTGCCCGCCGGGTACAAGCTAGAATTAAAGCTGATGGCTCACCAGTTTTTGGCTCCTGTGTTTCATTACCGACTGTTCGAATCTAATGTGAATCTGCATGGGTCAGGCTGCTGTGATCCTGGCCGCGACTACTGGCTTTACATTTGGCGTAGTCTGTGGCAGGATTCGATACAGTTCGGCATGGAGCCACCACCACCTTTGAGTGGTGGAGTAGAGGACTGGTTGCTGTTTTGGTTTCCCATAGCTGTTTTTTGGGGGACTGTAGGCTGGCTGACTTTTACAGCCATGTGTGAGGAAACTGAGAGCTCTATGGAAGAGGCTGCCCAGGACCTGCAAACCGAGCAGTGGAAGGAGCTGGAGGAAACGTGGGAGAAAGAGATGCTGACCCTGTAGCTGAAGGAAGCGCTGGAGGAGGTGGCTGACCAGGTTTGCGAGATTCACCTGGAAATGGAGCAGACGCTGGAGAAGGAATCACAGGTTCGTGAGTTGGAGATTGCCCTGGATGTTGTGGAGAGCCAGCAGCGGCATGAGGCTGGGGCCGGAGCTGAGGCCAGGACCGGGGCTGAGGCCGGGGCTGAAGCCAAGGCTGGGGCTGAGGCTGAGGCTGAGGCAAGGGCTGTAAGGCCCATGGAGCAGAAGGTGAAGGCAGCGGTGGCCCAGAGATCAAGCCCAGCAGCAGGAGCTGATGTTTTCAGTTCCTCTTTGGAGGATGAGGAGAATTGGTCTGGAATTGTGATCCACAGCCTCCAGAAGGTGAGAGCCCAGCAGCAAGGAGTAGCTACGATCCTGGTACGTCTGCAATTTGGGGACATAGGGGTGGATGCCATCATGCTCCCCAGAGCAGAGATGGAAATGCTGACTGCCATTGCCACATGCTTTTCTTTAGGACAGTGTGGACTTGCCATGATGGCAGGAATGAGGGGGAAGGCTAAAGCCCTATGTGTATGGACTGATTTCCTGGACTATGACCGGATGGGCACAAGCTCCTTTGTTGAATGGACTTACGATTTTTGGACAATGTGAAATACCCTGATGGGGGTGGAGATGGCTTTGATGGAGGCCCTCCTGCCCCGGGAAGCTTTTCCCATGGCTAGAGAAAAGGCCAAGGACATTTTGCGCTTTCGGCAAAGTGCTCAGAGACTGGTGAAATGTACCTTTGTAATTGTTGAAACTGTATGATTTGTCATGTTGTAATTTGTGTAATGTGCCTAATTTCCTGGTACAGGGATGCCGGTGGTGTAGATTGTGGGTAGTAAAGTGAGCATAAGGGTGGGTTGTTGGGCAGATAAAATATATTATGCTCACTTTGTTAAAGATGGCGCTGCCCACATGGAAGTTCGTTGATATTAATGTGTGTTTTGGAACAGGCTTTGGGCAGGCTGGGTCATTATAGCCTAAGGCTTAGTTTAAGAGTAAGCTTTTCCCCACACCCTTGACTTATTGGATGATGTAGGGTGGTGATGTAGGGAGGAATCCCCTTATGCCTCAGATGGGTGACTTTGTATCAGAGACATTCTTGTTTGTATAATTGGATTAAAGGTTTGGATTATCTATGCTATAAAATGGGAGAGACCAGTAGCTTGAGCTCTCTCTCTCTCTCTCGGTTCCTGGATTCCTGAGATTAGTATCAGAGAGGAGAGCAGATTAAGGCCATGTGGAGGAGAAGTAGCCAAGATGGCAGAGTGCTGAGGAAGAAGCCAGTTTGTTAAGAGTTTGTGCAGGAGGAGATGGGGAACAGAGGTGAATAAGTCTGGTGAGCTAGAAACCTTTGGTTCTAGGAAACTCGGATAAATCAGTAGCTTTGTGAGCACTGAATGTGTGGGTTTTGGAGCCCAGTGTGTGTTTTTGCTTGCCCGCCGGGTGCAAGCTAGAATTAAAGCTGATGGCTCACCAGTTTTTGGCTCCTGTGTTTCATTACCGACTGTTCGAATCTAATGTGAATCTGCATGGGTCAGGCTGCTGTGATCCTGGCTACGACTACTGGCTTTACAGAAGTCTTCTTTCCTCTAGGATTTTTTTATAATAGCTTGAGAAGGATAGGAGTTAGTTCTTCTTTGAATCCTTGGTAGAATGCACCAATGAAGCCATCTGGTCCAGGCTTTTGTTTGTTGGGAGTTTTTTGTTAACTGTTTTTATCTTATTTGTTGTAATTGGTCTGTTTAGGTTTTCTGATTCTTCCAGATTGATTTTTGGAAATTTATATGTTTCAAGAAACTTGTCTATTTTATCTAGATTTTTTAATATTTTTGCATACAGTTTTTCATAGTATTTTGTATTTCTGTTGAGTCAGTTGTTATTTCTCCATTTTCATTTCTAATTTTATTTATTTGAGTACTCTCTCTTTTTTTCTTGGTGAGTCTGGTTAAAGGTTCATCAATCTTGTTTACCCTTTCAAAAAACCAGCTCTTGGTTTCATTGATTCTCTGTATTTTTTTTTTAGCCTCCATGTCATTTATTTCCACTCTGATCTTTATTATTTCCTTCCTTCTACTACCTGTGGGCTTTACTTGCTGTTCTTTGTCTAGTTCTTTTAGATGCAGAGTTAGGTTGTTTACTTGAGCTTTTTATAGCTTCTTAAGGTATGCTTGTAGTGCTATTAGTTTTCCTCTCATTACTGCTTTTGCTGTGTCCCATAAATTTTGAGTTGTATGCTTGTTATTATTTATTTCTAGGAATTTTTAATTTTCTTCTTTGATCTCATTGTTAAACCATTAGTTATTTAATATCATGCTATTTAGTTTCCACATGTTTGAGTATTTTTTAGTTTTTCTGTTGTGGTTGATTTCTAGTTTCATGCCATTTTGATCAGAGAAAATGCTTGATATGATTTCAATCTTCTTAAATTTGTTGAGACCTCTTTTGTGCCCTAACATGTGGTCTATTATATAATATACTTAAAAAAATGTATATTCTGCTGCTCTAGGGTGTAAAACTCTGAAGATATCTATTAAATCCTGTTGATCTAGTGTGTCCTTTAAGTCTGATGTTTCTTTGTTAATTTTCTTTCTTGAGGATCTATCTAGTGATTTTAGTGGGGGTATTGGAATCCTCTACTATTATAGTATTGCTGTTGATTTCACTCTTTATATACATCAAAGTCTGCTCTATATATTTAGGTGCTCCTATATTAGGTGCGTAGATATTTATAATGGTTATAACTTCCTGTTGGATTGCTCCCTTTATCATTATATAGTGACCTTCTTTATCTCTTAACTATAGCCTAAGTTTTAAAGTCCATTTTGTCTGATATAAGTATTGCTACCCCAACTTTTTATTCATTTCCATTTGCATAAAATATTTTTTCCATCCTTTTACTTTTAGTCTATGTGTGTCTTTTGTTTTCAGATGTGTCTCTTGTAGACAGCATATGTATGGGTCCTGTTTTATATATATATATATATATATATATATATATATATATATATATATATTATTAATTCTAATGGGGTGACACCAATAAATCAGGGTACATATGTTCGTGGCAGCATTGTTCACAATAGCTAAGATCTTGAACCAGCCCAAGTGTACGTCAGAAGACGAGTGGATTAAAAAGCTATGGTACATATATACTATGGAATACTACTCAGCCATAAGAAATGATGACATCGGATCATTTATAACAAAATGGGTCCTGTTTTTTTATCCACACAGTTACCCTATGTCTTTTGATTAGAGCATTTAATTAATTTACATTTAAGGTTAGTTTTGATATGTAGTTGTTTATTGCCATTTTATTCTTTAAAGCTATCTTCCTTTTTGTACTATATTCTTTTCCTCCTTTGTTCTGTTTGCAACAGGTCCCTTAACATTTCTTGCAACATTGATTTGGTTGTAATGAATTCCTTAATTGTTTTTTTTGGTCTGGGACGCTTTTTATTTATCCTTTAATTTTAAACAATAGCCTTGCTGGATAAAGTAGTTTTGGTTGTAGGTTCTTGTTCTGCAACTTTGAATATTTCTTGCCATTCCCTACTGGCCTCAAGTGTTTCTGTTGAGAAGTCTGATGTCATCCTTATGGTGGCTCCATCTCTGCCACCCTCCAGCGAGCCCTCAGCCATGTAGGTGGGGGTGATGCTCTGACCTTAGTACTCAATACTCTATTCCTGATGGCTCCCTACTTCTAAGCAACTCTGCTCTGAATGCTGCGGGAAAGCTTCTTTGGCTGGTGACCTTCTTTCCTTTGCTGGTTCCAGGGGGAATATTCACTTTAGATTTTGGGAGTGATTCAACCCAGGGGTTAGGGTGGCTGTCCCTCAAAATGTTTCTCCCTGTGCCTTCTTGATTAGTCTGTCTTCCTGCTACTCCAGTCCTCTCATATCTCCCCATTCCCCAGAGTCCCAGGTGAGTGGTTGTGAAAGAGATTTTTCTGTGCTGTCCCTTTAAGAAGAATCATGGGTCTGAGAAATCTCTCTTTTTCTCACACACAGTATCCTGGCTTGTTTTGAAGCTAAATACTGTCCATACACCTCTTCTAGTCTCTGGGGCTGCAGGCTGGGTTTTTGGTCCTGGGGCTCAGGACCCTGCACTCTCTGCTAAACTCACTTCTCGTCATGTGAGTCCCTCCCGGCCACTTGGCAGCCCTCTCTGCAATTCCGCTTTTCCTACGAGCCTCAGTGTGGCTTCTTCAGTGATCCTTGGTTAAAGAGTCCTCTTAGTTTAGTCCAAAGTTGGTTTGTCCAGATGATGGTTCTTAAAATTAAGTTGTAATCCACTTAGGTTTTGGGAGGTGAAAGTTGGTACATCTTGCCGCTTCCTGTTTCTTGTTTTATATACTTTGAAATGATAGAATTTTCCTTCAAGTTCTGCACATAGAATGTGATTAGCTAATTTTAATGTTTTTTTCTTCTGTCCATTAAAATAGAGAAAGCAAAGCTGTCAATTCCCAAAAAAAGAACCCACAAGATACATGTAGCTGATGGACTACCATTGTTCCTGTTTATTGTAAATGTGTATTTTGTACGCTTATTTCTGTCCGTACTTTAGTGTTTGCTTTTGGTCCCCAAAATTCAAGGGGACTTGTATGGAGATTTATGGAACTCTTTCTCTATGTAGTTTCTTCATTTTTGGTATAGTTACCCCCAAATCCAGTTACCTCACTTCCCCTAAATATGACCTCTATCCACAGCTTAGTATGACTTTCATTCTCTATTTGGGTCTGCTCTACTTGTGACTATGTTCAAAAAGTACCTCCATGTTTGATTTTTTCTTTTTGAGTATTCAACATATACTTTTATTTATTTTATTTTATTTTGTAATTGAATTTACTGGGGTAATACTAGTTAACAAAATTATACAAGTTTCAGGTGCACACTTCTATGACACATTTTCTATACACTGTGTTGTGTATTCACCACTCAAGTCAAGTCTCCGTTCACCCCCGTTTATCCTCCATATCTTCTTTTCCACCTCTTTCTCCACCCCCTGGCCATTCACTATACTATTGTTCATGTCTATGAGTTTTTCTCTCTCTTTTTTGTACTTGTTTTGTTTAATCCCACCACTCCACTCAGGCTGCTCCCCTAAAAGCTGTGAATGTACTCTCTATATATGATTCTGTCTATATTTTGCTTGTTAGTTCATTTTTTTCCCATTAGATTCCACAAAAGTGTAAAATCATATGATATGGCTATTGCAAATAGCACTGCAATGAACACAGGGGTGCATGTATTCTTTCAAATTAGTGTTTTATGTTTCTTTGAATAAATTCCCAGAAGTGAAATTGTTGTGTCATAAGACAGTTCCACTTTTAATTATTTGAGATAACTCCATACTCCTTTCCACAGTGGATGCACCAATTCTACCAACAGTATATGAGGGTTTTCTTTGCTCCACATTCTGGCCAACACTTGTTGTTTGTTTATACACAAGAAAAAAGTCAAAATGGATTAAATACTTAAATATTCGACTTGAGACTATAAAAATCCTAGAAGAAAACATAGGCAGTAAAAACTTGGACATTTCTTATAGCAATATTTTTTCTGATAAATTTCCTTGGGTAATGAAAACAAAAGAAAAAATAAACAAATGGGACTACAGCAAACTAAAAAGTTTTTGCACAAGAAAGTAAACCATCAGCAAAATGAAAAGGCAATCCACTGAATGAGAAAACATATGCACTGATATGTCCGATAAAGGATTAATTTTCAGAATTTATCGTATTTATAAAACTCAACACCAAAAAGTACACAATCCAGTTAAAACATGGGCAAATAACCTGAATAGACACTCCTCCAAGAAAGGCATATAGATTGTCAATAGATATATGAAAAGGTGCTCAACTCTCAACATCACTAATCATCAGAAAAATGCAAATTAGAACCATAATGAGATATCTACTCACACCTGCAAGAATGGCTATCAATAAGAAATCAACTCCAATGTTTGGTTTATAAAGTTATAACAGCTCTGTATTTCTAACTTAGTTAGAAAATATTTTTTAATATGCAATTATTGTTTCCATATGTCCAATAATTTGTCAAATAAGGGCCCTGCTCAGGTTCATCTTAGTTTTTTTTTAGTCGCCAAATCTGTTTTTAATTATGATACAACTAATTGAAGCAAAATGAGGGCCAGCAGCATGCAGCAGGTTAAATGATGGCTTCTCAGGATGTTTTGTTAACACAATGACTATGCAGAGAGGAATGTAAAGATCTTAAATGTAACTTTTGATGATTACATACAATTGGTTTGAATTTACAGAATAGATTCTAAATGTAGCAGTTTAATTTATTGAGATATTGGCTTATTTTTTCTCTTACTGCTGTTGGAATTATTGTTACCTTATACATCATAAAGAATTCACTTTAAAAAGTTAAAATAAATCCAGCCATGTGATCTCTTAGCTTAGAGGTTGTTGTGGTGCAGTTTTGAAATCAGAAGTCACCAGGTTCCAATTGCCAAGTAAATTATGGCTTTTGTTTGCTCATGTCTTGCTTCAATTAGAGAACTATGATAGGCTGTTTGGAAGGATATAGTGAGTGCTTGAATTTTAGGAGATGGAAGTCATAAGACAGAAGAGGGGCATTCGAGAGCTCATGCCCAGTTGCTACTTGAGCTGTGGGAGATTGGAGTTTTAGAAAACAGCTTCCTGTTCTCTCTCATTGCACTCTGGAGTAGTGCATCTGTTGAGATGAACCACTAAAATTAAGTGATCAAGACAACATTAACATTTCTTTCAGCTTGATTAAACTCTAGACAGTGTTCTTCCTGATTAAAGGTGCTTGATCTAGCTTTTTTTTAGTGCATTTACTTTAGAAAATGTGCCATTGTAAGTTGTTTCTGGCCTTCTGAAGTACACAATTTCTCACAGCCTTCAGCCTGTTTTCCAATCCAGAAATGCCTTTTTTAAGGTTATGTGAACTATCTCTACAAAATGTAATCAAACATTCAAAGAAGAACTAACACCTATTTTTCTCAAACTATTCCAAAAAATTCAAAAGGAGGAAAGACTTCTGAGCTGTTTTTAGGAGGCCACCATTATCTTAATTCCAAAACCAGATAAAAACACTACAAAGAAAGGAAATTATAGGCCAATATTTCTGATGAACATAGATGCTAAAATCCTCAACAAAATAATAGCAAGCTAGATACAGAAATATACATTAAAAAGATAATAATACAACTTGAGCAAGTAGAATATATTTATGGCATGTAAAGTTGGTTCAACATTCACAAAATCAATTAATATGATCAAAGAGGACATACAGATGGCCAATAGACATAAATAAATGCTCAATATCACCAATCATCAGAGAAATGCAAATTAAAACCACAAGGAGACATCATCTTACATTTGTGAGAATGGCTAACTCAAGAAATCAACAAACAACAAGTGCTGGTGAAGGTGTGGAGAAAGGGAACCCTTATGAACTATTGATGGGAATACAGACTGGTGCTTCCACTATGGAAGTATGGAGTTATTTCAAAAAATTAAATATGGAACTTAGCTTAGATTCAGCAATCCCACTTCTGGGACTAAACCCAAAGGAACTGAAAACACTAATTCCAAAAAATATATGCACTCCTATGTTCATTGTAGCATTATTGACAGCAACCAACATCTGGAAACAGCCATGGGTTCATCAGTAGGTGAGTGGATACAAAAGCTGTGGTATATTTACACAATGGAATACTACTTGGCCATAAAAAAAGAAATCTTACCATTTGCAACTACATAGATGGACCTGGAGATTATTACGGTAAGTGAAATAATTTAGTCAGAGGAGGACAAATGCCATATGATTTCACTCACATGTGGAATCTAATGAACAAAATAAATAGATGAGCAAAGTAGAAACAAAGGCATGAATACATACAAGAGAGTGAAGATTTTTGAGAAGAGGCAGTGAGGGGGTGTTGAATAAAAGAAAGTAAAAGGATTAAACAAACAAACAAACGTATCTATATAAAGCATAGACACAGACAATAGTGTGGTGTTATCAGGGGAAAACGAGGGTTAGGGGATAGGTGGAGGTGGGCACAGGTATAAAGAGAGTCTATACCTGAGGCAATGGGCACACAAAACTGTGCAGATGATATTTTTTTGAGTTGCACACTTGAAACCTGTATTGTTTTACAAACTGATATCACCCTGTAAGGCCAGGGGCCACGGCCATGGTTGTGGCCATTCTCATGCAGGTTCTCATTCAGTTTGGGCAGATGGTAGAGAAATGGTGGAGTTGGAGGAGGAGGATGGGATGGTGGGCCATTCTGTTTATTGTTGTCTCACCCAGACAGGCAAGCCACAAGAGAAGCCAAGGGAAAAGCAAAAAACCTGCTTTGCCCATGGATGGCCAGGGATCAGGGAGGAGAGAAAAAAAAAAATCTTTCTTCATGCACCTCTTGGTGGTGGGGGCAGAATCTCTCTTCCAGTAAACATTACAAGACAATGGCCCCTCCCAAGCAGGAAGGCAACCCACAACCTCACAGACCACTATATCTGGTGTTGCTCAGCCCCCAATGCAAACAATAAGCGAGCAAACCTATACATCATATTTACAAACTTATTTGACCAACACACCCCAATAAATTCAATAAAGAAAGAAAGCTAGCACTCCTATCTCTCTTATTGGGAAGGAAGGTAGGGGCCTCTTTAATCAGCAACAATTAGCAAACACAGGTAGCCTAACTACATTGAATAATGTCTTCCACTAGTTTTCTATTCTCTCAGCCCAGCACTTAAAAACTTTTTCCCTTTTGTTCAGAGAAGTTGAGTTCAGTTCTATACCAAAGTCTCTCTACCCTACCACAGTAACTCAAATAAAATCTGTCTTTCCACATTTTTTTTTGTGTGTGTGTATGTATGAAAGAGAATGAGAAAGACAGACAGGAAGGGAGACAGATGAAAAGCATAAACTCATAGTTATATCCTTTTAATTGTTCATTGATTGCTTCTCATACGTGCCTTGACCAGGGACTCCACCCAAGTCAGTGGCCCCACGCTTAAGCCAGCAACCTCGGGCTTCAGGCCAGTGACCATGGGATCATGCTGATGATCCCATGTTCAAGCCAGCAACCCCACACTCAAGTAGATGAGCCCATGCTGAAGCAGACAATGTCGGGATTTTGAATCTGGAACCTCAGCGTGATGACATCTACCCACCATGCCATCACTGATTAGGCTGTCTTGTCACTTCTGACAAGTGCCTCTGTAATTTCACTTTCACTTAAGTCTCCATGTTTTAACATAAAATCTGTTTTCCTAAGTTTGACACTCAGTAGAGCTGGTGATGTATAGTTAGTTACCCGTATTCTATGTGAGTGAACCAAAGATTGGCGGTCCCATTCCAAAAGTTCAGAACTAAGGTACTCCTTCCATGATATTACATAATTGCCTGGTTGACATTCTTTCTCTAGGATTTGTTTTTTCTCTGACAATTGTTCTTTGCAGGGTCTTGCGGTGTCTTTTTTCTTAAAGATTAGCACTGAGACAAAGGTTCAAAGTGGCACCTGATGGTGCTTTCTGAAAGTTTCTCTGCATAATTAGTTCTCTCTTCTCTGGTACAGTCCCTGACAAATTTCAGTTACCTCACCTACTCAAACTGAAGTTGGATTTTGAGCTACCTTTTCAAGTGTGTTGGTTTAGTAAACATACCAGCAAGAGGTTGTGTTTCTTTTTTGACAAAAGTCAGATTTTTTTTTTTTACTCTCTAGTATAATAAAGAAAATTAATGCTTTTTTCAAAACACAGGTCAGGCAGGCTAACTGCCCATTATAAAATATTTGGTTTCCCTACACTCACACTTCCTTTCCTGTAGTATGATTCATTGTGTGTGTAGTTTTCACCTGTTCCTGTATAAATTGAGGCTTGAAAAAGTAGCGTAATGCTGTTACTATGAGTACTGCTTTTTCTGTGAATAATAAACTGTTCTTTATTTCTAAGAGTCTCATGTCTTCAGAACCGATGAAACCGCGACAAAGTTACTTTTAGATTTCAAATCATGTAAAATGTTTATGGTACTTTACACTGTACTATATAGACTTTGGGATAGTCTTTTCTGATTGGAAATATATGTTATAATGGTTTTTTTGCTTGTCTACTGTTAGGTAAGCTACATAGAATCAGGAATCGTTTTCCCTTTTAGTTATAAGAATATTACCAAGACAATAACTATAGGAGGTCAGTAAATTTTTCAAATAAATAACATAAACAAATATTATATATATATGTACCCTGAGCAAGAATATATATATATATATATATATATATATATGTATATATACATATATATACATATATATACATATATATATATATATATATATATATATTCTTGCTCAGGGTTATAATGAATGTAGAATTAAACAATATCGTGAAAGTGCTATATAATCAAAAAACAGGGGTCCTCAAACTTTTTTCACAAGGAGCCAGTTCACTGTCCCTCAGACCGTTGGAGGGCCGGACTATAAAAATAACTATGAACAAATCCCTATGCACACTGCACATATCTTATTTTAAAGTAAAAAACCAAAACAGGAACAAATACAATATTTAAAATAAAAAAGAAGTAAATTTAAATCAACAAACTGACCAGTATTTCAATGGGAACTATGGGTGCGGATGCATCCTGTTCTCCTCTCACTGACCACCAATGAAAGAGGTGCCCCTTCCGGAAGTGTGGTGGGGGACGGATAAATGGCCTTAGGGGGCCGCATGCAGCCCACAGGCCATAGTTTGGGGACCCCTGACCTAAAATGTTGTACAAATATGTTAGATAAGTTTTCTTTTTAATAAAAAATATAGCTTTAGATTATAAGGTGACCAGATTTTAAAATTGGTAAAGCAAGACACCATTGACGGGGGGTTCTTGATTAAAAATTTGGTGTATATGGAGCAAAAAAATGTTTTATAGAATGCAAAAATAGTATTATAATATATTTTTTAAAATCGGGACTTTTTTAAAACGCTGCCGTGGGACGCGGGACAAATTGTTAAAAATCGGGACTGTCCCACCAAAAGCAGGACGTCTGGTCACCTTACTTTAGAATGTAATAATCCTGGGTTCCAAATACTGCCTCTTTTTAAGCATGTGATATTTTTAACTGGTTCCTCAACCTTTCTGATTGTTTATAAAAACAATCCCTACTCCAAAGAACTCTTACTTGGAGACAATAAGAAATCATTAAAAACTGAAAAGTAAAGTAACACATTCAGTACTGTTTTTTAATAAAGTTATTATAGCCGTAATGTGATATGCCAGTTACATTGGCTTTTTTGACTGGAGTAAAGAGAAAGCTGAAATGTTTCTGTAAGGTATTTTTCCCCGCCAAGGAAGAAGGAAGGGCATAGCCATGAAGTGTGGAATAATAAAAGCTTTATTTAGTATAGCACTTCCCAGACAATGTTCTCTGGTCCCAAGGACAGAGGCCAGAGAAGTTGCATGGATGACACCGCATGAGGGGCCTGACCAGGTGGTAGTGCAGTGGATAGAGTGTTGAACTGAAATGTGGAAGATCCAGGTTCGAGATCCCGAGGTCACCAGCTTGAGCATGGGTCCATCTGGCTTGAGCAAAAGCTCGCCAGCTTGGACCCAAGGTCGCTGGCTCCAGCAAGGGCTGGCTCAGTCTGCTGAAGGCCCGTGGTCAAGGCACATGTAAAAAAGCAATCAATGAATGTATGGCCAGGAGCCAAGGCTACCATCACAGCCGCCTGGCCCATGCAGGTCTGCATTAGATTCAGACACTCGGTAATAAAACAGTAGAGCCAAGAACAAATGAGCCATCAGCTTTAATTCTAGCTTGTACCCAGAGGGCAAGTAAGAACACACACTGGGCTCCAAAACCCACTCATTCAGTGCTCACAAAGATACTGACTTATCTGAGTTTCCTAGCATCAAATGGTTCTAGCTCACCAGACTTATTCACCTCTGTTCCCTCTCTCCTTCTCTCTGCACAAACTCTGCACAAACTGGCTTCTTTCTCAGCACTCCGCCATCTTGGCTGCTTCTCCTCTCCTCCACGTGGCTCTCCTCTCTAATACTAACCTCAGGAACCAAGAGAGCAAGCTCCCGGCCTGCCCCACTTTATAGTGTAGAATCAAAACCTTTAATTCAATTATACTAACAAGGAAGTCTCTGATGCAAAGTCACTTATCTGAGCCATAATGGGAGGATTCCTCATGAGAGTGCACCACCCCATATCATCCAATCAGTTAAGGGTGTGCAGACAAGCTTACTCTTAAAACTTGCACATGGGCAGCGCCATCTTTAACAAAGTGAACATAATATATTTTATCTGCTCAACAATGAACAACTATGGTGTCACAACAACAACGAAAAACTAATGATTGATGCTTCTCATCTCTTTCTATTCCTGTCTGTGTGTCCTATCTATCCCTTTCTCTGACTCTCTCTCTGTCCCTGTAAAAAAAAAAAAAAAAAAAGAAACCACATGGGGGAAATTTAAAGGGTATCGTCTAGCATGGTCAAGTTAATATGATGTGGCAAAATTTCACTGGCTACCAGACAGTTGCTCTTTTCCAAAGGGCTTCTAGGAAGTTTCTTTTGGCACGCATGGGTTTGGGCAGTTCTAGCCGAAGTTCCTGGGTTTGGTTTCTCACGTGACCTTCCCCCATTGCCCACCAACCTTACAGTTTTTACTATGGTATGTATTAGTGAAGACATTTTGATTGCAAGCAATAGAAAATAAATATATATTAAATTAAAATTTTAAAAATTATAAGGACAATTTAGATATATGCAGTATAAAAAAAGGGTAAATAACTAAGCATTTGTATATCTTGTATGTAGTTCAGTCAACATTTCTACTTCAGCATAATTTTTCAGTTTATTTCTCTATATTCCAAACATAAATCTTTGAGAGTGATCGTATAACCTAGCTTGAATCAGCTTGGATACTGAATTATTCAACTTTGGACACGAGTGTGAAGTCATGGATCATAGCCATATCACTAAGGAACTCTTGCAGCATATGCACATTTCCATTGGTTCAGCATAATCAAAAGGTATTATTCAGGGCTTTTTGGTAGCAGTGGACAAATGTGAAAATATAAAGAATTATTAGAAGTTTATTTTGCACATGAAGTACTATGGTAAAATAAAATATACTTTGAGAGTGTAAAAATAGGATTATATTTTTGATAATAAAAAACAGTATTTTGAAATTTAAATCTTGGCACTTCAGTAGTTCTCATAAAAGAGTACTCACTATAAGTTACAAAAGCACATTATATATAATTAACTACTTATCATATAAGAAAATATTAAGAAGAAACTATAAATAGAATTGTTTATGATAACTTGACTGAGTTTATTAGTTTTCAGTTTGTAATTTTACTACTATTTCACTTATTGACCACTGAGAATTTTGAGCATACATTATCTTTAGTAGGAAATATCACCTATCTATATCAGTGAATGCACATGTGCACACACACAGACACATAGATCTTATAATTATTTTTTAATTCAACAACTTCACAGGCAAATAATCGTACTCAGTTGATTCCACTAACCTATTCAACTGATTCCAAGTCAGGGGTGACATGGTTCCAGGAACAAAGAAAACTGTGAAGTCCTGATACCCCACTGTTTTGGCTGCATTTTTTTGCTTCCTGCACAAGAGAAGTAACGATCTCAATGTAAAAGATGATTATTGGTGAATATAAAAATTTACAAGGAGTATTTTCAACTACATTCTGCAATACTTTCTACCTTTTTTACATTTCTCTTAGTGCTTGGCCCTTATAGTTTCACAAATGTATTTATTTAATTAATATCAAAATTTCTGGAATAAAGGAAGAACCTATCAGTAAATATAATTAAACACCATTTTCTATTGCATTATTTGGTAAAAATTGCTGGAAGATTTGGGGGATTATTTTCATAACCTTGGCAGAGGAAAAATTTAAATGTTTTTTCCTACAAAACACCTTAGAAATAAATTACTATGAAATTCTAGACTGTTAATGACATTGACATTAAAACAAAATAAATTAAAATGTTATTTGACAATGCTTACAAGCATTTCTACAAAAAGTATACAATGAACAACCAATAAACTGGGAATTGGATAGAAATTGTAAAACTTGACTAACTGTGAATTTACCTTGAGGAAAAAGAAAATGTTTTTCAAAGGCATGTGTTGGACATCAGGTATTGAGATGTTGAATATTTCTTATAAACACTATCCTTTTCTCTTTTTGTAAAAAAATGTGGACCCTGGCCAGCTCACTCAGTGGATAGAGTGTCAGCCTGCCTGTATGGATGTCTTGGGTTCAATTCCCAGTCAGGGCACACAAGACAGGCAACCATCTGCTTCCCTCTCTTCCCCTTTTATCCCTCTTCTCCTCCCACATTTAGTGGCTCCATTTGTTCGAGCCTTGGCCCCAGGCATTGAGGATGGTTTGGTTGGTCCAAGAGGGTCAACCTCAGGTGCTAAAACTAGCTTGGTTGATTCAAACATTGGACCCAGATAGGGGTTGCGGGGTGGATCCTGGTCAAGGCTCATTCATGAGTCTCTTACTGTCTCCTATCTTCTCACTTAAAAAATGTCTATAACATAGTCTTTCTATAAGTAAAATTTGGTTTGTAAATTCTCTTTCATTGTCAGACTAATTATTAAACTATATTGATGAAATTTTACTACTACATAAGTATAAATGTCTGAAAAAAATAAAATCCTATTCTGAGATTAATGCAAAAGTGAACTCTTCGCTTTTAAAAATGTATGCATTTTATAAGCTTTTATCTATATCACTATTACTTCTAAAGTTGCTAATCATTCTGCTTTTTAATTCTGTTTAAGTAAAGGTTATATGTAACTAGATTTATTATGTAGTCACAACTTCATGAGAAAACCTTCTGGTTTTGGCAATCCAAATATAAAGTAAATCTGTGTGCAATCTTTTAAAAACATTTATGTGTTTACTGGATAATTGAAATCTGAATTGAATATTTAAAGTTAAGTAGGTTATGGTAAGATGAGAGAAACAAAAGTTAGATTGACTTTAAAATTTTTTAGACTGGCTTAAACATATTATTTATTTGCTCTTATGTTTTAGACTTTTATCATGTTGTTGAGAACATAGGCTTTAGCTTTCCCAGTACTTAGAAGAATAAACTTGTAACCTTTGTTTTGAGTGCAAAACATTACAGAATAATTTTCTCTGTAGGTCAGAATGTAAGCTTATGAGAAATTATTGACAACTCTCCTTCTGTCAGCCTCACCCTAGTCTATAACATATGCTCTGAGATTTAAGCAGTTTGGTAATAAGCTTTGTGGTATATATTTGAAATAAATAATTAGCAAGTTGTATTTAAAAACAGATTTAATTGTTGTCAGTTTTTAGAAAACAGCACTTAAATACATGCATGCATGCACATGTGTACACACACACAAACACACACACACACACAAACACACACACACACACACCACACACACACACACACACATTGAAGGGTAATAAGACATTTGGAGCCACTTAGTTTTGGACTAGTTCAAATAAAGATTCTTCTAGTATTTGACATTCAGCTCCTTTGATACTTTCTATGTCTGTAAAATGAGACTATCACCTACCTTGAATGGTTGTTACAGAAATTAGAGGTAGTATATACAAAACTCCTGTGTAATTCTTACCCATATTTTGCACTTGATATCATGTAGCTATTGTTACTAATAATGGAATGGGAGCAGGATGGAGGATACGTTCTTTGTTCTTTAAATGATAGTCATCAGAAGTTGTGATGTTAGAATTGGGATTCCTAAAATATTCCTAAATCCAATATTTACCTAAAAACAATGTGTAGTTTAGAGATAAAGTATGTCTTACCAATGAAGAAAAAAAATAGAGCAATGCACTGTTTTCATAAAATAAGTCACCACATTGCACCCTTGGAAAAATTCGACATTTTCCTTTTTTATTTTTTCCATATTTTCTTGAGATAATAGTACAGTCCATAGAAAAGCAAAAAAGTAACACATCATTCACCATAATTTCTCCCTTAGAACTGTTGTTCTCTTTTTAAAGGGATCTCGTTTTGCAGACATACATAATTATTAGAATATAGTTTTCCAAATGATAGTTTTACACTTTTTAATTTTTATTTAAGAACTGCCAAAATTGTTTTTGAATTTATGGATAAATATTTTTTCAATCCCAAAAGAAGACAGTTTGAAAATTAAATGAATTAGCTTCTTATATATTGTTATTGAAATTTTATTCTTTGTGAGAAAGTTTGACTCTAATTATTCTTTCTGTTCAACAAACATCTCAACTTTCACCAGAAATTAAAGTTCAGAAAAGGTGAGAAATTTATTGAAAACCCTGTATTATAAAAGGAGGAAATTGAGAACTTGTCTAAAATGTATTTGAATTCATTTTTTCCTCAATAGTTTAAGAAAAGCTCCTTAAGGGTAAAAAGGAAGAAAAATGGTATCAGATAATGATGATTAACAAGATTGGTAGTTAGTGAGATCATAGCCCTATAGATATTTTTAGACAAGATATTAAAACATTTTAAAATTAATTTGTACTACCTAGAATCAGAAATATTGTACATAACATATCATTTCTAGCCTCTCTTAAAAGAAAACCACCAACAGAATATTTGGCAACACTGAACCCTATTTAGTCATTGTCTCATCACCTTTTATGAGGGGCATAAATACTCCTGTGCTCAGTGCTATCCCTGGGTAAGCTTTATTTGCTCATGTTATCTTTTATGTGCAATGTACAAGCTTGAATTAGACAGAGACCACTCCAAAGGGATATTTCCTGTGACTAGTGGTGCCTGAGTAGCTTGTAGAAACGGCTAACCCTATTTAATGTATGTATATATTTATTTTTGCTTAAATTTCTCTTTTTTATTTTCTTTATCAATTTTAATTTATTGTGTTAGCATGAATTCAAGTGTCCCACTAAATATAACTCCCTTACCACCACCCACTTGTCCTCCATTGCCCCCCCCTTTGGGATTTGCTATTCTGTTATCTGTATGTGTTATGTATATATAATTCCACTAATCCCTTCATCTTCTCTGATCTCATCCCCTCATCCCCCTTCCTTCTGAAAGCTATCCCTCTGCTTCCTGTGACCCTGCATCTGCCTCTATTCCATTCCTCAGTATACTTAATTCATTAGATTCCACATATAAGTAAGAACATATGATATTTATATTTTCTGCTTGGCTTATTTCGCTTAGCATAATAATCTCCATGTCTGTCCATGCAATTGCAAAAGGTAACATTTCCTTCTTTTTCAGGGCCACATAGTATTCCATTGTATATATATATATATATATACCACTGCTTTTTAGTCCACTTGTCCACTGATAGACACTTGGGCTGTTTCCACATCTTGCCTATTGTAAACTATTGTAAACAATGCTGCAATAAACATTAGGGTGCATTTCTTCTTTTGAATTAGTGATTTGGTATTCTTAGAATATATTTCTAAGTGGGATGGCTGGGTCAAAAGGCAGTTCCATTTTCAATTTTTTGAGGAATCTCTATACTGTTTTACACAGTGGCTGCACCAGTCTGCATTCCCATCAACAGTACAGGAGGGTTCCCTTTTCTCCATATTCTCACCAGCACTTAATCTGTGTTGTTTTGTTGATGAGCACCATTCTGACTGGTGTGAGGTGATATTTCATTGTGGTTTTAATTTGTATTTCTCTGATGATTAATGACATTGAACATTTTTTCATATGCCTATTGGCCATCTGTATGTCCTCTTTGGAGAAGTTATCTATTCAGTTCTTTTGATTATTTTTAAATTGGATTGTTTACCTTCCTAATGTTGAGTTTTACAAATTCTTTATAAATTTTGGTTATTAACCCCTTATAAGATGTTTTGGCAAATATGTTCTCCCATTGTGTGGGTTGTCTTTTAATTTTGTTCATGGAGTCTTTTGCTATGTAAAAGCTTTTTAGTTTGATATATTCCCATTTGATTATTTTGTCCTTTATTTCGCTTTCCCACGGTGATAAATTAGCAAAAATATTTTTACGAGAGATATCGGAGAGGTTACTTCCAATATATTAATAGTTTCACGACTTACATTTAAGTCTTTTATCCATTTTGAGTTTTCTTTTAGTGAATTATGTAAGTTGATGGTCTAGTTTCATTTTTTTGCATGTACCTGTCCAATTTTTCCAATAGCATTTACTAAAGAGACTGTATTTACTCCATTGTATGCTCTTATGTTCTTTATCAAATATCAATTGAGCATAAAGGCATAGGTTTATTTCTGGGTTCTCTGTTCTGTTCTATTGATCTGTATGCCAGTTCTGATACCAGTACCAAGCTATTTTCATTACAATGTCCTTGTAATATAACTTGATGTTAGGAAGTGTGATACCTCCCATTTTATTCTTCATTTTCAAGATTGCTGAATATTTTTGTGTTCTTTCTTGGTTCCATATAAATTTTTGGAGTATTTGTTCTATATAGTTGAAGAATGTCATTGGTATTTTAATAAGAATTGCTTAAATCTATAGATTGCTTTGGGTAATATAGACATTTTAATGATGTTTATTCTTTCTATTCATATACATAGTATATGCTTCCACTTGTTTGTATCTTTTTTTATTTCATTTTTTAATGTCTTATAATTTTCTGAATACAAGTCTTTTATCTCTTTGGTTAAATTACTCCTAAGTTCTTTATATTTTTGGTTACAATAGTAAGGAGGATTGTTTCCTTAGTTTCTTTTTCAGACAATTTATTGTTGGTGTATAAAAATGTCACTGATATCTGAATATTAATTTTATATTCTGCCACCTTACCAAATAAATTTATCAGGTCTAATAGTTTTTTGATTGAGACTTTATGTACAGTATCATGTCATCAGCAAATAATGATAGCTTTACCTCTTCTTTTCCAATTTGGATGCCTTTTATTTCTTCTAGTATTCTGATTAGTGTGGTGAAGACTTCCAGAACTATGTGGAATAAAAGTGGTGAAAGGGGAGGGCTTTTAATTTTTTTCCATTGAGTATGATGTTGGCTGTAGGTGTGTCATAGATGGCTTTTATTATGCTGAGGTATGTTCCCTGTATTCCCACTTTGCTGAGAGTTTAGATCATAAATGGGTGCTGAATTTAATCAAATGGTTTTTTAGCATCTATTGATATAATCATGTGATTTTTACCTTTCCTTTTGTTTATGTGATGAATCACATTGCTTGACTTGCAAATATTGTCCTCCCCAGAATAAATCTCATTTGATCATGATGTGTGACTTTTTTAATGCTGGATGCAGTTTGGTATTATTTTATTAAAAATTTTAGCTCTATGTTCATCAGGGATATTGGTCTATAGTTTTTGTTCTTTGTAGTGTTTTTATCTGGTTTTGGAATGAGGATAATGCTTGCCTCATAAAAGGAGCTTGGAAGTCTTCCCCCCTTTTAAATTTTTTGAAATGGCTTGAGAAGGATAAGTTCCAGTTTTCTTTGAATATTTGATAAAATTTACCTGTGAAGCCATCTGGTCCCGGACTTTTGTTTTTTGGGAGTTTTTTGATAACTGTTTCAATTTTATTTGTTGTAATTGGTCTGTTTAGGTTTTCTGATTTTTCCAGATTGAGTCGTAGAAGATTGTATGTTTCTAGGAATTTATCTATTTCACCTAGGACCGAGCAAACTCATTAGTCAATATTGCCAAATATCAACAGTACAATGATTAAATTTTTTTTTGAGAGCCAAATTTTTTAAACTTTAATTGTATAGATAGGCACATTCCTTATCAAGGTAGTGCCTGCATGTGGTATTCTGTGGAAGAGTCACACTCAAGGGGCCAAAGAGCCGCATGTGGCTTGCAAGCCACAGATTGTTGACCAGGGACCTTGGTTATCCAATTTTTTGGCATACAGATCTTCATAGTATTTTTTACAATCTTTTATATTTCTGTCGTGTCAGTTGTTACTTCTCCTTTTTCATTTTTAATTTTATTTATTTGAGTCCTTTCTGTTTTGTTTTATATTAAGTCTGGTTAAAAGTTTGTCAATCTTGTTTACCTTTTCAAAGAACCAGCTGTTGGTTTCATTGATCTTTTATATGTATTGTTTCTTTAGCCACTATGTCATTTATTTCCATTCTGATCTTTATTATTTCTTTTCTTCTGCTTCCTCTAGGCTTTATTTATTGTTCTTTTTTTAGTTCTTTTAGATGCAGGATTAAGTTGTTTATTTGAGCTTTTTTTTGCTTCTTAAGGTAATGCTATGAA
This sequence comes from Rhynchonycteris naso, assembly GCA_037038555.1. Classification (NCBI taxonomy): domain Eukaryota; kingdom Metazoa; phylum Chordata; class Mammalia; order Chiroptera; family Emballonuridae; genus Rhynchonycteris; species Rhynchonycteris naso. The sequence goes on along the minus strand of CM073001.1, from coordinate 62,326,095 downwards.
CTTTCCTCTCAGGACTGCTTTTGCTGTGTCCCATAAATTTTCAGTGTTGTATGTTTAAAATTTTTTTTGACAGAGAGAGAGAGAGTCTGAGAGAGGGATATATAGGGCCAGACAGACAGGAAGAGAGAGAGAGATGAAAAGCATCAATTCTTTGTTGTGGCACCTTAATTATTCATCAACTGCTCTCTCATATGTGCCTTGACTATGGGGCTACAGCAGACCTGTGACCTTAGGCTTAGCTTGGTGATCCCTGTTCAAATCAGTTAAACCCACGCTCATGCTGGCGATCTTGGGTTCTTGAACTTGGGTCCACTGCCTCCCAGTCCAAGGCTCCATCCACTGTGCCACCACCCAGTCAGACTGTATGTTCATTTTTATTTGTTTCAAGGAAATATTTTATTTCATCCTTGATCTTGTTAACTCATTTGTTATTTAATAACATGCTATTTATCATCCAAGTGTTTTTCAGTTTTTTTATTGTAGTTGATTTCTAGTTTTATGCTATTGTGATCAGAGAAGATGCCTGATATAATTTCAATCTTCTTAAATTTATTGAGACTTGTTTTGTGTCCTTACATGCAGTCTATCCTAGAGCATGTACAATGAGCACTTGAAAAGAATGTATATTCTGTTGCTTTGGGGTGAAAGGTTCTGAAGATACCTATTAAATCCAGTTGACCTGGTATGTCATTTGGGTGGCTGTTTATTTTTAAATTTTGTGTCTGGAGAATCTATCCATTGATGTTAGTGGGGTATTAAAACCCCATACTATTATAGTTTAAATTTCTTTTTAGATTTAAAGTCTGAGGCCAGAAGTATGAGTGTTTGCATGAGGCTCACCCTCAAGAATGAAAGGACCAGAGTCTGAGTGCCTTTTATTTGAACAAATCATACATTGTAGAAAAGGGGAGTAATTCAATTATTTATTATTTTGCTGATTTCTGCTTTCCTGTAGAGATGGAAGAGATTAGGAGGTAATGACTATGATGTATGCCAGACTCCAAATGAGGCTTTTTTGTTATATTCATACATTCACTTATATATTGAATGCCTTTATGTCAGTATAATTTCAGATTCTGGGGCATAACTGTATCTATCCTCACAGACAAAGGACTATAAAAAATACACACAATAAATAAGTAGTCAAGTGAATAAAACATTACTCATGCAAAGTTTTATAAGGACTTAAGATAGGCTGGTGAAAGAAGGGATCAGAGTTTATTACTTTTTAGCTAAGACTTAAATGGAAAGGATCAGCTGAGAAAAGAGCACTCTATGAAGAGTGACCAACAAGGGCCAAGACCTTTAGGTTAAAGTGTTTGTCTCCCAGGTATAGAATCTGATTATTGTGATTACGACAGACTTGAGTAAAAGGATGATGATATTGGCAAGGTGGACATGCCATGTTGGGAGTTGGGGATTTTTCTAAGTTCACTGAAGACTGTCATTTGATTCTCCCAAAAGCCCTGTGAAACAAGAGCAAATCTTAGAATTAAAAATCGGGTAGACTTGCCACTTATTAGCTGTCTAATCTTGAGCCTGGTTTTTATCTTCTCTGAGCTTCAGAGATAATGACAGCTACATTACAGACCTCTCATCAGAATTAAATGAAATATGCTATGCAGAGTTCTATAACAGTGTGTTGCCCATAGTAAGAGCTTTGTAAATGGCAGATTTTGCTATTTCAAATTCAACATACCAAAAGTACACTCTCTCTTTCCTCAACCTATCCTCTCTTCTCTTTCTTTCATCTGATAATGATACACTTAAGAGTTTGTGTGATTTCATTGTAAAGTCCATCTTGGTAAAAGCCTGTCTCTAGGAACTTAGAAGGTAAAGTATCTGAGCTCCTCCCTCACTTTTTCACACATGTATCATTGATTCTAATGCCTTCCTTCACATATTAAGAAATTGTTGGCCAATTAAAAGACCTGAAGTACAGAGGCTCAGAGTTTATGAGGCTTGAACCCTTCAGTTCTTACAACAACCTTCATATTCACCACCAATAATGTACTTATATACATGTATGCATACACACATTTCCAGATTGAAATGGTAATCCTGAAGCATCTATGAATGCTGCTCAAAAATTTTTTGAGACAGGTTATTATAGACAGGGTGGGCATATTTTACCTTAGGCTTAACTATGTGGTACAATGTAGGGCATTTTAAAATGCAGTCTTTTACTGAATGGAGCTGAGGCATCTGAAAACAGATTAATGATGCAAGCAAATAAATCAGAGTGTATTATGGATATTAAACAGACCCTTTAAAAATACTAGAGAGTTAAAAAAAGAGAAAAATACATTTGAATTAATTAGATGAAAAGAACTATAACTGCAACCATTATTAAAATAGCTTATGTATGGCTAATTATCATATATACAAAAGCTCTTAGGCATCCCTTAAACAGTGATATGTAGCAGCTTTGTTATAATTGTATATTTTACATAATTACAACATTAAACCATATTCAACTATGCTTCTACTTCTCTTGTTCAAATAGCAAGTCAGTTACCAAATATTAAAATTTAGTAGATAGAATATGTCTTTTAAAACTCTTCGTATATATCTAAATAAAACCCAGGGGTTGAAAGAGTTTAAAGTCTTCATAAGTGTAACTGTTGGAGAACAAATGCAAAGAGTGACTTTTCCTTGTTCTTCTTTAACTCTAGGAATTCCATGCATGTAGGGCCTGGCATAAAACTTTCTTTTATGGCAGTCTTTCTGAGTTTGATATTGAAAATTGAGGCATTACTATTTGCCTAATTCACAGTGATATGTCACCACTGCAAGTTGAATACAAGTCAAGCAACAGTAGGTTTCTACTAGAACCTTCAGGTCAAAGCCCTGAACATTAAATAAAGCATAATGCTACTGTTAGGCATTCTTATTCTTGTGGTCTTTGGGAGCACTGCCATGTGTTCTGCATGTGTTGGTTGAGCCAAAGCACCTAATATAGGCAGAGGGTTCCATCCTCTGATTCCTCATCTGACTACTTCATCTCAGAGCTGAGGAATTTAGCCACAAAGGCTTTAGAAGCTCAGCTGTTCAGCTCTGCCTTACAACTAGACATGATTCTACACTTGCCATCTTTAGGTACTGCAGCTTGCCATAGAACAAAAAATGCTTAAAAATTAAAATGACAATAAGAACAATCGGCTCTTTGATATTAGCTTTTATTTTAAATTTTTTTTTATTTATTTATTTTAGAGAGGAGACACAGAGTGAGAGAGAGAGAGAGTGAGAGAGAGAAAAAGAGAAAGAGAGAGAGAGAGAAAGAGAAAGGGGGGAGGAGCTAGAAGCATCAACTCCCATATGTGCCTTGACCAGACCAGTGCAGGGTTTTGAACTGGCGACCTCAGTGTTCCCAGGTCGATGCTTTATCCACTGCGCCACCACAGGTCAGGCTGCTTTTTTTTAACCAAGAAAATTTTGAATGTATCTATTCATGCATTTGAGTACTTTGTCCCTAACTAATCCAAGGATCTATAAGATTTGAAGGGCATCAGCCTCCTCTGTGTATCTGTGCATAAAATATTCTACATAATGTGGGCATGTACTCACTTCATGCTAATGATGCTGGGATATGGTGTGCCTACTCCATGTTAGGATGTCGAATATTATTACATTTTGGAAAATAATCTAAGAAAAAGTAAATCAATGCTGGTTCCACCAGAGAGAGTTAATTACAGATCATCCAATGTTATTGCCCAACTGGAATACTGCCTGGAATAATTGGGCATAAATGTCTGCTTTTTGTGTTGCCATCTTCAGTCTATGGTAAGAAAGACTGTGATGAACAACATATTGTGGAACATTTTAGACACTGAATTTGCCATAGCACTGATTTCTAAGAAAACCATGCCTAATTTTAAAGATATACATGATAGAATGTACCCAGTCTTCTGGAGGAATTATCACACATCATTGCCCAAAGAAAAACAATTTAGAAAACTAGGTTAGGGTACAGAGATGGATAGCTGTGAGGTACTAAACTAAATTTAGAATTAGAAGACCTAAGTTCAGTCTGTGTGATGTTGAACAAATCAATCTTTGTAGACCTCAGATTTCTTCTACCCTATTAAATGAAAATTGTACCTCTATGCCTAAATCACAGACTCTGAAGCTCAGATGACACCCTAATTATGTTCATATTTTGTAGATTGGAAAGGGGTACACTCATTAAAGTTACCATTAAAGGTTTAAGATCTAATTTCTGCTAGAGAAAAAATAAAAGATGTGTTATATTTTTAGAAAGTCTGGAGTCTATTGAAAATATGTTAGGAGATTTTTTGGTTCTTAATTTTCCAATCTATATAAGCTTGGAAACTAGCCTTAATGACAGAATTTTGAGTTCCGGAAACAAAAACGTGTTATTAGTATGGTGGATGTGTGTGTGTGTGTGTGTGTGTGTGTGTGTGTGTGTGTGTGTGTGTGTGTGTTACTGTCAGACTCTCACACTTAAGTATTTCAAATACCAAGGCAATTATTTTTGTGGGAAGTCATAAAGAATTTTAAGTGATAATAGAGTATATCTCTAGTTCTCTCTATCTCTCTCTCTTTAACCCACAAATATTTATAGCTTACACCGAAGTAAAAAGATGGATTATCTTTAAAATCCTACTTGAGCATATTTGATCAAAGTGGATCTTTTGTGGTTCTGAAGTACAGGTGAATGATAGCCATCTTGCAGTTGACAAGTCCAGGGATTTGCATAGAGATTTCTCTTTAGGATAGTCGAGAGTATAGGCCAAGCAGAAGAAATGTAAAGAGGTTGAAATAGAATATTAAACAATTTTAGCTGTTTAACTTTTAGATAATTTGCTATTTCCCATGAGTAGAGTAACAGTTATAAGAAAGAGCGTATGTTGATTTCAAATTAAGAAGCCAGAGTCTATTGTTCAAAGTCAAGCCATCCAGGTTTTGTCTTAGATGACTTTTTTATGGATGTTTAAAATATAACTAAATTAGTCTCTACAAAGGCTCACCAAGAAAATTATCTTCACAGGTATAATTTCCTTTTAAAAAGACAAATGATGAGCGTGTTTTAATCTAGACTGAAGAAATGCTTTTAAATATATACATTAAATATATACAAACATCACAAAAATTGTGAATGACACTATTTTATACAATTGGAGGTTTAAATTAGGATTTTAACAGTCATAGTTTTATAGACTTAAAAAAGATGTCATATTTTATTTTGTGGCTTTCTTTTTTTACAGAGATAGAGAAAGAGTCAGAGAGAAGGGCAGACAGGGACAAACAGGAAGGGAGAGAGATGAGAAGCATCCATTCTTCATTACAGCACCTTAGTTGTTCATTAATTGTTTTCTCATGTGTGCTTGACTTAAGGGCTGCAACAGAGTGAGTGAGCCCTTGCTCAAGCCAGCGACCTTGGGTTTCAAAGAGTGACCTTTTGGCTCAAGACAGCGACCATGGCATCATGTCTAAGATCCCACGCTCAAGCCAGCAACCGCGTGCACAAGCCAGTGACCTCTGGTTTCAAACCTGGGTCCTCCACATCCCAGTCCTACACTTGCTCAATTCACTGCACCACTGCCTGGTCAGGCTATTTTGTGTTTTTTTTAATGTTGCTATTTATTTCAATTATTAGTGCCTAAAATGACACCCTCTTTCACGAATAAATATACCTAACTCAGTAGTATTTGAAGTAAAGTATTTTTGGAGTAATTGATTCAGTTCAATTATAACCATTTTAAAACCTTAAAGAGGAGTGAATTCTGTTTTTAAGAATTTCCAATAATTATTGCTTTTAATTTACTGAATCATTTAAAAATTTTGAATAAGATCAAAATTGCAGAATATAGAGAAAAAATTAAAACATGCATAACGTATGATCAGATCAAATAATATGTACTGGATTAGTTTATAAGTAATAACAAAAACAAAAAGCACTCACCTTCAGAGCCTGACTGTTGTTTTAGGAACCTTGTGAATATTTTCATAAACAGAATCTGATAGATGAGGCACCTTAATGTTTTATTTGCTAGAAAATACAAGGGTATAGCATGATGTTTAAAGCTTAAAAATCCTGCCACCTACTGTGTGAACAAAGGTATGATTTAAACAGGTGCTTCAATGAAAACCATGCTCAGATGAGACTTTAGTCTTTCGTATTAGCTAGTTAGGTGGTTCCATGAACCTGTCACCCTCTATTCCAGGTGCGTTTCTGGTAGCAACGCTTGCTATGCAGAACATTAACCCAGCAGACAGTGACTGCTTAATGGAGGGGGGCAGCAGCCTGCATTGCTTGCCGCAGTTGACAAGGAAGTTCAGTCTCAGCTAGCGAACCTTATTTAGGAAACTAATGTAATTCATTTAAGTATTTGTGAAGAATATGCTTTAAGTAATGTCACAAAATGAATTCTCAGGAAATAAACTAAAAATGAAACTCAGGTCTTCAGACCAATGGATTATAGTGTCTGAGATTTTTATGAACTTCATTATAAGTATCACAGTTGACAAATGGAAATCAAAACTAGACTTAATTCATTTTCAATCTAAATCAATTAAAATATGGTATTGTCAGTTTAAGAAAAATGTTTAAAGGAAAGTAAATCAAGATTTAAGATATCAAGTTTTACGTCTGATTTAATAAAACGTTTCAGAGATATTTGGAGTTGCTTATATATTTTAATGTAAAGTTACAATGTCATACAATAAAAGCGTTTGGAGAACTATGACTAAAAATTTACCTGTACTTGTTCTTATTTGTGAAACTATGAATAGAGATTTACCTGTATTTGTTCTAATTTTTTAAGCTTCACTGTACCTCCATTTAAACATTTAACTTCACATAAACAACTGATGCAGGAAATTTGGAGGAGGTATAATAATTAAAATTTTATCTTCTAAAATTTTTTATTTTACTTCATAGAAGTGTGCATACTTCAGAGTGGGCTCCTTGGTGAGCATTTAAGAACCATGTGTAGAGCTAGCATTAATTAACATGACTATCTTTCATACAGGAAGATGGTCACATTTTCAACAAAAACTATTCTTGCTTGCTATTCTTCCCCATACTAGTTATAAAACTTTAATCATCTAATTTGTCAAATGTAAACTGAGCATAATACTAGTATTTACTTCAGAGGATTGCCGTGAGGATTAATGAATTAATATGTGACAAATGCTTATAATTGTGCCTGAAGGATACATGCTTAGTAACTGTTATCAAGAGATCTTTTTTACTAATTTGGGGTCTCTAAATGGATAAGCTGGGCTTCAATTAACATTATTTTTTAGCTTTTGTTTTAAGTTTATTAATTTAATCCTTTCAGTACCACATCCTGGAAGTATAATGTGTATATAACTCTTCACAAGTTTCAATAGTAAGGTCTATTTAAATAAACCTTTGTATGCAGAGTTTTGGCTCTATGGGTAACAGTCTATAATTTTTTTCAAAAATTTTCACCATTATCTCTTGAACCAAATATTGCCATCTGTCAGACAAGAGCATACAAGTATGCGCTCTTCGCAGCCATGTAAACACTCAGTAGTTGTTACGATGAGTTGTTATAGCAGCATCTTTCATTTTTATCCTTGCACGTGCCTATATGAAATCATAGAGTTTTACCCTTCAAATCTTGTTTTAGTATTAAATGGAGTCTCTAAGAGGCAATATGGCTCAGCAGAGAAACAATGGATTAAGCATTTTAATTCTGGCCACCACCGATTCATTAAACCCTTCTGTGCTATGGCATCAAGTGCATTATTGAGAAACACTAGTCTAGTATCTGAAGTGGTCGTTTGGCTTTCTGTATTAGCAGTAAGTAACCAGAAGACACTGTAAATTTGTCAGTGTGAAAAAAAAAGAAGATTTGGAACAGGAAGAAACCTTGTTTAATAACTAGTTAAGCCTGACGAGGCGGTGGCGCAGTTGATAGAGCTTCGGACTGGGATGCGGAAGACCGAGGATCGAGACCCCGAGCTCACCAGTTTGGACCCAAGGTCACTGGCTCCAGCAAGGGGTTGCTCAGTCTGCTGAAGGCCTGCGGTCAAGGCACATATGAGAAAGCAATCAATGAACAACTATGGTGTCGCAACAGCAACAAAAAACTAATGATTGATGCTTCTCACCTCTCTCCGTTCCTGTCTGTCTGTCCCTATTTATCCCTCTCTCTTACTCTCTCTCTCTCTATCCCTCTAAATTAAATAAAATAATAACTAGTTAAATGACTTCTGCTTTTAAATGAGGAAACTGAGATTCAGGAAAATTACATGATTTCCTGAAGGTCAAACCACAAAAAACAAAATCCGGGTGGCTGATGGCCAGTTTTGTGGTCTTTCCACTAAGTGTGATATAAGATGAAAGCTGGAAAATAAGTCAGTTAAGTATCTGAACACTGAGTCTATCTATGTATTTCTTAAAATGTGGAGTTTTTTCTAACCCTCTAATACTTTTATATTTTGTTGAAAATTCGGGATCATATGAATTTCTAAGTATAGTAATAATTGAGAAGTGACGCATTAGCAAAATGTACATTTACTTGGGTCAGGATAGGAAGAGCCACAGTGATTCTGGATGCTGTTAATTACACACTATTGCTGAGACTTGGGATCTATAGCTCTGATCCATCTGCTATGTGGAACTGATAAATGAGGCAAAGTGGAGGGGATAGGAAAGAGAACTCACCTTTATCATTAAGCACTTACTCTGACTTCATCACTGTACCAAGTGTTTTATATAAATTGTCCCTTTTAAGGAGGAAGACACTTATCCCTGAATTTGTCTGAGTTGTCATTGACTATTTAATGAGCTGAAGACTTCTACCATGATAGTTGTAGAAAAGTATAAGTCAGCATCAGAATGAAAAGTCACATATAATTTTTTTCAATTAATTCTTTGTGACAATTATTGTTAAAGGGAATTTTTACTTACATTCTCTGATTTCATGCAGGGTGGTAAAAGGAACACAATACAGGATTAACGATTTATTAAGGATAATTAGTCAAATTTTCTCACTTGAAAAAATAGGTTGACCTTACTTTTCTTTTCTGTTTTTATTTTTTCTGTCTTCATTGTTGAATACATATCATCATCAGTGTCTTGTTACAAATTATTTTATAGAAATCTTTAAAATCCTTTGGGAATTAATAACATGTATACAATAAAATTAATAAAACTGATGATAGTTAAATGCCTTGGGCAGTGATAGGCAATCTTTTGAGCTTGGTGTGTCAAAATTTGCCAAAAAACCAAGCATAACTCGGGTGGTGTCTCACTTTGAGAAAAACAGCCTAACCAGAAGTCCCAGAACTAGATGCTCTGTGCCGGAGTTCTGTTGTTTTGGCCTACAGACCTCCAGCACAGAGTGTCTCCACTACAGCAAATGTTTTATCCTCGGCTACTGCACCTGGCCATGCAGGAGCCAAGGATGAAATGTCCTTCTCGGCATGCGGCCCCATACTTCTCTGGTATGTAGCCACGTGTCATTGAAAATGGCTACACATGTCAGTGCTGACACATGTGTCATAGGTTCGCCATCACGGGCCTAGCGGAATGGTATTTGTCATTCTAAGTTTAAATTTTATTTTTACGTTGTATTTCATTTGAGACACTTGAATGTAAGTAACACAAACTATTTTATTACCTTAAGCTAGGTTTCAGACTGGGCTGCCAGAACAGTTGAGGACCAGAAAGAGGCAGAAAGGGGTAAGGAGAAAACCATGCAAAGTAGACAACTTCAATCTTTGTTTATTTACTGTGGAGAAATATGAAGCATATCTCACATATCAGAGGAAATATAACATATGTAATACTTAAAATAATACTACTAATAAATAAAATATCTGTACTTACCCTTACTGTATGAGTGCCCCTCTCAGATTTAATCACTGGCCTGAAGTTTATATTGATTATTTTCATACATGTTCTTATAATTGTACACATATAAAATAATATAATAATTTAATACTTCTGTGTGTTTGTGATTTATGTGTGAGTGGTGTCTGTGTAAGGATAAACATCTGTATTATTTTTATTTGGATCAAAATTTATTTTTGATATCTTCTGCAACTTATTTTTTATATTTTGTTTTCAAAGCACAGATTCATTAATTTATTATATAAATACAATAAAATGTGTTATGTTGCTAAAGAGCATATGAATTATTAAGACATTTCTTTCTTGGTATTTTTTTTCTATTATGCATAAAACTACTATGAGCATTTTAATTCTGATGCATCTGGTGCAAAAGTTTTCTAGAATACATGTTTAGGAGCAAAGGACTGGTCCATAGAGTACAACATTCAGATTTAAAAGGAGATATAATTCTTATTTATGGCCAAGTAATATTCCATTGTGTATATGTACCTCATCTTCTTTATCTATTCATCTATTGATGGACACTTAAGTTGCTTCTGTATCTTGGCTATGATAAATAATGCTGCATGAGTATAGAGATGCATGTACCCATATTTCCCCATATATATCTAAGATGCACCTGAATTTGGGGGCTCAAAATTTGGAAAAAAATATATTACATAAAGTTACTGAACTAAAGTTTTATTCATCATAAAATTTATACAACTCCTAACAACTGTCAAAACTCCCATCCATTAGCTTGTCCTCATCTGTGTCTAATGACGAATCACTGTCTTCAACAGTGAGCACAAAAACAAGTGCAAAAAAGTGGGAAATGCAAGTTAAAACATCTACAACCACTATCTAAGACGCACCCAGTTTTTAGACCCCACATTTTTTGAGAAAGTGTCCGTCTTATACATGGGGAAATAAAGTATCTTTTTGAATTAGTGTTCTGAATTTCTTTGGATAAATACCCAGAAATGGGATTGCTGAGTTATATGGTAGTCCTATAATTAATTTTTGAAGAAACTCCATACTGTTTTCCATTGTGGCTGAACCAATTTGCAATCCACTAACAGGGCATGAGGAGTCTCTTTTCTTCACATGCTCGCAAACACTTGTTATTTATTGACATACTGATTGATGTTAGCCATTCTGACAGGTGTGAGGTGGTATCTCATGTGGTATCAATTGGCATTTTTCTGTTGACTAGAGAGGTTGAGCATCTTTTCATGCCTTTTGGCCATCTGTAGGGCAGCTTTTAATTTCATTGATTTTTTTATTTTCTTTTTTTTAATTAATTAATTTCTTCTCTAACTTTCATTATTTATTTTATTCTATTTACTTTGGATTTAATTTTCTTTCATAGTTTCCTAAATAGAAGTTTAGAACATTAATTATAGATTTTTTTAAAAAATTATATATATATATATATATATATATATATATATATATATATATATATATATATATATATATATAATTGTACTTTGTTACTTTTAAAGAGCACTGGTCAGGTATTTTGTAAAATAACCTTTAATTTGAGAATGTTTAAAGTTTTTATGACTAGATGGGTGTTAAGGACTTTTTGGCAAGAATACCACACATATAAAATACTATTACTATTGCCTAATTTAGGGGCCTGGGATATCAATATGAGTTACAACTGGTAATGTTGACCTCAATCACTTAGCTAAGTGATTGTTTCCCCACTATAAAATTATTACTTTTTCCTCTATATGCTCTATTTATTTTACATGAGTTACTGAGTCCAGCTTACACACAAGGGAAGAGGAATGGAGCTTCACCTCCTGGAAGCATAAGAATCAAAGGATATGCATCATGTTATTAAATAAATATTTTTTGGGGGGAGATAATTTGAGGCCATACAAATATCTTGTTTTTCTTAATGTTTTGATTTCTAATTTAAATATTCATCAATAGCAATTTTTATTGTGATATTCTAATGGTGATATTTTTCTTCATTTCTTATTTCATTATTTATTATTTATCATTATTTTGAGGCACATATAATTTTTATTTTTCTCTCCTTAATTATTCAGCATTCTTGAATCTGGACCTCTTAGTAAATGTGGCAGGAGGCAAGATGAGAACCACAGTTCCTTTGCTATATCAATCTCCTCGCACCAAGTGCTTGTTTGAAACTCACCTTTTATTTCTCCTTTTTCTAAAACCTATCAGCAAAAAATGAGGAAGGTTGCAAGAGAAAAAGACATTAATTCTTGAGGGTTTTATAAAAGTAAAGTCAGATTTTAGAGTCATGCCTTCACAGTATATGAGTTGTCAACTTCGAGCTCTCCTTCCCCATGTAGACTGTCATGATGGAGCTTTTACCTTACGGTGATATTGAAATAATTGAACTTTAGGAGAATCATTATTATTTGGTAATAATTAGTAAAGAACCAAAAAAACTCTAGTATTAAACAATGATCTTGAATTATTTCTTCTTCTTATGCTTTATAAATTCTTTTGCATTTCTAAAACGTTTTAGTAAATGTTCGTTTTATGAACAAGAACTCATAGTTTTCTTCATATACTGTAGTTCATTAATTCTAATTAAAAAATTATACTCTTATTTTACTCCCATGTTTAATATTATCTTAAAAATAACAAACATAGAAAAATAGATATTATTGTATTATCTAAATTCCTGCTTTTAACTGCCATGTCATATGGGTACAATATATGCCTTAAAATTGGCAGACGTTTTGTTATCCAAATGTTATCTTTCTCTTGAATTGCTACTACTATTATTTTCTAGCTAATTTCTTTATTCTTCCTAAAGTACTTTAAATATGTGACCTCTATTTGAAGGTCAAAAGAGCATTACTGGCCCTGGCTGGTTTGCTTACTGGTAGAACATCGGCCCATGGTGTGGATATCCCAGGTTCAATTTTTGGTCAGTGCACACTAGAGAAGCATCCATCTGCTTCTCCACCTCTCCCCCTCTCACCTCTCTCTCTCTCTTCCTCTCTTGCAGCCATGGCTTGATTGGAGCGAGTTGGCCTAGGTCTGTGATGGTGAACCTATGACACGCATGTCAGCACTGACACGTGTAGCCATTTTCAATGACACGTGGCTGTATGCGGCCACATACCAGAGAAGTAAGGGGCTGCATGCTGAGAAGGACGTTTCATCCTCGGCTCCTACACGGCCAGGTGCAGTAGCTGAGGATAAAACATTTGCTATAGTGTAGACACTCTGTGCCGTAAGTCTGTAGGCCAAAACATTTTTGTTATTTAAACTATAAATATCGCAAAATTATGTATTTTTTTTTCTCGAAGTGACACACCACCCGAGTTATGCTCGTTTTTTTGGCAAATTTTGACACACCAAGCTCAAAAGATTGCCCATCACTGGCCTAAGTAGTTGAGGATGGCTCCATGTTCTCCACCTCAGGTGCTAAGATAAGAGCTAGGTTACTGAGCAATAGAGCAACATCCCAGATGGGCAGAGTATTGCCCCTAGTGGGCTTGCCTGGTTACCAGGTGTATCCTGGTTGGGGAGCATGTCTCTGCTTCCCCTCCTCTCACTGAATTAAAAAAAAAAGAACATTATTATTCTGGGTTTCTATCCAAACTTATGCCCAACCTATTTAACTACAAAATGCCGAAAGTTTGGTATGCCTCCTTTTCTTGCTGCTAGTAATAATAGCCTTGTCATACTTTTCTGCATAAAAAGACATGAAGTTAAGCTCCAGGGAATCTTTCTCTCCTAGATAAATAATGGGAGATAACTGAGTGCTCTGCTCTCAACCTCCTTCCTCATTGTATTTGATTCTATGCAGACACAAAGCTCATCTGCAGTAGCATCTTGTAGCCATGCAGCAGTAAGCTTGAGGACAAAAGCCAACACACTGAGGGGCTGCAGAGCAAGCACCAAAGAGCTTGGATCCTTGTTGATATTGTTAAACTGCCAAATTCACAGTGATTGATCAACTCTATAATGATTATATAGGACAATTAGAAGAATCTAATTTTATTCTAAAGTTTCTTTTATCTGGGCAATATATTTTAGTGGTAGATATGGTATAGGGCAGAGATTTCAGGAAAATGGGATGGTTCTTTTACCAGAAGGAACAAGAGACAGGGAAATTTTGATACAGATATAAAATTTTCTTTTTAATATATAATTCTTTTCATAAATATAAGATTACATGTATTATGAACCTACTTTTTAGAATGTATCTTTCTGAGTTTATGCTTCCATTAATTTTCTAGAAATTATTTAACATTATTCTGTTTTCTATTTAAAGAATGAATCTAAAAAGGAATAATCTTATTTTCTTCCCTAATGTGTATGTGGACCTAGATTCCCTTCATTCCCACATCTGCTTCAATACTTATTTTTCTTGTGTAAGTTTTGCATATAAATTCACAGAATCTGTCTGCTTGCATGTTATATTTTATTAATGTTTTCAGTTCACTGAAATGATATAATGCTATGAGTTCTGTACCACACAAAATTGGGAGTGTCTGTTTCCTAAAAAAAGTAGATAAGAAAATAAAAACACTCATTAGTATTTTTGGCGTGGATTTTTAGTGGAGCAAGAAAGACATTCTGGATTATTTCTCTGATTCCAATTTAACATTTCCTGTTTTTTGTCTTTGTTTTTGTTTTTATTGCTTCTTGAGTAGTTTTACTTTTCTATTTGTTGTCTGTGCTTTCTAACTAAGCTTTCAATACTTCTTGAATTGTGACTTTTTAGAGCTGGGAGAAAAGCATGACACTTAAACATTTTCTAAAATGTCACAACATTTAAAGAGATGGGATCTTTTTTGAAATCCATATAGATAATCATCCCTTGGATTATAAGCATTATACAATTCTCTCAAGTTTTCAAAATCAATCAATGAACATGATTAGATATGTTTTTATTTCAACTTTAGATGTTTTTATTTATTTATTAATTTTTTAAAATTTTTAATTGAATTTATTGAGATAAACACAATTAGGGATAAACAGAAAATATAATGAGCATCTATAAAGAGAACTTGCTGTGTGAATTTTGTACTAAGAAGAGGAAGCAGAGTTTTTATACTTTGGTTTAGAAGACTGCATAGTCATTTAACATGGTAATAAATCAGAATATGAAATTCCTTTATGATTATAATCAATTTGAGTAACAGCTGAGTAAGTATAATAGAAACCTTATAGTTTTACCTTTATCTCATAAAAGTCATGAAATATCCCAACAGGGCCATTTCATCTGCTTAACTCTTTCTACAAATCTAGAAGTCTGTTTTAATAACAGGCTAATATTCTACTTTATAAACCAGAAACACTTTAATAGATTTGGAACTTATTTCTGTGTTTATTCCATTTTGGTTGAACAAAACAGAAAATGAAAAAAAAAATATCAGTGTTGATTATGGTTAATCATTCAACATAGTCCTTAGTTGCGTAATTATCTAGGTAAGTTAGAAATAAATTCCTCCATTAAGAAAGTATTTGAAAACAACCAAATATGAAAAAAATTATTGTCACCTTCAAAATGTTTCCTACTTACTCAAGGGATATTGAGGAATAATAATAAGAAGAATGCACTATATTCCATTTTACCCATTCCTTAGATGACTGGGACTTTTGCCTGACAGAACTTGAGACAATTATCTTGTCCTTGTGTTCAGAAATGATGTGCTGACAGGTTATTTCCTAAGCAATAACTGAGATATGTGACCTGTTGTCCTTGCCAGGAGAGAGTCTATTTGGTAGTTGACAACAGCAGTCACTAAGAGAAGAGCTTGACATTTGTGGCCTTGTAGCCTTTGGGTCAACAGAATCTGTTTTGATTCCTTCTGGCTGGTATGTTATCTTGGTTTCTGTCTTATCTTGGTGACTGTTTGACACTGCATTGTTGCAAATGGTCTCTGAAGGCATTTCCTCTGTCGCAATCCTCTATATGGCAACCTCCTATGTTCTTCAATATTAATCTTTCAATTCTGCTACCATTTTCCCCATCCTCTTATCAGTGAAATGCAGTAAGCCCCATTTCAAATGCATATAAATTCAGTGTTACTCAGCTCTCCTGGTTGGAGAGTTCATTCTACTACCACTCTCTATAAAGAAATTACCAATGATTATGCATTTTTACCCTATTCTTAGATTGATTAAGTGGGACATTTTCCTGCAATGCATTAGATAGATACAGTTTCATTAATAAATGCTGAAAAAAAGAGAAAGAGGTCTTAGTGATTAGCTTCTATCATAATTTAACAGTAAAAACAAGCATGTCAAAGATAACTTTCATCTTACATTTTAACAATCATTTTGATTTCCATAGTGTTTTTCTGCACACAATGCAGATATTTCTGCAATATGAATAGGTAATCACAAAAAGGATAATAGCTGCCTCTTTGTCAAAGTGTGAAATACCATCAGCAAAGATGCATTTAATTTTGATGAACAAGTTTCCCTTTAAAACTATAGGAAAATCAGCATGACAACAAACATATATATCTTAATGTATATTTTTAAACTTTATCTTTTCCTGATTCTCCTTCTAATTTTGCTTATCTCTGTCACTTTGGCTAACTTCACTTCTACATATTCTTTTCCCAAATGAGGATCTTCCTCAAAGTTCTATGATTTGAACAACTGCTATAGTTCCAAATGTCATCTCTATGCAATTACTTGTCAAATCACTCTCTCTCCCTATCTCTCTGTTACTCTCTCTCTCTCTCTCTCTGTTGAACTTTCTCTCTTCTCCTTCTCTTTTTCTGCCTCTCTTTTTTCATCAAATATTTGCTCAGGCAAATTAATTGTGATTATAGATTATAAAATTGTATTTCAAACATGCTGAGAATTTTAAAAAATGTATATTCAAATATGTCATATGTTAGGCAGATAAAATATATTATGCTCACTTTGTTAAAGATGGCACTGCCCACGTATAAGTTTTAAGAGTAAGCTTTTCCCCACACCCTTGACTGAATGAATGATGTGGGGTGATGCACTCTCATGAGGAATCCTCCCATTATGGCTCAGATAGGTGACTTTGTATCAGAGACTTCCTTGTTTGTAGATTGGATTAAAGGTTTGGATTTCTACACTATAAAGTGGGGCAGACTGGGAGCTTGCTCTCTTGGTTTCTGAGATTTGCATTAGAGAGGAGAGCAGAGAAAAAGAGCAGATAAAGGCCACATGGAGGCCAGGAGAAGCAGCCAAGATGGCAGAGAGCTAAGGAGAAAGGCAGTTTGTGCAGAGTTTATGCAGAGAGAAGGAGATGGGAAACAGAGGTCAATAAGTCTGGTGGGCTAGAAGCCTTTGATTCTAGGAAACTCAGATAAGTCAGTAGCTTTGTGAGCACTGAAAAAGTCAGTTTTGGAGCCCAGTGTGTATTTTTGCTTGCCCGCTGGGTGCAAGCTAGAATTAAAGCTGATGGCTCACCAGTTCTTGACTCCGTTGTTTCATCACCAACTGTCCAAATCAAATGAGAACCTGCACTGGCCAGGCAGCTGTGATAATGGCCTTGGCCACTGGCTTTACATCATCTTAGTAGAGACTATTCATAGGGGAAAGATAATTAGGTAAGTAGTATTAGATTATATGCAACTATATAAAGATTTATTAGGCACTTAGCATGATGTTTATTTGAGGCAAGTCTAACTTTCTAGGAGAAAAATCAGAAAAAGTCTGAAAGTCAGAAAATTACACTGGTTTTTTATCAGGAGTGTTGATCACTTCCTAGAAAAAGTAATAAATTATGTTGTATAAGAAATTTTGTTTCATATCAGGTATAAAATAATTTTATTTTCTCAACATTAGTCATGTTAGAGTCTTATAAAATTTTCAGAAGTTATTAATTACCTACCAAAGTAAGTATAGATTCTTCGGCTGGAATTAAAGTCACAATCCGGTATGATCTCAAACCGTTAACCTTTTTGTCATTTTAATACATTGATAATTATTACAGTGTATACTCTATTTTTTTCTAATTTCTTAATCACAACCATAAGTTTCTCTGTAGTTTTTCATGCTCTATTAGTTATGTAATATACTTCTTTCCTGACTTACGTTCTTATGTTTTTTTATATCTTAGCCATTCTACAAGGCCCAAGGTTTTCCATGTTACATTCTTTATGAGAATTTTCTCTAATCTCTTTTAATGGATATTATATCATTATTTTTTAATATCCCTAGGGCTTTGTGTGTTTCTTTTATAGCAATTACTGTTTTCTTCTTGTTTTTTACAGATAATGAGAAACACTGGCAAAAATATAATAGGTAATTTATTGAGATTGTACTGTAATATATGAAAAAGCCTTTATTTGTTGCCATTATGTAGTTTACTATGTAATTGTTGTATTTCTAAACATATTGTTAACCTTCTAAAGGTAGGCTTTAAAAGTATAAAAGATAAAGCTTTCTCATTAGAATTATTTTGGGAATCATCTAATACTTAAGCAATTCTAGGTATAAGTACTTAATTTTACTGAACTTCAGTTTTGCATTCTTGAAACAGAGCTAATTACACATATAGATAAATAGATATCTTTTGAGGTAACATTTTTTCCATGGTAGAGAAAAAAGGAATGCACCAAAAGATAGGAGGAAATAACCTAAATAGAGTTTACTGAACATCTCTGGGAATCTGAAGGACAATGAACACCAAGGTTTAGTAATTGGGTCCTTTAAGGAAAAAGGAACAGATCTAAGACTATTAAGAATAAAAACAACAAAAATGCTTATATATAGTTTTTCTCTTTACTTTTCCAAGCAGACTCCTGATGACTCAGAGAATTCCAAAGGTAGACAAAATATGTGAGAATCTTTTCTCGCCTCAAATGAAAGGTTTTCAGAGCATTTTTGCTGACCCACGGTGTTGGTGTTAGCTTTGGGTATTTCAGGTTTTATCCTAATTAATCCTCTTAACTTCAGAGCTTTGTCCATCGGTAATACACTAAATGTACTGTGTGTGCACTGTACAAGCGAAGCCAAGCACTGCAGGGGCAAAGCTTTAGGGAATAAGAACAGAACAGGTTTGAAGACTGAACTTTTCCACAGGCAGAGACCCAAATTAAATGCTCTGCAACTCATTAAATAATTACTTTAACTAATGGTAAAGTTAGTAAGTGCATTATTTTAAAACAAATTTATTACAATGAGTTCCAGTTGTAAAATTAGGCAAGTTATGAAGTATTTTTCCAGTCTAAGAGTATGTAGAAGTAGATTGTCAAATCGCAAGAACTTGGGCTAGAAGAACATATTCACTCGATGCACAATTACTGAGCAACTCCTATGTACCAGAAATATATTTGAAAGGCTAAATCTGCAGGCTTATTGACTGACTTAGTGATTGACTGGGTGGTGGAAGCTACATGGGGAGAAGAAAGAGTTAATTTGGTGAGAAAAGCTGATGAGATGACACCAGACATCAAGAACACACACACAATATTAATGCCAATGTATCCTTCTCTAAGTACCTTTTCTTTGTAGAATGTAAAATCTGATGATACATAATGCTATATGGAGCATAAAAGCAGAATAGTTACTCAGTCTGAAATATGGGTGGGAAGAGGAAAAAGTCACAAAATGCTCTCTGAACAATTATTATCTACTTTAACTTTTTAAAAGGAGGAGGATATTATTGTAATGAAGAAGGGCATACCTTAAGAAACAATGAGCAAATATAGTGAAGTATAGATAAAATGACATGTTGGGGAAGCTATAAGCTGTTTTGAATGGTTGAGCCATAAAATAACAGATGTGAAATTACTGGAGATGGAGAGGAAGTGAAGTAATGAGTGAAATGAAGGCAATGGATGCCATGATGAAAAGTTTGATTTTCATCCATTGAACAATCAAGTATCTGCCGAAGGGTTTCACCATGTCAGACATATGGTGAACGTGATAGAATAATTACTGTGATAGTAAAAGGATGGGTAGATTTGAGGACTGTATATGGAAGATGAGTTAGGCCATCATCTCAGTCAATGTGAGATACAATGAGGAAAACCTGACATACAGCAATGATAATGGGGTTTTCAAAAGAATTAGAATTTCAAAATTATACAGGATCATAAGTAACCAATCTGATGAGAGAGGGGCATAAACATAAAGAGAAGGAGGCAGGAATGACTCACAACCATCTTGTTTAAGTGCTTGGGTAGATGGTGATTATATTTACTAAGATGGGAAATATAAGAATGATGGCAAATTTGGTAAAAGGGGTGATGACTTAATTTATGTATATGTTGAGTTGAAAGGTGCTTACATTTTATGCAATATAGATACATCAAAGACCACGTGTGTCAAGCTTGGGAAAGAAATGATAGCCAAATATAGTAATTTGGTAGTTTTACTCTTAAAGGTGGTGAAGTACCTAATTCAAATACTTACTTTTACCAGTAGGATAGCTAGCAATCAACATTTCAGTTATCACAAAGAACACTATAATCAGGGTTAAAATATAGAAAAGCCATAGTTCTACTTTCATGAAACTCGGGATCAAGACAAAAATATTCACAAAGTGGGGTCAATTAGGTATCATTAGAGAACTCAATAAAAAATTTTTAAAGAAAGCATAAACAAGTACATATTTTCTGTTGTCAAAAGGGCAAAGTATCTGGTGCTTGATTTCAGTTCCAAAAATCTCCAATATTTTATGTCTTTAGATTTAATTCAGAAATTATTTTTCCTGAAAATTCTTTTAGTTTTTTTTTATGTAGTCATCCTACAGGATGATCTTATTATTGAGTTAAAATCATAAGCCATAAGAAGATGTTTGGAGTTTAAGACACAAATGAAAGAGGACCCTTTATTGTTCATGAGGGAATATTTCTGTGGCTTGTTCATTGCTAAATGTAGTACTATAACTTTCTCCCTTATTTCCTACTAACATTTTAATTTAAAATATATGAAATAAAGTAATATCAAACATCTTTGTTGTGATATATCTGAGCAAAATTTGAATTTAGAGACTTCTTTTTGTTGTTTAAAGAAAAATAATATACTCAGATGGGTACAATAATTAAAATGAAAAAATGTCAAAAACATATCAATCAGTACGAAGAGCAGTAGTAAGACACAGACTTTGTGGTCAGCAGAAACATGTATAAAAGTTGGTGTTCTAACAATTATTAACTATAAATAAGGGTGATCTGCCAAGTCTCATTTTTCTCATCTTTAAAGTGGGTTTAATTTTAGGATTAAGTTATATCATCATTTAATCAGTTATACTTTTTTCAATTCTGAGTTACAGAAAGTTTTACTGGTTTTTATATCACAAAGGTCAGGGTTGGCCCTGGCCGGTTGCTCAGTGATAGAGTATCCACCTGATGTGTGGAAGTCCCAGGTTCGATTCCTGGTCTGGACGCACAGGAGAAGCGACTAATTCTCCACCCCACCACCTTTCCTTTCTCTCTCTCTTTCTATCACTCTTCTCTTCCTGTAGCTATGGCTCAAATGGTTTGAACAAGTTGGCCCCAGGCTCTTAGGGTAGCTCCATGGCTGCCCCACGAGGGCTGAAATAGCTCAGTTGCCAAGCAACAGAACAGCGGCCTCAGATGGGCAGAGCATCACCCTGTAGGGGGCTTACTGGGTGGATCCTGTTCGGGGCACATGCTGAAGTCTGTCGCTTTGCTTCCCTGTCTCCAGGCCTCTCACTCAATTAAAATAAATAAAAAAAAGAAGTCTAGGGTTGTTTAATTCAGCACTAACAAAGATACATATTTTTTTCTCTTTCATTTTAATATGACAGCTTTTTTTGTTGTTGCAAGATGGCCATAGTAGTTTTAATATATATATATACACACATACATATATATTAGATTTTATTTATTAATTTTAGAGGGAAGAGAAAGAGACAGAGAGAATGGGGGAACGAGTAGGAAGCATCAACTCCCATATGTGACTTGACCAGGGAAGTCCAGGGCTTCAAACAAGCGACCTCAGCTTGTTCCAGGTTGATGCTTTACCCACGGCGCTACCACTGGTCAGGCACCATAGTAGTTTTAGAAGTCACAGTCAAAACAGAAATGTGTCCAGAGAAAGAAGAGGTATTACCTCTCTGATATTTCCCTTTGAACAGGAAAGCCTTCCCCAGGAAATTTTCCCCAGTACACTTCCCTAATTCTCATTAGCCAGAACGAGATGTTTGACCTCCTTAAACCAGTCACTGACAAGAGAAATGATTGGGTAATAGTCAGGGTTTACCTATGAGTTAAGAACTCCATCACTTTCCTACTATTTGGTGATTAAACAAATTCATAGTTCTTTTAACAAGGCTGTTGGTATTGAGTGGTTGGGAAGCCAACCAATTGTATCTGCTACATGTAGTTCTCAAAATGTGATCCTTGGACCAGTAACATTACCAGTCAAAATTCATATTCTTTTGCTTCCATATTATATCTACTGAGCAAGAACTATGTGGGCAGAGCCCAACCATCTGTATTTTAATGTCTTCTTCTGGTGATTCTGATGCAGGGTGATATTCAAAAATCATTGTGTTACAATGAAGTGTACTAAGAGATGAATTTACTAATTTCCCAGAACTATGGCTTTGCACAACTCCAGAGAACACAATGCATATAAAATGCAAAGAAGAAAATCACCCCTGAGTAGGAAGTCTGACTACAAACCTAGACACACCACCACCATGCTCTATTGCCTCCAAAATGTATAAAACTCTGGCAAATCACTGCTACTTAAAAAGCAATCAATATTTGTCACCTCTTATTCCAGAACAATATTATGTACTAAATATTGTGGTGGTAGCTTTTTCATAGATTACGATTTTTGGATTTCAGATCTGAGGCTACCTACAGCAAGAATACAGGTTACTTTAATTTTTACAAGAAAATATCAAATTATGCCATCAACACTCAGTATCTAAAACAAATGAAAGTGTTATTTATTTTTTGCTTGATAACACTAACTCACTGTTGACATCAATTTCAAATAATTTTTTATTCATTTCTGTCAAAATCATTCTGAGATCATTCATTCATTTATCTATTAAATTTCTGCAATCAAAATTCTCTATGTTTTATTTCTGTATCATATCAGAAAACCAAAAGTGCAAACCAAAAATTCTAGTACTTCAACTTCCTGAAGATGATGCTAATGTGATATAAGAAATAATCTATGGAAAATGCTTTTGCATCTACTGTAACATTATTTGTAACGATTGTTTATTATGCTATTTAATAACAAAAATATAAATACCTAAGTGATGCATTCCTTTTAGCACACAATGTTGAAGAAAAATAATCTTTTTAAAATTTCTAAGTGCTCAGCCTCATTTTCACAGA
The DNA here is from genome assembly GCA_037038555.1 of Rhynchonycteris naso. NCBI lineage: Eukaryota > Metazoa > Chordata > Mammalia > Chiroptera > Emballonuridae > Rhynchonycteris > Rhynchonycteris naso. The sequence continues at coordinate 62,302,986 of CM073001.1, read as the reverse complement.
TAATCATATGAATTAAATAACTCATTGCTTCATTTTTGCCTGGTTTACAAGAGATCAGTTTTATACAGAATTGCTTGCTGTACCTTAATGCTAGAATTTTCTATGTAATTATGCTTCTATTTTCCAACTTTCATTATGTGGCTCTTGATAAATTGGCCTTGTTTTAAATGTTTATTGTATCCTTTCTTATTTTTACAGTGACTTAATTTTTTAAAATAGGGAAGTTTTAAAAATTTGTCTCCTTGTACATCCTTATGTCCATGAATTTATCTAACCATCTTTTCTTCCAGCCACACATACTTCTTTCAATTACTCATTCATCCATTCATCCATCTACCCATCCTTCCACCTATCAATTTATTTATTTTTTTCCAAATGTCTTTCAGCTTGTAACCAAACATAGCCAGAGAAAGTGCACATAGGCAAGAAGTATAATAGACTGGTGAGTTATTTTTCAAAAGAGCTATAGCTCCTTTCCTTTTATTTTTTCACAATCTTAGCTTACATTGATACACGTTTCTAGATTTCTGTAATGACTTATATAAATTTTAACATAGTTATATATCTTGATTTGCTCTAGTAGTCTTGCTTAAAATAGTGTTTGTAAACCAATGTATGTGAATCCAACTTTACAAACAACAGAAGAAATTGGGGGGGGGGGTAAATATTATGAATGGAGTCAGTTGTTTTCAAATATGAGTTTTCTTTATTATTTCAGCATTAGTTGAAATATTAGTAAAAGGAGTAATTCACAATAATAGACTACCTAAGAAGTTCACAGTTTTTATTCAACTTTTTAGAAAAATGTCTACCAAATAAATTAAATGTTTACATATTTAAAATGTACTAACTTGGGCTCTCTGAAGTTTAAGATATTGATTGTAATAGTAGAAAAAAATTAAGATAAAATATTGTCAGACATAAGAAAAATGAACTTACTCTTTAAAATTTTTAACTTTGTACACATTGCTTATAGGAATCTTTCACAAGCCATGTTATATTCAATTACTATTGGGAAAGTAAAATCACTCTATCAGTGAGATTAAGTCTATACTTTTACACTGTAATATTTTAACTCACTAAAAATAATTATAATTCTGTTACAGTGAAAATAACAAATTGGAACTGAAATCCTAGGCATTATTAATATGTATCATAACTAGTATAATTGGCAGGTGTAGAAACTCATAATTCTCATGGGATTAAAAGTAATATAAAAATATTTATAATTTCTTGAAGTACAAATAAAAATATATTTTCTTGTTAGATAGTCAACTATATTTATACCAAGATGGATACATGCTAACCAAGCTGAGAATAGTATTAGGTGGATAAAATCTGATACACAGTTTTGCTATAGCCTACGACATTTTCAAGTGCCAAAGAGGATTTTTTTAAAGGTTTATAATTCATATAAGTAGAATATATACAGAAAAATATACACCAATGATACCATTTCACTCTCCTGGAATCTAAGCCAGCATCCCAGAGAGGGTGGTGCTCAAAAAACACTTAATTGAAAATATTTGGAGCACTGTTGCCCCCCCAATTTTTTTGCAGTGATGGAATTGAGGTATATATACACTAAAATTGTAGTTTCCTGTGGTGGGCTAGACTGAGAAAGAGCATTTTTAATTGTATTTAATTTGTATCCATTTAATGTAAGGTTAAATAGCAGCATATTTCTAGTGGCTACTGTATTGCACAACACAAATTTAGAAAGCAATCAAGTGTAAGCCACTCAATTTATATACCTTAAAAACTCAAAATAAACTCATTTTCTGCTATTTGCATTATTTTTAAGTGAGAGGAGGGGAAATAGTGAGACACTTCCCTACATGTGCCCTGACCAGGATCCATCCAGCAACCCAAGTCTGGGGCCGAGGCTTGAATCAACCGAGCCATCCTCAGAGCCCGAGGCCAAAGCTTGGAATAGTGAGATATACTCAGCACTTGGGGCCAATGCTTAAACCAATAGAGCCACTGGTTTCAGGAGTAGAAGAGGGAGAGAAGTGGGAAAGGGAGGAAGAAGAGCAGATGGTCATTACTCCTGTGTGCCCTGAAAAGGAATCAAACTCAAGCAGACACTCTATCTACTGAATCAGCTAGCCAGCTAGGGCCTGCCTTTTGTTTAAATATTCTTCCCCTACCCATATCATTGTTGTCAATTTTATTGTTATTATTATATTTTGCAATTTGTTAATTTTAACATGCTTACAAATGTTAAAACTTTACAAAATATATTACCAGAGATGAATCTCTCAAATATTTCTTCTATCATATTCTTATCATTCTTTATAAATACTAAGGGATATAAATAAATTTACTATTCATTTATTCATTCTTTATATGAATTTTGTTAAGGGTGTGTGAAAATAAGCAGATTAACGTGTGCTTTCTCCTTTCCCCTTCATTCTTTCACAAAGATAGTTTATTACTATAGTATATAAAATCATGAGTTCTTACTGACATCTCCAATGCCATCCCATCCCTTCCCATTGTGTTCTTCTTCATTTTATCTTATTCCACAGTAGTGCCTCCCTTAATCCACAGAACTCTGGCTCTCTAAAATATTTACGTGTTTACTTACTGTCTCGGTGTTCCAACATGCATAAGTACCTCCAGGGCATTTCTTACACTGCTTTTCTGACTCCATATTCTCAGCCTCATGTCTTGCTCTTTTGGACTCACCTTTTGTTTTAGAACGTCCACTTCAAAATTCACTCATATGGCTATTGGCCTAAGGTCTTACACCCTTTCTAACTATTTGCTAGCAACCTGAGTTCTTTGTCATGTCAGCATCTCTATAGAGCTGTTCACAACTTAACAAGCTATATGTGAAAAAGAATGACCAAGATGGAATGCTTGATGTGTATTTTAACATAGTCTAAGAAATAATGTGCCATCACTAATGCTGTATTCTACTGGAAACACAGATCTGTGTGTACAAGGACCTGAATACCAGGAAGCTGGTGTCATTGTGGGCCATGCTGAGGGTTGGCTATTACATCTGGTAGAAATTTGAATTAATAGATTTAAGAAGTTCAAGAGTGTAGAAAATTGCATTGATTATTAAAATATTTGGGAATTTGTACTAAGAAATACAAAAACTGATTAAAATTTTTAAAGAGGCAATTTGTTCACTTCATTAAAACACAGTGGTACACAAATGAATGCACTAGTGGTACAAAAGGGAACAGAGGTCATCAAAAATATCACTTGGTCCATGTCTAATTTTAAGTACTTAAATAGTTACAATCATTTCACCAGTTATTGTGATGTAAACAAATTTTAAAGCAATTTGAGGAAAAGCATGAAAGAACTACATCTGTATATAATATTGTGTAGTCTTTCACTACTTACAAAAACATTTAAATTATGGAATATTATTTATTAATATTCATATTACTTATAAACATCAAGATTTTTACATTTTAGCTCCATGGAAAAGAACAAAATCTCTGTCACTGAAGATACCCAAACCTGAAGACTCAAGCTAATTAAGTTTTTTATTAATTGATTTTACAGAGATGGAGAGAAGATGAGAGAGAGAGAGAGAGAGAGAGATAGGGAAGCATTTATTTATTGTTCTACTTAGTTGTACATTCATTCATTGGTTACTTCCTGTATTTGCCCTGACTGGGGATCTAACATTCAAGTTTAGTGTTTCAGGATGATGCTCTTACTGACTGAGCTAACCAGCAAGGGACAAGACTCAGACTAAGTAAGTGATCCAGAGTATCATATGTAGAAAGATAATCTCTGCCGGGGGGGGGGGATTATTAGTATTATGAAGCCATGACAAAATCTTTTCTCTTTGTTATTATATCTTTTGGTTGTTGTAGATTAGAGATATTCCAAAGGTTTGAAAGCTAGGTGTGGAGTAGAATAGTGAGGTTGGAAGTACTCTCTTTATTGACTGTGTAATCTTTCATATGATTGGTTCTTTCATTTGAAAAATGGCAAAATTCTTATCACTTATTGCATTTTGTGACATATAATCTGTGAGAGATCAAACACATTTCTCATGCATAATATTGGCTTCCTAAATATTAAATTAATGTGAACCACAATAATCAAAGTTTGTTCAAAACATTTTTTTAAATGAAGAGAATAAGGCATTTGTAGACATCATGCATATACTTAATCACACTTTCTGCTATTATTACTCCCTTCCCTCTTACTTAGCGTAAAGAAATGATGAGTGTTATGTTAGCTGTCAAAGACAAATTCTTCTATCATTAGTATTTTTCAAAGATAATAGTATAATTAGAAATGCTACTTTAATCTCCATTTTATTCATTATAAAAAACAATTTGGTGACCATAATTTGAGATAATAACCTGTAAGGAGTCTGGATTCTTTTGTAAACTATTAAATCCAATAATTACATACCTTTAACTACTTTCAAATGCATGTAATAAATGTAGCAAGGATTAAGAAAGTATAAGAATATTCTTGAGTTACTACCAGAGAGTGACTCTAGGCCTAGGTGAAATTGACTCTATAGGTTTGTTAACCTCATTGCCAGACAATTAATATTCATTTTCTGAGGTACACTGAAATTTAGAAGCCCCAAGTATTTTACTTATCAAAAGAAAACCATGCAGCGCTGGGCCTCAGAGAGCAATCTCTGGAGTCCGAGTTACCAGCCCACTGATTTTTGGCAGTGTGACCTCAGTTTTCTCGTTTGTAAAATCAGGATAGTAATATTTCCTTCCTCACAGGACTGCTGTGAAGACTAAATGAGACACTGCATACAAAATGCTTGTGAACAAAGAATATTAGCTATTTTTTATATTCTGAATAAAGTCCATAGAGAACATACAGACCCCTAAATAATTCAGAACTGATTTCGAATTTGGCTGTATAAATAGACAAGATACTTTAAAAATACACCTGACAATGTATTGACCCAAAGGCTACCTTTGTTTAATAAATCTACTTCCAAAGTTCAGAACAGTTTATCCTATCTGGCATTTCAATTGATTAGAGTGCATTTGTTTAAGGTGTTCCCCTTTTGATCAATAATTCTATAACACGATGGAATATTATGTGTGAACTTTATTTTCTTGAAACTTAAATAGATATGGATTCAAGACAGGTTTGTCAACTTGTTATTCCTTCTAAATTACCACTAACTGGCTACTTAATTATATTCACTTTGTATTTTCTTGAAAGCATTAAAAATATCCACTCCCAGTCTGATCCAAGCAACCATATGTCCACAGTAGGAACAAAGCACGCCCACAGCTGATGTTAAGCTAATGAAATGAGAAATGTATTGCATATCAGCTTTGAATAGTTCATTTATGCTGTTAGAGTGAAAAAGTAGTAGTTTCCATCTGTACTTCAGAAATTAAACATTTGCTTCTGACAGATTTTATTTTAATTGGAGCTAATATTAGTTTATTAGTTAAAAGCCCCAAGAGGACTTTAAATGAAATCATGTTGCAATAGCAAAAAGGCTATTTTCCTTAAAATACCCTAAATCTTTCTCACATTATCTCACATGACAGTAGAAACTAGACTTTTTCTTCTTACCAAGATCTACATTGGAAGATGATGGAACAGTTTCATTATTGTAGAGATATAATAACAGTTGGAAGGTTTTGGTAGAATTATATTATTGTACTGCACACTTGTTTGACCACAGACCATCTGGGCTTTGACCACATCTCAGTATTTAGTTATGTCTTTAGGATTAACAGAGGTTATCATAGTGGTTAGTAACCACTTTGTCCTATTCTTTGGAGTAGTAGTTTTAGTGAGGGTTGGCTGTTCACCTCTAGAACTGGAAGGACAAATGAAATAACTGGGTGTTTTCTTAAGAGCTTCCTTCTCTCTCAACATGATAAAAAGTAAAGATAAACTCATTAAATATATTGAATGTTCTTATAAACCCACATAAATATAGTTTTGGAGATTCCCAAGTGTGAATAAAACTAAACCATATTGAAATGCAAGCTGTACATGCTGCATTATACTTACATGTTTGTCTAGTTTTTATATATTATATGTATTCATTTATTTAACTACTCATTTCATTCAATTACTTATTTATTATGCCCTTAGCTAGGCACTATAATACAAAAAGAAAAAACTTTTAAGAAATTATTAAAATAAATTTTAAACAGTATTGTGACATGACTCATTCATAAAACACCTTATCATGCAATCTATTTGTGGGAGATAATATTGTACTGATAACAAGCAGATTTTGTGAATAAGGTTATATTTAAAATGAGTCTCTAGCACAAGAACTTAGGCAGAAGGACTACAGTGAGAACTCAAGCATGACATAATAATGACTAGAAGTTATTAGCTAGAATTGACAATGTATTTAAAGATATTTATATAGTCAAGGAGAGTGAACTTATTGGACTTTGGAAATAGCAAGGGTTAAGAAGAATGGGAGGTAAAAAAGAACACCTTGATTTTTTTCAGGGATAACGGGGTACCATAATAGAAAATAGTAAAAGAAAATTAGGTTTTCCAGGTTGCAAAAACTATGATTAGGTTTAGATAAAAAGAACTTGAGGCCTGACCTGTGGTGGTGCAGTAGATCAAGCATCGAGCTGGAACGCTGAGGTCACCGGTTCAAAACCCTGAGCTTGCCTGGTCAAGGCACATATGGGAATTGATGCTTCCTGTTCTTCCCCCCTTCTCTTTCTCTCTCTGTCTCCTCTAAAATGAATAAATAAATATATATAATTAAAAAATAAAAAGAATTTGAGATGTTATGAAAAATTCAAAGAGAATTTTGCAGTTGAGAATTGGACATACAATTCTGGAATTAAGGAAAAATGATCAAGATTAGAGATATAATTTGGGAAATACATCCATATAAATGAAAATTGTGGTTTGAGACTATTTCTTCTAAGTAAAGTGGTGTCACTTAGCTTCCTCCTTGTTGTTGTTATCCCACCCACTGAAAGTAAGACAGTATTTGCTGGAATCTCACTATAGAGTAGTATTACCTACCAGCGTTTTCTGTGATGATAGAATGTTCCATATCTCCACTCTCAAAAAAGTAGCAAATAGCCTCATGTGTCCATTGAGCACTTGGAATGTGGTGTGACTGAGGAATTGAATTTTAAATTTCATTTAAATCTAAGGCATTTAATTTTTATTAACCACATGTAGCCAGGTGCCACTTTTTATTGGACAATACACGTAAAATTTCTCTCTAGGAAGAAAATGGAAGGTAGGATTGCAAGAGATAATATGCCATACATGCAGATAGAGTTTTGGGTATAGGAAAATTTATGTTTATCAATATCTTGTACCGACAAAGTAATTCCATCTTCCAGGTTTAGAATAATTGCTTTTATACGCTTTTATCCTTCATCTTCACAGAAGCCAGAGGTTTTGCTCAATATAATATAATACAGTGTCATAGTTGAGTGTATTTTGGCAGTGTGAGTTTAGTCTCTGTTCTTCTACTTATTAACATAATGACCCTGAGTAGGAATGATTGAGTTCTTTGTGTCTTTATTATTTAACTATTAACCCATTTAATATTTGGGTAGTTTTAAGATTTAATCACAGTGGACACTTAGAAAAGTAGCTTAAATCTAGTGAAGAGTTCATTTATGCTATCATCATTAACCTTAGAAGAAAACTTGGATAAAATTTTTAAATTGAAATTATTTAAAATCTTAATAAAGAGAACACAATCTATGGAATGGCCTTATTGATAGATGTATAATATCCCTACATTTATTCAATGTTATGTATTTTAGCTAGAAACATCATGCAAATAAGATCACTGATTTTTATGATGATTTGGTTGTTTGTTTTTAGTTTCTTTTTTTATTGATTTTAATATGTTGTGTTTACATAGTTACAAATGTACCCCCCAAATATATCTTCTTTCCTCATCCCATTGTTCTCCTTGATACCCCTTTTACCCCATCAACACACTGCCTTCCCTCTTCACTCCATGATTTACTATCCTGCCCTCTATCTCTCTGTGTTATCTGCATATACTTTCACTAATGTCCCTCCTCTCATCCCCTTTCCCTCTGCTCGCTTTCCCTCTGGACTCTTTGACCCCTTCTCTGCCTCTCTTTCGTTCCTCAGTTCTCATTGTTCATTGGATTCCTCAAATAATTGAGGTCATATGATATTTTTCTTTCTCTGCCTGGTTTATTTTGCTTAGCGTAATAGACTCCAGGTCCATCCATGTTGTTGCAAATGGTAAGATTTCCTTCTTTTTCATGTCCATGTAGTATTCCACTGTGCATACGCACCACAGCTTTTTCATCCACTAGTCTACTGATGGACACTTGGGCTTTTTCAAGATCTTGGCTATTGTAAATAATGCTCCAATAAACATGGTGATGCATTTCTTCATTTGAATCAGTGATTTGTTATTCTTAGGATATATTACTAGAAGTGGGATAGCAGAGTCAAATGGCAGTTTCATTTTTAATTTTTGAGGAATATCCATATTGTTTTCCACAGTGGCTGCACCAGTCTGCATTCCACAAGCAGTGAAGGAGGGTACCCTTTTGTCCACACCCTCACCAGCACTTGTTATGTGTTGTTTTGTTAATAAGCGCCATTCTGACAGGTGTGAGGTGCTATCTCATTGTGGTTTTAATTAGGATTTCTCTAATGATTAGTGATGTTGAACATTTTTTCATATGCCCATTGGCCATCTGTATGTCCTCTTTGGAGAAGTGTCTACTCAGATATTTTGCCCATTTTTTGATTGCATTGTTTACTTTCCTAGTGTTGAGTTTTACAAGTTCTTTGTATATTTTGGTTATTAACCCCTTATCAGACGTGTTGGCGAATATGTTCTCCCATTGTGTGGGTTGTCTTTTTATTTTGTTCATGTTGTCTTTTGCTGTGCAAGAGCTTTTTAGTTTGATATAGTCCCATTTGTTCATCTTGTCCTTTATTTCACTTGCCCATGGAGTTAAATCAGCAAATATATTGCTGCGGAGAGCTTACTACCTTTGTTTTTTTCCAAGATGATCATGGTTTCATGATTTATATTCAAGTCTTTTATCTATTTTGAGATTATTTTTGTAAATGGTGTAAGTTGGTGGTCTAGTTTTATTTTTTTGTATGTATTTGTCCAATTTTTCTAGCACCATTTGTTAAAGAGATTGTCTTTATTCTATTGTATACTCTTGCTTCCTTTGTCAAATATCAATTGTCCATAAAGGTGTGGGTTTATTTCTGGGTTTTCTGTTCTGTTCCATTGATCTGTATGCCTGTTCTTATGACAGTACTAAGCTGTTTTGAGTACGATGGCCTTGTAGTATAACTTGATATCAGGGACTGTGATACCCCCACTTCATTTTTCTTTTTCAAGATTGCTAAAGCTATTTGTGTTCTTTTTGATTCCATATAAATTTCTGGAATATTTGTTTTATTTATTTTAATTATGTCACTGGTAATTTAATAGAAATTGCTTTGAATTTATATATTGCATTGGGTGGTATAGACCTTTTAATGATATTTATTCTTTCTATCGATAAAATGGTATGTACTTCCACATGTTTGTATCTTCCTTGATATTTTTTATCAATGGTTTATAGTTTTCTGAGTAAAAGTCTTTGACCACTTTAGTTAAATTTACTCCTGGTACTTTATTTTTTGGTTGTAATACTGAAGGGGATTGTTTCCTTAATTTCTGTTTTTGACAGTTCATTGTTGGTGTATATAAATACCACTGATTTCTGAATATTGATTTTATATCCTACCACCTTGCTAAATTCATCAATCAGTTCCAATAGTTTTTTTTATTATTATTAAGACTTTAGGTTGTTCTATGTACAGTATCAAGTCATCAGCACATAATGAAAGTTTTACTTTTTCTTTTCCAATTTGGATGCCTTTTATTTCTTCTTGTCTGATTGCTGTAGCTAGGATTTTCAGAACTATTTACTATTTTGAATAAGAATGGTGAAAGGGGGCACCCCTGCCTTGTCCCTGTTCTTAAGGGAATTGCTTTCAATTTTTTCCCATTGAGTATAATGTTGGCTGTGGGTTTGTCATAGGTGGCCTTTATCTTGTTGAAGCATGTTCCCTGTATTCTCACCTTGCTATGAGTTTTTATCTTAAATGAGTGCTGTATTTTATAAAATGCTTTTTCTGCATCTGTTGATATTATCATGTGGTTTTTAGTTTTTCTTTTGTTTATGTGATGAATCACATTGATTGATTTGCAAATATTGTACCAGCCCTGCCTCTCTGAAATAAATCCCACTTGGTCGTGATGTATAATTTCTTTCATGTATTACTGGATCTGATTTGCTAATATTTTGTTGAAAATTTTAACATCTAAGTTCATCAGGGATATTGACCTTTAGTTTTCTTTTTTTTAGTGTCGTTGCCTGGTTTTGGAATGAAGATTATGTTCGCCTCATAAAAGGAGCTTGGAAATCATTTTTCCTCTTGAGTTTTTTTTTTGAAATAGCTTGAGAAGGATAGAAGTTAGTTCTTCTTTGAATGTTTGGTAAAATTCACCTGTGAAGCCATCAAGTCCAGGACTTTTGTTTATTGGGATCTTTTTGATAACTGTTTTAATCTCTTTTGTTGTAATAGGTCTGTTTAAGTTTTCTGATTCTTCCAGATTGATTTTTGAATGATTATATTTTTCAAGGAATTCATCTATTTCATCTAGGTTGTCCCATTTTGGGACATACAGTTCTTCATAGTATTTTCTTAGAATCTTTTGAATTTTTGCTGTATCAGTTGTTACCTCATAACTCTCATTTCTAATTTTATTTGTTTGAGCCCTCTCTCTTTTTTTCTTGGTGAGTCTAGTTAAAGGTTCATTAATTTTGTTTACCTTTTCAAAAAAACAGCTCTTGGTTTCATTGATTTTCTGTATTGATTTTTTATTTTATTTTATTTATTTTTGCCTCTATGTCATTTATTTCCATGCTGATCTTTTTTATTTTCTTCTTCTTTCTCTGGGCTTTACTTGCCATTTTTTTTCTAGTTCTTTTAGATGCAGGGTTAAGTTGTATATTTGCGATTTTTCTTGCTTCTTAAGGTATTCCTGTAATGCTATGAACTTCCATCCCAGGACTGCTTTTGCTGTTTTTCATACATTTTAGTTGTTGTATGTTCATATTCATTTGTTCCAAGGAAGTTTTTGTTTTCTTTCTTGATCTCATTGTTAAACCATTCATTATTTAATAGCATGCTATTTAGTCTTCAAGTGTTTGAATGTTTTTCAGTTTTTCTATTGTAGTTGATTTCTAGTTTCATGCTGTTGTGATCAGAGAAGGTGCTTGAAATTTCAATCTTCTTAAATTTATTAAGACTTATTTTGTGTCCTAGCATGTGGTTTATCCTAAAGAATGTACCATGAGAACTTGAAAAGAATGTATATTCTGCTGCTTTGGGGTGAAAGGTTCTAAAGATTTCTATTAAATCCAGTTAATCTAGAGTAACATTTATAGCCACTGTTTCTTTGTTAATTTTGTGTCTGGAGAATCTATCCATTGATGTTAGTGGGGTATTAAAATCCCCTACTATTATAGTATTGCTGTTGATCTCCTTTTTTTTGTCCATCAAAATCTGCTTTATATATTTAGGTGCTCCTATATTAGGTGTGTAGATATTTATGATGGTTATATATTCCTGTTGTAATGCTCCTTTTATTGTTATGTTGTGACCTTCTTTATTTCTTACTATGGCCTTTGTTTTAAATTTTATTTTGTCAGATATAAGTATTGTTACCCCAACTTTTTTTTCTTTTCCATTGTTGTGAAATGTCTTTTCCATCCCTTACTCTCAGTCTATGTGTATCTTTTGTTTTGAGCTGGGTCTCTTGTAGACAGCATATGTACAAGTACTGTTTTCTTATCCATGCAGCTACCCTATGTCTTTTGATTGGATCATTTAATCCATTTACTTTTAAGTTTATTGTTGATATTTAGTTGTTTATTGCTGTTTTATTCTTTAAATCAATAATCCTCTTTTTTTTAATTTCTTTTTTTCTTTTCTATTTTTACAGCAAGGCCCTTAACATCTTCTGCAGTAGTTTGGTTGTAATGAATTCCTTGAGGCTTTTTTTTTTTTTTCTTTGTCTGGGAAGCTTTTTATTTCTTCTTCAATTTTAATTTTATTTTAATTTCTTCTTTTTTTTAAAGTCATTCTTTTCAATTTTATTTTAGATTTTATTTATTCATTTTTAGAGAGAAAATAGAGAGAGAGACCAAGAGAGAAAGAGAGAGACAGAGAGAGAGAAAGAAAAAGAAGGGGGAGGAGCAGGAAGCATCACCTCTCATATGTGCTTTAACCAGGCCAGCCCAGGGCTTTGAACTGGCAACCTCAGCATTCCAGGTCGACGCTTTAACCACTGCATACCAAAGGTCAGGTTTCCTTCAATTTTAAATGATAATCTTGCTGGATAAAGATGTCTTAGTTGTAGGCTCTTGTTTTGCATTACTTTGAATATTTCTTGCCATTCCCTTCTTGCCTCAAGTGTTTCTGTTGAAAAGTCAAATGTCATTCTTATGGGGGCTCCTCTATATGTAATTGACTTCTTTTCTCTCGCTGCTTTTAGTATTTTTTCTTTATCTCTTAACTTTGGTATTTAAATTATGATTTGTCTTGATGTAGGCATCATTGGCTTTTTTTTTTTTTTTTTTTTTTACCGGAACTTTCTGTGCTTCTTAAACTTGTGTGACTTTTTCCTTCATCAATTTAGGAAAGTTTTCAGCTATAATTTCTTCAAACAGGTTCTCTATTCCTTGTTCTTTCTCTTCTCCTTCAGGAACTCCTTTGATGCAGATGTTTCTCTTCATATTTTCAGAATTATTTTATAGTTTCCTCAGACTTTTTGAGCCTCTTTTCTTTTTGCTGCTCTGTTTCTGTGTTTTTATTTATATTGTCCTCTAATTTGCTCATTTGATCATCTGTTTCATCCACCCTGCTCTTGATTCCTTCTAGTGTAGTTGTCATTTCTGATTGACCTTTTTTTATGGTTTCAGTTTTCTTTTGATGCTTTCAATTTATTTATTTAGGTTCTTATTAAGTCCATCCATTGTAGCTCTGAGATCCTTAAGCGTACTAACAATTATTATTTTAAACTCTGCATCTGGTAATTTGGTTTCTTCCATCTTATTCAGTTTTTTTCTGGGGATTTTTCTTTTTGATTCATATGGTTTACATTTCTATTTTTCCTGTGTGCAGTTTGCAAACTTGTTTAGGTGTGGGTCTGAGATTAGTTTATGGAATGCAGCTTCTCTTCCAGGACTTTATACCTCAGCCTCTGCTGGTTGCTCTGATTTAAATTCTCCTTAAGTAGTAGAGCTGGTTAAAAAGATTAATTTCCCTGCTGTCTGTTTTCTGAGCCTAGCAGGGAACTTCTGTGTTTGCTGAGCCCAGCAGGGAGCTTCTGTGATTAGGAGGGGAGAAGTGGATGTTTCTTGTTCTTTGGCCTGAGTTGAAACTCTATCCAGGAATGTGGTGAGTGTGAACTCTGAAAACCAGAGGTGTAGTCTGCCCTGTGTCTGTCTGGCAGCGAGGCGCATTCTCCATATCAGTGGGAGGAGGTATAGTTCAGATCTCCCTGGAAAACTGAGTCACTGCTCCTCCCCTTTACTTCCTCCTTTTGTGCTGATTGAAATAGGAGAGCTTTTTGGATTTGGGTCAACTGGTTCCACATTAGGCTTGTGCTGGACAGAGGAAGCAACCTCCCCATCAATGGCCACCTCGGCACTGGAGAATAACTCAGCTCAGATATTCTTCTCCCCATCACCATTTGTGTCTCCGTGCCTTGATCTTCCCACTCTCCTCATGCAAGACCAGTCCTCTCAGCCCTCCTTGCCTCGGAGCCCCAGGCGAGCAGCTGTGAGTGATATTTTCTGTGCTGTCTCTTTAAGGCTGCAACTTTTTTTGCCAGCCACTTCCCACAGACAGAATGCTCAGTAGAGGGATTGCTGTATCATATGGTTTTCTATTCTTAATTTTTTGAGAAACCACCATACTTTCTTCCATAATGGTTGTACTACTTTACATTCCCACCAACAGTGAATGAGGTTTCCTTTTTCTACACATTCTCTCCAACACTCATTACCTCCCTTGTTTATAATAGCTAATCTAACAGGTTTGAGTGGTATCTTGTAGTTTTGATTTGCATTTCTCTAATAGCTAGTGAAGATGAACATCTTTCATATATCTACTGGTCATTTGTATTTCTTCTTAGGAGAAGTATCTGTTCATGTCCTCTTCCCATTTTTTTATTAGATTGTTTGCTTGTTTGTTGTTGAATTTTATGAGTTCTTTGTATATTTTGAATGTTATTCCCTTATCTGTGGTGTTGTTTGAAAATATCATCTCCCATTTAGTTGCTCTCTGTATGTTTTGTTGTCAGTTTCTTTTGCTGTGCAGAAATTTCTTAGTCTGATGTAGTTCCATTCACTTATCTTTGCCTTCACTTCCCTTGCCTTTGGAGTCAAATTTATAACATGCTCTTTATGGCTAAGGTCCAAGAGTTTTTAGTACCTATGTTTTCTTCTACACAATTTATTGTTTTAGGTCTTATATTTAAATCTTTGATCCATTTTGAATTAATTTTAGTACCAGGGGACAAACTGTATTTGAGTTTCATTCTTTTGCATGTGACTCTTTAGTTTTCCCAGCATCATTTATTGAAAAGGCCTTTATTTTTCTTCATTGTGTGTTGAGGGTTACACAATCCTTTATCTAGAAATATTTAACCATATACATGTGGTTTTATTTCTGGGCTCTCTATTCTATACCATTGGACTGAATGTCCATTTTTCTGACAATACCATGATATTTTGATTATTGTGGCTCTAAAATATAATTTGAAGTCAGGTATTGTAATGCTCCCAGTGCCCAGTGTTAAGCAGATAAAATATGATATGTTCACTTTGTTAAAGATGGTGCTGCCCACATAGAAGCCCATCACCCAGGTGATATTATTTGCCCTTATGCTTGGGATAGGTGTGGGATAAGGCTGTAATGTAAGCAGGCCTGGTCGTTATAGCCTAAGGCTTAGTTTTAAGAGTAAGCTTTTTCCCATGCCCTTGATTGATTGGATGATATGGGGTGGTGCGCTCTCCTGAGGAATTCCATTATGCCTCAGATAGGTGACTTTGTATCAGAGACTTTCTTGTTTGTAGATTGGATTAAGGGTTTGGATTTCTACACTATAAAGTGGAACAGACCAGTAGCTTGCTCGCTCTTGGTTCCTGAGGTGTTAGACAGGAGAGCAGATTAAGGCCACATGGAGGAGAGGAGAAGCAGCCAAGATGGCAGAATACTGAGGAAGAAGCCATTTAGTGCAGAGTTTGTGCTGGAGAAGGTGTAAAGCCTATAGTCAAGGCCACCTTCACAGCGGCCTGGCCAATGCAGGTTCATATTGGATTCGAAAAGTCGGTAATGAAACACAGGAGCCACGAACTGGTGAGCCATCAGCTTTAATTCTAGCTTGCACCCAGTGGGCAAGCAAAAACACACACTGGCCTCCAAAACCCACACATTCAGTGCTCACAAAGCTACTGACTTATCCGAGTTTCCTAGAATCAAAGGTTTCTAGCTCACCAGAATTATTCACCTCTGTTCCCCATCTCCTTCTCCATATCATCCAATCAGTCAAGGGTGTGGGGGAAAGCTTACTTTTAAAACTTGCATGTGGGCAGCGCCATCTTTAACAAAGTGAACATAATATATTTTATCTGCCCAACAATCCACCTCTATGCTCACTTTACTACCCACAATCTACACCACTGGCATCCCTGTACAAGGAAATTAGGCATATTATACAAATTACAACAACATGACAAATCATACAATTTCAACAATTACAAAGATATACTTCACCAATCTCTGAGCACTTTGCCAAAAATGCAAAATGTCATTGGCCTTCTCTCTAGCCATGGGAGAAGCTTCCTGGGGCAGGAGGGCCTCCAGCAAAGCCATCACCACTCCCATAAAGGTGTTTCACATTGTCCAAAATATGTACGTCCATCCAGCAAGGGAGCCTGTGCTCACTCCGGTCATAGTTCAGGAAATCAGTCCACATACATGGGGTCTTAGCCTCCCCCCTCATTTCTGCCACCCTGGCAGGTCTCACACTGTCCTAAAGAGAAGCATGTGTCAATGGCAGTCAGCATTTCCATCTCTGCTCTGGGGAGCATGATGGTATCCACCCCTATGTCCCAAAATTGCAGACCTACCAGCAGTGTAGCTACTCCTTGCTGCTGGGCTCTCACCTTCTGGAGACTGAAAATTGAAACTCCAGCTCGATTTTTCTCATCCTCCAAAGAGAAACTGAAAACACCAGCTTATGCTGCTGGGCTTGAGCCCCGGCCTGTCACTGCCTTCTGCTCAGCAAGTCTTTTAGCTCCAGCCCCAGCTGCAGCTCTAGCCCCGGCCTCAGGCCTGACCTCATGCCACTACTTGCTCTCCACAACATCCAGGGCAATCTCCAACTCATGAACCTGTGATTCCTTCTCCAGCATCTGCTCCATTTCCAGCGAATCTCGCAAACCTGGTGGGCCTCCTCCTCCAGTGCTTCCTCCAGCTCCAGGGTCAGCATCTCTTTCTCCCACGTTTCCTCTAGCTCCTTCCACTGCTTGGTTTGCAGGTCATGAGCAGCCTCTTCCATAGAGCTCTTGGTTTCCTCACACATGGATGTAAAAGTCAGCCATCCTACAGTCCCCACAACGACAGCCATAGGGAACCATAACAGCAGCCTGTCCTCTACTCCACTGCTCAAAGGTGCTGGTGGCTCCATACCAATCTGTACCAAGTCCTCCACAGGCTATGTCAAATGTAAAACCTGTAGTCAAGGCCACTATTAAAGCCGCCTGGCCAATGCAGGTTCACATTGGATTCGGACTGTCAGTAATGAAACAACAGAGCCAAGAACTGGTGAGCCATCAGCTTTAATTCTAGCTTGCACCAGGTGGGCAAGCAAAAACATACACTGGGCTCCAAAACCTATGCACTCAGTGCTCACAAAGCTACTGACTTATCCGAGTTTCCTAGAATCAAAGGTTTCTAGCTCACCAGACTTATTCACCTCTGTTCCCCATCTCCTTCTCCAGCACAAATTCTGCACAAACTGGCCTCTCCCTCAGCACTCTGTCATCTTGGCTGCTTCTCCTGGTCTCCATGTGGCCTTACTCTGCTCTCCTTTCTAATACTAACTTCAGGAACCGAGAGAGAGCAAGCTACTGGTCTGTGCCATGTTATAGTGTAGAAATCCCAAACTTTAATCCAATCTACAAACAAGGAAGTCTCTGATACAAAGTCACTTATCTGAGATATAATGAGATTCCTCAGGAGAGTGAACCATCCCACATCATCCAATAGGTCAAGGGTGTGGTAAAAGCTTACTTTTAAAACTTACACGTGGGCAGCACCATCTTTAACAAAGTGAGCATAATATATTTTATCTGCCCAACAGAAGGAGATGGAGAACAGAGGTAAGTAAGTCTGGTGAGCTAGAAACCTTTGATTCTAGGAAACTTGAATAAGTCAGTAGCTTTGTGAGCACTGAATGAGTCAGTTTTGGAGCCCAGTGTTGTTTTTTTTTTTCTTGCCGACTGGGGGCAAGCTAGAATTAAAGCTGATGGCTCACCAGTTCTTGGCTCCAGTGTTTCATTACCGACTGTCCGAATCCCATGTGAACCTGCACTGGCCAGACGGCTGTGATGGTGGCCCTGGCTACTGGCTTTACACCCAACTTTGTTATTTTCCTTAGGATTACTTTGCCTATTCAGGGTTTTTTATAATTCCATATAAACCTGATGATTTTTTGTTCCATTTCTTTATAAAATAACATTGGAATTTTGATGGGAATTGCATTAAATTTGTATATTGCTTTGGATAGTATGGTCATTTTAACTTTATTTTTTCTTCCTATCCACAAACAAGAAATATTTTTTCTATTTCATTGTATCTTTTTCGATTTCATTTAACAAATGTTTGTTGTTTTTATTTTCTAGGTCCTTTACATTCTTTGTTATGTTTATTTCTAGGTATTTTATTTTTTTGTTGCAACCATAAAAGTGATTATTTTTTTAATTCATTTTTTGACATTTCAATGTTGGCATATAAGAATACAATAGACTTCTGTATATTAATTTTGTATCCTGTGACCTACTATATTGATATATTGTTTCTAATAGTCTTTTTGTGGAATCTCTGGGGTTTTCTATATACAGGATCATATCATCTGCAAAAAGTAAAACTTCTACTTCTTCTTTCCCAACATGAATGCCTTTTATTTCTTTTTATTGCCTGATAGCTCTGGCTAGAACTTCCAGAAATATGTTGAATAAGAGTGGAAAGAGTGGGCAACCTTGTGCTGTTCCTGATTTTAGAGAAAAGGTTTTCAGTTTTTTGCCATTTAATATGATGTTAGCTGATGGTTTGTCATAAATGGCATTTATTATGTTGAGATATTTTTCTTCTATATCCATTTGGTTGAGTATTTTAAAAATAAAATGATGTTGTATTTTATCTAATGACTTTTCTTCATCCATTGATAGGATTATATGGTTTTGTTCTTTGCTTTGTTGATCTGATGTGTTACACTAACTGTTTTCTGTATGTTGAACCATCCTTGTGATTTAGGGATGAATCCCTCTTGATAATGATGAATTATTTTTTTTACTGTGTTTTGTATTCGATTTCCTAGTATTTTGTTTAGGATTTTAGCATCTGTATTCATTAGAGATATTGGTTTGTGGTTTTCTCTTTCTGTGTGTGTTGTCCTTGCCAAGTTTTGGGATGAGGGTTATGTTGGCCTCATAAAATGTGTTTGGAAATATTGCTTCTTCTTCAGTTTTTTTGGAAGACTTTGAGTAGACTAGAAACCAAATCTTCTTTGAATGTTTGATACAATTCGCTGGTATAGCTGTCTGGCCCTGGACTTTTATTTTGGGGGGAGGGGGTTGGTAGTTGTTTCTATTTTCTACCTGCTTATGGGTCTGTTTAGGCTACCTACTTCTTTGTGACTCAGTCTAGGAAGATTGTATTGTTCTAGGAATTTATCCATTTTTTTCTAAATTGTTAAATTTGGTGGCATATAGTTTTTTCACAGTATTCTACGATTATTCTTTGTATGTCTATGATATCTGTTGTGAATTCTCCTCTTTCAGTTGGATTTTGTTTATATGCATGTTTTCTCTTTTTTCCTTAGTAAGTCTTGCCAAGAGTTTGTAAATTTTTTTATCTTTTCAAAGAACCAGCTCCTTGTATTATTGATCTTTTCTCTAGTTTTACTGTTCTCTATTTCATTTATTTTTCTTCTGATTTTTATCATTACCTTTCTTCTGCTGGTTTTGGGTTCCCTTTGTTCTTCTTTTTCTAGTTTCTTAAGATGTGATGTTACATTGTTTACTTGGACTCTCTCTTGTTTGTTCATATAAACCTGTAATGATACAAACTTTCCTCTTATTACTGCTTTTGCTGCATCCCAGAAATTCTGATATGTTGTGTTGTCATTTTTGTTTGTCTGTCTATATCTTTTGATTTCTGCTTTTATTTCTTTTTTTACCCACTCAGTTTTTAGAAGTATGTTGTTTAATTTTCATATTTTTGTGGGTTTGTTTACTTCTTTTTTGTGGTTAAATTCTAGTTTCAAAGCTTTGTGGTCAAATAATATGTTGGTAAAATTTTAATCTTTCTGAATTTGTTGATGTTAGTTTTGTGACCCAACATATGGTCAATTCTTGAGAATGTTCCATGTGCACTGGAGAAAAATGTATACTCTGGCATTTTGGGATGAAATGTCCTGGAGATGCTTATCATATCCAATTGTTCTAGTGTTTAGTTTAAGACCAATATTTCTTTATTGATTTCCTGTTTGGATAAACAATCTCCAAGTATGATTTTATTTTTGTCAGTTTTTATTTTTAGATCAGTTAGTAGATATCTTATATACTGTGGTGCTCCTTGTTTTGGTGCATGTATATTAAGAAGTGTTATGTCTTCCTGATTCCCTTTATCAGCATAAAATGACCATCTTTGTCTCTGCTTACCTTTACTGTCTTGTATTCAGCATTGTTAGATATGAGTATGACTACATCTGCTTTTCTTTGAGTATTACTTGCTTGGAGAATTGTTTTCCAACCATTTTCTTTGAATTTGTTTTTATCCTTGCAGTTTAGATGTGTTTCTTGAAGGCAGAATACAGTTGGACTTTCTTTTTTGATCTACTCTGCTGTTCTGTGTCTTTTTATTAGTGAATTCAATCCATTTACATTTAATGTAATTATTGACACGTGAGGGTTTCCTATTGCTATTTTATATATTACTTACTGATAGATCTGTATCTTGTTTGGTTCTTCTCTGTTGTTCTTCTGTCATTTGTTTTTGGTTGTATTTCATACTTTTTTTTCTTTGTTTTTTCTTTTTTTAAGCCACGTGTTTCTGTAGTGGTTTTTTCAGAGGTGGTTACCAATAGGTAATTAAAAGGATATATATCATGTTCATTCTAGAACATTATCTCTTGAGTGCTTCTGTGCTCCATTCACCTTTGCTACTGCAAATCTTTGTCCTCTCCCCGTTTTTGTTTTTGTTGTTTTAATTATGATCTTGTTGAAGCTTTTAATTGTGATTTTGTTTTGTTTTGTTCTTTGTATTCGGTTGGATAACTCCCTTTAGTATTTCCTGAGTGGGGATTTACTGGTGATAAATTCCCTCATGTTTTCTATATATGTGAATGTTTTTATTTCCCCTTTGTATTTGAAGGATAGCTTTGATGGATATAGTATTCTAGGCTGGAAGTTTTTTTCTTTCAGTATTTTAAATATTTGGGTCCACTGACTTCTTGCTTATAGAATTTCTGCTGAAAATTCTGATGACAGTTTAGTGGACCTTTCTTTATATGTTGTATTCTTCTTTTTTCTGGAAGCCATGAGGATATTTTTTTGTCATTGGTTTGCAATAATTTCATTATGATGTGCCTTGGAGTAGGTCTGTTTGGGTTCAGGTAACTCAGTGTTCTGTTTGCTTCTTGGATTCAAGGCTCTAATTCTTTCCACAGGTATAAAAAATTCTCATTAGTTATTTATTTGAACATGTTCTCCATTCCATTTTCTCTCTCTTCTCCTTCTGATATACCCATAATTCTTATGTTTTTTTTCTAGTAAACTCAGACAATTCCTGTAGGGATTTCTCAGTTTTTTTTTTTTTTTTTTTAATGCATGAGTTTCTCTCCTCTTCTCTCTGTAGTATTTCTAGTTGCCTGTCTTCTCTGTTATTAATTCTGTCCTCTATCTGACCTTTTCTATTAGCTAAGCTTGTTACCTCATTTTTCAGTTCATGTATTGAGTTTTTCATCTCTATTTGATTCCTTTTTATAGTTTCAATTACCTTGATGAAGTATTCTTTATTTTCATTTAATTGTTTTTTGAGCTCTCTAAATTGCCTTTTGGTGTTTTCTTGTGTTTCCTTGAGTATTTTTAAGACTTCAATTTTTAATTCTCTGTCATTTAACTCCAAGGTTTCCAAATAATAATTTGTTTTTCTAGAGATTTTTTATCATCTATCTGAGGTATATCTCTGTTCTTTATATTTAATTAATCTTTTCTCACTGGCATTTGAGAGTGGTATTTTTAATAACACTAATAAGAGATAATTTAAAAATAAAATAAAAATTGAAAGATACAGTGAAAAAATGAAAATTCTATAGTGATAAGTGGAACAAAAGCTACAGAGAACAAGGAGCAGGAACTAAGGAATGATGACAAAAGAGATAAAAGTAAAGTAAAAAACACACAAAATGCCACAAAGAAAAATACGAATCCAAAATATATTAATTTGTTGATAAATGATGATAGAATTAGAAAACAAGAGAAAGAGAAAAAAATAGTAAAGATTTTTAAATAAAACCCTCATTAAAAAAAAGAAAACAAGAATAAAAAATGTAACAACTAAGGGTAATAAAGTTCAAAAGGAAAAGGAAAGAATAGAAAGGAAAGAAGATAAAATGACCAAAATGGAAAAAAAAAAAAAAATGTAATTTTTTTTCTGGTTTTGAGAGGTAGCTTGTTCTCTTCTTTTCTTTGTTTTTTCCGGCAAATGGCGTTGTACTACAAGTTTTGCCCCTGTGGGGCTTTTGGTCAGGGATTGCTGTTGTGTCTCTATGGCAAAGATGTAGGCTAGGCCTCAGTCTGTTGGTAGGTGGGGCTTGTTAGGGCTTGTAGCTCTGACAGTAGGAGACTCAACTTTTCCAAGTGCCTCTCCCCATGTCTCTCCCACCTTAGGTGGCAGCCTGGGGATGTAGCTGTGAGGCTCACCCCAGCCACTGCTTGCAGAGCAAGAGGCTCTAAGAGCAACCAGGTCCTTTCTCCAGTACCACTTAAAGCATAGTTCTGGGTAAGGCTGTGTCAACCAGAGCCACCAGTGAGAGCAGGCAGGACTGACAGCTGACTGTGCATCTAGCACATTTTTAAGGGCCAGCAGACAGATCTAGCAAGTCTCAGGGTACTGATGGCTGGAAGTCAATTGCAGATCAAGTTTCTAAGGGACCCTGGGCATGTCTAGTATACCTCAGTGCTCCAGGGTTCTAATACCCCCAGGCTTCTCCTTTGTGCACTGTTTGGTAGCCCACAGGAAGCCATGTGTGTGCCCAGCCCCCATGACTTCAGCAGTGCACACAGAGGCCTGTATCTGCTCACTAAGGTGGACAGTGTCTGTGATCTCAGTCAGTGCTGGGAATACAACAATGTGCTTTGATGCCTGTATTGGCTGGTGGAGGTGCCCTGCCTGGAAAGTCCCAGGCCCAGGGATCCTGGCCTTTCCACACTTCTCATGCTGGTGGTGGAGCTGAAAATAAACAAGGACACTGGGAACAGCCCATACATATATTTATTGCTGATAATCTCGGGCTACATCCTCTAGCCCACACATGTGGGCACCCAGGCCAGTGGTGCCAAGTGAAGTCACCTGCACACTGCCTGTGATCACGTAGCCAGCTGCTAGCACACAAAGATGCTGGTGCCAGCACCAGCTTCCTCCAGACACCCTGTGTCAGTAACCTTTGTTGGAACCTGCCACCGTGTGTGCCCCTCCTCTGCGATCCCGGTCAGAGCTAGCATGTTCTTTCTTCTGCTTGATTGTCCACCCTAGCCCTGCTCCTTCCCTCTGCTTCCGACCCTCTGCTTCGCCTGGCTTCAGATGAAAATGCTCCTTCCTCAGATCAGTGAGGAAAATGGAATACTCCGTTCTCCGTCTTATTTCCTTTAGAGTGAATTGTATATTCAGCCACTTTTTTGCACAACCATACCTTTGTCTGGTGTGTGTATATTTCAGGGGCTCCTGAGATTATTTTCTGTCTTTGGTTGTTGAACATTTTGAAATTTCAAGGAAAGAGATCGGGATCTCCTCTCATGATGTTATTTCTCTCTCCTTACTCTATTCTGAAATACCTTTGTGTTTACAACTTCAGCTGTTATCCACATCAATTCTCTCTGTAATTTCTTGGGACTCATATTGGATAGAATTAGAAATAATTATATCTTGTTTTCAGGCATTGCTACAAACAAAAATGACATGAAGGAGAAACAATCTTTTAAAATGTTTATATAAAAATGTTTCTTTTTGTCATTGATTCTTTTTACTTTTCAGAAGTTCAAGATTATCCTGCCAGAATGGTTTGTCTCTCTATGTTAAAAAAAATAATTCAAATTAGATTAATCTAATATTTGTTTAAAAAATATTATTCTCCATTTCCTGGAATGTCCAGAAATCAGAAAATATAAACAGGACAATCTTCTCTCTCTTATCAATTTTAACAGCAATTCCTGAGTTTGTAACACAAGTGAACGTTGCCTTGGAAGCCCTTAATAAAAACTCTTTGGATGTGTTTGATGATAATCAATTTGTGGACATCTCAAAGAAGATCTATGATACAATTCACGATATCAGATGTTCAGTCATGATGATTCGGGTAAGTTTGTTTTACCTTTCATTGAAATATTGCAACATTCTTTACCATCTGGAATGCTTGGAATGGTTTCAAGACATATTTAGTTTCTATGCCATATGTCAATGCTGAAATTACTTAGAAATTTATATATATATATCAAAGTCAGATCAACTGTCATGAACAGTACTTTTATTTGTGTATTTGGCTATAAATTATACAAATGAGTGCATTTAACTACCTTGTGTGCAGAAATGAGGTGGATTTATGAGTCATTTACGGGGCTTGATATTACTAGGGAACTTGGGTAGGGGTACTACAGACTATACCTCAAAATTTTCACATAAAATTCAATTTACCCACCTATTCATTCTTGGTTAAAGGCTACCTCTCTTCACAGGTATTACCAGAGTCTCTACCTCAGCCAATCAAGCCCTTGTGGCCAAAATACACAACCCTCTGGCAGAGTGGTGGGGGCTTGCAATAAGAAAGTTCAGTCAGACTGGCGAGTGAAAATAATTAAGTATGAGTAGAGTTCAATTTGAAAGCCTCTGGATTTGACTGTTCTTAGGAGTATAATATGGAACTAGAAGTGTCACAGAGAGAAAGAATATCAGTACTATCCAGTGAGCCTAGATATCATAATTAGCTTACACTGAGAAGTCCATAAATATGGAGTCACTTGAGGTCCTTGTAAGAAGAGGGGGTCAACAAAAGTCAAAGAGTCTGGAAAGCTTATGAAAGAAATTGTACAGAAAAACTAGAGGTGACAAGATCTAGTGTTTTAGAGCTTGTAAAAACCTGAAAGCAAGCCAACCATGCATATAAGAAGGAAACCTCAGGATACATGTTTGTGAGCAACCTGGAAGTATTTGTTCATATGTAATAGGGAATTATGGCACTGTACCAGTCCTATGCCTGAACTCCAAAGTACTTTACCAAATATGTTCTTTCCTTACAAAAGATTTTATACCTGACCTGGGTGCACTAGTGGCCTAGTAATAAACCAAAGTTGGGAGGCTATGTGAAGCTGGACAGAAACACTGAGAGTGTGAAGAAAACACATAAAGTTCAGCAAATAGAGTGAAACCCTTATATTTCTAGTATCTTGGGTGGATACTTGAAAAGTCAAACCAGTGGTCTAGTATAGGTAACCAGGGTTGGGATGCATTTATTTTCCTGTAGTAGGGATTTTTAAAATGTTCTATAACCATGATGGCGAACCCATGACACATGCGTCAGCACTGACTCGCTTAGCCACTTTCAATGACACGCAGCAGCATGCGGCCGCATACCAGAGAAGTATGGGGCCGCATGCCAAGAAGGACGTTTCATCCTCGGCACCTGTACGGCCAGGTGCAGTAGCCGGGGATAAAATATTTGCTATAGTGTAGACACTCTGTGCGGGAGGTCTGTAGGCCAAAACAACAGAACTCCGGCATAGAGCGTCTAGTTCTGGGACTTCCGGATAGGCCGTTTTTCTCAAAGTGACACACCATCCAAGTTATGCTCGTTTTTTTGGCGAATTTTGACACACCAAGCTCAAAAGATTGCCCATCACTGTCCTATAATGTCTCCCCTTTGGATGTTCCATTATTTTTAGGTTTCCTTATTATCAAAATGACTTATAGCACATCAAGTAATTTCTATCTGGCTCATTACGAAAAAAGTTTACTGACCTTTGTCTTAGATACTCTGTTTCAGCTCTATACCACAATCTTGATTGACTTTCTCAAGGATTCAGTCACCCTTTATTAGTTTCCTTTTGTAAATCCAATAGATCAATTTATTTGAATATTAAGATAGTAATTCTTCTAATTTTCTTGCTAATTTTTTCCATTCCCAATCTGGAGTTTCAGGCTCCTTTTTCTTCCCTCTTTCCCACCCTGAGGGCTTCCAGTTCTTCTAGGTTCTCTAATATTCTTACTCCTTCTTTTGTATGTCAAATTATCCGTGCTTATTTCATTGCCAATATTATATATATGCCCTACTACTTTGCAAATAGGCTTTCAGTTATTAGAACTCATCCTTTTCTAGAGGCTGTATAGAACCCTTTACATTGTCCTTGTATTTTTTTGTTACTCATTCAGCAGGTAAAATTTGATTTTACCCTGGTCTTTGATTATTATACCTTTAAAATTCTATTTTTGAGGTCTATACAATGTTGAAAATCATCAACTTTATTCATCAATTTTAATTTTTGTTTTCTTTGTGTTATAGAAGTAACAATTTGTCCTAAGATTATTGGGTTATAAATGAATTTTCATAAAATAAATGTTTACTAAGTGAGTTTAACATACAGAGAATAAGGGTGAGCATATGTCTTGGGTTCCTTGGGGAAATTTTGATTATACCCCCTTTTACTTTCAGAAGTATCCAGTTTGGATAATAAATTATGCTCACTCTAGTTTCTGGGCCTTGCATGTGCTGCTGGAGGCCATGGCATATCACCTCTACCCCCTGGGTAACAGTGTGAAGTACTCAGGCACTAATGATCACAGTTCTTCATCAAGCCATTTTTCCAACCACAGGGAACACTTTCTCTCCATGGGCCTGCCATCAAATGGTAGCTTCCTCTCTTCTTGCTTTGCAGGCCCTTTGTTGACTGTGGAGAATCTATTCAGGTACCATTTCAAATTTATTAAACATACAAAAAGACCTTACTCCTTTCCATTTAAGCAGATTTCCTGCATTCATCTTAGTCACTCTACTGTTCACTCTCACAGAACTCTTGCCAGAGAATCCTAGTTAAAACACTCTGTGCCTTTTCGAAGTAGGTATGGCTCCTTTATAGTATCAGAACCGGTTTGTAAAGAAGCCAGTTACCAGGGGGCTCTTTAAGAAAACTTAATAAAAGACCAGCAGCAAAGTAACTTTAGCTTCATATACAAATTTAAATGAAGCGTTACTGGAATAAATTCTATAGTGAGGCCCTTGCTGTTTTCTCCAAAAGCCAAGTTTGAGGTAAGGAAGAACCGAACTGTCTGCTATCCCTGGTCAGCAAATGCTGACATTTGATGCTGTCAGCACACTTAATGGCCTTCTCCATATGTACACCATTTGAAGAGACTTTTGACTAAGGGAACAGAGGTAGGTAGAGTAAGAAAAGGTGTTCATTGAGAAACATGTTGGCTTTCAGTGACAAAGCAGCACTAGTCAGTGATCTCTGTTGCTCATGCTGGGACAAAAATGTTCAGCTTGAAGTCATTCTGGAAAGTGCTCTATCACCAAAGGGTCAAAGCTACTGGACTGGCAGACAAGTCCATGGTCAAAAGGGCTTTGATCAGACTAGTCTCACACTTAGAGAACTCGACACTAATGCTGCTCAGAGCCTTTGAATAAAAGAGTAGTTGAATACTAGAAACCAAGCATCTCTTTTTGAAAACACCTTCAGGAGAAATGGCTAGTGTTGTGAATTTAATTATATAGAGAAGATGTTAGTTGTGGAATATTATGGGGGTTTTTTTGTTTGTTTGTTTCTGATAAATTTATTATTAAAAGATTTATATCAATTATTATAAATAAACTTGTATTAATAAATGAATAAATTAGCAAATTTTATTAAATATTAATTCTAGTAAGTTGTTATTACTTTACATATTATTTTTATCCTAAAAAAAGTCTTATACTGTGCTAATCACTTAATTCAAATAAGTAGTTTGGCTTTCTCCCTACATTTTAAACACAACTTTTGGAATGTTAGTTATATTTTCTAGAGAAAAGAATCTGAAAAAAAATTATGAAATGATGACTTTTAGATTATACAGTTTGGTGAAATTAATAGAAGAGATATTGAGAATTTTACATTTCCTGTACCTGTAAAGTACATGATGATGTTTCAAAGAAGGAAATATTCTGGCCTGACCAGGTGGTGGCACAGTGGATGGAGTGATGGCTTGGGATGCTGAGAACCAGGTTCAAAACCCTGAGGTCACTGGCTTGAGTACAGGCTCATCTGGCTTCAGCATGGGCTCAGCAGCACGTGCACGGGGTCACCGGCTTGAGTGTAGGATCATAGACATGACCCCATGGTCACTGGCTTCAGCAAGGGGTCACAGGCTCAGCTGGAGCCTCCTGGTAAAGACATGTATGAGAAAGCAATGAACAACTTAAGTGCTGCAACTATGAGTTGATGCTTCTCTTCTCTCT
This sequence comes from Rhynchonycteris naso, assembly GCA_037038555.1. Lineage (NCBI taxonomy): Eukaryota > Metazoa > Chordata > Mammalia > Chiroptera > Emballonuridae > Rhynchonycteris > Rhynchonycteris naso. Next base: position 62,274,947 of record CM073001.1, on the reverse strand, counting down.
ACCTTCCTGTCTGTCTCTGCCTGCCTGTCTGTCTGTACCTCTCTCGCAAAAAAAAAAAGAGAGAGAGAGAGAGAGAGAAATATTCTGGAGTTTGATAGCGAAAGGTCTGTAAGTGAAGTGATGCACTTGAGGTCACACACTGGTAGGGGAGGTCATAGGATGAGATAGATTCAGGGTCTTTGGGCACCTGGTTCAGGACATGTTTCATTATCAGTGTTTTTATAAAGCTGGGCCCCTTATTTCACTGATTTTCCTTTGTTTATAAATTTATAAACATCAATACCAATAATCAGTTTTCGAGCAATCTGTGGAAGAACACTTACCCTATGACTCTCGTCCTTGCTCTTTTCAATTCAGACACATGGCCTCCTGGCTGTTCCTCTAATGCCCTAGACATGCCTACACATTGGCATCTTTCCAGTTATATATGATTTCTCTAATAATTTGTACACCAGACTTCTATAGTCGGATCTATCATTACCTAATGTAACATCCTGTGTCAATCTTATATAGAATCATATATAAAAATAGCATCTCCCACTTCAGTTGCCCTCCATCTTGTCATACAATTTTTGTTTACATAGTGTTTATCATGACAAATGATGTATTATGTACTAATTTATTTGTCCGTTGTCTGTCTTTCCATATGAAAATGTAGGCTATATGAAAAAAAGGGTTTTTAGACCTTTAAAATAAAACCAGTTGTTAGACTTTTTACAATTTAATAAAGTGATTGATTTGGTGCCAAATTTGACATTTGTTTGAAGCATAATCACTGAAACGGAATTAAGGACAAGAAAAATGTTTCTTATTATGTTTTATATTACAAAAAGTGGTGGACAACAGAAAACTAATTTGTAAACATTTTCACAAAAAATTGAAATTCACTTGACATTTGGTTTAAGATGGTTTTGAAAGTAATAAAGATTTTTACTAAGTATTGTACTTTGTGTTCACTACTGAGATCACAAATGTACATGCATGTCTGTATCCATGCTATTTGTCTCAGTATAAGTTTCAATAAAGTTAGTATAAGTTTCAATAATGTAACTGTCCTAAAAGTCCATTTTTACCTGTGTGGGTGACAAGATTCCTCTTTAAAGGTGTTGAACAGATGTAGAACAGCTCAGATAAGACTTCTTGACTGTATGCATTAGTTCTTGTACTATGAGGAAAAAAAGATTCTTAAAGATGGAGTTGGTAGAATTGCTGCTGAAGTAGATTTTATATACATTATGCTCCATTATCAGTACCTTGGTTTTATAGGCTCTGAAAAATCACAAAATTATCAACAAATTTAATGTTTAAAATGTGTTATATACTGTTTTATATTAGTGTTTAGAACAGAAATAAAAAATTTAATTAAAGTCATAACATATAAAAAGATAACTTATCAAAAATTATTTCTAACCTTTAAAAAATGGTTCTAAAATAAATACATTTTAACCAGTCGATGGTAATATATTAACTAAAAATATATAAATAAAACCAGGTATTTTTTTTTTTTTTGCATATGCTGTATTATTACTGAAATGAGTGGTTTAGGAATAAATTCAGAGCACCTGCTTAACAAAAATTTATATCAAAATACATTTACAAATAGCTAACTTCTTGCAATAGATTTTGATAATTTAACTCTTGGAAGACAAGCTGATTTTGAGTTTGATCCACAGTGCTCCATCTTCAAGGAAGTTCCCCTTCTTTGCAATACATTTATGACATTGGGCATATTAAATCCAAAGCTTGGAGTTTGCATTTATAAAATAGGGAAAACAAATAAACTTGCATAGTAATATGATTGATCTGAGTTTCAGTGGGATAAAACATGCATAGTATTAAGCAAACTTTCTAGCACATTGCAAGTGCTCTATGAATTTGTATTAGTAATTGCAATGTAGTAAAACAAATAAAATGAATTTGTGTTTTAATCAGAGTGACAGATGTTTGCTACTATAACAGAACCTTCAAATCCCAGTAGCTCAGTGATGGCTTATTTATCATTCGTGTGTTGGTCTAATACTAGCCAGTTTACCTGGATAGGTCTCTACCAGGTAATGATGAGTCCCTGATTCAGCAATTTCCAGTCTTTTGATACTGCCATCTTTTAATCTGCCCTCCACTGTCACTGCAGAAAGAAAAGAGATGGTAAATGATTGAACAGAAACTTTGATAACCAGACCTCAATGTGGCATATTTCCCTCTGTATTTCATTGGCTAATACTCAGTCAAATGGGACCAAATGAAGTGCAAGAGAGCTGGTACATGTCTTCTTCTTTTCTGTCTAAGAAGAAATGGGATTGTTGAACACTTAACCATTCCTTGCCACATTCTTTGTTCTGGTCATTATTGTTGTTCAACAAGTTACCCTAAATTTACTGGCATAAACGAATAATTTTTTTTATGCTAACAGATACTGTGAATTTCAAAAAAGCACAGGCTTGTTCATTCACATGTCTGCTATATGGACTGAGGCCTGGAAAACTACATTTAGCTTCTAACATAGTTTGGTTTTTTCATAGCACGACAGCTTCTAGATCAGGAGTCCCAAAACTAAGACCTGGCCTGAGGGCCGTATGTATGCGGCCCCCTGAGGCCATTTATCCTGCCCCCGCTGCACTTCCGGAAGGGGCACCTCTTTCATTGGTGGTCAGTGAGAGGAGCACAGGATGCATCCGCACCCATAGTTCCCATTGATATACTGGTCATTTTGTTGATTTAAATTTACTTGTTCTTTATTTTAAATATTTTATTTGTTCCTGTTTTGTTTTTTTACTTTAAAATAAGATATGTGCAGTGTGCAAAGGAATTTGTTCATAGTTTTTTTTATAGTCCAGCCCTCCAACGGTCTGAGGGACAGTGAACTGAGCCCCTGTGTAAAAAGTTTGGGGACCCCTGTTCTAGATAGTTGGGCTTTCTGCATGGAATTTTAGGAATGCAAGAATAGGTGATGCAGTAAATAGGGCACATAGAGTATTTCCTTTTCTAACTTAGTCTCTGAAAGCATGCACTGTCATATATGCCATATCTATGCTATATCTATGCTTACAAACAATTTAAAGGTTTCCCTGATTCAAGGGAGAAAGCATGAACCACAACTTTAATGCAAGGAGTGTAAACATCAAAAAAAGCCTATATAATAGAAAATAATGTTTTGTCTATTTTGGAAAATATTACGTGCTTGACTTGTTATAATAATCTTATTTTCATTATCATCATCACCATATATTTTTTACTAAATAACTTTGTGATTATAAGTGAAACAACCTTCTGTTTATTAAATATATAATGACTCAGTAAAAATATTCTTAAACTATTGCATGTAATCATTTGTTTAATAACAAAGTTTTGAAAGTTATGATTAATTAAATAATCTATTTAATGGAATTTTAAATTGCCACATTTTAATGTCTTCTGTAAATATGTCCATGGTTTATTTAAGATATTAAGATTTACACAATCTTTTTGATACCTTTCTCTAAAATATTTCTTTGAAATAATAATATCTAAGAAGTATAAAATAAAAGTGTTGAGAAGTGTATGTAGAACATGAAATCCTCATGCACTAGACAGCATTAAGGGGGTATGATTTTAGAAAATAACTTTTTTTCTGTTATACAGTCTCCTAGTCAATCACTTAAAAAATATTTTAGTACGTTTTATCTTTCAAGCACTGTTCTCAGTTTTCAGAATACAAATATGTGCAACATGTTCTTTGTTCTTAAGTAACTGAGATTCTTATGGAGTAGACACACAAGCAAATGATAGAAATTTATTGTAACATGTGGTATAATGGAGGTATGTAGAATCATCATTGGAAATACAGATATGTTAATTCTGCCGTGGCAAAAATTATGCAAAGATATATCCATTTGTTGACATTGAAGTTAACCTTTGATAAATGAGCAGGAGTTTTGTAGTTAAAATTGTGGTTTAGGACATTTGCAAGCATATAGAATAAAGGCATTTTTAAAACTGTAGTTAAGTCTGAGTGTTTTTATTCTAGTGTACAGGGGAAGAAGCCTGGAAAAACAAAAGAATCTGGATTTTTAAGACTTTTATGTCATGTCAGTGAGACATAACCTTGACAAATGGAAGAACAGAATTACTAGGCTTGGCATAAAGTATTCAAGATTCATTCAGTAGGGTCTAGGTGGGGACATAACGCTCCACCTCACCCACTACAATCATGTACCTCAAGTTGCCTAATATTTGAAAACAGATTCTTTTAGCAAAAAAAAAAAAAAATGACTGGGTAAACAACAAACAATCTTTTATGAAATATTTACTTAATAATTAGGATAGGAATTTTAATCAAGGGCTAATTTATTGTTTACGCTTCACTAAATATATTTATCAAGTGTGATTTTTAGGAATTGCTCTTTCTTAAAATATAAAACCTATCCAAAAGAGACTTCAGAAGAATGATAAAGATAATTACTTTAATAGTAATGACAATAATAATAGAAAGGAAGTGAGGCTCCTGTTTGGAACCTATCAGCACTTTTGTACTGGCAATGAGCTGAAGCCAAGCATATGCCAGCAGTATTTCTAACTGCCTAATATCTCTAAGGAGATTTAGGAAATCAGACTGACAGTCAGGCATGTTCACCACTAGAGCAGCCAAGGTGAAGGGATTGAAATGATGTCTTGCCAACTTCAGGGACTCATTGAGACTGTTCCAGAATATAACATAGCACTGATTACAGAGGATTTTGCTGTTAAATTGACAGAAGAAATTGCTAATCAAAATGCAAGTGGGAGTTGTAAATGTAAAAAGATAGGGGCTTACCAATTAATGCACAGAGAATCATTTTCTTCTTCAGATGCCCAGTATCGTTATTAAGTGAAGTTTTGCATGTTAGCTTCAAAAAAGCACATCAATCAGAGAAGGCTGAGAGTATATTATGCTGTGATTGATGAACACGAGATTAGAAATTAGAAGATCTTGATCCTGGTTGCAGCTACTTTATAGCTGTGGAATCCTGGTTCCCTCCTTTAGTGTTTTAATATATGGAGGGAAAAAAATCACAGTTGTCTTGCTTACATCCCATATTTTAGAGAGCCCTTCCTTTCTTCTTTCTTTTCTCCTTTCCCACTCTCTCTGTCTCTGTCTCTAATGTTCTTTAACTTATTCTTTGAATTTTATTTATTTTGATTATTTTATTGAATGCTTAATGTCTGCCAATTAATGTCAAACATTTAAGCATATAGAGATGGATATGATATATAAGATTTCTATTCTTATGCAGTTTATAGTCTAGTAGCAAGAAAGAGAAATAAACAAGGCAATTACGATGAGTGATATGAAGGAAGGAAGTAGGATGATGTGATGGAGAGAATATAGACATAAGAGATAACATTTTAAATACAGTAGTCAATAAATCCTCTCTGAGGAGATCAAATTTGACTTAGTTAATAAGAATCAAGATGAGTTAAAAATTTAAAGACGGGAAAATGTTGCAGGCAAAATAAATGAAAACATAACAAGATTAGGGAAATACTAATTATATCTAAAGAACAGGGAAAAGTCTAAAACTTAGTGAATAGAAGGGGAAGTGATATAATATGATTTTAGAGAGCTAGGCATAGACTAGATTATTTTGGCTTTGTCAGATATGTTAAGCATTGGATTTAGTTACAAAACATTGGGGAGAATTGAAATAGCTTTAACAGGTGATGTGATCCCATTTTCATTTTTTTTTTTTTTTTTTTTTTTTTTTTTTTTTTTTTTAATTTTTTAATTTCTTTTTATTTATTTATTTTAGAGAGGAGACACAGAGTGAGAGAGAGAGAGAGAGAAAGAGAGAGAGGTGGGGGGGAGGAGCTAGAAGCATCAACTCCCATATGTGCCTTGACCAGACCAGTGCAGGGTTTTGAACTGGCGACCTCAGTGTTCCCAAGTCGACGCTTTATCCACTGCGCCACCACAGGTCAGGCCCCATTTTCATTTTAATAAAGTTCTTGTTTTGTTGAATGTTGACTTTCTAAAAAGCCACTAAAAAAGTGCTAATCAAGAAAAACTAAGTTTACTAGACTTAGTGCAGTAAAAGAGAATGCCACCTAGACAAGATCTTACTATTGTTTGAGACTGGGGATATTAGGTAAGGCTTTTTACAGCATTTTAAGGCCTGTAAATTTTAAAGTGATTTTAAAGTGCATCTTTCAAGAGAGAAAACTGGTTGGGATTTGTTGATTTAGTATATTTGGATGGGAGAACACAGTGGATTGAGGATCTTGAAATTAATCCAAATGAACTTGTTAGTCTTGATAATTTATTGATCTGTTTAGCCGGATTAGTTTTCTCTTCAGAGAAAATATTTCCTGGAGAAACAGCTAAATTAGTTTCACTTGATTTGTATTATCAGCACAGGAATAGGAAAGTCTACTTAGTTCCATTATTGTTTCATCACAGAAGCAGGGAATTATGTTGTATGCAGTTCTTATAAGCCCACGACAAATACGTTATTGAGAATGGGGTTGGCAAAGAGTATAAATGAGAATACCAGATGTGAGTCTTCTGTAGCTTTCCAGGTAATAATATCATATTATCATAGGTTAGTTCAACACTGTAGTTGCATGTGGCTCTCGAGAGCTTCAAATTTGGCTAAGTGTGATGTACCATACAAGTGTGAAATCCACAACAAATTCTGAAGACTTCAAAGAAAAAAAAGCATATAAAATATTTCATTTATTTATTTTAATGGTTGTACAGTCAAATTAATATTAATATATATATAACCAAATATATCCAAAATATTGTCAATATGTCACATACAAATAATTATTTATTTTATTAATGTGACTACTAACAAATTAGAAATTACATATGTTATTTGCATTATATCTATATAAGATAGTGCTGGTCTATGGGCAGAATGGGTGGACAGATTTGAAATTTATTTTGGAGATAAAATTGACTGAATTTTCTGGGAATAGATGTAATATTGAAAGAAATTAGGGAAACAAATTTGCCTTAGGTTTCTTATTTTAGGCCATTGTGTGGGTATAAATGTGACATAATGAACTAAGGGAGATCTGGAGAAAGCAGTTTGGCCACAAGTTTAATTCCATTTTAATGGGTTCATTAGACATTAAATTTACTTATTTTTCAGTTATGTCTATGGGTCATTGCATATATGATTTTGGAACTTAGAGCATAAAGTTGGCCTATGATAAGAATTTGATTTTTCTTATCATAGAATGCACTTACACTTGGAGAGGGTATATTAGAGGGAAAAAAAAGATGCAGGAACAAGCACATATAGAATTCTTGTGAGAAGGAAGAAATAGCTAAGAAGACTGACAAGAGGTAAGAAAAAAATTGCGAAGACAATCAAGAGTGCTGTCTCAGAAGCCATGGTGAGTTTTTCAACTGTGAGACTATTACTAGAGGAGTGATAAGATGAGAAGATGTGTTCATTGTGTTTGGAGATACAGATAATCAAGTAGGTAGTGTATGTTTAGACATGCAGTGCATTGGTAGCAGAGTTTCCTGGAACTGATGACTAAGGTTGCAGCTGGAAAAAAGAGCTATTTACCCCAATTGTAGCTGGAGAAAACTGCCAGTCTGTTTTGGGACCAGTACACTTCCACAGAGCTTAGATATAAGTAGAGAGTTTGGGACAGGAAGAGAGGTTAGAATGCTTTAAACTGTGTAGTGTTTTAAAAGAAAGGTTGAACAGTTTTCTCCTTTCTCTTTTGCATGCCCTTAGAGCACTCTATGTTGTCCTCGCCCTGTAATGGAGGAACAAGAACAAAATAAACCTGACACCCTGTCCAAGACTGAGCACAAACTCTGAAAGCAAACTTTGTGCTTTTGTTAGGCACAAAGTCACAGAATTGTAAACATTATATATAGGCTTTTGATAATAATGTTAGTTGTGAATGACCTATAATGTATCTTGATTCTAGCCCATTTTCTTTGCTATTCTTATAATAGTTTTTGCTGTTGAACCATGCTATCTTTGCTTAGAAAACATCTTCTTTCTTCTGTCTTTATGACTATCTGCAGAATCATTAGTCTTTGTGCTCTTTTTGAACAACTTATTTTTAAATGCAGTCCTTATTGATTTCTTTGAAGAGATTTGCTTTGCTCCAATGTGTTCTGCAAAATCCTGCCACCACCCTAGTCTATTCTGTTAACTCCAGTGTTGGCTTTTGCTAATCTCTCAGTACTTTCTCAAATGCAAAAGTTTAGTACTACTTGTGTTTCCTTTTCCAGTTATATTTTAATTGCCATAATTAGTTTTCTTACTATAGATACAAAGAGAACAGCAGTAAAACCACTTTTAAAAGAAAATATCACTTCCTGCTTGAGTCAGAGAAGAAATCAGATTTACCCACCTGCTATACCAGTGCATTTCTTGTTTAATACTAACATTCATTTTCTATCTCAACTCACTATTTTGTTAAAACTTTTATACCTATATGTGGTGAATTGTAAAGACATTTTGCAAAAAGTTATATAATTAAAAATAAATATTAGTCAATGATAATGTTTTTGTAATAAAAATAACAGAAGCTTCTGATATTAAACAATATCAGAAAATTACAGTGAAAATTTAAGCCCTGACTACCCATTCCTCCTCCTGTGTTGGGCAGATAAAATATATTATGCTCACTTTGTTAAAGATGGCACTGCCCACGTGGAAGCCTGTCACCCAGGTAATGATATTTGTTGCCCTTCTTGCTCTGGAGATGGGTGTAATTATGTTAATATGTGTTGGGGAGGACTTCTGCGCCAAAAGGTTTTATAAGGAAGAGAGATCACGTTGTTCCAGCAGAAGAGTGATTGTATTCTAGGATAAGGTGACCAGATTTTAAAATTGAATAAGCGGGACATAATTGGCCAGGGGCAGGGGAATTCTTGATTTAAAATGTGGTCTATAAGGAGCAAAAAAAAATTTCATAGAATGTAAAAATAGTATTGTAATATATTTTTTAAAATTTCAACATAAGTACAACTTACAAATATAATATATTAAAAATTATATATAGTATTATTTTGTTCTTTGGCATATTTCTCATTTGAGAGAATTTTTTTTTTTAGTAGATTGCTTTCATTGTTTAAAAGGTCATGAAATTTTTCACAAGAATTTGTTAACCCGGCCTGAGAAACCGCGGTTTGCAATCCTGCGCAGAAAGGCCCTGGCCTCGGGAGCAGGGATAAAGCTCCAGACAGATAGAGGCTCACAGCTGAGTGCACGTCAGCAGCCCCGTCCAACATGAGAAACTGACAAGAGGGCTCTGACCAGCGGGGGCTAGGCAGAAGCCCGGGAACATGCTGGGTCGGCAGCTGAGCAAAGGTGCTCACCTCTACCCTTGGTGCAGAGGCTTGTGGCTTGAATGCAGTGGGCAACCCAACCAGTGGGGGTTAGACAAAGACCAAGGCAGGCTGAGGCTTGTAGAGCCGAGCACCAGAGCACAGGCACTCCCACGGAAGAGAGGCAGAAATCACAGCAACAGCCACAGTGGGTTGGCGCTGGCAATGCCCATACCCAACCGCCCTAGGCAGTGGCAGAGGGGGTGGCAGGCCTGCAGACAGACCACACCTAGAGAACACAAAAGCAACACCCATTGGACTCCAGTGGCCACACCCTTCTTATACACAGACAAAATGTGAAGGCAGGGAAATGCAACCCAAATGAATCAAGAGAAATCCCCAGAGAAGGACCTGAATGAACCAGATATAACCAAATTACCAGATGCAGAATTTAAAATAGTGATAGATAGGATGTTCAAAGAGATTAGAGCAACAATGGATAATTATTACGAACACCTAAATAAAGAGATAACAAGTATAAAAAAGAAAATTAAAATAATAAAAAAGAATCAGACAGAAATGACAAATACAGTATCATAACTGAAGACCATAATGGAAGGAATTAAAAGCAGGATGGATGATGCTGAGGATCGAATCATCGAGTTAGAGGACACAATAAACAAAGGCACAGAAGCAGAGCAGAATAAAGAAAAGAGACTCAAAAAAATGTGAGGAAACTCTAAGGGAGCTCTGTGACAACATGATGAGAAATAACATCCGCATCATAGAAGTTCCTGAAGAAGAAGAGAGAGAAGAAATAGAAACTTTGTTCAATCAAATCATAGCAGAAAACTTCACTAAATTAAGGATGGGAAACATTTCACACATTCAAGAAGCATAGAGAACTCCATTAAAGAGAAACCTGAAGAAATATACACCAAGACACATCGTCGCTAAAATACCAAAGTTAAGGGATAAAGAGAAAAATTTAAAAGCTGCTAGAGAAAAAAAGGCTATCACTTACAAAGGAGCCCCATAAGGATGACATCCGAATTCTCAACAGAAAAACTTGAGGCCAGAAGGGAATGGCAAGATATATTCAAAGTAATGAAGAACAAGAACCTACAACCAAGACTACTCTATCCAGCAAGGCTAATGTTTAAAATTGAAGGAGAAATAAAGAGCTTCCCAGACAAAAAAAGCCTCAAGGAATTCATTAAAACCAAACCAATTCTTCAAGAGATGCTAAGGGGCCTGTTGTGAAGATTTCAAATGGGGGAAAGAATATAGCAAAAGAAGAATACAACTTCAAAGAATAAAATGGCAATAAACAACTACATATCAATAATAACCTTAAATGTAAATGGATTAAATGATCCAACCAAAAGACATAGGGTAGCTGCGTGGATAAAGAAACAGGACCCATACATATGCTGTCTACAAGAGACACACCTTAAAACAAAAGATGCACATAAACTGAAGGTAAAAGGATGGAAAACAATATTTCATGCAAATGAAAATGAAAAAAGAATCTGGGGTAGCAATACTTATAACTGACAAAATGGACTTTAAAACAAAGGCTGTAGTAAGAGATAAAGAAGGACACTACATAATGATAAAGGGAACAATTCAACAGGAAGATAAAAGTATTATAAATATCTATGCACCAAATATAGGAGCCCCGACATACATAAAGCAGACTTTGATGGATATAAAGGGCTAGATTAACAGCAATACTATAATAGTTGGGGATTTCAATACCCCACTAACAACACTGGATAGATACTCAAGTAAGAAAATTAATAAAGAAACAGCAGACTTAAAGGATACACTAGATCAACTCGATTTAATAGATATCTTCAGAACTTTTCACCCTAAAGCAGTAGAATATACATTCTTTTCAAGCACTCATGGTACATTCTCTAGGATAGACCACATGTTAGGACATAAAAGTAGTCTCAACAAATTTAAGAAGATTGAAATCATATCAAGTATTTTCTCTGATCACAATGGCATGAAACTAAAAATTAACCACAAAAGAAAAACTGAAAAATACTCAAACACTTGGAAACTAAATAGCATGATATTAAAAATGAATGGATTAACAATGAGATTAAAGAAGAAATAAAAAAGTTTCAGGAAACAAATGATAATGAGCAAACATCAACTCAAAATTTATAGGAAACAGCAAAAGCAGTACTGAGACGGAAGTTCATAACACTACAAGCATACCAGGGGAAGCTAGAAAAACTCAAATAAGCAACCTGACCCTGCATTTAAAAGAACTAGAAAAACAACAGCAAATAAAGCCCAGGACAAGTAGAAGGAAGGGAATAAAAAAGATCAGAGCAGAAATAAATGACATAGAGGCTAAAGAAACAATACAGAGGATCAATGAAACCAGGAGCTGGTTCTATGAAAAGGTAGAACAAGATTGATGAACCTTTAACCAGACTCACCAAGAAAACAAGAGAGAGGACCCAAATAAATAAAATTAAAAATGACAGTGGAGAAATAACAGACACAACAGAAATGAAAAGTATTGTAAGAAAATACTATGAAGAATTCTAGGCCAAAATATTAGACAACCTAGGTGAAATGGACAAATTTCTTGAATCATATAATCTTCCAAAAATCAATCTGGAAGAATCAGAACACCTAAACAAACCAATTACAACAAATGAGATCGAAACAGTTATCAAAATTTTCCCAAAAAAGAAAAGTTCTGGGCCTGATGGCTTCACAAGTGAATTCTACCAAAAAATTCAAAGAAGAACTAATTCTATCCTCCTCAAGCTATTTCAAAAAATTCGGGAGGAAGGAAGACTTCCAAACTCCTTTTATGAGGCGAGCATAATTCTGATCCCGAAACCGGACAAAGACAACACAAAGAAAAAAAAATCATAGGCCTATATCCCTGATGAATTTAGACGCTAAAATTCTCAACAAAATATTAGCCAACCGGATCCAGCAATATATGAAAAAAATCATACACCATGATCAAGTGGGATTTATTCTGTAGAGGCAAGGCTGGTTCACCATTTGCAAATCAATCAATGTGATTCATCACATAAAAAAAAAGAAAGACAAAAATCACATGATAATTTTAATAGATGCAGAAAAAACATTTGATAAAATCCAGCAACCATTCATGCTCAAAACTCTCAGTAAAGTGGGAATACAGGGAATATTCCTTAACATGATAAAGGCCTTCTATGACAAACCCACAGCAAACATCATACCTAATGGGCAAAAATTAAAAGCAATCCCCTTAAGATCAGGAACCAGAAAGGGGTACCCCCTTTCACCACTCTTATTCAACATAGTTCTGGAAGTCCTAGCTACAGCAATCAGACAAGAAGAAGAAATAAAAGGCATCAAATTGGAAAAGAAGAAGTAAAACTGTCATTATTTGCAAATGATATGATAATGTATATAGAAAACCCTAAAGTCTCAGTCAAAAAATTATTGGACCTTATAAATGAATTCAGCAAGGTGGCAGGATATAAAATTAATACTCAGAAATCAGAGGCATTTCTATATACCAATAATGAACTCTCAGCAAAAGAATTTAAGGGAACAATCCCCTTCACTATTGCAACCAAAAAAATAAAGTACCTAGCAGTAAATTTAATCAGGAGGTTAAGGAATTATACTCAGAAAATTATAAAACATTGATAAAAGAAATCAAGGAAGATACAAAAAGGTAGAAGTATATACCATGCTCATGGTTAGGAAGTATAAACATCATTAAAATGTCTATATGACCCAAAGCAATTTATAAATTCAATGCAATACCTATTAAAATTCCAATGACATACTTCAAAAATATAGAACACATATTCCAAAAATATATATGGAACCAAAAAAGAAAACTAATAGCCTCAGCAATCTTAAAATGAAAAAATATAGCAGGAGGTATCACTCTTCCAGATATAAAGGTTTACTACAAGGTGATTATACTCAAGACAGCCTGGTAATGGCATAAGAACAGGCACATAGACCAATGGAACAGAACAGAAAACCCAGAAATAAACCCACAGCTTTATGGACAACTGATATTTGTCAAAGGAGAAAAGAACATACAATGGAGAAAAGATAGCCTCTTTAACAAATGGTGTTGGGAAAATTGCATATCTACCTGCAAAAAAATGAAACTAGACCATCAACTTACACCATTCACAAAAACAAACTCAAAATGGATAAAAGACTTAAACATAAGCCATGAAACCATAAGCATCTTAGAAGAAAACATAGGAAACAAGCTCTCCTACATCTGTAGCAGCAGTATATTTGCCGATTTATCTCCATGGGCAACTGAAATAAAAGGCAAGATAAACAAATGGGACTATATCAAACTAAAAAGTTTTTGCACAGCTAAAGACAATAAGAAGAAAATAGAAAGACAAACCACACAATGGGAGAACATATTCGACAACACATCTGAAAAAGAGTTAATAACCAAAATTTATAAAGAACTTATAAAACTCAGCACCAGGAACACAAACAATCCAATCAAAAAAAAAATGGGCAAAAGAAATGAATAGAAATTTCTCCAAAGAGGACATACAGATGGCCAATAGGTATATGAGAAAATGCTCAACATCACTAATCATTAGAGAAATGCAAATTAAAAGCACAATGAGATATCACCTCACACCAGTCAGAATGGCACTCATCAGCAAAACAACACAAAACAAGTGCTGGCGAGGATATGGAGAAAAGGGAAACCTCCTGCACTGCTGGTGGGAATGCAGACTGGTGCAGCCACTGTGGAAAACAGTATGGAGATTCCTCAGAAAATTAAAAATTGAACTGCCTTTTGACCCAGCTATCTCACTTATAGGAATATACCCTAAGAACACCATAGCACTGTTCGAAAAGAAGAAATGCGCCCCCATGTTCATGGTAGCATTGTTCACAATAGCGAAGATCTGGAAACGGCCCAAGTGTCTGTCAGAGGACGAGTGAATTAAAAAGCTTTGGTATATATATACTATGGAATACTACTCAGCCATAAGAAATGATGACATCAGATCATTTACAACAAAATGGATGGACCCTGATAACATTATACGGAATGAAATAAGTAAAACAAAAATACTGAGAACTGCATGATTTCATACATAAGTAGGACATAAAGGTGAGACTATGAGACATGGACAAGAGTGTGGTGGTTATGGGGTGGGGGGAGAGAGGAGAGGTTGGCAGAGGAGGAAGGGGAGGGGCAGAAAGAAAACTAGATAGAAGGTGACAGAGGACAATTTGACTTTGGGTGATGGGTATGCAACAGAATTGAATGATAAGATAACCTGGAGATGTTTTCTCGAACATATGTACCCTGATTTATTAATGTCACCCCATTAAAATTAATAATAAAAAACAGAATTTGTTAAATTATATTTCACACTTAAAATGGCTTTCAAAATCTCAACACTTAATTGTGATTTTTCTGATGTCCACACTTTATTTAGCATAGAAAAAACGCGTTCAGTAGTAGCATTAGTTCCTGGTAAAGACGTCGCATATTCCACAATTTTTATTTCATTATTGTATAGAACATGGTTTGTTTCAAAATGATGAAATATTTCTAACCATTTATTCTCTATTGTGATTTTTGCTGATGCCAGAGATTTGAGCTTTTCCTTATCAACATATTTTTTAAATAATGATACCTCATTAAAAAGATCATTTGCAGAAATATTACTTTATGAGTAATTTTGAGTGAGTCTGATGGATCTGGTTACATGGTCCTGAACTTGATTTCGGAGCTGCATGAGCAGGCGGGATTAGGCCGGGCAGCGCCGCTGGCACGCTCACACATGAGCGGTTGTGCGCACTCCAGCCTTGGACTCGTCCTTGCGGTGGCCCTGCTCCCCGCATCCAGCCCCGCCGCCCGCTGGAGACCGAGCGGCTTGTGCCTTGCTGAGCCCGATCCACACGCCGGCATCCAGGATGTGGGCCTATAGGTAGTTAGGGGATTTGACAGCTGCAGCCTCAGCAGGTATGTCCCACCTGAAGTTCTTTGTTTTGGGGCCCCGCATGGGGCAGCCATCTCTTGTGGCAGTGCTGGTGCTTCCAGGTCAAGGCGGGGTCTCCCCACCGAAAACTGTATATTCCCTTCCTGTTCTCCCACTGTTCCCTAGCTTTTTGTGCATTCTTTCAAAAAATCGGGACTTTTTAAAAACACTGCAGTATGCAGGACAAATTGTTAAAAATTGGGACTGTCCCACCAAAAGTGGGATGTCTGGTCACTTATTCTAGGAGGAGTCCATGCTGTAGGAGAGCAGATTAAGGCCACATGGAGGAGACCAGTAGAAGCAGTCAAGATGGTGTAGTGTTGAGAGAGAAGCCAGTTTGTGCAGAGTTTGTGTAAAGAGAAGGAGATGGGAAACAGAGGTGATTATGTCTGGTGAGCTAGAAACCTTTGAATCTAGGAAACTCGGATAAGTCAGTAGCTTTGTGAGCACTGAATTAGTGGATTTTGGAGCCCAGTGTGTGTTTTTACTTGCCCTGGTGCAAGCTAGGATTAAATATGATGACCCACCAGTTCTTGGCTCCATTGTTTCTTTACCAACATGCAAACCTTCATGGTCCAGGTGGCTGTGATGGTGGCCATGGTTACTGGCTTTACATTCTGCATCTCAAATTTTTTCTTCCAGAGATAATTGCTTTTAGCAATTCCATATATGTTCTTTCAGATTATTTTCTACGTAAATCTTAATACATGTACTGGTTTGTGTATATTTTATTTATATGTATCTGTAGATTTAGACCATTCTATGCCTGTTATAAAACTTGATTTGATTTTTGTAGTTTACACTGTCATGCTTTAGATTCTCTCAGTTTTAACCCAAAAGAAATGTTAGCATGGACTCATCCTAACTGTAGGTGATACATCTCTTGTAAGCTTTTTTATAGGTGAGAAGAGTAGGAAGAAGAAAGGAAAGAGACACCTAGATTCAACACACAAGGTCAAATGAAAGCAGCCACTTGAGGCCCTGGCTTGACATATATGGAAAACCAATATAATGTTAATAATGAAGCATCGCATTTTGCAAAAGTTAAACCGTAAAACTCTAGAATAATAGATCTAACTTGAGTGGAAAAAAAATTACATAGGTCAAACTTCTTAGAGGTTATTTTTTTCTTTTTACTATTATTGATTTTTAGATAGAGGAGGGGGAGAGAGAGACAGAGAGAGGGGGGAGAAACAGAAAGCATCAACTGGTAATAGCTTCCGATATGTATGTACCTTGAGGGGGCAATCTCACCATTCCAGATTGATGCTTTGTCCACTATGCCACAACTGATCAGGATAGATAAAGGTTTTTGAAGCTTATAGAGGTGAGTTGAGTTACCTATGTGCTTATTGCTAATTAGTGTCAAAGCCATGAATAGAATTCAGGTCTCTAATACCAAATTCAGTGCATTTTTTAAGTTTAAATTTTAATTTATTGTGTTGACATAGTTCAGTGCATTTTTTGATGTTACCACAGCTCTAGGTTCAAACTAACTAAAAGATAAGCAAACATTGTATTAATTAAATACAATTAAAATAGAATGTGTTTACTGTAGCATTATCTTAATTAACTAAAAAATTAAAAAACACTAATAAAAAAAACTGTAGTTGAAACCATTGGCCAAAACAAGAATAGATGAATAAAGAACTAAACAAAAGGAGAAGTGACAAGTAGCTTGGAGAAAAGATCAAATTAGTTTTCCATAACAGAAGAAGAGGTAGGAAGAGCAAGTAAAATAATTTAAATGTATTGAATTCACTTAAGGAGTGAAGCAAAGAGAAAATGCCTTTCAGTTTAAATAAAATTCCCTGCAGAAACTTAGAAGATCAAGCAGAGGTGAAAGCTGTGTACCCTTGAGTTGCTGATAAAGTAATTTAGCCAGAGGGAAGTTTTGTAGAGAGATCATTCTACCTGACTGTAACTTTACATACATTCTCTCATTCACCCTTGAGGGAGGGATTTAAATAACCATTTTACTGACAGAAAAAGAAACAAATAATTTAAAATTACTGTCTCAAAGTCACTCTGACAGACAATGGTCCAATAGGATTAGATTCACTTCTGTTTGGCTCCAAAGCCACACTGCCTTTCACTAAAGTGAAAATAATCTTGTTATATCCATAGTTCCTGAATATAGAAGTATAGGATATTAACTTTAGTATTTCTAAGTAGCCTGAAGAATTTAGAAAGCAGCCTGACCAGGTGGTAGAGCAGTGGATAAAGCGTTGGACTGGGATGTGAAAGACCCAGGTTTGAGACCCCAAGGTCACCAGCTTGAGCACGGGCTCATCTGATTTAAGCAAGACTCACTAGCTTAAGCTCAAGGTCGCTGGCTTGAGCAAGGGGTCACTCAGTCTGCTATAGCCCCCCGGTCAAGAAACATGTGAGAAATCAATCAATGAACAACTAAAGAACCTCAACAAAGAATTGATATTTCTCATCTCTCTCCCTTCCTGTCTATCTGTCCCTCTCTTTGACTCTCCCTGTCTCTGTCACAAAAAAAGAAAAAGAATTTAGAAAGCATAATTAAATTCAATTATGAAGAAGGTAAGATTTAGGAAAGAAAAAGAGAATGGTGTTTTAGACATTGCACATCGTTTTCAAATGTTTTCTAAACATAAACTTCCTATCTTTTACTTATTCTGCTTTTATCTGCCTAAAAGTCTGCTTATTTGGAGGTTAAAAAACATTGAAGTGGGCAAAAACAGGAATTAATAGCCCTGGAAACAAGTCAAACCTAAAGACCTGTTCCTTTCACTAAGATTTTTTTTCTAGTAGGTCTTCATTAGCATTGTCTCATTTTGCAGGTTGGCCTTGATATAAAGATTTGGAGTCAACATGGGACAAGAATAGACTCTCACACTTAACTTTCTTATTTCCCAGGATACTGTTCATATTTTATAAATATATGTAGTTGTCTTGCAGTTAAATTAGCCTCATCATGCTCTGCCATTGCTAATTTGAATTCATATTTCACTTTAAGAAACAATTGTTTCAAATCTGAAGCTGTTTCCTCATAAGAGCAGGAATTTGAGATTGACGGGAAATTATTTTGAGAAGAAAAAGTGCAATCTTGACTGACCAGGCAGTGGTGCAGTGGATAGAGCATCAGACTGGATTGCGGAGGACCCAGGTTTGAGACCCCAAGGGCGCCAGCTTGATTGAGCACAGGCTCATCTGACTTGAGCAAAAAACTCATCAGTTTGGACCCAAGATCCCTGGCTCAAGCAAGGGGTTACTTGTTCTGCTGAAGGCCCACGGTCAAGGCACATATGAGAAAGCAATCGATGAACAACTATGGTGTCGCAAAGAAAAACTGATAATTGATGCTTGTCATCTGTCTCTGTTCCTGTCTGTCTGTATCTATCTATCCCTCTCTCTGACTCTCTCTCTCTCTGTCCCAGTAAAAAAAACAAAACAAAACAAAAAAACCCCAATAAACTAAGGTCACTGTCTTGAGTGTGGGCTCATCTGGCTTGACGATGGGCTCACCAGCTTGAGTTCATGGTTGCTGGCTTGGATGTGGGATCATAGACATTACCCCATGGTCCCTGTCTTGAGCCCAAAGGTAGTTGGCTTGAAGCGCAATGTCGCTGGCTTGAGCCCAAGTTCAGTGGCTTGAGCAAAAGGTCACTCACTCTGCTGTAGCCCCCCAGTCAAGGCACATATGAGGAAGTAGTCAATGAATAACTAATGTGTGCCTCAACAAAGACTTGATGCTTCTCTCTCCCTTTCTGTTTGTCTGTCCCTATCTGTCCCTCTCTTTGTCTCTCTCTGCCTCTGTCACAAAAGAAAAAAATAAAAAAAAAGGAAAGCAAAAGTGCAATCTTAAAGAAAAGATGAAAAGTTTGTCAATAATAGATTTAAGAGATGCTGGAAGAAGAGTTGGATCACTTCACCCACCACAAGGCATATTTAGTAGTGCTGTCTGTTTTAGGAGGTTAAAGTAATAAAGAATGTCTGAGGGACAAGGGGGAAAGTGAGAGGGCATGGGGTGCTCCCTAATCTCTTCCACGATTAATACATGAGTGGCCAATGCCAGGGATACAAGCTTGAGGGCAGGGTCAACACCTACAGAGTATCAGTCACCATTTGAGTGATGATCTGTGATGGCTGCCCACATATTGCCGAGATTTTGCAAAAGTGACTCTTTTGGTGTTTTTAGATTTTTCTCTGCCCTGGTGCAACTACCGTACTATAAGATCAACTTTCTTTATACTGACTGAGGACACTTAATTACTTTCGTCCATTGAGAGAGATTGGGGAGGGGGGTGAAATATGCCACCAAGCAGTGCTTTGGCAACACAAAAAATAGAAAGCTATTATGAAAGAAAAGCCTCAGTGCACCAGCCCTGTGGTGGATACAATCTAAACATTTTGAAATGCTTGCCCCAAAGTGAGCTAGAGCAGTGGTGAATTTGCTACCATTTAAGTAAGATATGTCCCAAGAGGATGCTTTATGGCTTCTGAGTCCTCATTGGCTGTTTTAAGTTCATGATGGAGCAGTATAGGTACTAGGGGCTAGAACCATCACAAGGCAAGTCTTGTGACCATATAAAACCTTGTCTTATGGTCAAATGAACCTTTACATCTCAATTAAAACTTACAAACAAAGCTTGCTGTGTATCAGTATGGATTTGAAAACAAGAGGGAGGGTGACAAGAGAAAGAAGAGCCCAACAGATGGCTGTTGAAGAGATACATTGTCTTTCTGCATCTGTTTGGCCATTGCACAGAATATTAATGTGTATTTGCACTTGGTGGTAATGATAGGGGTGTTCACATGGTTGATCAAAATTGTTCTGCAAGCTGTGGTGCAATAATGATGGATTGCTCCTGTCAGGATAGCTAGTTAGGAATTTCTACATGAGATAATAAAGGAGATAATATGACATAGGCCTGAATCCAGTTGACAATCTTGGTCAAAAGAAGCATGTTGTACGCTAGACAGTGCAATTAGACATGTGTTCTAAAATTGAGTAGAAATGATGGTAGAAAGAACTTCATTCTAGGTACTCTCCACTAACCACCTTCTCGTCAAACCATGTAAACCTGTTATAGTTTCAGCTAGAAAATCTATTTGCACCCCCCAAAAAAGTTAGTTTTAGATTTAAATGAAGATAGTGGGCATGAAAATAGTTTAAAATGCAAACTTAAGGAAATATTAATATTTTCCTGATTTCTGGAGCAAAAAATTTGGCCATTATCCTCTGACAGTTTCTTTTCAAATTCTTTAAATGTCCTGCCACCTCTGGACTTTCAGTCATTGCATCATCCTCTCTGGCCCCTGTTATCTTTGTCTACAATAATATTTACTCATACTTGTATGTCTGTTTGGAATCCCCTTTCTTCTGAAAGAATTTTCTCAACCATACTTAGAAACTAGGCATTCCTGTATGTATACATATACATTTACATCTCATACCAATCAGCACATTGATTACTACTGTTTATCATACTTTCTATTGATGTCCTGTTTGTTAGGATAAACAAAACTATAGTTCCAGATCTCTTTTCTACACTTGGCATATAGCAACTACTAAGTGACTAGGTTTTTAATAAATAAATAAATCACTTATTCTAAAATTTAAAAAGAGAGAGGAATGTTAAGATAAAAATAACAGTTAAGTGTAATAATTTTATTTAAAAATTGATTAAATTTTTAAAATACTCTGATGCTTAGTGCAAATATAGTTTATGTGCTCAAATTAATGGTTTGGTTTTGATACTTTATTTGACAATCATAGCAATTTGGGAAATAAAAATAATGTAGAAATAATATATACTATTTTTTATTCTCACAATATGAAATCTTACATTCTTTTAAAAGTTCCTTTAACATATATAAAAGTTGATATGTGTTGCTTTTTCCATAATAAATTGATGCTTTTTATATTTCACAGTTGAATCAATATAAAATTTTTTTATTTATTTTAACAAATAAGCAGTTTCTTTAAAATTTGTTTTAATGTTTATTGATTTTAGAGATAGATAAAGGGAGAGAGAAAGAGAGAGAGCTAGGAACATCAATCTGTTTTCTGATTGGGGATTCAACCAGCAAACTCTGTGCTTTGGAACAATGCTCTAACCAACTGAGTTATCCAGCCAGGGCTCATATAATATTTAAAAGTATAGTCTTTAGATCAGATTGTTTGGAGTTCAAATCCTGGCTGAATTCCATTTAATCACCATGTTATATTAGGCAAGTTGCTTAGCTTTTCTGTAAATGTTTCCTCATTTGATTAATGTAGTTGATAAATCCCCCACTGAAGGTTAAATGCACAATGCTTTTTAAACACTTGGAACTCTGGGACATAATATGTGCTTACAAAATAGTTATTCCTTTATTACTATTGAAACAATGTTTATATTTCTAAATTCTAAACTATCATGTTAAATAATTAGTAATATACTTATATTTTCAAATCATTTTGATATATTGTAATATCATAAAACATTACTTATAGCTGTAGAACCATATTAATATTGATATTTTCTTTTATAGTTTCAATTTGCTAATGTGGAACCACTGGAATTTCTAGATAGCTAAAGTTTGATTCATTATACTATTATAGTCACTTTGTGGAAAGATTTAATATTTTAGATGCTGATTTACCCTTGAGTAACTTATAACAATAAAGCTCCAACCTAATTTTCAAGGATGAGTTATTGGAAATTGGCAAATTTATTCTAAAATTTCTTTCTAATGAAATGAATTCACTAGATAGTTATCAGAAAAATGAAAAATATGGCATTTTCTTTTCTTTTCTTTAAGTGAGGGAAATAGACTTCCACAGGCACCCAAACCAGACTCCACCTGGCAACCCCCGTCTGGACTGACTATCAAACCAATTGAGCTACTAGCTGCTAGAGGGGAGGAGGGGGAGAAGGGAGAGAAGGTGGGGGAGAGAAACAAGATAATGGCTTCTCATGGGTGTCCTGATTGGGACATCAGGAGGTGGCTGACATAATAACCACTGACCCAACAGGCCAGGGCCAAGGGAGCATTTTTAATTGATAGACAGTTAAAGAATTTCAAAGGTATAGTATTAATCATCTGGAACTACTTCATGAAAAGAATGACATATAAGTTGAATGTAAGAGATGCCTCTGAAGGAGACCTTAATGAGCATAATGGGCAGGCCGCAAAGGGTGACTTCTGGCTACAATCCCCTTTCTGGAGAACTTCTCTGTGTGTGCTATTTTCATAGTTCCCTTATAAGAGTTTCCTGATGTATTAATCACTGTGTTTATTCACATATGACCCTGCAACAAGCAAAGATAATTTCTCGTCCAAAGTCATTCCTGTAAAAGAAACAACAGTCTATAGAGTAGACCAAAATTAGAGGACTATACCATTTAGTACTCATATTATGTACCACATATGGCAACTGGGCCATTTAGTCAGATCCTCTTTTGAGGTTGATATAAAAAAAGTCACATAGAAATAGCAATAAAGAGGAGCAACACAGAAGCAAGAAGACAGAAAGATGAAAGGGAGTCATGTGACATTGTTAGATAGAAAAATCTCTGAGTAAGCAGAAATTAATTTTTAAAAAGGTAGAGTTTGTAATGGCAAGGAGAGAAGAAACAAAAAAATATCAGAGTAGTTGAATTACCATAGAATATTGGATTCGTGAGCAATAGACACCTGCTAAGATGATGAAACAGTAAATTTATTAGAATTGCAACATATCTAAATATGTAGGAAATTTTGCACATGCCATTTTGAATCCACTATTATGTACTAGTGTTTCCCTGAGGATATTTTGATTCTAAGATTATAAACTAATTTGTGCTAGTGTTCTATACTTTAGTACTAATGAGGCTTTCTTGCCATTATATATAGTAAGAATATGGTGTATAATGTTTCCAGAAGTAAACAGAAATTTCACCATTCACCTAGTAATTTTGAATGGTATAATTATTCTCTTAGTAAAGTCAGCAATCCAGAGTTGGAAAATATGCAGAAATATTCATATTTTTCTATTCTGTTCAAATCAAAACGATGTAATATCGATAACAACAAACTGGGTGAGAAAAATATCACATTAGAGATTACTTGTACTACTTCTTGAAACTGAATCTAGACAAAAATCAATAAGAAGTTTGAGATTGATACGGATTTTGATAATAGAGAAGCCTGAGGGCAATTGAAAATCTAAGGGTAATTGTTCATTATTTTTTCATGAACCATCAGCTATAAATCCAAAGGAATTAGTTCTAAGAAATCTACCTCATAGTGTATTTTATGTATTATGAATTATTTGTATTTTGTATGTGGGTTTATCTTTTTTTGTTCAACATAATTTTGTACTCATGTTGTTTCTTATATCAATAGTACATGTGTTTTTATTGATAAAAATATTTATTATATTAATAGCCAAATTTGTTTATCCATTCTTGTATTAAAGGACCCATAGGTTATTCTCATTTTATGGGTTATTGTGAATGATGATACTATGATCATTTTACATTATTTAGTGGAATTTTTATTTTTTTCTTTACAAATTCTATTCTTGGTAGTAGTATTGCAAGGGATAAACATTTAACTTTTCAAGAAATGCCCATCCATTTTATACTTCACAAACAATGTATGAGAGTTCTGATACTCTACTTAATATTTACAAATGTTTTTTTGAATTTACTCTAATAAATGCAAAATGGTATTTTCTAATGGTTTCAATGTAATTTTTATGGCAATAAAGGATATTGGGCATCTTTTCATTGTGTTTTGGCTTTTTCTATACTTACTTTTTCAGGTACCTATTCAAATTCTTTGCCAATTTTTGATCAACTATTTTATATTTTTATTGTTAATTTATAGTAATTCTTTCAATATTTTTGATAAAGGTCCTCTGTTGGATATATGTACTATAATTATATTTTGTTCCTAAACTGTTTTTGTGGTTTGTTTCCTCATTTTCTTAATGCTTTCTTTTGGTGAGCTGAAATATTTAATTTTGTGAAATGGACTTATAATTTTTTTATGGTTAGTGTTTTATGCATTATGCACAAAATAAAATAAAATATATTAAATTAAAAATCTTTATTTACTCTAAGGTTGAAGTACTCTCCTACATTTTCTTTCAGGAGTTGTATAAATTTTAAATTAGTTTTGAGTATCCCTGTATTTTGAATTTTAAAATATTTTGTTTGTTTTTTAATTTTACAAATGTTCTTTATTCCAGATAATATTTAAAACAATTACTAAGGTTTCTACCCTTTTCATTTTAGTCAGTGACCTCTGGTATTTTTCTTTGTAATAGCTCAGTTAAGTGGCCCATTATCTTTAATATTTATTCAGTTGTTCTTTTCAGGCAACTGTCATATAAAACTCTAAGTACATCCAGCTCAGGTTCTTTGGTTACCCTCTTACTTCACTAATCTTAAATAATTTCCTATTATATTACCTTAGGGTTTTAATTTTATCCTCACATATAGCATTATTGGCAAATGGCACCAGAATGTTAATGGTGAATGGCACTGGATGTTTGACCTCATTCTTGAGTTTTGGTTCAGAAAGAATTCAGTGCCAAGACACATATAAAAGTGAAAGTTTATTTAGAAAGTCACAGAGGTGAAAAAAGTGAGCCATGGGAAAAATGAGCCAGCTAGGCTGTGTGGGCTCAGGAAACAAATTATATAGGAAAGGAATGGCTCTTGGAGTTTAGGAAAAAGAAAGACAAAGAGAATGTGCTTGGGGGAAAGATAGGGGAAATAGCGTTGGCCGATTTCTGAGAAAGTATGTCTGTGGAAAAGGGAGTAGAGAAGGTACAAGTGACAGAGAAAGAGGAAGAAAGAGGAAGAGCACACTCTGGGTCCTTTATCTTAAGAGTTTATATCTGGAAGTCTCAGGAGAGGATCTCAATAGAATATTCATCAGCTTTCAAGGTGTGTCTCCTTGGGATTGTGGTCTCCACTGATTGTTCAGCACCAGGGTAGGGGATCAGAGCTGGTTCTTGATGTCAGTCATGAAGTCACCTCACCTAGCCTTGCTGCTTTACTGGCCTGGAGCTGAAACACACTGAGGCCTGGATTTCTTTCTAGTTTGACCAAAACTTTGTCTCTGTGAACAAAGACCTGAGGCTTTGTTCCTAAGATTATTTGATTTGGGCCAGAACATCATTGTCTTGAGGGCTTAATGTAAGGTGACCAGATTTTAAAATTATAAAGCGGACACCATTGACCAGGGGGTGGGGTGGGGTTCTTGATTAACAATTTGGTCTGTATGGAGCAAAAAATATTTTTATAGAATGCAAAAATAGCATTGTTGTTGGGCAGATAAAATATATTATGCTCACTTTGTTAAAGATGGCGCTGCCCACATGGAAGTTTGTTGATATTAATGTGTGTTCTGGAACAGGCTGTGGGCAGGCCGGGTCATTATAGCCTAAGGCTTAGTTTAAGAGTAAGCTCTTCCCCACACCCTTGACTGATTGGATGATGTAGGGTGGTGCACTCTCCTGAGGAATCCCATTATGCCTCAGATGGGTGGCTTTGTATCAGAGACTTTCTTAATGTGTAATTGGATTAAAGGTTTGGATTTTCTATGCTATAAACTGGGGTAGTCCGGGAGCTTGCTCTCTCTCGGTTCCTGGGTTCCTGAGATTAGTATTAGAGAGGAGAGCAGAGTAAGGACACGTGAAGGCCAGGAGAAGCAGCCGAGATGGCAGAGTGCTGAGGAAGAAGCCAGTTTGTTAAGAGTTTGTGCAGGAGGAGATGGGAAACAGTGGTGAATAAGTCTGGTGAGCTGGAAAGCTTTGATGCTAGGAAACTCGGATAAGTCAGTAGCTTTGTGAGCACTGAATGTGTGGGTTTTGGAGCCCTGTGAGTGTTTTTGCTTGCCCGCCGGGTGCAAGCTAGAATTAAAGCTGATGGCTCACCAGTTTTTGGCTCCTGTGTTTCATCACCGACTGTTCGAATCTAATGCGAACCTGCACGGGTCAGGCTGCTGTGATGGTGACCCTGGCTACTGGCTTTACATTTGTAATATGTTTTTAAAATTTCAACATAAGTACAATTTACAAATATAATACATTAAAAATTATGTGTAGTATTATTTTATTCTTTGGTATATTTCTCGTTTGAGTGAATATTTTTTAGTAGATTGCTGTCGTTGTTTAAAAGGTAATGAAATTTTTCACAAGAATTTGTTAAATTATATTTCACACATAAAATGGCTTTCAAAGTCTCAACATTTAATTGTGATTTTTCTGATGTCCACACTTTATTTAGCGTAGAAAAAAACGCGTTCAGTAGCAGCATTAGTTTCTAGTAAAGACAGTGCATATTTCACAATTTTTAGTTCATTGTATGGAACATGGTTTGTTTCAAAATGATAAAATATTTCTAACCATTTGTTCTCTATTGTGATGACCAAGATTTAACCTTTTCCTTATCAATATATTTTTTTAATAATGATACCTCCTTAAAAAGATCATTTTTGGAAATATTACTATATGGGAAATTTTGAGTGAGTCAGAGGGATCGGGTTGCATGGTTCCGGAATCGAAGGCACCTGGCCGAGCCCGGAGCTACATGCCGGCATCCAGGCATCCAGGACATGGGCCTATGGGTAGTTAGGAGACTTGACAGCTGCTGCCCCAGCAGGTACATCTCGCCTGAAATTCTTTGTTTCGGGCCCTGCATGGGGCAGTCAGCTCTTGGGGCAGTGCAGGCGCTTCCGTGTCAAGGCAGGGTCTTCTGCCGAAAACTGTATATTCCCTTTCCATTCTCCCGCCATTCCCTAGCTTTTCGTGCATTCTTTCCAAAAATTGGAACTTTTTTTAAAATGCCACGGGATGCGGGACAAATTGTTAAAAATTGTGACTGTCCTGCCAAAAGTAGGACGTCTGGTCACCTTAGCTTAATGCTTAAAGGAGCGGTAATGCAAGGGCCTGTATGAGAGTCCTATGAGGCTTTTCTTCCTAGTTCCTTCTCTAACAGTGTCTACTGCATGACTAGCCAGATGCTAGGGGAGGAAAGTTCAGGGAACGGTCTGAACTGCATGACCATTAATATACTAAGGGAGTCAATATCCTTGGGGGCAAAGTTTCACCTTACAATTGTTCAGTACTAGGCACACAGAGCTTTCTGCCCTGGTGACCTTCTGTGCCTGGCCTATCACTCCTACTCTCCTTGTGTCTAAATTCCTACTATATCATATTTTGAGTGTTGGCTCTGAATTCTTAGTTTGCCGAACTCAAATACTGGGTTGGCTAAACTGCGTTTTGTTAACATTCTTTGCTTTTACCATTCTGGTGCCATTTGCCATTAACAATAAGGTTTAAGACCATTTCAAAGAAATTTATAAGGTTAATTTTTCTCTGGAACAATCACCCTAATATGATTTTATATATATATATATATGTCATCATTTATTTTAAATTTATTATTTTTAACTTTTATTTTCAGACATACAGATTCACATGCAGTAGTAAGAAATTATACAGAAAGATCCCATATACCCTTCCCCTGTGACATCTTTTATAAGAATAGTGCACTATGACAACCAGGAAATTGAGAATAAAGCAATTCATTGACCTTATTCACTAGTTTGACATGTATTTCTATGAGGATGAGCATGTTTCTTTATTTTTTAATCATTCTTAAAATTTTTATTTATTGATTTTAGTGAGAAGGAGATTGAGAGACAGGAACATCAGTCTGTTCCTGTATGTGCTCTGACCAGCAATGAAACTGGCAACCTCTGTGCTTTAGGAAGATGCTCTAACCAATTAAGCATCCAGCTAAGCCCTTTTCTTTAATATATATATTGAAAGAAAAAATAGCTGCAAACATTTGGGATGTAAACATCCCTGGTAGGGTTTGAACCACCAACCATTTGGTTAATAGTCTAAATGTTAACCCATTGTACCACAGAGACTCACAGGATTTTTAAACCATTTTAATAAGACAGAGAAAGTTTTAAGGTTTTTTTTGTTATTGTTCGTGTGTTTTATTTGTTTGTGTTTTATCTGGTACAAACAGTAAATTTGTAAAGATCTTCATTTTTGTTTTTTCATTTTCGCAATAACTTCTCATTTTACTTATAAGACATTACATGGGTCACTATATACTAAGATATCATTTTTGTCTTTATTTGTATTTAAATTCCTCATATTTCTATTTCCTCAAAATTAGGTGTTTTTACCTTAATTAAATTAACTTTTTTCCTCTGTTTTGAAAATATCAGTTTAAAAAAGAATATATAATAGCAATTAATTTTTTTCAGTAATTTAAAGTATTTTTTGAGTTTGCTAGATAACATTTATTCCTGTTCTCTGTTACATGTTCCATATTTACCACAATGCATTATATTTACTTGCTCAAAATCTATCCTTTTGTTTCTGATATCTGTTTTTTTTTTTATTATCAAAGACTATTCCCTTTTTCTTTAGCTTTATGATTTTAATCAACACATTCAATTATTTCTCTCTTTCAAACATCTCAATATTTGGAGATATTAGGTTTCTGAGTTGCCTTTAAATGTCTCTTTATAAACCTTTACTTTTTTGTTAGAAAATAAGGTTAATGAAGAGCATCTGTTCATTTAGTATTATAGTACTATAGTGCATCTGGTAACCCAGTAGGCTATCTATTTCTTTCTTACAGGAATTTGTAGGTATTGTAAAGAGTATTCTTTGTCTTGCCTGGTTGGTATATATTCAAAAGCCCAAAGATGGAAACACATATGAATGATGCAGTACTTAAGGTTAAAATATTTGTGTTTTATAAACAGAAAAGTCAAGTGTGATAATTGCAAATAGGCCATTGCATAAGTTAGTATTGATATCGGAACTGTAATTAGCATTTCCTGATTTTGCTACTTCATTTAAAATGTTAATGATTCATTTTCATAGAGCTTGACTTTTAGAATCCTGAAGTTCTCAGAGAGAATAGAAAATCAAAAAGAGATAATCACAACTGAGACGTTCTAAGTAAGTAACTCTGAGTGAAAAAATAAAAATATGCCAATGTATAAGTTATCATTTTAATGAAAATACAAAAATAGAAGTTACATATGTTAAAGTAATTAAACAAATATGCCATTACTATGATGTGAGTTTAAGGCTTTGTCAATCTATTTAAGCAAACTGATACCTAAGCTAGAGTCAGTCCTTATAAATGCCTCAAGGTTAAAAAATCAAAAATTAACCACAACCAATCAAAAACAGGCAACTAAGCTTTTTCAAGTAGATCAACCCCTTAAGCGATAGCCAATTGCATAATTTTCTTGCTTTGATTCCATGTCTGTTTTATAAAAGCCTTTGTTCTATCTGCTGTTATTGGAGGACTCCTTGTCATTTTTGGTAAGGTGCTTCCCCATTCAAATTAATGTTTTCTTGCCCTGGCTGGCTGACTCAGCAGTAGAGCATCAGCCCGGCATGTGGATGTCCTGGGTTCAGTTCCCATCAGGGCACACAGGAGAAGCGCCCATCTCTTTCTCCACCCTTCCCCTCTCCTTTCCCTCTATCTCTCTCTTCCCCTCCTGCAGACAAGGCTCCATTGGAGCAAAGTTGGCTCAGGCACTAAGGACGGCTCTAAGGCCTCTGCCTCAGTTGCTAGAATGAATCCAACTGCAAGGGAGCAGTGGCCCAGATGGGCAGAGCATTTCCCCCGGTGGACATACTGAGTGGACCCCAGTTGGGCGTATGCGGGAGTCTCTCTGCCTCCTCACTTCTAACTTCGGAAAAATACTAAGAAAAAAAATTAATGTTTTCTCAAACATTATTAACTGTTTAAAAGTT
Organism: Rhynchonycteris naso; assembly: GCA_037038555.1. Classification (NCBI taxonomy): domain Eukaryota; kingdom Metazoa; phylum Chordata; class Mammalia; order Chiroptera; family Emballonuridae; genus Rhynchonycteris; species Rhynchonycteris naso. Next base: position 62,244,910 of record CM073001.1, on the reverse strand, counting down.
TGATTACTTCAGTTTATCTTTTAATACATACTATAGTTATAGACTATATAGTTGTCAGAGTTTAAAAATATATGTGAATATATTCCTAAATATACATATATATGTAAAATTAGCCATGCTTTATTATCATTATTTCTGGTTTAATATTTATAATCTCTTTTCTTAAAATAGAAGGCAGAAGAATTTAAATTACCATATTTGGCAAAGGTAATATAAAGCACTTTATGTCAAGGAAAGCTGCCCAACTGAACTGTGAAATAGGTATTTTAATAACGTGCCACAATATCATGTCTTGTCCCAGACTGTGCATGTAGTTGAAGAGAATATAAACAAGACTAAAAACACAAACCAATATCAATATCACCTGCAACTCAGGAAGAAAATACTTAAAACCGTAACAAGCTACTATGACACATGTTCAGATAAAAGGATATTTTAGAGTAAACTGTAAAATGCTGCTAGTGATGTGATAAATGCTTTATTTTCTTTTAAATGGTGATAAAATACTTTTATTGTTGATGATCATGATGTTATCAAGAATTCCTAAATCTATTGTATTTATTAGAATTTCAAAATGGAATCAGATCGTACATATTATTCTCCTATCTCTGTTTTTTTTTCTTACTTAAGCTCCTCCACCCAAAGCCTAATTTATTGCTGCTTTCTATATTAGCCATTATACTATTTTAGCTTTATATTTCACACATATTATGAAGATGATTTCTCTTTGGCTAGTTGTATAGACTAACCAAATACCTTCACAGGTTCTGCTTTGTTGCAAAGACTCTCAAGTTAGAGCATTAGTGACAGAAACCATCCCATTAGGGTTTTGTAACAGTGTTCCCACTTCCCCTCACTGGTATAAAATATGAATTCCTCACCTCTATAAGGAGAAAAACAAAACAAAACAAAAGAGTCATAGGTAGCCCTATCAAGTAATTTCTGGACCACCATATTTTAGATCATTACTGTATTAAAATACTACATATTTATTCATAACGCTTTTTTCTTTTCCATTTTAGTTTTTTTGTCAGAGGAGGGGAGATAGTGAAGCAGACTCCCACATGTGTTCCAACTGGGATCCACCTCGCAACCCCATCAAGGGCCAATGTTCAAATACTAAGCTATTTTTAGTACCTGAGATTGATGCTTTCCAGTGGAGCTATCCTCAGTTCCTTGCCCTACACTTGAACTAGTCAAGCTACTGGCTGCGAGAGGGCAAGAGAGAGAGGGGAAGTGTGAAGGAGGGGAAGAAAGGAAGAGGGGAAGAGGGGTAGAGGGAGGGGGGGAAAGAAACAGATGGTTGCTTCTCCCATGTGCCCTGACCGGGAATCAAACCTAGGACATCCATATGCCAGGCTTATGCTCTATCCACTGAGCTACAGGCCTGGATCCATTCATACCTTTAAAACATTTTTGATTACAAAACTTTAGCATTGACCTCAAGAACATAGTATTTTGAGAAGGTTATTAAGCAAATGTTGACTATGAGGCTATAATAAAGTCAAATTGCAAAGAAAGGTATGTCTTATATTCAGTAGTTGGCTTTCTTTCTAGAGAAGATAGGCTTACCAAGATATGCAAACTATGCCATGTAAGTCACAGCTTGATCTAAACAATTGTGTTTTGTTCTTCCAATATACAACAATTCCCTTCAAAGTTCAAGCCACAGAGTGTTATATCAAAATTGGGCAGGCACAAGTCTTTGCTATTATTGTAAATTACTTTTCTGTTGGTGACAGAGAAGAAGACTTCCTGACTTGATACACAGACCTATTGATTAAATATAAAACTATTTTCTGTTTTTATAATTGTGGAAATAGATCAGGTATTTGTCAACTGTAAATATATTTGTCAACTATATATACCTATCATGAATGAGGAAATTAATCTAAATCAACAGCTGAACAAATTCTAAATGAGCTCAAGTATATGAGAAAGATAAACCTGGAAAAACACTTTTCTTTGTATCTGCTCTGTAGTTTTTCTCTGTTTACTTGATCCATTTTCATAAAGTAGGTGAGAATGGGGGAACAATTTAAAATATATATTAAAAGATATTGCTGATAATTCTACATTTTTATTGAAAGTTCTGATTGGTTCTGATTTTATATTTCCCAAACTCTATATTTTACCAAAACTACCAGGTGACTTCTAAAAAAGAAAAAAAAAAAAAAAACATTTTCATTCAAGCAATTAAAAATATCTTTTAAAAAATGAGTATTATGAAATACTGAGATAGTTTGAGTAGATTTAAAATTAAAAGTCAGCCCTGGCCTTGTAGTTAAGTTGTTTAGAAAGTTGTCCTGAAGCACAGAGGTTGCTGGTTTGATCCCTGGTCAGGGCACATACAGGAGCAGATCAATGTTCCTGTCTCTCTCTTTTTCTCTCTTTCTGCCTTTCACCTATCACATCTTGCATATGTTTTTGGAGGATTTATTTATTTTGTTTGTTTCCAACTTAAAATGTGCAACAGATCTACTTAGAAATATCTTTAAAAATTGCTATATATATACTTAAAATTGACGATTTCTTGAGTGTTAAACTGATCAATGAAAGAAGGCATCAGAAAGTTTTGACATATAACTGAGCTAAGATTATATCTGCTTTTTTCTTTTTTTTAATTTTTCCAAAGTGAGAAGCAGGGGGGCAAAGAGACAGGATCCTGCATGTGCCAACTAGGGGGCAATGCTCTGCCCATCTGGGACATCGCTCTTTGCAACCAGAGCCCTTCTAGAGCCTGAGGTGGAGGCCATGGAGTCATCCTCAGCATCCCGGCCAACTTTGCTTCAATAGAGCCTTGGCTGTGGGAGGGGAAGAGAGAGATAGAGAGAAAGGAGAGGGGGAAGGGTGGAGAAGTAGATGGGTACTTCTCCTGTGTGCCCTGGCCAGGAATTAAACCTAGGACTTCCACACACCAGGCCAATGCTCTACCACTGAGCCAACTGGCCAGGGCCATCTGCTTATTTTTAATAAGAAATAAAATAATTATTTTGTATTATATTATGTATAAATATTATATTATGTATTATTATATATAAATACATATATAAGTATATTTGGAATATTTATATGTTATATCTTCTATATAATTTTGTATGTAAACTATATAATTATACATAGTTGACCCTTGAGCAATTTAGGGAAGGGGGGATTAAGGAGTGCTGACCCTGACACAGTAAAAAATTATGGAATCTTTGGCTATGAGGTTGTTTGAGTGGTTGTTGGACAGGGTCCACTTTCAGTTTCTTATTATGTTGCTGCTCCAAAGAGCAGCTCAAGATTTGGCAAATGGTTTGTTCAGAAGAAACCAAATGAGATAGTGAGAGAGTACATCTCAGGAAAACAAATGTCAGTAACATCTCACTTTGCTGTATTCTATTTATGAGAAGAAGTCACTAGATCTAGTGGACACTCCAGAGAAGGAAAATTTACATAGTTTTAAATACTAGGAGGTAGAAATCACTGATAGCCATTTTAGAAGCTTATTACTACACATTGCACAGCAATAAATTTTCCTCAGAATAATTTTTACCAGCCTCAAGGATATAAGTTACTGTTTAGGGGCTTCCCATTTTATTAACATCTTGATCAAATACTCTTAACTCAATTTAAAAAAAAATTAGATCTTTCAGACAAAGACCATAGACTGCATGGTTTGTAAACAAGAGAAATTTATTTCTTGAGTTTTGGACTGCCAGTTTCTCCCGTCCTGCATCGTAGAGGGCAGAGAGGCAGCAAGAAGTCTTGTGACTCCTGAAAAGGTATTAATCGCATTCATGAGGGCAGCCCTCATGACCTCATCTAATCCTCATTATCATTACAGGGCCCTTTCCCATACCATCACAGCTTAAAACAGCCACCATAAATTAATCTGTCTATTATTTTTAAAATTTATGTAAATGCAATCAAGTATGTACACTTTTACAAAAGGCTTACCTTACTCAAAATAGTTTGTGAGATTCAACTATGACATTTTGTTTTACAGGGTTTATACATTTTTGTTGTTGGATAAAATGTCTATTTTAAGTGCTGCTGTGAACATCCTTTGTACGTATCATTTAGCATGCATTTGAATGTATTTCTAATGGATTTATACCTAGAGGTGTTGTCAGTTTTCAGGTATAATGTATTCAGTTTAGAAAACATTACCTGCCTGACCAGCCAGTGGAGCAGTGGATAGAGCCTTTGACTGGGATGCAGAGGACCCAGGTTCGAGACCCCGAGGTCACCAGCTTGAGCGCGGGCCCATCTGGCTTAAGCAAAAAGCTCGCCAGCTTGGACCCAAGGTCGCTGGCTCCAGCAAGGGGTTGCTCGGTCTGCTGAAGGCCCCGGTCAAGACACATATAAGAAAGCAATCAATGAACAACTAAGTTGTCGCAACGAAAAACTGAAGGTTGATGCTTCTCATCTCTCTTCGTTCCTGTCTGTCTGTTCCTATCTATTCCTCTCTCTATGTCCGTGTAAAAAAAAATAATAAAAAATAAGAAAAAGAAAACATTACCCAATTCCAAAGTTCCATATCAATTTCATATCCACTGGAAGTACACAAAAGTGGGTTTTTAAGTTTCAGCCAATGCTTGATAGTACTAGTCTCTTATTTTAGCCATTCTAGCAGATATGTACTGATATTGAATTTTAATATGTATTAATTTTATTGATGGGTATGACATTGAGAACTTTTTCATGTGTTCACTGACCACTTGAATCTTACTTTGCAAAGTACTTATTTAAGATTTTTACCATTATTTTAAATGAGGGATCTGATTTTTTTAAAGCTAGTTATAGATTCTTATACATGCTAGATGCCTGTCCTTGGTCAGATAAGTTCATTATGAATATCTTTTATTCTGGCTTGCTTTTTATTTAATGGCTTATTAGAGAGAAATTATTTTTATTTTAATAAAATTCAATATATAAATTAGACATTTTCTTTATGATTAGTGGTTTATTTTGTCTTGTTTAAGAAGTAATTGCTGAACTTCAAGGTCATGATACTGCATAGGAACTTTATCCTTTTTTTTTTCATATTTGGATATACAATCCATCAGGAATTTACTTTTGATTATGTTGTGAGATAAAATATATATATTTCTCCATGTGGATAGTCTATAGACTTCTTAACAAATTATTAAAGTAATGATCTTTTCCCACTTCACTCAAGATCAACTATGTTATAAATCAACTAACTGTATGATTGTCAATCTGGTTCTGGACTAACTTGAGGAGAATTGACATCTTTACACTACTGAATCTTTTAATGAATAAACTTGGGAAATTGTAGTCATTATCTATTGCTGCATTACATATTACCACAAATTTAACAGCTTAAAACAAAACAAATTTATGATTTCATGTTTTCATAGGTCAGTAGTCTGAGTACAGAATGAAATAGATTCTCTGGGGTCTCACTGGGTTGAAATCAAGGTGCTGACCAGGAGCCTAGGGAAATTTATCCCTCTGCTTTGGATTTTATTCTGAAAACCTCAAAGTCTACAGTGTTTAGCACACACTGCTGGTTTTATTTCTTTTAATCTCCCTGAATCTCTCTCCTTTGTTTAGAAATTTCTCTTTAGATGGTGGAACAGAATTTTTTTCTTAGAAGCAGCAGTATAGCATTAAGGTAATTTATTCAGTAGTGCTAATTTTATCTTTTGAAATCTGAGAGTAAGGGGGAGTAGTAGAGAGAGAAATTGGGGCTCTGTTTGCCAGATAATTGGGAAAGTCTCAACTTTCTTATTGTTGGCATTCTTACAAATAGAGCTAAATCATGCACATATCTGTAGGTAATTAGATAATAATTACTAGTTTATTTACTTTAGTTTTGCAGTGAGTTTCTCTGGTAAAAGAGGAGAATAAAATGAGTAACTTTATTAATTTAATATATACACTCATTCTAAATATTTCAATTTGTTTGTGCTTCCCTCTGACATGAGTATGTGACTAAAACCAGTAATTATATTGCATGAAGCTTTCTCAGTGTGCAATGAGGAAAAAATAAAAAGCATTTAAATTAGGATGCAAAGAGTCAAGCTCCTGTTGTATCAGATTGCCTTCTTAAACCTCATATCTTAGGAAGTTTCACCTCTCATAAGTCAGAGGGATGACTTCTGACTGTTAGGAGATTTCAAATGACTTCATCAGAAATGAAGAAAGTTACTTGATGATCTGGTAAATTTTGTAGTTTTGTCCATTATGAAATTATTCTAAATAAAAAGAATGTTTGAAATGTTGAAATCAAAAATAATAAAAATTATAGTTAGGAAGTACATTGAAAATGTTTTTGAAAAACTGTTAGTAGTATAAATTTTGGCTTATAAATGCTATTTAATCGCTCCATTCTAGCTCTCCTATAAAGCACCATCTATCATTTAGCTCATATGTTAGGAGAATCACATCCTCCCTTTTGGAGTTAGAAATTTCTTAGGACTTTAATTAAAAACATATTAGTTAACTTATAGATAAAATCCTTTATTGCATCCTCTTCTTAATTATATTATTGAAGCATAACTGAGCAGGTGAGAATTACATTAGTGTCTGACTCTCATCTATACCCATCTTGTGGGAAGAAAAATTGAAAAATAAGGTCTAACTTAAATGCAAATATTTTAGAATATAATTATTGTAATCTACATTATTATCTTGGCAAGCAGCAATGTGTTATATGACATTTCAAAATACAAAACCTTGTGAAAAGATTATTTTGTACTAATTGACCATACCTGAGGTCATGGAAAAACATGATATGCTATGAAATGTGGCAGGAATGAGTTTGAGTCTTCACTGGATAAATATTTATTGAACTGAACATATTCTATTAAATATTATTGTAGTGATCTTGGATATTTATATCTGGCCAATAATTTACAGGCTGGGTAATTTATATTTTTAAGCTTGTCTTTCCTTATGTGTAAAATAGATTATAAACATTTACAGTAACATATTGCCAATTCCCTCCCTTCCTTCTTCCCTTTAGTGGCTCTTCCTTCCTTCACTCCTCTCTCTTTTCCTTCCTTTCTCCCTTTCTTCTTTCCTTCCTACCTTTAAATGTAAATTATTTAATACATAAGAAGTACTGAATTATTTTTAAATAAATGAATAAATACACGAATAAAAGACACAATAAATTAAAAAAGTTATTTGGATCTATGGTCAAAATGAAAGTGTTTGAATTAAAATATATTGAAGCTAAGAGTCTAGATATATAAGTAGCAATGCAGGAAATAAGTAAACATTTTGATCAAATATGGCCCTTCATATACTTATCAAGTGCAGAGTAGTTGAGGCTCTGGCCGGGTAGCTTCTTTGGTTGGAGTAGTGACCCAAAGCACGATGATTGAGGGTTCTATCCCCCATAAGGACACATATGGAGTCAACCAATAAATCCATAAATGAATGAAACAGTGAGTCAGTTTTTCTCTCTATTGCCCCCCCTTTAAAAGTCAATAAATAAAAGTTTTAAAAAATTTAAAAAGTACAGAGTAGTTGATGACTCCTGTTTATATACTATTCAGTGATGAGTTGTTATCTTTATAAAGTTACTCAAAAACTTGACTATAATAAAAGTCAAAGAAAATTTAAATCAAAGAAGAAAAGAAAAATCAGGCCAAGAGAAAGAGACTGAACAGAATTGATGGGAACCATCTGAAAGGTGGAGATTGCTACTTTTTATAGAAATACTTTCAAGACTGATGAGAATGGACCTAGTCAATATATTTTATATCATTAAAATGAACCAATTTTTTTAAGGTTTTTTTTAATTTTTATTTTTTTAATTTTTATTTTATTCATTTTAGAGAGGAGACACAGAGTGAGAGAGAGAGAGAGAAAGAGAGAGAAAGGGGGGAGGAGCTGGAAGCTCAACTCCCATATGTGCCTTGACCAGACCAGTGCAGGGTTTTGAACTGGCGACCTCAGTGTTCCCAGGTCAATGCTTTATCCACTGCGCCACCACAGGTCAGGCTAAAATGAACCAATTTAAATTAAAATCATAAAGGTCCAATGACCCATTAATTGGACAATAACATAGGTCATAAAAACTTCAAGGCTCTCTTCTATAATTTGTATTAAACCCATGAATTCTGGTCTGTGTTTCTCTTAAGGTAAATTCCAAAATGCAAAATAATTACTTTCAAGCACTATAATTCTACATACAAGGTCTTTGTGAAATTGTGTTCTTCTAGCAAACTTGAAGCACATATTCCCACTAAACATTATGCCATCAGTGTTTTTTTCTTCCCCTGGCATGTTACATTGGCTAGTTAATACATTAAAAATTTCTGCTTTAAACTGAGTATTCACAAATTCATCGGACCTATCATTCATTCATTCAGTTGTTTTGTTAGTTAGAAAATTAATGGAATTTGCTCAGAATTTTCTGAAAACTATTACTAAGTGCTATTTGATTGAATAAGTGACACTGCAAGATTTAATAAAAGCAGTATTGAATTGAGAGTGAGATGAGTCAGAGATGACTTTGTAGATGCCAGAGGCATGCTCACTAGTTCACATACAGTTACTTTGGACTTCAAGATTAAGGAATTAATTCTTTTTCAGGTCATCCAAAATTGGTCAGGATAATAATAACTTGTTTCTAATACTATGGCCACAAAATGTTTAAATTGAAATCTGAATGTTTACTTATTTATGATTTTGTCACAAATGCAAAGTAGTTTGGAAACTAATATCAGCTAGCTAGTGAACTGGGCTACCCCTAGATAAATCTATTCACTATGCCAGGTTATAATTAGAAGGTGGCTTGTTGAATGTGGAGTCAGAGCCAAATGAGTTAGTTGGATGATTTTTTGTATTAATTTTGTGCAATCCCTGATTGGGGAAACACGGGTCAAGTGAATTTACATTACCCAGTTAGGGTATGTACTCTCAGGAGAGAAATTGACCACCCCTTTTGTTTTATATTTTTCTTGAATAGTAAGAAGAAGGGAAAGGGGGAAAGAGAGAAGGTAAAGAGAGAGAAGCCAGTCTTTTATAACCTAATTTTGGAAGTACATACAAACACTTTTGACCTAATTTATTAGCCATATATTCCAATCATAGTAAAATGTGGAAGGAGATTAAACAAGGTTGTGAATATCAGAAAGGGGCAGGGAGCAGTGGGCACCATTGGAGGCTGATTATCAGAACTTTCATGGATTCTGTTTGTTCAAATTTAGGAAACACTAAAATAGAGTGATTAGAACATGGCTGTCTGTTCTGGAAAAAGGAATTGTTGGTTTCTTAAAAAAAAAACAACCCTAAAACCTAAATATGTAGTTATCTTATAACCATACAGATGGATTTTGGGGCATTGAGAGAAATGAAAATTTATGTCCATGCAAAAATATATACATGCTTGATCACAGCAACTTTATTTATGTATTTTTTTATTTATTTTTGAGTGAGAGGAGGAAGATACAGAGACGAACTCCCACATGCACCCCAACTGGGATCCACCCAGCACCCCCCATCTGGGGCCAATGCTCTGCCCATTTGGGGCCACATATAATTGAGTTGTTTTAGCGCCTGAGGTAAAGGCTTCATAGAGCCATCCTCAGTGCTGGAGGCCTATGTTCACAAATCATTCAAGCCATGGCTGTAGGAGGAGAAGAGTGAGGAGGGGGAGGTGGAGGGAGGAGAAGCAAATGGCTGCCTCTCCTATGTGCTCTGATGGGGAATCAAACTTGGAAGTTCCATATGATAGGTTGATGCTCTACAATTGAGTCAACTGGCCAGGGCTGCAACTTTATTTGTAATAGTCAAAAAATGGAAATGATAAAAATGTCCTTCAACATGCTAATGGTTAGAAAAACTGTGGTATGTCAATACCATAGAAAACTAATCACCAAATAAAATAAATAAATTATTGATATGTGTAACAACTTGAATGGATCGCAACAGCATATACTGTACTAAATGAACAGTGTATCTCTAAAGGTCTCATACTGTGTAATTCAGTTTATAAAGCATTGTGAAATACAGATGTAGAATGGAGAACAGATTAGTGGTGCCAGGATTTAGAAATAGTTAATAGGAGAGAGTAGATGTGGCTTCAAAAGGGTAATATGAGGGAAGATCTCTAAGTTCTGTATCTTGGACAAGTTGGTGATTACCTGAATCTTCACATGAAATAAATGGCATAAAAATATACCCATAATTTGCACCAATGGTATTTTCCTAGTATCAATATTATACTATTGTTATGTACAGTGTAACCATGGTAGAAAGTGAGTAAAGTGTACATGGGACCTCTCAGCACGATCTTACAACATTCTGAAAATATATAATTATTTCAAAATTAAAAGTTAAAATATAAAACATGGCTTCTCAAGTCAGAGAGACTGTTTCTGAATCCCAGTTCTGGCACCTGTAAATGTAGCTGAGAGTACATTGCTAAACCTTTTTTGCCTTGTTTGTTTTTTTTAAACTTTTCTTCTTTCGACAGAGACAGAGGAGAGTCAGAGAGAGGCACAGATAGAGACAGAGAGAGAGAGATGAGAAGCATCAATTCTTTGTTGCAGCTTCTTAGTTGTTCATTAATTGCTTTCTCATGTGTTCCTTGACCTTGTAGCGGGCAGGGAGCTACAGCAGAGCAAGTGACTCCTTGTTCAAGCCACTGACCATGGGGTCATGTCTGTGATCCAACGCTCAGGTCAGCAATCACATGCTAAAGCTCGTGAGCCCATACTCAAGCTGGATGAGCCTGCACTCAAGCCAGAGACCTTGGAGTTTCACACCTGGGTCCTCTGTGTCCCAGTCCAATGCTCTATCCACTCCAATACTGACTGGTCAAGCTGCCCTGTTTGTTATTAGGAAGTTCCAGTTAATTTGTTAAGGTGATTTGGGGTGACAAAAATTTTATGCCAAGGTTAGTAAGAAAACAACTTGGTATTAATATTATATTATTGTTATGTGCAGTGTAACCATGGTAGAAAGTGAGTAAAAGGTACATGGGACTTCTCTGTACAATCTTAAAACTGCTCTGTACAAAATTACAAACAAGCTTTGAGATGATGCCTTCTTTTGCTTTCTACTTTTTTAAATCTGTACAAAAAGAGACAGAAGAGGTAGTGCAATAGAGGCAGAGGCAAGAGGGAGGTCCATCCAGGTTTAATGTTCAATGTGCAAGTATTCACTTGTGTTATTCTTACCATGGGGTGGCATTCTTGAAATGTTTATTCTCTTTGTTGGGTGTAGCCATCCCATAAGCCTTTGATGTTTACCTAAAGTATCAGTCCCAGCTCTTATGTTATTCATTTACAGCTTCTCTCTCAATGGTTCTTACTTAGTACTACTACTATTTTTTTTTTTTTATTAAGTGAGAGAATGGGAGGCAGAGACAGACTCATGCTTGTGTCCCCACCGGGATCCACCTAGAAAACCCCCTACTGACAATGCTTTCCCAATCTGAGGCTTGAACTTGCTCAGCAATGGAGCTATACTTAGTGCCTGAGGCTGAGGGCAGGGAGCCATCCTAAGCAGCCAGGGCCAACTTGCTCCAATTGAGCCATGGCTGTGGAAGGGAACCATATATATATATGGTTAGTTCTCCTGTGTGCCCTGACCAGGACAAAAACCTAGGATATATACATGGTGGGCCAGTACTCTACCACTAATTCAACCATTCAGGGCCAATAGTTTCATTATGACTTATCTTAGACTTAAATTATAGTTTAATTCCAAATCATTTATACCTAACAATCTCTCTGCCACCATCTTAGATGCATGTATAAACAGTTACCATATATTGTTCTATTTATAAATTCTTATTCATGACATTATTCTTGCTACCATTTTTCTAATATTGATTTACAACATAACATTTTTTATTTCTAGAGCTCTTAGAGATTGAATCATTTCACATGTGAAAGGAAAATAGTACCTCTAAGTGGGCACTTTCTTTAAGACACCTGTTCATAAATAATCATTTTCCTCAGCAAAATGATGATTATAATATCTAATTTAAAGACTTGCTATGGAGAGCAAGTGAGATAATAGATGTAAAGTTGTTACCATATTGCCTATGTTGGCTTAAATGTGAAATTAATAGCAATGCAATATGTCCTATTATTTTCTCTGCTGCTCTTTGCCTTCATATTCATTCATGGACATTATGTTTCTTGTTCTTCTGTCATCCAGTGTCCACAGCCATGCCACATTTTTGTCTCCCATAGGTCCCCTAACCCTTGTCCTTTCTTGCCTGTGTCTAGGTAAATATCAAATTCCCCTGGGGATCCAAGTCAAATTAGAAAGAAACTGTTCTTTCATTTTGGTCTTTTTAATTATAGTTTATACTCTACAACAGAAAGTATCCTTTGTTTCCTAAGACTCACTCAGGAGTCACAAGTATATAGGCAATGGTGCTGGAGGCTGCTTAGAGGAAAATGATCACACTGTACTGAGAATCTCCTCTACCCTCAGTCAGCCAACTGCACTTTTAGATGGAGTTTATGCAGGTCCCTTCTATTTTATATAGAATGAGTTCCTTTCTAGGAGTTTGCTCATTTCCTCAAACAAACAGACTTCTTGTTCCACAGGGACAAGGTTAATATGTTCCGTTACAAAATTAGACAGAAACACTATTTTTCTTCTTTTCTAATTATGTTTAGAAAGTCCACTAATTGGGCAATATGTATTCATATTTATATATTTTCTCTCTCTTTTCTGAACTACCTTAATGATAAGTCATATGGTAGAAATTAGACTCTATTCTAACAAACAGCCTTCTTATAAGAGACAGGAGGCAATCCTCACTTCTAAGATCAATGAAAAATACATTTTCTTGAACTCTCTAAGCAGCCTGCTTCTTTCTCACTGATTATCTCTCTCTCATATATTATATTTAAAATAATGTAGCAAATCAAATTTAATGCAACAAGCCTATTTCAATAGAAAATCCCAAACGATATAATGAATTACACTTAACTAAGTTTTTCTGTATTTATTGTAATGTCAAAAGTTAACATGCTCTTTTCTCAAATTTACATGCTAGGTAAAAATTTAACCTCCTGCTTAGCAGATACACAAAATATGTTGTAAGAAGGAAAAGCAAGCATAACTTAAGCAGGAAAAGCAAGCATAACTTAAGCAGGCGAGACTGCATGCTGCAGATTTCAACAAGCACCCTTTTCTATTGTTTAGCTGGGAAGGGTGATGTTACTTTGATGACAGTCAGGGAGGTGGAATATTGTAGCTGTTGCCTCTGTGTATTTGGCAGGCTGCCAGCATCCCTGGCAATGGAGTCTGCTCAATCTTTTTTTCTTATCATTCTTGCTCATGTAGACTGCTGCATACAGTGCATAGAAACACATTTCTTTCAAAACCACACAGCCTCCAATGCTCCAAACAATGTTTTTGGGTGCTATCAACCAAAAACCCAGTTTCTGCTGACTTCCCATTTTAAATGAGTCTTTAAATAATTTCTTGAATTCCACTTTTATGAAGCAGTTCTAAGGGAGGAAAATTCCCCCCTTAAGAAATATGAGTAAATGTTGCTGGCTAGGTGCCAAAGCAAAAAATCTGCTTTGCAGAGCGGTAACCTGCCATTCCTTACACAGCAAACCCATTATTATGAATTGGGCATATAGTCACCTCTTTTTGCCTTAAACTTGTCTTACAGAAATAGGCACTTGGAAATGCTGTAAATTAAAAAGTTTGAGAGTCTTAAATTAGTTTATGGTCTATGATGGGAGAGTTCGGAACTGATTTAGGAGACTAAGGTGGGCTACTGATGACCACTGATGTTTGCAAGGAGGCTTCAATATATTTTCTTCTAAGTTTAGCACATACTCTATTATAATAATGAAATTGTGCTAGGGATCTACTTATACGTATTTTAAGTACTAATACAACGCTATGAATTTTCCCTGACATAGAAAGTCTGTAGCTTAGTCAGTAATTTATCTAACTAGTATGAGATATGAATTAATTGCTATTTGCTTTTTAAATTTTTAATGCTATATCTGATGCACCAAAGCAAGTAAAGACATTTGGAATACTATACGGGACATTGAAATTTATGGGAAATTTTTTTTCTATATTTATCTACATCTACGAGGATACCTAACATTACAATAAATGTTTGTATGTTTAAAGATAATCAGAATATTCTATAAAGTTATAAGTAGAAATTCAGTAAAAGAAAAACACCCTTAATTTAAAACAAAACTAGAATGGGAGTTTGATAAATGATATATTTACAAGTGTTAACAGAGCAGTTTGTACAACAATGGGGTAAAAAAGACATTTCTTTATCTCTTCATATTTTCCTGAAACAAAGCTAACAAGTTATTTAACTGAGTTATGCAAATATAAATAAAAAGTCTTCACAACATAATACCGTTGAAAGATTTAGCCTTCAATTGCGTTGGTGGAACTCATCCCGTCTTCTCTTTTGATGTAGAGGGTATACTCACAGGACCACTCTCCCTGAAATAATCTCTTCATAGATGCTGCCCAAATTTGCCCCATGTCTGAAGCCTGTGAGAGCTTTGGTGTGGTTAGAATTGAAGTGTAACATTACTCATTTTTACTATTCTACTTTTTATATTTTGCATGAGATCTGGTTTCTTCTTTGGAACTCAGCATCCGTTATCTCTTTATGCCTTGACTAAACTTCCATTTCTTCGACTTCTCAAACTGCTGTCTTTTTCTGTATCGATGGTGTCACTGTTGCTGCTGTGCTGCTACTTAGAAGCATTGTGGGAAGGCAGCCAGCTCCACATTTACATTACTTAGAAATCACGCAATTCATTAATGCTGCAGCTTGCCTGAAAGTTCCCCAGGATGCTTCCCTGAGAGTTACCATTAGTTTTGTAGATGCCCCCAGAGAGCCCTATGTTTATGGGAAATGTTCTTTCTACAGTGCAAAAATCTGAGCACATTTCAATGTAGATATGCCACCCAAGAACTGCTGCTTCCTATATTTACCACGTGGCATAGGTCCTGAAGAGATGTTATAAATAATTCTATCATTTCCAATGAGCTCATGTGAATTGTTCTGTGAAACTTACATAGCTATGTTGGGTTTTAGTGTTTGCTTACCCCATCTGCTTAACATGGAATTTTGAATATGTTCAGGATACACTGATATCGTAATAGCATTGCAAAAACACAAATTAAGGTTTTTTTAAGTGGTGCATAATATAAATCTCCACAAAAATAACAGTGTTTCCAAATATTTACATTTATTTAAGCTAAAAGTACAATTGCTAGTTACCTGAAAATATCAGCATCATTGTAAACATCAATTAAAAGAAATATTCATATCTAAGCCATGTATTTGCTCTGGAATGGTGAAATAGGCCTTTCTTTAGAGAAATTATTTTTTATTGCTAAACCTAATATACCATGTAATATGTTTTTTTTTCCTTAACAGGATAAAAATGTTGCACTCACTTATTGTGAATGCAAGAACTCTTGACCCAAATGAAGTGTAGCTATTTGAGTGAGCCAAGATTTCAAATTTAATGCTTTTATTATCTTGTTTCTTTTACTAAATTATAGAAAAGGTCTTCAGAATCATGGCCATTTCCCCCTATACAAGCTTTATATTAAAATTATATTTCCTGGCATACCTATGCCTTTTCTTCCCATGTATGGCATAGTTGGTTTTCAGTGCCCAAAGATCCTTTCCCATATTTATACTTATTTGTACTCCAGTTGGTTTGTATTAGTTTAAATGGTCAAATAAAAATGAATTTAACACACCTGGATGTTACGTACCAGAAGAATTTTCTTACAAATCAATATAAAGTAATATATTTGACTGTTTTTAAAACATGAGAGCCAGGAAGGAGCACTGAGTTAGATAAAACCTTTATTAACTTTTTTTCTGTTCTCTCTCTCTCCCCTACTCTCCTGGAGAATAGACCAAAATGTTTAATAATTAATCATAGAACAAATGCATAAATATCTGCTTCATGTACATATTTTACTCAAGTATGAGAAGCATAGGCTAAAGTTTCCCTGAGTCCTGCTCATGCCTTTTCAAACAAAATGCTCCTAAGATCCTCTAGTCTCTTACTGCATCTTCTCCACCTGCCCTTGTCTACCTACTCACTTCTCCACACTGACCTCCTTCACTGTTCCCCAAGCACACCAACGGTGATTTTACCTCAGGGCTTGTGAACGAGCTTTTCTCTTTGTATGAAATAGTCTTCTTCCAGATGTATTTATGGATCTCCCCCTACTCTAAGTCACTGAATTCTTTTCCAACTGTTATTGATGAGATGTCCCTATCTTTCTTGTTTAAAATTGTAACTGATCCATTTTTCACTCTTCATTTTTCTTACCCTGTTGTAATTTTATAGCACTTTTTTTCTTGTAAAATACTATATACTAACTTATTTCATTCTTTGTCCTCTTCCTCACTAGAGTATAATCTTCAGGGGAACAGACATTTTTTGCCTGTTTTTATTTTCCTTTCACTTATGTATCCCAAAACCTTAGCCTCATATAAACTAAGCTCTTTTACTTATTTGTTGAACGAATAAATGTATGACATAGCAGATAATATGTTATTACTTTATCAGGAAAAACATCTTACTTGACATATTCAGAGTTTTTAAACTCTAGTTTAGATACCGCTATCATCTTGGCATATGGGCATGGTGTTGAAAAACTTTTGAAAAATATGCAGTTTCATAAAAAGCATGCAAGCTTTACTTAGATTCTTAGAATGTGTAGGATGGTCTTGTTCTGAGGCACTGGTAGGTGTTGAGTGGAAGAGACTAAAACCACCTGCTTCTGTATTCTCTAAGCATTGACTCCTCTGGTGATTGAGAGAGGAGAACCTTCATGTTATTAAAACAAGGATGCTTATGTGAGAATGTGAATGAAGTGTGTGCACTGTAATGTTGGGAGGTAGTGGCACTTAATTAGGGTGATAAACAAAACAGTGTATGTAAACATTGTAGAAGGCCATAAAAACGTTACTTTTCAAAGTAAACTGACTCTGGCCCTGGCTGCTTTGCTCAGTGGATAGAGCATTGTTCTGGCATGCAGACGTCCCAGGTTTGATCCCTAGTCAAGGCACACGTGAGAAGCAATCATCCGCTTCTCTTCCCTTTCATCTCCTCATTCTCTCTCTCTTTCCCTCTTGCAGCCAGTGGCTCGACTGGCTTCAGCACTGGCCTCAGGATCTGAGGATAGCTCAGTTGGTCTGAGCGTTGACCTCAACCAACCAATAGTTTGGCTGATGCAAGCATTGGTCCCTAATGGGGGTTGCTGGGTGGATCCCGATCAGGGTGCATGAGGGAGTCTGTCTCACTATCTCCCCTCCTCACACTTAAAAAAAAATAAACTGCACCTACTTTCTACTGATTTATAGTCATTTTTATATGTCTCCTTTTTAAATTTTTGTAAATGTATCCTTTATTTAACCACTGTGGAGAAGTTTGGGTTTTTTTGTATATTTATTAAAGATAATATAAATACACCAAGTGTGTATATCCAAGTAAAAAATTTGAGAACTACACAGTACTGTAACAATTCCATTTATTTCCATTACAGTATTATTAATTAGTGGCACCTGTATTATGATTTAGTTAAACTTTATCGTATTTTCCTAGGCTATTGTCCATCTAGTTCTGCCTATAGAAGTTCAGTATCACTTGCGGCTGTACTTTCTCCTTATAATTTATTTCCTGTGAATATGTAAAGGAAAAGGTGTTGGCTGGCTTAAAATTCTTTTTTATTTTCCTTCCCCAAGTTTGAGTAGCTACAGAATTACTAAATTTTATACAATCTCCTCCTCTATTTATCTACCTAGTTATTACTCCAGAAATAAGAAACCAAGATCATTAGCCATTTTTTACTTTTGTCTGAGCTGCCTCTATTGCCTAGGAATCTTGAAAATAAAGAAAATTGAGCCCTGATAAAAATGCTTTTGATATTCCTTCTTCACATTTTCTCATTAAACATTACAGAGAAGAGGTTCACTGATGCTGACAGAGTGGCTGATTGTGCCTGGAAGAAATATTGCTATGGCAAGTACAAATTAGATCATCCTGGACCAGCTTGTGTTCAGCTGTTTCAGCTGCTAGGAGTGACTATTGCAAAATAATTTTTTATTAATGTGAATAAATAAATCAAGTAGAAAATGACTTTTAAAATAGAGATTTTGACATCGCAACACTATTTTGATCAAAATGTGCACAATAATATGGCAACAGCTATATAACCACCATCAACCCTTGTCATTTTAAAATTTGAGTTCGTATATTTAGAAAGCAATTAATACATCTAGATCTAAATAAATTTATTCAGCAAACATTTTACATACTCCAGTTTTCACCTCTGCCATAATGAGAATAATGATGTAAGAAACAACACTTTTTAAAGATTTTTATTTGACAAAATAGATAAATTAAGGATTCATTTTTGGCATGAATAACATTAAGAGTAGCTTATGTGACTATAACGCATGCCTAACATTTTGGAAAAGATTCTCTAGTCATTTCATGTGTTTGTAAATATCACAAGTATGGGGGAACTATATGTTACCTATTTTCAACAAATTCTTCTCCAGAAAAAAGATATACTTCTCTTTTTTTGTGGTATATTATGCAAATAAATTATACCAAGCCATACAGCAAAATAGCTTTTCCTTGGAGTGTCTAGACAAATATATTTTTTTCATGAAATATAATAGATAAGTCTCAGGAATCACAGAAGACTTTTAAGTTTCAAAATATACACAAGTTTAAAAACTATATATTAAATAATAACACCCCAAATTATATATTAATCATAATTTTTTTCCTTTAAGGTGAATTATGGTTAGATATTATTTATTTGTACTCATCAAAATATATTGAATTTTAAAATGTACATGACAACCAAATATACATACACATCCTTTCACTTGCCAAGATGCTGCCTTTACAAAATATTAAAGATTGTCAATATATAATTTTATTTTAGGTATTATATTCAAAGTTTTAGAGAAAAGAGAGTAGATGTACATTTTTAGTAGATAGTAGTTAAAAGCCTAGGCTGTGGAGGTTGATAGACCTTGGTCAGTCTGATCATAGATATATATTATGTGCCATTTGGAATTAGAAGTGCATATTTTATTATTTGTATGAGAGTGGTCACATTCTGATACATGCCTATGAATATGAAACACTATTGACATAAACCAATCTTTTATAAGGAAGTGAATTTTTAATTGGCCAATGTAGTAATAAATTATTTCTAAAATATGTGACAAATATCTACAAATGACTGAATATATTAACTTAAATATATATGCAGTTATAATAAAATTTATGTAAAACATCTTAATTTGGATTTGTTACTTGGTCTTTGCTCAGATTTCATGAAACACATTTTTTTTGTGTTTTTCATTTTCATCTTGAGGTCACAGCAGCTTGCTTCCTTTGGAGTCTCTGACAATTTTCCAGAGAACATCATTTTGCTTAAAATATTCAAACTTATGTATCTATGGGTGCTGTTATCAGTGGAAAAATTATTTTTTAAACTTTGTCCCAGAAATTAGGTCATTCCCATTCATTCAGTTATTCTGTTAGTGTAGATATTCATAATCCCCATAAGGTAATCACTTACTTTGATATGGAGTTTTAAAAAATGTTTCAAGTTACATCCAATAGTAAATAATTGTGAGATAGTATTCCCAGGACTAGTTACTAAATTAGTGTTATATTTCTTTGACTGTTTTTTTTTAAACTTGTATAGTGACCTCTGTAACTGATCCAAGCTATAATTGATTGAATCTTCCCTAAGTGTGGTAATCAAAATAAAATAATTGAGCATACACCAAGTGAAATGACTAAGTTGGTGTCAAATATAAGGGGACCACCTACGTAATAATAGTGTAACAATACAAGAGTCCTTTTCTCATAGTTGACTATCTCCATTAAGTTTGTGTGACTCCATTTTTATTTTTTGTCAGTATAGGGGGCAATAATGATACTAATTTTTCTGGAGAGTAATTAGGTTTAAATGGACAATGTGAATAGCTTATTACCTTCTGCATAGTTAGTACTTGACACATGGCAAGCAAATGGTAACCTCTAGTATTTACAAAAGGAATCGTCAATTTTCACATTGTATTTTTTCTTTATGTTAATTATTAAAAGGTATGTTAAAATATTACATATAAACACAATGCATTCACATGTAACAGGCCATGTAGGTAAATTTGTCATTTTACATCTATGTAGAATATGAATCTTAATAAAACAAAAAATTTAAAATTGATGATGCCATTTGTATGAACAAATATATGTCATTTAAATATTTTTATTTAAAATGTATAGATTTATCTTCTCTTTTTGCTATTAACACCATAGAATGGCAAATCTTAGTTTTCACACATACTAGATTCTAGAAATCCATTTCTAAGTTAAGAGTTGAGAACTTGGAATGTATTTCGTTATAGAAGTAATGGGATTAAAGGTGTTTATGTTGCCATACTAGTCTTCCAAAATCTACTCAATCTGCATTATTATCAAAATTGTGTGGGTATGTATTTATGAGTGTTTATATGTGTGTATGGTGAAAATTAATAGAATAAAACAGTGTAGAAATTAGACACAATGGAATAAGAAATAGATACTCTTGTTCAAAACTGTGCTTGAAGAAGATCAAGTTTAATTAGTGAACAAAAAGGTGGAAAGCAGAAATTTTTGTGAATGTTCTCAAGCAGGTTTCTCAGCATGTCTGTGAGCTTAAGAGATTGCTAACACTGGTTTTTATGAAAAACTTTATCTCAAAATTTATTGCTTTTTTACATTAATATTGATAGATTCTCAGCTCAATTCTGTGGCTTGTTAAAAAATAAAGTGCAGTACTTAAGATCTGGTATTGTTTATGCAATTAATTATGTGTGTCTACATTTGTCAAAAGCTTTTAGGGCTTCTACTCTGTACCCTGGCACGTGTATTGGCATTAGAAGTTCCAGCACAAATGGTCCTTCTACTCACATAATTTAGACTAAGAGGAAGAGACAGATGTAAAAACTAATAAATTGCATAGTGTTAAGAGTGCTGTAATAGAAACATGAACAGAGGGAGTATAAAAGAGAAAATGGTCACATATGGGCTGGTGAGAGCACAGACACTCTAGTTATAGATTCCAGGAGACAGTATTTAGTACTGTGATGAAATATACATCTAGAAAAGAAGGCCAGTGACCCTGGCCAGTTGATTCAGTGGTAGAGCATTGGCCGGTGTGTGGGTGTCCCAAGTTCAATTCCTGATCAGGCCCCACAGGAGAAATGACCATCTGCTTCTCCACACTGCCCACCTTCTCTCTTTTTCTCTCTCTCGCTTCCCTTTCTGCAGCCATAGCTTGATTGGTTCGAGCACATCAGCCTGGAGCCTGAGGATGGCTCTGTGGAGCTGTGGCATCAGATGCTATAAATAGCTCATTTGTGAATATGGCCCCAGATGGGCAAAGGACCCACCCCAGATGGGGGCTGCCAAGTGGTTCCGGGTTAGGGCGCATGTGAGTCTGTCTCTCTATCTCCCCTTCTTGTACTTGGAAAAGAAGAAAACTATAAATAAAAGAAAAGGAAAAAAAGTAAGTCTAGAGCAGAATCTTGGAAGACAGTACCATACCAAGACTTTAGAAAGTTTATCTTATAGGCAATACAGAGCTATTGAAAGACTTAGATAAGGATAGCTCTCTTGTAGTCCCTCCTTTTTCCCAAAATTTTGTTATTTATCAGCCCATATGGGTCATTATTTTGTCCAAAAATAGGAGGAGGGGAGATAGAAAGAGAGGGAGATAGAAAGAAAGAGAGGGAGAGAGGAAGAGAGAGAAAGAGAGAGACACCAAATGGGAAATTGAGATGTGTTGGTCGATTATGTCAGTCACTATCTAATATTATTATCAACCAAGGAAAATTTGACTGCTATTTGGCATAGTCAAGAAATGGAGGATAGAGCAATGTGAGTGGTTCATTTTTATTTTTTTTATTTAAAATGACTATTTTAAAAGAACCCACTCTTTTTTTAATTTTAATGGGGTGACATTAATAAATCAGGGTACATATGTTCAAAGAAAACATCTCCAGGTTATCTTATCATTCAATTATGTTGCATACCCATCACCCAAAGTGAAATTGTCCTCTGTCACCTTCTACCTGGTTTTCTTTGTGCCTCTCCCCTCCCCCCTCTCCCAACCTCTCCTCCCTCTCCCAACTCCGTAACCACCACACTCTTGTCCATGTCTCATAGTCTCACTTTTATGTCCCACCTATGTATGAATTCATGCTGTTCTCAGTTTGTGAGAGAGAACAAGAACCTACTCTTTTTAAAGGAACTTTTATTGAGCTTTCAAAGTATGATAATGATTTTTATTTATTTACTAATGCTTGACAGGTTTATTAGAAAACAAGAATAGAAGTGAATCTAAGAAACAGATCTTTTATTTACTTATTTTTATTTAGTAAGAGGAGGGGGGGCAGAGACAGACTCCTACATATTCCTCAACCGGGATCCACCTGGAAAGCCCACTAGGGGGCAATACTCTGCCTATCTGGTGCCCTTGCTCTGTTGCAACCAGAGTAATTTATTTTAGTGCCTGAGGCATGGGCCAGGGAGCCATCCTCAGCACTAGGGGCCAAACTGCTCCAATTGCACCATGGCTGCAGCAAGAGGGAAGGAGGAGAGAGAGAGAAAAAGAGAGAGAGAGAGAGAGAGAGAGAGAAGCAAGAGAGGGAAAGGTAAAAAAAAAAAAACAGATGGGCGCCTCTCCTGTGTGCCCTGGTTAGGAATAGAACCCAGGACATCCACAAACCGGGCTGACGCTCTACTACCAAGCCAATTCCGAGCCAAGAAATAGATCTTAGTCCTGCCTCTAAACTTTGGCTTAGAATTGGAGTTTTAGCCTGACCTGTGGTGGTGCAGAGGATCGGCATCGACCTGGAATGCTGAGGTCGCTGGTTCGAAGCCCTAAGCTTGCCCAGGTCAAGGCACATATGGGAGTTGATGTTTCCTGCTCCTCCCCCACTCCTCTCTCTCTTCTCTCTAAAATGAATAAATACAATATTAAAAAAATAAGAATTGGAATTTCATATGCTGAACATACAGTAGTAAGTATGAAAGATGATCGTTTCTACAAAAATTTATAGTCTTGGTGGGGATGGAGAAATAGAAAAGCAGTAATTAAATATAACTACAAATAATATTCACCAGTTAGATGATTATAAGGTAGCTATGCTTGACAAGTTTATTAGAAAATATTTAGTTAATAAAGAGGGATGCATGTAGGGGGAGAGGGGCAAGGGAAAATGGGGTAGAAAGAGACTTTGCATGGGCATGGGAGACATGAATGGTGTGTAGAGAGTGTTATATTAAGTGGAACACTTGAAACCCTGTCAACACAATAAATTAAAAATAAAAATAAAATACATAAGACACCAATTAAAATTTAAATTTCAGATAGATATTATGCTAGAAACAAAATTATTTGATTACTTGGAATTTAAATTTAATTATCCATAATATTTTGCCTGGCAATCCTAGATATTCATACATATTCAAATGGGCTAATAAAATTAGATAATTTTAGTCACTGAAAAAAATTCTTTCTTTGGAGAAAATATTAATTTATAAAAGATTGTTCAAAGATGAGCATCATTTTTAGTGGTATTTTAACAATGAGATTATGCTTATTTCATAATTATAATCCTCATAACTTTTCCTTATCCACTAAAATTATTCTTTTATATCCCTTAATTGCTGCTTTGTTTTCATAGAAATGGAACTAGTTTCTGCATTACTTAGAACTTCTTAAAAACTCAGAATGGTTATTTCAACAAAATTGGGCTTGTCAATATTCAGAAATATTTTGTATTATCTCCTCAAACAAAATAGTATTTTAAAGTATTATTTATTGTTACTGTATACTTACAATTTTGCTGATTTTATAATTGAAATTTATGTGTCATTATATTGTTTTCTAAATGCATGAGATTAACTCAGATTCTTTCTTAAATCTGCTAATGTCACAGTGATTCCTCTCCTTATTAGAAGGAATCTTACTGACCTTTCAAAATGTGGAGATAATACTGGTTTTTCATGAGTGTTTTGATCCTCCGTTAAAAGAGAGTAATGGGGATGAATCTGTAAGGTAAATTCTACTCCAAACTTCAACTATTGCTTGTAATTTTAGGTGATTTGTCTCATAAGGTATATATAGCTTGGACCTCAGCAGTTAAGGCCCCTTGAAGGTTTTCTTCTATCATATTTACATTTCCTGTCTATGCAAATGCAAAAGAAGCCCTCATTGAAGGGCAACAGCCTTGTTAAATTTGTTTCATCTGAGAAAATCTAAAATTTAATATTCATCTAGTACATAAGTCAGTGCTTATTAATTGACAGCACCTTCAAAGAGCTATCATTCTCACCAAGAAAACCAAGATTTCAGCCTTGGTGGTTCCCACAGAAAAGGAGATGAAAGAGCAAAGTCCGTTAGCAGAGCCAGAGTTTCAAGAAGAAAATGACAACAAGTTAAAGAGTACGAAAATCTTGATCCTGACCGGTCGGCACTAAATGATAGAGAATAGGATTGGCATGGGAAGTCCTGGGTTTGATTCCCAGCCAGGGAACACAGGAGAAGCACCCATCTGCTTCTCCACCCTTCTCCCTCTCCTTTCTCTCTATCTCTCTCTTCCCCTCCCGCAGCCAAGGCTCCATTGGAGCAAAGTTGGCCCCAGGCACTGAGGATGGCTCCATGGCCTCCACCTCAGGTGTTAGAATGGCTCCAGTTGCAATGTAGTGACACACTTGATGGCAACAGAAAGACAAGCTGTTCCTGAAAGCATCAATGAGAAAAATAAACTCAGTCTTAGTGTGAGTGGTGAATAAAATTTAGTCAAAAGTAAGCTGGAAGCCCTGGCTGGTTGGCTCAGTGGTAGAGCATCAGCCCAGTGAGTGGAAGTCCTGGGTTCGGTTCCCAGCCAGGGCACACAGGAGAAGCACCCATCTGCTTCTCCACTTTTTCCCCTCTCATTTCTTTCTGTCTCTCGCTTCCCCTCCTGCAGCCACGGTTCCATTGGAGCAAAGTTGGTCCAGGCGCTAAGGACGGCTCCATGGCCTCTGCCATAGGTCCTAGAATGGCTCCAGTTGCAATGGAGCAACACCCCAGTCAGGCACATGCAGGAGTCTGTCTCTCTGCCTCCCTGCTTCTCACTTTAGAAAAATACACACACAATAAAAAAAGTAAGCTGGAGAAGTGAATGATAACAAAAATAAGTAATACAGAATTTTAATGCTCATGACATGGAAGTTTTAATAGTTTAATAAGAATGGAATTGATACCTTTTAAGGAAGTTGTAGATTTTGAAGATGAAGAAATACTGCTGATAAGTTCTAGAAGTCAAGCAGTAGAGAAAACAAAGTAAAGAAATAGTTTATGCTAAGTGAATTAAGCCAGAGAAAATCAGGTGCCATATGATTTCACTCATATGTAGAAACTAATGAACAAAATGAACTAACAAAGTGAAGACAGACTCATACAGAGCAGGCTAACAGTTGTTGGTGGAGGAATAGAGGGATGGAGGGTTTGAGCATGAAGAAAAAATAAAAAAAAAATTATGGACACGGACAACAATGTTGTGATTGCCAGGGGTGATGGTGAACGGTGGGGGGAGGTGGAGTAGGTTATAGGGGGATGAATGGTGATAGACAAAGATTTGACTTGGGATGGTGAACAGTGTACAGATGATTTTATTTTAGAACTGTGCACCTGAAACCTATATAATTTTGTTTACCAGTGCCACCCCAATAAATTCAATACAAAGGAAAAAAAGAAACAGTTTAAAGGTGCCATGAGCTGGTGGCCCTGGTTGCAAGGTAACAATAACAATGGGTAATAGGAAGAATTCTAATCTAAAGGTTGGACATGAGTAAGATAGGCTGATTTGGATATTTTGGTCATTATAGGTGAAATATTTTCTACAAACTACAACCTAAAGCAATTTTGCCTTATAGCAAAAATACTGCCTAAGCCTCAGCTATTAAGTTAGATTTTATATGCTGAGTAATGTTTCCTACAAGAGTTCAGTAAAATACTATAACCACAAAGATGTGATTCATATGCATATTTCAGTAATAGGAGGATTGCACAGAAATATAAAAGGACTGCCCATGGTCATAAATTAGAAATTACATCAAGGAAATTTTACTGGACACATTTGCAATGCAATTCTAAAGAGAAGTCCAGTCATTGTGGTACTCTCATCTATATTTTATACGGAACTTCACTGTAGAACTTAAATCATTGTTCCAAAACTAGGTAGTATTTATTCAAACTGCTTAGTGCATTTAATAGTGCCATTCCTGTCTCAAAACCCTTCTATGAACTGGTAGTCAGAAAATAACTTCCAGTTACTTTACTTTTGTTCAGGCCTCACAAACTGTTCACTTTATTCTGAAAACCTTGGTCACAGATCTCTTTGCTCCTGATTTCAGCCTTGCCTTGCTGCCCATCCCCATTGAATTTGAAGTGAACAGGTGTCCCATTGATTCTTAAACCTGCAGCTATAATATTTTGTCTTCTCCCTTGAAACCACTCTCAGTCTATTGCTTGGATTCATCCCTAACCTAGCTCTCTGAAACAAGATGAATGTGTGTGTGTGTGTGTGTGTGTGTGTGTGTGTGTGTGTGTGTGTGTGTGTGAAAGAGAGAGTGAGAGAGAGAGCTGGGTCTGGGTGAGTGTGTGTGCATGCACATGTGTGCATCTGCTCTTGCTTCTGAGTGCATGTTGGTCATTTAAATTCAGTGGGAAGGAGTTTTTAAAAGGTTTATTTTGATAAGACTTTTAACACACAATCTACCCCTCTTAAAGCTTTTTAAATGTACAAGACAATATTGTTAACTATAGTTACTGTGTTTTATAGCAGATCTCCAGAACTTCTTCATCTCTAATAAATGGAACTCACATCCCCACTGAACCACCACTTTTTATTTCCCCTTCACCAGAACCCCTGGCAGCCACCATTCCACTCTCCGCTGCTATGAGTCGGACTGTTTCAGGTTCTCATAGGAATCAAATAGTGCCATATTTGTACTCTGTGACTGGCTTATTTCACTTAGCATAATATACTCCAAGTCCATGCCTGTGGTTGCATATGGTAAGATTTCCTTCTTTTCTAAGAGTGAGTAATATTACATTATTTACATATACCATATTTTCTTTATTCTTTTACCCACTGATACACATTTAGGCTATTCTATACCTTAGCTATTGTGAATAATGCTGCAGTGAACATAAGAGTGCAGATAGCTCTTTGAGATCTGGATTTCCATTCTTTTGGATTAAGTCATATGGTAGAAAGGAATTTAAAATAAGTTGATAATGTATTTTTTTCTGACCCTGCTTCTTATTCATTTGGAGTCTATGAGTATTTGGTTAAAAAGGAACCTGATTAGAGTCCAGTAAGGTAGTATGTGATGATAGTTTTTCAATCTTGAAATGTTAGCAGGAGACTACATATAGCACTAAGATTTATTTTGTCTCATTAAAATATTTTTTAGTGTAAGGTTAAAAAAATAGATTTTTTGCCAGAATGAAGATATATTCATCTGGGTAGTTAGCATTTCTTGATATTAGGTTAAAAGCCATTTAATACAATGGTAGGCAAACCATGGATTGCGAGCCACATGTGGCTCTTTGGCCCCTTGAGTTCAGGCACAAAAGCCAGCTTAGAGTAATCTAATTAAGTTAATTACAATGTACCTATCTATGTGGTTTAAGTTTAAAAAGTTTGGATTTCAAAAAAAATTTCAGTCGTTATACTGTTGATATTTGGCCCTGTTGACTAATGTGCCCTTGCTGACCACTGATTTAGCATGTTGCATTATGATGATTTAATACTCTCAATACAGTAGATCTTTGAATTATTATTTTTTTTAATAAAAGGAAGAAAGATAGTGAGACAGACTCTTGCATGTGCTCAGACCAAGATCCACTGGGCAACCCTCATCTAGGGCTGATGCTTGAATTAACTGAGCTATTTTTAGCACCTGAGGCTGGCACTCATTTCAACAGAGCTATCTTCAGCACCCAGGGCCAATGCTTGAACTAATTGAGCCATTGGCTGCTAGGGGGGAAGAGGGAAAGAAGAGGGAGAGGGAAAAGGAGAGGAAGAGAAACACATGGTCACTTCTCATGTGTGCTCTGACTGGGAATGGAACCTGGGAGGTCCACATGCCAGACCAATGCTCTATCCACTGAGCCAACTAACCAGGACAAATCTTTGAATTTTTAATTTAAATATGATGCTGCTTTCACTAGCTTCCTGCTAGATTAGTTGATAAGAACAGCTAAGCTCACCTTTGAATTCAGACTATTCCAAGGAGGGAAACCAAGGATATAGTGCCAACTTTGAAATTCAGTCTGGGAAACAAAGTAAGGACTCATGTTAGCAACAATAGCATCATTTACACGATAGAAACAACCGTTCAGCAACAAAAGGAAATTTGATGTTGGACCGGATAAAGGAAATATTTTATCTTCAAGTGTTGGCTAACACTTACTCCTAGAGCAGTTAAAAAACTTGTCTCTATCATCTTCTTTATCTAGAAGCCTGGTGAATGAAAACACCTGTCTTCAAAATCTTTAAAAGGAAGAAAAGGCTCCAGCAATGTTACTTACTCTCAGTAAAGTGATTGTTGGGAGCAGTCAAGTAAACACAGCTGTGTAACTTGAGGGCAAGGCGCAAGCCCCCGATATTCCCTGGATTTATTATTAGCTGAAAGGTCAGAACGACCAGCGACCAGCGTACGGATATGGTCTGATAAAGCTCAAAGACTTTTACTCCCTGTTGATGTGGCTTTAAGGCAGGAGCCTTCGTACAGGAGACACCTGGTGTTTAACCATTTAATCTCTGACGAAGGAGGTCATGTGACTTTGGATACGAAAACATGGTACTTGCCAAGTTTTGCTGTATATAAGAAACTTGCTTGCAAAAATAAATTGCTGATGGCTGATGGTTCATCAAGTGATAAAGACAGTGCAAGAGGCATGAGACCTCATGCAATTTTTGGAATGTCTGTATATTTTTAGATGAATATATTTTATTAGCTAAAGGAAGTTCTAAGTTCTCTCCCATTTCACATTTGTTAAGTCATTTTATTAGTGAATAATGAGTTTTATTGAATAGCATTGAGAAGATAGATTTTTTTTAATATATAAATATGCTAAAGTTTTTGATGTTGGGCAAACTTAACATTCCTATGAGGATTATTACTGACATTCTACAAGATTCAATTTGCTAGTAGGGATTTATATAATACTATTGCTGTATACAGAAGTGATAGTCATCTATGATTTTATTTTCTTGTTCTCTTCCTGTCTGGTTTTGCTATCACAGTTATACCAGTCCAAAAAGTAAGCCAGTTAGTTGTTCCTTTTATAATCTTCCATAAAGGAGTTTGCATGAAATAAGGAGTGTTCTGCTTCTAGTTATAGATGATGAGTTTGAAAAATGTCACAGTACAGTTTGCTCTTTACAAAATTCATTAGAAATGCTCAGAAAAAAAAGATATAAACACAAAAGGAAAGAATTCGGGAAAAGAGGTTCCCTTAGATGAGAAATGCCAATAAAATGTTAGAATATTGAAACACTTTTGAGCAGTGCCCGACTATGCAGAGAGAAATAAACTGAAATTTAATTATCTTTAAATAGGGGCACACACAAGGAGCTAGTAAAATTTGCTTTTCCAAATTTTGTTTAGAAATTAAGCACATAACCAGTCCAGATCTAAGGATTTCCAAAGATGAAAGACTTGATTCTCAACCCAGTTTTCATACTGGTATAAAAAAGAATCTCTTATGAATATTTTTCATTCACCTGTGTTTCCTTAGAGTTATTTTCCTTGTATAGTTCCCTTATGTGTTACCTTTTCTAGTCATCTGTGAACCAAATCTTTATCCTCTCAAGTTAATAAACATAAGTCATTTCATTTTACTCTGAATTAGGAGGCTTGTAAGAAATTGATATTTGTTTTAGGAAGAAAAGCACACAACAAAATTGGAGGGCATTGGTGTACTTATGTTTGTTTCCAGAAGCTCTGCGTCTCAAATGTAACTAAAATTGTTTGTGGTATTTTTTCAAAAATTTCTTCTCAAGGCCATGGCCTTGGTTGTCATTGGGCTTCTGGGCCTGAGGGAGAATAGCCATTTTGTGTCTTGTCACATATTGATTTAAATTATAATATATGATGCAGCATTTTACACACTGGGTCACCATCCTTGCCTAGTAGCAATTTCCTAAAGTTAGGTAGCAGCACACCCTCCTGCATTCTTCAGTTTCTACCACCCCTTATTATACTCTTGTCACCGGGGATGTGCCAACTATAATTTGTCCTGCTGAATACATCAGGGCCAGCCTACAGGCCTGCTCTGTTTCTGTCAGCTTCACCTGTCTATTCACCCTTAGTCACCAGTTGGTGGAGGATCCTTTTTGCTGCTGCCACCACTGAAGCTGCATCTGCCTCAGTTTCTAACACCACTGTGGGTCTGGGCTGCTTCTGGAATGAATTACGGGCTTCGGTCTGGGCTTCACTGCTTTTTCCTGCCTGGCAATTGCCGATTTAGCTCTCACCATATGCTTAATCTAACTCTGCTCACAGAAGCTCTGGCTCCTCCCACTACTTCTAGACTCATGGAAAGGCCCCTTCATGTCAGATACGGTATTTTAAGGAGCAATGGTGGGATTCAAATAATTTAATAACTGGTTTTTTTTTTTGCCCTAACAACTGTTTTAAGTATAAAAAAAATGACACACCAAAACGTAGTTCATTATTTCATGCATATAATACTTAAATAAGAACAATTAAAAATGTACACAAACTAGATTATGTTGTTTTAAAATATTAATAAAAATATTAAATAATACCTGACAAAAAAACCTGTTATTTAAGATATTTCCATATTGCTTCTTGATTGGCATCTTCACTTGCATTTTTTTTTCATGTATGGATAGGATGGATTTTATTACAGGCACTTAGAATACCCTGTTGCTCAAATGAATGTTAAAAAAGAGTAAGGAATATAAATTTGTGATTTCCACATTGGGCAGCTGCCCAGAAGCCCACCTCAGAGAGAACCCTGATTACAAGTGCCATTTTAGCAACCAGTTTGTCGATCTCAACAAAAAATTATGTATCAGTTCTGCTGAACCAGTGCGAACCAGCTGAATCCCATCACCACTCAGGAGCCACCCAAGTCCCAGGTGATGATACAACCTGAAAGCAAGGGAATTAATGCCTGCGGTGAATGCAAACATAAATCAGTGAGGGCAGGAGATCTCAGGGAGTTAGCAGATAAATCCCTCTCCTTTTCTTCATCTGATACACAGAGGCATGGGTGTTCTGTAGGGCTGCCCTGGAGATGTCATCTTTTGCCAAGCAAGCCAATGGTTCTTTCATGAAGGCATGACCAGGTTGGTAAAACTCCTCCTTGAAATTGCCTAGTTTTCTATGCCTCTCTTTCCTCTGCGCTTGTTGCTTTGGGATTGCAGCTCCCAATCATGTGTTAGCTTCTAAGCTTTGCCTCAGACCCTGTTTTCTAGGACTTGACACCTACTTTTTTCTCAATCTTATCTGGCTGGCCTATATACACTTAAAAATTTTTCACCCCTGCTCTACATTTCCATAATATTTCCTTCCTTCTTTCTTTTTGTCATTTAACAATATATAATATATTATATATATATATATATATATATATATATATATATATATATATATATATATATATATATATTCAGTTTGAGAATGAAAGATATACTACATTCTTTTAACATTTATATACAATTATTTTGTATAAACAGTCTAGTATTTTTAAATGGTTTTCTTTTGTGAGGCATTTAGAATGCTTTCAGTATCACAAATATTCTTGCTAAAGATATCCTGTGACTTAGTGTGTATGTGTCTGTACAGAAGTAGGCACCAGTTAAAGACAGATATTTTTACACTCTGATGGCAATGCTTTAAAACCTTAAAATTTGTAGTTTACTACTGTGGCCATAGCAGATAACATGTGTTTACCCAGCAGGATTTTGCTTATTTCAGAATCTGTTAACATTCTGTATATATGTTCATCTTGCTATAAAAATAGATATTTTGCCTAACACAGTGCAGACAATAAAAATTGAGAAAATATTGATAGTGTTTCATTAATTTCATCTACTGTAGACAGTACGACTTACTCTGGTTGACAGTTTTCTATGGAAATTAGGAAAGATTTAATAAAATGCATTCAAAGACTTGTCCAAGTTAACTTTCCCATGTGGAAACTCTTGGACCATCTGGTTTGCTTCTGTTGCACCACCTGGTATATTATTGGATTTGGATAAATGTACTATATTGATAACAGAGACAGTGTTATACACACAGCTCCCACAATAATTTAATTACAATCATAGAAATAAATTCACTTGCAATAATGTTCCTCTTAATAATAGTATTTACATTATAGTTATACCAGAGAGTCATCCCAATACTAGCTAAATATAAATGTTGTTCTTTTTTCTCCTACCCCCTTTTCTTATCCACTGGTGGTATATTACAAAGCTGCTCAAAGATTTTATTTTAGATATTTCTGATTGATGGAAAGGTCTTAATGAACCTGATTTCAGCAGTGTTATCAGAGAAATGTAAGGGTCATCTGAAAAAAAGTTAAATAGAGAAGGTCTTGATCTATTCTCTAATTTTCAATGATATCTAGTGACAGTGAAATCTATAGACTCCATTTATCAATATAATAAAGCTCTATTTAGTATTTTGTAGAGGCATTCTATCTAAACTAAACATTTATACATAGCATTCTACTAAATGATTTAATCTCATTTTAAAAGTGTGAGTGTGTGTGTGTGTGTGTGTGTGTGTGTTTGTGGACACGCATTAAGAGGTTAGTTGTATTTCATAACGCAAATTAAATTAATTTTTGTTTTAGAACAAAGTGTATTCCTTGGCATCACTTGAATAACAGATCAAATATACTCAGGAATTCTCTTCACCTTAGTGGTGAGGAAAAGGCCCCATAGAGCCTGTTTTCAAACATAAATGTACACCAGTGCAGATCTAGACTTCATTAGATGAATAATGAGGGTTCTTTAGAGCCAGGTCACATGGACCATTGTAAAAGAACAGAGACTAGAGCAATGGTTCTTAACCTGGGTTCTATCGAACCCTAGGGGTTCGATGAGTCAGTCTCAGGGGTTTGGAGAAGCCTCTGCCACGGAGGCCAGAATAAAGTAATACCGTAATTTGTTGTGAGTTCATGCACTTTGTTGGTTTTATTCTTTGAGCAAGGTGATGTTCATGCATGGCTCATTTTGTGCACCAGTAAAAAAAAAACAACATATACCTATGTCTTGAATTTGGAAAAAAAATCATATTTTATTTATCACTAAAGAAGGGTTCGGTGAATGTGCATATGAAACTGGTGGGTTCAGTACCTCAAAAAGGTTAAGAACCACTGGACTAGAGTGTGTGCACATTGTAACTCCAAGAAAAAGAGACATGATGTGTTTGGCTGTTCTTTCTCATCTCTGTTTCAAATTTTTTGCATATGTAAATTTCAGTCAATAGTTCTGTTGTTATTTTGCACATCACATTTTTAGTGAGAAATGTAGTCATAATCATGGTATTGAAATATTTGACTAAAAATGTGAATTTTTCATTTAGTAATGTATCTCATGGCCATACCTGTAGTCCCATACTATGGCCCCTTAACATATTGTTTCTACATTAAAACAGTTCTCTACATAAAGTATCAACTTGTGAAAATACCTCTGGCTACTTCATGAGCACACTGTTTCCAGAATATGCCATACTTAAATTTACATCATTATTTCTTTTTCCAAGAAAGAAAATACATAATGGTTTTTATTGTAATTACATTCACAGACTATCCAAGTGCTATTTGACCATGAGTGAGCAATATATTCTTGAGTAGTAAAAGACAGCCTTACAGCACTTCCATGCTCATAATTCTTATTGATTTCAATGAATATATGCACACACAAGAGCTATGAGATAGATATTTAGCAAGCACAAGATAGCCTTGTATTATGTTGCTATGCTTTCTGTAAGGAAATCTGTTGTGAATTGTGTTTTTATGCAGAGATAAATGAAGCAGAGCTTTAAAAAATAAGGATACCTGAATTAATTACTAATGTGTAATTACATTAAGAAACTTCTCCAGATTTACCTCTTATTTTAAACAATCCAGCATTATTTTTATGGATAATTTCTGAGATGATAATTCCTTCAATTTGTGCACTGAACCTGAGATTTGTTGATATGTTATGACTCCCATGCTGATCAAGCCATCAGACTAACTTTCACTGTGACCACTAATGACCTCCTCAAAATCCATTGGACATTTTGAGTATTTGCCTTACTTGATCTTTTGTTAGCCACTTCATTGCTCCTCTAACAGACTATTCCCGTTTTCCTAAGATCACAGTCTTATGGTTTTTATCCAATACTCTACTTCTTTTTCTACTCTTTTGTGGCAGCATCTTTCTCTCTCTAGCCATTATATATACTGCTCACAAACATAAGGGGATATTTCAAAATGAATATGAAGCTATACAATATCCCCTAATTTTTGTGAGCAGTATATTATGTTTCTCAAGGTTAATTCCTAGATCCTCTCTCATTATACTTTTCCCAATAGACCTGGTAAATGAGCATGGCTCTCATTTGCCAATAAATGGAGACATACACAATTATTTTTCTTAAAGAAATCCTTTCCTTTTTATTCATCAACTTTATTCACAAAAATGTATCAATGACCATTCTTTGTAAGGCATGATGCTAAACACTGGAGATGCAATTAAAAACAAAAAATGATAGCCCATATTCTCAGGCAGCTAATGCCAACTGGAGGAGATAAAATCAAATAATCACACAAACAGTATAATTAGCCTCAGAGTTAACCATTTGAAGTGAAAGGAACACAATTATAAGACAACTTTTATGCAAAGAAACTTATTATTAAAGTATCAAAATATCCAATTACTTTTGATATTTAAAGATAGAAGATGGATGCTGGGAAATATAAAAAATGTTTCAGGTCAGGAGCAGAGACATTGCAGACACCCTAAGCTGAAAGAAAGTGTTATCCTTGAGGAAATAAAGGCAAGCTACTTTGGCTGGAGTTTAAAACTCAAGAGACCCTGGCTGCATAGCTCAGTGGAGAAAGCATTGATCCAGCACACCAGAGGCCGTGGGCTTAACCCCCAGTCAGGCAGGGCATGCATGAGAAGCAATCAATGAGTGCACAACTAAATGAAACAACTAAGTGAAACAATGATTTGATGCTTTTTTTTCTCTCTCTCTCTCAAATAAATTAGAAAAAAAAAATACCCTCAAGGGTAGTAAAGCTAGCTATCAATGAAGTCAAGGGTTAGATCATTGTTTATTTAAGAAATACTGGGAAAAATCAGTTTAAATTCATTTGCATGTGGTCATTATGCTTGTATATTCTCTAAAGCTACTGAAAATATTAAATTTGTATAATTCACATATCAGCTTATTTCAAGTTTTCTTATCAATTTAGAACTATACAGGGTAAAAATTTGGGATGATTATTCTCAAGGTTCTTCCTATTCTGTTGCACAACAATATTGCTAAATGTGTAAATATGGCACAGAACTCCTGTCTTTGTTGTGAATTGTTTTCTCTATGCAGTCAGTCCATAGGCAATATTTAATTATTGAGAGTATACGTGTATGCATGCATATGTAGGGTGTAGTTCTGTTGAGAAGGGTGAATATATTACTAAAATGTGTATCATCCTCTCTCAGAAATCATGATGTACTGTAATTGGAGGTATTTAACTGGCAGAGTTTAGAAGAATGTAACATTATTAATTAAACAAAAAAGCTAAGGGAAGCTGTTTTTAATTTACTAAAGAACTTAATTGCGTGCTTCTTGGAAGGATTTCACAATGAAGAGATAGACTTCTTTGAGGGTCAAGTAAGGCAGATGGGATTTCTGGTGGAATCGTAAAGTACTTGCGACCTCAAGCATAACTAGGTATTTTAAGATGAGCCTGGAGAAAGGTAAGATGCCTTAGAATACCTCAAAATGACACCCCTCCTTCCCATCAATTCACGGGATCTGGCTGCAATGAATAGCCATCTCAAAACTTGGCCACTCTGGAAACTTTAGTGTTTGGGTTTATGATGTACAATTTGTTACCCCCAAAAGGCATTTTTAGTTGACAGAAGATGGAACACAAATCCAAAGGAAAGAAATAATGCACTAATATCTTGGAAGCCGAGCATCTAGTTTAAGGCAAGAATGGAGAAGTGTTTGGATGTCTTAGGAGTGACCAAAAAGTCACACAATTTACATTGAGATAAAATATGAAGCCAACTGATGCTTGGGCAGTGCTGCAGAGCAGAAACTGTGCCTGATGGAAGGAGTGTAAGTGGGGCTGTGGAAAATACATTTTTATGTTTCTGCATGGTTTGAGTTTTCTGAACAACAAAAGAAATCCCTGCTAAATGAGTTAAAAGATAATCGTTGGAAGTTAAAGAATGGTTAAATAGGGAGAGACTATCAAAGAGATTTACCTGCCCCAACATATGTGTATTCATTTCAAAGAAGGATGAAACTAAGGTCTATGGAGATTGTTCAAAGTCAGTAAACCCAGGAATTTTTGTCTTATCTTTCCTCTGGAGACATTTATTTCTATTCCAAAGTGTAAGAGACCTCAAAGACCTAGAACTCCTCTAAGATAATTTGTTTATAGTAAGGAGCAAAGATTTATCTCCTCTCAGGAAGGGAGTGGGACTATACACTCTGATTTACAACCTCTAAGTTACTCTTCTGTAAACATAGAGACCTAACTTTTGTATATGCAGGCCTGACCATCTGGCTTTCATCATATTATCCCCAAAATGTAAAATATTTTGATTTTATCTAATAATCTCAACCTTTACTTTTGATGTAATATGAGTAAGTATAGATACTGAAAATTTATCAATCACCATAACCCTTAGGAATATAATTGCCAGAGGTCTTGTTGTGTAGATTTATGAAGGTCTTATGCTGTGGTGTGTTATTGTTTACATCAAGACTATGAAAGTGAAGGGCCCTTGTCCTTCAGGAACAACTTACTAGCTGGCAGACAGGTCTTTGAGAAGGCCGTCTTCCCAAATTCTTTGTGTTCTGGGACCACAGAGAGGTGAGCAGGGGTAAGTTACCTAAGTATGTCATCCTGCTCAAAACCCTCCTAACTCTTATGACAGAGATATGGGATTAGAAGATGTAGAAAAGCAGTCATAAAAACCGAAGAAAGAAAGAAAATATCAGAATTCAGGTTTTGTTTATGGAGAAAGGAAACATAGCTGTGAATAATCAAGAAAATGACTCATCAATGATTCTCAATGAGTCATGCCCATGATACATTGAATGAGTTTGGTATTTGTAAGGAGAGCAGTTAGAGGGTAAAACATGGCTGAACAAAATTTGTACCACAAGCTCTGTAACATGAGATTATGTAAAGTACAATAAAATCTCTCCAACTGACCTTTATTAAAGAGATTAATGATGTAGTCTACTCAGTCTGTAAAACCTTCAGGCTAATGTTCACATCACTCTACAGCTAGTGATAGGGTACTCCAGGCTTAGAAGACAACTTTTCCATATCACACACACTTTGGTTTCTATCAAGTGAGCTATATGTCTATTAAGAATTAACACTTTTTAGAACTACTTATGCCTATGGAACTCTGTTATTGTAATTTAGAAATATGTTATATTAAGCAGTGAAATAATGCAAAAACTAACAGCTATTTCAAACTAATTGAATTATTCAGAAAGACTTTACAAAGGAAACCTTTGGTGAAGACAAGGCAGCAATAAAATATTAGAGGTAAAGAATTAAAAGCCTCTAGGCATGTACCCTCATTTTTTTCCACCATTATTTTTTAATCTATCTTTTCTCTAAAGAAACAGAAATGGGAATATTGGACTACATGCTACAGGTGTGTTTTACACAATAATGAGAATGAGGTTCCAAATAAGAATTATATATAAAAAATAAACAATTTGAGTCCTAAGTCTAATTTTTTTAAATGAATGTACAGTTATGTTTGAAACTTTTGTATACTTATTTTAACTAAATGTTTACATTTACTATAAAACTATTGCTGTTGGTACATCACAAGAGCGTTTTCTAATATATTTGAATGTGGTTACATATTTATATAAGTTATTTATCAAGAATTACCAATACAGTCAGTCCCTGAGTTACAAACAAAATAGGTTCTGTAGTTTTGTTCTTATTTTTAATGTTAATTTCTTTTTGTTGTTTTATTGTTCTTGCTAAGTTTTGCATTGTAATTGGAGGTTTGTTTTTAATATGTAAGTTGAAACAGGAACATTTACCTATTAAATGCAATTTAGATATTTGTCTTAACATAGTATTTATTTTTACCTTTCTGTGCATATAAATACTTTCAAATACAACTTAAACAATCTTGGATGATGTAGAAGATGATGGATTTATTGGAAAGGTTGGGACTGGTGTTAGAGAGTCAGGTTTTGATTCTGCTGCTGGAGTCAGTTTCTTGAAGTAGGCATCCAGTGAGGTTTGTACAGAGCTTTTTTTTACTCATAATAAATGGCACTGTATCATCTCAGGCCTTTGGTAACTGTACAATAAACTTTGGTGAACTTCTCTGTATCAGGATTTTGCTCCTTTAACTTTGCCATTTCTGTTTCAATGAGATAAAAAGCATCAGCTAACTCATTTGTAGAAATTTTTTTTCAGTTCTAAAGTTTCTAAGTCCCTGTTTACATCCCTAAATGCTATCGTCTGCTATTCTAGTTTCATAAGGTCTTCACTGGTTTATTCTTTGCCATGGGAGTTGAGTAAATCTATGATATCATTTTTGCTTATGTCTAACTGCAGTTGATTACCAATAGCCCTTTTGGCACTTCATTTATAAGTATGAGTTGTATGTAAGTCGGATGTTTGTAACTCAGAGACTTACTATACAACAGGTGATTTAATTAAAAACTGTTGATGAATTTTTGTTTCAGATACTATGGCAGACTAGACACTCAGATTGACTCTTCTTAGAACAATTCAAAGTATGAGCTGAAATAGAAACTTTTAGAATAAACTTATAAACAAGTCAAACCATATATATAATATCTCTTAAATGGTAGTGGAAACCCAAAGAAGTACACTGGGTTTAACAATACCTGCCAAACTTAATAAACATGAAGTTCAGAGATAGAAGAGAAAGCCCTGGCCTGTCCAAGTTGACCCATCTAACAGTAAATCACAGGTGTGAGTGGATTCCAAAGAGCTACACACTGTTAAGTGTGAACTAGAGATAAATTCCTGTTGGGGCCACTTCTGACTTCTATAGGAATAATCAAAGGAAATTGCTTGGTGGGAGGCTTAGAACTGGTTGAAAAGCCAAAGTCTATTTCAAAAATATCTAAATACAACATGGCCTGATTTGTTTGATTGTTTGCACTTCAGCTTCAATTCGTAGTACTTGGAAGATAGTCCAAGGTTGATAGTATATCCTAGTTGAAGAAAATGCAAATTCTTTCTGAAGGAACCAAACTTTAACATAGCCATTAAATAATTTATATAGATAAAGCACAAAACACTAAGAAATGAAGTCACATGAGTTACTGAAGAAAAACAAAGTCATGTGAATAAACTGGTACAGACCTCAAATATTGCAATTACCAGATACAAATAAAAAATTAATATATTTACATATTTAAGAATATAAAAGAAATCATTATTATTATGAGTAAGAAAGATAAGAGCAAAAATGTAAAGTGGGGTAAAAGTAGGTTTATAATTGTGAATACATGAAACTATTTTTGTATTATTATTTTTAAATTATTGTATTATTTTTCATATGAAGAACTGGAAACCTACTTTTGCCCTACCCTGTATGTCTAAAAAGATATAAAAATTAAAAGATGGCCAATTCATATTAAGTGCTAAAAAACTTTTAAAATAGTATTTTATAATTGATTTGGATTTACAGAAAATCACATACAGATATTGGGTAGATAGTACAGAGTCCCTATATACCTTCAACTCAGATCCTCCTATTATTAGTATCTTACATTAGTATGGTACATGGTACATTTGTTACTGTTAAAGAGCCATATTGCTACCTGATTATTAATTAAAATTCATTTTTTCAGATTTTTTATTAATATTAACTACATATATTACATAATATTAATTAGTGTCCCTTTCCTGTTCTAGGATCTCATCTAAAATAACACATTACATTTAGCAATCAGTCATGTCTCAGGCTCTTCTTGGCTGTGACAGCTTTTTAGACTTTTCTTGTGATTATCTTGACAGTTTTCAGGAATACTTGTCAAGTATTTTATAGAATATCTTTAAATTGGGATTTGTCTGATGTTTTTATCATGATTAGATGGGAATTATATGTTTTGGGGAGGAAGACCAGAGAGGTAAAGTGACATTTTCATCACATGATATTGGCTCAGTGGATAGAGCATCAGCGTGGCATGTGGACATCCCAGGTTCGATTCCTGCTCAGGGCACACTTGAGAAGCGACTCTCTGCTTCTCTTTTCCTCCCCCTCCCTCTTCACTTCCTCTTCCAGCCTTGCAGCTAGTGGCTTGATTGGGTTCAAGTTAACCCTGGAGCACTGAGGATAGCTCCATTGGATCGTATCAGCCTAAGATGCTAAAAATAGCTACATTCTTGAGCATTGGCCCAAGATAGGGTTGCTGGGTAGAAACTGGTCAGGGTGCATGTAAGAATCTGTCTCTCTATTTCCTCTCCTCTCACTCAAAAAAAAAGAGTACATACTTATCATGTTGGTGTTAGCTCTGATCAGCTGGCTAAGGTGCTATTTACCAGGTTTTCCACTATAAAGTTACTCTCTCTACCTTTCCATACTATGTTTTTTGGAATAAAGTTACTATGTGCAACATACAGGTGAGAAATGGGAGGCATGTTTCACCTCCTTGAGGACTAATTACTTATGTAAATTATTTATAATTCTTCCACATGGAAGAATGGTATGTGCATCTCTTTTAATTAATTTATGTTAGCATAGACTCATGAATTTTAAAGATTTGAATACTTTGGATAATTCAGTGCTACTCTATTTATTTTATTATTCAAATTGTTCCCATTTTTATAATGTAGAGCTCTTGCATTTTGCTTTTGTGTCCCTTTGATGTACTCCCATCATTTTGTGTTTATATGTGTGAACTATCTATCTGATTGTCTATCATCTATCTATCTATCTATCTATCTATCTATCTATCTATCTATCTATCAACTATCTAATCTATCTGGAACATCTTTAAATTTTTCAATAGAAAGGGAAGCAAGACCATTTTGTACCTACCATTCTATCACCTTCCCAGGAGCACCTTTTTCATATGAGGAGCCTTGATTCCTTTTACTGGATAATGTTATTTTAAACCAAGATCTGGGTACAAAATGTCCTTGTTTATACTGGGAAATCATGGTCATTTTATTTTTCCTTGGAAAGAAGTAGAGAGTAGGCACTGGCTGATTGGTTCAGTGGTAGAGCATTAAACCAGCATGTGGAAGTCCTGGGTTTGATTCCCGGTCAGGGCCACAGGAGAAGTACCCATCTGCTTCTCCACTCTTTTCCCTCTTCTTCTTCTCTATCTCTCTCTTCACCTCCCACAGCCACAGCTCCATGGGAGCAAAGTTGACCCAGGCTCTGAGGAAGGCTCCATGACCTCTGCCTCAGGCACTAGAATGGCTCTGGTTGCAATGGAGCTTCACAAAGGACAGAGCATTGTTCCTTAGTGGGCATGCAGGGTAGACCCTGGCCAGGTACATGCAGGAATCTGTCTCTCAGCCTCCCTGCTTCTCACTTCAGAAAAATACAAAAAAAAAGGAGAGAGTAAAGAGTTTAGACTTTTTGAGGTACAGTGACTCTGTTGCAACTGCTCAACATTCATTGTACTAAAAGGACAGTCATAGCAAATATGGGCATAGCAGTATTACAATAAACTTTGTTTACAAAAATAAGCCACAGGCCAGATTTAGTCCACAGGTTGCTTAGCCAAACCTTGTTTTATATTATATAATTGTA
The DNA here is from genome assembly GCA_037038555.1 of Rhynchonycteris naso. NCBI lineage: Eukaryota > Metazoa > Chordata > Mammalia > Chiroptera > Emballonuridae > Rhynchonycteris > Rhynchonycteris naso. The sequence goes on along the minus strand of CM073001.1, from coordinate 62,202,813 downwards.
ATAAAGAAAATTAAAATGCAAGACATTAGGTAATATGTTAAATAGTCAATTCAAATAAAAAGTCCAAATAAAATATTTATAAATTTTTAAATGGGAAACTTGTGTTTTCACAGTAATTTTTTATATTCAAAATGTCCAAAGGTATCAATGATCAAGATTTTTAAAATATTTATCTAATTTATTGGGGTCATATTGATTAATAAAATTATATAGGTTTCAGGTATTCAATTTTATAACATATCATCTTTATATTGTATTGTGTGTTCACCAACCCAAGTCAAGGCTCCTTCTCTCACCATTTAATCCCCCATTACAGTCTTATACACTGCCTCTTTCCCCCTTTCTCTCTGTTAATCACCATACTGTTGTCTGTGTCAATGAGGTTTTTTTTGTTTGTTTGTTTTGCTTAATCCCTTCACCTTTTTCACCCTGCCTCCCAACACCCCTTAGCTTGAAGAGTTATAAGTTTTCTGTGTCAATGAGTCTGTTTCTAGTTTATTTTGTTCATTAGATTCCAACATATAAGTAAAATCATACGGTACTTGTCTTTCTCTGACTGGCTTATTTCACTTAGCATAATATTCTCCAGGTCCATCCATGCTATTGCAAAAGGTAAGATTTCCTTTCTTTTTTATTTTTATTATTTATAACTGTATATAGTATTACCCTGTGTAAAACCATACCTTATTTTATTCACTCATCTACAAACGGGTATTTGGGCTATTTCAAAATCTTGGCTAATGTTAATGCAGCAATGAACATAGAGGTGCATATGTTCTTTTGAATCACTGTTTTGGGTTTCTTCTGATATATTCTGAAGTGGAACTGGTGGGTCATAGAATTATTCCATTTTTTTTTTCAGGTAACTCTATAATATTTTCCACAGTGGCTGCACCAGTGTGCATTCCCACCAACACTGCAGAATCCTCACCAACACTTGTTTGTTGATTTATGGATGGTAGCCATTCTGACAGCTGTGAGGTGCTATACATTATGGTCTTAATTTACATATCTCTGATGATTAGTGACTAATCACTAAACTGAAACTATATTGAGCAACACCAACAAATCTTGGAAACAATGTTAAGTGTAAAAAACAAGCCTTCAGATGATATATGCAATTTGATTTCCTTTATGTAAACTTCTACCTTGTAGTTTTTTAAATTGGGTATGAAAAATGAACATATAATGTGAAAAAAACAGTGGGCAATGAAAGACAAAAAAATATAAAGCATATTTGGGAAAATGATAAATGCAATTGTTATCTGGACAGGAATTGACAAAGATTTTCTGTGGAAAGCTACATAGTGAATATTTTAGGCTTTTTTACTATTGGAATCTGCGGCCTCAGTTCTATTGTTGTAGTGCAAAAGAATTTATAAGTGATATGTAAATACATTGGCATGGTAACTAATACATTATTTACTGAAAACAAACAAACCAAAAACAGATGGAGGGCTACATTTGGTCCTTGAATTCTAATATCTAAGTCCTGTGCTAAGCAATAAACTATTTTAAAAGTTTTAGGTTTTTTTCTGACCTCTAAGTGTTTTGTTCTCTATGAATATGGTAACTTTCTTATCTTTTGGGAAGAAATTCTTTTCATGGTGGATTTTTTCCTCATGAAATTGCTGCAGAAGTCAATGGTGGTAGTGTGGACTCTTTTGGGGAGGCTTCTGAAATCAGACTTCTTAGTGAGTGCTTATTTTGCCACTATTTAGTTTTTAAAATATCACATTAATGTTAAATCCCCCTTCATGAACTTGACCCAAGGTAAGTCTCTGACACACAACAGAGTAAGAAGAACTTTTGATTATTAGAAACCATGGTTAGAATCTTGTGACTGACTGTTATACTATGAGTGTGGATATTTTGCTTCCATTCAGAAGTCTTAAAATATTCCTTTCATTACATCATTTTTTGTTAATTTTGGCATAATATCCTTGGAGGTTGGCCATGTTGTTAGAATGTACAGATATCGAGTAGGGAAAGAAGTTCATATTTTGGGGTAACTTATTCTAAAACACAGTGAGTCTTAACAGAATCAGTTGCCGTAATCACATGACATAGTCCTACTTATTTCTAAGTATATTCATTAATATTTATTTGAACATTTATGCCTTAAGTTGGAGCTTATTTGTTATTCTGAGACTCCTGTATTTGACTGCAAAAGGTAATGTAAATTAAAAATAAATGTGAACTCCACAAAATAAGGATCAAGTGATTTGGGGATATTGTTTCATTATTTTGCCTGCATTTTACAAATATTTGTTAGGATGTCAACAAGACAGAATTATCGGTTTGTGAATTATCATAGGACATTTTTAAACAATATTAACAATTGCGAAATTATCTGTATCTTCAATTTGAACAATGGGACACCAACTTGTTATCTCAAGCAATAATAAGTCTAAGGGGAAATTAACTGGATTCAACAATAATGAAAAACATGGCTAATGGTTATTAGATTTTTTATATTATTTATTTCAGTAGTTTTACTATAACTAATTAATGTCAAAGAACTATAATTTGCATAGGCATAAGAACCAAGAAAACAAATTAAGATAACAATCGAAACATTGGAAATGTAAATATTGCAAATTTGTCCAATGAATTTAGCTTATAAATACTGTTCTCAGAGTATATTAAGTATACTCTTAGTCATTGTGAAAATGTCACTTTTTGTCACGAAATAAGCCTTCTTGTTAAAATAGTAGAGCTTTTATAAATACAAGCCATCATATTAGTACTGGAAAGAAATGAGGTTGGTGTGTCCATCATTAGATAAACAGCTGTTAAAATTATTCCAGGAATATGAACATAAGTGCCTATATTGTAACCTCTCACTTCCATTAACAAATAAACCAATACAAAATTTTAAATAGTCCAGAGCATTCTTTTTCTTGTGTCATTTGGAGGTGAAAAATATCATATTTTTATATTTTAGAGTTTAAATCCTAAAACTGTGTTTATGTTTTATTTAATAACTGTTGATTCTTTGGCAAATAGGCAAATAGCACAAGTGCAAGTACTGAGGAAAATTTCATTTCATCATTTAAATTAAGAAGTAGAAATGATAAAACTCTGGTAAAATAAAAAAAATAACTAGGTGAAAAAGAATTAAGTTAGCCTGACCAGGCAGTGGTGCAATGAATAGAGCATTGGACTGGGATGAGGAGAACCCAGGTTCAAGACCCCAAGGTCACCAGCTTGAGCGCGGGCTCATCTGGTTGGAGCAAAGCTCACCAGTTTGGATGCAAGGTCGCTGGCTTGAGCAAGGGATTACTTGGTCTGCTGTAGCCCCATGGTCAAGGCACATATGAGAAAGCAATCAATGAACAACTAAGGTACCACAACAAAAAACTGACGATTGATGCTTCTTATCTCTCTCTATTCCTGTCTGTCTGTCCCTATCTATCGCTCTCTATGACTCTCTCTCTGTCTCTGTAAAAAAAAAAAAGGTAATGTAACTGTTTCTTTTCAACTGAGTGAAAATTTATGAATATCAATTTTTAAATTTGAAGTCAATATAAATGAAAAAATTGTTTTTTAATTTACTTTTGTACTCACAGTGTCAGGATACTTATCTTAAATTTAAACCTCTCCAGAAATGTTTCTACTACCAAATTTATGTTACCATTTACGGTTGGACCAGAAATGATTCATTTGAAATGACCTAATATTTTCATATGATCATTAATTTATATATTATGACAACTTGTATTCATATATGTGGCCACTAGATGGCAAACCTAACACTAAGCAGAATTTAGGCACCAAGTAAATTCCCCAAGTAACTTGAATCACACAAAGTAGATGTTTTATTTCAAGTCTAGCTTAAGTTTTTAGCTTAAGCGCTCTATATTGTTTTTATTATTCAGGGTGACAGTGCATAATAAAGGAAGTAACCTGATATTTACACTTATGTAATATTTTAATAGTTTGTAATCGTATATTTCTCATATAATCTTTAAAGACTGATGAGCACTGCCATCTTGTAGATAAAAACATGGGCTTTCCAGGCGTACAACACAGGCTATTTCTTTAGAGGACTGCAAAAAGATAACATTGAAGGATTTGCTTGAGGGGTCTAGAATTTAATTATACTACTGTTTGAGATGATTCTAGGATAACTATTTTTTCTGTACCTGATATTATTTTTGGCTTATGTCCTACACCTTTATGTTTCCAAAAGAAATGCAATCTCTCTAGGAGACTGCAGAATCAATCAGAGCTACAAAACCATTCTCTCCTCCAGATACTGACCTCTAACTTCTTGATTTTTCTCTTGCCCTTTGGAATCTGTATCTAACTTCATTCTATTTTGTCTTTTGCGTTCATTGAACCCTTACTTCACCATCACTTTAAATAGCCTCTTGATTTCTGATATTGAGCACTGGACTGCAGCTCATTTTCAGCTTTTGAAAATAGGCCAGTGGTTTTTAAAAGCACTAATAGGAATCTTTTGCAGAAATTAGAAGCTTCTGTATGTCCATGTGTCTCCATACTCTTCCAGCCAAGCAAAAGTAATTTAAGATGATTTCCAATGATGCTTGATCTAATTTGCAGCAGAAAGCTGTAATATTGCAACCATTAGGTCAGAATACCTAAAATTCAGTACTAATGCTTTTATATTCTGAAAGAAAATTTAATTTTAATAAAGGTTAATGGACCTAAGAACACGTAGGACAGAAAATAAAATGTTAAGCCAAAAATTCTACCACTCAACTTATTCTCTTTATTCAAATTAGACGTTTGTACTATCATCATAAAATACCCTGACTACAGGTTATGTTTTAATAATAGATTCAGGCTTAATTTAAAAGTTACCTTTCATACTTAAACCTTATCATATTATAAACAGACCTTATATGTAAATGTTTAGATTACATGAGCATTGTATTTCCTTATTATCAAAGGATTATAAGTTTAATGGAGAAAACAAAAAATACAAGTAAAAAATAGAAAAAAATGTTCTAAACTTAAAGATCTCCTTTGGAACCAACTTTGTGAATATATATACTCAAAGTTTGAAATTTTTGTCTGCGCTTAATTTTAGATGGAACAACTTATTTGAAATAATTGTAGATTCACATGCTTTTATAAGAAATACTATAGAGATCTCGTCGGCCCTTTACTGATTTCATCCAATGGTAACAACTTACAAAATAGAGTATAGTATCATAACCAAGGTGCTGACATTGAAATGGTCAAGATATAGAACATAGCTATCATCACATTCCCCTGTTGCCCTTTTATAACCACATGGACTTCCCTCCCATTCCCATCCCCTCCTTAACTGGTGACAAACAATCTCTTCTATAATTTTGCCTTTTAAAGAATTTTATATAAATAAAATCATATAGTATATGACCTTTGGGGATTGGACTTTTCACTCAGCACAATTCTTTGGGGATTCATCCTGATTCTTGCATCCATCAGTAGTTCTGTCCTTTTTATTGCTAAGAGGAATTCTGTGACATGGATATAACAGGTTGGCTTAATTACTCACCCATTAAAGTATTTCTGGGAGTTTCTAGTTTGGGACTGTTATTAATTAGCTGCTATAAACATTCATATAAAGTACAGGGTCTTGTGTGAACATAACTGCATTTCTTTGAGATACATTCTAAGGAGTGCAATTGCTAGGCAATGTGGTAGTTGTATGTTTAGTGTTTTAAAAGTAGTGTCCAACTCTTTCCCAGAGTGGCAATATCATTTTACATTTCTATTAGCAATGCATAAATGACAAAGTTTCGCCAACATTTGATGTTGTTACTCTTATTTATTTTAGCCGTTCTCACAGGTATATAATAATACTTTGTGGTTTTACTTTGAAATTTTCTAATTGCTAAAGATGGTGCATATTTCTATGTATTTATTAATTCTCCACTGAAATTTCAACTCATGTCTTCTAATCATGTTCTAATTGGAGTATTCTCATTGCTGTATTTTGAGAGTTCTTTATATAATTTGGAGACTAATCCTTGTAAGGCTAGAGGGCACATTTTAATTTTTCTCTCTAACTTTCAAAATACGTTATAAAAATATACCTACATTCCAATGTCTTTAATTGTACATTGTAGTTAGTAGGTGGTTTAGAGAAAAGTGTGCCTTCCCAGAAGCTGAAGTCTTGAAAATAAAATTTTATTTTACAAAATGATGCTAATTTATATTTAGTTTCCTCTTAGTATTGTGATTACATGCATAACTAGAAAAGATGAACTGAAGAATGTAAAGTACAAATGAAAAGGGAGTTATAAAATAAAATTGTAGGTTCTTTGAATCAATATTTCTAGTATTATATATTTAAACATATGTTACCTAGGCATACATATTCATTTAAAATTTTATCAACAATCAAATTTAATACTTATTTTAAAAGTACATTTAAAGAATGATCTAGTTTGATTATGCATAGGTCTTGAAATATCCACCTATGTTTAAAAGATCTTTTTTTAAAAATCCAAATGACCTATTTCTGACTACATCTTTGTTAAATCATTGAATATTTAAAATATGTATGTGGACAATCAGTAGGCATAACTTATATTTATATAAAACTGTTTACCTATATTTTGTATGGTAAAATTTTCAGCATAAAATAATTGTTACAGTTTGTAATTGGAATGGTAATATTCTGCAGTCCAGCACTTATAGCAATATATTATAAAACTCATTTTAAAAATCATTAAAAGTATTATCACTTTTATAATTTGGCTATAATTCAAAAAGGGAAATTATAATCATTTGCCTTTCTGTCCTAAAGTTGATGTTTTCTTTTCTGGAAAATAGTCTTTCTAAGAATGAACTATTATGCTTAAAATAAGAAACAATTTTTTTTAAAGTTCTGTTTTCTGGTGTGTTTTAGATATATGCTTCTATTTACTTATTGGATCTAATAAATAAATTTAGTTCTTTATTATTTCTTTTTAAAACAATCTTTTATTTCTTTTTGTATTATATTTTAGAATTAATATTAATTTTAAAACATCTATATTAATTTATGTTTCTTCACTTTATGTAAACAGATTATTTATAATATATTTGTGTTTCAGGACAAAAATTGGAAAAAGTTAATACCCTTTAGAATTTTCTGCTACACTTCCTAAAGACAGCCAGATTTTAAGCAATAGCTGGTTAGATTTAGGTTGTGTGTGGGTGCATTTTTACTCTGTACTGTGAGTTTTGTATGCATTAAAATTTTTGAGAATTATAAGTTACTGTATGATATTTCTTCACTCAGTTCTTTAAGTTCAAAAATTTCTTTTTAGTAAAAACATCTTTTTTTATAAAAGAAACTATTTGCAGTTTCAAAACTTCAACAAGTTAAAAAAATTTAATGCACATGAGTCATAACAGGGATTATGTAAGTCTTCATCTTGTCTTTTCTTTCAGACCATTACTTTTAACGTTCCACTGAAAATCTTTCTTCATTGAACTCCTTTACACACACACACACACAGACACACACACACACACACACACACACACACACACACACACACCCCTACGAACCTAGAGTATTAAAGCCAATGTTACAGCCACAATAAAATATCTGTAAATTTCTTCACAATTATCATGATTATCACCAATTAAGTTTCCTGTTTCCTGAAGTTCAGAAAAATAAAACTGTTCATATATTTGATTAATCTCTAACTGATTGTGATAGAGATATCACCTAATTGGAAAAGCTGAATGGAACCCCAAAGAATTCTTGAGCTCATCCATCTGTTAGATGACTGTAGAGTTGTCAACATAGATAATTTTGAAAACCTACTTTTTCTTGAGGTCACTGTCATTCTAGGTTTAACTGAAGGTAATTCTCATTATTATTCACTTTCAGAAGCAATTTTTGAATAATGGCATTTTTGTAATTCTTTAAATATTGATAATGAATCATGAGTAGTACCATCAACTAAAGACCAACATATAAGTTAGAAAGTGGCAGAGAAATTACCTATTAATACCATATGGCTTCTCATATGACTGGTCATTTCAAAAGAACTCAAATATAACAAAAATTTGTCCATTCACAACCCCTGTCCATTCACAACCCTGTTTCTACTGACAGCTGATGTCTTCAGGAGATCACTCAAACTCCTTCCTGTTGTTTTCTGGTTGGTACCCTAGAAGCAAACTTTTGCCCTGATTTTTTGGAGATTCTTGTACTACTATCCACCCATCCCTACCCATTCAGTGTCTAATGATACCCCTATCTTCTTAATGCATATCCCTAAGCTGCATTCAACTGCATTCAACTGTACCTTATTTTTCTTGACACAATCTTTTCTCTTAAGGGAAGCTGCTTATTCTAGTCCTGATATTCAACATCTTTCCCATGTTATTCTGCTTGGTCTACTGCCCCAGTGCTAGAGGACAGGAAGTGTGTACACTCTTTTCATGATGTTCTGAAGAAGCATGGGTAGGAATAAGTCGCAGCACCTTAGAGTCTGAGGCATAGAGTGTGTTGATACTGTGGGGCTTTAACTGCTCATTTGATAAATGAGAATGTAACAAAATTCATATTTTCTATTAGTACATCACTGAATAGCAAAATCAACAATATACACAAATGTACTTTTTAACATATAAAGCAGTGTATACACATAAAATATAATTAAAATTATAAAAGTACGATATAATGGCCCCTCACTTTCTATTGAATACCTACTGTATACTAAACATGTGCTGGTGCTTGTATATATGAACTTAAATCTCAATGTTCTCATTTATCAGATACTCTGTAACAAACCCCCATGAAACTTTGTGGCTTAAAAAAATATTTGATTCCACACAGGTTTGGAAATTGACCAGTTTATCTTTTTTTGCTTAGACTTATTTACACACTGAATTTTGCTATACATAATTAACCAATACCTTAACTTACTACTTTCTTAAATTTGCTTAACTTTTCTGAAGAAAAATCAATATTCAGTCAATATAATAAGTATCTGTGTTCCAGAACCTATTTAACACTAAGAAACTAAAAAATATTTCAAACTATGCTCTTACCCTCTATAAACTCAAAGTTCAACCTAACAGAGGGGATACTTTCTCATTTCAATGGCATCCTATAATACACATATCAGTCCACATATCAATCATGCTCTCATTTATTTCATGCAGTCCTTTCTTTCATTGCCTATTTATTCACTGCTATGCTCTCAATGTGAGGACTCCGAGTTCTTTCACTTATAAAATGTCCCCAATTTCACCTATTCCCTCTACCTTTTTTTATTTTTACATGGAAAGTAATCACATTATGAGCCCTAACAACCTTTCTTTTTTATAATCAAACTTTCTCTATTGGTCACCTACTCTCTCTCTTATTACCCTTAAATTTTAGAGGGAAAAATGTATCTTGTTTTATTTGCAACTGACACTGCCTCATATGCTCTCAACAATTATGCCTTATTGCTCTAGGTCTGTTTAATCCAACATTCTCACTCTTTCCAGCATCTTTAATCAGTAGTTTCCTTCTCACTGGCTCCTGCTCATTTATTTACCAGAACCTTATTTATTTGTGATCCTGAAAATAAAACCTTCCATTATTTCTGAAATTGAGGGTTTAACTTGTCTAAAACAGATCCCCACAGCCTGGCTTCCTATAGCGCTCTAGTTGCTACAGTCTATTGCTAAAACCATCATCTCTGCTAATCCACAAATCTTAGATTTAGCCTCTCTTCTCTTATAACAGGAGAAAGACTTACTCTTTTTCAACCATGAATATTAATGTGGTCAGACTTGCTGCTAGTTAGTTAGTCATAATTTTGATCTGCAATCAGGCTTTGTCCCCAGCCAGGGGAAAGGCTGGTGAATCTCCCAACTGTCAAGGACTCTGAAGGTTCTGAGATTTTGCCCTACTTGCTAAGCTAGTTACTGCAATTTCATGGATGTTGGAAATGACATGAGGGGTTCTTGGGTCAGAGATGAAGGCTATTTTGTCACATATAGCAATAACAGAAACCAAAGTATCAGCACTTTTGCACCAGCTACCCAAACCTCATTTCCTACATGGGAACATAAAGAGGGCCAGATGGCACCTGCACATACAGTAAGCTGTGATTCAGGACAAAAATTTGGATGTTAATAAAATTTGAGATACTATTTCTTATCTATATAAGATTTAAAATACTATTTCTTATCTATATATTTAGAATTGATGTTTTAAAATAATAATAATATACAAAGCTAGTGAATATACATAAAATGAGCAATTTTATAATTTGTTTTTGAATTATTTACCATTACATATCAAGGTCTTTAAAATTTTGTGATGCTTTATATAATTTGCTACATTGTTTATAACAATCAAACTTTATAAATTAAATGTCCAATATGTTGCCAGAGATTAAATACATTTGATATAGCCATGAGATAAGTTTTTGTCCCATAATTATATTTATCAACAGTGTTTAAAGAGCTGCAAAAAAATAAATGACTTAATGGAAAAATAATATGTTCTAAAGTTGTACATATAAGAATGTTTCAATTTTATAAATATGTATAATAATATTGTAATGATATATGCTAAAGTACTGATAAAATTTTTTGGAAGTAGAATTTTTCATCTTTATTATTTACCCATGTCTCTACACAATGTCTTTTCATACTGAACCTAGTATAACAAATTAGAGCTTGGGCTCTGGAATCAGACTTCCTAATGTGAAATGTCTGGTTTTACAATTTATTTATTTATTTATTTATTTTTTAGCTGTGTGGACTCGAGAAAGTTATGTAAACCTGTCTAAACCTCAGTTTATTTCTCTAAACACTGGATATCATAACAACATGTCACAATGCTTTAGAGAGTATTGAATAGAATAATGTACATAGAGCAAGGAATAGAGTGTCTATACAGAGGAGAGAGCAGTGTTTTGTTGTGGCTGGGAACATAGGTTCTGAAGTCAGATTGGTTGGCTCCCAATCCTGGCATCTTTACTTATCAGCTGAGCATGTTACTTAAAATTATTATGCCTCAGTTTTGTTTTCTTGTTATATCTTCAACTCTTATTAGAGTGCTTAGAACATAGTAGATGCTCAATAAATATTGAAACCATTAACTAATAACAGCTATTATTATGTTGCTATTTATATATTAAATTTAAAATGTTTACCCAAGATCTCCAAATTGCTAAGTTCTTCCATTATAGCTTTTACTTTCTCAATATACCTGAAACACTTTTGAAGTGGACCCAAAGTTTTTATCACATTAAATAATTTATCTGCTGTTTTTGCCCTTATTTTTTCTGAATGCATACATGGACTTTCCACCATGATTGTATAATTCAGTTGCCATGGTAAATGTTGAAATTAATAATGTCATTTTTTATTTAGTAAAACTTTTCTTAATTTACTAGAGTACCTGTGAAAGATGTTACATTTTTAAAATGAAATCCCTATTTTCTCTTCTGCCTAATGTGACTACCCTTTCATCCACCACCTCTGAATTTCCATAGTTCTTTGTACATTCTATCTTAAGATTCTTATCATAAGCTGCATTGGTCATTCAGTCTATGATATGGATCCTAATCATAGACTTTTACTTTTCTTAAGATTGTGCATTATCTTACAGCTATGATTTTATCTTGTTTATTATTACATCTTCCAAGATATAATAATAATATCTTGTCTAAACAAAAAACAAAATTTCTGTTGTTGTGCGTTTATTACTGTGTTTGTTTTAAACAAGTTATCTATGTTGGTCCAACTCATAAGATAGGCCTTCCCTTCATGATTCTGTGCACATTTCCTTGAAGGCGATTGTAGGATTAAACAGGTCTTTCTTATCAACTTAGCACAGTTATGATGTTAAAAATTACTTGGGACTTTTCTCTCAAACACAGGTTATTAATATTGAATAATCACAACAAAATATAACAAAATGGAAATATATATACATGTATCTGTATGTATATATAGGTGTATTATATATATATATATATATATATATATATATATATATATATATATGAATGTTAATGCAAAAATTTGGGAAATAAATTATATTTTATAATGTAAGATATTATCCAATATAATTGCTCAAGTTCCAAAAGTGCCATAGCTGACAGTTAATTGAGCCAAATACTAAATTAGGTTTTGGATTTATACATTTATGGCAGAAAAACAAAAAAATTGCTAAACTAATGAAGTGATTGTTAAATTTTTATTCTGTACTAAGCATAGGAACTCCAATTCTTCTTGTAATAATTTCTTTGACAATTATGTTAAAGGAGAAGTGTGTGCTCTTGCTGTTATCCCCTATTTGGATATATCTTTAAACTTTCAAGAAACATGTAACATTAATAATATAAATTAACTTTTTATCACAGAAAGGATGCATATAATTCAGGCTAACAAATGATAAGCAAATTCTCTTCTACTGTGGAGAAGAGAGTGAACCATGCCAACGTATTTTATTAATAAGAGAGTTTTCTTTCTCTGCCACCTGATTGTGTTCCTAATGCCATTAATGGAATCCATATAAAATATTAGAGCATAATAGAGATATAGACACTGATGATAGAAGTTAGGTTTCTAATATGGGAATGTTTTCAGCTACTTAGCAGCATAGATTATATATTTTTAATTTCTTATGTTCCCTTATGATTTCATGGTTTAATTGTATTAAGTATGTAATTACATTTTCATTCTATGCACGGCCTGGCATTCTCCATCACACCACCTGCAAAACATGGTTCTAAGTTTCAGCCAATTCAATCAAGAGAGTCTGTACTACTAGTTTTCTTCTATACTGGGTCCATCCAACCCTGAATGCACCTGAATAGACAGCATTTTTTTTTTTCCCAGAGCATTTCTAATTAGGCTACCATAAAGAACACAGGTTGAATGGCCTTGGAAAGTGCACCTTTAACCTATTTCAATTTTGGTAGATTAAGATTCTTGCTTGTTTTTAAATAAAGCTTAGCAGCCCTGGCTGGTTAGCTCAATTGGTTAGAGCATCATCACTATACACCATGGCTACGGGTTCAATCCCTGGTCAGGGCACTTACAGAAATCAACCAATGGATGCATAAATAAGTGAATAAACAAATATATTTTTCTCTCTTCTCTCTCTCTCCCTCACTCCTTAAAAAAATTATAAATAAAGTTTAAATAAACCTTAGAATGGCTTATAAGTACCTGCATATTATGGTTTCTTTTAGTTTATTTGGCTTTATTTTCTTTCAGTTACTGTAGGGTTACATATCTTTCAAGTTTTTCATACTTGTTTACTCTGCTGAAAGGCTTGTTCCACCCCTTCCTGACTACTCTTCAATTATACCTATTTGATTCCTATTTATTTTTCAATAAAAGGCAAACATCACTTTCTATGGAACATATTAGTTGACATGCACAACTAGACAAAGCCTTTTTTATGCTGTCCTCTCTGATTTTTCATTAAAAGCCTCTATTTCGGTTTGCGATGTTTATTTCTTTGCCTACAGTGAACATCTCCCTTTCCTAACATATTCTAAGCTTTCTGAGAGCTATTTCTATTTGGATCTCTGTTTTATCTTTGTTATTTTAAAACATTGTTTGGCATTCAAAAGATATTTCCTGACTACATGTATTAATGATCTGTCCATGAAAATTTTAAAGAATCTTGATATACAAAACCTATTTTTTCAGAAGCACAAAATCTTGATGCTTTATTATTCACAAACTTGTAGAAGTAAAGTTCTAGAGAAATAGCCTGGTTGAATGTCAGGTTACTACTTGTTCTAGAGAGGATGCTATTCAGAGCTATTCCAACACCAAAAAAGAAAATAAGAGAAATATAAGGAATAATAAGAAGAAAAATGTTAATTTTTAGGAAAGTGAGGATAAAGTAATTTAATCTTACTTGACTATAATCTCAATGAGAAGAAATCTTACCTTTGAGTCCTCAGACCCATTGTAGCATCTTAAATATAAAAGACTTGTTTTGACAATTAGTTATTCAACAAATGCTTATTGAGTTGTAGGCATTAAGTACCATTTTGGATATTCATTACATAACAGAGGGCATTAGTAATTTGATTTTATGTGGACACAGAACTACAAAGACAGTAAAACAAGGACCAAGAGTATTGCAGTTACTGATAAGTACTATTATGTAAATAACATTAGTAATAGGATAGTTATTGGGCCTGACCAGGTGGAGGTGCAGTGGATAGAGCACTGGACTGGAATACGGAAGACCCAGGTTCGAGACCCCAAGGTCCCCAGCTTGAGCGTGGGCCCATCTGGCTTGAGTAAAAGCTCACCAGCTTGAACCCAAAGTCGCTGGCTCCAGCAAGGGGTCATCAAAATAAAATCCCCAGAAACTTTTTAAAAAGATTTTATTTATTGATCTTAGAGAGGGGGGAGAGAGATTAAGAGAAAAGGGGGAGAGAATAAACTCCCATATGTGCCTTGACCAGGCAAGCTTAGGATTTTGAATTGCGACCTCAGTGTTCCAGATCTGCACTTTATCCACTACGCCATCACAGGTCAAGCAGGAACTTCTTTAAATGTTACACCAGAACTTTAAGTAAAGTGACCATCGTACCCATGGGAGTACCCCTCTCAAACCTCCAATTGTGGGGAGGTAAATTGACAAAAGGTTTCAGCTGTTTTCTGAAATTCATTATTGCCTCTGTGCTGAGGCTATGTCTGGGTGTTCAGTGGGCTGTGCCTAGTCAACGCCTAAGTGCATCTGAATCTAAGGCAGGTCCATTCCTGGAGACACTCAGTGACTCTGGCATCTATCATTGGCTTGAGGATGCCCCAATGACTTTGCCTTATTTTCCTTAAACTGCATAGCAGTCTAGAAAGTTTTCACTTTCTGCCTTCCTTTGGTCCTTCACTCAGTCATAATTTTACTGAGACCAAAAAACTCAGCCTTTCCCAGCTTCCCCCAATTTTCCTGAATAAATATTTATTTTCCCCAATAAATCCTTGCATATGTAATCCCATTTAAGTGTCTGCTTCTTAGAGGACCCAAGCTGACATAGTGATAAAATAGATCAATTTGTTTGTAACACCTCAGTTCCCCAGTCCTGCCAAGAATTCAACTAAAATAATATCATAAACATTCTTATTTTCAGTGGATTGGTTGAACACAATTTAAACACTATTCTCTCATGCTTGATGGTTCGTTAAGTCCCAGTGATTTGCAGGCAAGTGCAAAGATACTTTGCAATCTCACAGAAAACTTAAAATTTTGCTGCCGCATCTGTAAACTATTCTATTTACCTAACTAGTTCCAAATTTTACAAATTTTAATTGTAATTCTTATTACATAAGCATAATACAATAATCATAATTGGTGAATTATTTAGTATTTATCATATAGAATTGTTTTTATTTAGTTTTGGTAACCTCTTTTATAATAAAAAATTTCGGCAGAAAGGTGGAATTTTTCACTTTAAAATTAGAAATCAAAAAAAAAGTAGAAATCAAAACTTTGCCAGACTTAATCTCTATTTTCTTTTTCATATGACACAGAGTCTTATGCCCCTTTCTCTTGATTTATTGCACCTTTTTTTCTAAGAGAGATATGTGACCATCCTGTTTGTGGCAGGGCATATGAGCTATAATACTTAAGTTTCTATAAGGAAATAAAAAATTCCATCAGATCTAACTTTCTCTGCCTAACTTCCAAAGTTTCTTTAAAAAGTGATGCACCTCTTTTTCATACCCTCTTAACCTCTATTATGTTCTCAAAGGTTTTCTTAAATCCCTCTTCTCTTCTCCCCCCAACACAGGCATCAAACCCAAGCTGAATGGAGTGTTCCTTACTGTTACATTAACTTAATTAATATGTATTAATATTTTGTGCACCCTTTAAGACAAAATTCACGTTCTCTTCTTTTTCCCCATGGAACTAACCCTCATCATGCTTACTGTCGCTCCCCCTTCCATTTTAATCATCTGTTAACTTCATTTGCCTTTATAGTTATAAACTATACTATGTATTATTACTATGATAATATTATAATAATATTAATATACTGATATATTAATATAATCATATAATATCATAAAATGTGATGATTTCACTAGTATATAAATTATGTTATGTTATGTGATCCACAGAATATTTACAAGGATGGCAGGTCACATTTGTCCTTTCTAAAATAATGCAATTTCTTAGAACAAGGACCAAGTTTGGAAGCTTAAATACAGAGTTATTTTTCTGTGTGACTAATTTGATTGATTGACAGTATTATACCGAGAATCTTTCTTGTAATTAAAATGATTACTCTAGAATAAAAATTTAAATTTAAAATAGGACACAACCAATTTTTTTTAGCTATTTTATTAGTAGCTCCATAAAGAGTACTTATAAGGAATCTTTTTTTCTTAGCTCAGCTTGTGTCTATCTAACTTAATTCTCAAACTCTGCCCGCATTGTTATTTGATTTGCACTAAGAATGATCCATCCGAGAGACAGACCTTTGGAAAATCATTGTCCATGTATCCAATTCCAAGAAGAAATTCTGATTGGTTCCCTTGGATTTTCTCCTACTTATGAACCAGTTATTTCAGCCAGGAGAATAGTATACTTTGGAAACCTCTGATTTATACTCCAATCAGCATATTAAGGGAAAAGGAAAAATTCACCAAAGGTATAAACAAGACAGAAAGGAGAATATGTCTGCTCTATTAACTCCAATTTTTAAAAATTAGAGAATTATAGTTTAGACTAATAAAGTACCTGGGTGATGGTGATCAACAGTTAGCATAGACATCATATATGTATTTTTAATTTAAAAATAAATTATTATAGAATATAATTAGCCTGAAAATCATACTAAAGATATTTAATTAAAAATATTTCCCATTGATTTAAGAGAGAGAGAGAGAGAAAAGCATCAACTCATTTCACTTTGTTTTTCCATTTAATTGTGCAATCAATATTGCTTCTTATACATGCCCTGACCGGGGATTGAACCCATGACCTTTGTACACCAAGATGATGTTTATCTACTGAATAACCCAGCCAGAAAAAGTTATTTAATTTTTTGACAACAAATTTTATAATTCCTTGTATCTCTAGTAGCTACAAATATGTAAACAGCACACATATCAGCTGAATCAGCACTGGAATGATGTCTAATATTGTTTGTCAGCATCGCTAATGTAGGAAACACCTTAAGAAAAATAACTTTTACACTCTCTCAGATTTATTTTAAGTATTTTTTCTAGTGTTACTCAAATATATAACAACACAAAAACAATAGAGTAAATACTTATTTAGTACTTACCATGTCACAGGCTTTTAGAGCTTTTCATACAATGACACATTCAATCCAAAGGTAGGAGTTTTTTAAGTTGAGTGCTTTTATTTCCCCATATTTCAAATGGTAATGTTGAGAAATGGAAAGGCTAAGTAAACTGATCAACGGCATGAAACTAGTAACTATCTGTCTGGCTCTCTCTAGAATCCATGTTCTTAAGCACTCTGCAATACAGGCAGTAAATATGCATTCAGCTTTTATATAATTATAAAAGCAACACTTAATTATAAATAAAATACAAAACAAAATTAATAAGTGAACTCATCACCGATCTTTCAGCTTCCCACTTGTTTTCACCCCCAGCAGTCTTTTCTCAACATAACAGCCATAGTAACCTTTTAATATATAAGTCAGGACATGTCAATACTCCTATTATCCCTATCCCCAAGCATTCAATTAAAGGAAAATTAATTGTCCATATTATGACCTCAGATCCTATATTATCTGTCATTCCAGTAACTCAAAATCCTACCACTCTCTACTTCAATAACCACACTCCAGACATAATTGCTTATTCATTGAACATGCCAGGACCATTCCCAGCTCAGAGTCTTTGAATTAATATCTTTCTGGTTTGCTCTTTCCCTAGAAACCTTTGTGGCTTTCTTTGCTTAAACACTACCTTCTGGAAGATAGCATTTCTGAATGCCATATATAAACAGAACCTTTTTCTTTCTTTATGGTCACTGCTATTTTTACCTTCATTTTTGCTGCTTGACTTATTGCATGCTTCTTGTGTTTCTTTGTTTATTGTATGTTGCCATTACTAGATTTCTGTATTTTAAGGAGAGGCGATTTTATTATTGCTGTTGTTTGCTGCTATTTCCTAGCATCTATAATTATCCTTGGCACATAGTAGGCATTTGATAAATATTCTAAAGTGTCCAAAAGTAACTATTTAATTTTGAGGTAACTGTAAGTTCGTATGCAATTTTTAGAAATGATACAGAGAGATCCCTTTCACCCTTTAAGGGTTTTCACCAATAGTAACAAAATGAGAGTCAAGATACAAAACATTTTGATCATCACAAGAATTCCATGTTGCCTTTTTATACAGTTGCTAGGTTATTTAAGCCTTTTGCCAGCTTTTTAGCTCCATGCCTAGGTTATGAGCCGGGATAAGACCACACTATTGTTTCTTGGGTCTCAAAATGACTAGCCACTTGGCCTTTTTTGACCCACCTTTTAAAGTATTTTAATATGTGTTGTATATATAATGTCTAAGGTTTTTAGTGTACTTAGCAGAAGGAATAGATAACACACACCTACTTTCATCTACTAGAATCAGATGTCCCCCAATACATATTTTTAGAATAAATATTAAATGAAGCTTTTTAAGTCAAAATTTTGAACTAAGTTTAGACCTCATTTTTAGTAAAGTAGGTTAACCTTATTTCCAAAGATGAATATCACCTGTCTCTAAAGGGGTAGGTGCATACTAGAGATTGAATTTTTAGAATACTTTGGATCACTTTGCCTTTCTTTTAGTACATAAAATTTCATGTTCCAAGTATAAAGGTCTTAAATTTTGGCTAAATATTTCAAATCAAGTATGCTTTTCCTCAGACTATTTCTTAAATGATGCCTTATTTTTATTGCTTTGTTTACATAATTTCTAACCAATAGCAGGCCCATGCCACTGCCAGCCGTAAGAAGAGACACCACAGTAGAGGTTCAGAACACACTCTCCGTTCTTAACATCTGGCGCTACCTTTTACTATTTTTGCGTACTTGGGAAATTTTCATAACTAATTTCTTTTTTCTACCCCAATTGTTTTATCTTTAAAATTATAATGATAATGATAATAAAAACAAAAATCATGATTGTCACAGTGTTGTTGTAAATGTTTAAATGAGTGAATATTTGTAAAGGACTTGGAGCAATGCCTGGCACTGAATTTCTATTCATCTATGTCTGTATGTGTACATATATAAGTTAAGTGCTTATGTTTTGTTACCCCTGAAGATGAAGATGAGACATCTCAACAGCACACAAACTAAAAGGTAGTACTTATGTTAAAAATAAAGTTTCTTTTTCAGCTTCAACAGATTTAATGTTATTTTTTTTAATTTTTTTTTAATTTTATTCATTTTTAGAGAGGAGACACAGAGAGAGAGAGAGAGAGAGAGAGAGAGAGAGAGAGAGAGAGAGAGAAAGGGGGGAGGAGCTGGAAGCATCAACTCCCATATGTGCCTTGACCAGACCAGTGCAGGGTTTTGAACCGGCGACCTCAGCGTTCCAGGTCGACGCTTTATCCACTGCGCCAACAGAGGTCAGGCTTAATGTTATTTTTGTAAAGGTTTTTAAAATATTTTATTTATTCATTTTATAGAGAGGAGAGAGTGACACAGAGAGAAAGAGAGAGAGAAGGGGGTAGAGCAGAAAGCATCAACTCCCATTTGTGCCTTGACCCGGCAAGCCCAGGGTTTCAAACCTGTGACCTCAGTGTTCCAGGTCAACACTTTTTCCATTGTGCCACCACAGGTCATGCAGTTTTAACGTTGATGATAACTGCAAAGTGTGTCTGTGTGTTTGCCATTCGAGCCATTGTGAGAATTTTATATGCTCCTAATTATCAAGACCATATTGAAGGGTAAAATAACGCTTTATTATTGAAACAGTATTGGATATAAATGTATAATATATATTTTTTTAATTTTTAGAGAAATGTTCATTAAACTATAATTCCAAATATATCTGAACTTCAATGTAAATGTTATCTGCATATCTTCCTTACAATTTTCTAGTTTTGGTTATCTTTTTCTTATTCATAAGGAGAGAAAAAGGAACAGAATGACTTCAGAACAACAACAAAAAAAAGCTTTAGTATTTTCAAGTTATTTTATAGCATCATTTTTCCCCTGATAACTGCTGTTTTATAGACATGATCATTCTTCTAGGACTACAGACACACGGAAAAGGTACTGTATGGGTCAACCAATACATCTTCTGCATACAGGTTTTGTCATTTCCCTGTCAGTACCTTTCTGTTTGCCCCTATAGCTCACATCCATCACTTTTGAAAATTGCATATCTCCATATACACATTCCATTGAATTGTTCTGGAAGCAGAGGCCTATATACAGTGTGTTTATAAAGTCATGGTGCACTTTTGACTGTGTGACCGGTCAAAAGTGCACCATGACTTTACGGACACACTGTAGTTTAAATAACTATGTGATATAACTATTATGGTTTGGGAGAACACTGATAATTGTTAGGCCATAGTCTTCCATTGATAGTGTTAATTTTCTAAGCCATTGTCATCAATAACATATGGAAGGTACATCTGAGTTTCATCAGTAATACTGATTCCTCCACATTTAAGTAACCATAGACAGACTAATAATGCACTGTACATACTAAGTGGCTTGAAAATACCATTATTAGCCTGTTTATAATAAGCTTGCAAATATCATTTTATTAGGTCTCCAAAGAGAAGCAAGGCAATTGTCTTTGAACACCTGTAATGTGTGTATATATGTAATTATATATGTGTGTACGTAGACTCTTATTTTATGGCTTATTTTGTTCAAACTTAAGTTTGTGAAATTGGTTCATATTCTGTACTTAGAGATTGATCTTTCTTGTTATGGCATTGTATAAACATAACACAATTTATTTATCCATGAAACTCTTAATGGTGACTTGGAAAATTTTAAGTTTCAGGTTCTACAAGTAGTGCTGCTGTGGATATTCTACTACATGTCATTGATAGATCATATGTATGTATTTCTGTTGGACATACATTTGAGCACACATAGAAAACTGGTTTGGTTTGTTCACAGGGGTGTTTATGTTCAGCCTTCATGTAAACTGTCATTTTTTTTTCCAAAATGTTTGCACCAGTTAATATGCCAACCAGTGGTGTATGAGTAACAGTTACTCTAACACTTTATAGCCACTTGAGTTTGGTATTTTCTTATTCAACTTAGACATTTTGGTAAATATGTTATGGTTTCTTCTGATTTTAATTTGCGCTTTGATAAAATCTGCTTTAAAGTTTGTTCTTCTGAACATTTGGATAACTTTTAAAGAGAAGTGTCATTTTACTCTTTTGTCTCTTTTTTTTAATGTATCATTCTTGTAACAGTACATATATTTTGAATATGAATCCTTTGCAAACTTTTTCTATACTAGAAGTTGATATTTAGCTCTATTAACAATGTATTTGAATAAACAGAAGTCTTTAAATTTTTTATAATTCAATGTATCAACTTCTTACTTGCCCCTAAGGTTATGTAAAAAAAGGTTATTTTTGCTTCTAAAGGTTCTATTATTTTGGATAATCAGTTTCCATAGCATTGTATTTTCTATATGATAAGAAATAAGTGTGCATATAATTTTTCCCCTAAGTATATCCACTTGACCCAGTTCTGTTTATTAAAATGGCTATTCATTCTGGAGTACTAAAATGCCTTTTTTTTTTTTTTTTTTGAGAGAGGGATAGATAAAGAACATGGCTGCGAATATTTCTTAATTTTATTATGTTAATTTGTCTTTTTTTAAGCCACAGTTGTCTCTTTTATTTTTTAAGATATAACTTCTAGGTCCTGTCCAGTTTGCTCTGTTAGTTAGAGTGTTTTTCCAAAATGACAAGGTTGCAGGTTTGATTTCTGCTCAGGGCACACACGGGAAACAACCAATGAATGCACGACTGAGTGAAAACTCAAATAAATGTTTTTCTTTCCCCTCCCCTTTTCTTTCCTTTCTCTATCTCTTTAAAAATTAATCAATCAGTAAAAAATAAAGCCCTGGCTGTATAGCTCAGTTGGTTGGTGCGTTAACCTAAAGAGCCTGTGTTACCCAATCAATACTTGGTCAGGGAATGTGCATCACCAGAACAATATTCCTGTCTCTCTGTTTCTTCCTCTCTCATAATCATATTATATATATATATATATATATATATATATATATATATATATATATATATATATATATATATATATTTAAAATGAAAATTTATAAATTTATATATTAAAAAAATATATAAACTTCTGTAGAATGATGCCACATTTAAAGTCAAATATGATGTGAAACTTAGTTTATTTAATTTGGTAAGACAAGTTTAGCATAATTATCTTAATGCCCAATGGGGTAGTAGAGTATAGAATTAGTAATCTATGTGTTTTTCCAAGTGTTCTAGTTAATTCATCTATAAAATGACAAAAAGAAAATAATGGGTTCTTATATCACTACTTAGGAAGTCACTGTTAAGAAGATATATGTGAATTCATCCGAGGTACATGAGTTCATAGACATAATAAAATACTAGAGAAATTTAGTGGCGACCTGGGATTGTTTCATACTCTAACTATGGAGCAGCATATAGTTATATGTTGACAACATATAGCCCATGGTCCATATCATGCCTGCTGCTTTTTTTGAAAAATAAAATTGTATTGGCTATTTTATACTTCAGTGACAGAGTTGAATAATTGTGAAATAAACATTATGCTCCACAAAGCCTAAAGTATTTACTTTCTGGCTCTTTATAAAAAACATTGGTCAACCCTGCTCTGGAGAATCTGCACATGCTCCTGTAAAGAACTGTTTCGTACAATAGCTGTACAAGGAACTTAGCCTATATTGCTACAGTGCTTTCTAAACACAGGGTTAAAAATTAATATGAAATTTTTCTGACATTGAAATCCACATAATATGTTCAGGAGAAAGGATATACTAGAAACTGAAAAGCTACTGAGGTGAGATTACTGCTTAGAGCTACCGCTAAGAGTTTCTTTCCTTTTTTTTTTTTTTTTTTAATTAAGTAAGAGCAGGAGAGGCAGAGAGACAAACTCCCCCATCGACTCTGATGATAACCCACCTGGCAAGCCCCATGTGGGGCAATGATCTGCCCATCTAGGGAGTTGTTCCATTGCTCAGCAACTGAATTATTTTTGACACCTGAGGTAGAGGCCACAGAGCCATCCTCAGCACCTGGGACCAACTTGCTGTAGGCAATCGAGTCATGACTACAGGAATGAAGAGAGAGAGAGAGAGAGAGAGAGAGAGAGAGAGAGAGAGAGAGAGAAGGAGGAGGAAGAAAAGGGGTGGAGAAGCAGATGCTCACTTTTCCTATGTGCCTTGACAGAGAATCGAACTGGGACATTCACACGCTGGGCTGATGCTCTACCACCTAGAAAACTGGCCAGGGCTTAGGAGTTTCTAACAATGGGACCTTCTATCACTTGCAAGCGATGAAAATTGTCAGTGGGAGCCTCTGTCCTTGAGAGTAGCTTCTGGTAAATGGGAAAATGTTGCCATTAGTAATTGTTTGCCAGTAAAGATCCACAGCTAATACCCCACCCTTTTTAAAGAAATATTTTCAGGCTTACTCTTTGTAAAGGTACTAGAAGATTCCAAAAGACCTATTAAAATATGGGAGAGAGTTTGTATTAAGTATATATTACTTTAGTAAATTAAAGGGAAAATAGCTGATTAAGTCTAGAGTAGACTTAATCTATTTGACAGGAGAATTGGGAGTCAAGAATAAGATTAAAAATCTAAGTCCTAAAGATTTTTTTCTTGCTTTTAAATAAAAAAGTATGATGATAATATTAAGTAACAGAGGAGAACTAATTGAGGTTAGATATCTTTGAGGATAAGAAAGATGGGTCTTGGACAATGACCATTAACAGAAATATGTTCCAAAACTTTTTTGTCTGCTAAGTATTTTGAATTGCACTGTACAGTATTGGATTAACATTGACCTTAAAAGTGAATATAGCAATGATGGGCCCTTTAGATTCAGCATTAAAAGTTTCATTGCTGGTATGGTGGAATAAGTTTCAACAGTCCAACCTACCCACAGACACAGACCATGGAAGTATATACATACATACATATGTATATATTTATATACATACATACATACATAGTCTATGGAAGCATATTTTGAAAAAAAGTCAAAAACTTTGAAGATAGGACTGGCATAGAGTGAGCTTCCCATTTTTAAGGGCAGAAAGCGTAAAGGCAGGTTGCAGACAAGATTAGCAGCGAAGTGACTAAAACTATGGTAGAAAATCTGTCTCTTTAGTACACAAGAGAAATCCTGGGGTAAACGTAGTCGTAGAAATGAAGAGGGAAGGCATCCCACAAAAGAGAAATCCAAAAAGTGGGAGCTCCACATCAGAGTTCAAACATTGTCCAAATCTTAGGCTGACATATGACTCAAGCATGCCTACAGCAGACTCCAATGGCCTATAACTAAATCTAAAAAATCTGAGATTTTGGCTGCTTGCCACTGTAGTCAAGACAGAATGTGCAATTTTAGCCTAACCAGTTACTTATCAGTTAAAAAAATTAATAACTTTCCTTGAGGGAATATTATAAAATCCAGAACATCCATAATGTGACACTCACAATGCCTTGGATTCTATCCAGACCAGTTCCACGTTCAAAGAAAAGTTACTATCAACAGAAGCGAATCCTGGGTTGACCGCAGAGTTTGAATTTCATTTAAGGACTTTAAATCGTCTAACACATATACTTAATAAGATAACAATAATAAATAAATCTCAGCAGGAAAACATAAAATATAAAAAGTAGTCCAAAGCAAAAAAAAAAATGTCAAAAGTAAATTTTAACACTGAAAAACATTTCTACAAATCATTAAACTTCGGTCTATAACAGATTCAGGTACAATGGATTCAAACAAATTTGTTTCTAGTTTTTACTTTTCTTTATACTGCTATAATATACATAAAAAGTATATATTGTTATTAAAATATTCTTAATTTTTACTATTTTACTTTGGATCACTCCACATAGAAGTGATTCCTATTATTGGAAATGTAGCTTAACTTACACAGTGTATTAGTTGACTGCTTTTTTCACAGTCTATCCTTTACAATTAATACCTCTACCACCAGTGAGTATATCTCTATTTTCTAGTACTTTCCCAATTAATATTTAAGTTTAATGTGTACTGACTGTCATGGCTAGCATTCTGGTTGTTCTTAATTTAGTACCTTGAAGAAATTTTCTGCTATCTTAATATTTGATACACATTTAGTAGATTATCTTTGAATAGTACTTATTTTTCCTTCTTATTGCAACAGTGGTGACAAAAATTAATTTGTCATAATTATATAAGCAAACATAATCATAGATACAATATGACTTTTATGTTCTAAGTTACCAGGATTAGCAGAAGTACTGATTTATAAGACTTCTTAAATTTTCTGATGGAAATGTAGTCTCATCATTGTACCTATGTAGCATTTAATTTGTATGTTTCTGTGATAGTATGTACTTCTGTACTTCATTTTCATCTCTTGTTAGATACATGATTAAGGTATGTCTTATGATTGAGCCTAATTTGAATATATATATATATATATATATATATATATATATATATATATATATGTGTGTGTGTGTGTGTGTGTGTGTGTAGAGTGACTGTGGAATTGCTTAACACTTTTAATTATAGTATAGCTCAATTTAGAAATTGAGAATTATTCTTCTGAATACTTCTATGATCAATGATAAAATAAAATATGTAATTATAAATTATACAAAATATGATAAACAGTAAAATCACTCATAGCAAAAGCTTTAGGACACAGCAAAACTGTACTTCAAGGATTAATTGGAAAGTTGTTTTTAAGGATAATTCAGAATTCTTTTTTTAATAAATACAATTAAAAATAAAAGAAATGAACTTTAAGTCAAATAATTTTATAAATGAAAAACAGAGGTAGAGGGCATATACAACCAGAAATCAGAATTTACTGTAGAAGGTGTTCAGCAGTCATGCCTCCTTTCCCCCTGGCTGACTTCTCCTCCCCCTTCTTCCACTACCTGAGGCTGTGAGGGTGAGGACAGGACAGGAAACAGAATTAAATAATTAATTTCATCCACCTGGTAACAGTGAGGCAAACCATCCTAGAGAGAAACAGAGAGCTGCAGAGCCCACCCTGTGCCAGACAGCATATTATCCAGGTCTGTTTTCCCTCTGTTCCTTTGTATTACC
The DNA here is from genome assembly GCA_037038555.1 of Rhynchonycteris naso. Lineage (NCBI taxonomy): Eukaryota > Metazoa > Chordata > Mammalia > Chiroptera > Emballonuridae > Rhynchonycteris > Rhynchonycteris naso. The sequence goes on along the minus strand of CM073001.1, from coordinate 62,176,559 downwards.
TTCAAATATCTCAATCTAAGGAATAGTGACTGGGCTTGACAATATCACGTATAAACCAAGGTCTGTTCAAGTAGGGATCTGTCAATAGTTTACTTAAATTTTAAATAGAAGAGTAGAAATACCACTACCCACAGGTGATCCATCACCACAGATGGCCACCTACTACATCCACCCACTGCTGGAAAAGGGAATGTATTTTATCTCTGTTGGACTTTTATTCACATTCCTCAAAGAAATTCACCAAATATTTGATACTGTCTACAGTGAAATAGCATGATGTCATTCATTTTGCTGGCTGTTATGTGCACAAGTCTCATGAGTAGTGTTTTGGTTATTAAATATGGTAGCCAGCCAGTGATGGTACAAGATTTAATATGCTGTGCAGGAATGGTTGCAGCTTCATATAATACTAGTATAATATAGCTTCACCTTACTATAGAGTTCATTGGAGGTTTATGTCTATATTTCAACCTGCAACCCCTTTAACAATCATTGGCAAATACTTCTATAATAAATGACCCATAGAAAATGGACTCACCATGGCAGGAAGTCATTTTTTATTAAGTAGATTAGTACATTTCAATTAGTCCCTTTTTAATACCTAATAGCTGGAAATAAAGTTTCTTGGTCTTAGAAGGTATATTGTTGAATGCTTCTGTGGCTGGGTTCCTCATGAGAACTGTTGGACCCAAACAAACTACTAAGTATAAAGATAAGATTGGCATAGAGCACATGATTCAGGTATAAAGAAAAGCTATGAGAAAAAATAAGTATGGGAAAAATAATTATATATTTTGATTTTTCCCTTTTTCAAGTATAAGGGATTTCTGATACACTTATTTGGAAATGTCATTATGTGTCCAGGATTTTTGCCTTCATTGTATATTTGATTCCCTATGCTAAAAACAAGAAAATGGATGATGAATTCTGCAGTCTTCCTATTGTCTGTATGGTTTTTATTGATGTCTTTGAGAGGCCTTCTGTATAATTAATTGCAAACTCCAAACTTGTTTGACCTCAAACCCATACTTCTTCAGTTTTGAAATTATGTTCTTCAGAGTGTGTCTTCCATTGTGCACATTGATGGAAGACTGCAAAAGCCTGTTGCTTTATCTTACATATTTTCTGGCCTTGAATTAGGGAGTATTAGCAGTGCCCTTTTTGAAACTCTTCTAGACCATTTTAGTGCTGAAAGACTTTCCACTGCAGTGGGACTTGTCACAGTTGTGGAATGTCGTCCAGTTGTTCTTAACCCTCTTTTTGCTAGTAAATTAGTGAATGAAACTGAGGAATATATATATTCTCCAATACATATACAATATTAAATAAATAAAATAATATATATGCATATGTATATGTATACACACACATATATATACACACGTATGTATATGATCTGAAGAGCTGTTGTGTCTTTATCAAATGGGCGGCTACTCATCGGCAATGTTATAAACTATAAATTGCTTGCAAAGAAGAAGAAATTGCAGAAGCCTGAGTCTAGAGAATCTGAGTGCTTGAACAAATCTAAACAATATGATGTTAATGTTAAAATATGAAAATAAAATCAATCCCTCAGAAAGAGAAACTAATATATAGCAAGAACTACATCTATGATTTCAGTGTTTATGACTCTTTTAAGGGTATGTTACTTTCAAAATATTGAAAATAATTTTGGTTGAAGTAAGGCTTCATAATGAAGGATGATGAGATTTTTTTTCTCAATGGCAGATATTAAATGTTTCTTTTTTAAAATTTATTTGGGAAGTTAAGTTTTGAGATTATGCAAATAATGAATCCATGCAATTGCTTTATTTATATACATGATTCTGGTTGTGATTAAAATAATTTTAAAGTCTTCCAGTGATGTCTAATCTTGATTATAGATAATCTGAATTCCAAATTCCTGATTTAAATAGTTAGAAGAAATGTATTTAATTTTTTTTATTTCATACTAAAATGTAAATTAAAATTAAAGAAAAATGAATTTCTTCTTGCAGTATCTTGAGAAAAAAAGACAAATAAGTTTAGAAAGAATATTATAAACATACTATTTTTTACTTAAAATATTCATGAAGAATAAGGAAGTATATTATATCTGTATGCTACTGTAAACATGAATTTTAAAGATAAGATCATAGGTGAAAATGAGATGATCTTAATTTAAAAATGCAACTAACTAATGTAAACAAAAATTGCATATATAAAACAAAGTAAAATAAATGAAAAAAATTTACTGTAAGATTATAATATTGAAGACAGTGCAGTATTGTCTTAGATAGACATATAAATCAATTAAACAGTATTGAGAATCCAGAGATAAATCTACACAATTTATTTTTGACAAAGGTGCCAAGAAAATTTAATGAAGAAAGGTGTTTTATTTTCCAACAAATGGTACTAAGATAATTATATGTACATATGAAAATGAATAATTTTAGATTCTTAATATTCCAAAAGTACAAGCCATAAAGAAAAGAATAAACTGGACTTTATTCAAAAGAACTTTTATGTTTTGAAATACATCATTTAAAAAAGTGACAAGACAAAATCTTAGAGAAAATACTTTTATATCATATATCTGATTAAGGAGTTGTATTGAGAAAAAGTAAAGAACTCATAATTAGTATGACAAATAATTCAATATAAAAATTGTCAAGAGCTTTAACAGGCATTTCACCAACAAAGGATGAAGCATCCTTTTGAAAAGGATGCTGAACATCATTAGTTACTAGCAAAATGCAAATTAAAATAATAATAAAAGACCATTACTCACCCATTAAAAAGACTATAATCTAGCCTGACCTGTGGTGGCGCAGTGGTAGAGCGTCGACCTGGGAACACTGAGGTCGCCAGTTCAAAACCCTGTACTGGTCAGGTCAAGGCACATATGAGAGTTGATGCTTCCAGCTCCTCCCCCCTTTCTCTCTCTCTCTCTCACTCTCTCTCTCTCTCACTCTGTGTCTCCTCTCTAAAATGAATAAAAGAAAATTTAAAAAAATTAAAAAAATAGAGACTATAATCTAAAAGACAGACAATACCAAATGTTTGGGGAGAAATCAGAGAAACTAGACCCTCATACATTAATGTTTTAAATGTAAAATTGTAAAGCTACTCTAAATAACAATTTAACAGCTTCTTAAAAAGTTAAATATCAATTTACCATAAACCTTTCAATTCCACTCCTAGGTACTTACTCAAGAGAGATGAAAACATATGTCAACACAAAGGCTTATACATAAATGTACACAGTAGCATTATTCGTAATAGTTGAAACTGGGAACAAATCAAATATGTATTAATTGAGTTATGAATAACAATGTGGTATAATAAAGCAATGAACTACTGTTCATCAATAAAAGAATAGAATTCTAATACATATTCCAACATGGATTAACCTCAAAAACATGCTAAAATAAAGAAGCCAGGTGCCAAATACTAAAAATTGTATGATTATATTTATATAATATATTTAGAAAAAAATAAATTTATAGAGAAAGAAAACAAATCAATGTTTATTTTGTTCTGGAACTGAATGTTGACATTGATTACAAATGGGCTTGATGGAATTTTGTGGAGTGATGGAAATGTTCTAAAAGCTGATTGTGGTTGTGGTTGTTCAACTTTATGAATGTAGTCTAAATAATTGTATTGTACATGTGTAATGGTGAACTTTATGGTATAAAATTATATCACATTAAAGGTGTTAAAAATAATTTTATGTTATATTTGTACATGGAATACTACTTAGGTATAAAAAAGAAGAAAATCTTACCTTTTGTGACAGCATGGATGGACCTGGACAGCATTATGCTAAGTGAAATAAGCCAGTGAAAGACAAGTAACATATGATTTCACTCATATGTGGAATTTGATGAACAAGATGAACTAACAGGCAAAACAGAGCAAGACTCATAGACAAAGAGCAGGCTGTCATCTGTTGAAGGAGTGGGGGGTGCAAGTGAGAAGGGTGGAGGAATTGAGCAAAATAAGAAAAAAGAGAGAGAGAGAGAGAAACTCATGGACAGGGACCACTGTGTGGTGATTGCCAGGTATGGGAAGGGGTGGGGGAGGGAGGGCATAGAGGTGACAAATGGTGATGAATAGAGACTTGACCTGGGAGGATTGAACACAATAAAGTACAGGAGATGTATTGTAGAATTATGCCCGGAAGACCTGGCTGGTTAGCTTAGTCAGAGCGTTGTCCCAAAACATCAGACTTGTTGCTTCAATCCCCAATCAGGGCACACACAGGAAGCAACCAATGAATGCACAATTAAGTGGAACAACAAATGAATGATCTTCTCTCTCTGTCTCTCCCTTCCTCTCTATGTCACTCTGAAATAAAAAAATTAAAATAGAAAGAATTGTGCACCTGAAACCTGTGTTATTTTGTTAACCAGTGTGACCCCAATGTATTTGATTAAAAAGTAAGCTTATATTTTATGAAATTAGATTAAAGACAAAAATATGTAATCATAATAAAGTAAGTAGAAAGACTGAACTAATGCAGATGAATGGAACTAAAAGCTTTGTAAAAGATCAGTATATATGCAATTGTGCCAACACCATTAAGGTAAACTATGTTATAAATTAGAAAAAGAGTATGAAAAATTAATGTTATTCTAGTATTAACCCAAGAAGATTTAGAAACTATGAAGATGATAAAAAAATTTTAACAAAGTTTGGAAAAAAATCAAAATTATATAATTGTAAATAAATACAAGGGCCTGATATTTTTATGGCACAATTTTTTATAATATTATGTGAAATGGATTATTCTGTTGCTGTTAAAATACAACTATGAGAATAAAAAACAATGCAATTAATTTTATAAATAATTGTAATAATAATAATCTAGTAAAAATGCATAAAAATGGAAATCTGTTCTCCTTATGACTAAAGATGCCAAAGTACATCAAATGTGACAGTGAAATAAATATTACTTGTGATTAATATACTTTATTTCAAAAGTTTAGAAAGGGTTATATATGAGGAAAAACTAATAGTATAAGTTTTATAAACAAATTAAAGAAAAGAAACATGATTACATAAATTAAATAATTTTATTCATTAGTGATAGTTGCTACTTCTGATTTATCTGACTTCAGCTATTTTAGAATATCCTCGAAAGGCCAGTATTTTAAATTTTACTAAGACTCAGATTTAGATCTTATATTTAGAGCTGAGATATAAGAAAAAGCCATTTAGTGAGTGAGCTTAGCTGATAACCCAGCATCCATGTTTCATTTTGACTCTGTATTTCTCTTCTATCTATAAATAAACTGCAACACTCATGAAAAAAATGAAACACTTAGCGAAGAGAGACAAACTCAGATGTTTCTGGAGGCTCATCCCTTTCCAGTTTCAAGAGCTTAGCAATATGCTGACTCTGGAGATCCGAGTTAGCACAATGAGAGAAACCTGCAAAGAGCCTTTGAGACCCAGAGATTACCTCTTTTTTACAAGTCCATTTTCTCCACCAAGAAATGCCCATTTTCATGTAGTCATTTGAGAATTCTTGCCCTATTTTTCCTCTCAATAATATAGAGAGGCATTTGGGGGCCAGGGTCTCTTTCCTGGAGCCCTTGCAATGGTGTGTTCAGTGTAGCCACACCTGCCCAGCCAAAGCAGACCTCTCTGTGACCCAGTGACACCTGCATGATGATCATGTCTGTTCTCTGCTGCTTCCCTATCTCTAAGTTTTTCTGATTTTTACCCTACTTTATTTACCTTTATGCAAAGTGGTGCAAATCTGTATTCCCCTTTGTGCAGAAAATGGCCTTTTGAACAAGAAATCAAGTGCTAGAACTGTAGAGCAGAACTTAACAAATGTTAAATTTTGAACAGTGTATGGATATGCTGCAGGGAGAAAGTGAAAACGCTATTTTATTCCTGGTAACGTATAGTAAATACTGAGTAGGAGAGAGGCTCTCAGTTATAAATGAGGAATATATCTATATACTGAAATGGGTTTTCACAAGGATATATTAATAAGTGGAAAAAGCAAGGAAAAGAACGGTGGTATATAGCTATCTTCTGTGTAAGAAGTGGGAAGGTGGTACATATACACATTTCTTTCATTTCTATAAAAAAATACTGAAAAAATGAACTACCAAATACAGATTTTTAGGCAAAAGTGTATATGTGAGTTTGTGTGTGTGAGAGTGTGTGTGTGTGTGTGTGTGTGTGTGTGTGTGTGTGTGTGTGTGTGTGTAGGGAGAGACTGAGAGTGTCAGAACTGACGGTGAGATTTTCTTGTGTATATTGTTTCCCTGATACATTATTTGAATAATGGACCTATGAAAAAGTTAATTAAAAGCTAACCAACCAATGGCACAAAGATTTTCTTTCGGAAACAATGTTCTATGCTGAGAAATACAAAGGAATAATTAAAATCCTAATATTTTCAGAATTTAGTAATGTATTTGAACATGTTCAATTGGAAACAAAAACATTTTAAAAAATAATAAATATATCTCACATCAAGTTTTATGATTGACTGAAAAAATGTTTTTTAAATAACCACGAAGATAAGACATACACATTAGTGTTTTAAAAAATTTCTTGGCCCTGGGAAAGTTGCTCAGAAGATAAAGCATTGGCCAGGCATACAAACATCCCACGTTTGATTCCCACTCAGGGCACACAAGAGAAGCCATTATCTGCTTCTCTCCCTCTCTCTCTTTTTCTTCCCCTTCTGCAGCCAGTGGCTTGATTGGATCAAATGTGGGTCCCAGGTGTTGAGGATAGCTCAGTTGGTATAGCATAGCAGCCTAAGGAGCTGAGGATAGAGCAGCTGATTTGAGCATCAGCCCCAGCTGGGGGGTTGCCAGGTGGATCCTGTTGGGGTACATGTGAAAATCTGTCTCACTTTCTCCCTTCTTCTCACTTAAAAGAAAAAAAGAGTGTTTGGTCTAGTTGTCATAAATTTTATTTTGCTTTCTATGCACAAACTTTAAGAACAGCGTCTAGGGATGTTATATTTAAAAAACAAAAAGAAATCAGCCTGACCAGTCAGCGGTGCAGTGAATAGAGCATCGCACTGGGCGCGGAGGACCTAGGTTCGAAACTCCGAGGTTGCTGGCTTGAGTGTGGGTTCATTTGGTTTGAGCAAGACTCACTAGCTTGAACTAAGGTCCCTGGCTTGAGCAAAAGGTCATTCAGTCTGCTGTGGTCCCCCAATCAAGGCACATATGAGAAAGCAATCAATGAACAACTAAGGAAACTAAGGAGCAGCAACGAAGAATTGATGCTTCTCATCTCACTCCCTTCCTGTCTGTCTGTCCCTAGCTGTCTCTCTCTCTGCCTCTCTCTCTGTCTCTGTCACAGAAAAAAAGAGAAAGGAATCACAGGAATACAATAAAATGAAGTCATAAAATAATAAAAATTTTTATAAAGAATTTGTATTGCCTGCCCAGGTGGTGGTGCAGTAAATAAGAGTGTTGACTTGGGACACTGAGAACCCAGGTTCTAAACCCTAAGGTCCCTGGCTTGAGCATGGGCTCACCAGATAGAGAGTGAGGTCACAAGCTTGAGCGTGGGGTCTTAGACATGACCCCATGGTCATTGGCTTGAGCCCAGGGGTCACTGGGTTTAGCAAGGTATTGCTGGTCAGATAGAGTTCCCTGGTGAAGGCACATATGAGAAGCAATCAGTGAATAACTAAAGTGATGCAACTATGAGTTGATGGTTCTTATTTTTCTCCCTTTCTGTCTATTTCTCTTTCTTGCTAAAAAAATAATTATTGTTTTATTAGTGTGCAGAATAATTTTGTATGTATTCAAATGTTTCCATGGTGGTAGAACAGTATAACCTTAAAACATTGTGTGACATACTTTAAATTTGTTTTTAAATAATTAGCTTACAATTTTCTTTAATTAGACACCTAAATCAAGGTTATATTTGTGCATTAGAACTGACATATGGTTTACAGTTTGAATTCAGTCTATAACAGTTGTATCATACATGTTTTCAAACTCACATTAAAAGATGGATATTAATTTTATATCCTGCCACCTTGCTGAATTCATTTATAAGGTCCAGTAGTTTTTTAACTGAGACTTTAGGGTTTTCTATGTACAATATCATATCATCTGCAAATAGTGACAGTTTTACTTCTTCTTTTCCAATTTGGATGCCTTTTATTTCTTCTTTTTGTGTGATTGCTGTAGCTAGGACTTCCAGAACTATGTTGAATAAAAGTGGTGAAAGTGGGCAACCCTGTCTGGTTCCTGATCTTAAGGGGATTGCTTTTAATTTTTGTCCATTAAGTATGATGTTTGCTGTGGGTTTGTCGTAGATGGCCTTTATCATGTTAAGGAATGTTCCTTGTATTCCCACTTTATTGAGAGTTTTAAGCATGAATGGGTGCTGGATTTTATCAAATGCCTTTTCTGCATCTATTGAAATTATCATGTGATTTTTGTCCTTCCTTTTGTTTATGTGATGAATCACATTGATTGATTTGCGAATATTGTACCAGCCTTGCCTCTCCAGAATAAATCCCACTTGGTCATGGTGTATGATTTTTTTCATATATTGCTGAATCCGGTTGGCTAATATTTTGTTGAGAATTTTAGCGTCTAAATTCATCAGGGATATAGGCCTATAATTTTCTTTCTTTGTGTTGTCTTTGCCCAGTTTGGGGATCAGAATTATGCTCGCCTCATAAAAGGAGTTTGGAAGTCTGCCTTCCTGTTGAATTTTTTGAAATAGCTTGAGGAGGATAGGAGTTAATTCTTCTTTGAATTTTTGATAGAATTCACTTGTGAAGCCATCAGGCCCAGGACTTTTCTTTTTTGGGAGTTTTTTGATAACTGTTTCAATCTCCTCTGTTGTAATTGGTCTGTTCAGGTGCTCTGATTCTTCCAGATTGATTTTTGGAAGTTTATATGATTCAAGAAATTTGTCCATTTCATCTAGATTGTCAAATTTTTTGGCATAGAGTTCTTCATAGTATTTTCTTACAATGCTTTGTATCTCTGTTGAAACTATAAGCATCGTAGAAGAAAACATAGGCAGCAAGCTCTCCGACATCTGTAGCAGCAATTTATTTGCCGATTTATCTCCACGAGCAAATGAAATAAAAGGCATGATAAACAAATGGGACTACATCAAACTAAAAAGCTTTTGCACAGCTAAAGACAATAAGAACAGAATAAAAAGACAAACTACACAATGGGAGAACATATTCGACAGCACGTCTGATAAGGGGTTAATAACCAAAATTTATAAAGAACTTATAAAACTCAACACCAGGAAGACAAACAATCCAATCAAAAAATGGGCAAAAGAAATGAATAGAAATTTTACAAAAGAAGACATACAGATGGCCAAAAGACATATGAAAAAATGCTCAACATCACTAATTATTAGAGAAATGCAAATTAAAACCACAATGAGATATCACCTCACACCAGTCAGAATGGCGCTCATCAGCAAAACAACACAGAACAGGTGCTGGCGAGGATGTGGAGAAAAGGGAACCCTTCTGCACTGCTGGTGGGAATGCAGACTGGTGCAGTCACTGTGGAAAACAGTTTGGAGATTCCTCAAAAAATTAAAAGTCGAACTGCCTTTTGACCCAGCTATCCCACTTATAGGAATATACCCTAAGAACACCATAACACTGTTCGAAAAGAAGAAATGCGCCCCCATGTTTGTGGCAGCATTGTTCACAATAGCGAAGAGCTGGAAACAGCCCAAGTGTCCGTCAGAAGATGAGTGGATTAAAAAGCTTTGGTATATATATACTATGGAACAATATTCAGCCATAAGAAATGATGACATCGGATCATTTATAACAAAATGGATGTACCTTGATAACATTATACGGAGTGAAATAAGTAAATCAGTAAAAAAGAAAAACTGAGAACAGCATGATTTCAAACATAGGTGGGACATTAAAATGAGACTATGAGACACGTACAAGAGTGTGGTGGTTACAGGATGGGGGGAGGGAGGGGAGGGTGGGATAGGGAGAAGGGGAGGGACACAGGGAAAAACAGATAGAAGGTGACAGAGGACAATTTGACTTTGGGTAATGGGTATGCAGCACAATTGAATGATGGGATAATCTGGAGATGTTTTCATTGTACATATGTACCCTGATTTATTGGTGTCACCCCATTAAAGTTAATAAAAAAAAAAATGGAGCTGACAAAGGGAATGGAATAAGAGGGAAGAACAAGTCCTGGTACTGCCTGGGATGAAGGTATTATTTTGGTAGTTAAGTTGGGATGTCAGTAGTCAAGCCTTCCCTCTCCATCCTCAGTCCTCAGAACTTCTCCTATAGAAATGTTTTAAAGGAATTAGAGGAAATAATGAAGCATAATAAAGCCACTTCATTTGTCTTTGTTTAAGTTATTGTAGCCATTTAAATTAAATTTGATTTGTAGTAGCTTTAGACATTTTAGTTTTGCCTAATTAATTGTAAGTAGAAACAAGATATGTGACAGAACTACTGTGGTTAATAGACATAGGGATGATATATTTAATTACTGATTTGAAAAGTGACAGTTTTACTTCATCTGTCCCATAAATCATTTTCCTGAGACTCATTTCAACTTTTCAGAAAGAAACTTAAATGTATTATGAACCAGTTAGCTCTCTAAACAAAATAAAAAATATGGCTTTAATAAAATATGTATACCCCTCTCCTTATTTCAGTAGCTATTGCTTGATTTTTCATATCGTACTTTTAAAACACTGAAATAACTTCATATTTTTGATACTATCAACAATGAATATATATTGTAATTTTCAGGAAAGTAGATTTCTGTTAAATGACTCATATATATTTACAACTGAGTTTAATAATAATGAGTGTTATTTACTATTAGGAAAAAAACAAGCACTGACATATTAAAACATTTTCCAAATAGAAATACACAATATTTAATAACATTAAATCATTAGAAATTTAGATGGTTTAATTGCTTAACTTGGCTTGCTATTCTTGTGATAGAGACAGTAGTCAAAAAAACTTGAGGCAATTTATTGAGTGTCATCACCTTCTTAAAACTTTTCTTTTTATTTGTAACTTTCCCTTCTTTGCAAGTGACTTTTTCTTTACATGTACTTGCTTTATTTATTATTTTTACATATTTCTCTTTTTTTCTGAATGATTTTTGTTAGTAGTATTTATAGAATTAGAACTGAAATGGGAAACACAGTACAAAAAGAGCAAGTGTTACATTGTTGTCAGATCATTAATCCTTATAATGTCTTTGATACTATCACAGTGTCTTAGAAAGAGTTCCATTTTGGAGTCAGACAGGTCTTGTATAAATCCTTGCTCAAAACTGGTTCTACCAGTTTTCAGCAAAATAACATAGGATAAATTCTCTAATCTTCAGTTTTTTATGAGTCTGTATATGGAGATAATGCTAGTAATGACTGGTACATAATAGAGAATCAACAGATTCTTTTTCTTTCTTTTGGTCACTCTTCCCAAAAGTTTAATAAACAGATGTCTACTCTCAGACTGTATATATGCTAAATTTGTTAAACCAAGCACAGTAGTACTAAGTAAGAACTGACAGACTTTGGTAGGAAAAACTAAGTATTTAGACAGTTGTGTGAATAAGATGTCCATTGTACTCTATTATTAAAAAATAATTTATTGCCTGGCCAGGCATTGGCACAGTGGATAGAGCATTGGACTGGGATGAGGAGGACACAGGTTTGAAACCCCGCCACCTTGATTGCCGGCTAACCAACTTGAGCATGGGGTCATTGGCTTGAGCATGGGATCACAGATGACCCCATGGTCACTAGCTTGAGCCCTAAGGTCGCTGGCTTGAGCAAGGGGTTACTCACTCTGAACTCAATATGAAAGAGCAATCAGTGAACATCTAAGGTGCTGCAACAAAGAATTGATGCTTCTCATCTCTCTCCCTTCCTGTCTGTCTGTCCTTATCTGTCCCTCTCTCTGACTCTTTCTCTCTCTGTCAAAAAAATAATTAAAAAAATAATTTACTACCTGACCAGGCATTGGTACAGTGAAGAGAGCATTGCCCTGGGATGTTGAGAACCCAGGTTCAAAACACCACGGTTGCCAGCTTAAAGGTGGGGTTGCTGCCTTAAGCACAGAATCACCAGCTTAAGCATGGGATCATAGACATGACCCCATGGTCTCTAGTTAGAGCCTGGAGGTTGCTGGATTGAGCAAGGGGTCACTGGCTCAGCTGGAGTTCACTGATCAAGGCACATATGAGAAAGCAAGCAATGAACAACTAAGAATTGATGTTTCTCATCTCTCTCCTTTCCTGTCTGTTTGTCCCTGTCTATCCCTATCTCTCCCTCTTACTAAATAATAATAATGTTATTAATAATAATTTACTTTCTATGTTGTAGTTCATATATATCTGAAAAAAGTCCAGGACAGCTTAAATAAAATTGTAGAAAACCCTTTCAAGAGACAGCATTTTGTATGTTAAAAAAATCCTGTTAATTCATCCACTAAGTATTTCATTTTAGTTAATGAAATATTGAGTTGTGAAAATTAAACTCACTGAAACATAAAAGATATAAGCCATGATTTTCAATTTTAATTTATAATACTAGATGAAACTTTTTTCTTTTTTTTTTCTTTTTCTTTTTTGGTATTTTTCTGAAGTGAGAAGCAGGGAATCAGAGAGACAGACTCCCACATGTGTCTGACTGGGATCCACCAGGCATGTCCACCAGGGGGCAATGCTCTGTCCATCTGGGGCCTTGCGCCGCTGTGACCAAAGCCATCCTCAGCACCTGAGGTATAGGCCATGGAGCTGTCCTCATTGCCTGGGCAAACTTTGCTCCAATGGAGCCTTGGCTGCAGGAGGGAGAGAGAGAGAGAGAGAGAGAGAGAGAGAGAGAGTAAGAGAGGGAGAAGAATGGAGAAGCACATTCCTGTATGCCTTGGCCAGGAATCAAACCTGGGATTTCCAGCTGCCAGATCGATGCTCTACCACTGAGCCAACTTGGGCATAATCTTTGTAAAAATATAATAATTTATATAATGCAGTAAATACACTAAAAGATATGACTGCATCAGAATTTGTCTACAATTTCAAAAAAGAACATATTAAAACACTTATTTTAATAATAAAATTTGCACAAAAGATTTAAATTCTATTCAGGAAAAAATTTGCGTTTGTAGCTCTTGCATTTGTGTACTTGTTGAAGACAATCTCATTTGATGCTCCAGCAGTAGTCTGCTCATCACTAACAGCTCCAAGATTTTCAGGAAACTTATCAAGGTGACTGTTCAGGAAGTGAATCTTAACACTCATGTTCCATCCAATGTCGCGGAAAGCCAACAGTATCATTTGAACCAAAAGTTCATAGTTTTCTGCTTTTTTTGTTGCCCAGGAAGTTCTTTGTAACTGCTACAAAAGACTACCATGCTGCTTTCTCCTCCTTATTAATCATTCTGACAAATTCTTGGTCACGTATGACGGTTCAAATTTGAGTCCATCGAATACACCTGATTTTATCTTCTTGAAAGACAAGGCAGGAAAAGCAGAAATAATATGTTGAAAGCATTCACTTTCTCTATTCAAAGTCTGAACAACTGGTTCATTAAGCTAATTTGATGTGAAGTGGGGGAATGATCCTGTCTCAATTAGCTACAAGTTCATTCACAATATTTTGCATCCCCACTTGCAGAGCTTCACATTTCGGCCACTCTTTCTCTGTCCTGTGTTTCTCCTGAGCTTGGCTGTCTCACAAACACAGAAAGCAAGGATACTTCGTGAAAACTCTCTATTGTCCTAGAGGGAATTTACCATTTTAAGATACACACAAATGATCCAGTTATGCTCCTCATACTTCAGAAAGTCAATGACAATTTTTATGTCATTATAATCTTCTTGCAGATGAGTTGAATAACCAGTTGGAACTGCTGCATAAACATTACCATTGTGTAGGAGAACACATTTCAGACTCCATTTAGAGCTGTCAAGAAATAGCCGCCATTCTGTTGGACTGTAAGTGGTAACACCTAGCTGGCTGAGAAGGCTACTGATAACATGACAGAAAACAAAGTGTTTGTCTTCAGAAAAAAACTCCACAAAAATTTGTTCATGCTTTCTAAAATGGGATACTTTAGCTGACCAGTGAAGTACATTCTTTTCTTGAAGCCTGGAGGCTAATAACTCAGCTGCTTTCTTTGATAGACCCAAATCTCTTACTAAGTCATTCAATTCGGGTTGGCTAAACTGCTGAGGGGTTAATGACTGCTTGGCATGAGAAGAAGACCCTTCAGATTCTACAACCATTTCCTCATGCATCTTATCAAAATACACTTGATCACCATGTTTACTTTCTTCATAATTAGAAGAAAAAAAACCATTGAAAACTGAAACCAGGAGTGTCACACAGTGTGGAATAGGTAGTATTGCTGAAGGAGTATTAGGATATGCAATCATATGCCATTTTCTCTTGCCAATGCCCTTTATATGGATCAGACAGACTTAAAAGTCACTGCTGTGGTCCTTAGGTTCACACCAAACCATGGGAATACCAAAAGGCATTCCTTTGCATTTTTCTTTTGTCCAGTCATGAAGCATTTCCTCACAATTATGACACACAATATGAAGAGCCCAATTCTTGTCTTGATCACCAAGGGGAACTTGAAAATAGGCAATATATGCACATGTCAGAAATGATGAAATATTGTGCCTTTGATGTTGAAGTGCGTAACAGCCACATATATAACAGGAGGTGTCAAGACTATTCTTATATTTACACCTACTCGAGAAGCCATGATTCAATCTTAAACAAAATAAGAGGGTGTTTTTTATCAGATAACTTTTTTACATTTAAAAACAACTACAATCATGTAAAAGTGATGTTTGTAAAACATTAATTGCCTTGTTGTTATGTTCAATGCAAGAGTTATTGCCCTTTAACTCCAATTTAAAAACTAATGTATGCCATTAACTCTAGCAAAAAGAAATTAAAATTGCGTAAAAACTAGAGCATGCACCAGAAAACGGATTTCAGATTTGGAATCAGCAATACATATATACATAGATAAAGTTCTAAAACCTCATGCAACAGAAAATGAAAAAAAATTGTTTCCCAGTGTAATGAATACATTTTGGAATGCTAGGAAAAATAACAGAACTTTACTTAACTATAACTATTCCTTAAAATCTTACGGTATGTTGTTTGAGTCAAATTAGACTACGTTTGTTTTAGGGTTGAGGTTTTCTTTATAACTGACCATTTCCTTTGTCTCTGATATTTGCAATTATGTGTTGATTTCACAATTTTAACTATATCTTAAACTGTCTGGGGGCATTTTTTTTTTTAATTCTCAAATTCTAGGGTATCATCTCTGTGCTGTTTTTTTTTTTTTGTATTAATTGAAGTATCCTTTAGTGTAAATTTATGATCTCATATGTTCATGAAATTTTAAATATTAACCTAATTACCATTAAGCAAACTATACTACAAGTAAAAGTTTTCTCTTAAAATTTTCTATGTAAATGATCTTAGATTATCATCTACCCTAAACCCTGTTTCTCTTCCTCAACCACCATCAGCAACAGCAACAACTCTAGATTCCCTTAAAATAAAAAAAATTAAGAGAAAAACCATAAAAAATATGACTTAAATTAAGAGAAAAGTTATTTAGCCTGGTCAGTTAGCTCAGTTAAAATGTCATCTGTTAACACCTAGGTAGTGGTTTAAATCTTCAGTCAGGGCACATACTGAAAGTGACTAGTAAATTCACAACTAAGTGGAATAACAAATGAATGCTTTCCTCTCCCTCTTTGTCTTTCTAAAACCAATCAATTACATAAAAGAGAGAAGATACTCTCCATCAACTATGCAGTAGATTGAAACGTCAAAATTTACTTTTATTACAACCGATTTCTTTAAAATACCAATTAACATTTTTATTTATTTTTATTAAGTGAGAGGTAGGGAGGCAGTGACACTACCCCAAGACCCTCCACTGGGATCCAGTCAGCAAGCCCCTTATGGGGCGGTGCTCTCCCCATCTAGGGTCACTGCTCTGTTGCTTGGCAACCTAGCTATATTAGCACATAAGATGAGGCCATGGAACAATCCTCAGGCCCAGGACCAAATTGCTGGAACCATTTGAGCCATCTTCTCCTGTGTTACCTGTCTGGGAATTGAACCCAGGACTTCTACACACCTGGCCAACACTCTACCTCTGAGCCAACTGGCCAGGGCCAATTAACACTTTCTTACATAGGAGTCAAAGAAAAAATATCTGTTTTAATCATTCAGTGTGTAGTTTACAGGGTAAGACAGAATGTTTCTAAATGGATATTACTAGTAAACAATGGTTCATTTTATTGATAGAAGAGGACACATATCTGAAGATAAATGGAGCTCTCAATGCTTAATGGGCCTAGGGTTCAGGCTTAAATCATCAAAAAGAGTAATTTATACAAATATCACTTTTCATGGGGCTCATCGTATTATAGAATACCAGGAGACAGAATTTTTATTTTTATTTCTCTGCTTTGCTCTTGAGTTGTTCACACCCTTACAATATGTCTAAAAAATAAAATTGCTTTCTCAGAGTTCATTGTTCCTTGCTATACTTCTCTGGAAAAAAAAAAATTGGAAGGAAGAAGGGATTTAACTAAATAAAATTATACTTTCTCTAGCTCTCTGCTTTTGTAAAAATTTGAATAGCAAGGAGTAACAAATAGAATCTCTGTCACAGAACTTGTAAAGTCTCTGCCTGGCAGCGAGTTAGCTGAAATATTGTTCTGTCTCCTTCACATAATGACTGCTTAAAACTTCAGCTTCTTCCAAAGGTCTTCTCCCAAAAGCATCGTTAACACCCTGCACACCCATCATGCAACTGCAAGATGCTTGTATTCAGTAGTAAGGCTACTTTCCATCTTTCTGGTCCCTCACCAAATTGCTAGAAAAGAGGACAAAGACAAAGTCCATTTTCTGGAGTTTGATTCAGGATATTCTATCACAGTCTGATTCAAACTTCTTGAGGATTTGAGACCTGGCCCTGCTGTCTCTTAGTTCTAAACAGAGCTATGCTATGTACAGTGTCTGCCATGACCTCGCAAAATCACATTGAAAGGGACAGCCATGCTCCTCGATTATATTAGAGAAATATTGTAATTTCAATGTGTTGAAAAGGGGGAAAAACTTTTCATCCTCAAAATTTAAAAATGATTTGTATAAATGTCTGATTCGTGGGTCATACACCTAAAACTAATGTAATATTTTATACTAATTATTCTTTAATGTAAAAAGACTGACTTGTAAAACCTGGAAAACTCAGACTTGGGAAAACTGAACTCTCATAGCCAGTTTTCTTTTAACTTATTAGCAATTTATTATTATTATTATTATTAATAAATCAAACTATGAGTACTGTAGTCAAAAAAAGACCTTTCATTTAACAGAGAAAAGTTAAGTCAGTACATGTTGTAAGCCATTCATATGAGATATGAGTGGCTCTGAGGAGCTAGAACAAAATGCCAGCCAGCAAGGTATAAATGGTATCAGGGGTAGTCTTGCCTATAAATATTTTCAGATTTATAGCCTTTGATCTGAATAATATATTGTGTGAAGAAATACAGTGTGAATAAATGGAAATTGTACCTCACTGAAGTAAGAAAGGGGAAAATTAGTTTTATTTCTTGCCCAACATTTCTGCATCATGTTATCTCTAAGTGTGCAACCATAAATCTGAAATGAATCTCAGGAAATGGTGTAAAAGATTTCATTGTTAATCTATCAGATTTTAGAAATCCCTTCATTTAGTTAGTAGGAGAAAAACACACAGTTCAGGGAAGAGTATGACCAGAAAACCTGGGGGTGGGGATGAAGAATTTATGCTTTCCTGGTCTTTTTTTTTTTTTTTTTTACAGGGACAGAGAGAGAGTCAGAGAGAAGGATAGATAGGGATAGACTGACAGGAACAGAGAGAGATGAGGATCATTAATTATTAGTTTTTCGTTGCCGTTGCAACACCTTAGTTGTTCATTGATTGCTTTCTCATATGTGTCTTGACCGTGGGCCTTCAGCAGACCGAGCAACCCCTTGCTGGAGCCAGCGACCTTGGGTCCAAGCTGGTGAGCTTTTGCTCAAGCCATATGGGCCCGCACTCAAGCTGGTGACCTCGGGGTCTCAAACCTGGGTCTTCTGCATCCCAGTCCGACACTCTATCCACTGTGCCACCGCCTGGTCAGCTTTCCTGGTCATTTAGTGCTGAAATTTGAAACTGTAAAGAAATTATTATTAAAATAAAGATAAACTTTAAATTACTTTCTTTCAGAGAGAGTAATATGAAAAGACCCAGATGTCTGACTATTATCCATCAGTCCTGGAAATACAGCTTTTGATTATTAAATGGAAAAAATACATAAAGAATAATAAATAAGCCTATAAGCCTACGACTGTTTTCTCTGCCTAAACAAAAAATTAACCACATAGAAACAACATTTCTTCAGTCATTATGCATTGTAGCAACCATAATACTGATCAAAAGTATTCACTATTTAAAGGTGACTATCTTACCTATAAAATAAGAATTATTATTTCATAATGTGGCTTAGGCCCTCAGGGCATTCAGATAATATAGAAGAAATGAATTGTCAGGTTTCTGATACATAACTGTTGCTCAATAAATAATAACTAAAATTATTATTATGCTAAAATTTCAAACTTGATTACTTTTCTTTCTGTGGCAGAGACAGAGAGAATCAGAGAGAGGAACAGATAGGGACTGACAAACAGAAAGGGAGAGAGATGAGAAACATCAATTCTTCGTTGCGGTTTCTTAGTTGTCCATTGATTGATTTCTCATATGTGCCTTGATGGGGGGGGGGGGCTACAGCAGACCGAGTGACCCCTTGCTTGAGCCAATGAACTTGGGCTCAAGCTGGTGAGCCTTGCTCAAACCCGATGAGCCCACGCTTAAGCTGGTAACCTCAGGTTCTCAAACCCAGGTCTTCCGCGTCCCAGTCCGACATTCTGCACACTGTGCCACTTCCTGGTCAGGCAAATTTTATTACTTTTAAAACTATAAATTTGAAGCAAATATATATACACATACATATATATGCATATACATAAATGTGATTTCTTTTATATACTAAGACTATGAAAGACTTTATCTTGAAGATATTTTGTCCTTTACTTGGGTTCAACAATTATTGCCATTTTACTTTGTATTTTCTTTTTCTATTTAGATATAATTTATTTCTATCTATACATCTATGTACAATTTTTGCAAACCATGCTTCTCATAAGAATAAAATAATGCCCAAATTTACCTCACTATTATTATCACACTGAAGAAATTTAATGTTATATTATTTACTATATGGCCCATATTTAAATTTCTCAATATATCCTTCATAGTTTATTTTTTTAAACTTATCTAGTTTCCTTCCCACCCCACTCCAGGGAGAGGGGGAAATATTTATGCATTGTACTTGGTTATGGCATCTCCTTGTTTTTGTTTTCTTTGATCTAAACAGTCCTCCCTCCAATGTTTTTTTTCTTGTCTTTCTCATGGCATTTTTTTGAAGATTCTAAGCAGAGAGTTTGTTAATTATCACACATTCTGGATTTTCCTTATTGTTTATCTGTGATTAGATTCACACTAAATATGTTTTGCAAATGTATGATAGAGGCTATATTATATCTTCATTGAATTGCAGCAGAAAACATCAAAGCAATGGTGTGCTAAAAAACTGATGGTTAAAATCTCAAGAATATTTTGAGCTAGTTTTAGTTAAATAAAGTTACTATTAAAAATCAAATTATATTAATTTACAATGAAGTTAAGAGAGACAGGAACATAGAGCTACTCCTGTATGTGCCCTAACTGGCCAATCAAATTGGCAACCTCTGTTCTCCTGGACAACACTCCAACTGACCTAGCTACCCACTCAGGGTTTAACTTTGATTGATTTTTTTTTTTTTTTTTAACAAGAAAGAGAGAGGAAGGAAGGGAGAGGGGAGAGAGAAGGGAAGCATTTGTTGTTCCACTGGGTAGTGGATTTTTGGGTTGCTTCCCTTGTGTGCCCTGACCAGGGATCAAAACCTCAACCTTGTTTTGGGACAACGCCCTTAACCAACTGAATTAACCAGCAAGAGCCAAAATAATATATATTAAGCAAAGATAATATATATGATAAACCTAGCACTCCCTAGCTACTTTACTACATCTATATCTATCACAGCAAACGTACTATACATTGGTGTGTCATTCCTCTCTTCTCATCACCTACTTTGGTGATGTCACATTGATTACCTGAAATAGACCACATGGGAATGCTTACAGGGTAGAAACTGGCAAATGCTCTGAATCAGAGGTTGGTTTTTAAGAAAGTGACAGAGAAAATATTAATAATGTAGGTTAAGTTTGTAATTATGTCTGTAGCTATGACATTGATATACATGCATAGGAAATGTAGAAAAGGAGAAAATATCTTTTAGTATTTGAGAACTTAGATTGTGGTGTTTTCGCTAGGTACTTTTAAACATATTCATGTACTACAGCTGAATTTTTCATCTTTTATATTATTTTGTCTTTTTTTCAGTCATAATAAATAGAGTTTACCCACAACCATAATATGAATAATATATCCAGTAGTATATTCTTTTACTTAGTATATAGTTTCTTTTTATTAACTGTTACATTTTTGATTCACTTGTAATTTTTTCTGCTGCGCAGTATGTAGATTATATTTGTTTTACTATCCTAATTTCTATATACTTGCTCTAACAACACTTATTAAAAAGTCCATCATTGTCCAAGATATCTGCAATTTTATTTGTATTAAATAAGAAGTTCCTATATCACATAGATTTATTTCTAGATTTTCCTTTCTGTTACATTGTTCTATAGATTTGAGAACCAGATACATTGATTTTAGAGCATTTAATGTATATGTATTTTTTTCTGACAGAGTTAGTCCTCCTTCATTGATCTGTTTTGCTTTTCAGAGGTTTCTGCGATATTCATAAATGTTTTTCCAATTAGTTTTGTACTTGAAAATATCTTGTAATATGTTTCTTAAAATAGTATAAAACTGTATTAACCCTTTGAGTAATACAAATGTTCATGTACATCCTCGTGTCTCCTGACCAGCCAGAGTATGATCATACATGTGTAAGGCAACATTAAAAAGGCAAATGTATATTCTTCTTGTTTCCATAAATTGGTTATCAAACAAACATGATTTTAAGTTAATAAAACTGGAACTGGAACTAGTTTAATTTTTTGAAAAAAAAAAAAACTCTCGGGGGTAAGTGAGCATGAATAAAACTCACTACTCAAAGGGCTCAATGATAAAGTACATATATTTATAATATTTAATTTTTTATAGTAGGTCATGGGCCACCTTTCTATCTCTTTGAGTATATTTTGTATATTTCTGGAGTATTTTAAAGATTTTCTTAAAAAGATCTAGCATGTATTTCTTATTAAATTTATTTTTAAATATGTATTTCTAGCACACTTATAAACATTGTTTTCTTATTGCTTAAGTGCTTGTTGTTTATAAAAGGGTTATTGATTTTTTTTTCGTTTTGTTCTGTTTAGACTCGATCACTTTTCCTTTCCTTTTAAAAAATGTTTATATTTAATTCTTGTGTTGACATGGTTTCAAGTGTCCTACTCAATATAAGTTTCTCTACCCACCACATTGTGCCCCTCATGCCTCATGCAAAGTCCCTTTCCACCCCTGCTACACCTCTTTGTCCCCACTGCCCCCTACCTCCATCCCCACTTTCCCTCTGGGAATTGCTACCCTGTTGTCTGTATCTATGTGTTATGTATATACAATTTGGCTAATCCCTTCACTATTTTAATTCTGTCCCCTTACCCCTTTCCTCTGTCAACTGTCCGTCTGCTCATTGTGACCCAGCCTCTGTTTCTATTGTGTTCCTCAGTTTATTGTGTTCATTAGATTCCACATATACTGTAAGTGAAATCATATGGTATTTATCTTTCTCTGCCTGGCTTGTTTTTCTTAGCATAATAATCTCCGGGTTCACCCATGCCATAGCAAAAAGCCAGGTTTTCTTCTTTTTTATGGCCGTGTAGTATTCCATTGTGTAATGTAATCACATGTTTCTTATTCTTTCTTTTTTTCAGAGTTTATTTTTGTTTTATTGTATCTTAATTATTGTATTATTTTTCATACATACCACTGTAATCTTATGTTTATCTAACTTTTTATATTATATGGCCATATATTTTTCTTACACTTCTAAATATTTATCTATATTTATTTTCTTTTTTAAATTTTTTATTAATTTTAATTTATTGTGTTAACATGAATTCAAGTGTCCCACTCAATATAACTCCCTCATTCCCACCTCTGTGTCCCCCATTGCCCCGCATCCCCCCTTCCCTTTGGGATTTGCTATTCTATTATCTATATCTCTGTGTTATGTATATATAATTTCAATAATCCCTTCACCTTCTCTGATTCCATTCCCTAATCCCCCCTCCAACAGCTGTCCCTCTGCTACTCATGACCCTGCATCGGCATCTGCCTCTGTTTCTTTTCTCAGTTCACTTTGTTCATTAGATTCCACATTTAAATGAGATCATATGTTATTTGTCTTTCTCTTCCTGCCTTATATCACTTAGCATAATAATCTCCAAGTCCATTCATGCCATTGCAAAAGAGAAGATTTCCTTCTTTTTCATGGTCACGTAGTATTCCACTGTGTATATGTACCACAACTTTTTAATCCACTCGTCCACTGACAGACACTTGAGCTGTTTCCAGATCTTGACTATTGTAAACAGTGCTGCAATAAACATGAGGGTGGATATCTTCTTTTAAATCAGTGATTTGACATTCATAGTATATACTCCTAAAAGTGGGATAGCTGGGTCAAAGGGCAATTCGATTTTTAATTTTTTGAGGAATCTTCATATTTCCATAGTGGCTGCACCAGTCTGCATTCCCACCAGCAGTGCAGGAGGGTTCCCTTTTCTCCACACCCTCTCCAGCACTTATTCTGTGTTGATTTGCTTTGGGCTTCAAGACAGTGACCTTTGGGCTCAAGCCAGCAACCATGATGAACCCAAACTCAAGCGGGCAAACTCAGGTTTTTGAACCTGGGTCTTTTGTGTCACAGTCCAATGCTTTATCCATTGTGCCACCACCTAGTCAGGCTGCTCTTTGCAATTCTTATAGTTAAAATCCACTGTTATTATAATTCAGTTTTGTTTTAATGTGATGGTAAATTGAGGGAGGGGAAACATTGTATAATTCCGTGCTTAAATATAAGTGTTGCCTGACCAGGCAGTGGCACAGTGGAAAGAATGTTGGACTGGGATGTGGAGGTCCCTGATTCCAGACCCCGAGGTCGCCAGCTTGAGCGCGGGTCATGTGGTTTGAGCAAAGCTCACCAGCTTGGACTCAAGGTCGCTGGCTTGAGCAAGGGGTTACTTGGTCAGCTATAGCCCCACAGTCCAGGCACATAGGAGAAAGCAATCAACGAACAACTAAGGTGTCGCAACAAAAAACTAATAATTGATGCCTCTCATCTCTCTCCATTCCTGTCTGTCTGTCCCCATTAATCCCTCTCTCTGATTCTCTCTCTGTCTCTGTAAATATCTATCTATCTATCATCATCTATCTATCATTTTTCTATCATCTATCTATCATCTCACATCTATCTATCTATCTATCTATCTATCTATCTATCTATCTATCTATCTATCATTTATCTTAGTGGATCTCCCCCTGCGAGATGAACTTCATAAGTATTTCTTATTTCAATTCCACCCACTTTTAGGTCAGAGAGGAGTCAAGAGTGGGCTGAAATAGTATACTTTTTTACTTGGAGAGGCAACTTATGTGACAGAGAATGATCTAGGAGTACTTGAAAATATTCTTTCTTTATCATCTCCTCTTGCTTGAGACCTGAGTTTTTTGTTGTTTTTTGTTTGTTTGTTTTTAAATCTTCTCTTTAAGAACCAGGTGGGGTTTCTGAAGGTAAAGCTCTTGAAAATGTAGGTGGGGTTGACTGTAAGACTGTGACCCTCAGTGTAATGCTGGCAGCTGAGGCCAGGCTGGTTCACATTGGATTCGAACAGACTGTAGAGGAACTGCGGAGCCAGAAGGTGGTGAGCCACAACTGCTTAATAGATTCTTATAAGGTTAGACAAGCAAACAGGTAAGGAAAAACCACCTCTCAAGACAGCAGGCAAACAAATAGTAAAAACGGCCCCTCACAATGGCAGGCAGGCAATCCACAATCTGCCCTGAGTCAAATTATCTGTAGCCTTATATAAACTATGTGCACGTGGCACCAATCATGCAAAGTGCAAGTGAGCAAGCCTACCACAGCTGTTCCCCAACATCCAGAAATTTTACACGTTTTGTGGTAGTCTTTACTCAGACTTTAACAATTTATAAAAATTTCTATATAAGCCTTCCTATTAGTTTATGACTACAGCCACTTCTGCTCCTGGTAAGCTTATCTCCATTGCATTTTTTAGTTTTCTCTATAAATAGAGTGGAAATTTGTCCCTTGACCTCAATGTTCTAAGTGGTCTAAGAAAAGTCACTCATTATTAGTTTGGCTTTTATTCTACAATAAAGACAACTTCTAACATCTTTATATGTCAAAACTGAAATCAGAAATTTCATTATTTTTTAGATTTTGTTTGAATTTTTAGTTGTCATGTTTATTATCATATCACTTGCAAATAGAGATAGTTTATTTGTAACCTTTCTAATAATGATTATTTCTTAGTGTAAAACAAAGAAGCCAATTAATATTACATCTTGTTTCTAACTTTATTGGAAATGCCTCTGGTAATTTTAACTAGCATGACAACTTTAGAGCAATGTGGGCGTAGTATATTATAGAAGTAGCCCAAACTTTCTATTTATTGAATGTTTTAATTACAGAAATGTATAGAATATGGCTCCCTATGTAGCTGCAACTAACAGTGCTTTAAATTAGGTGTAAAGATTTATAAGCAACACAATTTAGTGATTTTTTATTTCATCGTTTAACTATGAATTACTAAAATGAGGCCAAAGGCTAATTAAAGGTTTTTGTTTAATTAAGAAACCTGACATAATTTTACTGTTGACCAAAATTTCTTGAGTCTTTCAAAGATATTAATCAGGGGCCCCCATGATGGTGAAAGAGAGGGCTTCAGTGGGCAGGGCTTCTGATTTCCTAACCTCAGTGCATCACACCTCTGTCATGTTATGTACATAGGATATCTGAATTAGGTTTTATATGGAAAATGTATTCTATTGAGAGAAACAAAAAATGTCTGAAAGTCACTAGCATTCTCACCTGGGCTGTTTTTACAGCTTGTGTGATATTCTCCATTCACAATTTACATTAGGTGACTACTATATGTTTTTAATGCCTCTCATTAGAAATACTTCTCTCCTAATTTTAGGTCTCTGGTGCTTTTTTGTTCTCTCTTTTTTACCTTTAGTATACCTTTTAAAGAGGAGACGCTATTAGTTTTTTTGTTTGTTTGTTTTTTGTTTTTTTAATTGATTTTAATTTTTTGTGTTTACATAGATTCTAGTATTGCCCCAAATGCATCTCTGCTCCCCTGTATTCCCCTCAACATCTCCTTTCTCCCCCTCCCTATAGCACACTCCCTCCTCCCCTTCAGGTTTATCCCCTCCTATCACCCCCTTTCCCTCTGTCCTCTTTTCCTCTGGTCCCTTTGATCCGCCTCTGTCTCAATTCTGTTCCTCAGTTCACATTGTTCATTGCATTCCTCAAATGAGTGAGGTCATATCATATTTTTCTTTATCTGCCTGGCTTATTTCACTCAACAGAATAGTTTCCAGGTTCATCCATGTTGTCGCAAAAGGTAAGATTTCCTTCTTTTATTTCAACATTTGTCTGAGCCTAACTTAGCTTCATTAAGAATTGTTTCTTCTGGCCTGACCTGTGATGGCACAGTGGATCAGGTGTCAACCTGGAACACTGAGGTCGCCGGTTCAAAAACCCCGGGTTTGCCTGGTCAAGGCACATATGGGAGTTGATGCTTTCTGTTTCTCCCCCCTTCTCTCTCTCGCTTCCTGTTTCTTCCCCCTTCCCTCTCTCTCACGCACACTCTCTCTTTCTCTATCTCTCTCTCTGTCTCTCTTCTCTATAATGAATAAATAAATAAAAATAATTAACAAAAATATTTTAAAAAATTGATTCCTCTTAATATTTTTAATTATTTAAAATAATAAAATGTGAGTGAAAGTAAAAGGCAATGCTATTTAATAATTACTTAACAATATTCACATTTGTCCTCAAATTGATATTCATGACATATTCATATAACTTACTGATGTATATATACTTCACAGCCCTTTCAGATATAATAAATCCTATTTTTGTAGAATGAGGGATCTATATCAGTGGGTTTTAACATTTTTACATTTGGAGATTGGTGAAAAGAGGAGAATTATTTTGGGGACCACTAAGGCAAAAATCATCCTTGAGTGTTAGTGATTTCAACTAAGGTCATTAGATCTATAATCTTTAAACAACACCAGATAGTTAACTCTTTCATGAACCAGTGGCTGAAAAACACTTATCTAGCCTCTAAAAGTTAAAAATAACATGATCATCTAGTCAGTAAATGGATGAACCAAGATAAATTTTTAAACTCCTGGTCTGATATTTATTATTTCTCATTTGTACAACAGTATTAATTAGATGTAATAGCTAATATTTCTTGACATATGTTAGAGTGACATGAGAAGTAATATTTATTTGTGTACTTTGTTGTGGGCACTAGATTAAGTACTGCATATTACTATCTCATATATTCCTTTTAACAATTCTATACAGCAGTATATCAAAATTGAAGGAGTTTAATATACTTTTCCAGTGCCACACAATTAATATATAATGTACACGATTGGGATTTAATTTCTTTCTTTCCAATGAGCATGGTCTTAATTTATTTTCTATACTGTCAGTTTAAGAAAGAGAGAAGAAAGAAAAAATTTCAATGAGTACCTGCTATGTACCCTGAACTGGGAGATTTTATAAAACCAGTTTTACATGAAAATAAGAAAGCATGCCTCTATACAGAGTTAAATCTACATCTATCATCTGAGTTGACTATAATAACATTCAGTGAAGAAAAGGTAAAATGTGAACATAAAGAAGGCAAGGACAACTATCATTAATTTATAGTACATGAAACCAAGTACGAAATGGCTTTTTCAGGTCACAGAGTAATTAAATGTTATTATTTTATTAGATAGGTGATCCCTTTGGTATATATCAGTTCTTTATGGATTATTCTGATTAGCAACTACCACAGTATTTTGTATTTTAATGAAAACTTCTTAAATAAAAAAGTGACTAGAAAATAAAATGCCTGACTTATGGGGGCACAGTGGATAAAATGTCTACCTGGAGTGCTGAGGTCAATGGTTCAAAACCCTGGGCTTGCCTAATCAAAGCACATATGGGAGTTGATGCTTCCTGTTCCTCCCCACTCTTCTCTCTCTCTCTCTCTCTCTCTCTCTCTCTCTCTCTCTCTCTCTCTCTCTCTGCTCTCTAAAATGAATGAATAAAATCTAAAAATAAATAAATAAATAAAGTGAATGAATAAAAAGTAAGAATGAGAACGTGGTAATTTTGATATCTGGCCCCAAAATATTGAACTTACTCCTTATTCAGTTTAATATGTCATACAGAGTTCTTTTATTTTCATTATGCAGATGTTCCAGAGTTGAGATTTAAAGCAAAAGCTATGTTTAGATAGTCTAATCCTTTAGAAAAGTATCAAAAGATGGTTGAGCAGAATGAAGAATAAAAAATTATTTTACCCTGGAAAACCATGAGGTCCACTATGCTATTCACTTTAACACTAAGTTAAAACAATCTGTGAGTATAGTGAGAGAATAATAAAAAAGTTTTGATTATGCAAATAAAGGTGAATGTTGATAGGAGAATGTGAATATATATTTTAAAATTAATGAAATTTTGACTTAATCTTAGTACACAGGACTTAGACTATGTTGCATTAATTAGCTTTGCAAGAATGTCCTCATATAATTTATGACAGTTCCCTAATCTAAACTGTACTTTATAATAGTAATTTATAAATACCTTCTGAATGTAATATGCGTTTGTTTTAAATTCTTTTTTTAAATTTTGATACCTTCAAATTTAAAAAGAATAATGCCGCACATATTCCGACCACACACACACACACACACAAACACACACACACACACACACAAATGTCATGGTTTTTGTAGTTAATACAATTAAACATAGCAAATTCTTCTATGACTTACTTTTTCATCTTGCCATTCTGATAACAGAAATTTTGTTCTAAAGTAGATTGTGCCTCTCTTTGTAAAACTAATTTTTAAACAATGTCTCTCTTCTGGAGACCATATTTTCTTTCTGGTTTCTAGATAATGGATGAATTTGCAGGAAAAAAGAAATTTTAAGACAGAACTTTATTAGCAAAAAAATTATTGGCATAGTAAATTACTTTGAATCAGTGTAAGAATAAGAATAAAAGGTGAGATTGAAAAAAAAAGAAAAATCAATTCAGCTGACAATAAGAGTGCTTATGATTTAGTTTGGTCAGACTAGAAAACAAAATTTTGGTCTTAGTATATGTCATTGTTAGTTTCATTTAACATAGCACCTAAGTGTTATAAATAGATAAAATTAATATTGTTCATCCAAAAATAATTTGAGTGGATTTTATAAAGTGACATTTTTTTTAAATCTATAGGTGCACAGCTTGGTGCTGGTGACATCAAACTCTACTTCTAGTTAAATCCAGAAGGCAGTAATAACAGAGAGGAAAGTTACTGGAAATGGCAGGTCAAAACAACATGAGTAAAGCAGATGGCAAATTGTAATTGCTATCTTCTTATTTTATTGTTATATTTTAAACAGTATTGTACCAACTAAACACATAGTTATATTCATTATAAACAGGAAGAAGTGTAGGCATATATAATTATTTTTAATTCTGAACATTAAAGTAAAGTTTGACATTTCCTTACGGAAATATCATAGACCAAGTTCCGGTGAAATGTGGAGGATTATACTCCCCAAAGTGAAAGCATAGTAATACTTAAGTAGTTGGTTTTGGGTAATTAGAATAAGTGAAAATATTTCCTGAACTGCAATTAAAGGTGGGCAGAGGAGGGACCTAACTGTCCTGGCTGCACATCATATCCACACTCATGTACACACACCAGCTTCACAGCTTTATTATGCTTTAGTCAGAAGAATTACAGCTTTCCCTTTTTATTGTTCTTAATATTAGCATTCTATAATTTTGTTTAAAAAAGAGGTTTTACCATAAGCATCTTAAAAAAATATATAGGCAGTAAGCTCTTCGATATCTCTTGCAGCAATATATTTGCTAATTTATCTCCACAGGCAAGTGAAATAAAAGACAGGATAAACAAATGGGACTATATCAAACTAAAAAGGTTTTGCACAGCTAAAGACAATAAGAAGAGAATAAAAAGACAAACTACACATTGGGAGAACATATTCAACAATATGTTTGATAAGGGGTTAATAACCAAAATTTATAAAGAACTTGTAAAACTCAACACCAGGAAGATAAACAATCCAATCAAAATTGGGCAAAAGAAATGAATAGAGACTTCTCCAAAGAGAACATACAGATGACCAATAGGCTTATGAAAAAATGCTCAACATCACTAATCATTAGAAAAATGCAAATTAAAACCACAATGAGATATCACCTCACACCAGTCAGAATGGCGCTCATTAACAAAACACAGAATAAGTGCTGGCCAGGATGTGGAGAAAAGGGAACCCTCTTGCACTGCTGGTGGGAATGCAGACAGATGCAGCTTCATACAATAGTATGAAGATTCCTCAAAAAATTAAAAATGGAACTGCCTTTTGATCCAGCCATCCCACTTTTAGAAATATATCCCAAGAACACTGTATCACTGATTCAAAAGGAGAAACGCACCCCTATGTTTATGGCAGCATTGTTCACAATAGCGAAGTGCTGGAAACAGCCCAAGTGTCCGTCAGTGGAAGAGTGGATTAAAAAGCAGTGGTACATATATACAATGGAATACTATGGGGCCATGAAAAAGAAGAAAATCTTACCTTTTGCAACAACATGGATGGACCCACTTCACAATGGCTTTTAGTTTTGAGACTTAAAACTTCCTTTATAGATAGAGCATAATTCTTGCTCAGGGTTTAGGCTAAATATTTGTTCTGTTTTATTGTAGTGCTCTATTTTATATGTAAGCTGCCAACTTGAGCTACTTTATTCTATTAGTGTAGGAGATTCTTATGTTTCATAAAACAAACATCAATTATTATGTTAAGTGAAATAAGCCAGGCAGAAAGAGAAAAATATCATATGACCTCACTCATTTGAGGAATCCAATGAACAATGTGAACTGAGGAGTGAAATTGAGACAGAGAAGAGATCAAAGGGACCAGAGAAAAAGAGGACAGAGGGAAAGGGGATGTTTGGAGGGGATAAACTTGAAGGGAAGGAAAAGGGTGCTTGGGGAGGGGGGCAAAGAAAATATTGAGGAAAATATGGGGGAGGGGGTTGCCTTTGGGGCAACACTAGAATTTATGAAAACACAATAAATTAAAATCAATAAAAAAAAAGTTTACTACTAATTTTTTAAAAAACCTTTGCTTTGAGTGTATTAAAAAAAAGTATAAAGCTAATTTTTATAAATACAGTTAAATGATGAAAATTCACATTGCTGCTATAATATATTATTATTATTATCAGTGGTCATTTAACATTGATATCCATATAGAAAAACCTTGGTTGGAATTTTCTTAAGTTTAATGTTTCTTGATCTCTAAGCACCTCTATTGAGATGACCCATGGAAAAGGTGTCTGTGCACTAAATCTTATTTTTAATAACAATTTAACATTTAGCATTAATTTTGATAAGAAAACTAACATTTTTGGTGTATGTGCAGTTACTATGAATTGAGGTCCACTGTATTCAATAGCAAAAAGAGTTTCATATTAATTGATTAAAAATTAACTTGCAAAAATACTTTCATGTACTTGTTCAACACAACTTCACATTGCATTGTCCTATTTATAATTATTGGCTTGAGCTAAGCAAACAATTGTTACTTTATGTAATATATATTTAAAAAGGCATTTGAATAATGAAATACAAGTTTTTTTGACAAAATTATTGATGTATAATTGGCATTTTATAAACTGTGAACATTAAAGCATATAATTTGGTATGTTTTATAGATATACATATATAGCCCTGAAATTATACTGCAATCAAGATAGAAAACATACATCAAAAGAAAAAAATTACTGATGCCCTTTGTAATCTAATCACCTCTTCTCCTAGACTCCAAATGACCACAAAAATAATGTCTGTTGCTGAAGATTGATTAGCATTTTCTAGAATGTTTTATTAGTAGTATCATATAATATGTACTCTTATTAAGGTTTTTTCACTCAGCACAATTATTTTGAGATCCATCCATGATGTTATTTGTATCCACAATCTATTCATTTTTATAATTGAATAATATTCTATTAAATGGACATACAATTCTACCATTTCTCTGGTGATGAACATCTGAGTCATTCTCACTTCTTGGCGATTACAAATCCAGCTGCTCTCATGATTTGTGTACATCTTTGCATTCTATATTCTTTCATTTCTCATGAGTAAATACCTAAGAGGGGAGTGTCTGGATTCTGTGGTATGTGTATGTTTAACATATAAGGAACACATACACTTTTGTAAATCTAATTTTCCCTCTAGGTTTGCTACTACCATTTGTCCTAATTCCACTGATTAGGAGAGGTCTGTGTAGACATGGCATGATGCATTTGTCGAAAGCTACTTTTAACACTTACCTATGGCAATATCTGCAACAATGAGCTATTCACCTACTTCAAATAGGTCTTTTAGTTTTGAGACTTAAAACTCCCCTTATAGATAGAGCATAATTCTTGCTCAGGGTTTAGCCCAAATATTTGTTCTGTTTCATTGTAGTGCTCTATTTTATATGTAAGCTGCCAACTTAAGCTACTTTATTCTATTAGTGTAGGAGATTCTTATGTTTCATAAAGCAAACATCTATCCAGTAACCTTGAATAATATGTACAGAAGTCTAATATAGATCTGAATTACTGTCTTACTGTGCAATATCTCCCCAGTAATGTGGAACTTCTTTTATATATATATATTTTTTATTTTTTAGTTCAGGGAAATAGGATTGCCAGGTTCAGGCATCCTGTTTAGCTTTATATATTATCCATGGCTGGAACACAGCAGGTGGGTTTTTGCTTTATTACTGCACCTGGGATTACTTTGCAAATCTAGGTAGATGAATTTGGTTAGGATCATTGATATTAAGCCTGGTTGCATGCCAGTATGAAATAAAGGGTTTCCTGTGGGTTAAAAAAAGAATCCTTACTGGGAAATCAAAACACAACTTTTCTTTCCTTTAAAATCTTTGTTATAGAAGACTTTTGTAAAACAGGTGTACAGGACACTGAAAATGTGATATATTAAAATAGTGAAGACACTGTTTTTACATATCCACAGAGTTATAAAAGAGACCATTTAATATGGGAAATAGCATTGGACCTTGTAAGGGGTATTTTTTTTGTTTCTGCTATCACAGTCTTTGTTAGTGTTTGCTCTGATAATGAAGACATATGCTGCAATTTCCCCCTCACCTATTTAAGGCTTTGGTCTGTGTCTACATCAGCTTCAAACATCTTGCCACATTGATAGACCTATTTATACAGTGACAAGGCCAGCTCTACTCCCCTGCAGTATGTTTTGCAATCTTGCTTTATTTTTACTGCTGACATATCTTTGTAATGGCATATTAATCCTTAAACAGATTTTGTTGTTATACTCATTGCTTGGTTTTCCTCCCCCATGATAAAAGAAATACATAATATATTGTAAAAACATAGAAAGAAACATATTATGAAGAAGAAAAACAAGATATATTACTCTACAAGTATCTTACTCTTTTTCATACATATGCAATACATTTTTTACAATTAGAATATATATGTATGTATTCAGTTAAAAGTGTATTATGTGCACTTTTTTGCCATTAGAAAAATCTCTGACTCTTTTTTAAATGTCTGTGGGATAGCTTTTCTGAAAAAATTAGTATATTTAAAAATTAGATAACCCTCTTTAGCAGTCTGGTCTAAGGATAAAAAAAAAACCCACAAATTAACATACATAGAGTTTATTTGACAGAGATTTTAATGGCAAAGCTGAGACTTCTGCACTCAAACAGAATAAAATTTGCCCCATACTCATGGTAGCAGTGTTTGTGCCCATAAGTGGAATGTCAGGGTGTATTACTAGTCATTGACTGCTGCAGCTGTTATTACTGTTACTGTTGCTACCACCTCCCATTCTCCTCCTCATCATCATCACCACTGCATTACCCTACCTCCACTACTATTGTTATTATTAGTAGTATTATTATTGCATTGTTTCCAGCAACGCCTCCCACCTATAGAGCAATGAGAGTAATTGCCCAGCAACAATTATCAAAGGCATCGTCAATTACTTTACTGTCTATGAAGAACCCTCATATTATCATAAGCAGTCCTGGACAAAACAAATTTCAAAAGTTCTTTCTAACTTCCTGGAAGGTTAACATTCCAAATAGGACTTGTGATCTAGAATTGTGTTAAGCATTTCACAAGAAGGGTATCCTGGTAATTCCAAACTAATATTGTTTTTCCTTATACATTCTTACCAAACATATAATAGATAGTAAGTAGAGTGAATGGGGAATTGAAGATGATTTTTATAAGTCATTTAGTTCTGTCCTTTCATTTACATCTGAAGAAGCTGAATACTAAACAACTTAACTACTTGTTTGAGATCACAAACTATTAAAGGCAGTATTTAGCCTAAAATCCAGATACTCAGTATTTATATTATGGTCCACTCCAATTCTTGCCTTACTGAAAGAACTTTTTCAAATTATTTGCCTTGAGTTATATACTTATAATTTGGAAATATTATATAAACTCCCGGCTCTGTCTGAACATTTAATATTTTTGCTGATGGGTATAACCTAATTTGCATAAAACTTAGAAACAGTGATCAGGAGCTTTTTAATTTTCAGATCCAATGGCACACTTTTACTCATGCTAAGGGCCAAAACTGAAATCACCCTAAACCTGGTATAACTTAAAGACAGGGTTCCATGTCTGTAAAACAAGCAGAATTTTTTTAGTTTGGCTTTCAAAGACAATATATGATATAAGGTAGGTGGCACTAAGTTTTCTGAGGTCCAGAAATAATATGCAGCATGGAAGAGGAGATTAAGGACCAATCTGGTGTTGCACTAATCAAAGCCCTTAAATACCTGACTTGCTTTGCTCTGTGAGTATATTCATACTGTTTGAAGCTCACTTTCTACGCTTGGAAATTTTAACTATTCAATTTCCATGTTTAGCATGCATTTGTGATTTTTAAGCCACATGGTTCAGAAACAAGTACTGGACCCTGCTCTGCAGTAATCATCTATAATGAGTAATGTTAGACAGGTTCCATTAACTCTAAGGCTCAGTTTCCCTAGGTATGATATTAAAATGATGAGATTTACCTCTTCAGGTTTATTGTTAACATTGAATGAGAAAAGAAATGTGGAATAACCTAGGAGAATTGTTCATGAATTCTATTAAGACGTTGATTTAAAATGACTGCCTCACTTTTCTGTTCTCAAATAGAAGAATGTCAGATCCTGATTTGGGTCCGGATATTTATAATATTTGAACTTTCCAAAAATATGCCTTTGTCCAAGCCCTATTTTTCATGGTTTTCTTAATATTTTATATCTTTATTTAAACCTCAAGCTGGAATACTTTTCATGACAGTTTTCATGAATTAGACATGTCGTCCTGGGAATCAGAGCTAGATCACTGACTCATTTGTTGGTTGAAAAGTACAATGATATTGATAATGCCACTTTCATTTCTGATACTCTTGCTGACTTGCTGTGTGCTTTTCTAAAGTTATCAGCCTTACTGGGGTCTTAGGAACAGATGAATAACTGCCCATGATCCTGATAGAGAGATAGTGGCTAAGATAAAATTTACCCTGTGTGATTCTATCAGTGCCTGAGTCCTTAAAAAGACCTTTTATAATTTAAGTGTTTATAATGAGCAATCCTATGATAAACATCACAATCCAGGCTAGAAATCTATTTTATGGAAAATATGTAAACAACTGAAGATCAAAATTGTGTCTCCTCTGATAATAACATTCTACATACTCAGAATTTATTTGCCTAAATTGTCCTATTTGACTTCAGTTTAATCATATCCTCTTGTGTATAATAGATTCATTATTTCCTCTTACTTAAGGATATATATTTTTTTAAAAAATGCAACTTAGCTTTGTCAAACTCTATTTCAATTGTTGGAGATTTTAAGGTGTGTAAAACTAACCCAGGCTCCTTAGTCCCATCATATGGGATAATTCATATGATGTTACATTTTTCACAGGCTGGAAGACAAGAAAATGGCTTGTAAAATATTGAGGGATAATGGTACCTAGAGGCTGTTTTGTATTGTTTTCTGAAGGATTAAAGGGAGAAAATCTACCAATATTTATTGTGGCAAGTAGAGATCTATGTATTTATTTGCATCGTTATTGCGTTATTGATTTTCTTATCTATATTCTTTCTTATATTTATTCACTAAAAGCTGTATTTATCATTTACCAGGCAGTGTGTTAGGCATTTTGGTCATAAAATGATGAACAATACTAGAAGCCTTCTTGCTCTTTGTGAAAATGAGAAAATGCATATATTAGGAAGATTAATCATATTTCTAATTAATACAGTAGATTGGAATAAGTTCTGTTTCAATAAACTAAACTTAACAAATTTACTATATTTACCTGATATTGATATCTCCTAGTACCAGGAACATTTCGTCCACATTAATGTTATTTTCAGTTCATACATGAACTCATAAAATCTTAAAACTCAAAAGACTTGCAGCAATTATCAAGTGTTTCTTTTGAAGGGGGGTCCTTTTTATTTTTCTATGCCATTACCTTCTTTGATTCAGTATCCTCTAAAGAGATTAGTCAAAAAACATATGTACATAACACATAGATACAGACAATAAAGTGGCAATAACTAGAGGGAAAGGGTGGGTAAAGATAGGGGGAGAAGGACAAAGGAAAGGGGGAAGAAACAGATAGAAGGAGACTTTGATTGGTGTGGGCATGGTGTAGATGGTGTTATATTATGTTGTACACTTAAAAAATATTTAGTATGGTGAACTATGTCAATCCAATAAATTTAAAATAAATTAAGAAAAAAAAGATTGAGTTTTACTAACTTTTCATCTCCAGTTTAAAGATGATTAAATTGAAGCATAGGGAAATTAGAAGATACCTAACAACATAAAATTAATTAGTGGCAAAGTGAAAATGAAAATCCAGTTATCCTAAATTCATTAATCTACTCTATAACACAAGCATAGCAACTTATATTTATTCTCCTCTCCTGCCTGACATTTCTTAGAAAAAGTCAGTGTCCCACCATTCAACCTCAGTTTCAAACATAACTCTAGTGAGTATCTTTTATTTCTATCTAATTTCTTTACATTTTATCTCTATTGAGGGCAAAGATTATGTTTTATTTGTCTGAAGTTGTCCAGTATCTAATAATAGCCTATTTATATGCATAAAAACTCTCAAATATGTTAGTTAAGATGACTTAACTTGATTTTTCTCATATTTTTATTACTGATCAAACCAACTTGAACTATCACTTCATATCTCCAGGTAATATTTTTTTATTTTGAGTAAAACTTTAAAACTATAGCAGAATGAAAACAGCTTATTAAATGCTGGTAATAATACTGCTCCTAAGTTTTTAATTTTATTTTCATAAATCTTTTAATACTATCTTTCAATTGTTTGGTTACATCTAAAATGATTAAAGAGTGCCCTCTTCTGTTTTGTAACCATAATGGTCTTGTTAATATATGGGGCATGAATTTCTGTCCACAAATTCAGATGTACAAGAAAAAAAACTTACTTTTTATTTTTATGTTTACCAAAGCAACTAAGTTTTAATTTTGCTCATAGGAAACTTAAACAGTTATTGGGCTTGCCCTTATCCCACCACCTGTTTTAGAACAGGTGAGTCAGAGTTCTAGAGCAGTAGTTCTCAAAGAAGATATTTCTCCTCCTCAAAACTAGACATTTAGAGATGTCAGAAATAGTTCTGATTGTCACATCTTGGAATAGTCCAACTGCATGTTAAGGGTAGAGGCTAAGGATTATGCTAAATATTCCACAATATTCAAGATAGCCTGTTACAACCAGAATTATTCAGAGAAAGATGTTAATAGTTTCAAGGTTGAAAAACTTTTCTGGAGCCACAGACAATATCCAGGTAGCTGAGAGAACCACCAACCATTTGTCATTTTCCCACACTGGTTATTAATGAGGTGCCATTGTGATAACCCATGTGCTCCTTAGGGTTTTCTACTTGTTGTTCTCATGAAAAGTTTGTGGCACAGGACCCTTGTGAGACTGGAAACTGGTTAGGTTTGGTAGATAACATTTTCTCTGAGTTCTTTTCATATCAACACTGCACTGCTAATTGAATACAAAGATGTCCTCTTCATCTTCCTAATCAACAAATTTTTAACTTGTAAAAAATTTCCCTGCTCAGAATCATTAGGATTTCTCATTTTCATAGGATTTCAAAATAGTTCAGGAATCTTTACCTCAAACTGTCTCTTAGACAAGGAATGATCAAATCAACACCTACAGAAGGCAGTAAGCCAAGGATTAAATATTGCTCCACAGCTCAAAAATGTTCCATGACCTTCTTGTGACATTGATAGCAAAGCTTATTGGTCATAAAATCATTTATTGCTTTATCCATTTAGGAAATTTTATTAAGCACATGGTATATGTTGTCTTAGGTACCCAGAGTGATAAAGACAGGCAATATCCCAATTTCTATGGAAGTCATGTTCTAGTTGGGACAAGATCAAAATGTACATTTCTTTCAAAAAAATTAGGAAAAAGAAAAAATAATTTCAGGTTATAATCATGATAAAAGACCTAAAGGAAAATATACAGGGTGATATAATAAAATAAAGCTGAGGGAAGGGCTAACTTTACAGATTGGCCTGGGAAGACTGGATTGGGTTGAGGATAAACCATCTGTATTCCCATGATGAGGAGGATCCAGCTTGTGAAAGTTGTAAAATAGCATGACATTCAAGAGAGCAGTAGTTACAAAGAGCCAAACAGTGTAATGTAGAATTAATGAGTAGGACAGGTTTAAAGAGTAGAAAAAAGGCAAATGTAATAAAAGCACCTTTGGTTTCTTGAGCATTCTGGGTCATAGACTGCCAGTTTCTTGGCCAGAGGTTGTGGACAAGGAGTAGTGTGTGGGTGTGTGCATGTATTCAACAGGGGTCATTTCTTAATTTTCTATAATTTTAACTTGTGTTATTGATATATTTATGCTTATTTTTAAAAGTACAGTATTTCAATTCTGAACTCTCTACTTTGATATTTCAAAATCATCTTGTGTTATCAGCTCAGCTAGAATGAGGATGATCTCACCAAATATATTACTCTAGATTCCTGCTTCAGAAGACTATCCATAGTATTCTTCTGGACAGCTTCTTTGAGTGTCTGACATCTACTGACCTTGCTATGCTGCATATCTTATTTTAGTAAAGCCAGCGATAGAGAGTCAGAAAAGTATGATTTATGATTAAATCATGTATATGATTTAGAATTCAACCTTAATTCTGAGAAGAGAATGACTATTGTTTCCTAAACTCTTATTTTTTCTTTCTTTCTTTCTTTCTTTCTTTCTTTCTTTCTTTCTTTCTTTCTTTCTTTCTTTCTTTCTTTCTTTCTTTCTTTCTTTCTTTTTCTTTCTTTCTTCCTTTCTTTCTTTTTCTTTCTTTCCTTTCTTTCTTTCTTTTCTTTCTCTCTCTCTCTCTCTTTCCTTTCTTTTTGCTTTCTTTTCCTTTTGCTACAGGCTACAAATTTCTTTTTTCATCTTTCAATATTTAACATTTATAAAGTCTGTGCAAGTGAATTTTGAGTTATAATGATATAACCTACCTGTCTCACTAAAGATTCTAAAAGGATTGATGAAATCAAGTCTATAGAAAGCATCAATGTTCTTGAAGAGGAAAAAGACAATATCAATGTGGTTATTTTTACCTCAGTAACATATATTTTATATACATTAAAACCATCAATTTACTGTAACTCTAAAATTTAATGTATCATTACTATTTATTATAGCTCAAGTTTCTATATAAAACATCAGCCTAAACACGTTCAAGCTCTTTACTTATTCCTGGCCTCCTTTACATAAATAAATTGAAAGGTTGTAATAATAGTAACCATAAACAATATTGAAACATCACTATTTTCTAGTTACTGAGTAATGCTCCAGGCCATCATATTATTTTATCTTTACAATAACCTTAATAATTGGATTGTGTATTTTTGTCATTTTCTGGTAAGAAAACTTTAGGCTGCCTGGACTTCACAATAAGTAAGAGTTGAAATAGCAAAATACAAAATAGTTTTTCTGAATTCTGATAGGAGGAATAAATGAGTACTGTGATAATACTCTTTCCAGAAACAATCAAACATCTTTTCCTCAGTCTTGTTTAGAGACAGCTCAGCTTAGAGGAGTTATTGTCATCATTGCTGAGAGTCTATATTGAGTCAATCTTTGCAGGGGGTGGTGTAAGAAATATTTTTTATCTAATACATGATTAAATTAGATTAAAACTTGAGATTTAGGGGGGGAAAAGAATGCATGTGGAATTATATTAAAAAATTTTTTAGCACAATGACCTTATATACTCCAAACCAGGTGACTGTAACTAAAGCCAGCTAGTAAGCACCATATCAATCCAGAATAATAAATTCCTGAAAATACACAAAGGGCCAGTATGCAATACAAGGTTTGGGGGAAACCAGAGCTGATCTAAGGTGGCAGATGCTGTCTCTTTCCAAGTCGTAGCAGTCAAGTGAATATAAAAGATCTTCCACTTTGCTTTTGGTTCTTTTAATAAAGATTGTAATAAAGGTATACAAATTTCTACAAAAGTTTTATCAAAAATTTAAAATGATATGATAGGATTGGGGCAGGATAGTGAAGGAAGGGGAGAAAAAGCAGTAAACAGTAAGAAACAAACCTGTCTCAACCCCAGGTATGTATGTGGGGTAAGCTCTTATTTAAAACATGTTGGTATTTTTTAGTGTCAAAACAAACTTCAAAATAAGGTATTATTGTTCATAATTTATACATAACTTTTCAAAGTCCCATAATGACTACTTGAAGGACCATAACACAAATGCAAGTCTGCATTACTCAACAATATAGGGTCTTTCTACTACATGACACTACCTCTAAGATAGTTGGCCGCCCCTCCCACCAAATAAAAATTGATTAGAAACACACATAACTCACACACAGATGCCTTCCAACCCACATATTTCTTCCAGGTGCTTAAACTTCTTAAGTCACCATATGAGTAAAAACAAGTTGTTTTTAAAATTTTATTTTTCAATTACAGTTTACATCTATATTATTTTGCATTAGTTTCAGGTATACAACATAGTGGTTAGACAATTATATACTTGACAAAATGTTCCCCCTGGTATTTCTAATCAGTGTATAATATGAGGTAGTCCATCTTCCCTCCTCCTTAAAAATAATTGTCTTTTTGCTTTTTTATTATAATTTGTCTTCAGTCCTGAAAAAGTTAATGAATCTTCCCATAAATGATTAGAGTACTCCTATTCCTTTCTTAGTTTCCACTCAACTTAAACTGTTATATTGTATATTTAACATTTTACTTTTCAATACCATCCAGCCTCTTGCTTTACAGAATGCAGAATGCTTACAGCAAGTGTTTTAAATTCTCCTCCATAGATTTTGCTCATATAAAGAAGAGGTCAGTTGTGGCGGCTTAGTAAGAAAACTAATAGTTGGTTAAAGGCAATGAAAACACAGAAGTATGTGGGCGTAAATGGGAGGTTTCGCTCTTACTGCGATATCACCAACAATGGTGCTTGCGACTTCTGACAGCAGCATTTGTTCTTAGTTTCTGTAACTTTATTTTTGGGTTGAATAAAATATTGGAATCAATGACGAAGTACGTGTACCACTACATTATAGTGTATCACCCAAGTAAGAAGAGACATTTATGTGAAAGAGATCTCATTAAGGGCACCAGCCCACCTTCAGTAGTGAAACAGTGCCCAAGAAAGGAAATTTGATCAAATGAGTTTATTCAGGTGTTACAGGGACTGGTGATATGGCAAGGAGGGAAATTGCAAAGATCCTTTCTCAAGCGTACTGGGACAAGAATACACAAAAATGACTAATAGTAAATATGTGATTATATAGAATTTCCATGGTGGTGAACTCATGTTATTAATCCCTAAAAACAAGAGAGTAAATTGCCCTGTGATCTTAGTTACAGCAAAGAAGGACTGCCTATAGAGATCAAAATGTAAATAACAATTACTCGGCATATTGGAGGCCTTAATAAATGGGGAGATGTTAATAGCCCATAGGAATAAGTTGAAATAAATGCAGAGAGATAGGTGATGCTTAGTGCAACTGTTGGAAAACAAAGATGCGCTGGTTAAAGATCCATTGGATAAGAAAAAAATCTAAGGCCACGTGGTTATGAAATTGGTAGTGTTGCCTCACAATGTGAACTAATCATTGTGTTTCCATCTCTGGGAAGGACAGCTCTACACAGTCCTGAAAATAAACAAAGGGCCAGTATGCAATGCAAGGTTTGGGGGAAACCATAGCTGGTCTCAGGTGGCAGGTGTTTTCTCTTTCCAAGTTTTAACAGTCAAGTGAAAATCAAAGGTCTTCTACTTTGCTTTCAGTTGTTTTTCATGAAAACTAAATGTTTGAATTCTGATTTCCCACCAGGTTTTTGTAGCAAAAAGATCATAGTTTAAAGTTCAGACTGTGAAAACTAAATCATATTTTAAGTTACTTCATAAGTACTTTTACTTGCTTTTGTAAGAATGTTTTATGTCTTTAAGTTATTGCCCCTCCTATAAGACTAAGGGAATAAAAACCTTGAACTAGGAAACACAACATAAATTTTAAAATTTTACTTTAAAATACAGAAGATGGAAGCACAGTAAAGAGACAGGTAGAACAAGTGTTTGTCATTTCTACTGATGTGTTTTCTTTAGCTCATATTCAACTGTCTTTTTGGCTGTCACTGATAATTTTGTTTCGTTTGTTCAAAAGCATGTGTGTGCTAGGTTGTGGTGATATGATATAAGTAGGGCAGACCTAGTCCTTCCCTCACAGACTAGACATTTAACAATTGGCTGCCTAATTCAACAAGCAATGATACAATACAGTATTATTAGTATTATGATAATAAAAGTGGAGGGGAATCAAGAAATGCTTGAGAAGGGAACCACACCCAGGCCAGAGGGCTCCTGAGC
Source organism: Rhynchonycteris naso (assembly GCA_037038555.1). NCBI lineage: Eukaryota > Metazoa > Chordata > Mammalia > Chiroptera > Emballonuridae > Rhynchonycteris > Rhynchonycteris naso. The sequence continues at coordinate 62,134,056 of CM073001.1, read as the reverse complement.
AAGAGACCTCAGAACAAAAGATGTTTCAGCTAAAATTGAATTTGAATAAAAGGAATGGAAGTGGGTTAACTATTTAAAATAGACATTGAAGTTTATGGTTATGTATTGTTTTTAAAATGTTTAATTTTTAAATAATTTTAGTGACATTTTTGTGTTATATAGCTTTAAAGATAAATATTTTATTCACCTACAAACACCTTAGTTTGGGATAATGGTTAGCCAAATTGCTACTACTCACTGAGAGAAAAAACTTTCTTTTTATCATTTTTGCTTTTCTTTTCTTTCAAAATATGTTAGGATATAATTCATACACCATTAATTTCAACATTTTTAGCTGTAAAATTCAGTGTGTTTTAGTATATTCATAAGATTGTGTGACAGTTACCACAGTCTAATTCCAGAACATTGTTATCATCCCAAAGGAATACCACATACCTCTAAGCAGTCACTGCCCACCCCTTCTTCACCCACTACTTTCAGTAGGGATAATCAAATTGTTGTCTCTACAGAGTTGCCTATTCTAGATATTTTATGTAAATAAAATCATGCAATATGTAGTTTTTATACTTGATTTCTTTCACTTAGCACAATATTTTCAAGGTTCACTCATGTTTTTATGGCCAAAGAATATCCCATTGTATGAGCTTATTACATTTTGTTTATCTATTTATTAGTACAGATGTTTGACTTGTTTCCACTTTTGGCTGTTATGACTGATGCTGCTGTGAACATTTGTGTACTAGTTTTAATTGTGGACATATGTCTTTATTTCTCTTGAGAATATATAGTAATGGAATTGCTGAATCATATTGACCTTCATGTCTTCTTTTGCAAGTACCGATAGACTTGTCCATTTTGCATTCCCACCAGCAATGTTTGCTTGATTTTCATAGACCCCAGAGGAACTGGAGGAGATTTCTGACCTGGAAGAGGATTATGAGGTCCGCAGTCACACCAGCATTCAGACTGAAGGGAAAACTGACCGGGTATGTCACCTCCCTGGGGGGAAAGATGTGTACTGTGCCCTTTCCTGGTCAATCCAGGCTGCCTCTCACAGGAGGGACTCCTGGATCTAAGGCTGGCTTTGCAAAGTCAGGAAGAAAAACTTTTGAATGCAGGGGCAGCAGCATGAGGGGAATTATTCCCTTTAACTCGAGAGCACACAAGGAGACTGTTTCTGGTCAGGTGGTGAATCATCTCCTAACACTCTTGATCTTTATAGCAGTTGTGGGAAAGTAAAAGTGAGATATGTGCATGTTTGTTCAGAGAGAAAAGAGAAACTAAGAAGTCATAAATATACTCTGAAATTCTAGGTAAAATAAAAAACTTCTGAGGAAATACTTCTCTACTTTTCTTCCATTCTGCAATACTCTTTTCTGCCCCTACCCTCAACACGCAGACACACCAGAAACACATGCACACACACCCTCCAAAGATGGTTATCAATTTCTCAATTACTCTAAGGTACTGTGCTTTACTGACATCACTGAGTGAGAATCTGTGAAAGTTTGGTTTCCTAGACACTGACAGCTGGCAATTAAAGACCAGACTGTAGAACTTGATTCTGAAAGCCAGGCAGTATAGCATAATGGTTAAGCCTGCCTGGGGGCACATCAAATCAGCCACTTTCTTGCTGTGTTCCTTGGGAAACTCACTTAGCCTTCCTCTACCTCAATTCTCTAATTTGTAAAGTGAGGATACTAAAAGTGTTCTACATAAGTATCATTGTTATGATTAGCTAAATTAATTTATATAACACTTAATACTGTGCCTAGCTCACGGTAAGTTCTCAATAATCAGTTATTATTACTTATAGTTTTTGAAGCAATAATTACCATTATTACTATTATTATTTAGTTAGTTAAATTCAGTGATCTAAACTTTGGAGGTGGATGGAAAAAAGATAAAAAAAACTTACGTATATTGAAGGCTTCAGATTACCTAGGACTGATATGTATGTCACAACACTTTTGTTTTATCAGAAATGTTGCTTTTCTTGAGTTTCCATTTCTTGGTGATTATTTGGGTTATCAGATCTCTGCAAATCAGTTCATGTTGAGAACTGTCTGGGGTCACATAGCATCCTTAAAATATATTAGGCATCTTTAGAAAGGAATCAAACATTACAATGACAGTGGAATTAAAAATAAATTTTGCTAATGGTAGACTTTGCTCTTGCTTTCAGTGAGTGAGTGAATGATTCACTCATTCAGGCTATGCCTGAGTTTCCTAGAAGTGGCAGATAGTTGTTAGGTCTTATAAAAAAATAATACTCTGGTTTCTCTTCAGAATGTATAAATCTTTCACCTTTTAACAAAGGATTTACAAAAAAATTGACAGGAGGAAATTTTTATAAGTATGAGCAACTTTTAGAGTGATGGGATTAGGACAAACACCTAGATTCTCATTCTGATTTATTTCATGAAGACAGTGAACCCTTGGTTAAGACTGTTTAAATTTATAAAATTTGTTATCTGAAAAATGATAATAATAATAATATCATACATTTTCACAGAACTGCTGGTAATACCAAAGAAGATACTAAATGAAAAAGTACTTTATAAACTTTAAAATTATATGTTAAAAAAATAAGCTTGTTATTGTTATGGGTTTTATCTCTATTTTTGTTCTTGGATGAAATTATAGGCCAGCTAAATGACCACCTGACCATTGCAGGTTATTAAGTTGACCTTCATGGTCCTGGATCTTAAGATCCTCTCACAGAAGCCATTGTTTCTAACCTTATGGAAACCACATTGAAACTGCTCTGAATTCAAGATTTGTGTTCTACTGAGCACATTTTTCTGATAACCCAGTTTATGTGGAATGACCCTAGGTGACAGCCTCATCCCTGTATAATGACATAGATTCCTGACCATCAGATCTACTGGGAGAAACATTATATTCAGCCTGGCTTTCATAAATCTCCACTCCCCTGCATATATACTCCAAATAGTTTGGATTTTATTCGTCTCCTGCCTGGAGGCTTCCCTACAGTTGCCATGTGGAATCCCTGAGGAAGCTGCTCAGGTATCTTAATACCTCCACAACCTTATGTGAGACACTAACAGCCATAGGGAAAACCTTGAACAACATTCTTCTATTCCTTGGTTAGACCATTTTAAATTCATTTCCCACAGGTCCTTAAAATTTTCCCTAGGGGATCAAGCTCCAATTCCTATAGCATTGACCAAGTTGATAATATATCTTACTTTGGTCTTTATTTCCTCATCCATTCATCTCAGGCTACCAGTTCTGTTTCCTAAGATTTATTTCAATAATAAACTACTTTTTATTCTTAGACTCTGCTTTGGGAGGGAAAACAAGAAAAGGTAGTCTATTCCCACATACTATTTATTTAATTATTACATTAACTCTTCAGACTAAGAACCTTGGTGATTACCACATGTCAGTTTATTTAGGTCACAGAGTTAGTAGAATGAATCCTTCACTAAAAAGCAAACAAATAATCATCTTTACAGAAAACCTGATACATTATTTGGAAATGAAAGAGAACACAATAAAGGATGCCACAGTTGTCTGAAAAAGGGAGGAGTGATATAAATTTAAATTTAAAGAGTAATTCTTGCATAGTATGAACAACTTAACTCCAATAACATCCTTTTGTTTAATATATATGTTGTGATTTTATTATAGCAGCTTTCACTCTCATACCCTGAAGTTCATGAGATAGCTGGCCGAGAGGGGGTAGCTCAAATATATCTTCCACCCAAATAACCTGACCAAAACTAAGATCGTGTTTAGACAGGTTTTGTAATCTCTCCCAGGCATCTTATATAGTCCCATATATAATATAATTAGATCCCTGTTTTTAGAATATATTCATGTTTAGTCTTATAGCCATTTAAGACTATATGTTTGTATTCTATTCTGTTTTCCTGAAGTTTGTATTCATTGGTCTGAGTGTGCCTATTAGATACATAACCAGGTACCATCAATTTGAAAAGATACCAAAAATTTTTAAAGTGGCATATGTTGAGAATTCTTTGTATACTCATGCCATGATCAATGAAGAATTCTTGGTCACTGCACAAGAACCGTGTTTGGATTATTTTTTGTTTGCTTCTTACTAAGGAGTAAATGCCTTTTTGGTTCTTGTATTATGCAGACTCTCATATATTGAACATGCACTAGAACCAATTTTAGAAACTGTTTAGTAATAGAGTGACAGTTATTTATTATCATTTTACTTTCTGCATTTCACTCCCAGTAGCTCTGGCTCAACATCATCTGTTATTGCTGTCATCAGAGGAAAATGCCACTGGGCATTGTAAAGGTCTATAACCAACAAATAATGGTTTAAAATCCATGGTCAATGAAAGCAAAAAAGTAAAGGACCAATAGTACATGCCGTATGAAGTGGCAGAGAAACAGCATTGGAAATTAGTGATTATATTAATTATTAAATATGATTACTCACTGGACTGATACTGTGGTATATTCAGTGATCCGGCATTTCACAGTGAATACAATACAGAAGTATGAGTTTATTACAGGTTCAGAGAACATTTTTCAAAGAACTTATTGAATATTTTTTTCATGACCTTAGCAAGGACAAAATAGATGTCTTTGATCTTAAAATCTAAATTTGAAAGAAACATGCAAATAAATTTCTATTAAAATAATCAAATTTTAAAACTTACTGAAAATTTTTGTAGGTCCTAAAAGCTTTCTAAGAGATTATACTAAATACATGCTAAATGATATTAAACAGAGAAGATCCAGTTATCACTTAACACTTTATTGTTTACAGAATATTTGTCAATTGACATTTATTTAACCAAAGCTCTAAGGTTTTATTTTTAATATTTTTCTTGGCTTTACTAATTAGTCTCAAAAAATTTCAGTAGTTTAGGTAAGTCAGGTAAACTGGGACCATATTTCAAGGTACGGACACCAAGTATACCACAATTTTTCAAGACCTCATTGCCCAATTCTTGCTGCAGTCAGTATTATAGAGTCGATATTATGATTCCTCTATGAGAGAAAAAATTTGTGAAACTGAAGACCATAAACTTTATTATAGATCTGTTTAAAGCCTCACAAATTTCTAATGTCTGAATACTGTAATTCTTCATCAATAAAAAAGTCAGTTTATTGATTACTATTGAATACTATATAGTAATGCCCAGACCCTGACAGTATCCCTGGTGGATCAATTTGCTTTGATAAAGTGAAGTAACAGTCAAGTAGTCATCCAGTAGAGGACCTTGTAGGGCAATAATTTAAGGTCTCCAAACATAGTATCCAGAAGATAGAGGCAATTACTCCTCAGTCAGTCTCTCATCACACTGGTTTCTGTGATATTTTATTATAGGGAGTATTTCTAAATTCTAAAATTTTCCCCTGGTTTATTGTTTGCAACAGGGGCAGCAGTAGCAATAGAGACTCAGGGAATTGCTAAAATTGGCAGTAAAAATATGTTCCATAAACTGGGGACAGTAATGGATTTAGAAAGACTCTTAATAAAATGGATTGAAAGAGAGTTTTGTGAATGAAATGGATGATCAAGTGACTCATCATTTCTAGCATATCATATAGAAGTTTAATATGGACTAGAGTTTTCAGACCTTGGTTTAAATGTGGATTCTAAAAATTACTACTTAAAAGGCCCTGGAAAAGTTAGTTTATACTTTTAACTTTCAGTTTTATAATTTGTAAAGTTGTGATAATGATAGTATCTATTTTATGTGTTTTTGAAAATTAAACTAGATATATAAAAATTTAGTATAATTTCTGGTACATAAGAAATACTCAATACATTTTGATTTTTATAAAAATGAATTTCATGGGAAGTATAAACTTATGTGTGCTAGTGTTGTACTTTGACTTCCTTTTAAGAAGAAGCTCAGCAGCTTTGTAAGTATAAATCTCTTAGTCTTCTGTTAGGAGATTACTTTCCTTGCCTGGTTTTGTAATGATAAACAGTTTTGACAATTCTTTTGAAGTTTTTCTTTCCTTAGGAAAGAAACTTTTCAGGAACTGCTTTAAGAGGTCAAAAAGGAGATAGCATTAGTATAATCCTTAATGATAATGCTACTTTTATGTCTAATATATATATATATATATATATAGTATAAAGAAAAAGACAAAAAGGGAGAGAGATGAGAAGAATCAACTCATACATGTGGCACTTTAGTTGTTTATTGATTGCTTCTCACATATGCCTTAACCAGGGCACTCTAGCTGAATCAGTAACGCCTTGCTCAAGCCAGTGACCTTGGGCTCAAGCCAGCAACCTAGAGCTCAAGCCTGTGACCATGGGATCACATTGATGATCCCACGCTCAAGCCAGGTACCCTGCATTTAAGCTGGTGATCCTGTTCTCAAGCCAGAGACCTCAGAGTTTTGAACCTGGGTCCTTAGCATACCAGGTTGATGCTGTATCCACTGCTCCACCACTGGTCATGCTGACCCAATAGTTATTGTTTTTATTTTCTTTATTATTGAAAGCCTGGCCTTGCACTGTGAGGGTATTTTTCTTTTTTCTTGTGGAATTTTGGTAGCTTGGTGATCAATTTCTTAGAGTTCTTAGTTACCTTCATTAAGTTACATGAGCTTCATTTCCTAGTTTTATGACACATACTCAAAAAAAAAAGAGAAAAAGAACAAGCTATTCTGACATTTTATAGTTCATATGTTAACGACAAGTTTTGCACATAGTCATTCAAAGTCAAATTTTCTCTGGGACCTGGCCGGTTAGCTCATTTATTAGAGTGTTGTCCCAAAACACCAAGATTGAAGGTTTTATCCTTAGGCACATATGGGAAGTAACCAATAAATACACAACAAGGTAGCAAAATGAATGAATGCTTCTCTCTCTCTGTTTCTTTTTCTTTGTGTCTCTCTAAACAAATAATATCAATCAATTAGAAATATATTCAAAATTAATATTTCTCTAACCCTATCATAAAAAATATATGTTAGTTATCCTTCCTATGCTTACATAGTTTGAAGGCTTATAAGGCATAAAAACTAAATCAAAAATTTTGTTTTAGTCTCAGACAATTTAAATTTTGTTCAATGTCCTGCAAATGAGAAGAGAAAAAGGGAATTTATTTTAGTACTGGGTAAGAGCAGATTTTTATTTGAATGGATTTGAAGCTATGGTCTCTAATAGTTGAAATTCCATTTAATAAATCATAACATTAAAAATAAGATTTAAAAGTTTATAATTTTAATTGTAGTTATACTTTGCCTAATAATATTATATTACCTTTTAAATGACACATTATTCATATTTATTGATAGTCCAAAATTAAACATGTAAATTACAACATTTAGTCTTCATTTGAATGATGACTGAGATTTTCATATCTTTAATATCATTTTCACTTAAGAGGAAATAGTTTGTAGACATGCTATTCCTTCTGGAATATCTTTGAGGATATAGAACCTTTATAAGCTCTATAAATAGAAGTAAATTATGACAGAAATAAGAACCGTTGCCTAGGTTACTGAATACAACCTCATACCGTCAACAGCAGCAAATGAATTGGAACATGTTAAATCTTAAAATAATGAAAATGATTCTTCATGATAAAAAATACAAAAGCGATGAGTGCATTTAACTTCATGTTGTTGCTGGGAAAACTTCCTCATTGCTACTTTTCAGCAAGTAGTTAGCTGAATATTCTCTATCATAACAATAGAAAACATGACATTGAAGTGTGGTTTATTTTAAAAATAGAAAGCATTTAAAGAGGCCCTATTTCAGGGGTTGGGAACCATTTTGGCTGAGAGAGCCATGAACGCCACATATTTTAAAATGTAATTCTATGAGAGCCATACAATATGTTTAACACTAAATACAAGTAAATGTGTGCATTTTGTGTAAGACCAATACTTTTAAAGTACAATAAGTCTCTGAAATCTTTTTAATAATGTTGTTATGCTGTTGCTAACCAATGATGAATAAAGTATTTCTTACCATTAATGTGACTTCATGGTGCTGCATGGTTTTGCTGATGGCTTTGTAGTCTGATACGTGGTGAAGTTAATCTTCATGCAGGCATTGAGACTTCCATCCATGAAACATGATCGTAGGTTGGCCTTAACATTCTTTAGATGTGAGAAAGACTACTCACATGCATACATAGAGCCAAACATTGTCAATACAGCAATACTCACATGCTGCAGAGTGTTGTATGTAACGGGAAGTGCGTTCCAAGTTTTGACAATCAGCTGGTCTGCGGGTTGAAGTTTTTTCATTTCTCCCCACTTGTGTTTGCTCACCAACTCTGCTTGCTGGCATGCAAGTCTTTCCAAATCTTCATGTAATGACTTGAACTTATTCACCCACATGTCTGAGGCCTTCAGGTCAGCAGTTTGTAGCTCAAAATCTCTGACGGAGACATTGAGGATGTAACTCAGGCCAGCGCTGTCCACTGCACCCTTGTGTGGATGGGTGATGAACTTAAAAAGATGAGTGCGATCATGAAATTCTCCAAAGCACACTTTGCATGACTGCAGGAGATTAGATGTGAAGCCCACTAGCCGCTGGAGATCAGGATGTAGAGCAGGGCACTTGCTGTGCATGCATCTTTAAACTCTCCCAGTTTTTCAAAGTGTAGTAAACAACCTTTTTCAATGTTGGTGATGAAGAGTTTCAGCTTGTTTTCAAATGCAAATACTGCTTATTGAAGGTATAAGACTGTATTTCCAATGCCTTGCATTTTCACATTGAGCTGGTTCAGATGTTCAGTCATGTCCACCAGATAGTAGAACTACAGGAGCCACTCAGTGTTAGCTAACTCAGGATGCTCGACATTTTTCAATTCAAGAAAAGTTTGGATTTTGCTCAGACTAAGCGGCGAAACGGCTCAGCACCTTCCCTCTTGACAACCAATGCACATTGCTGTGCAGAATAATTATTCCCAACTTCATCCAGCAGTGTTTTAAACTGCTGATCATTTAAAGCTTAGGCAACAATAAAGTTGACCATCCGAATGACCAGCGACATCACCTCACCAAGCTGCTCACCACACATCTGAGCACAAAGCACCTCCTGATGTAGGATGCAGTAAAAACTTAGGATGGGTCTCTTTTCATGTACACGAACAAGCACTACGAATCCTCTGTTTTTCCCCACAGTGCACGGAGCACCATCAGTACACACCGAAGAAAGTTTATCCATCAGTAGATTTATTTTCTTTAGTGAACTTAATGAAAGACTGGAATATATCCTCCTCCGCTCTTGTTGTCCCTTTCATAGGCAAAACAGCAAGACTTTCCTCACTTAGTTTGTCACTGACAGCATACCTTGCAATCATGCTGAACTGGGATAAATGGCTTATGTCTGTTGACTCATCCAAAGTGAGAGAAAAGAATGGTGCTGCATTTATGTCCTTCACTTGTGTTGTCTCAATTTGATTTGCCTTCATGATGGTACGACCGTGAACAGTTCTAGCCGACAGAAGCATGTCTTTTATTCGTTTGAATATCTTGTTTTTGTCCGAAAAGTCATCAAAAAGTTTATTGGCAACATCAAGCAGGAATGTTTTGGCATACTCCCCATCTGTGAATGGCTTTTTGTTTCTCACAATTGCTAAAGCACCAGCAAAGCTAGCTGAATTCCAGTCATCTTGTTAGGTCCAAACACGGAGTTGCTGCTGACTAGCTTGCACTGTGCACAGTAGCTCTTGACATGCTTTCTTCCTGCTGTCCCCTGCTGGATATTTCGATGCAAATATAGTACGGCATGTGTCAAAGTGCACTTTATACAGTGTGTCCGTAAAGTCATGGTGCACTTTTAACCTGTGACTGGTCAAAAGTGCACCATGACTTTATAGATATACTGTATTTGATCATTTTATCAATGCAATTTTATCATTGTATATTAAACATACTGCAGAACCTGCTCTCTCCACAAAGGCAAATTCCTCTGTTCATTTCTGCTGAGAAGTATAATACTACTCATCTTTTTTCTTTTAGCCATTTTCTTCATCAAAAGGGTTTCTGGAATTAGCTAGCTAACTACTTGATTAAAAGGAGGGAAGTTTACTTCCTGAACTTACAATGACCCATGTATGTTATGCATTATCCAATAAAATTTGCTGTTGTCCCGGAGGACAGCTGTGATTCACTCCAGCCACTCGCAACCATGAACATGAGCAGTAGGAAATGAATGGATTGTAATACATGAGAATGTTTTATATTTTTAATGTTATTAATTTTTTTATTAAAGATTTGTCTATGAGCCTGATTCAACCATTAAAAGAGCCACATCTGGCTTGTGAGCCATAGGTTCCTGACCCCAACCCTATTTATTATCAGAATACACTTTCAATTAGTCAAATTTATGATGAATTACCCTACAGCATATATAGAGAGATGACCTAATTATCTTTTTATAATATAATTTGGTTTACGTTTCTGTGGAAAACACAGCTGAGGTAAAACTGGTTTAAATTACATTATTCAGTAGCTATACACCAGGCAGTGACTTCTCTTGTCATTGGTTTCTGTAATTTTAGTTATGTGTTTGGCACTAACTCTACTTTCTATCTTTCTAAGTGTTCATCCTTATTACTTCACAGTTTGTTCTTTTGCTACTCACTTCTTAAGCATTTTAATTCATTAGAGTTCTCATGTAAGGCCTATGGTCCTCTAATTCTTCCCATTCTTCCTGCACATTCTTATACAATCCCAAGACTTCAAATATCCTACAGGCAAGTGCGGTCATCCGAGCTCTGGCTACATATAAGTAGGCCTGTAAGGTTTTTTCTCCTCAGAAAACCCACATACACCTGTGGCATTCACTATTTCAAAGCCTGGGTCAATTACGTTACCTGTAAATATTCCTTCTGCACTTCTATACATTTGGTGGCACAAGTCTAAACCCGAGAATAATTTTTGTATCTTTTCCACAGCTCATTAGAAAACGTGTTCTGTTTTACTATTCTAAATATTTTCTGAACCTGTCTATTTTATCACCGTCTCTTCTATCACCACTTTCAAAGAAAAAAATTCCAGGACAATGTTAAACAGAAAAGAAAGATTTTATTCAAGGCTATTAATAATTAATAATAATACTTAATTATTGACTAATAAGAGAAAAAGGGTCAGAACTACTCGGAGTTCAATTCTGTTGAAACAAAGGGCTGAAGATTTTTTAGTGATAAGGTGAGGGGGATTATAGGCCATGTGTATTTGCTAATTGGCTTTACACAAAGCAAAAGTGATTTTTTTCTGTATTTATGACAAGACCTAGTTTTACAACTTGGAGCAAGATGCCCTTCATAGTTAGGTTTCTGTTCTTTCACAGAGATTGGAAGATAGGGGCTCACTCAACCTTTTTTGATGATTGCATTTCAAAGGGATGGCTTCCTGGTCCTTGAGAAAGAAAGTCTTAGTTTGTGAAAAGACAAGAAGCATTTAAACATATTTATATTTCGATGGTCCAAAGAAAAACTTACAATTGTAAGTCATGCAAAGTATATGCTTTCAGGAAAGGGAGATATTGGGCCTAAAGTCAGGAAGATTCCTGTCTAAAGTTTAGTCAAGCTAACAGGAAATGTAAAGATTAAAATGTGCTGACTGAGCATTTATGATGGGTAAGTCAGCAGGATATGCTGAAGTATTAGATATTGTATATAAGAGAGAAAGAAGGAAGTCAAGGACAGCTCAAGGATTTTCGCATGAGAACTGGGAATGTGGGCTTGCTATTTATATTAATATGAGGGAGACTGAAATAAGCAGATTGAGAATGGTGGAAGATCAGAAATTAATTTTGGGTATGTATAGTCTAAAAAGTCTATAGACAACCAAATTAAAAGTTCAAATAGGCAGATTTTAATTTATAAACTGGACTGGAATTCATCCTGTATGTATAGCTTTACATTACAACTTTACAACCTTCTAAATTTGAGATATTATGTAGTGAGCATTTATTTTCTTCAAAAATATTAATAGCTTTATAATTAGTTTCAGACCTAATCTTTCTCAAATCACTTTTCTGAAATACTTATTCATTTTAATATCACCTTTTTTGCAAGTCCACACTGACCACCGCTTAAAAGTGCAACCCCAATTAAGTTTAATATAGGCAATAATTTTACTCCTTTTTCTCCATTATGTTCTCTCCATATGTAAAACAGTGCTGAGCACATAGTATATATGCTATAAATACTTATAGAATGAATAAATGATGTTGACCATAAGTGTGCATTGGAAAGAAAGTACAGTATGTGCAGAAAATTTAGAGGGAAGAAGTTGTTTCAGATAAAGTGTTTGTATCCAGCCAATATATAATTTGTTTACAAAATGAATAGGATAGTTCTTTTTTTAAAATTTATTTAATTAATTGTGTTTACATAGATTCTAGGGTAACCCCGACTGCATTCCCCCTCCCCCATATTCCCCTCCACATCTCCCTTACCCCCTTCCCCACAGAGCCCACCCCACTTCCCTTCAGGTTTATCCCATCCTATCATCTCTTTTCCCTCTGTCCTCTTTTCCTCTGGTCCCTTTGATCCCTCCTCTGTCTCAATTACTTTCCTCAGTTCTCAATATTCCTTGGATTCCTCAAATTGAGTGAGGTCATATATTTTTCTTTTTCTGCCTGGCTTATTTCACTCAACATAATAGTTTCCAGGTCCCTTCATAATGTTGCAAAAGGTAATATTTCCTTCATTTTCATGGCCCCATAGTATCCCATTGTATATATGTACCACTGCTTTTTAATCTACTCGTCCACTGTTAGACAGCTGGGCTGTTTCCAGCTCTTCACTATTGTGAACAATGCTTCCATAAAAATGGGGGTGAATTTATATTTTTTAGTCGGTAATATGGTGTCCTTGGGATATATTCCTATAAGTGGAATAGCTGGGTCAAAGGGCAGTTCCATTTTAAATTTTCTGAGGAATCTTCATACTGTTTTCCACAGTGGCTGCACCAGTCTGCATTCCCACCAGCAGTGCAGGAGGCTTCCCCTTTCTCTGCATGTCACCAGCACTTATAATGTGTTGTTTTGTTAATGAGTGCCATTCTGACTGGTGTGAGGTGATATCTCATTGTGGTATTAATTTGCATTTCTCTAGTGATTAGTGATGTTGAGCATTTTTTTCATATGCCTATTGGCCATCTGTATGTCTTCTTTGGAGAAGTGTCTATTCATTTTTTGTACCCATTTTTTGATTGGATTGTTTGTCTTTCTGGTGTTGAGTTTTACAAGTTCTTTATAAAGTTTGGTTATTAACCCTTTATCAGTTGTGTTGTCGAATATGTTCTTCATTTGTGTGGTTTGTCTTTTATTCTGTTTTTATTGTCTTTAGCTGAGCAAAAGCTTTTTAGTTTGATATAGTCCCATTTGTTTATCCTGTCTTTTATTTCGTTTGCCTGTGGAGATAAATCAGCAAATATATTGCTTTGATAGATGTCAGAGAGTTTATTGCCTATATTTTCTTCTAAGATGCTTATTGTTCCACGGCTTACATTTAAGTCCTTTTTCCATTTTGAGTTTATTTTTGTGCATGGTGTAAGTTGGTGGGCTAGTGTCATTTCGTTTCAGATAGCTGTCCAGTTTTCCCAACACCATTTGTTAAAGAGACTGTCTTTACTCCACTGTATGGTCTTAACTCCTTTGTCAAATATCAATTGTCCATAAAGGTGTGGGTTTATTTCTGGGTTCTCTGTTCTGTTCCATTGATCTATATGCCTGTTCTTATGCAAGTACCAAGCTATTTTGAGTACAATGGCCTTGTAGTGTAACTTGATACAAGGGAGTGTGATACCTTTCACTTTATTCTTCTTTTTTAAGATTGCTGAGGCTATTCATGTTCTTTTTGGTTCCATATAAATTTTTGGAATATTCTATATCTTTGAAGTATTTCATTGGTATTTTCATTGATATTGCATTGAATTTATAAATTGCTTTGGGTAATATAGACATTTTAATGATGTTTATTCTTCCTAACCATGAACACGGTATATACCTCCACTTGTTTACGTCTTCCTTGATTTCTTTTATCAATGTTTTATAATTTCCTGAGTACAAATCTTTAACCTCGGCTAAATTTACTCCTAGGTAGTTTGTTTTATTTTTTGTTGTTGCAATAGTGAATGGGATTGTTTCCTTAATTTCTCTTTCTGACATTTTATTGTTCATGTATAGAAATGCCTGTGATTTCTGTGTGTTAATTTTATATCCTGACACCTTGCTGAATTTGTTTATTAGGTCCAGTAGTTTTTTGACTGAGCCTTTAGGGTTTTCTATATACAGTATCATATCATCTGCAAATAATGATAGTTTTATTTCTTCTTTTCCAATTTGGATGCTTTTTATTTCTTCTTCTTCTCTGATTGCTGGAGCTAGAACTTCCAGTACTATGTTGAATAAGGGTGGTGAAAGGGGACACCACTACCTTTTTTCTGATTTTAGGGGAATTGCTTTTAATTTTTGTCCATTGATTATGATGTTGGCTGTGGGTTTGTCATAAATGGCCTTTTTTATGTTGAGGTATGTTACCTGTATTCCCACTTTGCTAAGAGTTTTGATCATAAATGGGTGCTGGATTTTATCAAATGCTTTTTCTGCATCTATTGAGATTATCATGTGGTTTTTCTCTTTCCTTTTGTTTATGTGGTGAATCACATTAGTTGATTTACAAATGTTGTACCATCCTTGCCTCCCCAGAATAAATCCCACTTGATCATGATGTATGATGATTTTATGTATTGCTGGATCCGGTTTGCTAATATTTTGTTGAGGATTTTAGCATCTAAATTCATCAGGGATATTAGCCTATAATTTTCTTTCTTTGTGTTGTCTTTGCCTGGTTTTGGAATCAGAATTATGCTCGCCTTATAAAAGGAACTTGGTAGTGTTCCTTCCTCTTAATTTTTTTGAAATAGGATAAGAGTTAGTTCTTTGAATATTTGGTAGAATTCACCAGTGAATCCATCGGGCTTAGAGGTCTTGTTTTTTGGTAGCTTTTTGATAACTGTTTCAGTCTCTTTTGTTGTAATCGGTTTGTTTAGGTTTTCTGATTCTTCCAGATCGATTTTTGGAAGATTATATGTTTCAAGGAATTTGTACATTTCACCTAGGTTGTCTCATTTTTTGGCATACAGTTCTTTATAGTATTTTCTTACAATATTTTGTATTTCTGTTGTGTCAGTTGAGATTTCTCCACTCTCATTTCTAATTTTATTTGAGTCCTCTGTCTTCTTTTCTTGGTGAGTCTCGTTAAAAGTTTGTCGATCTTGTTTACCTTTTCAAAGAACAAACTCTTGGTTTCATCGATCTTCTGTATTGTTTCTTTAGCCTCTGTCTTTTATTTCCACTCTGATCTTTGTTATTCCCTTCCTTCTACTACTTCTGTTCCTTATTTGCTGTTCTTTTTCAAGTTCTTTTAGATGAAGGGTTAGGTTGTTTATTTGAGCTTTTTCAAGCTTCTTAATGAATGCCTGTAGTTGCTATGAGCTTCCCACTCAAGGCCTGCTTTAGCTGTGTTCCATAAATTTTAAGTTGTTGTATGTTAATTACCATTCATTTCTAGGATTTTTAAAATTTCTTCTTTGATTTCATTGTTAACCCATTCATTATTTAATAACATGCTATTTAGTTTCCAAGTGGTTGAGTATTTTTCAGTTTTTCTGTTGTGGTTGATTTCTAGTTTCATGCCATTGTGATCAGATAAATGCTTGATATGATTTCAATCTTCCTAAATTATTTGAGAATGCTTTTGTGTCCTAACATGTAATCTATTCTAGAGAATGTACCATGGGCACTTGAAAAGAATCTATATTTTGCTGCTTTAGGGTGAAAGGTTCTGAATATATCTATTAAATCCAGTTGATCTATTATTATGTCCTTTAAGTCTGCTGTTTCTTTGTTAATTTTCTTTCTTCAGGATCTATCCAGTGATGTAAGTGGGGTATTAAAATCACCTACTATTATAGTATTGCTCTTGATCTCACCCTTTATATCCATCAAAATCTGCTTTATGTATATCGGGGCTCCTATGTTCAGTGTGTTGATATTTATAAGGGTTATATTTTCCTGTTGAATTGTTTCCTTTATCATAATGTAGTGTCCTCCTTTATCTCTTACTACAGCCTTTCTTTTAAAGATCATTTTTTCAGATATAAGTATTGCTACCCCAGCTTTCTTTTTATTTCCATTTGCATAAAATATTTTTTTCCATCCTTTTACCTTCAGTCTATGTGCATCTTTTGTTTTAAGGTGTGTCTCTTGTATACAGCATATGTATGGTCCTGTTTCTTTATCCACACAGCTACCCTATGTCTTTGATTGGATCATTTAATCCATTTACTTTTAAGGTTATTATTGAAAAGTAGTTGTTTATTGCCATTTTATTCTTTAAAGCTATATTCTTCTTTTGCTATATTCTTTTCCCCCTTTGAACTGTTTACAACAGGCCCCTTAGCATCTCTTGCAGAATTGGTTTGGTTTTAATGAATTCCTTGTGATTTTTTTTTTTTTTTTGGTCTGGGAAGCTCTTTATTTCTTCTTCAATTTTAAACATTAGCCTTGCTAGATAAAGTAGTCTTGGTTGTAGGTTCTTGTTCTGTATTACTTTGAATATATCTTGCCATTCCAGTCTGGCCTCAAGTGTTTCTGTTGAGATGTCGGATGTCATCTTTTGTAGGTGATAGCCTTTTTTTCTCTAGCAGCTTTTAATATTTTCTCTTTATTACATAGCATTGGTGTTTTAATTATGATGTGTCTTGGTGTAGGTTTCTTTGGGTTTCTCTTTAATGGAGATCTCTGTGCTTCTTGAACTTGTGAAACCTTTTCTTGCATCAATTTAGGGAAGTTTTCATCTATGATTTCATTGAATAAAGTTTCTATTCCTTGTTTTTTCTCTTCTTTTTCATAAACCCCCATGAAGCAGACGTTATTTCTCTTCATATTGTCACAGAGCTCTCTTAGAGTTTCCTCAGACTTTTTTAGTCTCTTTTCTTTTTTCTGCTCTGATTCCATGCCTCTGTTTATCTTGTCTTCTAACTTGCTGATTCAATCCTCAGCTTCATCCATCCTGCTTTTAATTCCTTCCATTGTGGTCTTCATTTCTGATATTGTTTTTGTCATCTCTGACTGATTCTTTTTTAATATTTCAATATTCTTTTTTATATTTGCTATCTCTTTATTTAGGTGTTCATAATGACCATCCATTGTTGTTCTAAGATCCCTAAGCATCCTAACAATCATTATTCTAAACTCTGCATCTGAAAGTTTGGTTGTTTCCATATCACTCTGTTCATTTCCTGGAAGATTCTCTTGTGGTTTTGTTTGGATTGCACTTTTCTGTCTTCTCATAATGTCTGTGTGTTTGGGTGTGTTGTTTGTAGAGCTGGTTGAATCTAAGCTTTGTGTTGTCTGCCTCCAATTTTTAGTTGTGTTATTTCTAGGTCTTCTTGGGTTGGCTTCACTGTTGTTTGTAATCCACTGTGGAATTTGGCTTTTCTAATAGAGCCCCTTTGAAGTCTTGATTTGTTTTCTTCTCAGTTTTCTTAACTCCGTTGTAGTCTTGTTTACTGATCACAGGAGGGGGCTTATTTGAAACTGTATCCAGGAATGCGGTGGGTGTAACCTGAGACTCTGAAGACCTGACCTGCCAGTTACTCTCTCTGGGGGCGGGGTGCTTTCTCCGCTTTGGTAGGGGGAGGTGTATCTCAGATCTCCATGGAGACCTGAGTTACTGCCCCTCCTCCCCACTTCTTGTTTTCAGCTGTGTCTTTTTGTGCTGATTGAAGCTGGAGATATATCTTGAGAAGGTTGACTTGGAACTTCTTTAGTCTTGTGTTATTTGGATGGATCAACAACTCCCCCAGCTATGGCCACCTTCAGCACCTTCCCAGGTATGGCTGCTTCAAGCACTGAATTAGTCTGCTGCTAAGGTCCCCCCATGTATTCATCTTTTTGTCACTGGCTCTCTCTCTCCTCCTTTTCCTTTGGTAAACAAGCCAGTTCTTTCAACACATCTTGTGCCCAAGTCCCCAGGCAAGTGGCTGTGAGTGATATTTTCTACTTTTTTCCTTGGATTGAGAGCTTTTCTGGGATCTTAGCCTCACCCCCTCTTTGTTCCTTTAAGCAGGGAAGCTCAATGCTCCTTAGCGCTCCCCAACAGTCTCGGTGTGGCTTCTTCTTTGCTTATTGAATTTTGAGAGCAGTTCTTGTAGTCCAGATTTGGTTTTTCACACTGGTTGTTCCTAAATTAATTTATAATCCAGTTTGGTGGTATAAGCTGGGAGTCTGTGCATTTGCCTACTCTACTGCCATCTTGGGTCTCTCAGGATAGTTCTTATTTTTTAAAAAATAGTGTCATAGTAAATAATTCCTCATATGATAGCCATTTGGAAAATTTTTCTGAGACTATGTTGTTGAGGCAGTTCTTTGCCTTTTTAAATTTAGAGGTGTTTGTGATATGCTTCTGGCTACCAAGTGCTGCCATTTTGCCCATTCTCTAAAATTTGTTGTTGAGAAAGTCTTATGTCTTTTAAAGTTAAAACTTTAACATGTGTAAATTAAATAATTTTTAATTATTAGTCTTTGATGAAATATAAGATATGTGCTTATTTATTTACCTATTAAAGATAACAAATATCAAGTAAGGTAGTAATAAAAAAGGAGATAAAAACAAATATTATTTTAAATAATCTTCTGATATTCTATAAATTATCTTCTGCACACTGAAAATATTACAATATAAATCTAGGCCTTTGTATATGCACATTATAAATCAGTAAGTGATTGTTGACCTCATTTATTCTTTAGAAATGTGATCATGTATTTTTTAAAATGAGATATAACACTATACATATCCATGACTTGGTTGAAATCCCATGTAATATGAATGAACATAGAACATAGACATTTTTCTCAATATCAGCTCTGTAAAGCTCATTAAGATAAAGGGCTTTAAAAAATACAAGAAACAGAGCTTTTTAAAAATGTCATCTCAGGACATGTCTGTCTCCAGATTCATTTTTTAAGGTGATTCAAAGAAAAAGAACTTGATTTATGAAGCCAGACTCCTAAGTCTGAATCCTGACTCTGCCTCTTATAGCTTTTGATATTTGACATGGTGACTTCTCTATGTCTCAGTTTGCTTCTTTTTAAAATAGACCTTCTCATATCAAAACATTATAGTAAAACTTATGTGTTAATATTTGTAAGCAGCAATGTATAGTTAAGTGGCCAAATATAACTGACCATCATCATCACCAACACTATCATTGGTGTTTAATAGCAGTATTTTTTGAAAGATTACACATTTACGACATCTCTTCTAATTATGCAGATTGAGATTATTCATTCTCCTGATTAGTTCTCTTCAAATTTTCCAGAACATTTTGTGGAGAGAGCTAATGTGATTGACTAACCTAAATAAATTTTCATTCATGGTCAAAGTTCTTTGCAAGGGCTATCATGAGTTTCTAGGTAATATGTTGGATGGGTTGCCTCTGAGTCAGATGCCTGGCTCTGCTCTAGTTTTAAGCTACAGCTGAAAAGTAAAAGAAACTTTATGTTGCTTCATTGGGTGGAAGGTTGTAAGAGAAAAAATATCATGTTATAATGAGATTTTTTTGTGTGTGGGATATTAAGATAGGCCCACAAAATCACATACCATAGAAAAGCAATGCCAGAATGTTGCCAGGGAAGGTTAAGAGTTATCTGCATCCAAGAAAGCATTTATTGTGTAATTCATGGCCCTGGTCACTCGGAACTTGCAATCTAAGTTATAACAATTGGGATTAGTTCAGGAAATATGTAGTTAGCGGCAGAGAAATGTGAAAACATCACCTCTTGGTGAGAAAAAATATTCATTTTTCATACTAATAAAGGGAAGCACATTTCCAAGTAAAGAATTTGGGTAGTTTCTAGAAGTCTATGACTTGAGAATATATAGAAATTCTATGTCTGGTTTGTGTAGACACAATGCGACACTAAAAATATTCCTCTTAGTCCAGGGAATTAGTAATGTGTAAATTATGTAAATATGTTGCTTCTAAAAGAACAATTTGGAAAGTTTTAATATTTCTTCTTTCCAGCTATCATCAGCTCATCTTTCAAATTTAAGGTGAAGAGCTACATTACTCTCCTCTCCTCTTTCTCAGGCTTAACTGGAGATAAGATTTCCAAACCAGTGCTGGGATTCAAATAATTTAATAACTGGTTCTCTGCTCTAATGACTGTTTGTTTTATTTTATTCATTTTAGAGAGGAGACACAGAGTGAGAGAGAGAGAGAGAAAGAGACAAAGGGGGTTGAGCTGGAAGCATCAACTCCCATATGTGCCTTGACCAG
Source organism: Rhynchonycteris naso (assembly GCA_037038555.1). Lineage (NCBI taxonomy): Eukaryota > Metazoa > Chordata > Mammalia > Chiroptera > Emballonuridae > Rhynchonycteris > Rhynchonycteris naso. The sequence goes on along the minus strand of CM073001.1, from coordinate 62,113,761 downwards.
ACCAGTGCAGGGTTTTGAACTGGCGACCTCAGTGTTCCTAGGTCGGTGCTTTATCCACTGCGCCACCACAGGTCTAATGACTGTTTTAAGTATTAAAAAATATATACCAAAATGTAGTTATTATGTCATTCATTTAATACTTAAATAAGAACAATTAAAGAGGTACACAAAATAAGATTATAAGAAATAGTTTAAAAATATTAATGAAAAAATATTAAATAATAACTGACAAAAACAATAAAACCTATTAAGATATTTCCTTATTGCTTCTTGACTGGCATCCTCACTTGCAATTTTTTTCACCTATGGATGCAATGAACATTACTATAGGCGCTTAGAATATGCTGCTGCACTGATGAACCTTAAAAAAGAGTAAGGAATGTAAATTTGTGATTTCCACATTTGGTGGCTGCCCAGGTGCCCACCTTAAAGAGAACCCTGATTACAAGTGCCATTTTTACAACCAGTTTGTGAAACCCAACAAAAAATTAGGTATTGGTTCTGCTGAACTGGTGTGAGCCAGATAAATCCCACCACTGGTCCAAACACATCTACAAAAAGAAACCCTGATTTTAGAGGAGATTAAATAATCTGATTAGCAACAAAGTGCTTTATAGTTTTAATGGACTTGAATGTAAGACCTTTTTGTATAATTTATTTTTATTTTTAAATTTATTGGCGGTGACATTGGTTAATTAAATTATATGTTTCAAGTGTACAATTCTACAATATATCTTTTTTATATTGTACTGTGCATTCACCACCCCAAGTCCAGTCTCCTTCCATCACCATTTATCCCCATCTTTACCCTTTTCTACCTCCCCTCACCCATCTTTCCCTCTGATAATTACCATACTGTTGTTTGTGTCTATGAGGATTTTTTCCTCTGCTTAATCCCTTAACTTTTCCCTACTCACCAAGCCCCATTCCCTCTGACACTGTCAGTTTGTTCTCAATATCTATGGAAAGGTTACACTTTTAAAAGACAAAATAAAATCTTCTATAATTAGCAATAACACCTATTTACCTTTTATTTGGTTTCCTGATCAAATTTAAAAGCTTACATATTACTAAAATTGAATTTTATACTATCATTTAAAAAAATTCTTATAATGGCATATTGTACTAAAATTGACTATCTAGTTTTCTTTCATAGATATGTACATTTGAAATAACATGTCTTTTTTGGTAGCTATTAGGTTAGGAAGAAATTATATGCCTGAAAGTAGACAAATGTGACTCTTTCAACACCAGTATCATAGAATTGGTACCTGAACTATACTTTCAGGAAAGTTGGAATTAAAACAGCTTTTTATAGAAAAGTAAATGTGACAAGAAAATATCCTCTTGGTTTAAAATTATTTTTCAAATTTATTTACAAATTATGCCTTTTACTTGTAAAGTATAAAGATATGCCCTAGCATATCATGGTTGGTTGTCTATGATGGTGATGATGACAACAATGATGAAGATGATGACAGCAAAAACATAACAGTTATTTACTAAATGCTCAATATTTATCAGAAACTTTAATTTTATTAAATAATCCTCTAAAACTACCCTTTGGTGTAGATATTTCTATACTCATTTCCAAAATATAGAAAAAGAGATGCAGAGAGATTATATGATATCACACCCAATATCACACTGTGCGAAGTGAGACCTGAGATTAACCCTGGCATGCCTGTCTCAAGGAGCTGCCTATGCTCCAGTTCTTCCCACTGTTCAGTTCAGGCTTGAGATGGAACTGAACAAGACCGTCTCTGCACTCCTGGCCAAATGTGCTAGTTTAATAGGAGACTAGAACTGATAAAAACTTTGGGACCAAAAATCTCACTCAAAATGGCAATAATCTACATTCTCAAATTAAACTGTATAGAAGCAGATTTGAAGCTGCTATACACCTGCTGCCCGCATCCATTTGCCTGCAATTGTACATCCATGAGTGTAGCATTAGATTAGTTTAGTTCTTTAAAAAGATAAAGTTAAGAATTACTGTTACTAAAATTTCCTAAAATTATATAAATGGTGTAATGGAGGAAAGGGGAATTTTAATTCCAAAATTTATCTGTGAAAATATGCAGGACCCCCTTCATGGCTTCTTTTATTAATTACTATGTACATATAATCCTATTGATTTTTTATTTCTCTGAGATTCTTATTCTTTATATTTCAATTCAGATAATACCTACCTTAAAGTATTGCAATTAGAAAGAATGTATATAAAGTATGTAACATAGTGATAAAACCATAATAGGTGTCTAACCCATGGTCAATTTTATTAATATAACAGTGTTTATAAAGTACAATAATGTCTACTCATATGTTATGCAGTAAATTAGGTATGAACCTTCTAAATCAAGGTGAAACAGTGGGATAAAAACCTACACTTTCTACTTTAATTTGTAAGGAAGGCATAGAGAAACAGGCATAAGGAATGGAAATAAAAAGATTGAGAATGAACGAAAGGAAGGAGAGCAGGGAGCACTTATCTTGAGGTAAGGAGAGACCTATCTTTATTTACCAGAATAAAAGTGTACAATAAATTGAAGGATATGATTGACACAATCTGTTCTAGATAAAATGAATAAGTATCAATATTTATTTGTGTGACCTTAGGATAATGAAGGACTTTCTAATTATGATAACAATGAAAGAAAAACAAAGGAGAAAGTAAACTCTACTCTTGTGAACATGAAAGAAAAAAAACTAAAAGTAAACCAAGTCAAATCTGAAAAACTATTAAAAGACAAACATCAATTTCAGATAATATTTGCAATTTTTATAAGATAGTGTTTGTATATGAATGCATTATCACCAATTAATAAGAAAAAATGACTCCACCCCCCTTAGCCCCACCCACTAGAAAGTGAACATAGGACCTGAGCAGAATATTTAAAAAGAATATTTGCATATTTGTAATAACTATATAAGTAATTGTTTCATTTCACCAGAAATTAAAGGAATGCAAAGGGAAACAGCAATGGAAAGCTACCATTTTTATTACATTTTCAAAAATAAAATTATATCCATTGAGAAAAATATGTTTTTTGGAAAATAGACACTGGGGATATTAATAAGGATAAAAAGTTTGAAGGGATATTGGGAATTATGCATTAAAAGCCTTTTAAAATTGTTTTTTCTTTGTCTTCTAGACATATTTGAAAAAATGCACAAATTTATTTATCACAGCTTCCACAATACAGAAATATATACACTGACATTCAGACAAACATATAACTACCTATCTACAAGGTAAGATAAACGTAGGTTTACAGTTGTGAGTATGCAAAACACTGAGTTTGTGTATTTTTTTTATTAATAATTGTATTACCATACAACTGTAAATCTATTTTTGCCTACTCTCTATATACATACATATATACAGAAATGAAAAATACATGCTAACCATTGAAAACTTGTAGAGATGATACTGGATATACATGATGGGTTAAGAGGAATATGAAACTGTGATGAAGTTGTATTTCTACGGGCATTGAAATACTTTATATTAAGATGTTAAAAATAATAACAGAAAAGTATAGATAGTGTGATTCGATCTCTATACTATATTACAAGCTCCACAATCTGACCAGCACATCGGGATCAGTAGAATCCACCAACTGTTGGTCAAAATATTAGTGGAAGACAGGACTTCTCAACCATGCTACTATTTACACTGAGTCAGAGAATGCTTTGATGTGAGAGTTGTCTTGTGCTGTGTAGGATGTTTAGCATCATCTCTGACCTTGATAATGTCCATGTGGTAGCACCTGCATCCCATATGTAACAACCAAAACATACCAAGAGATTGCCAAATGGTAAGGAGGTAGGCCATAGAGGGGAAGAGAGGTAAAGCCAACAATAGTACCAGCCATTCTTTCTCAGGAAAATTTGTGTTTTTCAATTGGGTCCTTCCTAATTATTTTTATGTTATAGCTATTCTTTTTTAAATAAAATAGCAGTGGTAGAACATGGTAAGTTGTTTTGTGATAAAGTTCACCTCTCCTCCAACCACCTCATTGTTTGTTTTGAATATGAATGTGTTATGGCCTTACTTAGTAAAATAGAATAATTTGCAACATATGTATTTTCCCTACTTTTTAAAAACTTTACAGGTCTGTGCAAACTCATAATTTAGTGCCTTTGCAAAAAACATTCTCTCATCTTTTACTTTGAAAATGATTTTAATTACTATTGATTTTGTTTGTAAGTTGTTTGTACTGAGGCTGCTGCTGTAAAAATGGTATCTATCTTTCTGAAAGGTTCTTCCAAACGCCCTGGAATTTTACCTGTGAAAGCTTAACTCACTGAACCTTAATTTCATTATCTGCTTGTGTTTATCCATTGGCATAGCATCATTTACATCCTGTCTCAGGGCTGAGTTAGGCTCATGTGTCAGATGCTGCCTCTCAAACAGTGTCTCACTTCTGCTTTCTGAATGGATTTTTACTTGGAAAAGCCTTGTATACTGCTAAGTGACTTTCTAATCCAGATGTCTGCTTCTCAAAATTCACATTCAGAAGACAGGGAGAATTCTGTTTTGCTTATTTAATTTTATTGTGTGTTCTGACCATATGCATTTAGATTATGCACATGTAGTGTATCGTTAGTGCTTCTGATGAGGAGTAGGTGTTATTATTAACCTGTGTTTTCATTATTGCAACAGCAAAGAAGAGTTTTACTAGTTTTGAATCTCAGGCAGTAACTGTACCAGATTGTAATTTAAATATATATGTAAAATAATTTATTTGGAGCTGCATTAAAAAATAAAGAATTGAATCACCTGCATTAAACATAGAGGGAAGACTTCTGTAATTGAGATCTAATAATGTAATTCAGAAAAAAATCGCAGATATGTCAAGCATTTGATATTTTTAAAAGAATTATGAATAGTATAGGCAGTATAATAATAAGCATAAGTATATAAAGATAAACTAGCAACTTTTAGCACTAGAACTTAAATTCCTTGGGAACTGTTTGAATTAACAAAATAATATAAAGCATTGGGAATCTCTGTGGATACTGTCTTATTCTTGTTCCTTTATTTATTTTCTTGATTATAAAATTAAAAAAAAATAAACAAGAATATGGAAACAATAATGCTATGCTATAAATAAGAAACTATTATTTAAAATAGACTGCTTTTATACAGACAAGCTATAATCTATTCCAAGTGCACTTGAATTGTATTTTAGAAGTTAATATCATCTAAAGGATTGAATTGCAATTGACTAAATTATACTAGCAAAAACCAATTCTTAGTTTCTTACATAAAAAATTCATGTTGAAGCTAAAATGACTTTGCCCAAAGGTAAACTACATGTTAATGAGAGGTTCACTTCAGTGCTCCTTCTATCATGTCCCATTTTCTCTGTTTACCTTCTCCTTACTAATTTATTTTCCCCAATTATTTATTTCTTACTAACATAATCATTTTGTTAATAATACTGAATAAAAATGCAACCTTAAAATTTTGAATGAATTTCTTATTTTGTCTTGTTTAGCAAATATTTTTAATTCTTTTTTATTTATTTATTTTAGAGAGGAGACACAGAATGAGAGAGAGAGAGAGAAAGAGAGAAAGGGGGGGAGGAGCTGGAAGCATCAACTCCCATATGTGCCTTAACCAGACCAGTGCAGGGTTTTGAACTGGCGACCTCAGTGTTCCCAGGTCGACGCTTTATCCACTGCGCCACCACAGGTCAGGCTAAATATTTTTAAACTCATATATTGGGGGGAAGCATATTCTCTTGAAATAGTATAAGAAGTAATATTCATAAGTGGAACTATTTGAAGAAATTATTTTGTAAGTTCTTCTATTCTTGATTTTTCACATATTGTCTCACTTTGTAAATTCTCATTGACAGTATCAGGAAGGCTTTACTCCTTCTGCTGGAAGAATACCTGATGATTCTTATCTTGTCTAGAGAGTCCAGAAAATCTTGGCTTTTGGAGACCAATTCCTAGTTAGTGTCCTGGTGTTCTTTTCCATAACATACCAAGGAAGTTTGATTGGACTATTACATATTACACTGGGGAATGAAATTTTTGATGCATCCACAAAAACACTTGATCTTACCTAATTCGAGTGTGCTGATCCTAAATCTGACATTAATATTTCCCTGTAAGCTACAGTTTTTTTTTTTTTTTTTTTTTTTTTGCAATTCAAGACATTAGATTTTCATCTTATTGTAAAATTTTCAAAATTTAGCTTAACATAATGAAGTAGAATGTCTTCTTGGACATCATCTTTGTGAAAATATAATAATTTATATAATGCAGTAAATATACTAAAAGATATGATTGCATCAGAATTAGTCTATAATTTCAAAACAAAATATATTAAAACATTTTAGTCATAAAATTTGCGCAAAACTTATTTAGATTCTATTCAGGCAAAAATTTGCATTTGTAGCTGTTGCGTATGTGTACTTATTGAGGACAATTTCATTTGGTGCTCCAGCAGTAATATTCTATCATATTTCTGTCACATCACCCCTAATAACGCTCTTCTATCTTCTTCAGATCTTGATAAAAGCATTCTCCCTGCTCATCACTAACAGTTCCAAGATTTTCGGGAAACTTATCAAGGTGACTCTTTAGAAAGTGAATCTTAATGCATAATGAAGTAGAATGTTTTCTTGGGCCTCATCTTTGTAAAAATATAATAATTTTAGATTCATCAAATACACCTGCTTTTATCTTCTTGAAAGACAAGGCAGGTAAACAGAAATAATATGTCGAAAGCATTCACTTTCTCTATTCAAAGCCTGAACAAACTGCTTCATTAAGCCACGTTTGATGTGAAGTGGGGGAAAAATTATCTTGTCTCGATTAACTACAGGTTCATTCACAATATTTTGCATCCCTACTTCCAGAGCTTTATGTTTTGGCCACTCCTTCTGTGTGCAGTGTTGCTCCCGAGTCAGCTGTCCCACAAACACAGAAAGCAAGGATAATTTGTGAAACCTCTCTGTTGTCCTAGCAGGAAATTTACCATTTTAAGATCCACACAAATGATCCAGTTATGCTTCTCATGCTTTAGTAAGTCAAGGACAATTTTTATTTCATTATCATCTTCTCACAGATGAGTGGAATAACCATTTGGAACTGCTGCATAAACATTACCATTGTGTAGGAGAACACATTTCAGACTCCATTTAAAGTGTGAAGAAATAGCCGCCGTTCTGTTGAACTGTAAGTGGTTACACCTAGCTGGCTGAGAAGACTACTGATATGACAGTAAACAAAGTGTTTGTCTTTGGAAAAAAGGTCCATAAAAATTTGTTCACGCATCCTGAAATGGGATACTTTAGCTGACCAGTGAAGTACATTCTTTTCTTAAAGCCTGGAGCCTAAGAACTCAGCTGCTTTCTTTGATAGGCCCAAATCTCTTACTAAGTCGTTCAATTCGGGTTGGCTAAACTGCTCAGGGTTTAATGACTGCTTGGCATCAGAAGACCCTTCAGATTCTACAACCATTTCCTCATGCGTCTTGTCAAAATACACTTGATCACCATGTTTACTTTCTTCATCCTTAGATGAAATAAAACCATTGAAAACTGAAACTGGGAGTGTCTCAGAGTGTGAGATAGGTCGTATTGCTGAAGGAATATTAGAATATGCGATCATATGCCGTTTTTTCTTGCCAATGCCCTTTGTATGGATCAGACAGAAATAACAGTTACTGCTGTGGTCCTTAGGTTCACGCCAAACCATGGGAATACCAAAAGGCATTCCTTTGCATTTTTCTTTTGTCCAGTCATGAAGCATTTTCTCACAATTATGACCACAATATTAGGAACCCAGTTCTTGTCTTGATTCCCAAGGATAACTTGAAAATAGGCAATGTATGCACGTGTACAAATGACGAAATATTTCACCTTTGACTTTGAAGTGTGTAACAACCACATATATAACAGAAGGTGTCAGGACTATTCTTACATTTACACCTACTCGAAGAAGCCATGATTCAATTTTAAAACAAAATAAAAGGGTGTTTTTATCAGATAATAATTTTTTACATTTACAAACAACTACAATTATGTAAAAGTGATGATGGTGAAACATTAATTGACTTGTGATTATGTTCAATCCAAGAGTTGTTGCCTTTTAACTCCAATTTAAAAACCAATGCATACCATTAACTGTAACAAAAAGAAATTAAAATTGCATAAAAACTAGAGCATGCACCATAAGACAAATTTTAGATTTGGAATCATTGCTGCAGCAGTATATAGAAACAGTTCTAAAACCTCATGCAACAGAAAATGAAAAAATAATTGTTCTCCAGTGTTGTCTTAAATATGTAAAATACACAAGTAAATGTATAAGTAGATGAATATATAATAAATGCATAAAATTGAAATGTGCCTTTTAAACTTGCATTTTATTTTTTAGTTATAGAGTCCCTTCCCTAGGAAAACATTTTATAATTCACTTAGAGAATTATTAAATTAATCTTTTACTTAAAGAGGCTCAGAGAAAATAGAAATATATAGTATACATACAAATGGAACATATTCAACTCATCAAGATGAATTTTGTTTCTAAAATTTTTTTTTCTTAATTCAAAAATTTTATTGAGAGTATTGTTTATTATATACAATATATATTATTTAGATAACTTTTTATATAGAAAACATTTTCTTAATAAGTATACCTGCATTTTTTGAATTCTAGAAATTCTATTGTTAGTGGTAAATTTCTTGGCATTGCAGCCTGCAAGAGGATATAAAACTAATACCATTCTAATGTAAGATGTACTCTTGTGGGAATAGTCTAGTATTGCAAAATGTTTTATGTAATATTTGGATTGAGCCCAGTTTTGGAGCCTGTAAGGTTACATTTTGAAAATAAATTTAGCATCTTCTGAAGAATCACTATCATTCCAAATATTGATCCATTTTGACGTGGGTGCTTAGGGAACTGAAATAGAAAAATCCCTTTTCTCTGTAACTTGGCCATCCATGGTTAAATTTGAGAGAAAATAATGTCCAGTGAATTGCCTGGATGGTTTGTAATAGATATTGAAATGATTTTCACAATAAAGAGTTTGAGAATATGGAAGTTAAATAATGAGCCAAATTTAAATGTCTCTTTATCTAGACCAGTGGTTCATAACCTTTTTTGAGGTACTGAACCCACCAGTTTCATATGCACATTCACCAAACCCTTCTTTAGTGATAAATAAAATACGATTTTTTTCCCAAATTCAAGGCATAGGTATATGTTTTTTTACTGGTGCAAAAAATGAGCCGTGCATGAACATCACCTTGCTCAAAGAACAAAACCAACAAAGTGCATGAACTCACAACAAATTACGGTATTACTTTATTCTGGCCTCCGTGGCAGAGACTTCTCCGAACCCCTTAGACCGACTCATTGAACCCCTAGGGTTTGATAGAACCCAGGTTAAGAACCACTGATCTAGACCATAATACTCTGCTTGTTGTTGTTATATATATAATTGTATCTCATGTTAGTTGTTTGTAGGTAAAAATTATTTTATTGTCCACATAAAAAGATGGTAAGTTGGAAATATGTACAGGATCTCTGACTCTCAAGTGAAACCAAGTTTATAATGACAGGAATAATTAGAAAACCATACAAAATAAGAAGTAAATCTAGAGAAGAATAGCATAGGTTGCTTTGTCCAGCTGCCTTACTTCTTGTGGAGCTCCTCTTGGCAAGAACAATTTGGACATCTTATTATATTGTGGTATAGAAATCCACTTAAACATCTTGAATCAAAGGTTGCTTGTCATTATTACAGCTTTAAGATGTGTCTCCTCCTCCTCCTCCTCCTCCTTCTTCTTCTTTTATTGGTGAAAAAGTTTATTCCAGTGTGATGCACCTGAGAAGATAAGAGGACACCAGTTCTCAAAAATCTATCTTATCAGCTCAGATGCTTTGGCCAGATTAGATAGGAATCTGAAGAATTCAGGAAGGAAAGAACTCCTATGGAAAGGCAAATGTGACTTTCTTATTTTCATGGTCCTCCTGGTCTTGTAATTAAAACTGAAGCTAGAAAGTAACTTATAAACTGTAGTTACTCTTCTTCTGAAACTGCTGTCTCTACATTCTTGTGGTCAGTTTATCCTCTTGGTCTTGTTTGAGAGTTGAACCAGCAAGCTTCAGCATGATGGAACTGAGGGGAGGGTACTGAGGCAGTCACGTAGTTTCTGCTCATGTCCACTTTTCTCGCTCCGATGTCATCTCTCAATGTACATCAGCCAGAAGTGAACAGATCATTCAACTGTAATGAGAACTTGGCCAGAGTTGAAAACATAGGGTACACATAACTTTTATTACTATATTGGTAATATTACATCATCGTTACAGTTAGAGTAACAAGCTGGGTTTAAATTTTACTAAGATTAATCTGGGTGGCTTTATATCAATTATTAGTATATTCTTATTTTAATTCTATTCTATGGATAATCAGACTAATATCAATAATATAACATAAGCATATTTATTTCCTATTACAACTACTGTAATAGCAAGAGAGGTATAGTTATCACTAATCCTAGAGTTTCTACAGAGATGTTCTGTATCATCTTGATCTGTGCTCTTCTGCTGACACTTGTGGCCATGGTCTGTGTTTACCACAATGATTCTCAGAGCAAAATTCCTGGACCAGTAGCATCAGCATCATCTGAGAGCTTGCTTTAAATGAAAAAATCAAAAAACAAAAGCAGATTCTCAAATTCACCTCAAAAAAGTGAATCAGAAACTTTCTAGATGGGTCCCAAGTTTGTGCATGAACACATTCTCAAGGTTGTTTTGATGCAGGTTTCTTTAAAAATGAATGTTGTTATCAGAAAGTAAACATACTTTTGTAGCCTTTTTGTCTATAATTGAAGATTCATTTTCACTTTGGTGGAGATCTATAATCTTAAGATAATGATTTCTTATTTATTTTACTCTCACTCCTCTTTCTCACTAAAAAGATCTCTAGCCAAAACAAAAAAGATATTTCAATATATAGTTTCAGACTTTCTTCTAGGAAGAAGGCTTTATCTTCAGGAAAATAAGCTGTACAGTGATGGAAGATAAGGCTCTAATGGTGAAATACACATCAGACAATACTAAAAATTAGCTTTAAAAACACACAGTATTTTCTTATAGGAGAACACATATGCGAGAAAGGAGCAAAGTAAGAAGGTGAGACTAACAGAAAGGTGACCACTTAGAAATAAATTATTGTGTGATTGCAGAAGTATGTTTGACAATAGAGATGTATATCTTTCATTTTTTATGATTTTTAGAATTATACAAACTTTTCAACTAGAGTAGAAAAAAATTTACTTTACTCAGTTTCTCTTAATGTTGTTGTCTATTTGTCAAAACTAAGAAATGTTTTTTAATGTCCTCTGTCGATTTTTAATTAGTTTATTTTTTGTTATTGAGTTTTATGAATTTCTTATATATTTTGGATTAGATGTATCATTTATAAATATAATATTTTCACTCAGTGTATTTCCTAATTCTTTTGTGAAAGGTTTCCTTCTCTGTGCAGGAGCTTTTTAGTTTGATGTAGTTACACTTGTTTATTTTGTTTTTGTTTCCCTTGCTTGAGAGGATATATCCCAAAAATATTACTTAGGCTGATGTCAGGTAGTTTACTTCTTATGTTTTCTTCTAGGAGTTTTATGCTTTCAGGCTTTATATTTTAGTCTTTAACCCACTTTGAGTTTATTTTTATATAAAGTTTAAGTTTAATTTTATTTGCATGTACCTGTCCAGTTTTCCCAACACTACTGTTTGAAGAGACTATGTTCACTGCAGTATTATTTATAATAGCCAAGATATAAACCCAACCTAGGTGTCCATCAATAGATATGGTATATAAATATAGTGGAACATTATACAGCAATAAAGAAGAATGGAATCTTGCTATTTGTAACAATATAGATGAATCTAGAGGGTACTATGTTAAGTAAAAATAGGCAGAAAAAAACAAATCTATAAGGTTTCAATTAAATGTGGAATCTAAAGTCAAACCCAACCCAATCATCAAACCAAACAAAAATGGACTCATAGAAACAGAGACCAAAGGGGTTGTTACTAGAAGAGAATGAGTGGAGAGGTGGGTGAGAGGGAAAGGTAATATAGTCAATAATATTATGATATGTTTTCATGTGACAGATGATTGCTAGAATTAGTGAGGTGATTACATTGTAAGACTTAAAAATGTTGAATCTCTATGTTGAACACCTGAACCTAATATAAAGAGTCTATACAGACTATACTTAAATTAAACAAAAATTAATTTTAACACAACCTAAGAAGTGAACATTGGTATTACACTATTAACTAAACTATAGATTTCATCAGTGTTTCCAATAATGTTCTTTTTATTTTAGGATTAAAACCAGGACTCTACATTAAATTTAATTGTGACATTTTCTAATCTACTGTAGATTATGACAGTTACCTTCTTTTGTCTGTTATGTCATAGGTACTTTTGAAGGGTCTGGATAAGGTATTTTCTAGAATGTCCCTTAAAAGCAGGAATGGTGCCATGATACTACATTATCAGTAGAAAATCAGTAAATGCTGGGTAATAATGTTTCAGATGATCATTGTCAGTATTATGACAAAACATACTTGTATTATGCTGTAATACAATAATAGGGTGGAGGTGTCCTGATATGATCAGGGAATCTTCTTTATAAATTAAAAGGCCCCCTATTATCTGAGCTTTATGTCTCCTCTTCAAGAAAGTTTCTTTTCTTTCCTTGTCGTCAGACTAGAACACTTCCTGTATACTTTCAATTTTCTATAAACTGTGCCATGGAATTCAGGTAACCAAATATACTTAAATTGTATGTAAAGTAAGAATTGGTAGGCTCTGAGTCAAATCCTGCAGGAGCTCTTGTGAATAAAAGTGAATCGGCTTCTAGATCTCGTTTGAGTTTCTCACAGCCTTTATAATATTCATTTTTTTGGATTTTCCTTTCTTATATGTAGCTAGTTGAAAAATATGAAGGTTTCTGTCATGTCAGTCTTGTTAGCACCAAAAAATAAGTGTTTCAACAACCTGGAATGATGATCTAAAAAAAATACAATGAAATTGAATTTAAATTAGTCTGAAACTTTGCAACATTTATATAAAAATCTACATAAAAACACACACACACACACACACACACACATATATATATATATATATAGAGAGAGAGAGAGAGAGAGAGAGAGAGAGAGATATTAAAATACCCATATAAGCTTGTTAAAATATTTTCTTTTTGAAATTGTCTATTTTGAAAGAAAACTTATAATAACTTACCTTTGTCTGTGAGAAAGGACACAGAAGAGAGATTTTAAAGGATTGCTGTTAACCCTATAGCTAATATATATATTGCAAGAAATCTATAACCATGGTCAGACTAGCACAGGTCCTGTCAACTTCTTCTAAAGGATTACATCTTCAAAAGGATTGGGATACTCATGACAGCTTTTGGTTACTTTTTTCTACCAGTATTTATTTATTTATTTATTTATTTATTTATTTATTTATTTATTTATTATTTATTTATTTCTTCTTCTTTCTTTCTTCTTTCTTTTATCCATGCAGATCACCACCTTTGAGTTAAGAATTTTTCCTTTTAAAGAAAGACATATTACCACCACATTTATTTAAATTTTAATAATTACAGTACAATTTAAGATCTTAAATGAACTTGTTTCCTGTGAGTCTATAGCCTCACTTCTTTATTATGTGAGGATTATTTGTGCAGGTCACAAATATCATTTACTCTTTTGGTTTTTACTTTTAAAATTTTCATGGATGACTTTATCTTTTAGTTCCAGATTAGCTAGCATTGGGTCTTCAGTATATTTAAAAGGTAGTCCAAAGCTTTATTGGTCAGGGATGTTACAAATGAGTGGCATTTTGGAATAAGATAATAGACTATATGGCCTCTAAAATCTCTGAAGCCTCCACAAAACAAGAACATAGCAAATACTATTTATTTTCCATTATTTTTATTTTGAAAAAATAAAAAGAACAGAAAGATTTAAACACTAGTACAGGGTATACCCATATTCTATGACCTATCTGTAGCAGTTTTATCATAGTGCCAGAACCATATTTGCTTTTTTTCTGCATCACTCCAAAGTAATCTGCAACATTATAACATTTTATGCCTATATATTTTAGCAAGTAACTCCTAAAATAAAGGACAGTCTCTTACATAATTACAATGTTGTTATCATACTGAAGGAATTTAACAATCACTTCTTAATTTTGCTTAATACCCAGTCTGTGCTCAGATTTTTCCAGTTATCTCCCAATTGTCTTTAGTCTTCATTTTTTCTCTGAAACTTGGAGCATGTTGGGTTCACCCTTGACTTTTAGTGAAGGGCAGATGTACATGAATATATGGTGACAGACAGTTTGACTTGCTTAGGTGGTGGGTACTCAATGCCATAGACAGATGATGTGTCATGGAAATGCGCACTTGAAACCTATAAAATTTTATTAACCAATGTAACCTATTACATTTAATAAAAAATATATTCACCTACCTAACTCACAAGTTTAGGCAGAGACCAAGTAAAATATTTTGAGTAAATACATTTTATAAGCAATAAGCCACATGGAAAGAAAAGGTCAAGATTTAATTTAATCATATGCAAAAAATTATACTGAAATAAAACCATAAACAAGGAAACTTGATGTAGAGAAAAAGAAATATTGGATAATATCCTCTTAGTTTATAGGATGCATACACATGTCCCCTACAGGTTTCATTTTCATGGTTGTGAAAGGTGAATATTGATATCTAACTCAGAATAGGATTATTTAAATGTGATAATTTTTCAAAAGTGTTTAGCAAAATGACATATGGGAAGCATGGACAAATGTTAATTACCATTATTATTACCATTAGAAGCTATATAATCAATAGAGTAAGCTTGATGATTTAATAGATAACTCTGTTTTGAGACCAAGCCTCTAAAGCCTATAAAGTTTTATAATAAAATCAGATAGTCTTTTACCTCAAGAGGATCTGTTAATGTAACCCACAAGGCTTGAAGTGTTATTTTTTGACAAATGATAGAATTAAGAAATTTTTAAAGCTAATATGTTTGTAGATTTGATTTAAAGAACTATGAAAAAATGTAGAAATGTATATTACTCCTTAAGGCAAAGTTCAATTGTAATTCCTAAATATAATTTAAAAATATTATAAAAAACTGTTTTTAATGAATTCTTAGGCATGTATTTGAAATCATAATTTAGTATGCTTAAAATCTCAATGCACAAACCTTTTCTGTGAATTTGTTCTCAAAATTTTAATTAAGTTGGATTTCTGCCAACAGCATTTCAGAATTTTTTTAACACCAGCAAAATGTTCTACTATTTATATTTTTGATGTATTAAAAACACATTATTTTCCAAATACCTCTTGGTTTATTGAAAACACACATAATGCTACTATTAAATTCAGTTATCACTGAAGGTAAGAAAAGAACTCTAAGAATTATTTATTTAATATGCATACACCATGCATTTGATTTTGAATGTTGAGTTCTAGCTACTCATAGACATGAATAATATTAACTGAATAAAAATTTCCTAATATTTATAACATAAAAATTATAATTGTGTCTTCCTTATCAATAAAACTCTATTTCTGTGTTGCATCCAGGTCTATAATAGGTTAAGTGACTGTTATATGATTACTGAATTAAATTTCTATGAAAACATTATAGCTAAGTAATGCAGAACAATTTTGTAGAGAACACTATTATAGTATGACAGGGATTTGAGTAACAAATATGCCACTAACCACCAAGATAATATTTTTCCAAATCATTTCTTTTCCCTGAGACTCAGTTCCCTTATCTGAAAAATAAACAGTATGGATTCCAAAGCTTCTGAAAGTGAAATGATTAAAATGACCTTATATTTCTGTGTGGATTATTGCTTATGAAATGTATTTACTCAAAATATTTTACTTGGTCTCTGCCTAAACTTGCTGTTAGGTAGGTGAATATTTTTCTTACTAAATGCATTGGGTGATATTGGTTAATAAAATTATATTAGTTTCAAGTGTACATTTCCATGACACATCATCTGTCTATGGCATTGAGTACCCACCACCCAAGTCAAATTGTCACTATACATTCATCCACAACTACTCTTCACTAAAAGTCAAGAGCCATATGATTCCACTCATATGTGGGATATAAAGCTTGGTGAATATTAACTGTCCTTTTCCACAATTTTGTGAAAAGTCTTAGAAGCTAGGCTAAAGAATTTATATGTATATTAATTATAAGTGCCATTTGCTAAGTCCCTACTATATTCTAAGTAGGTGTCATTATTTACAGGCATAACTCTAATTGTTAGAGACTCCTAAAAATGTTTTTAATATGTGATTATCATCTTTTAATATGAGATAAATTTGGAGTTTAGGATGGTTAAATTACTTGCTATAGATCTAGTGCTTGGCAGAGTTGAAGGTTAAATAGAGGTCTCTATAATCAACAATATTTGCATTTATTCCTATTATATCAGTCTTCTCTTCTTATATTTTTAAGAGGTAATAAAAATCACTGAAAATGTTTAAGGAAATAATGTAATCATATTAATATTTTAAGTAGTGGTGATGAACATAATGAATAAAGTAGGCAAAATAAAGATGAGTAGATTGTGCTATTAATATAGTCTTAAAGGAATAATGAGGGCTTGAGTTTGAAGGTAGACAGTAAAAATTCATTAGAGAAATTAATTTCTACATTGTAGTGGTTAAAGTATGAAAATGTGTAAATGAAGGTGACAAAGAAAATGAAAAATCAATCCTATAAAATTTTGATACCAAAGGCCTGTTCTTCTTCTTCAACTCTTGACTATTTTGTAAATAATTATAAACAAACATTTATTATGTATTCTTTTCTATTTTCAGGAAGTAAACCAAAACTAAAAAAAAAAAGAAACATGATAGATAGATGATAGATAGATGATAAATAGATAGATATATGATAGTTACCATTATTATTCTGAAAAGAGATATGCTTTCAAGAATCTTCTAGTGAGGCCTGACCAGGCGGTGGCACAGTGGATAGAGCATCGGACTGGGATGCAGAAGACCCAGGTTCGAGACCCTGAGCTTGCTAGCTTGAGCGCGGGCCCATCTGGCTTGAGCAAAAGCTCGCCAGCTTGGACCCAAGGTCACTGGCCCCAGCAAGGGGTTGCTCAGTCTGCTGAAGGCCTGTGGTCAAGGCACATGCGAGAAAGCAATCAATGAACAACTAAGGTGCTGCAACAGCAACGAAAAACTAATGATTGATGCTTCTCACCTCTCTTCGTTCCTGTCTGTCTGTCCCTCTCTCTCTGTCCCTGTAAAAAAAAAGAAAAAAGAATATTCTAGTGAGATAAGATATTCATGTTTACAAATAGTTAGACCATGAGAGAGAACAATATGAACATCTTAGGGAAGAACTGATAACATGTTCTGAGTTTTTTGTATATCACTGGAGAAGAAAGCTAATGTACTATATAAATTTGGTTTGGAAATATGATTGTTTGGACCAACAGAGATCGAGGAAGGGAAGAAATTTATTAAAATAATTAATGAACAATATCTCAAGATACTTACTTGCAACAGCAAATACCTTAATTTAGCTTGAGAGTACAGTGCTTGAAAGTCAGATGTCATGACCTTGAAAAGATATTGGAACAAAGGTCATGATGGTCACTGTCACCTAGTAAGTACATTTTTAGATATATACTCAAGGAAAACATGCCCATTTGTGCACCAAAAGTAAAAGAGTATTTATTATTCAGTATTCAAAATAGCCAAAAATGGAATGCTTCTCAAAGGTTCGTTAATAAAAAAACAGATTTAAAAATGGTATATATTTGCACAGTGGAATACTGTGTATAGAGCCATTAAAATAAATAGATTGTAACTCCATGAAACAGTATAAATGTAATTCAAAAATATATGTTGAACATAAAATGCCAGACTCAAGAGTATATATATATATTATTGTTTCATTTCTATAAGGTTCCAAAACATGAAAATGTACAGTTTTAGAAATCAAGACAATGATTTTTCTTGGGAAATAGTGACTAGAATAAAACACAGGAAGCTTCTGAGACACCGGTCTCCATTTTGTTTTGTTTTTTATTTGCGTACTAGTTACATGGAACTGATCAGTTTATGAAAAGAGTTCCTACTGTACATTCAGGATTTGACAATTTTTCTAAATGAATTTTCTACTTTAAATGAGCAAATTTGATGGTAGCATTTCAGGAGTTGATAGTCTTTATTCAGTAAGAAGATATGGAAGGTATTTTTTAGCTGAAGAATTGCACAACTCTACAAAGTAAAAGCTATTGAATCAAATGGTAGCAAAATGGATTGAAATGAAAGAGGAAATTAAGACTCCCACTTATTTAACGGTAATGACAATACAGAGAAAGAAATGGATGTGATAAAAGTTTTAGAGATAAAATGGACAAACTTTGTGCTTAACAGAATAGGGCAGATAAAGAAACTGAGAAATTTTTTAAAACATGATATTTCAAGACTGGATGGCAGTCTGAGACACATAAAAATAATAAAAAAAAGATAAGCATTTGGCAAGCATTGGTGAACTTTGGTCGTGAGGTCAAATATGATCTACCATTGTTTTTGTACAACTTATGAGCTATGAATACCTTTAATATTTTTAAATGACTGAAAAAATTTAGAAGCAGAATTATATTTTGACACATGAAAACTATATGAAATTTAAGTTTCAATGTCCATATAATGTTTGTTGGGACACAGCCACACTCATTTCTTGCACTCTGGATGACTGCTTTTGCAATACAACAGCAGCGCAGCTAAGTAATATGATAGCGGGGTATGGCAGGCCAGCGCAGTATCCAATAAATTATTTACATCTTGCCCTTTACAGAAAGATTCTGCTAGCCCCTGACTTTAGAGCTAATGTTGTAAATGATATATATACTTAAAAATGCCTAATGTCTAATGGGAGAATACAACTTTTGTTTAAAAAAAAAGAAGAAGGATAACATTAGAATAGAATTCAAAGGATCACTGCATAGAGTGAACAACTAAATCTGTTTAAAAAACAGTTGGCATTTTATAGCACTTAAGAATTTAAAAAAGTGTATTCATATACATTTATTCATTTGCTCTCTAAAACAACCTGTGAAGCAATAATGTTGTTCTAGTTTACATATGAAGAAACTTAGATTCTAAAAGATAATTATTATCTATGTAAAATTTGTGATAAATATTATCTATGTAAAATTTGTCTCGTGTTTGTATCCTGCTCTAACATTTACCAACACTATACTCTTTTTATTACTATTAAGATTTAGTTGATGTACAAATTATATTAATTTCAGTGTACAATTTAGTGATTTTACAAGGTATATATACCTTCCAAAGTGATCACCATAGTAAGTCTAGTAACCATCTGTCACTATACAAGATTATTATGATACTATTGGCTATATTCCCTACACTGTAAATTACATTCCCATGATGTATTAATTCTTAAAACTGGGAGTTTGTATATCTTCAGCTTCATCTTTTTGCCAACTGCCCTCTCCAATCAACCTTCAGTTTGTTTTCTGTAGTTTTAAGTATGTTTCTGCTTTGTTTTGCATAATTATAGTTTTTAAGATTCCACATATAAATGAAATCATATAATCTTTGTCTTTCCTTCACTTATTTTACTTGAAATAATACCCTCTAAGTCCATCCAGGTTGTTGCAAATGGAAAGAATTCCTTCCTTCCTTCCTTCCTTCCTTCCTTCCTTCCTTCCTTCCTTCCTTCCTTCCTTCCTTCCTTCCTTCCTTCCTTCCTTCCTTCTTTCCTCCCTCCCTCCCTCCCTCCCTTCTTTCCTTTTTCCTTCCATCCTTCTTTCCTTCCTTTTTTTCTTACTAAGTGAGAGGAGGGGATATAGATTCCGGCAAATGCTCCAACCAGGATCTACCTGGGGCTGATGCTCAATCAATCAAGCTATTCTCAGCTTCTAAGGCTAATGCTCAGAGCAACAGAGCATCCTTAGTACCTGGAGTGAGTGGATGCTCGAACCAACCGAGCCACTGGCTGCATGAGGGGAAGAGGGAGAGAGCGGGGAGAAGGAGAAGGAGAAAAGCAGATGGATGCTTCTCTTTTGTGCCCTGACTGTGAATCGAACCAGTATGTTCATATTCTGTGCCAATGTTCTATCAGTGAGAGCCAGAGTTTATTCTTTTTTATGCCCAAGTAATATCTCATTTTCTGTATATTTCTGTGTGTATATATGGCAGATATTTTTAAAATTCTTCTATTGATAAACACTAAGTTATTTTTATATCTTTGCTGTTGTAAATAATGCATGAATGAATATAGGAATGCACATATCATTTTTAATTATGTAATATTTTCAATTTCAGAAATGAAATTATTAAATTATAATATATAGTAATTCTATTTTTAATTATATGAAGAATTTATATACTCTTTTCCTTAGTGGCTGCAATAATTTATAATCTCAACAAAAGTACCTGGGAGTTTCCTTTTCTCCATATCCTTGCCAACACTTAATATTTGTTGTCTTTTGATAATAGCCATTCTGGAAAGTGTAAAATGGTATTGCATTGTGATATTGGTGTGCATTTCCCCAATAATTAGTATTGCTGAGTGTCTTTTCATGAGTCTCTTGGCATCTGTGTATGTCTTTTTAGAAATATGTCAATTCAAACCTTTCTATTTCTTCAAGTCATCATGGCAGAGTATTGGGAAAAGTTTTCAATTAGCAAAAATTGTGCCTTGGATAACCCTCATTGGCTATGATATTGCCACTGTGTGAAGCCACTCTTTCCTTTTTTTTTTTTTTTTACAAGGACAGAGAGAGAGTTAGAGAGAGGGATAGATAGGGAGGGATAGATAGGGACAGACAGACAGGAATGGAGAAAGGTGAGAAGCATCAATCATTAGTTTTTCATTGCCATTGCGGCACCATAGTCATTCATTGATTGCTTTCTCACATGTGCCTTGACCGCAGGCCTTCAGCAGACCGAGCAACCCCTTGCTGGAGCCAGCGACCTTGGGTCCAAGCTGACAAGCTTTTTGCTAAAGCCAGATGGGCCCACACTCAAGCTGGCGAGCTCAGGGTCTCTAACCTGGGTCTTCCGCATCCCAGCCTGACGCTCTATCCGCTGTGCCACTGCCTGGTCAGGCTATTCTTCCTATTTTTTAATTGTATTTTTTTATGTTGAGTTGTATAAATTTTTATGTATTTTGGATATTAGCCCCCTATTGGATATATTATTTGCAAATATTTGATAGGCTACTTTTTGTTGTTGTTGGTTTCTTTCACTGCGCAAAAGCTTTTTAGTTTGATGATATCCAATTGGTTTATTTTTTCTTTTGTTACTTCTGCCTGCAGAGACATATCCAAAACAATATTTACTGCCTAGCCTGACCAATGGTGGTGCAGTGAATAAAACATCAACCTGTAAAGCTGAGGTTGTGGGTTATAAACCCTGGCTTGCTCCATCAAGAAACATGCAAGAAGCAATACTATGAATTAATGTTTCCCCATACCCCCTAGACCTCTTTTCTCTTTCTTATCTCTCTTAAATCAATAAATAAAATCTTTATAAAATACTGCTTATGCTTTCTTCTAAGAATTTTATGGTTTCAGTCTTATGTTTAAGTTTTTAAGCATTTTGAGGTTAATTTTTTGTATATGGTGTAAGAAAGTGGTCTAGATTCATTTTAGTATCTGCCAATGTTTCTAACACAATTTATTGAAGATACTGTTTGTTTTCCATTGTATATTATGCCTTCTTTGTTATAGATTAATTGAACACATTAGCTTGGTTTTATTTCTGAACTCTCTATTCTGTTTCATTGATCTGTATGTCTAGTTGTTTTGTTGTTGACTTGTTTTTGTTTTTTTCCAGAACCATACTACATATATTACTACAGCTTTGTGGTATGGTAAGAAATCAGGGAATATACCTCCAGCTTTATTCTTCCTTTTCAAGATTGCTTTGGTCATTAGGGCCTTATATGTTTCTATATAAATTTAGGGTATTTGTTCTGGTTCTGCGAAAAATTACATTGGTATTCTGATAGGGATTGCATTGAATCTGCACTTTGCTTTTGGTAGTATGGGCATTTTAACAATATTAATTCTTTTAATCCATGGGGATATACTAACATTATAATTTTGAGAAGATAACATTTGGTGATTTAATTTCATAATCCCTAATATTAGGGTAATAATATACTCACCTTAAGGCCTTGGCTGGTTGGCTCAGTGGTAAAGTGTTGGCCCAGAATGTAGAAGTCCTGAGTTCAATTCCCGGCCAGAGTACACAGGAGAAGAACCCATCTGCTTCTCCACCCTTACCTCTCTTTTTTCTCTTTATCTTTTTCTTCCCCTCTCGCAGTTAAGGCTCCATTGGAGCAAGTTGGCCCTGGTGCTGAGGATGGCTGCATGACTTCCACCTCAGGCTCTATAATAGCTCCGGTTTTAACAGAGCAATTCCCCAGATGGGCAGAGCATTGCCCCCTAGTGGGCTTTTTAGGTGGATCCCAGTTGGGCACATGTGGGAGTCTATCTCTCTGTCTCCCAGCTTCTCACTTCGGGAATATTACACACACACACACACACACACACACACACACACACACACACACACACTGTGCCTAGAAGGGTGTTTGGCATATATAAATATCTATTTTTATTGACTTTGGCAACAAATACCAAAATCAATTGACACACAATTGTAATCTCATTTCCAATATTGGTAACCTCTTTAAAATGGTAGTAATTTATAAAGGTTTTGATAGACATTTATATCAGAGTTGTACTCTATTGATTTCAGCAGGAACCGAGATATATAGCCAAGCAGTCATAATGTTTTAAAGTCACTTACCTACTTGATCTAAAGCTTTGGACCTCAGTTTCTTTGCACCTCAGTTTCTTTGCTTATCCTGTGCAAAATTTTCCAATAAGAAACTTTCACTTAGAATTTCTAAATATCAAGTATTTTTAATGCTACTTTGAAATTTATTTATTCATTTCTTCCTTCCTTCCTTTCTTCCTTCCTTATTTCCTTCCCTTCATTTTCTTTCTTTCTTTCTTTCTTTCTTTCTTTCTTTCTTTCTTTCTTTCTTTCTTTCTTTCTTTCTTTCTCCCCTTCCTTCCTTCCTTCCTTCCTTCCTTCCTTCCTTCCTTCCTTCCTTCCTTCCTTCCTTCCTTCCTTTCTCTCTCTCTCTCTCTCTCTCTCTCTCTTTCTTTCTTTCTTTCTTGTCTTTCTTTTTAGAGAGAGAAGAAGAGAGAATACTGAAAGGGGGAGAGATGAGAAGCATCAATTCTTAATTTTGGCACCTTAGTTTTTGTTTATTGCTTCTCATATGTGCCTTGCTGGGGGTTGGGGGCTCAAGCTGAACCCATTTTCCTTTGCTCCAGCCAGCAACCCTGGGCTTCAAGCCAGTGACGATGAGATCATGTCAATAATCCCTCGCTCAGGTCAGTGACCTCCACTCAAGCTGGTGATTCTTTGTTGAAGCTGGCAACCTTGGGGTTTTAAACCTGGTACCTCACGTCCCAGGTCAATTCTCTATTCATTGTGTCACCACCATTCAGGCTGAAATTTTCTTAATGATTAAAATTGATTGTTAGCATACAATAAATAATTTACAAAAGCACTAAACATCTTCAGCAAAGGTGTCAGTCAATAGTATATTTTATTATTCCTTCTGTGAGCATCAGAATTTACTAGACCTTTTAATTTTTGTATACTATAACCCAGCTTTTGTCCCTTATCTCTTCAATGTTTGCCAATTATCATTCACCATGTAAACTGATATGTTAAGAAAATCTAGTACAATTGAAGAGATTTCTGTCCATGACAGTGCCAGTCTCAGTGTTATCCAATAATCAATTCCGTTCCTTGCATGGCTGCTTGGTAGCAGCTGCAGTGATTGTTATTTTGTGTCTGCAGAAACTCAGACAGGAGGGTTAAGTGACTTCTTCAATGTCAAATTGAAAATCAGTGGCATTCCAAGAAAAGAACTAAAAATATACTTAATCAGGTCACCTCTTGAATAGCTTTAACTTTATTATGAGTATAGTGAATAGTTGTGCATGATATGCCAATATACATTTCTAAATTATTTATTACATCCAAAGTTATGGATTTATGATCTCTGTGATAAAGACTGAAAAAAATAGGCCCCAGTTGAATCTAACTTCAGCTATTACTATTTTAAAGTTGAAAAGCAATTTTAGTAAACTGTAGATAATGATAGTGACCAGTGGTCAAGATAAAGAAAATTCACTTCTATTTTTGAGCTAGTTTAATGTATTAGTAGCTTATTTATTTATTTTTATTCTTTTGTATTTTTCTGAAGTGAGAAGCAGGGAGGCAGAGGGAGAGACTCCGCATGCGCCCAACCTGGCATGCCCACTTGGGGGCGATGCTCCACTGCATCCAGAGCCATTCTAGCACCTGAGGTGGAAGCTATGGAGCCATCCTCAGCACCTGGGCCAACTTTATTGCAATGGAGCCTTGGCTGCAGGAGAAGAAGAGAGATAGAGAGAAAAGCGGGGTGGGGGTCGGGGGGAGAAGGGTGGAGAAACAGATGGGAGCTTCTCTTGTGTGCCCTGGCTGGGAATCAAACCCGTGGCATCCACATACCAGACTGATGCTCTACTACTAAGCCAGCCAGCCATGGCCAATGTATTAGTAGCTTATAATTAATGTGCTTGCATACTATTGATTTCAGATATAAGTGAGTTATGTCTTCATTCAAGTGCCTTGCCATATGCCATCAGCAGTGAAATGTGATTTTCTCTTAGCATGTTACATTTTCTGAAATAGAAAACTACAAACTATTTTTAGATCCTAAGGAAGAGTTCCCTACATAAGCTCATCAATTAAAAACATAGTCTCATAGCTTAATTCAATTCTTCCAGTAGAAATGAAAAGAAAGTGAAGTTTAAGTGCTATATATGTACCTATATTTTGATAATTTTCTTATAGAAAATAGCTATTATTTGCTGAGCATTAAATATATGTCAAGAAGTAGGCTAAAGCATTTAAAAACAACTTTAAATGAGAAAGTTACATAGTTTATTTTTTTTAATAAGTTAGACTTTAATCATGGGTAATTAATCTTGAGAGTTTAAGATACCTAGTTTTAGACCCTGAGTTGGGTTTATAATAAGTAGATAATAAATGATAGATACTTGATATTGGTTCTTTTTTCTACTGATTTTAATTTATTGTGTTTACATAGAATCTAGTGTTGTCCCAAATGCATGCCCCTCCCCCGTATTCCCTTCAACATCTCCCTTGCCTCCCTCCCCATGGCTATTGGTTCTTTAAGTGTTGTCTTTAAAGTTGGATTTCTTATTGACCATTCTTGCAAATTCTGCGTTCATACGTTTATACTATTTTTGTTTTGAATTACACACTATTGATTCAAAAAAGTGTTTGCAGTATTCTAAGCCTACTATCCAGAATATTTCAAAACTTTTTTGAAGTGATTTCTTCTTACTTCCCTGTATAAGTATGCTAAAGTTTAGCATGTGGAAATATATAAGCATAAGTAGGCATCATATATTCTTGGGAGTAATCAATAAATAAATTTCACTTGCATGATTTATTCTTTTCAAGTAATACCTCTCAGATTTATGTACTGATTCTACTATTAGAATCTATATATAGATTATTTTTTGACAATATGATTGCATAGATTATTGCATGAAATTCTATGGTATTAATAGTATCAACCCACTTTTATTTCAAGGTTGTTTTTTTATTATTTGACAAAATGTTATCGGTCTCATGTGCTAAAGTTGTAAATATGGTAGTTTAGGGACCTAGATGATTTTCTACTTGTACTACATTTTAAATTGCAAGTGGAAGATGCAAGTTACCTTCTGTTCAAAATATAACATATCTAAAGAATTCATTCTATGCCAACAAATTAAATTTACTGTGCATAGGAGAATAGCACCTCAAAAATCAGCATGATAATTAGAGGGCTGTCTTAATAAACCCTGCTGATAATATTTTTGCTCTTCTCCCAAAATCATTTGTACATACATATAAACATAAACATGTTTATTTATATACATACAAGTTATAAATGTATACTATTACTGGTTACCAATATATAGTCAGTATTTTTGAAAGGATCTGACTTCTGACTATATATATGTACATAGGTAGGTAGACAAAATCTCACTTCAAGGTAAATTTTGTCATACTTCTACCTTTTGAAGCATACTATTAGTACAATTAAATAAAATATATGATTTTCTAATCATAATGCATTGCATTAAGCTTGGGTTAATTTAAAATTTTAATGTGTTCAGTATTTGAGAAGTCCAAGATCTATATTAAGGAGTAGATTTAAACAAACCACACAATGGAAGAACATATTCGACAGCACGTCTGATAAGGGGTTAATAATCAAAATTTATAAAGAACTTATAAAACTCAACACCAGGTAGACAAACAATCCAATCAAAAAATGAGCAAAATAAATGAATACAAATTTCTCCAAAGAGGACATACAGATGGCCAATAGGCATATGACAAAATGCTCAACATCACTAATCATTAGAAAAATGCAAATTAAAACCACAATGAGATATCACCTCACACCAGTCAGTATGGCGCTCATCAGCAAAACAACACAGAATAAGTGCTGGCGAGGGTGTGGAGAAAGGGGAACCCTCCTGCACTGCTGGTGGGAATGCAGACTGGTGCAGCCACTGTGGAAAACAGTATGGAGATTCCTCAAAAAATTAAAAGTCGAACTGCCTTTTGACCCAGCTATCCCACTTATAGGAATATACCCTAAGAACACCATAGCACTATTCAAAAAGAAGAAATGCGCCCCCATGTTCGTGGCAGCATTGTTCACAATAGCGAAGATCTGGAAACAGCCCAAGTGTCCATCAAAGAACGAGTGGATTAAAAAGCTTTGGTACATATACACAATGGAATACTACTCAGCCATAAGAAATGATGACATCGGATCATTTACAACAAAATGGATGGACCTTGATAACATTATACGGAGTGAAATAAGTAAATCAGAAAAAAACATAGAACAGCATGATTTCATACATAGGTGGGACATAAAAGTGAGACTATGAGACATAGACAAGAGTGTGGTGGTTACAGGGTGGGGGGAGGGAGGAAAGGGTGGGATAGGGAGGAGGGGAGGGGCACAGGGGAAAACCAGACAGAAGGTGACAGAGGACAATTTGAATTTGGGTGACGGGTATGCAACATAATTGAATGATAAGATAATCTGGAGATGTTTTCGTTGTACATATGTACCCTGATTTATTGGTGTCACTTCATTAAAATTAATAATAATAAATAAATAAATAAATAAATATGTCATATGTTAAATTATACATTGTTATCCTCAAATTTACCATTGTACTTCTAGAGCAAAATATTGTAACTCAATATATTTTTTACATGAAAAATTAAATATGAAATGTTTAGTTGTATGACTTAAAAAGAAAAAAATATGATATGCCTTTCTAATGAACAAATTTTATGCACATTCTTTAATGACCGCTTCTTTCTCAAAGGCTTTTTGACATAGTGAAATAATTATATCTCTAATTATATGTTTTAGGCTAAGATGACCCAACTGCCTGAGGCAGAAAAGGAAAAGATAGCTGAGCAAGTTGCTGATTTCAAGAAAGTAAAGAGTAAGCTGGATGCTGAGATTGAAATATGGGATGATACAAGCAATGATATCATTGTTCTGGCCAAGAAGATGTGTATGATCATGATGGAGATGACAGACTTCACAAGGTAATTATGTGGAACATAATGTCTAATAACTTATAATGGTTAGAAACATTTGTCACATTAGTAAAATCTCAAGATTTTTTGAGTGGCAGATGCTAAAACAAATGGTATGGCAAAACCAAATACAGTGGTACCTAGAGATATGAATTTAATTTGTTCTGTAACTGAGCTCGTAAGTCAGTCAACTCGTATATCAAACTGCTGATACTGGGCCCATGCGCCAACGCGCCAGCTAGCGGCAGCTTCCTGAATCACAACTTGTTTCTCGGAATTTTGCTAGGATCTTGAACAAAAATACTGACCGAGTTGCAGCTCATATCTTAAAAAATTTCGTATGTTGGTCTGTTCGTATCTCAAGGTACCACTGTAATATAAAATTAGAAATTTGTAGATGTGTCAATCTAGGTATTTTTGTAAATAAATATGGCACAGTTTCTTATAAACTGCCAAGAAATAATTTATAATCCACTTTATACCCTCTCAATTCAGGATTCTTCTCTGTGTACCATATGAGAATATTACTTTTACAAAGAAATTGGTAAATCAAGTTATGATCTCTATCAGAGCTATCTGAATATGTCATTTCTTTACTTATATAATTTTAATTATAATGATTTATATATCATCAAAATTAATGATACCTTTTGCTACTGAAATAATAACTAGATATATTTGAATACAATGACAATGTTATACATGAAGGAATTATACATTGTGAGTTTGCAGCAGAATTTAAAGGGGTGAAATAATTGAAACTACTATAAAATGTATATTGAAATAACTGCATTTAGACTAGAAAAAAAGGGAAATTAAGTTAATTAATATATCATTTGGGGGGATAAAGATATGTCACCAATAGATGGTGAGGATATAGACTTCAGTAAAGTATTTTTCTGTTCTACATTTTTTCCTCCCAAAGAAATTAATGTTTTACTATTGACATACTTTAAATCAGGTTGAAAAACGAGGCTGAAATATGACTTTGGAAAGGATGTTCAGTGATTTTGAAGGTGTCACAATCTGTAGGTAAGGTGTTAGATGAGGATTCATAACCCCAGGGAGTGATGCCTATTTGGAAAAACACATTTTGTGTTTTGCTAAAGCTAAACAGTGCAACATTCTCAGAATTCATAGGTGTCACTTCCAAAGGCATCTATAGAATAGGAATGTTCTGCGTTCAGCAGTAAAGGAAGAGTAGCAAAAGTGAATTTTGGACCCTGATAATCTATTGCACTTGAACTGAATCCAGATTCAGTTTAATTTCTATTCATTTAAATTCTGCTAAATCTTTAATTGCTTTAAAATAAATGAAACCTTTATATTTACTTCTTTTTAATTTTCAATTCTGTTTCAAGAGTTTTCTCAGACACTACTGTTTTTCTGAGGATTAAATTTAGCAGTTTTATATAGAGGCTATTACTTAGTTCTATCTATGTCACATATCTCTTATTGCAGGTATTCTAGCTCATTATTAAAGGGGCCTGTGAGAATGGGGATCATAGCTGGCCTTGCAGGATTTATCAACAAGTAGTCAACCACTTTAATACAATCTCTGTCCCACATATAGATTTTAAATAGCTGTGTATATTTTAAAAATAATGAAATAATGGTGACTAAGTTTCACTTTCTCATTTTCAACTACTATTTAATTATTAATAAGAAGCATAATATAGTAAAGTTTGATGAAAGTTTACTATGTACTATGCTATGATATATTTAGGTTTTCTCAATTTTATTTTCATAGCAAATAGATTGATTATTGTATTGTCCATTTTCTTGTTAGAGAAAGTGAGATTCATAGAGTTCAAATAAATTGCTTAAGGACACACAAATGAAATAACTTTCAACTGGAGTTGATCCAACTTCAGAACCTGGGTACCAATTCAATGTATTACAAGTCTTTACCCTTTTGTTAAACAAAGAAGACATAGTTCTTTCTCCAAGGGGAAAGCAAACATATGCATTAGAAATCACAACAATAATTCTGTAATACAGTGTCTGCTTTAAGCTGTGATTGCATTAGGTTTTCAGAAGAGCAGGATTGTCAGTGGGGGACAGTATAAGCAGAGACCAAAGGTATGAGCAAGTGAAGTTTGTATTATACTATAAATGAGATATAGGAATTGGATTGTAGAATGAGATGACATAAGTGAGAAAACCCTCAAGGGTGAACTGGGTGGTAGGTATGACTTAAATAGATTTTTGGGTTGAGGACTCTAGGAAATTGTATAAATACAGAAAGAAGTTAAAAGGGGCATGAAAAAAGTGTTAGGTTATAAAAATACTTAAAAAATGACCAGCTTTTAAAAAAGAAGTAAGAAGTAGGGAAGTCCGCAAAAATTGTTATCATGATGGTTGTATGATGAAATCTAAAGAATCCTAGAAATGATAGGCAGGAAGAATAGCAGGTAATTTTGAATAACACTGATGGCAGATACTCAACCCACATGGAATTAGCCACAGTTGGGAGACCTACATAATTGGACAGACTAGAAATTTGGTTATTGGCTAATAGAAACTTGATAAATTTCTAAAAATTACTGTATCAGAGGATGAAAAATTACTTCTATAAACATAATGTAGCCATATCTGAACCTTGGCTAACACTCCTTGGCATACTGACCATTTTATCTAGTATTTCCTCTAGCCTAGCGGTCGGGAGCCTCAAAAGCCAGATGTGGCTATTTTGATGGCTGCACCTGGCTTGCAGACAAATCTTTAATTAAAAAATAATAACTTAAAAAATATAAACATTTTCATGTATTACAATCCATTCGTTTCTTACCACTCATGTTCATGCTTGTGGGTGGCTGGAGCCAATCACAGCTGTCCTCCAAGACAACACCAAATTTTTATAGGATAGTGCATAATGTACATGGGTCATGGTGAAGTCAGGAAGTAGACTTCCCTCCTTTTAATCAAGTAGTCAGGTAGCTAATTGCAGAAACCCTTTTGATGAAGAAGATGGAGAAAAGAAAAAAAGATGAGCAGTATTGTACTTTTCAGCAGGAATAGACAGAGGAATTTGCCTTTGTGGAGAGAGCAGGTTCTACAGTGTGTCTAATATGCAATAATAAAATTGTATCAATGAAACGGTCAAATATAAAGTGGCACTTTGATACATGCCATACTACATTTGCATCGAAATATCTAGCAGGGGACAGCAGGAAGAAAGCATGTCAAAAGCTACTATGCAGAGTGCAAGCTAGTCGGCCGTGTTTGGACCCAACAAGGTGACTGGAATTCAGCTTGCTTTGCTGGTGCTTTAGCAATTGTGAGAAACAAAAAGCCATTCACAGATGGGAAGTATGCCAAAACATTCATGCTTGATGTTGCCAATAAACTTTTTGATGACTTTTCTGACAAAAACAAGATATTCAAATGAATAAAAGACATGCCTCTGTTGGCAAGAACTGTTCACGATTGTACCATCATGATGGCCAATCAAATTGAGACAACACAAGTGAAGGACATAAATGCAGCACCATTCTTTTCTCTCACTTTGGATGAGTCAACAGACATTAGCCCTTTATCCCAGTTCAGCGTGATTGCAAGGTATGCTGTCTGTGACACACTAGGTGAGGAAAGTCTTGCTGTTTTGCCTATGAAAGAGACCATAAGAGGGAGGATTTATTCAAGTCTTTCAGTGAGTTCACTAAAGAATAAAATCTACCAATGAATAAACTTACTTCAGTGTGTACTGATGGTGCTCCATGCATGGTGGGAAAAAAACAGAGTATTCGTAGCTCTTCTTTGTGAACATGAAAAGAGATCCATCCTACTCCTTCACTACATCCTACATCAGAAGGTGTTTTGTGCTCGGATGTGTGGCCAGCAGCTTGGTGAGGTGATGTCGCTGGTCATTCAGGTGGTCAACTTTATTGTTGCCTGAGCTTTAAATGATCACCAGTTTAAAACACTGCTGAATGAAGTTGGGAATAATTATTCTGGTCTGCTTCTGCACAGCAATGTGTGTCGGTTGTCAAGAAGGAAGGTGTTCAGCCATTTTGTGGCTTGTCTGAGTGAAATCCGGATTTTTCTTGGAATAAAAAACGTTGAGCATCATGAATTAGTTAACACTGAGTGGCTCCTGAAGTTCTACTATCTGGTGGACATGACTGAACATCTGATCCAGCTCAATGTGAAAATGCAAGGTGTTGGAAATACAGTTTTTCCCTTCAACAGCAGTGTTTGCATTTGAAAACAAGCTGAAACTCTTCATTGCCAACATTGTAACAGGTCATTTACTACACTTTGAAAAGCTGGGAGAGTTTAAAGATGCATGCACAGCAAGTGACCCTGCTCAACATCTTGATCTCCAGCAACTAGCAGGCTTCACATCTAATCTCCTGCAATCATTTAAAGTGTGCTTTGGAGAATTTCGTAAGCACACTCGTCTTTCTACTTAATCACCCATCCATACGAGTGTGCAGTGGATAGCGCCAACCAGAGTTACATCCCCGGTGTCTCCGTCAGAGATTTTGACTACAAGCTGCTGACCTGAAGGCCTCAGACATGTGGATGAATAAGTTCAGGTCACTGAATGAAGATTTGGAAAGACTTGCATGCCAGCAAGCAGAGTTGGCGAGCAAACACAAGAGGGGAGAAATGAAAAAACTTCAACCCGCAGACCAGCTGATTGTCAAAACTTGGAATGCGCTTTCCATCACATACCACACACTGCAGCATGTGAGTATTGCTGTACTGACAATGTTTGGCTCTATGTATGCATGTGAGCAGTCTTTCTCACATCTAAAGAACGTTAAGACCAACCTACGATCATGTTTAACGGATGAAAGTCTTAACGCCTGCATGAAGCTTAACTTCGACACTTATCAACCAGACTACAAAGCCACCAGCAAAACCATGCAGCACCAGAAGTCGCATTAATGGTAAGAAGTACTTTATTCATCATTGGTTAGCAACAGCATAACAACATTATTAAAAATAATTCAGAGACTTATTGTACTTTAAAAGTGTTGTTCTTACATAAAATGCACACATTTACTTGTATTTACTGTTAAACATATTGTATGGCTCTCACTGAATAAATTTTAAATTACGTGGCATTCATGGCTCTCTCAGCCAAAAAGGTTTCTGACCCTTACTCTAGCCTAAACTGGTGGCATTGAGCAGGTTTTACTCTGGTTGTTTGTGTACATTTATAAATATAGAATGAGACATCTCTGTCATTACCACTGTTTTACATTCATTCTAGGGCAGAAAAGTCAGACTAGTGTTTTTAACATGATTTCTCCTTGATGAAGGTTCATTCATAGAGTCACATAAGCTATGTTATCTTATCACATTGAGTCTGTGGCATTTTCTAATCAGCATTTCTTTTCTTCAGTTTTTGGTATTTTCTAGAATCAGACTGATGGACGTGTGTGTGTGTGTGTGTGTGTGTGTGTGTGTGTGTGTGTGTGTGTGTGTGTGTGTGTGTCAGAGACAGAGAGAGTCAGAGAGAGGAACAGATAGGGACAGACCAACAGGAAGGGAGAGAGATGAGAAACATCAATTCTTCATTGCAGTTCTTTAGTTGTTCATTGATTAATTTCTCATATGTGACTTGATGGGGGGCTACAGCAGACCGAGTGACTACTTGATTGGGCCAGCGACATTGGGTCCAAGCTGGTGAGACTTGCTCAAACCAAATGATCCCACACTCAAGCTGGCAACCTTGGGGTCTTAAACCTGGGTCCTCCACATCCCAGTTCAACAGTCTATCCACTGCTCCACAGCCTGGTCAGGCAAGGACATTTTTTTTTGAGAGGTGAGAAGAGGAGAGATAGTGAGACAAGCTCCTTACATGCATCAGGGAGGAAGAATTATTTTTCTGTGCTTTACCATGATGACATATATATTAAATTTTTGGATAGTGTACTAGATGATTGTAAACTCTTATTGCCTATTCCATAATATCCTCCCTGTAAGAATTGGCTGTCTTTGTGGAATTTAGAATCCCTGGAAATAATTATTCAGTAATGCCAAGGAGAAATGCTTTACCATAAATGAGAATAATTCAGTCTGCCAGTTATTCTGGTGTGCTAAGTAACTGATAAAAATTGGGCTTATGTTACATCTTAGTAATTGTTTATTAAAATTACAACTGAGAGTGAGAGTACAGACTCTTTTTCTTGAAATCTGGCATTTCAATGTCTGTAGTGAATTTATGAGAGAATTTGGTGAAATGGCAATGTCAGTTTCCAAGTGGCAAAAAAACACTTCAGTATTGGATGAGTCTGCAGAGATTTAAGGTAGATGAAATTAAATTATGCATTCCTTGTCTTAGAGCACAGGAGCCCAGACTGTTAGAAATGTGGGAAAAACAAAGACCCTCCCCACCCCCAATGAGAACATACAGAGGCTATTTAACCATCATTTGGTTTTGGTAGAGACTCAAAGATAAGCAGGAAAAAGGGAACATTTCCAAATGGAGGGGAACCCCCTCTCCAGCACTTCTGTATCTTGGATTAGAGTTTGTTGACATAGGAAAGATACAGGTGAGTGGATCAGAAGGCAAGCATTTTATGTGATAAGTTTGGGGACAATTTTGCTTTCGTGTATTATTACTGAATTAAAAGCAATGGCAAACACAGGTAGGCTGGCAGTTCTTGGCCAAGTCCCGACTATTCTGGGTCAATTGCTACAAAATTTGTGGTTTATATTTTTAACCTGGTTGCTGCAGAAGTTGTGGATTTAAGTGCTGTTGTCATATTTAGTCTGTCTATTGGCCATTTGCATATTTAGTCTCTCAAAAATTTAACTGAAAATTATTTCTTTGGAATAGTGATGGATAGATAATTGTATAAAAATATTAGATTGATTTTATATTTGAAAATATTTATTTTTATAGAAAAAAATCAGTCTGTGATTATTTATATTTTAAACCAATAGTCCAATATATTTAAAAGTAACCTTTTTTTTTTTTTTAAATTAAGTGAGGCAGGGTGGGGCAAAGAGACAGACTCCCCCATGTGCCTGACTGGTATCCACCCAGAAAGCCACCTATGGGGCAATGCTTTTTTGGTCTGGCCATTGTTCCATTGCCTGGCAACTGAGCTATTTTTAGTGCCTGAGGCAGAAGACAAGGAGCCATTATCAGTGTTTGGGCCAACTCACTCAAAATGAACCACGGCTGCAGGATGAAGAGGGAGAGAAACAGAGAATGGAGGGAGAGGAAGGGTGAAGCAGATGGTCACTTCTCCTTTGTGCCCAGATGGGAAATTGAACCTGGGACATTGACCTGCTGGCCGACATGCTACCACTGAGCCAACTGGCCAGGGCCAAAAGTAACTGGTTTAAAAAATAAAAATAAATAAAAAATAAAACAGTGAAATATCTCATTAGGTGGATCTTTGTAAATGTAACTGGTTGTATCAGACTTATTTCTGATATTTCAAGAATCTTTAATTAATGTAATTTGAAGTTTATTTGCTCTTCTACAATACTTTGATCAATATATTCCAGAAATTGTTTTTTTTCACACTTGATACCTTAAATTTCCAGTCCTACGTCAAACTCCCTCAGTTCCAAAAATTATAATGCTTTATATTCAACCTCATTGTGTTCTCTTCTCTCAGATATTTTCACTCTCCCACCCCCAATTTATTAGTCATTTTGTTCTTCCTTTCTTTTCTTATATAGCCTAGACCACTTGGTCTATGTTATAATCAATTTTTCATGAAAATCTTGGTCTCTTTGTATCTCATGACCACATACACGTAAAATCTCATTCATGCTTCAATCCGAATACTGCCTTTTTTTGTCCTTTCCTTGTCCCTTGGATTGTGAATTTTACCTATTCTTTTGTTATGGTTAGGTGTGTGTTTATACCAGGAAGTGTTATAAAAGAAGGGGGCCTCAGAGGGATACTAAATTCTTGCTAGACTTCTATGTAGTTCCTTAAGCCTTTTTTTAAATTGAGGTGGAGTGATATTTCTCCCTAGCTAAACTTCTCTTACTTTCTCTAGGTCTTTGGCTTTTATTGATCACTCTACCTCAGTGGTTCTTAACCTCTTTTGAGGTACCGAACCCACCAGTTTCATATGCGCATTAACCAAACCCTTCTTTAGTGATAAATAAAATATGATTATTTTTTCCCAAATTAATTTTGCTAGTGCGAGACTAGAGTTGCTCAACTTGGCATTGCATATCATACAGATAGGATGCTGACTCCTATTCCGTTCCATGATACATGTGAATCCATGTTGTACATATTCGTCCGACCACTTTCTTTTTTGCTCAACATATTTAGTATGGATATAAATGTTAAGAAAGAAACCACACGATGTACAACTACGACAGCCGTTGACTACTGTGCACACTAAATTCCCTGCAGCACTGGTTGGCCAAGCAATGTAACGTGATCCTCTGCGGCAAGTGATGGCCAAGCAGGGTGTGTCATCACGACTTTACACAAGTGTGTCTTTACCTCCGCGGCAGAGCCTTCTCCAAACCCCTGAGACCAACTCATCGAACCCCTAGGGTTCCATAGAACCCAGGTTAAGAACCACTGCTCTACTTTGATTACAGATATTTGCCTCTACCTGTTCTATCTTTAACTTGAAATAATATTGACCTTGAAGTCAGTATTTGATATTAACATTGTGTAACGACATTTCCTGATTGTGAGTGGGAGTTGATCTCAGTGCTCCTATTGTGGCTGTTACAGATTTTATTAGCCAGTTCCTTTCTGCTTGGTCTTGCCAAAAAGAGCACTGGTCAGTTAGTTGTGACTATATAAATATTAATTATCATTATTGTTACAGTGATTATGACACTTAAAATGTGAGGACATCATCCTTTGCTCATATAATAGCAGAGTGACTACTTAGTGATTTTATTTTATTAATGAAAACTTACTCTCTGCTTTAGAGTTTTTATACTTACTCTGTTATACTCCATTTGTACTATAAATATAAGATTTATAGCACAAATGCTAATTCTTATTATTTCTATTAGGTTCAAATATATTTTTCTGCCTATAACAACAAAAGAAAAAAACTAAAAGAAAGAAAGAACTATCACAATTCTATTATTGTGGAGACCAAAATACCCAGAGTTTTATATATTGAATTAAATATTTTTGGCAATAAATGTTTTAGAAGGGAGAACGGAACTCTATGTTTTCCTTGGGAAAACACCTTGTCCTCCAAAATTCCATTATTGTCTGCAAAGAACATTTTTTTATGTCTTACTGAAAAATATAAAACTTCAAGAAGGGGTTCCATCAAATTTCTCATCTGGTTAAATTTATGTGCAAGAAAATATTGTAAGTAAATTAAAAGAAAATGTGTAAACATGAAAACATTAAATATTTTGCTTTATGAACATTAAGTCTTTTTGTTTATCATAACTTATTTACATATATATATATCTTATTCAAAATTGTCTTGACAATAATTTATTGTGCCACCATGTGGCATCATCTGGAAATGCCATGGTTGCAATTTGATCCTGGATCACTAGCTCCATCCTGAGGTTGTTGGATAGACCCTGAGGTTGCTGGTTAGATCCTCAGGGCATGTATGAGAAGCAAATCAGTGGGTGCACAACTAAGTAGAACAATGAGTTGGTGTTTCTCTCTCTCTTACTTCTCCTCACTCCTCTATCTCTCAGATAAATTATTATAACAATTTGGAACCTAAAAAATGTTTTTTTTAAAAAAATACAGTAGCATATTATGACCTTGGAAAAAAGAAGTTGAATTAATTCATGTAAGTTATTACATGGAAGTTTTGAGTGTTCAGTTTATTTTATTTTTATTTATTTACTTATTTTTATTTTTAGAGAAAGAGAGAGACAGGAAGGGAGAAGGGAGAGAAGAAAGATGAGAAGCATCAATTCTTAGTTGCTTCACTTTAGTTGTTTATTGATTGCTTCTCATATATGCCTTTACCCTGGAACTCAAGCTGAGTCAGTGACCCCTTGCTCAAGCCAGTGACCTTGGGCTTCAAGACAGTGATTTTTTATCTCAAGCCAGTGACCTTAGAATCATGTCAGTGATCCTGTGCTCAAGCCTGAGACCCTGAGCTCAAACTGATAAGCCTTTGCTCAAGCCTGATGAGCCCACACTCAAGCCAGCAACCTCAGGGTTCCCAACCAGGACCCTTAGCATCCCAGGCCAATGTCCAATCCACTGTGCCACTACCTGTCAGGCAATTTTCAGTTTAATCATATACTAACACCACCTAGGTAATTATTTTTTAAGTAATTCAAAGGAAAAAACAAATGTAATGATACAAAAACCAAGAAAATGTTGATTATTCAAAGTTTCATTGAATTTTTTCTTCATTCATGTACTCATTCATTTGTGCCTGGAAAATATATTTAGTGTGTACCTATTTACATGAAGTTCTGTTCTTCATATACAAAACAAATTCTAGGATTAGATTTAACTTCTGCTCTCAGACACTTGTAGAAATTAGGAGAGGAAAAGATATAAGCATTAGAAACCCAGAAAATGACCAGCTATGCTTTGAAAATTAATGAACACTTTACAGACAAGAAACTAGTTGGATTCAATCTTGAAGAATGAGTGAGAGTTTCCCAGGTGGAAAGGAAGAAAAGCATCCCAGAGAAGAACATGAAATGCAGGTCATGGTTAAAAGAGAGAGAAGCAGGAGACAGCACTGGTCCGAGTTGGAGCACATTGTAAAGGCTTGGAATTGGACTTTCAATTTATAGAAACTTGGAGATGTGAAATGTTTTAAGATGACCCTAATAAGTTATATATAGAAAATAAGGGGAAATAATGGTACTTTTTTTTTTTTTTACTGGAATATATATTTAGGAAGAGAAGATAACTTGGAGAATAATGAGTTCAAATACAGATAGTTTAGATTTCAAAGAAAACATGCCAGTGAAAATATCTAATTTTCTATTGGAAAGAGGAATGAAAGGTTAGGATAATATTGAGTACAGATCCAAATTTGGGAAATTATTCTCAGAGAAATTATTAAAGTATTAGAGTTAATGAGTTTCTTAAGGTATGTTTGCTATGTAAAAAGAGAAGAAAAAAATATAGTTTGGATATTAATATTTATTTAAAATGTAAAATATTATAATATCAGATACTCATTTAGTCAGATTTTCTGTAATTTATTAAATGATTATTATACATTATCTCTATGTCTTATTGAAATGTGAAAAAAATGCCATATCTATAGGCCCTGGAATGGTAGGTTTTCTGCTATCCTTTGTAGAACCAACTTATGTCTCTATAGAAACTCTCTGTACTTCTCTTAATTATTTTTCCAGATTGGAGTTTAGTAATCTAACACATATTTATATTTTCAGTAGTTCTTGAATCTAACGAAAAGAAAAAGGAATTTAACTTTGAATCTGTATCATAATACCCTCATCTGTCCTGGGGTACAAATACATAATAGCTACAGGGTTCAAACAAGGAATATATTTTTGAATTTTATTTTTAAGCAGAAGCTATAGTTTCTTATATTATTAGAAGAAAGTTTTAGTAAATAGGTATAAGATTTGGTTTGACATTTTTCTAGGTAAAGAAGGTGATTACAAAGCAATCAAACTCTACACTTAAAAAAGAAAGTAGTCCTATTACATTTTAAGGCACAATGTAACTAACATCATAATATTCCTTCAAATCTGCCTCCTGCAAAATATTAGATTAGAAAGAACAGATCAAGCACTGCATGCAGTCTTGTCAGTTTGCCAGCTGGCCACCATGTGTTTGGTGTTTAACAATGAGTATCGGCTGACCTCTGTTGAAGAACATAGATAGTGGCTGGGTACCTGAGGCAGTTGCAACCCACAAGTGGAAACAGTCTCTTCGATTTGTAATAGAATACCAAGAGATGTCAGGGTGAGTCACATCACATAAATGTCACCTGCTCTGACAGCATTCTGAACATCTGCCCGTGGTGCTTTTCTTGCGATTTTCTCCTTGTATAATAAAGGAATTCTAAGATGCCAGTAGCGATTGGTAGTTTTTCAGTGCACTGATAGAAAATAACATGTTATATTTCAAATCTATCTCATTTGTTACAACTAAGGGCAGATGCTGAAGCACAATTGTTCTTGATGCGAATAAAACTTATTTAATGTACTACACAGAAAAATTAACCTTATAAAGACATGAGTAGCTTTGTTGTACTCTCTTATGACTGCATTGCATTGCCATAAGATTGCATTGCCATAAGTCCAATTGTTGACTTGGACTTCAATATTTGTCCATTATTTTTAACAAAAATAAATACTTTTAAGTTATTATTTTTTACAAATTCCATATTTTAACAAGTAGATGATAGTTCAGTACTTAAAAACTCTCTGTTTTTATGTAATTTACTTATTCTGCGCATGTGTGTGTAGGGGGTTGGTTTCCTTAAATATCCTTTCCTTAGTGTTTTCATTAAATCATCTCTCTTCTTTTAATTATTCTAGCCTCTTTCTCTCTCTCTCTCTTTCTCTTTTCTTTTCTTTTTTTCTTTTACTACCCAGATGACTACTTCATGTTTGCTACTTTCCATAGCGATTTCTTATCAACACATCTTCTGGGTTTTTTCCCTTTTATTTTCTTGGTCTCAGAGTATTTGGATTATACTTGTCAATTTTTGTCCTTTTCTTTCCAGAATTTGTTTTTTGTATCTCATCCCCTAATAACCCTGTTCTCCATCCACCTGCTCTGTTGTTAAATTCAAATGAGGGATGAACAAAGACCAGAGGCAGGACCTCCTCCATGACCTCATTCCACTATGTATATTTAAATTCACTTTGTTATGAGAAGGTACCACTTTCTCATGTTTTACTCTATTTTTACGTGGTATGCATTGGTTCTGGTCCTTGAACAAATTTAATTCCTTCCCCTTCCCCAGCAGTGCTATTAAAACTTCAGGTTTAAGATAAGGATTCACTATATGAGTTGGGTAATTATTTGTTTAGTAGGCAAATGAGAAAGAGAAAATGAATTGAATTATAACTGAGAGGAACTTGGCAACAACTTAACCTCATAAACTAATTGAAGGAAACTATCAAATTATACTTATCAACATAAAAATCTTAGGTTGCAAGTGAATGTTAGATCAGAATTAATCTGAGTGGTTTTTATATTAACCCCTGTACACTCATTTAAATAGATTTATTCCTGAATTATTCTGACCAGAAGGAAACAGGGCGCTATAAAATAGAGGTTATCATGCAGCCTTTTTCAATAAAGAGCTAGAATTTTTCTGGTATGATTTAAATTGGAATAATTTTAAAACTTGGAGTCACTGTATAAATTCTGTGCACC
The DNA here is from genome assembly GCA_037038555.1 of Rhynchonycteris naso. Taxonomy (NCBI): domain Eukaryota; kingdom Metazoa; phylum Chordata; class Mammalia; order Chiroptera; family Emballonuridae; genus Rhynchonycteris; species Rhynchonycteris naso. Next base: position 62,072,661 of record CM073001.1, on the reverse strand, counting down.
CCTATGATGTCTCTATGATATAGATCAAACCAAGTAAATCTTATTTTTAAACTCCTAGACAATTTGGCTATGCTCATGTGGACAGTTTTAACAAAAGTAAATTTAAGGGTGTGAATGGTTGTTCTCAAACTATAATCAGAAATAGGAAATGTACAAACATACATAATTTTTTACCCTTTTATAGTTTTACTGAGTTTGAATGGTAGAGTGTAGAGATTGAGAATTTATTTAGTTTCCCAGTTTATTCTGCTGTAAACTGTTGAAACTGCCTGCATTGAATGCATATTTAATATTATTCACCATCATCTAGTGAAAATAATAATGTGTACAACTTGTGTAACATGCTGCCGTCTGTGTGTATTTGTGTTAAATAGATACTTGAGTGCTTGCATAGCTATAAAACATCTTTGGGTGTGTTTTTATAGAAGTTTGGAGATCAGGTAGTGGTAAAATAAATACTTAATTTTTACTTTAAAAATGTTGTTTATTAATACACTTTGAAACTGTTTTTTACTGAGTTTCTAAGTTACATATGTATATGTGTATGAGGATGACTGGGTATTTTGGGGTCTGTGTAAAATCAAAGAATATAGAAAAGTTTATATATTTTTTTGCTCTCATTTGGATACCTGATAAATTTTGATTCCTCCTGAGAGAAAGTTTGTTTTCAATTTTTAAAAACCATCAGTTAATATGCACAACAGACAGTCTTACCCATCATTCATTTCTAGCCCATCCCTAAACCCCACCGCATGTATTTTTCAAGTTATCAATCACTCTAAGCCGGCCCCTAGGCTGGACTTTGGGAATATAAGTTATAAGACAAGTGACATGTGGTTGTTACCCTCATTATTTAGCAATAAATACTTACAAATTAAAAAATATGTGTAATATAAACATCCTCAAATACAACATCTGAAAACATTTAACCGTGAGTCAAAGTTCTTGGCTGAAACTTTAATATGTTTGTTACAAAGAGAAGGGTAGAAAATACTGTTTATTTTTCTAGAGCTACTATTCTGTCCTATGTGACGCTGATCCATGTCCTCCAAATCTTATTTATTTATTTAAAAATTCTAGTCCTGGCCCTGGCTGATTGATTCAGAGTATCAATCAGCCTGACGTGTGGATGTCCCGGTTCAATTCCGGTCAGGGCAACAGGAGAAGCAATCATCTAGATCTCCACCCCTACCCCTCCTCATTCTCTCTCTCTTTCTTCACTTCCTGCAGCCATGGCTTGATTGGCACTGATGATGGCTTGGTTGGGAGCATAGCCTCAGATGTGCAGAGCATCAGTCCCACACAAGGGTAGCCGGGTGGATCCTGGTCAGGGAGCATGCAGGAAACTGTCTCTCTATTTCCCCTCTTCTTACTTGGAAAAGAAGAAAAATTAAAATAAATAAAATAAAATAATATAAAGTCTAATGAAATGAAATAAAATAAGATAAAAATTCTATTTCTGGCTGGATGGCTCAGTTGGTTAGCATATCGTCCTAAAGCACAGTGGTTGCCAGTTCAATCCCAGTCAAGGTACATACAAGAATAGATTGATGTTCCTGTTTCACTCTCTCTCCGTCTCTCCCCTCCTCTCTCTCTAATATAAATAAATAAATAAATAAATAAATAAATAGAATAAAAATTCTATATTTCTTTTCTTAGTATTATAAGCTCTTATATTGTTCTTATAATATTCTAAATTCTCAATGGCTTATCAAGATCACCCTCTAATGAGGGTGAAGGTGAAGAGAAAAGGGCATTTGAAGGACTCTGTATCTGTGTATGGTACATACTATTTCATTTCCCTAGATTAGTCCTTCCAGTTCCTAGCTGGGTCCCTTTCTGTGTAGACTCCTTCAAAATGTACTTGCTTTCTCCATCCATCCATTTAATTACCTTTCCTTCTTGTTTTGAAAGATATTTAATTTGGATTGTAAAAATACTGTGATGTAGTATTTGTTTTCAAAACAATTTGAAAGAAGTGAAATACACAAGGCAAAAAATAAATAAAAAAAATTTGGTTGTAAAATAGCACTGAGTGAAATTTAAGCATAAAAGTGGATGTCCAAAATACTCTACACTTGTCAGAAGTGGGACATTAATTTGACTCTAAGATGTTTAACTAAAAGAGAAAAATTTAAAATAATAAAATTAGATTAAAATATAATTATATTCTTTGGGAGAGCACAACAGTTTGTGATTTTTTAGACACACAATTCATTTTCCATTCTTCACCCAGAGTTCACAGAGTTTTACTTATGGGTTTTACCTGTTTCCCCTTCATGAGCTTTAATGGGCTAAAACTGATCACTTCTTATTCAAGTGAATAATATCTGGGCCACAAGAAATTAAAAGTAAGTGGCTATTAAAGGAGTTCCCTGGAATAGTCACAGTCATAAGTTAGAGTTTTATAAATGATGTAAAACTAGTGAATGGAAAAAATAATTTTCAGTTTGATATTATGCAAATGAAATTGAAGAGTAGAAACTTACTTTTCAAATTATTTTAAAAGAAGCATGTTAATTTTTTATTATTGAGCACGTGCTACTGCTACTGATGAAGTTAGGTGAAAATTGAGAAAATTGGACTAGAGATGGTATAACCAGTAATGTTATGAGACCCAAAATGACAACAGTAAACACTTCTTTTTGTTTTCCTTTATCAGAATTTTTTTCCCTTTTTGTTTTAAATTTAATTTATTGGGATGACCCTGGTTAACAAAATTATATAGGTTACAGATGGACAATTCTACAACACATCTTCTGTACACCATATTTTGTGTTCACCCTTCCAAGTCAAGTCTCTGTCCATCACCACTTAGTCCCTTCTTCCACCACCCTCCTCCACACAGGCAGTCACCACTCTGTTGTGCATGTGCATGAGTTTTTTTTCCCCTCATTCCATCACCCTCTCATGCAGCCACCCCCTACCCCCACAGCTCTCAGCCTGCTCTCTGAGTGCCTCTATTTTGCTTTGTAGTTCATTTTGTTCAATTTGAAATTGAACAAATTGAGTGAAATTATATGGCACTTGTTTTTCTCTGACTTGCTTATTTCACTGAGCATAATACTCTCTAGGTTTATCCATGCTGTCACAAAATTTAAGATTTCCTTGCTTTTTATAAAAGAATAGTATTTTACTGTGTAAATCTACCATAGCTTTTTTATCCCCTCTGATTGACACTTGGGCTGCTTTCAAATTATGGCTGTTGTGAATAGTGCTACAGTGAACATAAGGGTGTACAATATATATTGTTTTGAATTTCCTTTTTTTTAAATGTTTTTATTTATTATTTATTTATTTTACAGGGACAGAGAGAGAGAGAGAGAGTTTGAGAGAGACATATAGGGACAGGCAGACAGGAACAGAGGGAGATGAGAAGCATCAATCATTAGTTTTTCATTGCTGTTGTGACACCTTAGTTGTTCATTGATTGCTTTCTCACACGTGCCTTGACCGCGGGCCTTCAGCAGACCGAGCCACCCCTTATTGGAGCCAGCGACCTTGGATCCAAGCTGGCGAGCTTTTTGGTCAAGCCAGATGGGCCTGTACTCAAGCTGGTGACCTCAGGGTCTCAAACCTGGGTCCTCTGCATCCCAGTCCAACGCTCCATCCACTGCGCCACCGCCTGGCCAGGCTTGAATTTCCTTTTTTTTTTAAATTTTAATAATTTTAATTTATTGTGTTCACATAGATTCGAGTTTCCCACTGAATACATCCCCCCAACCCCGTGTTCCCCTCAACATCCCCCTTACCCCACTTCCCTTCAGGATTTGTTTCCTTGCTTTCTATAATGCTGAGCTATGCATATATAATTTCACCAATCTCTCCCTTCTCTGATCCCATCTACTCATTCCCTTTCCTTCTGTCTGCTTTCCCTCTGGTCCCTTTGATCCCACCTCTGCCTCTATTCCGCTCCTCAGTTCACATTGTTCATTAGATTTCTCAAATGAGTGAGGTCATACGATATTTTTCTTTTTCTGCCTGGCTTATTTCACTTAGCATAATAGTCTCCAGGTCCATCCATGTTGTCACAAAAGGTAAGATTTTCTTCTTTTTCACCGCTGCATAGTATTCCATTGTGTATATGTAGCACAGCTTTTTGATACACTCATCCACTGACAGACACACGGAACTCCTTGTCTGCAGCTAGGCCCTCCTGCCCTTCAGAGGGTACTCAGCAGTTTGAGGGGGGGCAGTGTCACCCAGACCTCAGCAGTGAAAACCTGTGCATTGACTGGAGCAGGAGAGCCTCTGGTGGGTGGAGTAATTGCTTCCCTTTGCTGGCTTGGTTTTCCCAGGAAAAATGTCCACTTTAGGTTTGGGAAGTGACTCAGTACAGGGGTCAGGGTGGCTGTCCCCCACAGTCTCTCCCTGTACTCCTGAGACGACACTCTCATCTCACAACTCCTGTCCTCTAGGCACTCCCTACTCCCGGAGCTCCAGGTAAGTAAGTACTGTGAACGAGGTTTTTTGTGCCGCCCCTTTAAGATGGCGCCTGGGTCTGAGAGTTCTGTCTCCTTCTCACAAATAGTAACCGGGCTCATCTTTCAGCTAAATACTGTCTGTATGCCTCCTCTAGTCTCTGGGGTTCCAGTCCTGGGGCTGAGGGCCCACAACTCTCCAGGCAACCGAGCTGACCATGAAAGACCCTCCGGGCCACCTCTCACTCCTCAAAGTGGGGCTGCCCTTCGCATCTCCGCCCTTCCTATCAGTCTCAGTGTGACTTCTTCAGTGATGCTTGGTTATAGATTCCTCTTAGTTTAGTCCAAGTTTTCAAGATGATTGTTCTTAAGTTAAGTTGTAATCCACTTTGGTTCTAGGAGGTGGGAGTTGTAATGTCCGCCTACTCCATCATCATTTGCTCTTCCCCCTTTATCAGATTTTTATTGCAGCATGAATCAAATATTAATAGTAACTGACTTGAGAAGAAGTATATTGGTAACCTTATTTAGTCCCTGATGGATAACATTTAAATATTTTTTATATAGTACTTAAGATTAATTTTAAGTCATTTAACACTTTTTAAAGTTGTAAATTTTATTTGTTGTTTGCAATAAATACATGTATTTACATACAAAATGAAAAGAATGTCTACTAAATAGCATTTATTAATATTCATTCTACATGCTGTTTTTTGTTTCTATTTATATATTTTAAAATTCTTGTCAAAGAAATATTTTGCACTAAAAAGCTTGACTGTTGGTGACACAGTGGATAAAGCATCAACCTGGGACACTGAGGTCCCAGGTTAAAAAACCCAGAGGTCACTGGCTTCAGTGCAAGTTCAGAAGCTTGAACATGGTGTTGCTGAATTGAGTGTAGATCATCAACAAAACTCCATAGTCTCTGGCTTGAGCCCAAGGTCACCAGCTTGAGCAAGAGGTCACTTTTTCGGCTGGAGCCCCCTGGTCAAGGCACATATGAGAAGCAATCACGAACAACTAAAGTGCCACAACTATGAGTTGATGCTTATCCTCTCTCTCCTTTTCTCTCTTCCTTTCTCTCACATTTTTTCACTAAAGAAAAATATAATAGTACGTAAGAACATAAAATCTCCTCTAATGCACACACTTTCCTTCTTGATATCTAAATGCTAACATATGACTACATTTACCTATTTTCTATTTAGCTTTTCTCTTAATTACCTAGGTTTCACTAAATAATTTTATTTCTATGTTATAATTTATCAGTCAATATAATATTTTTTTCTTATCAGCTGAGACTCAGGGAGATGGGGAGAAAGACTCCTGAATGTGCTCAGACCAGATTTCATCAGGCAACCCCTGTCTGACACTGATGCTCTGCCCATCTGGGGCTGTTCCTCTGTTGTTTTGCAACCAAACTACTTTAGAGCTTGAGGTGAGGCAATGGATCCATCCTCAGTGCCCGGGGCCAACTTGCTTTTTAGATCCTTGGCTGCAGGAGGGGAAAAGAGAGAGAGAGAGAAGAGAAGGTTGAGGGGTAAAGAAGCATATGGTTGCTTTTCCTGTGTGCCTTGATTAAAAATTGAACCCGGGACTTCCATATGCCAGACTGGTGCTATCCTGTGGAGCCAACCGGCCAGGGAAGCCAATATAATTTTTTGTTATTAAATGTATTTGCGTGACATTGGTTAATTGGATCATTCCCAATAAACTTATACCAGAGTTGTTTTTTGTGCAGTTCTATAGTTGGCCACTGTATAACTTCAAAAATCATAGCATAATAACAACCATTTTGTTAACCAATCATCAGCATTCCATGATGAACAGGATTTATCTGCACTCCCAATTTGTATGATGAGGGCATGGTGCCTATTTTACTGTTTTTTCTCCTTTTCTTACTTTACCCTTCTACTTTACCAAATCTTAGGAATGTATCTTGATTTTTACAATGCAGTCTACTGTATAACCACAAAAATATCATTGATGCTTTGTCTATTGGATGATTTTTTTATGTTTAAAAATAAGTAAATTTTATTTATATTATTCAGACTATAAATATTATTCATCAAAAAGATTGGTATGCTAAAATTGTAGTTCTTTCTTTACAATGTCAGTATTTTTGGTCTTGTGCCACTCAATGAAAAAATGCTTTATTTACATATTTACTTATCCATTCAATAAATAGGTATAGGACATCTTCAGTGTGCAAGCACTGTTCCAGTTCCTTGCAATGCAATAATAAATAAAAACTACAAAGGTGTCTGACTTCATAGAGCTTATACACAATAAAGAGTGGACAAATAATAAATAAGCAAATTAGATCATATTTTGAAAGACATGAGGGAATGAAAACTTAGAGAAGAGTGAGAAAGACCAGTTTTGCTAGGCTGGAGTTCCAGTTTTAAATAATATGGTCAGAATAGGCCTCATCTGAATTGGAGAAGATGGGGAAGTTAAGTGTGCAGATATCTAGGGAAAAAAGAGTTTGATGCAAAAGACACAATTAGAGAACACTCTAGATGATCTTTGAGCCTGGGGTAGAGTATGAGAGGTCAAAGGTGTGATAGGGAGTGAAAACCAGATTAGGTGAGAACTTTAATTTTACTCTGAATATAATTGGAGGCATTTTAGGGTTTTTTATTTTTATAATGTTGACATGGTTTCATGTGTCCCACTCAATGTAACATCTTTTACACATTGCATTGTGTCCCCCATGTCCCATGCAAAGTTTATTTCTACCTCCCTTACCCCCCCCCCCTTTCATCCCCTTCCCTGTACACCAACTCCTTCTTTCCCTCTGAGTATTGCTACTCTGTTGTCTGTATATGTGTGTTATGTATATATGATTTTGGCTAATCGCTTAACCTTCTTTGATCCTGTCCCCTCTTCCTCCTCACCTCTGACAGCTGTCCATTTATTCCCAGTAACCCTGCCTCTGCTTCTATTTTGTTCTTCAGTTTATTGTGTTCATTAGATACCATGTATAAGTGAGATCACACAGTATTTGTGTTTCTCTGCCTGGCTCATTTCATTTCTCATAATAATATCCAGGTCCACCCATGCTTTTGCAAAAGGTAGGATTTCCTTCTTTTTTACAACCATGTAGTATTCTATTGTGTAGAACCTTAAGTCTATTATGTTAACAAGGTGATACAGATACACTGGCAAAAATTTGTTAATAAATGAACAGTATGGAGTTACCAAGAATATTAAAATGGAGAAACTCAAGTCAGAGCTTGGTGGTCAGCATTGCAAGAGACAGAGATAGAGGGAAAATTACTTACCACATAAATGGGTTAATAGAATGTGACATTTTTAAGTTAATGCATTTTCAAATTTCATTTGAAGAAGTCTTCTTGTCTTGAATCCTTCTGCAGATGCTCCTTAGGAGCAATAATAATTCTTCTCTTTTACTTTGTTTTGTTAAATTTATAATCTGTGAGCCTTTGCTCTTCTGTTCTTTAGAAATCAATTTAGACTAACTGAAAAAATAAGGCACAAAAATTAGGGATAACAGAAGACAACTCAGTGAATATATTGATTAAGTAACATCACCAAATTAAAAATAATAAAGAAAGCCTTCTAAGAACATAGGGGGCTCAAGTGGAGATTTTTATGATGAATCACCTGTTGGGTCAATCTTTTGTTTTTATTTTATTAGTGAAGTTGACTTTCTAGATTTTATTTTATTGGTTTTTAAATATCTTTAATGATTAAGTCTTACAAATTTAAAATTGTCAGCTCATGAAGAAAATATAGACTAATATTAGATGATAGAACTCACATTTATATTTTAACCCCAATATGTACATGTGTGTGAATGTGCTTGGGTGTGTGCAATGTGTGCAAAACTTTCCTGTGTATGTGCTGCTTCTAACATTTGGCATGGCGTGCAGACTCTTTGTTACAGTTGATTTACTAATCTTCCACATAGACTTATTTTTAAATCATAATTTTTTATGAAACAGGTGTCTCCTATTCATAATGCTTGGGTATCACAATGCCTGTTATTACTGTGAATCAATATATAGTCTATTGCTGAAAATCCTCCTCTAAATCTGAGGCTCAGAAAATATATTTCACTTTACATAATTACACTTTTGGAAATTACCATTTTTGCCTGAAGCAAGTTGATGCTGTTGGTTAGGATATACAAAGTATTCTTTTGTTACAGGTGAACAAATCATGGATATAAAAAAAAAAAAACCAGAACATATTCAAAAATGTATTCAACGAAACCCCAAAATTCTTTTTGAACTTATATCTTTCATCAATACTTAAAACCAAACTACACTGGGGAAAAAAAGAAACAATGCCCTTTAAATAAAATACACAATTGCTAACTTGAACCGTGTGCATTTGGTGTTGTTTTCCAGGAGACTGGGTACGTGAATTGTTTTTATCACCTCCACTCTGACCCACACTATGTATCTGCAGTCAGGCTTGCTGAAATAAAAGCTGGATTTTGTGAACCAAGGTTTTTCTCTGCCAAGTTAACTAAGCTGTTTAGGGTAAAAATCTGTGCCTTTGTTCTTAATAACCCAGCACTCTACCAAACTGAGTTAACTTCTCCAGTTTGCATCACACTGTGTGTGCTGCTTGCAACATCAGACAAACAAAAACAAGATGTGTGTAACACAATGGACATTGACAGCATTTTCATTTTTAAAATGAAAGGTTTTCTTAAATGAGCCAGTATCAGCATTTTAATTAATTACTATTAAGCAAAGCATTGAATTAGATACAAAGTTGTTACGTGCTATTGTCAGGATTACCCCTATGTTTATAGTTTAAAAATGATGATCTGTTAAAATTTAGCAGTCTCTTTCCTCAGGCTGTGATGTTTATCAAGCCAGATGTAGACTACAGACACAATCTTCTGCTGTCTATAATACTGACTCTTACATCACTCAGCTTGTGCTACTTTAATTTTTTTATGACATGCGTCTGGGTCTTTCTCAGGCTGGTCATAGTTTCATCATTTGGATCTGTGTTTAGCTCCCCGAATTTGCTGTTCCTACTTAAAGTATATGTTCCCCTTCTTAAGTTGGCCATTGCTTATATTATTAAACAGTTTAGTGTTGACCTACTATGTTGCCTGGGAAATAGAGTTTGATAATTGTTTCTTACTTCAATTTGCCAATGAAAAAAATAGTAACATGTAGATTTTCTGAGCTATATACACAGTGGAACATAGTGCATCTTTACAGACCGTGATACCATTTTGTTGAAAGACTCACATAGAAGAGTATGGGCATTTTCATACCACTTATCAGTCTAGGAAACTACCAAAGACTTTGGGCAAGTTTTTTTTTTAAAAAAAAAACTTGTCATCTATAAATTTGTCAAATGATTAAAAGAGGTGTGCATACCTTTGATTCTTACTGAACCAAAGTGTTCTATTTAAAATCAATAAAGCTTTATCTCATTTATAAGAAAAAAATAGTTCTCTTTTTTTAAGATTTTTTAAACTTTATTTTTGTTTCATTTTAGTGAGGAGAGAGAGAGAGAGAGAGAGAGAGAGAGAGAAAAGAGAAGGTGCAGTAAGCATCAACTCCCATAAGTACCTTAACCAGGCAAACCCAGTGTTACAAACTAGCAACCTCAGGTTTCCAGGAAATGATTCTTAATATTTACCATAAACTTGTTTGTTAAGATACCACAGAACAATGCACATGTAGGAGTTGGAGGTTTTTCTGATTATATAAATACCTGTGATTTTTTTTCTGAAGAAAGGCTTGTTGAAGACCTGTAACAGTGATTTAGCAGTACAGCTAACTGCGTTAAGTCATCTTACTTAACAAATGTTCCATTTCTAATATTTGAAAGGCCTGCTTTTTCCTATTGTCCATCTTCTCATTTTATAGGTGAAGAAGTTCAGAAAGGCTTCAGGAAGCAATCTGATACTACATCTAATGAGAATTCAAATCACTCTATCCAAGCAACATTTTATCACAACATATTTGTGTTGATATTTTAATAGTGGAATTTGTTGTAATATTCATAAGCATACTTTGTCTGGTACCTGTATTTCTGTAGTAAGAGAGCAATAATCATCACCTCCTTTATGGAAATGGAGAAGCCAAGTTGGCTAAGCCAAAATTTGCTGATGTCAATGCGAGTCAGCATCCTACTTCAGATAGTGTGTCTCTGTCACTTTGAACTCAAGATATATGTATGCTAACAAAGTATCAAGTTCAAAAACTTTCTGTTTTTAGCAAAAAAAAATTTTAAATGCAAAGTTATGACTTATTTATCTGTTGCAGCTTAGAAAACAATAGTAATTCTACAAGCTCCTAGAAGCTGTTTTGTTTTTGTTTTTTTTAACATTTGTTTTAGCATTTTTTTGCTGGGCTAGAATTTTAAGCAAACATAAAAAAAAAGTGGATGAAATTCTTTTTAAAAAAAATTTATTGAGCACCTTGGTCATGCTTAGCTCTGTTCTAAGTCTTAGAGATGGCTAAAATAAAACAAAACAAAACAAAAAACAAACTTTGACCTAGCCTCTGAAGTATTCAAATTACAGCAAAGAAACAAATACATCATTTGAACCACACCAACAATATAGCTATATATGAATTAATATCAATGTTGTATATTAAATGTTATGAATAAACAATGAGAGAGTAACTCGTTATTTTAAAGAAGTCTTTATATTTTTTAGAGAAGCAGTGAAAATTAAACATTAGGTGTCTAAGAATGAATCAGAAGTCACTCAAAACACAAATGAAGCAAGAGGCTATAAGCTAAGGAAACAGAAAACCTAAGTGATTAAGATAAGAATACAAGGACATACAAGAGTAAAGGAGTCCATCGAGTTAACATAAAATATATGTGGTGAGGAGTGGTTGAATATGGCAGAGTATGGCTGGGTAAGTAGAACCCAGATGTTAAAAAATTGTGTTTGTATTGGTAAGAATTGAGTTTGATTTTGTGATGTGTGTGTGCATGCGTGTGTGGGTGTGTTTAATGTCAGGTTATGTTCTTGTATCTGGGTGCCATACTGTTAGTAAGGCATGTGTATGTGGAGCAAACAAGGTTTCCTTTTCACTTTTTCTTTAAAGTAGTTTTGGCATATAATCGTTAATGCATCTCAAGTAGTAAAATAATGAAAACTTTACTTGGTACATGTTAATACTAGAGAATTTGAAGGAAATCATGAGTAGAGCTCTTTTCTTTCCAAAGCAAAAGAAAACTCCTCATTAACTTTGTATTTTGCACAAAGGTTGAGGATAATTGCATACATTATTCATTTATGAAATATGACTTTTGTTCAAAGCTACTGAAGATTTTACATTTGCTTTTTTTTAGGTAGGTTAGTATGAAAGTGACAAAAACCTAGCAGATGAAGGTTGAACATGTCACCAGCTGGTCCAAGGAAATTCAAAGTCAAAAGTTAACTCCTTGCTTTTATAAAAGACATCATCTGACACCAACAATAAAAAAAGCAAAGATAGTATGTGTGTATGTGTGTGTGTGTGTATATATATATTTATATATAATTTTTAGATTATTTTGGAAAAAATGTTAGTAGAAATATTCAATCAAACTAAAATATTTTTGCTTTGTTTAGTATTATTTTTTTCAATTTTGTTAACTAATATTATGGCTTATCAAATATGGAAAGTTCAGAATTTGAGAGCTCTATATTTGTTTTTTGGTCTTCACTAAACTAGATCTCATATTTATAGTCTCTTATAGTACAGTCTAATTAGCATCTTATAAATAATGCAAATATAAATGAATCAGTGAGTAAAAATTCTGCCAAAGTTCACTGATTATTTTCAACATACTCGTATTTACAAATATCTCAAGTTAGTCTTAATGTAAACTATTTCAAAGTTACATTGTACTTAAGACAATAGTTATGAGTACTTAAGACAATAGTTCACATTTTAAATTATACAGAACAATGTCAAACAAATTGCCTGTAGATAATTGTTGCAATTTCCTCTAGTATGACAATCCTCTCATAAGAAATAAATCTACATTTTTTTTTAGTAACATTAATTTTTCATCATTACCTAGAAAGCAGATAAATTCAGTCTGTTAAACTTTTTCAATAGGTTGGATATAATTAAACTATTGATAGTGTTTCAGTGTTCATGATCCTTATGTTTGATATTTTAAGGTATGTGAAGTATATATGTAGACCAAGATTTCTATGTTTAAATAATATCTAAGACAAACAGAAAGAAACCACATTCATAAAAATATAATATTAAAAATTAAATAGGAAGAGAAGAGAGACATTTCTAACCTGTTTTTGGTCAGGGAGAGGATCAAAAATTCAGTGATCAACCATGAGTAAAATTCAGATCATCATCAAATGTTGAGGCTAAGAGGCCACATTCCTGACAGCATATGGAAAAAAACAATGATTTAGTAAATCATCCCTGAGGACAGTCAGTGATCTTTGAGCATCAGAGAATTTACTGGTCACAGTGGAAGAAAAATTAATGTTGTTTAAATGCTTTTCTGTTTCTTTTCTCTGCAGTCATGCCAGGCTTTGGTGGAAGAATGTCAGTGTTAGAGGTTTCCTAAACATGTTAACATTCTAGCCTTTCCAGATCTAGTCCTTACCTACTCTCCTATTTTCTGTCTAGCACTCTGCTATGTAATTCTCTGTTTTGGTCAGATTATATGCCTTTATCTGGAGCAACCGAAATACTAGTGTGTCAACTCCTCCTTCTTTTTTACTTGGCCAGACCTTCATTTTCTTCCAGTACAAATCTAGACTCCTACAATTTTGCACTTAGCCCTAGGATAGAAATTCACAGATTATGACTTTTTTTCCAAATAAAACTGGTCTTATAAATCTTAAAATAATACTGGAATTGGTATTTTTGTTTTGCCATTTTTATTGACACAATTGCAATGTATAAAATTATGTGCAGTTACTTTGCTGCTGAGGAGTTTGCAATGAAGAAAAGAGAAATTTTGAATTAAATTTCTTGTCCTTTATTAAATTTAAATGCTTGGAAATCCAGTAAGATTGGATAGATCATTCTATTTCCCTTGTAATCTGCAAGAGGAAATAGGTTGTTGTTTATTAATTTGTAGTGAATATAATGTTGTGTTGATTACAATACTGCAGACATAAAATGGAGGAAACACTAAAGAACTAATGTACTAATTATATTGAAATATTTCCATTTCCAGGCAGAAATTTAAGAAAATAAATATACAACCTTTCTATCTCATTTTATTGATTTTGCTGATATGGAAATACAATAACATTAAATTATACTAACAAATTTTTAATGTATTTGTTACTCCTGGTTTTTTTTCTTTAAATGTCTATTTCTCCTTAGCTTTTTATCAGGTATTCCCTTTTTCTCCTATTTTTTTTTTCTGTAGTCCTGTGTTTATTTAAATCATTTAATGTAGTATAAATGTATTTCACTACCAGAATTTTAAACAATTTTTTAAAAAGTATTGGGATCATTTTTAAAATCAAAACTGTGGCTATAACATATCATACAAATACAAACAAAAGAAGATGAACTAGAAAATGCTATACTAGAGGCATTACCAGTGGCATTCGTTTTTGGTTCCTTCTACTATACCTTGTATCCTTGGGTACCAAAGTACCTCAGTGAAGATAGTTTGAAAATGATTTATCTACCTAAAATTTCTATGTATTTAACAGTAGTAATTTTATTCCTCATAACATCTTCAGTATAAACACTACTCAGAGAGATGATTTTGCAATTTTTATATAATTATAGATATTTTATTTTCCCAAATACATAATTTTATAGAGCTATAACTGAATGTGGGTAAAAGATTATTTATCTTTTTTAATTTGATAGAATAAAATAGAATGTTGGTCCTATGTTAATTGTTAATTAGGATACAATTTTTCTGCAACAAAACTCTCAGCTAAATAGTAATATGTGATATTTTCATAAAGTAGTTTAGTTAAAACATAAAATGTTTCATATATGTATTAGTTATATATTTATTAATTTTTCCATATAGTTTATATCTGTGTGGCTGTTTTCCTAAGTTGTTTAGCTGAAAACACTTTTCTTTAAAACAAATATAAAATATAAATATTTTCCACTATAAATATAAATGTGATTGATTATTTATCACTACATATATATTTGTTAAGCCAAAGATGTACTGTATTTAATTTAAGGAATTACTTATTGAAAGAGAAAAAGGCATAAAGTTATAAGATATAAGACCTGGAAGGTCTTATACGATTATTTTGTCCAAACCTCTTATTTTACAAACAAAGAAGATAATTATTGATTTTAAAAATTTAATATTTCTTCTACAGTGAATAATTGAGAAATGATTAATATATTTTTGAAGGCCATTGTATTTCAGGGCTTTAGATTTAATCTGACATTTTACTCAAAATATAACTTTGATTATGTAGTAAGTAAAGCATGTTGCAATATTATTGTTCTACATGAACTGTGAGTGCTCAATATAGAATGACTTTGGTAAAACATGCCATAATTGTGCATCTATAAGTGACTGATTGTTTTCTTAGAACATAATCAGTAGTTCATAATAATATAATAAACAAATATTAGAAAAAAGAATTCCCAAACCTTCCATTTTGTTCACCTTAATGGTATCCTTACTTGTATATGATGTTTTATGTGCCTGTTCAAATATAAAAAATTAAGTAGAGTAGTACTATGTTGAATAAAACTGAATTAAAAAGTAATGCATAAAAATAATTCTGCTGATTTAGAATAGGCTAATTATATACTAAACACTTCTGCACTCATTCTTTATCAACCAATGAAAGAGTGTGCATATCTCTTTGTATTTGAAATAATTTTATTTCTAAATGTACACTTAGATAAGCATGATTTTAAGTGTGCATGCCTTTTGTAATTTGCATATAATATGACAGATATTGTATCATGTTACACTTTTTTCTGGGGTACAGTTGAAAAGATCTCTAAAGAACCAATCATGCTGTCTTGTAAAGGAGTTAATACAAAAGATCTTATATCCAAAGTACATATGATTTTACATACCGGACTATTTTAATATCAGTTTAATAGAAATAATAGAAAAGGCCATATAAGATATGAAACAAAATCATGTATGTCTCTGAGAAAAAAAATGAATCATTTTTGGAGAATTAGTTCAAAACAACCCTTTAATAGACCCTAATCCAAATATTTATAAATAATGTCATTACGAACCATTTTTTCAATTTTCAAATCAGAAATTTGATGCCCAGGATATTTTTAGTTAACAATTTCTCTTTTTGACATCACAATGAATGGATATGTAATATGTCTCCTGTTCACACTGATTCCTGTTTACACATAAAAGATTAAGCCACTAAGAAGATTTAGTTCTAATTCACACATTTACTGTCATGGTATAAGTTAGCAAAATTTTCACAAATGAAGAACCACCTGTAGTAGTTTTGCCTTACCTTTTCTTACAGCTTAAATAATATTTTAAAATAATATTTCAGTTAATATATAACTTAAAGAATCCACAGAGAACTTTAGTTATCTCTCCCAACAGAAAGAAAAGCCACAGGCAATGACTTAAATGTTGCTGCTTAGAGTTCTTACAATTGCCTACCAAATCTCCACTTAGAGCTTCTCCATTGGCTTCTGTGGTCAGTGCTAATTCTGGAATAATAAATTCTGGAGAGGAGTCTTTTGTGTCATCTTCAACCCCACCTGACTAATTTCATAGGGCTAATAAGGCACCAAACACACCAGGATAAGAGCACTGATCAGAAAGCATAGTCTACAATATTCTTTGCTATTTAATGTAATATAATTGAAATGACTGGATGATTCTAGTTTTGAGTATTTGTGCATTCTGCAATTCAACCAAAGATCTAAATTCATGCAGTCTTCTAACAAAAAGAAGTTCAAACACCTGTGTAATTCAGATTGCATTGAGTTCTTTACTGTTGGACTGAAAAAAGAGAGAAAAAAATGTCCTAAGTTAAGAAATTAATTTTTATTCAAGTATCTGGTAAGGGAAGATTATTCTAGTGAAGTTAAAGGCTCTGTTAATACAGAATTTGAAATACCCATTTCTCTCATATATATTAATTTAAATTATAGCTGATTTCTTTGACACCTTTAGAAACCTATATAATAATTTTAATAAAATTTCATTATGAAAATAATGCCATTATATGTTATCTTAAAACATATACCAAAAAACTAGCTTAGATTATCTTTGAGGTTATAAAGCATATCTGTTTTGATACATTTTTTTGTGTGTGTGGTATAACAGCAGTATCAGTTCTACTGAGGTCAGAAAGTAAATTTTAATTTTTCTTCTTACAATGTATGGAAACTTTTAAATGGATACCAATGAAATTAGACTGTTCTTAGATAAGGATAATGTAATTTAAATATGGTTGTTTCTATTTTGAAGTAAATCTTTAGAACAACTCAAAATTACTGGGAGTAAAATAAAGCCTAAAGTCCAACTACTTAAATTGAGCAGTTATTATCTATCCTAAGGTCATTTGTGGTTTTTATCCAGTAGTTTCTATCATTAAATTGTATAACATAAGTGCTCCCTTGTGCATGCATGCCATTCTCCTAATATCAGCTGTTCTAATAACAGCTCATGGCATGAAACACACATACTGCAGAAACCAAGATGGAAATCTAATTTGAGAAGGGCATATGTCATACATAGCACAGCCACTATGACAAGTCACAGGGTTTCCCTCCCCAGTTGTTTCCTCAGACTACTATGTTCCTGAGTTCTGCATAGCATATGGACCAAACTGAACAGTTATATCAATAGATGTGTCTCAATAAGTGAACACTGACTATTATGACTTTGACCTTAGGCATCTCACAATTTCTCAGGCTATTACCTTTGAAATGAGTTTGGAATGAACTTTTATGTCCCACTCCAGCTCTAATAATCTCTGATCGACAAAATTCTAGACAGAGACATGTTTGTCACCCCTTTCACTTAAACTAGAAAACTGATGGTATGAATGATTGTGTATCAAATTTTTCATGAAATGGGGAGAAAACACATAGGGTTTTATTTGGGAAATATTTAATTTTATATATATTTGATATTTTAATGCTTTACTTTCTAAATTGTTGTATAGGTTATATCTATATAAATGATTTTATATATGAACCTGTATAGATGATAATATATATTACATATAAACATATTATTTATGTAATATATGTGGTGAATAATTGAGGAAAGTATACTTTTCTGTAAAAGATTTTCTCCTAACATTTATCACATAACCATTTACCTAAGTCAGAGGTAGCAGATTTTTTCCTTAGTCAGATAATAAATATTTTAGACTTGCAGGCCATAGGGTCTTATTCATAACCATTCAACTCTGTTGTTGTGGCACAGAAGTAGTCATAAAATAATTCATAAATGGATGGGTGTGGCTGTGTTTTCATAAAAATTTATTTAGAAAAAGAGGTGGTGGACTGAACTTGAGTTGTAAGCCATAGCTTGTAAACTCCTGATCTAGGTCATATGGGAAAGATTCTGAATATATTCCCACTCTAATGAACTATGCTCATTGCTACTATGATATCATTTCTATCATAGCAAACAATATCTAGAAAAATTATTAGCCTATAGGATGCTGATATTATTTTCCTTTTCATACATTTAAAAAAACCCATAAAAATCTAGCACAACTCCCTTTAGCATCATTCTGAACTCCAATGAGGAAAATTTTATTAAGTAATAAAGTCCCATACAGTAGCTTTTAACTAAGTATGCCTATTTAAATAAGTATAAATTGATTAAAATTTACACAATTAAATATTCTGGTTTTCAGTTGTATAAGACACATTTTTAAATCCTGAATAGCCACATGATACTAGTGGTTTTCATATGGATAGCGTAGAAAACATGTCCATTGTTGTAGAATGTCCTACTGGACAGTGCTGATACTGGACCAAAACCACATATCCGGCCACTATAGATAAAAAGGGCAACATTCCCAAGAAAGTAATAGAAGTAAAATTTACCAGAAAGAACTAAATTCTAACCTTTCAGAATCTATAATTATAAAGTTTCAAACTTAACAAATATTTCTGTTTAATACTATTACCACAGAAATTTTCTAGAGATTTGTGTCATTCACTTGCATTATTCAAAAGAAAATTTCATTTGAAGATTTATAATGTAAATGTCATCCATCAAAGCCAGTGGTGGGATTCAAATAATTTAACAATTGGTTCTCTTCCCTAGTGACGAATTTAAGTATAAAAAACTGATATATTGAAAGGTATCTTATCATTTCGAACATTTAATACTTAAATAAGAACAATAAAATAGGTACACAAAACTAGTTTATATTACAAGGAAGAGTTTTAAAATGTTAGTAAAAAATATTAAATAATACCTGACAAAAACAATAAAACTGTTTTTTAAGATATTTCAATTGACAGCTTGTCACCCCCTGGTTGTTTGGCACTTCTTCTCTTTACATTATATGTTTGTTTACTGAAATGACAAACAGGAGGAAATTAAAATGTATTTCATCAAAGGTATGAGTTTTATAAAATAAATAAATAAATATCACAAGCATAATTTTGTCAAATTATTTTACCTATGGACAGAATGAACATTATTACTATGGGCACTTAGAATATGCTGTTGCACAGATGAACGTAAAAAAGAATAAAGAATGTAAATTTGTGATTTCCACAATTAGGGGGCTGCCAAGATACCCATCTTAGAGAGAACCCTGATTACAATGCCACTTTAACAACTGGTTCACTAAACTC
This sequence comes from Rhynchonycteris naso, assembly GCA_037038555.1. NCBI lineage: Eukaryota > Metazoa > Chordata > Mammalia > Chiroptera > Emballonuridae > Rhynchonycteris > Rhynchonycteris naso. The sequence continues at coordinate 62,053,487 of CM073001.1, read as the reverse complement.
AACAAAATCTTAGGTATTGGTTCTGTCGAACTGGTGCGAACTACCGGAATCATACCACTGATCAAAGATACTCAACCAAATTGCTGAGGGCCATCAAATCACTTCTTGTTGATTTGTACTACTCAGAACTTATTAAAATAAGAAAGAATTAATTAATAAGAGCATGCATGTACCCAAAAGGTTTCGTTTTTCTTCTGTAGGTGTATATCTATCATCTATCTATCATCTATCTATATCTATCTATCTATCTATCTATCTATCTATCTATCTATCTATCTATCTATCTATCTATCTATCTATCTAGTATTACTTTGTTACCGTCCTTCTATAAGCATACTTCTAGCCTTCTAGCCCAGGGCATTAAAGACCTAAAAATTTTGAATTAAAAATGCATCTTGGTTTATAAAAGGGTTTTATATCTTCACAAATTCTTACTACTAAAATATTTTAGAAATTTTAGAAAAATATTGAGGTTCTAAAGAAAAATACACAAGGCAGGTTTTAATTTTTTAATCTAGCCAAAGAAAACAGCTTTGAATCAATTATCTACAGTTTTTAACATATAATCAAGGGTTTTTGACAATTTTCAGATGTTGAATTGCCAAGCTATTAGCCATCAAATTATTTGATTAGACATCCATATTTATAGACACCTGTCAAAATAGTATAACAGATGTTTTAGAAACACAGCTAATCCAAAATGTAAAATTAAAATTTTTTGCTCATAATCCTCTACAGTATTATGCCCTTATTAATTTTCATGACCTTATCTTTTTTGTTTTACTAAAATTCAATTGCAAAAAGAATTCTCTTAATGGAAAAGTGTTTTTTTATTTTAAATAATAAAATGATTTTCCTTGAAAGCAAAGTCTCTTGAACAAACATTTAAAATTATTAGTTAAAATCACATCAACAAAGAACTGATGTGTATTGTGTCTGTGTGATGTGTGGGTATAAAGTACATACATGTATATATTATATAATTTAGAATTCAGTATTTTAAACTTTATGATATTGAAATCTAGTCCATGGAATTTTAATTAATATTCATGTGTATAAGTTACATAGTTTTACAGTTTTTGACAAAAAACTTATTTGTTGAATACTAATCCACTCAATATAATGTTTTCTATTATATGCTAAACTAACTATTGAAACTAATATATTCTTTCCTATAACAGCATATTTCATGAAAATAATATGAGTACTTTAATACATTTAAAAGATAAGCAATGTATATAATCGAAGAAACCGATATATGAGTAAAACAAAAAGTTTTCTCCAGTTAAGCTTGAGGGGATATTTTAGTGCACAAATGGGCTTATTTTTCTCAATAGAACTCAAATTATGGAAATTTTTCTATGCAAATATATATTATATTTAGGCAAGTATCAATTTAATGAGTGTCTACTAGTTAAACTATGCCAGAGTATTCAAATATTTCTCTTAAGTAATTCCAACATTTTATACAGATATTAATAACATTCATATATCTCTATAGAAATTTGAAGTACACAAAATATTTCTATATGCCCTAACCCATTTAACTCACCAATTTTTCCATGACCTGGACAAAATTGACATTACTGCCCCCTTCTTAAAGATGTTAAATCTGACACTTTCTAGAGGTTAAGCATGCAACAACTGCTTATAACTGATTACTGTTCCCACCTCACCCATCAAGCATGCAGCAAACTGACATGGTCATCCAGATTCCTTCACTAACAGCATAAGTTATGGCAGAGACAGAAACGAGTTATGAAATGGAGTAGTAGAAAAATCCAAGAATAATGATCAAAATAAACAACTATGGGAGAAATGTTATGGATGCTACACAAGGCTAAACACAGCCGCCTGCAAGTTGTCTTTGGGCAGACAAAATGTTGTTTACAGAGAATGGACTTACACACATACAATTTCAGGTGATGAAAAATTAACTGTAGTGAGTCTTTCAAAATTGATTATGACCTGAAATTTATACTTCTTTTCATTTATTAACTGACTTATTTCTATCTAAAATCATGGTTATATGTTCTAGCTGCTAGTTCTGCATTAAAGCTCACATATCATCTTAACTATAATAGTAGATCTAATTGAAGGGCCACCAGAACTCCACATCCTATTGTGTGCCATGTCAATACTGACCCCTTGGTTGGCCATACAAATTTGGCATTAAGTATTTTAAAATTTCTCCCTCCATTAGCTTCTAGTTGTCACTGTAATTATCTGAGAGGGCTTAATTTGCTCTTTCAACGTTTTATGTTGTTTTATCTTTGTAATGGAGGTGAGTTGGTTAAGAACACTTTGCCACTGGTGTGTCCCCAGACCTGCCCTAAATCTTGACTGTAGTTAGCAGATGTTTTCCCACTTATTATTATTTTTTTCCTCTCAAGTTTGACTCTAATAAAGCAACCTTATTAGTTGTCCCTTTCCTATAATGAATGTTTTATTTTACTTTCCTTTCTCTTTGCTTGTTCATTGTGTTATTATTTTATTTCCCCTTTCTTCCTGACTATTCTAGAATGTATTTTCCCAAAAATACAGCAGTGTTTTAACAAATATATCAAAAATCTGAATCTAACTATTCTTGTAGGAGATGCATTTTGTTTGCTCCAGAAGACAGAGCTAAGACCAACGTGGGGAATCCAATAAATTGGTGTTCGATTTAAAAAAATATGTAACAGTTAAGCTTACAATCTAATAAAAAGAAAACTCTCCCATGAATGTTTGGGTTCACAGTGTGGAGATATGCAATTAGAAATAAGTAACTAATAGTCATAAAGGTTGTAGATATTATTTCCACAATTGAGAGAACCTAGTTGACCATCAAGTTTCATTCAACTATTAGTTTCTATAATTGTACAGTTCAAAGGCATTTGTGATTATAAAGTATCATGATCATGTTCACTCTGATTAACTGTTTTTCATTCACTTGTCTTACTTAGTTTTATACTTTAATATCATTATATATGTTTTATAGTACTTATTGAAGAAGGAAATTACTTCTTTTAGAAATACTCTATGGATCACTTTTACAACTCCAGCTGGACTAAAAAATGTAAAAGTTATATCTTTTTTCTTATCCATTTTAATTATTACTATTATCTGCCTTCTGTTAATTCCAAACTTGGTGCAGACATTAATTATTTTATTCTTTAATTTGTATTCTCCTCTTCCTGAACCAAGTATTAGATCATAAAGTTTTATTTTTTTTTAATTTTTTTTATTTTATTCATTTTTAGAGAGGAGACACACAGTGAGAGAGAGAGAGAGAGAGAGAGAAAGGGGGGTGGAGCTGGAAGCATCAACTCCCATATGTGCCTTGACCAGACCAGTGCAGGGTTTTGAACTGGTGACATCAGTGGAGCTGGAAGCATCAACTCCCATATGTGCCTTGACCAGACCAGTGCAGGGTTTTGAACTGGTGACATCAGTGTTCCCAGGTCAACATTTTATCCACTGCACCACCACAGGTCAGGCTAAAGTTTTATTTTTATCTTACTACTATCTCTATCTGAAACAATCTTATTTTTATATGCTTATTTGTTTATTAAATTTACTGTATTCCTATTAGATTTCAAGCTTCAAGGATGCAAATGCCTACAAAAAATCTGATCTATAGTTAAAATGTACAATAGTTATATTTAATGAATTAATTTATAAAAAAAAGATGACTGAGTAAACTACTTTTGCAGAATGCTAAAGATAATAAGGAAGCCAGTTTTTTCCAAATGGTCTTTCAATTGGAGTGACATTCCATCCAGTTATCCTATGTTATAAACAGAGGCCATATCTCTTTTATGTTTCTATTCAAGATATTGCCTAGCAAAACACCTTACACATAACCAGTGAACAATAATTATTTGATAATTATATGAATTAATTAACACACTTTATAGACATAAAATAAATTTTCCTAAAAAGCCTTAGAAAACTGAAGTCTTTCATGATTGAAAACAAGAGAAAGAGGGGCATGTTTAAAAATAAAAGAAACTGGCAACCTGGGATAGCATATGCATAGGGCAAGAATCAGAAATGGAAGGTTTGACTGACCCCCTGCTCTGCCAGTTCCTGAGTATGTACACTTGATTGGGTCACTTGTCACATGAGTGTCAATATTTTCTTTCATAATAAGGGCTTATAATCTCTGTCATTCCTATATTTCAGGTTTGTTCTATGTATCAAAATAAAATAATCTATTGGAAAGTGCTTTTCAATCTAAACAATATGATTGAAACTTAATATTATGGGTAACATCAAACCTTCTGTGAAACCAAGGATCAGCACTTGGTTTAATTCAAAGTAAAACTAAAAAGCATCTTCAGTGGTAACTAGCAGGGACAATAAGGAGTGGGGGAATAGAGGAGAAGGGAGAGAGACAAAGAATAGAAGGCACTAAGAAGAGACAGAAAAGATAAAATTTACTTGATGAGATTGCAGGGAGAAGATATGACCAAGAGAGAAAGAGAGAAAAGAGAGCAGAGCCAGCAAGAGAAAATAATCATTGTATCTGATGCGGACTTGAGAGTGGCACCCATGTTGACCAGGTCAGCTGAGATCCCTAAATTGTGGCTTCATCCATTGTAAAGCAATAAGGTCAGATATGCGATAAGGATATGTGTTCCAGTCCAACACTGGATTAGCCAAGACAAAGTATCATCCCATGGAAATGGATAAGTCTAATTGCCAAAAACAGTATACCATGTACTTGTTCATTGTTAAAGTAGAAATTGCCTCACATATATATGCTCAGCCTGACCAAGAGTAGGCGCAGTGAATAGAGCATCAGGTTGGAATGCAGAGGACCCAGGTTTGAAACCCTAAGGTCACCGGCTTAAACAAGGGCTAGTCTGGTTTGATCATGGGCTCACCAGCTTGAGCGTAAGGTTGCTGGCCTGAGTCCAAAGCTGGCTTGAGCAAGGGGTCACTGACTTAGCTGTACAGCCCCCCCCCCCAGTCAAGGCACATATGAGAAAGCAAGCAATGAACAACTAAGGAGCCACAACAAAGAATTGATGCTTCTCATCTCTCTCCTGTCTGTCTGCCCTTCTCTCTGTCTCTCTCACTAAAAAGAAAATTAAACTTAAATAAAATAAATATATATGCTCATATTTGTTAAGAATCTCTTCTCAGGATGTGATATGAAATTTTATTTCTAAGAGACAGACTCTAGCAGGAAGCCCCATCCTTGCAGTTGGGTACAACCTTCAGAATCCTCAGTGCAAATAAAATAACTGACCTTTACTTTTGTCCAATTTGGTCCAGCTTAAACTCCTGCAATTTCAAGAGCCTGACCTGGTATACTTTCCCCACAGTAGTAATTATGTGCATTGCTTAACGACAGGAACATAACCTTTGAAGAGAAAATTAAATCATTAATCTCACTTTGTTGATCCTTGGGAGTCATTTGAATATATGGAAAACTATAAAGTATGACCAAGCTCAGTTCTCAGAAGATAGAGTAGCATCTATAATTTCCAGCCCTTGAGTATTGCTGTGTTTCTAGAAATAGTAGCTATGGTTAACAATAAGTTGCTCTATTGTTTCTTAGACTTTATTTTCATATTTGTTCTAATGTTTTCCGCTTTCAACTTGAATTCACCTTTAGTTCTTTGAGTCTCAAATAATGCCCCTAAAATTATTTTTGTTGTCTTTACTGTAGCTCTGTATTCACCCAATTAAACTGTTTTTAGTTTTTCTTTTCTTAATGCATCCTTCTCTATTATTCAGTGTCTGAAATGAGTAGTAATAAAAACATATCCTTATGGTCATATAAAATTTCTACTTAGAACTAATTTAGAAAAGAAACAGAAATATATATTACAGATGAGTATAACATGATAAGGGTATATTAATGCATATTTAAAAATTTACAATAAAAAGTATCTTAGGGTAATCATCAGTTACCTAATTTCAGTTTTTAAAGTTGATCATTTATTGTGAATTTTACATCGGTTTACAGAATGTAAACCACATATATACTGTACAGAAATAATTTTCTTATTTTTAGATCTTCTCTTGCATGCCTTCTAGCAACCTATTGCTAGATACATCATTTTTCAGTTCATGAACTGAGTTTTTCATCTCTGATTCGTTTTCATAGTTTCAATTTCTTTGGTGATATATTCTTTCTGTTTGTTGAATTGTTTTTGAGCTCCCTAAAATGCCTTTCTGTGCTTTCTTGTATATTCCTGAGTACTTCTAGAACTTCAATTTTAAGTTCTCTGTCAATTAACTTCAAGGTTTCCAAGCTATTGAAATTTTTTCTATAGATTTTTCCTCATCTATCTGAGCTACATCTCTGTCTTCTGTATCCATGATATTCAATTTATTTTTCCTTAATGACATTTGAGAGTGGTATTGTTAATAAGACTAATAAGAGTTGATAAAAAAATAAAAATTAAATTATTTTGAGAAAATACAATGAAAAACTGAAAATTCTATTTTTCTAAGTGGAACATAAACTACATAGAATGGAGGGCCTGAGTTAGGGGGAAATAACAAAGAAGCAAAAAACAGGGTAAGAACCCACAAAATGCTACAAGGAAAATATTTGGATCAAGAATAAAATGATTTGTGTGTAAATGATGGTCGAATGAGAGATATACTGAAAGAGAAAATGAGAAAAGAAAAAAAAGAAAAAAACAGTAAAAAATGCAAATTCTATTGTATTAAGTGGAACAAAAACTACATAGAATGGAGAGCTGGAGTTGGGGGGAATGCTAATGAGATGAAAAACAAAGTAAAAAGCACACAAAATGCCACAAAAATAATTTGAATTAAAAATAAAATAATTTGTGACTGAGGATCGAATGAGAGGAAAAATAAGAGAAAAGAAGAAACCAAAAAAGAGAGAGAGAAAAAAAATAAAAGAGAGAAAAGAAAAGAAAAATAAAGTTAAGGTTTTTGGAATGTATCCCTCATAGAAAAAAAAGAATAAAAAATGTAACACCTATGAATAATGAAGTTCAATATGAAAAGAAAAAAATAGAAAGAGAATAAAATGATCAAGGTGGAATAAAAAAAAAGATAAAAAATGAAAGATAAAAATGGAAAATCTTATAAAGACTGTGGATTTTTTCTGGTTTTGAGAGGTTATCTTTTACCCTTTCTTTTTTCTCTCTCTTTTTGGCCAGTGGTGCTGTATCCCAGGTTCTGCCCCTGTGGCACTCTTAGGCAGAGATTGGTAGTTGATTTGTTGCTATGGTGATGATATAAACTAGGCCTCAGTCCCATTTGTAGGTGGGGCTTGTTAGCATTTTCAGGCTCTGACAATGGGAGAGTACATTTTCCCAGAGTCTCTCCCCAGATCTTTCCTTCCTGAACCAGCAGCCTGGGGACTCAGCTGTGAAGTTGCCCCAGCTACTGCCTGGAGAGCAAGAGGCTCTAAGAGCTGCCAAATTCCCCCTTTATTCCCACTCAAAGCAGGGTTCTGGGTAAGGCTTTGCCAGCCAGAGCTGCCAGCATAATCAGGCAGGGCTGGGAGCCAATTGCTTTTATGAGTCCCCAGGCATGTCTAGTATGCCTCAGTTCTCCATGGATCTATTATTCCTAGGCTTTTTGCTCTTTATAACCTGTATTGGCTGGTAGGAAGATACCTCAGTCACTGCCTGCAGAAGAAGAGTTCTAAAAAGCTGCCAAGTCCCTAATCTAGGTCCGTTGAAAGCACAGCTCTGGGTATGAAAGCTTTGTCAACCAGAACCACTAGCTTAAGCAGGCAGGGGAGTGAGCTGACTTCTTGTCAAACTCCTTTCTAAGTTTCCACAGGTATGTCTAGTTAAATTTGTCTAATCACTTCACAGGTCAGCTCTCCACAGGCTTTTCCCTTGTTGGGAAGCCTACAGCCCAGTCCACCCAACTTCCTCAGTGTTCTCTGAGTCTTTTCCATGGACCTTTGCTTTTTAACCATCTACTGACTGCAGAGCAAGAGGCCCTAAGACCGTGATGGCAAACCTATTACAACCGTGTCAGCACTGACACACGTAGCCATTTTTGATGACACTTGACCGCATGTGGCTACATACCAGAGAAGTATGGGAACACATGCTGAGAAGGATGTTTCATCCTTGGCTCCTGCATGGCCAGGTGCAGTAGCCGAGGATAAAACATTTGCTGTAGTGGAGACACTCTGTGCCGGAGGTCTGTAGGCCAAAACAACAGAACTCCAGCACAGAGCGTCTAGCTCTGGGGCTTTTGGTTAGGCCGCTTTTCACGAAGTGACACACCACCCAAGTTATGCTCGTTTTTTTGGCAAATTTTGACACACCAAGCTCAAAAGATTGCCCATCACTGCCCTAAGAACTACCAAGTCCTTCCTCTGGGTCTGCTTAAATCACAGCCCTGGGAAAGAAGGTTTTGCCAGCCAAAACTGCCAGTGCAAGCTGGCCGGGGCAGTGAGCAGACTGCTGGTTAGGCTCCTTTCAGCGTTCTGCGGATCTTCTCTCCAGAGACTGTCTGCAAGCTGCCTTCACACCCTTCCCCCCAGCCCTTCCTCAGCTCTCTTCCATAGGAATGTGCTTTGTTAGCCTATTATGGCTGGTGGAGGTGCCCCTCCCAAACAGGTTGGGGCATAGGGAAATTGGCTCGCGCACACTCCCTGTGTGTTGTTGTTCAGGGAGCAGGGATTATACAGAAACTCTGGCTACAGCCAATGCAGAAGGCCACTGCTGACAGTCTTCAACTCAGCCCCTCCATCCGGGAATGTGGGTACCTACGCCAGAACCCCCAGGTGGAACTACTCGCACACTGTCCATGCTTGCAGACCAGGAGACAGGAATTAAACAAAGCCCAAAGCCGCTCTGCTATCAGCCTCTGCAGGCAACCCGGATAGGCCACCTCTGCTGGGGCTTGTTGCTAGTGTTAGCTCTGCATTGGCTGAGCTGTGGGCACACTTTCTCTTCAGCTTGAACATCTCTGCCCTAGCCAGCTTCTTCCCTCTCCCCTAGCCCTTCCTTCCTCTCAGTCCCAAGTGAAAGCAGCCCTTCCTCAGATCAGTGAGGGAAGTGGAATTCTCCATTCTCCATCTTATTTCCTTCAGAGTGGATTATATATTCAGCCACCTTTTCGCCCAGTCGTACCTTTGTTTGATGTATGTGTATTTCAGATGCTCCTGGGATTGTTTTTCTGTCTCTAGTTGTTGAATTTGTTGAAATTTCAGGGTATTGGGAGCACCCCTTATGGCGTCATTCTCTGATGTCACTCTGAGATTGTTTTTAATGACAGTATTATTAGCAAGATATTTAAAATAGTTTCCTTTAGCTTTAATTATTATTATTATTATTATTATTATTTTTACAGGGACAGAGAGAGAGAGTCAGAGAGAGGGATAGATAGGGACAGACAGACAGAAATGAAGAGAGGTGAGAAGCATCAATCATCAGTTTTTTGTTGCCATTGCGACACCTTAGTTGTTCATTGATTGCTTTCTCACATGTGCCTTGACCGCGGGCTTTCAGCAGACCGAGCCACCCCTTGCTGGAGCCAGCAACCTTGGGTCCAAGCTGGTGAACCTTTGCTCAAGCCAGATGGGCCCGCGCTCAAGCTGGCAAGCTAGGGGTCTCAAACCTGGGTCTTCCGCATCCCAGTCCGATGCTCTATCCACTGCACCACCACCTGGTTAGGCTAATTATTTTTTTATAATTTATATTTCTTTATTTGTTTTACAATACACAAAATTTAATTTTATCACAATAGTATACATATAGCATAAATATACATATATAGAAGATGAAGGTAAGCCATGGGGTATCTCATTATATACTTGAGAAAAGCTAATAAAAAAGCCCCAAAAGGATATAAAAATGAAGACTCATGGACATAGATAACAGTAACATGGTTTTTGAGGTAAGGAGGTTGGGTAGATAGGGGTGGGGGGCGAGAGAACAAAACAATCAACATAGAGATGTTTACCTGGAACCTATCTACTCTCATTGATGAATGTTACCCAATTCAATTTAATTTTCTAAAAAATTTTTCTAAAATTCTAAAAAATACTTCCAAACAATCTATTTGCCTAAAACTTGAATATATTTGTTTAAAGCACCAAAAGTTTAATATGAAGTGTAGCTATCTTCAGAATGCCAGCCTCTGGCATAAGCATATTACCCTTCTGGGAACTGATCCCGTGAAATAGTCAAAATCTTAATGAGTTTAACCTGTGGGAAAATATCATTATTTGCCATTGAGACACACAAAAAAGTTATTCAGCAAAGTGTAACCTATAGAAATGAAGTCTATGAGCTTACTCTTGAGAGCTGCAAATTTGCATTTCATTTAAAGTAACATCGTATTATGTGGCCATGGTTTTCTTATTTTTTATTATTTTCTTCCTAAATCACCCTAGTTATTTGGAGGTCCCGGATTTTATATTTCAAGAAACATTTTCAAAAATAAAACACTGAGATTTAGGATGAAGTTCTTGGCAGGAGAGAAAAGCAGCCATTACAGTCAGTTTGATCACAAGCCATCATTAAAGTTTTCAAAATAAATTTGGGGAAAACTTTGATGCCTGTTTTCAGAGAGAGGGGACTGGAAGGCCTTGAATAAAATAAATCCAGCATAGAAAAGAGTGGAAAAAATCTGTGTGTAATACATCCTGACACTGAACAAGGCACACTGCAGGGCAGCACTAAGGTACCCACATCTAACAAAGTAAAAAAAAAAAAAAAAAAAAGGAAGAAAAAAAGAAGGAAAGAAAGAAGGGAAGGAGGAAGGGATGAAGAGAGGAAGGAAGGAAGGAAGGAAGGAAGAAAGGAAGGAAGGAAAAAAGGAAGGAAGGGAGGGGAGTGAGAGAAAGGAAGGAAGGAAGAAATACTGTGGTACTTTGAGATACGAATTTAATTTGTTCTGTAACCGAGCTTGTAAGTCAGCTTGCATATCAAACTGCCGATACTGGTCCCATGCACCAACGCGCCAACTAGCAGCAGCTTCCTGAATCACAACTCTTATCTCAGAACTTCACTCGGATCTTGAACAAAAATACGGACTGAGTCGCAGCTTGTATTTTAAAAATTCATATGTTGGTCTGTTCATATCTCAAGGTACATACCACTGTATTAAACTCTGAATTTCTTTTCTATGTTTTCCTTTTGTAATTTTGGTTGAATAAGAAATAAGTCACTAAGCAAACAATTATCAACTGATTCATAGTTCTTTTAACATAGTTTAGTCTGAACTATGACCTCTCAACTGAGTTACTTAATACGAAATCAGATCCAAATACTGTACCTAGGTATCATATGAGTCTATTTTATCCCAAGGCAAGAGATCTTTAGGGCAAAGACCAGCACATGCAGACATACACATGGATGACACAGCTGGGCATGTTGCGGAATTACTACTGCTTTACAATAATATTACTTTAATTTCTTTTAATGGAATAGGCATTAAGTATATTGTTTCACATAGTATTAGATAAATATTTGGATACTAAAAGTGACAGAGGGACATAGTAAAAAAATAATGTTCATGTCTGAACTAGAGATATGTCACTCCAATTTTAAAATAATACCCTTTAAAAAATCAGTTTTAGTTCACTGTATAACAATTCAATAAAGCATGTAAGTCAATGTAGAGCTGCAATACTGGCACATTAACATGAAAACATTAGCATAAAACAGTCAAGTCATAATCTGAGTAAGCCATTTGAAAATGGTAAGCTTTTATAGTGTATTAAAATTTAATAAACTATATGAAGGGAAGGACTAGATGAGGGGAGGATGGGCATGCCAAAGATCTACTGGTAGTATTTATAACCTCAGAAACAATAAGACTGCATACTGTTGGCAAGCCAGATCCTTGAACCACCTCTGGACCCAATCTATTAATTGTGATAAGTCTTCAGTAAGCTAGTGGCCCTTTCATCCTGATATGTTTCTTCAACCAGACATAAGGATAACATTGGGCTGCGATTAGACTAAGAAGAAAGTTGGTATGAAGGCTCTAAGAAGGTCAAATGATAAATAATAAAGGCTCAATTAGATTATTTTCATAAGTTGTAAATGATTATTTTCTTAACCCATAAAATTCAATCTGATATTAAAGGAGCAAAAAAAGCTAGTATATCACAGTGATTTAAAAGAAAGCTGGAAAAAAATACCCAGCCTCTGTAAGAGATCATGTACATGATTAATGCTGAGGCCCCTGCCAGCAGGACTAAGAGGGACTCCCACAGTCAGGGAGTACAATTGCATTTACAGTATATTGGCTTTGATTAATGTGCAGACTCAGAAAAGTAATGTGTAGAAGGCAAGAAAAGGCCTGTTTTCAAATGTTGGTGCTGAATACAGATTTTCTATTATGTCCTGAGTAGGTATTGATGGATAATGACTCACAGTCTTTATTTGGGAAGTGGAGGAGGGGTGACACTGGAGAGGTTACTTTTCCTTGCATGACAGGAAATACAAATAGATTTCCTTGTCAATCCTCACTACCACCGGAGTCTGGAAAGCTACCGTTAAGTTTATCCCTTAATTCACAGTTTCAGTAACCAATTATTTTCAAAGGTTTCTTAAGTAATTTTAATGACGTCTTTAAGTAAACATCAGGTATAGTTTTTGGATGTCTTATGAAAACATGTTCTAGAATTTCAAGGCCTATAAGTCTCAAAGAAGAAATGAATACATATAATAATTACTTTGAAAACTTTTTCCATCTTCCCCCAAATAAAGCTTCACCCTTCTTCTTGCCCCAGGCTAGAATTTTATGCACTCAGTGATTATTTGTGTTTCATGTGTAGCCCAAGGAGAAGGACAGAAAATGCTAACATTAATGTATGGTGGATGGGAAAGAAACTCAAATTAGCCTAAAGGTAAAACTAGAGTTGGTTGTCCCATGGATGCTGATTCTCACTACTCCTATAAACTAGAACTATTGTGAATCTTATATCCATTGTTCTCCTGGTATTTCTTCATGGGGAGTTCTTGTATCAGTTCCTATTGAATTTTAGGTATGATAGTAAAACAACTTGTTTAATTAGTCATAAATTGAGCTTAAATCACTAGAAAAAACTCCTACTCATCTACCACAGATTGTACCATTGTTAAAGTTCTCATATGAACATTATTGGCTACAGTTTTGGTTCTAGATTACTTCTGATGGTCAGTGCTTGACCCCCACCACTAGACTCCATTTCTCTCTGAGCCAAAATTCAAAAGTCCAGTTGAGAGGGAAAAAAACAACTTCAACTTTGTTTTCCCCCAACAGTATCTGCTTTCAGCCTCAAGTAGAATAAAAGAAGAAGGAGGAGGAGAATAAGGAAATTGAGAAAAGAAAAAAGATAAATGTCAGGTTGCTGATAACAGAAATTCAATCAAAGAAGAGGTTATTATATTTTTGTAAACCTTGGGATTGATTGGAGAGACAATGATGCTTTAATAGGACCTCATTCAGTAGCTAAGCATTGCTTGTTATATATTTCTTTGTACATAGTATATAAACCATTCTACTGACTCAGAGCTACCCATTGAATTTCAGTGCTTCAAGATGCTTACTCACAAAAAACCTAAGATGATGCTTCCAGCTACATGATCTCTTAGCTTTGAAAGTGCTAATGACTTGAACTCCTTAAATTCAGACTAACCTGTATTCATATGCATTGGAGAAAAGTTAATGATCATTGGGATTCTAAGCCTCTGTTTTCTTGTTTATAGGGTGAAGGTAATAGAGTGTAGGCTCAGAATGATCATGTAAGGTAATATAAGTTGTAGTATGCACAATTAAGGTAGTATTCATGATATGAATGGCAGTTCTTAAGTTTGTATAGTAAACAACCTGTACAGCACTGTGCAGCGATGCTGGGTAGGAGGACTGAGTGAGGTAACTGAGTGGTGATTTGACAGTCCCTGAGACATAAAGCAAACCAATTTGTTCTTATGGTATGTTTTTAGTACTAAATTACATAGAAAAATAGTAAACTTTTAATACTTAAGAAAAACTGGAGCAGTTTAATTATATTACTAAAGAGAAAAATTAGGATATCTGGCTTGATGCCCTTTCTTTGCCTTAAAAACAAATTTTGTAAAAGAAATTCTTCATTCTAGTTCTACTTCAGCTTTCACCAGGGTGTTTAGTAGTTTTTGACTCTTAAAGGTACTTTATAAAATCCTTCTCTAAATCATAGAGTTTCTAAATGTGATACAACACTACCTGGTAGAGAGTAAATTAAGGAATTTGAGACCTGGAGAACAGAGAAGACTTATGTCTCAGATATTTTTCAAGCAATTTATCTATTTATTTTAGAGAGGGTGGAGACAGAGAAAAATGAGGGCAGGGGTGGAGGAGGGGGAACTATCAACCCATAAGAGTTGTTTGTTGTCTGAGCCTTGATCACACAAGCCAGGGTTTTGTTGTTTGTTGAACTAGCAACCTGAGCATTTCAGGTGACGCTTTATCCACTGTGCTATCAAAGATCAGTTATGTCTTAGATTTTTAAAAACCTAACTTCTGAATTTGAGAAAAGGAAATTTTACTTCCTATACATACACACACACACCTGTGTGTGTACACATATACAAAACACAGCACTCATACACACCATCCACACACAGGTAATTACAACATCAATGGCAACAATAATAATATAACCTTTAAAGTATTTTCCCAAGGCTGATCACCAAAAAGATCTCTTAAAAACATCTTTTTTTTTTTTTTTTGCCCTGGCTCATTGGCTCAGTGATAGTGTCAGCCTGACTTGTGGAAGTTTTGGGGTTCAATTCCCAGCCAGGGCACACAGGAGAAGTGCCCATCTGCTTCTCCACCCTTGCCTCTCTCCTACCTCTCTCTCTCTTCCCCTCCCGCAGCCAAGGCTCCACTGGAGCAGAGTTGGCCCCATGGCCTCGCCTCAGATTCTAGAATGGCTCCGGCTGTGGCAGAGCAACATCACAGAGGGGCCGAGCATCGCCGACTGGTGGGCATGCCAAGTGGATCGCTGTCCCGCATATGCGGAAGTCCGTCTGTCTGCAACTCCCCCTCCCCCCACAGCCCTGTCCCTCTGTTTCTCACTTCGGAAAAAAAATACAAAAAACAAATATTTCTTTCACAAACAAATACAACATTGAGCATGAAAGGTATTATCACCATGTACAAAGTAAAATGCATGTGATTTTTAGTTTTAATAGCATAACATATATATCCTAATAATTTCAAAACAAAAGTAGAATTGGTTTTGTGCCCAAGGAGAATGTAGGTCTTATAATTTCAGCTGTATTGCTAAAGAGCCTTGGTATTTTTCCAAATCTTCCCACCTACTTGGTGACAACTTTGAAGGGTATAAAGATTTTATTGCTAAAGTTAAAAGGAGGATACGAGATTATAAAACACCCGATAGTAAATTCATAAAGCCCTGTTGTTGTTTTCTTCCAGTGCCCAAATAAAATACATTTCCCAGGCTTCTTTGCGGTTACATGAGTTTATATGTCTGGATTCTGGGATGTTGGTGGAAGTGATATTTTCCAATTCTTATTCTGATCCCTAAAAGCTCTTCTGATATCTTTATTCTTTTTATGTGTCAGGTGTGTGAAAGAAATGAATCCATTCAGGCCTGTGACACCTTAATTTAAGGAAGAAGTTATCTTATAACTAGAAAGATGCTGGGTTCTTAAATTGCTGTGTGGTATATAGCCCATCACCCCACACACTACACGTTTATTGTGATGTAAGAGAGAAATAAACTTTCCTGTGTAAGGTAAGATATTCTGATGTTGTTAGGCTACTCTGAATAATATAAAATAAGAAGAGCAGAAATGAATGTATCTTTATATACACATATACACATACAATGTTCAAACTATACTCCCTCTTTCATGGAACAACATTTTTTCAGACTTTAATCCCAAAGTTTCTTCAGGATACTAATTAATCAAGATAATTATTAACTGATTATTCACTAGCTGATTTTGTAATAAATTTTATAGGGTCCTTAAAACTTGAGGATGATACTTTACAAGAGAAAGTAATATCAAGGGGGAAAGAACTGTCTAATTAGAGTTTCATGTTTGAATAGTGGAGGAACAGTGTGTCCTTGCTATCTTTATCTCATCATTTCCAGTTGCTTCCATGATAATTAGTAATTTTTTTTTGTATTTAATATCAGAATTACAAGTAAGAGAATTGTAGATCTAAATCATTAATCTTGGGAAGTTCATACTACCAAAATATCTGTCCAGTATATGGAAATCAACTCCTTATAAAGAATTAACAATCTTGCCTGACCAGGCAGTGGCACAGTGGAAAGAGCGTCTGACTGAGATGCAGAGGACCCAGGTTCGAGACTCTGAGGTTGCCAGCTTGAGCACAGGCTCATCTGGTATGAGCAAAAAGCTCACCAGCTTGGACCTAAGGTTGCTGGCTTGAGCAAGGGATTATTTGGTATTCTGATGGCCCACGCTCAAGACACATATAAGAAAACAATCAATGAACAACTAAGTTGTCACAACGAAAAACTGATTATTGTTGCATCTCATCTCTCTCCATTCCTGTCTGTCCCTATCTATCCCTCTCTCTGACTCTCTCTCTGTTCCTGTAAAAAAAAAAAAAAAAGAAAGAAAAGAATTAACAATCTTAAACAATTAGGACTACACACACATAAATATACACACAGTTGTGTGTGTATGTGTGTGTGTGTGTGTGTATAACACTGGAGAACAATTTCTTTTTCATTTTCTGTTGCATGAGGTTTTAGAACTGTTTTTATATACTTCTTTATTGCTTATTCCAAATCTGAAACTTGTTTCTTGTTGCATGCTCTAGTTTGTATGCAATTTTAATTTCTTTTTGTTACAGTTAATGGCATGCATTGGTTTATAAATTGGAGTTAAAGGGCAATGACACTTGGATTGAACATAACCACAAAGCAATTAATGTTTTACAAACACCACTTTTACAATATTGTAGTTGTTTGTAAATGTAAAAAATTATTATCTGATAAAAACACCCTCTTATTTTGTTTTAAGATTGAATCATGGCTTTTTCGAGTAGGCATAAATGTAAGAATAGTCCTGACACCTTCTCTTATATATGTGGCTTTTACACACTTCGATGTCAAAGGCACAATATTTCATTATTTGTGATATGTGCACATATTGCCTATTTTCAAGTTTCCGTTGGCGATCAAGACAAGAATTGGACTTCTCATATTGTGTGTCATAACTGTGAGGAAATGATTTGTGACTAGACAAAAGGAAAACGCAAAGGAATGCCTTTTGGTATTTCCATGCTTTGGTGTGAACCTAAGGACCACAACAGGGACTATTTTTGTCTGATTCATACAAAGGGCATCAGCAAGAAAAAATGGCTTATGATCGCATATCTTAATATGCCTTCAGCAATATGACCTATCCTACACTGAGACACTTCTGGTTCCAGTTTTTAATGGTTTTATTTCTTCTAAAGATGAAGAAAGTGAACATGGTGATCAAGTGTATTTTGATAAGATGCATGCAGAAATGGTTATAGAATCTGAAGGGTCTTTTTCTGATGTCAAATAGTCATTAACCCCTCAGCAGTTTATTCAACCTGAATTGAATGACTTAGTAAGAGATTTGGGCCTATCAAAGAAAGCAGCAGAGTTATTTGCCTCCAGGCTTCAAGAAAAAAGTGTAATTCACTGGTCGGCTAAAGTATCCCATTTCAAAAAGCGTGAACAAGATTTTGTGGACTTTTTCCCAAAGACAAACACTTTGTTTACTGTCATGATATCAGTAGTCTTCTCAGCAGCTAGGTGTTCCGAGTTACAGTCCAACAGAATGGCGCCTATTTCCTGACAGCTCTAAACAGAGTCTGAAATGTGTCCTCCTACACAACGGTAATGTTTATGCAGCAGTTCCAATTGGTTATTCAACTCATCTGCCAGAAGATTATGATGACATAAAAATTGTCCTCGACTTTCTGAAATATGAGGAGCATAACTGGATCATTTGTGTGAATCTTAAAGTGGTAAATTTCCTCCTGGGACAACATAGATGTTTCACAAGTATCCTTGCTTTCTGTGTTTGTGGGACAACTGAGCTCAGGAGAAACACTGGACACAGAAGGAGTGGCCAAAATGTGAAGTTCTGGAAGTGGGGATGTCTTAAGGAGATCTTTTTCAATAATATAATTTTATCTTTGTGTTTTTTTATTGGAATATATAAATAAGATAGTCATTAAAAGCAGATTCAAGAGCCAGATTTCCTGAATTCAAATCCTATCTCTAATACTTAATCACCGTTGAACTTGATAAAAAATAAATTTAATATCTATGTTTCTCAGTTTACTCATCGGTAAGATGAGGACAATAATTAAAAAATTATAGGATCACAGTAAGGATCAAATTAGTTTGACTATGGAATACTGCCTTGTACATAGTAAATGGTAAATGTGTTAACTACTATTATCTAACAAAATATATGATACCATTGTTTTCATTTATTAAGTTAACCACAATATCATGAAATTTACACATAAATATCAAAAGAAAAGAAGATTAAAGAAAATATTCTTGTTTGGAAATGCAGAATAATATTATGTTATCAAAAATTTAGGGGCTATATAGCCTGACTAGTAGTAGCACAATAGATAGAGCATTGACATGGAATGTTGAGGTTGCTGGTTTGAAATCCCAAGGTCAAGGCTTGAGCATAGGATAGTGGGCTTCAGCACAAGATTATCAACATGATCCCAAAGGTTGCCAGCTTGAGCCCAAAGGTCACTGGCTTGAAAGCTCAAGGTCTCTGGCTTGAGCTCAAATGTCACTGGCTTGAGCAAGTGGTTGTTGGCTTGGATTGAGCCCGAGGTCAGAACCCCAGTCAAGGCACTTATGAGAAACAATCAATGCAAAACTAAAGTGAAGCAAATGTAAATTGATGCTTTTCACTCTCTTTTTCTCTTGCTCTCTCTTAAAAAACAACAACAAAACAATAGTCTTGTTAAAAAAAAATGTAGGAGCTACAAAGTGTGAAAGATATATTTCAGCTTAATTGTTTTATTTTTAACTTGTAGCAGACAAATAACAAATTATTTCAAAAATATTCTCTAGCTGTATGTGACCATATAAGTTTATGAAACTATTTGATATTTTATGTCATTAAACCAGATTTCTAGTTGACTGAACTATTACTGATCAGTGGTATCATCTTATTAATTATGCTAATTAAGAGAAAGAAGGAAGGGGTGGATGCCAAATGGGGTGAGGGCAGAAATAGAAATAAGAATCAAGATTAGGGCAGTGTCAAAAATATCTCAAAGGTTTATGTCGCACAAAAATTTAAAAGGTATCGCTTTTACTTGCATTAATAAAATTTTAAATGGCATTCATATCATTGGGTTATTGTAGTCTTTCCCATGATACCTTCTAACAAATAATTTAATGATTAGTTGACAGGCTTTAGTCCAGAGCTCAATCTGCCCTCCTTTTGGTTGAAATAAATGATTATTATAACCACTATTTATTAAACATTTTTGGCCTCTGGTTTCTGTAAAATATTTCCAAAGTCTACCCTATCCTCTTCTGGGTGTCTTTCTCTGTAGGACCCAAACTCAATGATTTAAAACACAATTTGCTGACAGGAGATCCTGAGAACCCATTATGAAAATGAAGGCAGCAAACAACCTTTAAATGCATTTCCCAATTTAAAAAGCCTTCATTACATAGCACATTTCAGGCTGAGAATGTTAAAAAATTTATCATAGTTTCAGTAATTGCAGCTTCCTCTGGAAGCTTGGCATGATACTGAATCATTTGTAAAATGTGTATTTTGTTTGGCACTCAGTAGGAAGCTTGCCAGGCAATACATTTAATTAGGAACATGAGGAAGAGAATAATTGTGGTCTGTCATAATGTATTATCATTACTTTTAAGTTTTCTACGTGTTTAAGATAGTGGTCTCATAACATGGTGTATATTTAAAGCTAGAGGTATTTTCCCTTTCATTGGCCCAGGGATTTTATATGAGGAAATATATTATTTTGAGTGGAAAGTTACATTAACTGCATTCCTTAGTTAGATATAACTCTTTGTCCATTGTTTAAGATAAGAGAGCCTTAGCTGCTCTCCTTAGAAACAGCCTATGTCCATTGTTTAAGACCTTGAAAATTGATGCATTGCCCTTTGGGGAGCTTTGACAGCTTTATTTAAGTTTAACTTTCTCTGGAGATGCATAGAAATAATGAAGTACAATGCTTTTCTTGAACATAACCATGTACATAACATCTAGTCCTGCCTGATGCATAAAGTAAATTTGATAAGAACAACAAAGTATTGTGATGATTAATGTTATTGTTTTTTTAAATTACAAAGCCATGTGTGTCAGCAGATTTAGAAAGAAGTATGATGATGACTATCTTCAAAAGCCAAGTTTTCATTTGTTAGACATGAAGCTCTATTTTTACAGGAAAAGTTACTTGTAATGAATTTGAGAGGCACCGTGGAAAAGGGGCAATGAAAAGGCCTATTTGGCACATGCATTTTGGCATTCATTTTTAGGCAGAGAATATTCTGATCATTTACCGTTGCATGAATCCCCTCTGTCTCCCATTATTTCATAATCATAGTCTCCTTAGTGAATAGAGAATTTCCTCTAATAAAAAGTCATTTGGTTTATCATCAGGGCAGCTACACTCAGAACCAGTCCAACGTGTAAATAAGACATGGTAAAAGATTATTCTCATGCTCTCTCTCTCTTCTCACCACTCTGTTTTGGTCTTTTCAAATCTTCCAAATTTCACCCTGTCCAGTTTACTCCTCCTTTCCATTTCTTTCTCTCTTCCCACTCCCATTAAAGCATCAAGCCAGTTATGTTACAATATATTCATGATGTAGTATAGAATTATACACTTGAAACCTATATAATTTTATTAATCATTGTCAGTCCAATAAATGCAGTTAAAAATAAAAATAAACAGAAAAACACAATTATTTTATTAAACAATTCCTTCAGGGCCCCATTCTCTGCTAAAAACAAGGAACAGAACCCAAATAATTAGAACAATCCGTATTTGGCACTCAGTAGAGGATTAGGGATTGGACATAAAGAAATGAGGAGGAGAGTGGTTTTAGGCAGATGGAACAGTTTCATTCATTCAGGTACTCATTCATTTATTTTTGAGGAATGAAAAATCAGTAAAATATGTTCTTATCTCATCCCTCTGAAAAAATATAAAAAGTGTACTTCTTTTTACTTAACTACTTTGCAAAATCCTTAAATGAACACAAGTTTAATTCTATGGCATTAAAAATCAAGATTATTTTTTTTAAATCAAGATTATTTTAAAGTAAAAACCACATCAATAATATTTATTATTGAATGCTAACTTGGTTTAAAGTAATGTTCTAAGCACTTTGTGGAAATAAATGCATGTACTCCTTGGAATGACTCTATGTAGTGAGGGCTTATTACTATCAAGGAATCTGAGGCACAAAGAAGGTGTTTATCTTGATTTACTTACACAAATAGTAAGAAGCATATTTTGGGGGGAAACAGTACACGATAGTATGACTCCAGGTTCATACTCAATGATGGTATTACTGTGAATTAATTATGGAGTAGAAATAATGTGACTAAAAATGCAGTTAACCAAAAGACTATAAAAAAGGATTAAAAAAAAGAAGACTAAAAGTAGCCCTTGCTGATCAAAATGTGCTATGAACATGTATAAAATTTCAAATCTCATGTTTTCTTCTAGAATTAGAAAAATGCCTTTACCTTGGGTTACCTACATTTTTCAAAAGTATTTCTAGTCTGAGGTTTATTTTATTACAAGAAATACGTGAGAATGAAGACAGAATATAATATATCTCCTTGGCAGTACTTACTGAATTTTAATACAATATTTTTTTTCTTATTTAATACTGAAAACTAATTAAAGTCTGTCTGAAACTGCAGTGTGTAATGCTAATGGCCAGTACTTTGAGGTGCAAATCTTATATGTGTATATATATGGTATTTATGAATCTTAGCATGAACCATTGCAACTAACAACATGTATTCTTTTACTTTAAGGGGCAAAGGTTCACTAAAACACACCACTGATGTGATCTATGCAGCTAAAATGATATCCGAATCAGGATCAAGGATGGATGTCCTTGCTCGGCAAATTGCAAACCAGGTGAAATTTCTGCAAATGCATGTGGTGAAAGTTTATGTTAATTGTTTTCTGCCATCCCAATGTTAATTCTAAAATGTTAGATTTTTACTTTATTGGGTTGGTTTTTATTATTGAATTATTTTTAAATTGTATTAAATAATTAATACACAAATACTGAACAGTTCATTTTAAGGAAGCTTAATTATTTCTTAGGACATTATTTTAATAATATATCATAATATATTATTAATTAAGACATAATTATTTCTATGATTTTTAATCTTCAAATATATTCAAACTACTTTAAGTATCAGCTTTTTGAGTTTCAAATATACTCAATTAGCTATAATACCCAATGTTAGCATTTTTTCTTAATACCTTAGATTTCTTATTTTTGTTCTTCAAAAGTTAATATGTTTCAAAATTCTATAATATTAAGTTTTCTGGGTCAACAATATATTCTGACTTTCTATGTATAATTGCAAGACATATAGTAATTATTATATTATCAAACTGTACAAGTATACAATACTTATAGTGACTGATGCTCGATATATTTGGTATTTTTCTTTTCACTTCTCTTATTTGTATTTTAATTTTCTAAGCAGCAGCTACCTTATTGAAGTTACCTTTTGCCAATTTTCATTGAAAAATTTGGCAGACTTTTAGTTAATATATTGAAATATTTAATTAATATTTCAAGCTTAGATGCAGTATTACTTTGTAGGTTTGTTATTATGCAACTTTATAATGCATAATTTATCTCTTTTTGAGAAAAATCACTTTTATTTTGTCTTTTTAACATTTCCATATTATTTATTATTTATACAGTTTTATTGGAATGCTTATCATGTACTCTTTTTATCCTCTGTTTCTTAGAACATGAATAACTTTTCCCTATTAGCTATTGTATTTGTTGCTATAAAGGAGAAAAAATAAAACATAATAACAGAAAATTAGTTTTACACATTCTTGAATATGTGTGTGTGTGTGTGTGTGTGTGTGTGTGTGTACAGTGTTTCCATAACGTCATGGTTCACTTTTGACCTGTGACCAGCCAAAAATGCAGTATGACTTTACAGACACACTGTGTGTGTGTATATATATATATATATATATATATATATATATATATATATATGAATAAATGACTGAAATCCAAATATTCCCTTGTTTTTTTATACTTTGTTCAATTTAAGTTAAAAATAAAAATAAATTGAAAATAATTCTTAAAATCAGATAATTTTAGTCTACCTAGGAAGATACAACAAAATTTGAACTGCCTATAATTTCTGGTAAACCAACATCTATGCCTTGTAAAATGTCAAACCATAGTTTCCCAAATATAATTCTCAAAGTCAGCATGGTCATTGTAGACTATAGGAGTCTGTGTTTTCTTCTTTCTCTGACATAACAAAAAACAAATAGTAATTTTTGAGTAATAATAATAAAAGTTTTTCACTGAATTTTTAACTATACCTTCCCTAGATACCCTTCTCTTCTATGTTCTAGAAACCTTAGGGCTCTGGATAATGGCTTAGTCAATACAATGTTGGCCCTGCATATGGACATCCCAGATTTGATTCTCTGTCAGGGCACACAAGAAAAGCAACCATCTGCTTCTTTCCTCCTTCTCTTTCTCTTCCCAACCCACAATCAGAGGCTCAATTGATTCAAGCATGGCCCAAAGCACTGAGAATAGCTTAGTTGGTCTGAGTGTGTCAGCCTCAAGCACTAAAAATAGCTCAGTACTGGCGCATTAGTCCCAGATGTGATTGCAGGGTAGATCTTGGCCAGGACACGTGCAGGAGTCTGTTTCACTATCTCCCCTTCTCTCACTTAAAAGGGGGGAAAAAAGATCCTAAGTTTGCTAGGGAGCAGCAAAGATAGGTATAGCAAAGAAGAATAAACATTCAAAGTATGTTGAAATTTCCTGGTATAGAATGGTCTTAGATTAATGACTAATCAAATTTAACAGATGGTAGATAGAGAGAAAGCATTCATTACTGAGATAGTAAATAAAACAAAAAAAATGGTTTTATAATAGACAATATGGTAACCTGGCTGGTTCCCTCGGGTGGTTAGAGTGTCGTCCCAAAACACCAGGGTTTCAGGCTGTCATCCCTGGTTAGGGCACATACAAGAAGTGACCAATAAATACACAACTAAGTGAAACAACAAATGAATACTTCTTTCTCTCTCTCTCTCTCTCTCTCTCTCTCTCTCTCTCTTTCTCCCTTCCTCTCTTTGTCTCTCTAAAATCAATCAATAGATAATAAAAATATATGTATAGATAGTGGGCAAGATGTAGTATAAGATAGTTGAGGGTTCTGAGTTTCTATGTGCTGTGTGTGAAATACAGATAAGAATAAAATGGACAAATGTAATAGATATATGGATCATCTTCTGAAGACATAACTGGATGATATATATTTAAGTAATTTTTATTTTTAAGTTATAAGAAGCCAGTCCAGTCCATACTATTATCCAAGAAGATTTTAAGAGTAAAAAGGTGCTCAAGAATAAAAACTGAAAACACAAAAAGGAGGAGCATTGAAAATTGTTTAGAACAAGAAAAAAGAGAGAGAGAGATGGGATTAAAGAGTTGAGAAGGGTTATTATTTTGAGAAATTTTATGTAGCTCTATTTAAGGATAGAAAAATAAGACATTAAAAGTGCAGGTCGCCAGCTTGAGCGCGGGCCCATCTGGCTTGAGCAAAAAGCTCGTCAGCTTGGACCCAAGTTTGCTGGCTTCAGCAAGGGGTGGCTCAGTCTGCTGAAGTCCCGCAGTCAAGGAACATGTGAGAAAGCTATAACTGAACAACTACAGTGTCGCAACGGTAACGAAAAACTAATGATTGATGTTTCTCATCTCTCTCCGTTTCTGTCTGTCTGTCCCTATCTATTCCTCTCTCTGACTCTCTCTCTGTCCCTGTAAAAAAACAAAAAGTGCAGAAACAATGGAATCATTCATTGATGGTCTGTAACCCTGAGAGAGATGAAATGAAGGAGCCTCTGGGCTGGAGTACAGGTAGAGATATAAGTCTGGGTAGGACGGAAACATCATGGACATAGTGTTTTTGCTATCACTGGTTGCTTGAAATTTTAATTCTAGCAATTCACAGTGACACTGACCAGTAATACTTTTTGTTAACTAATTTTGCCAGCTTAGCAGTTATTAAATGATTTGTAATTTCAAAAGTCATTTTAAATGTTTTTTAAATAAAATCTATTTTCCAATATGGGCAAAAATAGCTGAGCTTTGGAATAAACATCTTTAAAGTATTCACTTTTCTAATTCACTCTTGAAATTCAAACTGAAAGGTATATATGTTTCTTACTTTTCTTCTCATACCTAAATGATCTAGTCTGTATCGGTACCAAACATCTTACTAGAAGAGTGAAAGCTGGTTTAGCATGAGAAAACCACTAAGGCTGACATGCCATCTGCTTGCCTGTGGTGAGTGTCCCAGTGGTTATAAAACTTCAATTTTGGCGGAAAAAAAATCCATGCATTAAAAAGCTAACCAGATGTCATTGTCTACATCTCCTATCTTAATAAACTAGTAAAGAACTAAACTGTGTTTTGATATTCTACCAATTAATTTGTCTAAAAATCCCTAGCAGAGTTTTTTTTTAAAGTTACTTTATGCAAATTTTATTTTTAAACAAGTCAAGGGCAAAAATGTTTTATAAATCTAGGGTCCAAACTTTTTCTATCACCTTTTATATTCATGTAAAAATATAAAAGGTGGGGAAAGATTATTCGCCTTTACTAAAAGAGCTTCAGCAAATAGTAGTAGCATCTTTTAAAATATTTTTTACTTTTCAGTTATACTTGACATAGAATATTATATTAGTTTCTGGTGTACAACATAATAATTATACATTTATATAATTTACTAAGTGATCATCCCAATAAGTGTAATACCCACTGTTGCAAGAAAATGACCTCGGTGGAGGAGACACTCAGACAACTTAATTAATGAGGGAAGGAAAATTTATTAGTATCTGGCAGTGCACTTGAGGCTAGTAGCACCAAAGCACAAGCTCCCCAAATTAGACCCTCTTACAGGTTAAACTTTACAGTATCCAAGCAATGGGTGCATAATTTCTTTGTTTATGGTTTCCCAGGACTCAAGGAGAGTATAGGGGAAGTTTTGGTGGGATCAGTAAGGAGAAAGGGGTTTCCAGATCACAGGTTGTCACTACATACAGATCCTGCTTTTCTTGCTTTGTGTTGTAAGCAGCTCTAGGCAATCATTTAGAGAACTATGGGATGTAGTTCATTTATAACTTGCTAACTCAGTTATCGCTGCTGGCTTCTTTTTATTGTATTCAGAATCTGGTTTCTCCTCTCTCAAATGACAAGGGATGCTTGCTCCCTCCTCACTATATGACATCATACATAATTATTACAATATTATTGACTATATTCCCTGTGCCATACTTTACATCCTGTGACTGCTTTTACAACGAGAAATTTGTACCTCAAATCCTTTCCCTTTTTCACCCATTCCCCCAGCTCCCTCCCACTTGGCAGCCATCAAGTTTGTTCTCTGTATGTACGAGTATTTTTTAATTTTGTTTGTTTATTTGTTTATTTATTTATTTACATTCCACATATGCATGAAATCATATGGTATTTATCTTTGCCTGACTTATTTCAATTAGCATAATCCTCTCCAGGTCCATCCATGTCATTGTGCATGGCAAAATTTTATTATTTTTATAGCTAATTAATATCCTTTTGTATATGTACCATCTATTTTTTAACCTATGGAGGAGCAATCTTAGAGTGGGAATAATTCATTCTCCTGATTCTGCTTCTGGCAGTCAAAACCAGTCAGAAAAGCTTTCTAAATATCAATAGGAAAGAAGGATTTCATAAATTTTACATTATGGTATTAACCAATTAGTATGCTTTTATTGCTCTGGTTATAAATCTTAATACTATTGTTGGTTGGCACCAGGATTCTCATCAATTCTGGAAATAAAGAGTAAAGCCAGCTTAAGCAACATCTAATTTCAAAAATTCAACTTCATATTTTCTACTCATTTGAATCATTTTTTCTTAACAGAATTCTAACTCTTCTATTATATCTTTGAAAGAGTCTCTTGAAAGTGACTGTATGTTTTTCTTGGTGATTGCAACATTGGTTATTGGTTAAAATCTAATCATTAATTTGCAAGTTCAATATTATCAGATGTTATGTAGTGGTACTGGTCTTTAAGGAAAAAATCCACACTAACCTTACAATATACAGCCAAGAGTGTCAATTTAAGCTACACTACATCACCAGATGAAGAAATATCACCCTGGGCTCTTGAGTAATAGATAGTTAAAGCAATAGACTAAGAAAAAGAGAATAAAAGTGTGTACAAATCTTACCAAACCATGGAAGGACTATCACCAGATCAGGAAGCTTCAGTCTACAACCTTACCTACATTTATAGAAAAATTTGAGCTGGAGGTTATTCCATGAGGGCCCTTGGTTATTAACCTCTAGGAACAAGAAAAGGTCACCACATTCTGAAATGATTAACTAGGCCTGCAATCAAGTGGTAAGAATATCTTCGCTGGCTTCAGTGCAAACTGCGCACCTGAGCAGCCTTGGGGAAAGCAGAACATCTTAAGACCATCCTCCCTGGTTTCAGAGAAACCTGTTTTAAGACCATCTTCTCTGGCTTCAGGGGAAACTGCAGCTGGACATCTTCCTCCACCCTGAGTAAATGACTCAGTCATTTCTGCAACCATTATTTGTGACCCTTTTTGTTCATGTTCAATTGAGTTCAAATTTATAAATATATATACTGTTCTTCTACAATGACTGAATAGTATTCCATTGTATATAAGTACCACATCTTTATCCAATCATGCTAAAAAAAATAAGTCAGAAAAGTAAAAAAACATATATCACTTATACATGGGATAGAAAACTAAAAGCAACAAATGAACAAACAAGAAAAACAAACAACTCAAAGACACAGACAACAGTATGGTGGTTAGCAGATAAGAGGGCTAGGGGTAGTAAAGGGCAAAGGGAGTCAAATATATGAGAATGAAGAGGATTTGACTTTGGGTAATGGGCACACAATGAACTATAACAGATGATGTATCATAAAATTGTACACTTGAAACCAATATAATTTTATTAACCAATGTCACCATAATAAATTTAATTAAAAAATAAAAGAATCAAACCTAGATCCAAGTAAAATGGCACTGTGAATACTAACTCAGAATTATGCACATAAAGACAATGGCTCAGATAGAAAATAGTTAACAAAGATCAACATCCTGTCATGGTAAAACAATCAGATGACTTGCCTTGGATCATTATAGGTAATTCTAGATAACTAATGTCAGTCTTTGAAATAAATCTAAGCATTCTTCACTTCAAAATAGTGCTGGAGACACAGCTTTGCTATGAATTCTTTTTATTTTTTTCTTTGAAACTATGCAACACACAGTATTCTATAATGAAAAAAATATACTTTAAATTTTTTTTTAAGTTTAGTGATTTAAAATAGATTTGGAAGCAAATAGATATGGATTCAAATACTGGTTCTTGCATAATAAGCTCTTCAAGCACACAAAAAAGTATTATGATTTCTAAGTTTCTGATCTCTCAGATATAAATTGGGAAAATCTCTCTTCTTTTTCCTCCTCTTCCATTTCTTCTCCTCCCCCTTCAAATCTCTCCCTCTCTCTCTCTCTCTCTCCTCTTCTTCTCCTTTTCTTTTTTCTTTCTTTTTTTTTAATTAAGTGTAAGGTAGGGAGGCAGAAAGACAAGCTCCCACATGTGCCCTAACTGAGATCCATCCGGGAAGCCCCCTACCAGGCGATGCTTTGCCCATCTGTGGCTGCTGCTCCATTGCTTGGCAACTGAACCATTTTAGTGACTGAGGTGAGGCCATGGAGTTATGCTCATGGCGGGGGCCAACTTTCTTGAACCATTCAAGACATGGCTGCAGAAGGGGAAGAAAGAGAGAGAGAAGGGGGAAGGGTGGAGAAACAAATGGATACTTCTCCTGTGTGCCCTGACCGGGAATCAAACCCAAGACTTCCACATGCTGGGCTGACACTCTACTGCTGAGCCAATGGGCAAGGGTTCCTCCTTTTCTTTCTTCTTTTTCTTAGTTATAGTTTAACCCTTCCTGTGATATTTGAGGGATTACTATTACTTCCTCATTTAAAATTTAAAAACACCCATGTCTCTATCATCTTGTCTGATTGTCTTTCTGGCTGGTTTCCGTGTTTCTTTTTATTATTTCATATGCCCCCATGCCTAACTAGCATATTGATAGTATTTCTGCAAAAAAATTTATCTATTTGCTACCTTAGTTGATTAACTTTACTCAAGGGTCACATGTTTTCATCTTATCCACACATTCTGGAGCTATGTGGACTTGCTTATTCAGCAAATATGAATGAAATTCTCAGGGATTTTTCAATAGCACTCTAGCTTTTTGGCTCTTAGGTGAAAGCAGAAATGCATGGAAGGTCTTTTGGTCTTTTTTTTTTTTTTTTTTTGGTCTTCTGGTCTTTTATTCTATCTTTTATCTAATATTTTGTTTTGAATTTTAGTTTATTAGAATTAAAGCATTGATAAAATATTTATAATTATAAATGTAATATATATTCTAAGATATGGAAATATGAGAAAAATAAAAATTATTTACTGGGCCTTGGCCAGGTGTCTAAGTGGATAGTGTCACCCCAGCATACCAGAGCATGGCTTCAACCCAGAGTCAGGGCACATCTGAGAAGCAATCAATGAATGTACAACTCAATGGAACAACTAAGCAAAACAAGTTGATTCTCTCTGTCTCTCCCCTTCCCCCTTGTTTTTTTTTCTCTCTCTCTGTATCAAATCATTAGAAAAGTTTTTTGTTATTTATTTATTTATTTATTTAAATGAGAAACAGAGTGAGAGAGAATGAGAGAGAGAGAGAGGGACAGACAGACATGAAGGGAAAGATGAGAAGTATCAACCCTGTTGTTGCAACACTTCAGTTATTTATTGATTACTTTACCATATGTGCCTTGACTGGGGGCTCCAGCTGAGCCAGTTACCCCTTCAGCAACCTAGGGGTTTTGAACCTGGCTCCTCAGTGTACCAGGCCAATGCTCAATGTACTGTGCTACCACCTGGTCAAACTTCAATACAATTTTTTTAAAAAACTGTTGACTGTATTGTGTTTATTTACACTTTCAATATATTTACTTATTAGTACATTTTGATTTAAACACAAATGCAACCATATGTTTTTTTATACAATTTAATTAAGGCAGAATATTAAATTTTAGATACTGAGTTCTTTCATCCTCCAAAAGCGTTTTTCCACATACTTTGGAACTATTATTTTCCTGTTGACTTTATAATATCACATTATATATAGAACATTCTCATTTAATCTTTCCGCTATTGTAGGACATTTAAGTAATTTCCAAATGTTCTGCTATAAGTAATGCTGCAATTAATATCTTTGCATAAAATTACTCTCCTCATTTCAATATCTTTAGGAAAATGTATTTAAATTAGAATTAAGTTATTTGAAATTTTAAAAATATGTTATAATTGCAAAGATAAAAGAACACAGAGTAGCCTGACCTGTGGTGGTGCAGTGGATAAAGCGTCGACCTGGGAACACTGAGGTCGCCAGTTCAAAACCCTGCACTGGCCTGGTCAGGGCACATATGGGAGTTGATGCTTCCAGCTCCTCCTCACCCCTTTCTCTCTCTCTCTCTCTCTCTCTCTCTCTCTCTCTCTCTCTCTCACTCTGTGTCTCCTCTCTAAAATGAATAAATAAAAAAAAGAAATTAAAAAAATATTAAAAAAAAGAACACAGAGTAAACAGTGACCACAGATATTTATCATGTTATGATGAAGCTCAAAGCTGTACTCTATATAGATTCTTGCAGAAGATAGTATAATAGAGGATTCTTGGCTCTAGGTAAATTCATAGCTGTTATCTAAGGTGAAATGATTTCTTTTGTTTGTAATAGCTAAAAGCATTAAATGCAGAAAGTAAGAGAATATAATCTATATAGTTTGTTGCAGATGGGTTTTTTTTATGCCCATGTAAATAACACAGCATGACAAGGTAGAACTATAAATCTGCAGGAATGTTCTAATCACAAATCTAGGTGAAAGAAATAATTATATTTTAAATATATATTTACCTAAAAATATAATCTGAACACTTCTAAACTTATCATAAATTAAGTGCATTATTTTATATAACTCTTCATATCTGGAAATTTCTGTACTGTATTTTATGTCTGTTCTGAAGTAATAAATGTCAAAACATTAATAAACTCTTCTAATGGAAGAAACATACCATAATCCATATGGGCATGGTTTTAGAATTGGGCTCAACAAAAATAAAGGTGCTGTCTTATGTTACCTGCAATATCAATATTTACTCATTTTAATCTACTTATTATTTATTTCTTGTTATTTTCATTTTTATATTTTATGCATATTTAGTGTCCAGATCCATCATGCAAACAGGACTTATTGGCCTACCTAGAACAGATTAAATTCTACTCTCACCAACTGAAAATCTGCAGTCAAGTTAAAGCTGAGATCCAGAGCCTGGGGGGAGAGCTCATCATGTCAGCTGTGAGTACTGCCCAGAACTAATATCTTCACGTGAAGAATATGCTTTAAACCAAGCAGATACACTACACTTCTCCCTAGTTCTCCAAATCTTATAGGTCCTTGTAAGATACCATCTTAATTGGAGTGTAAAAATTGTGTACAAACTACTGAGAAATGCTGACAGATTTCTTAAAGATAGTTAAATAGGTTCAACTTATTTTTATTTACTTCAGATATCTTAGAATGAATCAGGTTTAGTAAGCTACTTGAATAAGGAATAAAAATTGGTCCTGGTCAGTTGGCTCAGTGGTAGAGCACCGGCCTGGCATGTGGAAGTCTCGGGTTCGATTCCCAGCCAAGAAACATAAGAGAACTGCCCATCTGCTTTTCCACCTTTCCCCCTCTCTTTTCTCTCTATCTCTCTCTTTTCCTTGCAGCCAAGGCTCCATTGGAGCAAAGTTGGCCTGGGCGTTGAGGATGACTCCATGGCCTCAGGCACTAGAATAGCTCAGGTTGTAACAGAACAATGCCTCAAATGGGCAGAGCATTGACCCCTAGTGGGCATGCTGGGTGGATCCCAGTTGGGTACATGTGAAAGTCTGTCTCTCTGCCTCCTCGCTTCTCATTTCAGAAAAATACAAAAAATAAAATAAAAATTTAAATAAATAAATAAAAATGAACTTTGAGCATGGTTTTCAAATTTTAGAAAAAGTACAAATGGAACTCTGAAACAAACCATATAATTTTAATAAAATAAATTCATATGGCATTACACATTAAAATAATTATTTTATCATTATTAATTTATAATTATTTCCCATTTATAACATAGAAATGCAGGTTTTGAAAACTTTTATTTCCACATGTAGTTGTAAAAGTGGAATACGATAGAACATTATAGATTTAGAGGAACTATCATAAATTCTTTGGCAACCCTGAGCTTCAATCTACTGTAAGATGATCAAGGTAGAAATAATGTCTAACTTTTTCACTCATTTTTAACAACAGTACATCATTTATTTAGAATGGGTATAGTAATAAAAAAAAATTGGTATTTATATTGAATTCAGTTATCAGTGACTTTGAGATGAAACTGAACCAAGATAGTAAATTTAAGTCAAAGTAAAACATTATGAATGTTACAGGAACTTATTTAAAATTTAGACAAATTTAAAAATGATAACAGAATCTTTATAATTTGTAACATCTAGGGTCTCGATGGCCTGACATTGGACTTTTCCACAATGAACTAGTAGTCTTCAAAATAACGTAGCTACAAAAATGCAAGCAGAGAATTACAATCAAGGTTATAAGGCAGGGAACTAAGTCTTACTGACTATTTCTTGTCTATACTTTATCTCATTTAAGCTTCACAATAGCATACCATATAGATTATTTGCTTGTTTATTTTATTTAATATTTGAAAAAAATGAAATTGAGAATGGTTAAATAACTTTCTAAAGATCATTCTAGTAAATATCAGAACTGATAAATGTTCAAAGACCTATGCCTTCTCTGTTCAGGTAAACAATCTTGAATCTATGATAAAAGTGAAGAGCACAAATCAAATGTGAATAATTTTAAGGATGTGTATGAGAATGGTTAAATAGCTTTCTAAAGATCATTCTAATAAATATCAGAACTGATAAATGTTCAAAGACCTATGCCTTCTCTGTTCAGGTAAACAATCTTGAATCTATGATGAAAGTGAAGAGCACAAATCAAATGTGAACAATTTTAAGGACGTGTAGTTATTATTAGAAGTAAAAAAAATTAGTTTCTTTGATATTTATATTTTGAAAAAATATACAAACCAACACAACCTATACAATATTGGTGTCCTGTCATTTTAAATTGTCACAATCTATACACACAGAAACATGTGCATAAATAAATAATGTATATAGACATGCATTTCTAGACAACATGTGTACATTTATGTATACATTTTAAAATATTTTATCTTTATTCTGTAACATTAGATATTCAGTCTTCAATTTCTAAACATTACAATACTTTAAGTATGTAAAGAAATTATTTGTCTTCTATTTACTTTCATTCATTTTACACATTCATTATCATTCACATGGAATAAATCCATATAAATTTTATTTTTTAATTATATAATAGTTTTTCATGTTACCTGAAGCTAAGCTTTCAAAACCGTTTTTATAAAATATTTTATTTTTATTTAAAAAATTAAATTTAACAAAGTGACATTGATCAAGAAGAGTACATAAGTTTTAGGTAAACATTTCTATAGCATTTGTACACTTGATTGTGTTGTATACTCGTCACCCAAAGTCAAATCACTTTCCATCACCTTATATCTGTCCCTCCTTACACCCTTCCCTCCACCTCCTGCTCCCTCCCTCTCCCCCACATAATTATTTTTAATAATTAAAAGTTGCTTGATTTGACCTATAGTCTCTCTCTCTTTCTCATATTGTTTTCTTTTTAATATTTTCCTTTTCTTTTTTAATAATCTTTTATTTAATTAATTGTGTTTACATAGATTCTATATATTACTGCTGAAATATATTACTGTTAATGTCCCTCCAAAATATAATTTTCATCAGATGTCTGAATTGAGTTTGTATTTTTTCCCGTTTGATATGGTGATTCAAATTCATGAACTTTACATATTTTACAGAAAGATTAAGCATGAGCCATTTAGAATTCATGATTTACAATTTAAAAGCTGAATCATTGTATAAAATAAGGAATAGCATTGCAAATCCAAAACTATTTGTCATCCTTAGCCCACAATTTTCCATTAGAAAATAATAAATCTCAAAATGACAGCATGTCCCCTCTTACAAGCTTTATTCCCATATGCTTGCAGGAAGATCCTGGAAAGCTTTGAGAATACATTTTATTTGTGTGTGCCAAAGCATACTTTCTTTAATCTCTTTGTGACCCTGCATTCTCGTCTTCTTTTTTTTTCCTTTAAATTGGGAAGGTCTTATCTAAGTCACTTTTTCTTCTATAAAATCTTCTGAGTTACAGTATAACAAACATAATTCTAAAGCAGTGAAACTACATAATTAAAAATTACAGAAATGTGCTACTCACAACTACAGATTATTTAAAGTTCACTAAATAAAGTTTGAATTTGAGAATCAGGTTTATGAAACATTACTTTAAGCAAACATATTGGTTAATAAGAAGTAAATGGACCTGACCAGGCAGTGGCACAGTGAACAGAACATTGGACTGGAATGTGGAGGACCCAGGTTCGAGACCCCGAGGTCACCAGCTTGAGTGCGGGCTCATCAGGTTTGAGCAAGGCTCACCAGCTTGAGCAGAAGGTTGCTGGCTCGAGCAAGGGGTCACTCAGTCTTCTGTAGCCCCCCAGCAAGGCACATATGAGAAATCAATCAGTGAACAACTAAGGAGCCGCAACGAAGAATTGATGTTTCTTCTTTCCTGTCTGTCTATCCCTATCTGTTTCTCTCTCTGACTCTCCCTGTCTCTGCCACAAAAAACACCACCAACAAAAAGAAGTAAATGGAATGCATTTCTGAAGTGAATGGTTAGAGTGCTTTCTGGGTTTTAAGATATAGGGTAAAGAAGATAAGTTTATAGCAGAAAAAATATTGAATAACTTTTTCAGAATAGAACATTTAATTTAAATTATTTTTGAATCACTCTTATATCTATATGCAAGCACTTAAATTGAAACTACATGTTTTACTTACAAAGAAACCAAAATGTAGTTAACCCAAAATCCCAAATATGAATTGAGCATCCTTTCAGTACCAGGTGTGGTAGAACATTGGGGGATGAAATGATAAATAGATGGTGCTTCCTTTAAGATGCTCCAATATGTGCATACAATACCCCTAAATATACAAGAATGACTCCAAAACAATATAGCAAACTATATAAAAGTAGTATGCCCAGAAGCATCTAACAAGAGGTGGGAAATAATTCCACTGATGTGGCAAGTGAGCAAGCAAAAGCCCCATGAAAGGCTTGACTGATTGTACCTTGATTAAAAAGTCAAATCAAATGTATGTTTATTGGGGAAGAAGAGAGAAATAATTCAGGGTACATGAAAAACTGAAATAAAAAGAAATATGTAGTTTTATGGAAATAACAAATGGTCTTATGTAGCTGGCAACAATTCTGTTTGGTACTAGTATGCATGTATTGGGAAGGTGGGAAATAGAAGAGGACCAGAAAACAAAATTGAGGCTGTTTCAAAAGAACCAATTTTAGCATTTTAATCTGACCTTATCGACAATTGAGAGTAATTGAAAACATTTAAGTTTGAAATAGATATATACAGACCCGTATGTTTGGAAATTAAATGTTTTTAACAAGGTGGTGATAGCTTGAAAAGACGAGGGAGTACCTGGAGGACAGAGACCTATTTAGAAATTAAGAGAGTAATAGAATGTAGATTAAGGCAACATGAGTGAGGATGGAAAGCAGAGTATCAATACAAGAAACAATTCTAGGGTAGAAGTTATTAGAGTTAGTGGGCTAGTGAATGTTAAGGCTGAAGAAGAAGGAATGAATTTTCCCAAGATTTTGAGATTTAGTAACTTACTCAACAGTAGCATCATTAACCAAAAGCTCTTTGTAGAAGGAAGAGTAGATTAAGAAGGCTAAGACAATTTATTCAGACTTTGCTTGTTAAATTTAAGTGACTAGTCTAGAGGGCATCCAAAGAGCAAGGTCTAAGAGAATGGACATATGGCTATGAAACTCAGAAGTATGAAGGAGAAATAGATGGGGCCCATCCAGTGAAATTATGTTGAATGAGACAAAATTTAACTGAGACAGAGATCCAGAAAACTTTTTCTACTCACAAATGATTCTAATGTTCCTGCTGTATTAGTTGCAGAATACTATCCTTGATTTCTGACATTCATTTCTATCAAAGTCAAAATATGACTTCTCTAACTCTAGCTATGGCTTTTATATTCTAGACAGATAGAAAAATAGAAACAATCTATTATTATATCTTTTTAAGTCCCTTCCAAATGCTTTCTTTTGCATATTATTCTCTAGAACTTAATGATACGGCTATAAGTAACTGCAAGGGATGCTGCAAAATCTAAAATTTGTTTGTGTGTGCTTTCCTCTGAGCACATTGCTTTTCCCAATAATATCAGCATTGTTCCTATGAAGAAGAATGCATATTGGATGGCAGTTAGCAATCACTACTGTATCCTTCTGTGATTATCAGAATCACAGCAGTATTCACATATGTTGTAATTATCTTCTTTGTATGCATGCTTTCCACTAGACTATATGGTCCTTAAATATTTTTGAGTGATTGAAGGTACAGTAGCCAATGACTATAAATAACTCATAAATTTCAGGTTGATTGAGCCTCAAAGTACATGTTCCAAAGCATTATCAGTAATATGGTGTAAGCAAAAATTGGACCATAGAGGACTGAATAAAGAACTATGCAGTAGCAATGAAAATATGATAAAATAAACTAAAAATATATTTGACAGAAATGCTGAAAGCTTCTTTTTCTTATTCTTCCTTCTTTTTGTTAACATTTTTATTTACTGTACTTTTTAAGATGGCAGTAATTGAAAAGATTATTAGGTAAAGAGCAAAAAGGAAGCCAGAAACAGTCGTAAGCAAGAAGAAATGGAATTAAGAAAACAGGTAGAAAGACTAGGTTTGATTAAAACCAAACAAAAGTACTTCTGAGCCAGTATAAAAATGAATGAAGATATATACATATTTAGGTACAGATAAATAGGAAGTCAAAGAATTTCTTTCTAATGGGTCACATATTTTGGCAAAATAGAAGGAGTAGTTTTCTCTTAAGATGAAGATTTGAGTGTTATATCCACAGTTTCATTGTAGCAAAAGAACAAGTAAAGATGTCTGCATATTCAAACACTTTTCAGTATTGCTCAGAAAAGAAAATAATCCAACTTAACAGTAATGATTTGAGGTAGTAATCAGATATACTGTATGCTAGACATTGTTCTACCAGAGCTGAGCTTCATGATATTGCCTGAATTGTGGACACTGACTCAGCTTCAGGTTATCCTTCAGTCACATAAAAATGAAGTCAATATGGCCCTCCAATGGCAATTATTTCTCCAAAGGAAGAGGAAATACAGTATGTAAAAATTAAATTAAAAAAATAATAGGAAAACATGACCAAACTACATCATTAAGCATACAATTACAGATCAGTTTTCAGCCACCTTGACTACTCAATCTACCAATTTAGGAATACAGTAAAAGTATAACTCTAAAAAAATTAAAATATGTCTGGATCACCCAAAGCCACTCCCATAAATACTACATCAGTTTTCTTATTCACAGTGCCAAATGTGGAAGCCATAACACTTTGTGAAAGTTGTCTCATTATAAAAAAAATCAATGTTGTTATAGTCTAGCCTGTATATATATATATATATATATATATATATATATATATATATATATATATATAATAAAATTTAGGAGAAGAAAATTTAAATTGTTCAAACTCTTAAAATTACCCTTTACTCAAGTATTGTTTTTAGGTCAACAATATTTTATACTATTTTAAACTGATTATGTAATCACCATGTTTTGTGTATTTCCTATCCTGAGGTAGGTGTGCCAAAGCCACAATTTTAAAAATTGAATAAATAAATAAAACTAATCAGTCAGGGAGAAAAGATCAGCAAGACTGAAAATTTGCCAAGAAACTGACACTTAGCTTTAGCAGAAGTCAAAGGGCAGTGTGCATTCAATTAGGAATGTAAAGAAACAGCAACAATACAGCTATTGAGCAAAAGAGCCACAAGGGCCTACAGGACTTAGGCAATCATGTACATACAGAATGACTTAGTAGGTTAATGTGCTTGCCATGTTAAGACATTAAGGGAATTAGTTAATGAGCTTTCTGAACTTACGGCGATCTTTGGTAGTCATCAAGAAAATTAAGGAAACTAAACAAGATTTGGAAAATTAGCTGAAGGGTTTATAGATTTAAAAAAGAGGCAGGAAGATACATGAAAGGAAATGGGGAGAGGTAAAAGAAATGAAGAAGGGAAGAAGAATGCAGAGAAAGGTCAGGAGAAAAAGTTGAGAGAATACTCTTTACCAATAAACTTAACTCTAGACTGTTTTGTTCGTGCGTGTGTGTTTAGTGTTAGGTAGGAAGCAAATAGAAGTAATTGAACCTTAGTGATTCAAATAACATATTAAAAAAAAAAAAGAAAAGTTGTGAGGGTGCCGTTTTCTTGTTTTAATGTATTGTTGTAAAGTAGAGTAAGTTCTCTTAGTATCTAGGTAAACTGATGTCACAATAAATTAGATTGTTTTTTCAATTACAGTTTACATTTAATCTTATTTTGTATAATTTCAGGTATATAGTATAGTGGTTAGATAATCATATACTTTAAAAAGTGTTCCCCAAAATATTTACAGTATCGGGCATACATAGTTATTACAATATTGTTTACTGCTTTCTTTTTTAAGATTTTATTTATTGACTTTAGAAAGAGGAGAGAAAGAGAGAAAGGGGGACAGGAGCAGGAAGCATCAATTCATAGTAGTTACTTCTCATATGTGCCTTAACCAGACAAGCCCAAGCCTAGAACTGAGGACCTCAGCATTCCATGTCTATGCTTTATCCACTGTGCCACCACAGGTCAGGCTGTTTACTGCATTTCTTATGCTGTACTTTACATCCCTGTGACCATTTTGTAACTATATATTTGTACTTCTTAATGCCTTCACCTTTTCACCCATACCCTAAACCCTCAAACCTCTGGCAATAATAACTATTCTCTGTTTCTATGAGTCAGTTTCAATTTTGTTTGTTCACTTATTTTGTTCTTTGATTCCACATATAAGGGAAAATATATGGTATTTGTCTTTCTCTGACTATCTTAGCATAATGCCCTCTAGATTCATTCATGCTGTTGCATATGGTAAGATAACATTTTTTATGGCTGGGTAGTATTCCATTGTGTATATGTACTTCTACTTTATTATCCACTCATCTATTGTTGGGTTCTTGGACTGCTTCTACAACTTGATTATTGTAAATAATGCTGCAATGAGCATAGGGTGCATATATAGTTTTTTCAAATTAGTGTTTAGAGTTTCTTCAGATATACATCAGAAGTAGAATTCCTGGGTCATAAAACAGTCTGTTTTCAATTTTTTTGAGGACCATTCATACTGTTTATCATAGTGGATACACCAATATATGCTATATTATCTAGGAAATGCTGATTGTGCTGTGTAGCTAGTTGTAATAGCATTTGAAAGAATCTTGGAAATAATCTATTCATGTTATATCTAATTCAAATTAATATTACAAACAATGAAATATATTAAGGACTTTCATTGGCTTGCCTTAATTTATAAAAAAAATAATCTAAGGGCAGAACCAGAACCATAATCTAACTCCCATGTTCTTTACTTAATTGCTACTGAAAGTAAGCCCTAGGGCCTTCCAGTGAGTTTAATGACAAATGACAGAAGATAGTATTAGTACACCCAGTTAAAATGTTTACTACAGGTACCAAGAGATAAGGAATAGTTTTAATTCAAAGACATAGAAAAACACTGACTAGAACACAGTATTAATTAATAATAATGATGATTTAATGATCCTGAATTTTAAGGCTGACCAGAATATAACCCTTTATCTTCAACATAAGAAGCTAACATAAGACAATTGGTAACTACTGGACTCCAAATTAGGAGACATTACTCTCTTTAGTCTTGACATTACTCTCTTTAGGTCTGTTTCTCCTCTATCTATATAACTAAGGCTTGGTATTAAATGAGCTCTACGATTCTTTCTTAGAATTTATTTTATTTAATAGTAAAGTGTTTAAATTTCTCATGTGTATATTATTCTCTCTGTATATATCTTTGTGAATATTATAGGGATTACATTTAACATACTAAAGTTATAGCATTCTCTCCTGAATTTATACCAGCTTAACTTTAATAACTTAAAAAATTCTGCTTCTTTAACAGCACTGCCACCATCACTTTTGGTTGTTAATGTCAAAAACAATATATCTTTATACATTGTGTGTCCAAAAACATAAACTAACAAACATTTCAATCTATTCGCATCTCAAATTATGTAGAAAACAAAATGTAGAGATGAAAATCAAAATTATTTTAATACTAACTTCTAGACTAATTTCTTAAAATTTATTACCTTTCTAAATGCTTAGAGAACAAAAAATGTAGAGTTATACAAATATTTTTCCAATAATACTAGCTTTTTTTTTTTTTTAGTATATGTGCTGCCGAAGCGAGCACAATACTAGCTTTTATAATAGCCCACATATTTACTTTATTGAGATCTTTATGTTATCATACAACTTCGAGGTGCTGACTAGTATCTTTCACTTCAACCTGCAGGACTCCCTTTAGCATTTCGCAGTTCTTGCAGGGCAGGTCTAGTGGTAATAAACTTGCTCAACATTGTTTACCCAAAAAAGTCTTACTTTCCCCTTTACACTTTTGAAGGACTGTTTTGCTGAATACAGTATTTTCAACTGACAATTATTCTTTTCTCACCTTGAATATATGTATTATCTCACTACCATCTGGCCTTCAAAATTTCTGATGAAAAATCTGTTTATTATCTTATTGAGGGGCCCTACTAAGGAGCATTTGCCTTCCTCTTGTTGGTTTCAGAATTCTTTTGGTTTTTTGTTTTCAGAAGTTTTATTATAATGTGTCTTGGTATAAGTCTTTTTGAGTTCATTTAAATTAGAGTTCATTGAGCATTATGGATGTTTATATTCATGTATTACATCTAGTCTGGGAATTTTTCAGTTATTTTTTCTTCAAATATGCTTTCTTTCTTTTTATTTTTTTCTCTTCTGAGACTCTTACAATGAATATGCTGATCAGCTTGAACATGTTCCACATTTTTTAGAATCTGCCCCTGTATTCTTCAGGCCTTTTTCTATCTGGTCACCATATTTGTTCATTTCTTTGTCTTATCTCAAAGTTTGCTAATTCTTTTCCTTGATCAAACCTGACTTTAAGTCCCATGAAGTGCCTGACCAGGGGGTAACGCAGTGCATAGAGCATCGGACTGGGATGTGGAGGACCCAGGTTTGAGACCCTGAGGTTGCCAGCTTGAGCATGGGCTCATCTGGTTTGAGCAAAGCTCACCAGCTTGGACCCAAGGTCACTGACTTGAGCAAGAGGTTACTCAGTCTGCTGTAGCCCCACATTCAGGGCACATATAAGAAAGTAATCAATGAACAACTAAGGTGTCACAATGAAAAACTGATGATTGATGCTTCTCATTTCTCTGTGTTCCTGTCTATCCTTTTCTCTGACTCTCTCTTTCTCTGAAAAAAAAAAAAAAAATCCCATGTAGTGATTATTTTTCCCATTTTAGTTATGGTACTTTTTAGTTCTAGATTTTTTTTGGTTTCTTTTATCTCTTTATTAATAGTTACATTTTGTTCATATGTCATATTCTTGACTTTCTCCATGTCTTTCTTTAGTTCTTTAAGCATTTTTAAGTTGTCTTAAAGAATTTTTTGTGTATAGATCTGCCATTATTCCCTTCTCATGAACATTTTCTGTTGTTTTTTGTTCCTTTGAATGAAACATACCTGTTTCTTTGTATATGATGTACTTCATTTTTTTAGCTAGACATTTGCATCTAATAATATAGTTACTCTGGAGATCAAACACTTTTCCTTTTCTAGGGTGTACTTTGTTTGTTTGTTTGTTTTCTTTGTGCTTTGTTATGTTTTATTTTACTTTATGATTATTTAAGGCTATCTCTATGCCAAAAATCAACTTAAACTGTAATCCAAAGTCTACTCAAGTCTTTTCTAACACTGCACTTTCCCCTGAGCATGAACAGTGAGTTTAAAATTCCCCCTATATATGTGGTTGCTTTTGAACATTTCTCTCTTCAATGTCCAGCTTCCAATAACAGAGAAAGGGAAAAATTAAGAAAGTAAATAAGGTACTGAAACTTGAGTCCCCTGGAAATCACTTTAGCCAGAGTGGGAAGAGCTTATAATAATAAAGGTAGATGTAACAACAATAAGGGTAGATGTAACAAAGGTAGATGACCACTGTTCCTTGTCTGCATCTCTGTGATGAGAAACAGCAATCAGGGCACAGAGTTCTGCCATTTGGAGGACAGGGTCCCCTTTACTCACTATGGCTTTTACAAGCTGTGTGCAAGCTGCTTCAGGATCATGTGCATAGCTGCCTGCCACGTGGTTGAGGTATGGAGAATAGGTAGTTGCTACTCTGCTAAGAGCTGAAATTAATATAAGTGAATCATAATGTAGCTTCCAAGCCTTTCTCTGAAAGTTACAAGTATTTACTAGACCCCAGAGTTTCTAAATAGTCAGAGCAGGCAGATTCCACCAGTACAATTAATGCCTGGGAGGGAAGATAGAGTTCTGCTGCTTCCCATTCAACCATCTTTCCAGAATCCTGGATCTCACCCTTTGGTTATTTCTTTCCCATCACAGTTCCTTTCCAAAATTTTCCTCTCTCCCCGAAGTGATAATTTATAACATGAAGTAGCAAATATTTTGTTTTGAATTGTTTTAAAAGTATTTTTTGCATAAATAATAGTACATCCGTGAGAATGAGAGCGAAGGCTTTGGGAATTACCTGTTAATTTTAGATATAGAGAAAAGTGAGACATTTGCTCTATATTGCTCCTTATTATAGGATTGATTTGACATGAATTTACTGAGACTGTTTGGTATTTCTCATGAAACAGCAGTGATCTATTTTGTAAAATTAAATACTCTGTGCAGTTAAGAAATGGAGTGGATACAACGTCTGGATGAAGCACACACACACACGCACACACACATACACACACACATACACACACAGGTTGATAAAAAAAAGGGGGACGAGAAGAAAAATGTAAATGATATGTGAGACTCTACTCTTAAGTTTACTTATAATAATTGCTATATTCTTATTTCTGTGTCAGACAGTTCTATATTATTAAAAAGGAAAGAATATAAGACTTAATGGAAAAGGCTTCTTCTGTTTAAGAAAAAGAAAGCTTAATTTTTATCAACCCTTAGAAAAGAAGAAAGAGGATAATTATTTCAATTG
Organism: Rhynchonycteris naso; assembly: GCA_037038555.1. Lineage (NCBI taxonomy): Eukaryota > Metazoa > Chordata > Mammalia > Chiroptera > Emballonuridae > Rhynchonycteris > Rhynchonycteris naso. The sequence continues at coordinate 62,009,739 of CM073001.1, read as the reverse complement.
TGTGCTAGACAATTTGAAGCACAGAATTTCAAAGAGGTAGAAAAAGAGGCCATGAGTGGAGCAAGAAGCATTTGACAGCCGTAGGATGTGCCAGATTCCCCATTAGGCAAAGTGCACCTGAAAGAAAGAGTGATGCTGGAAGCAAACATCCTAATGTCTGTGAGTTCTGTTGGAAGCTGGGAGAAAAGCAGAAGAAAAGGGGAGGGCAATAAAAACCAAAGAGCTAGAGATTCTAGGACAGCAAGAAGCTACCATCAAAATCCATAAGGGTGTGGATAAAGGCAGAAGTGAAAGTGCACGTAAAAAAAGACAAGACAGCATGGATGACATGTGCAGAGGTAGCCATTTTAGTCTATTACTCCTGCTGAACCTATGCTAGCTGCTGCAGATCATGAAGTTATGCAGTTGTATTCACAAGATAAAAGTCCCTGTGAGGGGGTATTTGTGATATGGCAAAATCAGTTTGTGTTCTTTCTTAGCAAAATCAGTGCAAGCTCATATTTTCCTCTTTTGATAAGTCAAGTCTGAATGATATTAATAGAAAGTCAATAATAACTTTTGAAAATAATAGTAAGTATTGAACTTTATATATATGTTTACTGCAGGGTTTCTCATCCTTTGCATTGTTAGCATTTGGGATTTGGGTCTGGATAGTTATTGGGAAAGGAGCTGTCCTAGGCATTGTGGAATGTTTAGCAGTATCCCTAGATTATTCAATAGATGCCAGTGCCCCAACCACTCTGTTGTGATAACCAAAGATGTCCCCGGACACTGCCAAATGCAAAATTGTCCCTGATTGAGAACTATTGTCCTAAGGGGAGGTAAAAATCCAGAGAAAGCTAACAATGCTGTAATATATGTTGTTCCTCCTGCCAGATCCCCTCACATCGTAGGTTACCCATCTCCTAGCGATTGCAAGGTTTGGCTGTTGACATGTCACAGGTGGACCCTTCTCTGGATAATTGTCCTTAGCCAAATAGGTATCACCCTGTCTGGGTAGTTAGGCACCACAATGCCTCAGGCCCTGGAAGTCTGTACCAGTGACTGAGAGCCTAATTTTTGAGAGATACAAAGCCTAATTTTTGCCTCAAGGTAGAAACAACTCTGACTGCTGTGCAATTTCACAGGCCCTATGAGATCAGTCAGAGCTGGTCACTGGCTGAAACTTAATAGTGTTCCTATTTATCTCTAGCCTCACCCACCCTATTTTTTATCCTTTCCTATTTCCTGAGAATAGGACTTCAGAAAACTTCATGTACACATTTTTTAAGTTCTTTTTGAAGGTACATACTTAAGGGATAAATGATGGCATCATTGTGTTCTTTACTGTCGCTTTCTTTGTGGAAGAGAAAGAGATTGTGGTAGAATTTGCTGCATTTGGTGAATACACTACTCATATGGAAACATTTATATGTATTATCCATCATCTCAGCAATAGTACATGTAAAGTTGTGGTACTTTGTTGAGAAGAAAACTAAGGTTCATAAATGAACATAACTTGCCAAATGTCATATGGTTAGTAAGCGATGGAGTAAAAATGTGAATCCAGGCTCCGGTTTCAGAGCTCTTTGTGTTACTCCACACTAACATGTATTTGTTCTCATTTTGCTGCCCTGAAACAATACAGAGATGCATGAACAAGCTCCTTGTTCTCAAGGAATTCAATTAAAAAGAAAAAGCAAGCAAAGAATAAATGATTACAGCAAATGTTAATTCACAAATAAAATTTGTATTTTTATGCTTCTGAAAATTGAAGCAGTTTCATCATTCAAGAAATATATAAAAATAGAAGCAGTTGCTAAATAATTTTTAAAAACGAGCATTACCAACCTTTCAGGTAAATCAGTTAATCTAGCTATATTTCAAGTAAAAATTAATGAGTAATTGTATTATATAATTGTCGTTGATTAATGATAAACAGAATAGCTATTTTTCTAGAGAAAATAATGTTTCTCAGGTTTTAAATTTAAAGATATTTGTGTAGTGTGTGGTCATTATTTGTGTAACAGTTGGTATAATGATGAATGACGTCCTAACTGAGGGATCTGTAAAAGACAAAAATGTTCAAATGGACATCTTTTAAATTGATCCTCAATAAAATCTAAAGTTACAAAATTAAAATCTCAACTTAGTGAAGCCTTTTCAGCAGGGAATTATGATAATATGGTCTAGAAATGCTGTCTTCTGATGATGTAGCTGACCAAAAATATTAAAAAAAAAAATACTCTGACAGCCCTCAGGGAACAAGTGCATTAAGTCAACTCTGCAATAATAGATGTCTTGGGAAAGTTTATGTTCAAGCCCTGGGTCACAGTCCATGCATGATTGAATTTTAGAAGAGTTCTAAGTTTTTTGAAAAGGCCACACACCCTTTAGATATCACTCATACAATTGCAAACATTGAGCAACTACCCTGGCTGGGCAGGAGTGCACATGGTATTATTACTTATTGCTAATGACAAAGTTGATATATTTCCATAAAAGTTTTAGGAGTATTACTTATACTTTTAATCAGATATAAAGATCTACTCTTCTTTTGTATAAATATAAGTAATTTTTAATTTAGCCTCAAATTCTGTATAAGAGCACACACAAAAAAAAAAAAAGAAAGAAAAGAAAAAGGAAAAGAACACCTACTTAAAATTAAAACACAATTTTAAGGAAATTTTTTTTCTAGTCAACAATATCAAATCGGTCAGATTAGTTTGGTCTTTGCTGTCAAAATAAACAGCTCCTGCTCTGGCTGGTTGGCTCAGCGGTAGAGAGTCAGCCAGCCTTATGGAAGTCCTGGGTTCGATTCCCGGCCAAGGAACACAGAAGAAGCACCGATCAGCTTCTCCACCCTCCCCCCTCTCTTTCATCTCTATCTCTCTCTTCCCCTCCTGGAGCCAGGGTTCCATTGGAGCAAAATTGGGCTGGGTGCGGAGGATAGCTCCAATGGCCTCCACCTCAGGCACTAGAACAGCTCAGATTGTAAGGAAGCAATGCCCCAGATGGGCTGAGCTTCGCCCCTGGGTGGGCTTGCTGGGTGGATCCTGGTCAGGCTCATGAGGGAGTCTGTCTGTCTGCCTCCCCCTGCTTCACACTATGGAAAAATACCCAAAAATAAAAGAAATAAATAAATAAACAGCTCTTAATTCTCAATGACTTAAAACAGTAAAATTTTTACCTTTTGCTCACATTTAAGTTTGATACAGGTGATTGGGAGCTTTTCTCTGTGTTGTTACTCAGAACTAGCATTTGTGTACTTTTTGTAAATCTTACTATGATAAGGCCTCCATTATCTTCATACTAGAAAAAGAAAGAACAGAAAATTGCTCACTGGCTGATGAATATCTCCCAGGAGAAAAAGAAACTATCATATGCTGGGTGCACAAAGATAAATCATTTTATTGACTTTCATTTTAGAGAGAGGGGAAAGGAGAGAGAGAGATGGAGAGAAAGACATCAATCCGCATTCTACTTATTTATGCATTCATTGGTTGATTCTACTGTGTGCCTTGACCGGGATTGAACTCATAAACTTGGTATATGGGGTCAACACTCTAACCAACTGAGCTACCCAGCCATGGCAAAGATAAGTAATTTTTAGTCTAGCCTCAGGTGTAAGTTTATAGTAGGTGGTCATGAAATAGTCACTAGCAACAGTAGTATTTAGAGTAGTAATCAGTGTAGTAGTTAATTTGGGATGATAACTATCATGAAGTGATATTATTTATTGATATGTGTATCTAATGGTTCTGAAATTTTATTTCAAATTAAGTTTTAAGAAAAAAATCTAAGCAAATGTTTGTTTTTTTATTATTATTATTTTAGTGGGGTAATTCATCTGCATATCATAAGAGAGTTAATTGCTTATCCCTATTTTAGCAGCACCATTTGTAATGGGTTTTGAGGAAGAGTAATCATCTTTGCTTATGAGCCAGGGTTAGAGTTTGGGCCACAGGTGCCTGATGGGTAATGGAGAACATGTACAAAGTCAGTCTTGGGCTACATTTAAGGCAAAAAACTTCAGATAGATTCCTGAACTTTAATTTACTCATTGCCAATGCAAATGAAGACATTAGGCCTTAGATTTAAAGAAAGATCGGGCAGAGGTATTTTTTTTTCAACATTATAGTGTTTATGCAAATGTTACGTGTTCTAATTTATTCAATTGCAAAATAAGGTAGACCTTAATCTGCCCAAAACTTCAAGGGAGTCATTTTGGCAAGATTAACATTTCTGATACCATGCGATTTTAAGATGTTGGGCAAAGTATGACAGGTTAGTATGTTACAGAAATATTTAAAAGCAGTGCAGAATTAATAAATAAGCAAAATTTGGGGAAATAGATGCCAAAAATCTGAAGCAAAACAAGTATTCTCATTTAGGTTATCTGAAGAGTTTTAAAGGCAATTTGAGCTAAATAATAAAGCATTGGAATCATTTGTTTAGACAGGAAAAAAGGACATGAAACCAAACTGAAAACATAAATTTCCCTAAAATGCAAGATAAAGTTTTTAATAATAAATCAGGAAAGGCTTGTCTGAATTAATGAATAGTATAAGTGTGACACATAAATATTTTGCCTACATTGTGTGTGTGTGAATGTGAATGAGACAGAAACAGAGACTGACAAGAGACAGTGAGAATGAGTGAAATGACTAAGTTTCATCAAGCTAAAATATTCTGTGATTCTATTTAGAGTTAAAGGAATAAAAGATGGCATGTTTGTGCATATGTGTAAGTGTAGTTTATATATGTAGACCATATGTGTGATATATGTATATGGCTATTTTTGTATATACATAAAATTGAGTGTTTATTAATATTTGTCACTGTCATGTATATATTAAACTCATTTACTTTCATAATTCTTACCAAGAATAGCTGTATAAAATAGAAGTATTACTATTTTATAGATGTAGAAATTGAAACTGAAAGAGGTTAAGCGACTTCTCCAAGATCACAAAGCTACTGAAGTAGGATAAAATCCTAAACCCAGTTCTCTCATTCCAAAGCAAATGCACATACTGCTTTAGGGAAAATGGAAAATGGAGCAGATTCAAGGTCCATAACTCAACTTTAAGCAAATGGAGCATTCTAGGACAAGATTCACACTCCTCACTTCTGTGATAATTATAACATTAATGAGAACAACAATGGTAACTAACTTTTATTGAGCTCTTGATGACCAGATATCATTTAAATCCCCTACATATAATGATTATTTTATACACACAGCAATGCTCAAAGGTAGGTCCCACTATTATTTTTATTTTATGAATGAGAAACTAAGGCTCAGAGTGCTAAAGTAGAAGAAAAAGCTTTGTCTCTTTCTTTTCCTCCTTCTCTACTTATACCTTCCAGCTCCCTCTTATCTAAGAGGGCCTCTGTCATCCCTAATGTTTAGTAATTGTGGCTTACCAGAGTCCTTCTTTATTGTCTGCCTGTTTGCGTACATGCTATTCCATATCTTCAACACTGTATTCTGAAATAACCAACCCTGAGTACATTAGTACCATCCTCATAGTCCTTTACACTCACTCTTTTCTGGGGTAGAGCTTGAAACACAGCTCAAAAATATTACACCTATATACTTCATGACCTCTTTATCATGTTCTCCCAAGAAAAGGGAATTATCCTAAGGAACATAAGTAGTCATTAAAGTAAAATTAAAATGAACGTTCTTATACCTGTGTCAGTCTCAGACTTGATCTAAAAGGCGCTACTGATTATAGTCATGACAACATCCAACAATTTTTCAGAATTCAGCCAGTCATAGCCTTTGAACTTTTGATCACTCCTATGCTCATGGCTTTCCTATGTCTCACTACATATATCTTCCTGATTAATACTGTACCTTTTTGACCTTTACTTGGTCTTTTTTTGTTTGTTTGTTTTCAGCAATTACTAGAGTCTATCAAACAAGCATCCCCTTTGTACCATTTAATTTAATTAGACCTCTCATCTGAGTCAATATTTAGTTTTTGCCTATATTCCTGAGGTGACCTAAAACATTTCATACGTTAGCTAAATGGCTTAATATGCATGGACATACGAGCTGAATGCCTTAGTTTGCTATCTCTCTCCCTGCAAAATATCCAGAGGCTGCTGCTATGAAACGATCCACTTTGCCTTTCAACTTAATTGTTCCCTCCATAGTTTATCTGACAATTCCTTTTTCTGGATGATAAATTATGATGAAACAGAAGGAAGAATAATCTTCAGCACTGTCTTACTAAGTTTGTTTGTAGGGCTTTTTCTCTAGCATATCATATTCAAATATGTCCATTATACATCTGCTTCTCCACCTGGACTTGTGAACATGCCAGGTGCAATGCCACTGACTGACATAATTTTGCCTAATGACATTTAAAAGCCTGGGAGTGAGCTAAAAAGAAAGGTAAAGGTGATGAATGAAGCTACAGAACAACCCAAGTTTGTTTTCTCTTTAGAAGGATAAGTGTGAATATATGGACTGTTTGTTATGTATGTTAGGAAAAGTGATTTAAAGCCTGAGAATGATGGTCTACTAATTCATCAAATAAAACTTAAGAATTTGTTCTTGCTACCCTTTCTTAGGTTTTTAAAAGGCTTTTCAACTAGAAAGATTTTGTTTTAGTAATCTCTGAAGACAAATACAAAGGACATTTGATTGAATATAAAAACACAAACACAAGAATTATTTTTTAAACAAGGTAAATTTGTGTGTGGGTTTCCAATTTAAAATTTAGATATAATAATATACAAATATGTACCTTGCTATATAAGGTGCTATCTTTTATATACTTCATCTTTTTTAGTCATGATTTACCTAATGTGTAAGTATTATCTTCATTTTACAAATCATGAGATTGTGTCTTAGAAGTTCAAGTTCACTAATAAAATAAAAACAAAAGATTGAGCCACAGGTGATTCATCATAAAAATCCCCATTTGAGCCCCCTATGTTCATAGAAGGCTTTCTCTAATATCTTTAAATTGGTGATGTTGCTTAATCAATATACACACTGAGTTGTCTTCTATTATCCCTAATTTTTGTATCATGCTTTTTCAGTTAGTCTGAGTTGCTTTTTAAAGAACAGAAGAGCAAAGGTTCACAAATTCACTGGGGAACAATTTCTTTTTAATTTTCCATTGCATGAGGTTTTTGTTTTTTTGGTTTTTTTTTTTTTTCAGGGACTGAGAGAGAGTCAGATAGAGAGATAGATAGGGACAGACAGACAACAAGGGAGAGAGATGAGAAGCATCAATCATTAGTTTCTCGTTGCCCTTGCGACACCTTAGTTGTTCATTGATTGCTTTCTCACATGTGCCTTAACCACGGGCCTTCAGCAGACCAAGCAACCCCTTGCTGGAGCCACCGACCTTGGGTCCAGGCTGACAAGCTTTTGCTCAAGCCAGATGGGCCCACGCTCAAGCTGGCGAGCTTGGGGACTCAAACCTGGGTCTTCCACATCCCAGTTCGATGCTCTATCCACTGTGCCACGGCCTGGTCCGGCTCATTGCATGAGGTTTTACAACTTATTCTATATATTTCTGCATTGCTAATTACAAATCTGAAATTTGCTTTTTGGTGCACACTCTAGTTTGTATGCAATTATAATTTCTTTTTGTTATAGTTAATGGCATGCATTGATTTTTAAATTGGAGTTAAAGGGCAACGACTCTTGGTTTGAACATAACCACAAGGCAATTAATGTTTTACAAACATCATTATACATAATTGGAGTTGTTTTTAAATGTAAAAACTTATTTTTTTTTAATTTATTTTTATTTTATTTTATTTTTTTTACAGGGACAGAGGAGAGTCAGAGAGAGGGATAGATAGAGACAGACAGGATCGGAGAGAGGTGAGAAGCATCAATCATTAGTTTTTCATTGCCGTTGCAACACCTTAGTTGTTTATTGATTGCTTTCTCACATGTGCCTTGACCACGGGCCTTCAGCAGACCGAGCCACCCCTTGCTGGAGTCAGCGACCTTGGGTTCAAGCTGGCGAGCTTTTTGCTCAAGTCAGATGGACCCGCACTCAAGCTGGCGAGTTCGGATTCTCGAACCTGGGTCTTCCGCATCCCACTCCAAAGCTCTATCCACTGTGCCACTGCCTGGTCAGGCTTAAATGTAAAATATTATTATCTGATAAAAACACCCCCTTCTTTTGTTTTAAGATTGAATCTTGCTTCTTCGAGTAGGTGTAAATGTAAGAATAGTCCTGATAACTTATGTTATATATGTGGCAGTTACACACTTTAGCGTCAAAGGTGCAATATTTCATCATTTGACACATGCAAATATTGCCTATTTTCAAGTTCCCTTTGGTCATCAAGACAAGAATTGGGCTCCTCATACTGTATGTCATACTTGTGAAGAAATGCTTCATGCCTTGACAACAGAAAAATGCAAAGAAATGCCTTTTGGTATTCCCAGGGTTTGGCATGAACCTAAGCACCACAACAGTGCTGTTATTTCTGTCTGATCCATACAAAGGGCATCAGCAAGATAAAACAGCATATGATTGCATATCCTAATATTCCTTCAGCAATACGACCTATCTCACACTCTGATAGACTGCATTACAGTTTTCGATGGTCTTATTTCTTCTAAGGATGTAGAAAGTGAACATGGTGATCAAGTGTATTTTGATAGGATGCATGAGGAAATGGTTGTAGAATTTGAAGGGTCTTCTTCTGATGTCAAGCAGTCATTAACCCCTCAGCAGTTTAGCCAACCCAAATTACTTAGTAAGAGATTTGGGCCTATCAAAGAAAGCAACCGAGTTATTAGCCTCCAGGCTTGTGGACTTTTCTTTTGATGACAAACACTTTGTTTACTGTCATGATATCAGTAGTCTTCTCAGCAAGGCAGGTGTTACCACTTACAGTCCAACAGAATGGCGCCTATTTATTGACAGCTCTAAACGAAGTCTAAAATATGTTCTCCTAAGCAACGGTAATGTTTATGCAGTGGTTCCAATTGGTTATTCAACTCATCTGCGAGAAGATTATAATGACATAAAAATTGTTTTCGACTTTCTGAATTATAAAGACCATAACTAAATCATTTGTGTGGATCTTAAAATGGTCAATTTTCTGCTAGGACAACAAAGAGGTTTCATGAAGTATCCTTGTTTTCTGTGTTTGTGGAACAGCCAAGCTCAGGAGAAACAATGGACACAGGAGTGGCCAATACATGAAGCTCTGGAAGTAAGGATGCAAAGTACTTTGAATGAACCTGTAGTTAATTGATCATTTTTCCCCCACTTCACATCAAACTTGGCTTAATGAAGCTGTTTGTTCAGACTTTGAATAGAGAAAATGAATGCTTTCAACATATTATTTCTGCTTTTCCTGCCTTGTCTTTCAAGAAGATAAAAGCAGGTATATTCGATGGACCTCAGATTCGAACCCTTATACGTAATGAAGATTTTGCCAGGAAGATGAATAAGGAGGAGAAAGCATCATGATAGTCTTTTGTGGCAGTTACAAAGAACTTCCTTGGCAACAAAAAAGCAATCCTCTGGTTCAAAGGATGCTGTTGGCTTTCTGCAACATTAGATGCAACATGAAACATGAGCATTAAGATTCACTTCCTGAACAGTCACCTTGATAAGTTTCCCAAAAATCTTGGAACTGTTAGTGACTACAGCTGGAGCATCAAATGAGATTGTCTTCAACAAGTACACAAACACAAGAGCTACAACGCAAATTGTTGCCTGAATAGAATTTAAATAAGTTTTGCGCAAATTTTATGATTAAAATAAGTGTTTTAATATGTCCTATTTGAAAATTGTAGACAAATTCTGATGCAATCATATCTTTTAGTGTATTAGTGTATTTACTGCATTATATAAATTATTATATTTTCACAAAGATGATGTCCAAGAAGATATTCTACTTTATTATGTTAAACTAAATGTTGAAATTTTTACAATAAGATGAAAACCTAAAATCTTGAATTGCAAAATAACTGTAGCTTACAGAGAAAAAACTAATGTCAGATTTGAGATCAGCACACTCAAATTAGGTAAGAACAAGTATCTTTGTGGATACAACAAAAATTTTGTTTTCCAGTGAAATTTGTTCATATCCACATACCAATTGTATGATGAAGCCAAGGGGAGAACTCAACTCTTTCTGACTCAAAGTTCACCCAGATGCTTTATAAAGTGGTTCCTGCTCTACAAAGAAATTGAATTGGAAAGTATGAAATTATCCCTGATTCCTTCACTCTCTAGGGCTTCCATATTGTTCATGTCTGGGTCCATGAGCCAGAATAAATAAAAATCCTGATGGAAAGCTGGATTTTGCAATCCTAACATTTATCCTACTGTACACAACATGTGGGTTTGATATAGGTCATTTGAATATTTTGGGGGGTATTTCTGTTTCATTTTATAGTAGGGCAGTATTTCTCAATACAATACCCCATCAGTATTATTTGTGAATGTGAACATTTGTGAGTCATATAGATCTCTGAGTTAAACTATCACCCTAGCATCTAGAAAACAATGTATATTATACAAGAACATTATTATTACCTATAGCAAAACCAATAATAATAGTTAACTCTTACAGGCGCTTGCTATATACAAGAGAGTATTTTAAGTTTTGTATATATATTATTTTCTTTAATCATTAGAATAATCTTATAATACCTCTATTATTATTATTATTATTATTATCAATTTTCAAGTTAAAACCTGAGGCAAAACTTAAGTGATTGGTGATAAGGTGACATAATTAGTATGTGGTAGAATCAACATTCAAGTCTAGGCCTTTTGATTCCAAAGCTTGTATTTCTAACCAGTATACTACTGATAACTTATTTTAGCTTAGTGATATAAAATTTCTCTGTTTTAAATATATATGTTTTTTGGTCCTTAGTGTCTCATTTCTCCCAATAAAATGTTCAAATCAGAAGACATTTTAGTAAGAAGAAAGAAGAGAGAAAATAAAAATAAATTTTTATGGATACTTCTCCATATTTCAACTCTTCTGCCAATGGCAATCTCCTTGCTATCATTCCCAAGCTCTTATGCATTTCCAACTGGCCTGCACACTCCCAGAGAGCCTTTCCTGCATCCTGCCCTAAATTTTATATTAATGATTTTAAGATCAACTTGATTTAATGAAAATTGAACAGATGAATATAAAGTTCTTTTCTAAAATCTAAGTAAAATCTCCTATTTTTTATGATTTTAATTTATTGTATTTACATCCATTCAAGTGTCCCACCGAATATATCTCTCTCCCCCCAGCCCCTGCCCCCCGCCCCGTGTTCCCCTCAGGTCCCTCCCCCTAGTGCCTTCTGCCCTTCCCTCCAGGATTTGCTGTCTTGTTCTCTATAACGCTATGTTATATATATATATATATATATATATATATATATATATATATATATATATATATATCCCTTCTCTGATCCTATTTTCTTTTTTCTTTTCCACTTTCCCTCTGTTCCCTTTGACCCTGCCTCTGACTCTGTTTCGTTTTTTACTAAATTCCATCAAGAAAAAAAATTTTTATCAAAAGACACAGTTGTGCTTCCTCTAAAGACGCAGTTTACTGTTTGAGAGGTGCCGGTTCTCAGAGGCTATCTGGAGCGCTAGTTGGGAAGGAGGAAGTCCTTGTCTTGGCAAACAGGCATAGTTTCAGGCTTCGGCAGCTGCCTCCAGCAACAAAGAATGCCCAGATGCCCATGACCACCAGGATCAGGTATGCCCACACCAGAATGATTCCATAATGAGGACTAATAAATAGGTCTGCAAGGAAAAAACAAGTCAGCTTGGGTAATAACGCTAGCTACTCTTTTGACACTTTCAACGATCCACCTATGTCAAACATGTTTTTCTTTCTGTACTATCTAAACAAAATAAAGCAAACCACGTGATGGCATTTCTGGAGCAGAAATTTGTATGAAATAAATCACCCATGTTAATATGGAGAGGTCCAGAAACACAGTTATTGAAATAAGTCATAAATACATGTTGAAACTTTCCAAAATGTGATTTATCCACCTTTGCACTCTCCTCATTGTTGTAAATATTAGACACTTTATAAACATTTCAGGACTGTGTGTTGGATTAAAGATCAAGCAAATGGAGCAAACCAAAGTCACATTTTAGAGAATGAGATTAGAATTAATTTAATAAATATATTCATATAAAATGGGGGGTTACATAGTGACAGTTAAAAGATTTAAGTATTTGAAGTTCTTTAATAATGCTTAGCATATAATCAATACTTTACTGTGCATTTAAGTTATGTAAACATTAGCCATAAGTCCTGATTAGATTTCTGGTCTTGGGAAAATTAATTAACCTCTTTCCCTAATCTACAAAGTAGGAAGTTAAATTTCATGTATCTCATAGGACTTGGTTTTTTTGCAGAAATAAATGTGATAATAGTGTAAATATTTTAGTATGATAATGAATCAGTAAATATGTATTATTATTTTGGGATTTATGATTACCATAACTTAAATACTTTATATAGAATATGAATTAAGCAAGAAAACTTAATAGACATTCTGAGAAACCATACTACCCTGTATAACATTGATTTATTACGTGAAAAGCATTCCAAGTTTCACCAATTGATTTATGAATGGGCTATAATCTAGAAAATATATTGAGAATCTGAAAATGGCAGTATTTTACCATATATAAGATTGAAAAACCTAAACTGTGACCCTTAAATCAGATAAATTTTGTTACACTGCAGTGATAGAAGCCTAAGCAACTTAATTCTTTATTTTCCCCTAAAAACCCATGTGTGTACAACCAAAGTGTCTAATTAAAACAAGCTCGTGTATTTTCTGAATAACTATGTTACTACTCTTCTATGTGTTCCAAGTTTCACCTAATCTCTTCTCAATGATATATTGTAAGAGGGACAATGTAGGTTGCCTAACAAAACCCATAACAACACCATAGTGCATATTGGCCAGGAGCATAGGGATAGGCAAAAGTGAGTTTATTGCTGTTCATATGGAAAATAATACAATAATAAATGATAATACAAGAGTAAACTATGTTGTGTATACTCACAGCTGCAAACCTACTTTTGTCCACCCTGTATATAAAACATAGAATAAAATAATATGTTCTGATCGCTTTTAATATGTTGGTGGGGTGAGTCTGAGAGCTGTAAATGTTCATGCTCTGTAGACCATGAACATTTAGACTAATCTGGGGCAAACATTACTAAATATACTCCTTCTCACTAACTAGCTGCCCAACTCCCTATTATTATGAAATAATACTGAATAAAACATTAAGTTTCTTCTAGTTTGGAAGTGCAAAGACCAAGTACATTCCATGGTTAATTGGAAAATTCATCTTGATTTTTACAATAATAATATTTTAGGGTCCTACTTTTTACAGATTCAGAAATGTTCTTTATGCATTGTAAAGCCAGTAGCCATGACCACCATCACAGCCAACTGGCCCATGCAGGTTTGCATTAGCTTTGGACAGACGGTAATAAAACAATGGAGCCAAGAACTGGTGGGCCATTGTTGGGCAGATAAAATATATTATGCTCACTTTGTTAAAGATGGAGCTGCCCACATGGAAGCCCATCACCCAGGTGATATTATTTGCCCTTATGCTTGGGATGGTTATGGGAGAAAGGCTGTAATGTAAGCAGACCAGGTCGTTATGGCCTAAAGCTTGGTTTTAAGAGTAAGCTTTTCCCCACACCCTTGACTGATTGGATGATGTGGGGTGGTACACTCTCCTCATGAATCCCATTATTCCTCAGATGGGTGACTTTGTATCAGAGACTTCCTTGTCTGTAGATTGGATTAAGGGTTTGGATTTCTACAGTATAAAGTGGGACAGACAAGTAGCTTGCTCTCTTGGTTCCTGAGTTCCTGAGGTTAGTATTAGAGAGGAGAGAAGATTAGGCTACGTGGAAGCCAGGAGAAGCAGTCAAGATGGTAGAGTGCTGAGAGAGAAGCGAGTTTGTGCAGAGTTTGTGCAGGAGGAGATGGGGAACAGAGGTGAATAAGTCTGGTGAGCTAGAAACCTTTGATGCTAGGAAACTCGGATAAGTCAGTAGCTTTGTGAGCACTGAATGTGTGGGTTTTAGAGTCCAGTGTGTGTTTTTGCTTGCCCACCAGGTGCAAGCTAGAATTAAAGCTGATGGCTCACCAGTTCTTGGCTCCGGTGTTTCATTACTGACTGTCCGAATCTAATGCGAACCTGCATGGGCCAGGCGGCTGTGATAATGGCCTCGACTACTGGTTTTACAGCCATCATTTTTAATCCTAGTTTGCACCTGACGGGCAAGTAAAAACACATACTGGGCTCCAAAACCCACTCCATAATCCATCATATGTATGTATGTATGTATATCTCCATCAATGGATGAATGGATAAAAGGTTTTTTTACATCTTGGCTATTGTGAATAATGCCACAGTGAACATGGGAGTGCAGATATCTCTTCAATATCCTTTTTAAATTTCCCTTGGGAAATTTAAAAGTGGGATTGCTGGATTATATGGTAGGTCTTTTAATTTTTGAGAAACCATCCATTGTTCATCATAGTAGCTGAACCAATTTAAATTCCTAACAACAGTTAGTTCCCTTTTCTCAATATCTTTGCAACACTTATCTCTTATCTTTATGATGATAGCCATTTTAACCATTTTGAGGTGATATTTCATTGTGGTTTTAATTTGCATTTAGTTTTTATTAATTTGCATTTGATAACCATTTCATGATTCATGATATTGAATACCTTTTTATGTGTTTGTTAGCCATTTATTTGTTTTTATTGGAAAATATTCAGTTCTTTTTTTAATTTTTTTATCATTGTTTGCCTTTTTGCTATTGAGTTTTATGAGTTCTTTATATATTTTAGATAATAACCTCTTATCAGGTATATTAATTTGTTAATATTTTCTCTCATTCTGTATATTGCCTTTTTATTTTGTTGATGCTTTCTTTGATGTGTGGAATCTTTTTAGTTTGATGTAGTCCCACTGATTGATTTTCTTCCTTTATTGCCTTTGCTTTTCTTGTCAGATCCAAAGGAAAATTAGCCAAAACCAATGTCAAGTAGTTTATCCCCTTTTCTCTAGGGAGGGCCTAGAAAAAAAAAATAGTAATTAGGACTTATAGCATTGTTAAATTAGATGGGACCTTATAAATAATCCAATCTAATCCTTATACTGCATGCACAAAAACTTTGAGCTAAATACAGTAACTAGGATAAAATTATTCTGTAGATATATTGGACATAAAATAATCTCTTGACTAGTGGTTATAAAATTCTTTCTACTATTTTAAGAGGCATCTAAGGGGTGAAGTTAATAACACACTGGTAAGGAAAGAGACTCAATACCAAGCCAGTGAACTACCTGAGAAGAATGCCTCATCAGCCCCTTTGTTTGTACAGAATTGGTTCCAGGTTCTGGGGTGAGCAAGACCTGAAAGGTGAGGATATATTGGACACTGCCATGCAAGTTAAATAAATTCAGGGCTGGGGTTCAGAAATATCATTAGATGAAACCTTTGGAAAGTTCATAGATGAGAAAGGTTATAAATTATACTTGCTTCTGTAAAGCCTTTACCAACCACTTGAAACCTCTCATCATCTTACTGCCTAGTTAGTGCCAACAAACAGTCTCAAGTTTACAGAGGAGACCAGTCATTTCATGACATGACTCATGCTTTACATCATTTCCCTGATGTAGAGGGAAGAACCAAATTCTGCTGAGTAATACAGAAGTAATTATGTATGCTCTTCCTGGAGCCATTAAACACAGACTTACTCATGTGCTTTGGTCTCAGATGATTTAAGAAGCATATTTAAGTATCAAAGTTAGAAAGGGAAACAGAGCATTCAGATTCCAATTTTAATGGACTCAAATACTCCACAATTTAACATTAAACTAAATTCAGAGTGTTATTTATTTTCCCAACTCACCCCTGGGATAACTTTATTACCTTAATTATAGCATTCTTACTGAGATTGCTCCCAGCCATTGTTTACCTTAAAAATCTTTAAAAATTCCTTGATAGAGTATTTTAATTAGCATTCTTCTTTCTTTTAAATGGTCTTGGTTTCTATTTAGCTGACATTAAAAAATCCCATAAATGTGTTTCTTCTTGATGAAGGACAGTAATTCTGAACCTCCTTTGGTTAAATTAGAATTTCTTTTCTATTCCTTATTTTGGTTATTCTAGCATGGCAACATACTTGCAAAGTGTCATGATTTATTAGATCCATTTAACAAAAAATAATAGTCATCTCTCTAGAGTCTTTTAAAAAATGTAATTAACACTTAAATGAATTCCATAAAATAAATAAAATAAATTGTGGTCTATCCTACCTCTTTAGTTTCATATCTCTGTTTTTGCAGTGAGGATTGGGGCAAGAAATAGCAGTTCATGGTAGTCAATGCTACAATAGAAGTGTGTGCAGAGTAAAATATAAAGTGCAAAAAATTAGTCATAGTCTCCACCCGAAAAGGGAAAATAGAGTAGAGGAAATGATTTCCTACTCACTAGAGAATTACAGTGATAATCCAATTGAGTCTTAGCCAACTTAAACAAAACTCTTGGGATAGATGCAAATATACACAGAGGCATGGGACATGGTTTTTATTGTATGCTATGAGAAAAGAAACAAAACCTGTAAATGATTGAATAGAAGAAAAATAAAGTTGGCAAACTTATTTGAGAATATGACATGCTTAATACTCATGATTTTATTCTATGCTTGTTTATGATTCATTGAAGTTTGTAAAACAGAAAATAATTATCAGAACTATATTTTGATAAGATAATGCTGTGTATAGTTTTGAGGGTGCATTAAAAAAAGGAAGGGAATTTTAGGGAACTAATAAGAGGTTTTTTCAATGCTTCAAATAGAAGAAACATTGACTTGCATTAATGAAGTGACTGTAAACTCTTAGAAGGAGGTTTAGATTTAAGATATATTTAGGAGATAGAATAAAAACATGGTGACTGAGCAAAATAGACACAGATTTTAGGGGCTATTATATTAGTAGTTAGCACTTGTGCAGGTATATAGTGCAGGTATTCTTCTAAGTGTTTAATATACATATATAATATATAACTTTTTAAATAATAATGTCAGCTTTATTAGATACAATTGTTATACCTGTTTTTTCAGAAGAGAAAACTGAGGCATATAGAGATTAAATAAATCATCTGAGTTCATTCAGTTAAGAAGTGGCAAATACAAGTTTCAATCATAGGCCATTTTCTTCTTAAAAATATTGTTTAATCACTGTTAACCATGATGCTGTCTTCCTACAGAGAATATGAGGATTTCGATCTTGGTTATATTTATGGTTATTAAGGCATATTTGTGTGTAAACGTCCAAGAGGTAATTGAACATATGATAGTGGCCCCAAAAGAGATGTCAGGGCTAAAGGTAGAGATCTGTGGAATGTTTTAATATGTAAATGTTAATTGATGTCATAGACATGCCCAAGAAATGATGTATATATCTATCAATCCAAATGAGAGAAGCAGGGAATTCAAAATAGCACAATGGCATCTGAAATCTCTAGATGTAGTTCTTTTCATAATATTAAAACAGCTACTTTATTGTTTAATCAATAAATTTGCTAACAGTACTTGTATGTAGTTGAAGCAATTATTTGACCAAAACATTTTTGAAATATATGGTGCTCATCTCCAGCCTAACTCCATTAATCCCAGATACTAACAGCAAATTTAAATAAATTGACAATATTAATCAACATTTTGTTATTATTGAGCCTGTATTTAAACAACTAAGTAGTATCCCTTCTAAATCTAGTTGTAAACTCTGAAAACAAAGTGTTATTGGGGTTATGAGAAAACTGGAAATAATCATTTGCCATTTGTCAGGATGACACCCTTAGACCAATCAACTCTAAAGGATTAGAGATTAATCATGATCTATCCCTTAAAGTTGGGTACTCTCTGAACAAAATCAGTATTTAGTTGTCAAAGAACAATGGGAAAATGGCTACTGGATACTCAGCACTAGTGTCTGCCACAAAAGATGTTATGGAGACAAGTCAATACAAACTGAATGCTTATTAAATGTATAAAATGGAGATTAAGAATACAGCCATTTTAGTAAGATCGAAGATTCTACTTATTACTAAAAATAAATTATTTATTTATTTATAAATTACTAAAAATCATTTAGAATCTTGGATCTTATGAAAATGGCTGTATTGTTATTTTGCATTGTTATGGGGAATATCTTTGAAGGAGAATAACCTGCTTAGTTTCAGTCTTCAGTTCCTAGAGAAGAATATCTCTAACTTTTTTATTTTTGTTTTTCTGCCATGATACACATTCTTATGCAGGACATATTTCTTATAAGTAGGCCCACTTCACTGAACACTGTATTGATAAAATGAGTTTCTAGTTTGATTACTAGGAAACTAGTTTTAGCTCTCCTCTTTTCTTTCCCGCTCCAGGAAGCATATCAGAATGTATTTGAGTGAAAGGATGTAATTAGAGGGATAACCTTGAAACACTGTAATTTGAAGAAAAGCAGTAAATCATTCTTCTACTTTACTATTTGTACTACTATTATTACCACCAAATTATGGACACATGTCACAATTAACAAATAGACCAATATGTTCAGACCCCAAGGTCAAAAGCTTTGATCTAGAGGCCAACCTACCCCTTTCTTTATGACCACTGTGTTATTGCCATTATATTGTTGTATTACTTGGACCCATGGATGTTTAAATTGAATGGTGAGATCAAAAAGAGAAGCGATAACCCTGGGCATCTAAAGTAGGAAACACACACATATACACCATGTAATGAACACTTACAAATTCTAGTCTACATATATGGAAACTTACCTATAAATTCAAAAAGTTTTTATCACAAGAGTCAATTATGTCATAGTAAGGGAGATATTGTGCACACACATTTTTGGAAGACAAGATGTACACTGACTAAAGATTATTAGCAGTTAAATGTTCAGGGATTAAGATCAAAAGACTCTCTAAGTAAGAGGAGGAATATATCTTTGCAACATATTTGAGGTAGAATAAGAAGAGGGTTTTGGGAGATCTCAGCCAGAACAAAACCGTCTCAAATGAGAGACTTCATTAATTTACAAACATTTCCTTTTCTTGAGAGTTAAACAAGTTTGAGCTTAATTCCAGCTTTACCTCTTACTACCCCTGTGACAATAGAAAAGGCACTGAAATTCTCTGAATAATACTTCTTAGATACCTTATCTGATATATTGAAAAAATAATACCTACCTCGCAAGGTTGCTATTAGAATTACATAAAATACTTTAAAATATATGGCCTTGATACAAAGCTATTATTACAGCTTCATCTTTTCTCATTCTTCATCTTTTGCAATGACCATTGGAAAAGGAATGTTATATTCAAAACCTTGATCATCACCATAACAATAGTGAATCAGTGTATATACAATACATTGTGCTGCAAGGCTATCCCGTAAGGAAATGTTAGTTTTCTGTTCTACAGAGGAGAAAAAATGAGACTTAGCAATTTTTTTTTTATTTAGATAGGTTCCAGAGTCCATATTTTTAACAACTCAGCTCCCTTTTTTATTCTCTTCTCTCCCCCAAAACACCTATACATCTATGAACTCATCCTGTGGGCTTTCTTCTTTAAAGTCAAACAAATGCTAAAGCACAGTGATTAAAAACCGCACATGGCTTGTGCTTCTACTGCCTGCTGAATCCAGTGCCTGAGGGCTTGGTTTAGACACCTACTGCTTTGGGGTTGGAGATTGCTGCCAAGAAAGTTTCCCATTTTCGAAGCAGCTGGGAAAGCAGCAACCAGCTGCTCTGAAATATGTTTGAATCTCATCCCCTCAACCAGGAGACAGCTGTGCTTATCTATAGGAAGACTCCGGAAGATTGCTTTGTGTTTTATAAGACATTCTAGGCAGGATGAGAGAGATTTCTGATTTGAAGAGAGACTAAATTCAAAAACATAACTTTTTAGTATTTCCCCATTGCAGACACTTTCCAGCTTCTGATATTTACTTACATATATAGTTTGCGAGTCTCAGATAAATAGAAGACAGTCATTTTAATTGATTTCCTTAAGGTACTATTTTTACACCTAACATATTCCATGCCTCACATCTGAAATAGCGTTTTGTTGCTCCAGGCTTCTCCTAAAATAATTTTGAAAGCATCATTCTGGCTTGTTACCTGCTGCCCTCTCCTTCCAGTGTATGGACGAAACAATAATGGTAGAAGTTAAAGCTGCTGCTCTTGTCCTAGATTTAAACCACTGACATGGTACCTAATCGAATGTCTATAGACCAAAGCAGGTATGGTGCTCAAATAGCACCCAGATCTAGCAATTTAGTAAGACTATGGGAAGCATAGTGTATTAAAATTACACACAAGAGTCCAGAAAACAGGCTGCTTTATTATAGGTTGTGTTGCTGCAAT
Organism: Rhynchonycteris naso; assembly: GCA_037038555.1. Taxonomy (NCBI): domain Eukaryota; kingdom Metazoa; phylum Chordata; class Mammalia; order Chiroptera; family Emballonuridae; genus Rhynchonycteris; species Rhynchonycteris naso. Next base: position 61,989,307 of record CM073001.1, on the reverse strand, counting down.
TGTGTGAAGCTAGTCATGTTTATAGTATAGCTCTTACATTATATATAATTGTGAAATTCAGTTATTAAAAATGGAGACCACTGTTATATTTTATGGAGTCATGATAAACCATAGTCAAATTTTCAAAAGCTCTGGAAAAACTAGATTATATAAGGAATTTGCAACATGATGCAGAATTTCAGATGTACTTCAAAACAACAGGGAATCAGAGAATCTGATATATTACTTAAAATTAGAAAACCACATTTTGTCTATAAGTACATACAATGTATAAGCTTATATATGTAGAAGTAACAACTTCAGGTTTACTTATGTACCACCTCCAGTTTCCATACTCTTGTAGACTTAATTTTCCCAGTGAAATACCAAAATCTGTTTAGAGAAGCCTAGGCATGTTTGACAGCATCTGAAAGAACATAAAGTGTATAAAAGCCTTGAGAGCTAAAAAAGCTGTCTCTCTGTCATACTTTATTTTACAAAGAATAGAAGAAGTAGGGAAAATAGCATGTTGACTTTGTGTAAATATTCTTCGATTAAATGGGAACACATGTGAACTTTCTTTTTCAAACACGCCCAATATTATAATCACAGTTATGGAAAGGTAAATACTATGAGATTTCATGAGTAAAAATATGACATATTAAAAACTGAGGGGACTGTGTTTGCTTATGCAAAAATCTCATTTTGCAAATGATAGTGACTTTGCTCTCAGAACCATTCCCTGCCCATGATTTTTTAACGATAGGTTTTCAGCTAGGCTTAAGCAATGGGAGACAATTGACAGACTATTGGCAAGCAATCATCCACTTTATTTTTATGAATATTTTATTTATTTATTTATTATATTTTTTAGTGAATTTTTTTTCTTTCTTTTTTATTATCAATTTTAATAGAGTGACATTAATAAATCAGGGTACATATGTTCAAAGAAAACATCTCCAGGTTATCTTGTCATTCAATTATGTTGCATACACGTCTTCCAAAATCAAATTGTCCTCTGTCACCTTCTATCTGGTTTTCTTTGTGCCCCTCCCCTACCTCCTCTTCCACCCTCTCATCCCTCCCCCCACCCCGTAACTACCACACTCTTGTCCATGTCTCATAGTCTCATTTTTATGTCCCATCTATGTATGAAATTATGCAGTTCTTATTTTTTTCTGATTTACTTATTTCACTCCATATAATGTTATCAAGGTCTATCCATTTTGTTGTAAATGATCCAATGTCATCATTAAAAGCTTTGGTATATATATATACTATGGAATACTACTCAGCAATCATCCACTTTTGGTGGTCTAGCTGCTTGTCATCATCTTTTCCATCTCCTCCAGTACTAAGAATGATACCAGTTCACAATGGTGGTGAATTGAGGTTTGCCTCACAATCATCAATTTCTTGTATTATATTTAATATTCAAAGCACCTTGAATAGCTTCTATTTTTCTCACTGAATTCTGACTCATAAATTCACTAAAAGAACTGTGATGAGCAGAGCTGGACTCATCCTAGTTTGAGAAATGTGTAAACTCTTGTGTGCATTGTGTGTGTGTGTGTTGGTATGATAAAGAGTTGTAGTATTTATCCCTCATCTCTTATTGTCAAGAAATGTTCTTGTCTTGATCCATATTTTTAAAACATAAGTAGAATTTGTTCTCAGTTTTGTGCCATCAAAATCTCTACATTCTGACATATTATTTGCCAGTTCGCCTTATGAACTTATAAAAATAAAACCATAGCATCTGTAAAGCCCTAGCTAAGTGTGTTTTGAGGATTATCACACTTAATCTTAACAACTAACCCTGAAATGTATGTATTTTAATTATAGTTACACTAAAAAGAAACAGAAGCTCAGAGAAGCTTATTAACTTCTTCCAGGTCTACACATCTGGGATATTGTGAAGTTGGGGTTCAAATATAAGTTATTTACTAAAAAACTAATGTTTTATTCTTGGGCTAATAGACATATTTTTATAGAAATATTACATTTAAATGATTAAAAGTGATATTAATCTAAATGTAGGAATTTGAAATTTTCTGATAAATATGGCTTTCAACAGGAATGTGTTCAGAGTTTTAAACATAAATATTGAGAAGCATCACCTGCAGCTGATCATGGAATTGTGTGCCATTTCTAAAAGTTAAATATTTCCTTTTTTATGGAGTTTTGGTACAGATATCTGAGAAATATTGTTTTGGGGCAGATTAAAATGATGCCGTGTGCAGACAGTGTTTTATTGAGTTGTACACTTGAGTCCGGTGTGGTTTTTAAACCAATGTTATCCCAATAAATTCAATTAAAAATAATAAAATTTAAAAAAATAATTGATCTCCATCTTAAAAATATTTTGCATATAATTTCAGTACTTATAGTTTTATAACTCATTTAAATATTATTTAAGTAACTTAATTCTGCACCAAATATCTTCTGTAGCATATCTCAAACAATTATACATCATAAAAAAGACAGTATTATGTCTTCTACGTGGATCTTAATGCCTTAAGCTGACTCTAATTTTAGATGAGACAGAGATTGCTACAACAACATATGAAAGGGCAATCTGGCCTCGTTTATGGATCATAAAAGCTTTCCTGAGAAAGTGCCATTATTAACATGAACACTAAGGGAATAAGAGGAGGTTCCCTTATAAAAACAAAAAAGGTTATTTCCAGGCAGAGAAAATGGACTGTGAAAAGGCTTGGTGATGAGGAGATATATGTGGCATATTTACAAACAGAAAATATTGTAGTTGGTTTAGTTTAGTTTCATTATATGTTTAGACCACATAATATAAAAGAAGTAAAATCAGCTGAGCAGGACGAGACAAGTTAAGAATAAAGACACATTTTAAGTTGAATCAAAAATTCATTAATGTAAACAAAAAAATTAATTCTTTGAAGGATAATTTTTGCCTTATTATAGGGAATGGACTCTGAGAGGAGCAAAAATGCAGAGAAAGAGTCTAGAAACATATTGCAGTTGTCCAAGTTAGAGAACTTAATGACCTGTTCTATGGTGGTGATAAGAAAGAAGGAAAGATACAGATAAGATTGGATTGAGGGGCCTTGGTGATTGACTAATGAAATAGAAGGAGAATGGTGAGTTAAAGGTTATTTTTAATTTTGCTTAGGTGATTGACTGGTTGATATTGTGTTAACTGAGATAAGCAATTTAAGAGCTCAGGAAGTAATGATAGTTTGAGGTTAATAATCATAATTATAAGAAAAGTGGTGGTAGAGTTTTGAGTGTCTTTACACAAAGGAGAAAAAAAAAGCAGAAAGAGAGCTTAAAACCCAAATATTTAAGGAACATCTGAGGAAGACATCTAGCACAGGAAAATTCTACATGGAACAAGTTGAGAGGTAAATGGATAAACTAGAGTAGTTTTACTTGATACTAGGGGAAAAAAAGATTTTTAGAACAAAATGGTGTTTCACAGTTTTAAATATTAAGAACTTATGAAAGATAAAAACTAAAATGTCCACTGGAATGAGGAATATTTCTGGATAGAATGCAGTGTGTTGTTATAAACAAGGGCTCTACGAACAATTAGAAAAGCACAAATTAGTTATCATGTTTGTGTTTGGACCTCCTTAAAGAAGAAGAAAGAAAAGGGGACAAAAGCACTATTCAAAAATGTAATTGCCTAAAATTAATTGCCTAAATTTTTTCCTAACTGAAAGGAATTTAAGAGGCTCAGTACATCCAAAACATGCTATAAAAGAAAAATGTCTGAGAACTATGTACATCATAATCAAACTACTGATAAAAAAGCTAATATCTTAAAAGCAAAAAGAGAAGTAAGACCAGTTTCTTTCAAAGGAAATTCATGAAAACTTTTGACTGACTTCCAAAAGAAATAGTGGAATCTGGAAAAAAATGGAATGATATCTTTAAGGTGAAAGAAAACAACTGACAAGAAAGAATTCTATAACTAATAATAATATACTTCAGAAATAAACCTACAATAAAATTATTGCAGAAAAATAAAAACTGAGGGGATTACTCACCATCAGGCAATCTCAAGAAAAAATACTTAAGGGAATTATTCAGGAAGAAGGAATTTTTTCCAAAATGAAAACATGTAAATGAAACATAAAAGAAAATGTACATATGTGAGAGAAATAGAAATAAATGCTGACTGTACAAAGTAATGTCACACTTGTTCTACTGCACTTGAAATATGTTTATAATTCATGGTGACAGTATTTTAAAAATTAAAATAAGTAGAATTTTAACTTTCTATGATTCTAGCACTATAGAAAAGTGGTAAAAATAATATTTATACTAAACCTTAGTAAATCAAAGAAACATTTTAACTTTTAAAGCAACTAAGACAAAAGTAGTTAAAATGTAAATATAACTGAGGAGGTACTAGAGAGGGACAATGGAATAATATAAAATATTTTATTAGTCCAAATATATAGGAAAGATAAAAATAAAAAATATTAGAATAAAGAATATACTTCATGATGCTCTAAAAAGAGAAACATTTTTTCAGGGAGGAAAGATGGCGACGGAGTAGGAGGACGTACCAACTTCCAACTCCCAGAAGCAAAGTGGATTATAACTCAATTTAAAGAACCATCATCTGGATAAACCAACTATGAACTAAACTAAGTGAACTCTTCAACCAAGGAACACAGAAGAAGCCACATTGAGACTGGTAGAAATAGCGAAAACGCGAAGAGGGCTGCCCAGCTCCCCGGAGCAAACGGCAGCCCGGAGAGACCCGTGGGGCGGGAGGAAAGTTTGGCGGAGAGGGAGGGACCTGGGTCCCAGGAACCAAGCCCCAGCCTGCAGTCCTAGAGCCTAGAAGAGGCGTTTGGACAGTTTTGATCTGTGAAACAAGTGAGGGAGCTCCCAGGCCTACAGTGTGGAGTATTAGGTCCCTTCCTACTCTGCTGAGGGCTGCTTAAGGGTTTGGGGCACAGGACTCTGAAAGGCGGTTCTGTCGGCGTGGGAAGAGGCCAAGCCGGTGGGAGATCGGTCTAGCCCAGAGGGTCGGAGGGGACGCGCGAAAGCGGTCCGGAAGCTGTGGGCCCACCTTTAATCCCAATTACGGGGACAAAGCGGGAGGCCAGGAATGGGCAGGCCCTGCACAAGCTGGCCCTGACCGCGGGGACCGGGCTAGGATCAGGGATGGGCAGGGGCTCACGGCTGAGCTGATGCTACCAGCCCCCCCCCCCCCCGGGCCGGAGAAACCGCGGTGGGCCAGTATACGTGTGCGAGCGGGCTCCGAGCGCGGGAACGGGGTAGACCCCGAGACAAGTGGAAGCTCGCAGCGGAGCCCACGCTACTATCCCCACCCGGCCGGAGAAACCGCGGATTGCATACTTACGTGCACGAGCGGGCTCCGAACGCGGAGGCAGGGTTGAGTCCGGGACGAGTGGAAGTACGCAGCTGAGCGGAAGCCAGCAAACGTGCCTGCCCCAATAAACTGTGGTTTCCGACTCTGCGCAGAAGGGCCTGGGCCTCGAGGGCGGGGCTAAAGCTCCCGACGGGCAAAAGCTTACAGCTGAGAGCACGTCAAAAGCCCCGCCTAACCCACGGAACTGTAGCGAGCAGGTTCCGACTGCTGGTTCTGGGAGGAAGTCCGGAAATAGGCTGGGTCCGCAGCTGAGCAAAGGTGCTCACCTCTACCCTTGATGCTAAGTCTTGTGGCTTCAGTGACAGCCCCTCCCACGAAGGAGAGGCAGAAATCACAGCAAAAGCCACAGTGGGCCGGTGCTGGCAACGCTCATACCCAACCACCCTAGGCACCGGCAGAGGGGGTGGAGGGCCTGCAGACAGACCACACCTAGAGAACACAAGGCAACACAACTGGACTCCAGTGGCCACAACTTGCTTATACACAGAAAAAATGGGCAGGCAGAGGAATGCAAACCAAATGAATCAAGAGAAATCCCCAGAGAAGGACCTGAATGAACCAGATATAACCAAATTACCAGAAGCAGAATTTAGAATAATGATAGTTAGGATGTTCAAAGAAATTAGAGCAACAATGGATAGTCATTATGAACACCTAAACAAAGAGATAACAAGTATAAAAAATGAAATTGAAATAATAAAAAAGAATCAGACAGAAATGACAAATACAGTATCAGAACTGAAGACCACAATGGAAGGAATTAAAAGCAGGATGGATGACGCTGAGGATCGAATAAGCGAGTTAGAGGACACAATAAACAAAGGCACAGAAGCAGAAGAGGAAAAGGAAAAGAGACTTAAAAAATGTGAGGAAACTCTAAGGGAGCTTTGTGACAACACGAAGAGAAACAACATTCACATCATAGGGGTGCCTGAAGAAGAGGAGAGAGGACAGGAAATGGAAACTTTGTTCAATCAAATCATAGCAGAAAACTTTCCTAAATTAAGGCTGGGAAACACTCCACACATTCAAGAAGCACACAGAACTCCATTAAAGAGAAACCGAAAAAGATCTACACCAAGACACATCATAGTTAAAATACCAAAGCTAATGGATAAAGAAAAAATTTTAAAAGCTGCTAGAGAAAAAAAGGCTATCACCTACAAAGGAGCCCCCATAAGGATGACATCGGACTTCTCAACAGAAACACTTGAGGCCAGAAAGGAATGGCAAGATATAATCAAAGTAATGCAGAACAAGAACCTACAACCAAGACTACTTTATCCAGCAAGGCTAACGTTTAAAATTGAAGGAGAAATAAAGACCTTCCCAGAAAAAGAAAGCCTGAAGGAATTCATAAAAACCAAACCAATTCTGCAAGAGATACTAAGGGGCCTCTTGTGAACAGTTTAAAGGGAGGAATGAATAGAGCAAAAGAAGAATACAGCTTTAAAGAATAAAATGGCAATAAACAACTACATATCAATAATAACCTTAAATGTAAATGGATTAAATGATCTAATCAAAAGACATAGGGTAGCTGCATGGATAAAGAAACAGGACCCATACATATGCTGTCTACAAGAGACACACCTTAAAACAAAAGATGCTCATAGACTGAAGGTAAAAGGATGGAAAAAAAATATTTCATGCAAATGGAAATGAAAAAAAAGCAGGGGTAGCAATACTTATATCAGACAAAATGGACTTTAAAACAAAGGCTGTAGTAAGAGATAAAGGAGGACACTACATAATGATAAAGGGAACAATTCAACAGGAAGATATAACTATTGTAAATATCTATGCACCAAATATAGGAGCCCCGGCATACATAAAGCAGACTTTGATGGATATAAAGGGCGAGATTAACAGCAATACTATCATAGTAGGGGATTTCAATACCCCTCTAACAACACTGGATAGATCCTCAAGAAAGAAAATTAATAAAGAAACAGCAGACTTAAAGGATACACTAGATCAACTTGATTTAATAGATATCTTTAGAACTTTTCACCCTAAAGCAGTAGAATATACATTCTTCTCAAGCGCTCATGGTACGTTTTCTAGGATAGAACACATGTTAGGACACAAAAATGGTCTCAATAAATTTAAGAAGATTGAAATCATATCAAGCATTTTCTCTGATCACAATGCCATGAAACTAGAAATTAACCACAAAAGAAAAACTGAAAAATACTCAAACACTTGGAAACTAAATAGCATGATATTAAATAATGAATGGATTAACAATGAGATCAAAGAAAAAATAAAAAAGTTTCTAGAAACAAATGATAATGAGCATACATCAACTCAAAATTTATGGGACACAGCAAAAGCAGTTCTGAGAGGGAAGTTTATTGCACTACAGGCATATCATAAGAAGCTAGAAAAAGCTCAAATAAGCAACCTGACCCTCCATCTAAAAGAACTAGAAAAACAACAACAAATAAAACCCAAGTCAAGTAGAAGGAAGGAAATAATAAAGGTCAGAGCAGAAATAAAAGACATAGAGGCTAAGGAAACAATACAGAGGATTAATGAAACCAGAAGCTGGTTCTTTGAAAAGGTAAACAAGATTGATGAACCTTTAACTAGACTCACCAAGAAAAAAAGAGAGAGGACTCAAATAAATAAAATTAGAAAGGACAGTGGAGAAATAACAACTGACACAACAGAAATACAAAGCATTGTAAGAAAATACTATGAAGAACTCTATGCCAAAAAATTAGACAATCTTGGTGAAATGGACAAATTTCTTGAATAATATAACCTTCCAAAAATCAATCTGGAAGAATCAGAACACCTAAACAGACCAATTACAACAAATGAGATCGAAACAGTTATCAACAAACTCCCAAAAAAGAAAAGTCCTGGGCCTGATGGCTTCACAAGTGAATTCTATCAAAAATTCAAAGAACTAACTCCTATCCTTCTCAAGCTATTTCAAAAAATTCAAGAGGAAGGAAGACATCCAAACTTTTATGAGGCGAGCATAATTCTGATCCCAAAACCGGGCAAAGACAACATAGAGAAAGAAAATTATAGGCCTATATCCCTGATGAATTTAGACGCTAAAATTCTCAACAAAATATTAGCCAACCGGATCCAGCAATATATGAAAAAAATCATACACCACGATCAAGTGGGATTTATTCTGGAGAGGCAAGGCTGGTTCAATATTCGCAAATCTATCAATGTGATTCATCACATAAACAGAAGGAAGGACAAAAATCACATGATAATTTTAATAGATGCAGAAAAGGCATTTGATAAAATCCAGCACTCATTCATGCTCAAAACTCTCAGTAAAGTGGGAATAGAGGGATCATTCCTTAACATGATAAAGGCCATCTACGATAAACCAACAGCAAACATCATACTAAATGGACAAAGATTAAAAGCAATCCCCTTAAGATCAGGAACCAAGCAGGGTTGCCCACTTTCACCACTCTTATTCAACATAGTTCTGGAAGTCCTAGCTACAGCAATCAGACAAGAAGAAGAAATAAAAGGCATCCAAATTGGAAAAGAAGAAGTAAAACTGTCACTATTTGCAGATGATATGATATTGTATATTGAAAACCCTAAAGTCTCAGTCAAAAAATTACTGGACCTTATAAATGAATTCAGCAAGGTGGCAGGATATAAAATTAATACTCAGAAATCAGAGGCATTTCTATACACCAACAATGAAATATCAGCAAAAGAAATTAAGGAAACAATCCCCTTCACTATTGCAGCCAATAAAATAAAGTACCTAGGAGTAAATTTAACCAAGGAGGTTAAGGACTTGTACTCAGAAAATTATAGAACATTGATAAAAGAAATCAAGAAAGATACAAACAAGTGGAAGCACATACCGTGCTCATGGCTAGGAAGAATAAACATCATTAAGATGTCTATATTACCCAAAACAATTTATAAATTCAATGCAATACCAATTAAAATACCAATGACATACTTCAAAGATATAGAACACATATTCCAAAAATTTATATGGAACCAAAAAAGAACACGAATAGCCTCAGCAATCTTAAAAAGAAAAAATAAAGCAGGAGGTATCAATCTTCCAGATATCAAGGTTTACTATAAGGCCATTATACTCAAGACAGCCTGGTACTGGCATAAGAACAGGCACATAGATCAATGGAACAGAACAGAGGACCTAGAAATAAACCCACAGCTTTATGGACAACTGATATTTGACAAAGGAGGAAAGAACATACAATGGAGTAAAGACAGCCTCTTTAACAAATGGTGTTGGGAAAATTGGACATCTACCTGCAAAAAAATGAAACTAGACCATCAACTTACACCATTCACAAAAACAAACTCAAAATGGATAAAAGACTTAAATGTAAGCCGTGAAACCATAAGCATCTTAGAAGAAAACATAGGCAGCAAGCTCTCCGACATCTGTAGCAGCAATATATTTGCCGATTTATCTCCACGGGCAACTGAAATAAAAGGCAAGATAAACAAATGGGACTATATCAAACTAAAATGTTTTTGCACAGCTAAAGACAATAGGAACAGAATAAAAAGACAAACCACACAATGGGAGAACATATTCGACAGCACATCTCATAAGGGGTTAATAACTAAAATTTATAAAGAACTTGTAAAACTCAACACCAGGAAGACAAACAACCCAATCAAAAAATGGGCAAAAGAAATGAATAGAAATTTCTCCAAAGAGGACATACAGATGGCCAAGAGGCATATGAAAAAATGCTCAACATCACTAATCATTAGAGAAATGCAAATTAAAACCACAATGAGATATCACCTCACACCAGTCAGAATGGCACTTATCAGCAAAACAACACAGAATAAGTGCTGGTGAGGATGTGGAGAAAAGGGAACCCTTCTGCACTTCTGGTGGGAATGCAGACTGGTGTAGCCACTGTGGAAAACAGTTTGGAGATTCCTCAGAAAATTAAAAATAGAACTGCCTTTTGACCCAGCTATCCCACTTATAGGAATATACCCTAAGAACACCATAGCACTGTTCGAAAAGAAGAAATGCGCCCCCATGTTCGTGGCAGCATTGTTCACAATAGCGAAGATCTGGAACCAGCCCAAGTGTCCGTCAGAAGACGAGTGGATTAAAAAGCTATGGTACATATATACTATGGAAAACTACTCAGCCATAAGAAACGATGACATCGGATCATTTATAACAAAATGGATGTACCTTGATAACATTATACGGAGTGAAATAAGTAAATCAGAAAAAAAGAAAAACTGAGAACAGCATGATTTCATACATAGGTGGGACATAAAAGTGAGAATATGAGACATGGACAAGAGTGTGGTGATTATGGGATGGGGGGAGGGAGGAGGGAAGGGAGACAGAGAAAACCAGATTGAAGGTGACAGAGGACAATTTGACTTTTGGTGATGGGTATGCAACACAATTGAATGATAAGATAACCTGGAGATGTTTTCATTGTACATATGTAACCTGATTTATTGGTGTCACCCCATTAGAATTAATAATAATAAAATATATATTAAAAAAAAGAGAGAAACATTTTAAACATATAAAAAAGAAGTAAAAAATTAAAAATGATACACACTTTGATCACTAATAAAAAAGGTAGCTAAATAAGTCTATGCTAATAATATACAAAGTAGAATTCACAGCAAATAGAATTATGAGGCATAAAAAGAATCATTTTATAGTGATCAAAAGCTCTTTTTGAAAAGAATGTAACAAGTGTGGTGATTACAGAAGGGAATTTAAAAGAGGATAAAAGGGGAAATATGTTGATAGAAGGAGACTTGACTTGGGGTGGTGAATATACAGTGGAGTGAATGCATAATGCAATATATAGATGCTGTATTATAGAATTATATACCTTGAACCTATATGATTTTATTAACCATGTCACCAGAATAAATTCAATAATTTCTTTTTAAATTTTAAATCAATACAAACTTGCCCATAACCTTAAACATAAACCTGAAACTTCAAATATCTAGAATGAAGCATAAAGAAAATCTTAGTAGATTTCTTGTAGCCAAACATTTTTTATTGGGAAAAAAATTATTAACTATAAAAGAAAAGATTTGATAAATTGGACTTTATTATATTTAAAATTTTGTGCTTTTTAAAAGACTCTAGAAAATGAAAAGAAAAATTACAGGTTTGAAAAAATATTTGTAATGCATATATCTGGAAAATAATTTGTATCCAGAGATATAAAAAACACTAAAAGTAAATAGGAAGGAGATAGTCCAAAAATGAGGCAAAAATTAGAACAGATATTTTATTACAAATGATATGTGGATATTTTTTATGTGCCCTAACATACTCAACATCATTAGCAATCAGGAAAAAGCAACTTAAAACCACATTGAAATTTCACTTCATACTTAAAATTGTTATACTAGACTATCTGAAATTTAAAAGAATCAAAAGCATAAATGTATTTTAAAAATATGTATTTTAAAAGATTGATGAAGTATAGGCAATTTGAATGCTTTCAATATAGGCCTTTCTTCTAAAAATCTGTTTAGAAACAAAGGAATGTGCTAATCAAGTTAACTTTTGAGATAAAATTAGGTCTTTTGTAGAAGTTTAAGGTGGATAATAAAATATATTTATTTAGATGATATATTTTTGCTAACAAATATTTAAGCCTTTCCTGTAGTGTATAACTACCACTGTTAGGTCAATATAAGTGATAAAATTGGGATCTGTAACTTAGAGAGTATACAGATGTTTAGGGTTTTTTTTAGAAAAATAGCTCTTTACGCTATCATTTGTTTTCTATCAACACAAATACACAATAAATACTCTTTCACATTGTCTATGCTAACTTTACTTCCAAATAGTTTGAGAATTTTTAAAGTAAGTAAAGGCTAAATAGAAACACCAAGTCAGAGAACCAGATCCTGATTTCTACTGCAAATCCAAGGTAAGCAAATGAATGTTATGGAATTCCATGTTCTTGAAATTATAGCATGTGTTTATAGTTTTTCTTTGCCTTATTGATTTGTTTATGGAGATCCCCATTTAAATTTTTTAATGTTTTGTTACAAAATAGTCTTAATCTAAAATTTTTAAATAGTTTCAGGCCTGTAATAAATATATTACTATTTCTATATATTATTTCAAAGATCTTGCTACATGGAAAATGATGGAGCATAAACATCCTAACAAAATACCTTGGCAGTAAATACCCTCATTTTTTTTTTAGTACCAGTATGCATTAGAAAAATTCTGTAACCTTCACAAAACAGTTACTGGGGACTTAATTTAAAAAATTAGACATTATATTGCTGTCAGTCAATTGTCCCCACTCTTTAATATCTGAAAATAAACACACACTGGCAGTCTCATATTACTGGGAGGCAGGGTTGTGCAGTGGGTCAGAGTACCAGGTAAGTGAACCAGACTGCCTTGGCTCAAATTTCAGCTCTTTAATATCTATGTTGCCTTAAGCAAGCTACCCAACCTCCTAGTTACTTTGATTCCTCATCTATGAAATGCAGATAATAGTAGTACTTACCTCATAAAGTTACTGTGAATTAATTTATATCAACTTCTTAGAACAGTGCCAAAATATAGGGAACACACAATAGATATAAATGATATGTAGAAGCTGTTATTATACTTGGAGCCACACTTCACACATTGCTTTATATTTATTTATTTATTTTTAGAAAATTAAATTTGAAAGGGTGACATTGATCAATAAGAGTACATAGGTTTCAGGTAAACATTTTTATAGCATTTGGACTGTTGATTATGTTGTGTACCCATCACCTAAGTCAAATCATTTTCCTCAGCGTATATTTGTCCCCTTTATTCTCTTCCATCCACCCCCTCCACAACATCACTCTCTCCCCTTGGTAACCATTTCACTTTTATCTATGTCAGGGGTTGGAAACCTATGGCTCGCGAACCAGATGTGGCTCTTTTGATGGCTGCATTATGCTCGCAGACAAAACTTTAATAAAAGAAATAATCACATTAAAAATATAAAACATTCTCATCTATTACAATCCATTCATTTCCTACCGCTCATGTTCATGGTTGCGGGTGGCTGGAGCCAATCACAGCTGTCCTCCAAGACAACAACAAATTTTTATTGAATACTGTATATCGAACACGGGTCATTGTGAGGTCAGGAAGTAAACTTCCCGCCTTTTAATCAAGTAGTCAGCTAGCTAATTGCAGAAACCCTTTTGATGAAGAAGATGGGTAAAAGAAAAAAATGATGTGGAGTACCGTACTTTTCAGCAGGAATGGACAGAGAAATTCACCTTTGTGGAGAGAGCAGGTTCTGCAGTGTGTCTAATATGCAATAACAAAATTGCATTGATGAAATGGTCAAATATAAAGTGGCATTTCGACACACGCCATACTACATTTGCATCAAAATATCCAGCAGGGGACAGCAAGAAGAAAGCATGTCAAGAGTTACTGTGCACAGTGCAAACTAGTCAGCAGCAACTTCATGTTTGGACCTAACAAGTTGACTGAAAATTGGCTAACTTTGCTGGTGCTTTAGCAATTGTGAAAAACAGAAAGCCATTCACAGATGGGGAGTATGCCAAAACAATCATGCTTAATGTTGCCAATGAACTTTTTGACGATTTTTTTAGATAAAGACAAGATAATCAAATAAATAAAAGACAGGCCTCTGTCGGCAAGAACTGTTTATGATTGTATGATCATGATGGCAAATCAAATTGAGGCAACACAAGTGAAGAACATAAATGCAGCACAATTCTTTTCTCTCACTTTGGATGAGTCAACAGATGTAAGCCATTTATTCCAGTTCAGCGTGATTGCAAGGTATTCTTTGGGTGACACACTACGTGAGGAAAGTCTTGCCGTTTTGCCTATGAAAGAGACAACAAGAGGGGAGAATTTATTCAAGTCTTTCAGTGAGTTTGCTAAAGCATAAAATCTACCAATGAATAAACTTATTTTGGTGTATACTAATGCTGCTCCGTGCATGGTGGAGAAAAACAAAGGATTCGTAGCACTTCTTTGTGAATAGGAAAAGAGACCCATCCTAAGGTTTTACTGCATCCTACATCAGGAGTTGCTTTGTGCTCAGATGTGTGGTAAGCAGCTTGGTGAGGTAATGTCGCTGGTCATTAGGGTGGTCAACTTTATTGTTGCCCAAGCTTTAAATGATCGCCAGTTTAAAACACTGCTGGATGAAGTTGGAAATAATTACCTTGGTCTGCTTCTGCACAGCAATGTGCGTTGGTTTTCAAGAGGGAAGGTGCTCAGCCATTTTCCGGCTTGTCTGAGCGAAATCTGGACTTTTCTTGAAATGAAAAATGTCGAGTATCTTCAGTTAGCTAACACTGAGTGGCTCTTGAAATTCTATCTCGTGGACATGTCTGAACATCTGAAATAGTTCAATGTGAAAATGCAAGGCATTTGAAATAGTCTTATATCTTCAACAAGCAGTGTTTTCACTTGAAAACAAGCTGAAACTCTTGATTGCTGATATTGAAACAGGTCCTTTACTATACTTTGAAAAACTGGGAGAGTTTATGGATGCATGCACAGCAAGTGAACTTGCTCAACATCTTGATCTCCAGCAGCTAGCTGGCTTCACATCCCATCTTCTGCAGTCATGCAAAGCACACTTTGTAGAATTTTGTGAGCACACTCATCTTTTTAAGTTCATCACCCATCTACACGAGTGTGCAGTGGAGAGCGCCAACCTGAGTTACATCCCCAGTGTCTCCCTCAGAGATTTTGAGTTATAAGCTACTGACCTGAAGACCTCAGACGTGTGAATGAATAAGTTCAAGTCACTGAATGAAGATTTGGAAAGACTTGCATGACAGCAAGCAGAGTTGGCAAGCAAACACAAGTGGGGAGATTTGAAAAAACTTCAACCCGTGAACCAGCTGATTGTCAAAACTTGGAATGCGCTTTCCGTCACATACCACACACTGCAGCATGTGAGTATTGCTGCACTGACAATGTTTGGCTCTACATATGCATGTGAGCAGTCTTTCTCACATCTAAAGAACATTAAGTCCAACCTACGATCATGTTTAATGGATGGAAGTCTCAATGCCTTCATGAAGCTTAACCTCACCACGTATCAACCAGTCTACAAAGCCATCAGCAAAACCATGCAGCACCAGAAGTTGCATTAATGGTAAGAAGTACTTTTTTTCATTATTGGTTAGCAACAGCATAACAACATTATTAAAAAATATTTAGAGACTTGCCTGACCAGGCGGTTGCGCAGTGGGTAGAGTGTCGAACTGGGATGCCAGAAGACCCAGGTTCGAGACCCCAAGGTCGCCAACTTGAGCATGGGCCCATCTGGCTTAAACAAAAAGCTCACCAGCTTGGACCCAAGGTCGCTGGCTCCCGCAAGGGGTGGCTCGGTCTGCTGAAGGCCTGCGGTCAAGGCACGTGTGAGAAAGCAATCAATGAACAACTATGGTGTCGCAATGGCAATGAGAAACTAATAATTGATGCTTCTCACCTCTCTCTGTTCCTGTCTGTCTTTCCCTATCTATCCCTCTCTCTGACTCTCTCTCTGTCTTTGTTAAAATATATATATATATATATATATATATAGAGAGAGAGAGAGAGAGAGAGAGAGAGAGAGGCAGAGAGAGAGAGAGACAGAGAGAGAGTCTTATTATTGTATTTTAAAAGTGTTGATCTTACATAAAATGCACACATTTAAATTGTATTTAGTGTTAAACATATTGTATGGCTCTCACAGAATTACATTTTGAAATATGTGGCATTCATGGTTCTCTCAACCAAAAAGGTTCCGGACCCCTGATATATGTTCATAAGTCTCAGTTTTACATCCCTCCTATTTGTGAAATCATATAGTTCTCAGCTTTTTCTAATTTACTTATTTTACTCATTATAATGGTGTCAAGACCCATCCATGTTGTAAATGGCAATATATCATCATTTCTTATGGCTGAGTAATATTCCATTGAATATGTTACCACATCTTCTTTCTTCAATCTTCTATTGAGGGACACTTTGGTTGTTTTTATGTCTTAGCCACTGTGACTAATGTTGTGATGAACATAAGGGTGCATATGTCTTTCTGTATCAATGTTTTCCTGTTTGGGGGTAGATATCCAGTAGAAAGACTGCTGGGTCATATGTTAGTTTTTTTTTTAATTTTTTTGAAGAGCCACGATAGTTTCTTCCATAATGGCTGTACTGGTTTGTATTTTCAACATCAGTGAATGAGGGTTTCTTTTTCTCCACAGCCTCTCCAAAACTTGATATTACCTATCGTGTGATAATAGCTAATCTAACAATTCTGATATGATATCTCATTATAATTTTATTTGCATTTCTTGAATAGCTAGTTAAGATGAGCATTTTTTTCATATATCTGTTGGACATTTGTATGTCCTCTTGGGAGAAGTGTCTGTTTAGGTCCTCTTCCCATTTTTTAAATTGGTTTATTTGTTCTTTTGTTGCTGAGCTTTGTGAGTTCCTTATATATTTTGTATATTAACCCCTTATCATAACTGTTGTTTGTAAATATCATCTCCCATTTGGTTGGTTGTCTTTTTGTTTTATTGTTAGTTTCTTTTGCTGTGCAGAAGCTTTTTAGTTTGATATAATCTCATTCAGTTACTGTTGCCTTGACTCCTCCCTACCTTTGGGGTCAAATTCATAAATTGTTCTCTACAGCCAAGGTCCATGAGTTTAGCACCTTTGGTTTTTTCTATGTAATTTATTGTTTCAGATTGTATATTTAGGGTTTGATCCATTTTGAATAAATTTTTGTGCAGGGGACAAACTGCAGTCAGGTTTCATTGTTTTGCATGTGACTTTCCAATTTTCTCAGCATCATTTATTGAAGAGACTTTCCTTTCTCCATTGTATGTTTTTAGTTCCTTTGTCAAAGATATTTTGTCCATATATATGTGGTTTTATTTCTGGGCTCCATATATATGTAGTTTTATTTCTGGGCTCTCAATTCTGTTCCATTTGTCTGTATGTCTGTTTTTCTAACAATACCATGCTGTTTTGATTATTGTGACTCTGGATTATAATTTCAGGTTGAGTAGTGTGATACCTTAGGCTTCATTTTTCTTCTCAGGATTGCATTAGGCTATTTGGTTTTTTTTATATATATTTTATTATTATTAATTCTAATGGGGTGACACAAATAAATCAGGGTACATATGTACAATGAAAACATCTCCAGGTTATCTTATCATTCAATTGTGTTGCATACCCGTCACCAAAAGTAAAATTGTCCTCTGTCACCTTCTATCTAGTTTTCCCTGTCTCCCTCCCCTCCTCCCTATCCCACCCTTCCCTCCCTCCCCCCATCCCGTAACCACCACACTCTTGTCCATGTCTCATATTCTCACTTTTATGTCTCACCTATGTATGAAATCATGCTGTTCTCAGTTTTTCTTTTTTTCTGATTTACTTATTTCACTCCGTATAATGTTATCAAGGTACATCCATTTTGTTATAAATGATCCGATGTCATCGTTTCTTATGGCTGAGTAGTTTTCCATAGTATATATGTACCATAGCTTTTTAATCCACTCGTCTTCTGACGGACACTTGGGCTGGTTCCATATCTTCGCTATTGTGAACAATGCTGCCACGAACATGGGGGCACATTTTTTTCTTTTCGAACAGTGCTATGGTGTTCTTAGGGTATATTCCTATAAGTGGGATAGCTGGGTCAAAAGGCAGTTCTATTTATTTTTAATTTTCTGAGGAATCTCCAAACTGTTTTCCACAGTGGCTACACCAGTCTGCATTCCCACCAGCAGTGCAGAAGGGTTCCCTTTTCTCCACATCCTCACCAGCACTTATTCTGTGTTGTTTTGCTGATGAGCGCCATTCTGACTGGTGTGAGGTGATATCTCATTGTTGTTTTAATATGCATTTCTCTAATGATTAGTGATGTTGAGCATTTTTTCATATGCCTATTGGCCATCTGTATGGGTTTTTTTATAGTTGCATACAAACCTGGTGATATTTTTGTTCTATTTCTTTAATAAAAATGACATTGAGGTTTTGAAGGGGATTACCCTGAATTTGCATATTGCTTTGGGTAATATGGCCATTTGGCCATTTAAACTATTTTTGTTCTTCCAACCCATGAACATGGAATATTTATCCATTTAATTGTGTCTTTTTCAAATTGTTTTAATAATGCTTTGTAGTTTTCAGTATATAGGTCCTTCAAATCCTTTGTTATGTTTATTTCTAGGTATTTTATTTATTTTTTGTTGCAATTGTAAAAGAAATTGGTTTTTTTTGGAGTTCATTTTCTGAAGTTTCACCATTGGCATATAGGAAAGCTAATAGACTTTTCTATATTGATTTTATATTGTACAACTTTACTGTATTGGTTTGTTTCTAATAGTTTTTTGGTGGAGTCTTTTGGGTTTTCTATATATAGAATCATGTCATCTGCAAAAAAATGATATCTTTACTTCTTTTTTTGTTATGAATGCATTTTATTTATATCTCTTGCCTGATTGCTCTGGCCAAGACTTCTAGTACTATGTTGAATGAATGTAGAGAGAGTGGGTAACCTTATCTTTTTCCTGATTTTAGAGAAAAAGCCTTCATTTTTTCACTATTTACTATGACATTGGCTGATAGTTTGTTATACATGGCCTTTATTATATTTAGGTACTTCCTTTTAATATCCATTTTATTGTTTTAAACATAAAGTGATGCTGTATCTTATCTACATTTATTGATAAGATCATATAAATTTTGTTCTTCATTTTGTTAATGTGGTGTATTATGCAATTAACATATGTATGTTGAACTATCCTTGTGCTCCTAGAATGAGTCCCACTTGATTGTGATGTACTATTTTTTAATGTGCTATTGTATTTGATTTGCTAGTATTTTATTTAGGATTTTTGCATCTGTATTCATTAGAGATATTGGTCTGTAATTCTTTTTTAGTATTGTCCTTGCCAGGTTTTGGTATCAGGGTTATGTTGCCCTCATAAAATGTTAGGGAGTATTGATTCTTCTATTTCTGGAAGACTTTGAGAAGGATTGGTACCAAATATTTTTTGAATATTTGGTAGAATTCACTAGTGTAGTCATCTGGACTTTTATTTTGGAGATGTTTTTTGAGAGTTGCTTTTATTTCCTTCTTACTCATGGGTCTATATAAGTTTCTATTTCTTCATGACTCAGTCTAGGAAGTTTGTATAGTTTTAGGAGTTTATCTATTTTTTTAGATTGTTGAATTTGGTGGCATATAATCTTTTATAGTATTCTACTATGATCCTTTGCATATCTGTGATTTCTGTGATGATTTCTCTTCTTTCATTTAAGATTTTGTTTATATAAACCCTTTCTTTTTTTCCTTAGTGAGTCTAGCCAGGGGTTTGTCAATTTTATGGATCTTTCCAAAGAACCAACTCATTGTTTTTTTGTTAACTATTCCTACAGGTATTTTTGTTCTCTATTTTATTTAGTTCTGCTCTAATTTTTACTCTTTCATCTGCTGACTTTATTTTACCTTTGTTTTTATTTTTCTAGTTCTTTAATATGTGAGTTAGCTTGCTTATTTGGGATATCTCTTGTTTCTTTATATAAGCCTGTAATGATATAAACTTCCCTCTCTTATTATGGCTTTTACTGCATTACAGAAGTTTTGATATGTCGTGTTGTTATTCTCATTTGTCTGTATGCATATTTTAATCTCTGCCTTTATTTCTTCTTTAACTCAGTAATATTTTAGAAGTATATAGTTTAATTTTTACAATTTTGTGGGTTTCTTTACTTCCTTTTTATAGTTGAATTTTAATTTTGAGCCTTATGGTCAGAAAATATTCTTGGCATAATTTCAATCTTTTTGAATACTTTGATGTTAGTTTTGTGACCCATCATATAGTCTACCCTTGAGAATATTCCATACACACTGTAAAGAAATGTATAAACTGATGTTCTGGGATAAAATGTCCTGTAGATATCTATTATATTTATTTGGTCTCATAAATCGTGTAAAACCCATATTTCTTTATTAATATTCTGTTTGAATGATCTGTCTAAAGCCATTAATAATTTGTTGAAATATACAAGTATGATAGTGTTCTATCCGTTACTATTTTTAAATCAGCTAGTCAATGTCTTATATATTTTGGTGCTTCCTGATTCAGTGCATATATATGAAAAAGTATTATATCTTCTTCATACAATATTTCCTTTATTATGATGAAGTGTCCATCTTTATCTTTTGATACTTTTGTTTTCTTAAAGTCAGCATTGCTGGATATGAATATGACTACACTTGCTTTTCTTTTGTATTATTTGTTTGGAGAATCATTTTCCAGTCTTTAACTTTGAGTCTACTTTTTTTTTTTTTTTTTACAGGGACAGAGAGAGACTCAGAGAGAGGGATAGATAGGGACAGACAGACAGGAATGGAGAGAGGTGAGAAGCATCAGTCATCAGTTTTTCGTTGCCATCACAACACCTTAGTTGTTCATTGATTGGTATCTCACATGTACCTTGACCACGGGCCTTCAGCAGACCGAGCAACCTCTTGCTGGAGCCAGCGACCTTGGGTCCAAGATGACGCGTTTTTGCTCAAACCAGATGGGCCCACACTCAAGCTGGTGAACTCGGGGTCTCGAATCTGGGTCTTCCGCATCCCAGTCCGAAGCTCTATCCACTGCGCCAGCACCTGGTCAGGAACTTTGAGTCTACTTTTGTCCTCACAGCTTAGATGAGTTTCTTGAAGACAGTATATGGTTGGATTTTGCTTCTTAATCCAATCTGCTACACTGTGCCTCTTTATTGGTGATTTCAGCCCATTTACAATTAGGGTAATAACTGTCACTTGAGAATTTTCTACAGCTATTTTATAGTTTGTTTTCTGGTAGCCCTGTGTCTCATTTGGTTCTTCTCTTTTGTGTTTCTGTTAGTTGTTTTTCTTTGGTTGTATTCCGCACTTCTTTCCTCTGTTTCTTCTTTTTTTAAAGCAATGTGTTTCAGTCACTTTTTATGAGTGGCTACCATTAAATTATTTATTTTATTTAATTTCCTTAGCAAGAAAGAGAAAAAAAGACAGACAAACAAGAAGGGAGAGAGATGAGAAGCATCATCTCATAGTTGTGTCAGCTTAGGTATTTATTGATAGCTTCCTCAATATGTGTCTTGGGGTGGGGAACTCCAGTGACTTTGGGCTCAAGTCAGCAACTTTGAGATTCAAGCTAGTGAGCTACCGCCCTAGCTGGTAACCTTGGGCTTTCAAACCTGGGTCCTTAGCATCTCAGGTTGATGCTCTATCCACTGCACCACCACCTGGTTAGGCACCGTTACGTTACTAAGAGAATATTTTTTATATGCTCATGAGTCATTTGTCTTATGAGAGCTTCTGCTCTCCATCCTCCTTTGCTAATGTAGATCTTTATTAATTTCCCTCTTAGGTTATTGTTGTCACAGATTATCATTTTTATTATGACCTTTTGGAGCCTTTACTTGTAGTTTTAATTTTGTTTTGTTTTGTTTTTGTATCTTATTGAATAACCCCCTTGAGTATTTCCTGCAGAGGGGGTTTTCTGGTGATAAATTCCCTCAGCTTCTGTGTGTCTGCTAAAATTTTTATTTCTCCTTTTTTTTGAATGGTAACTTTGATGGATATGATATTCTTGGATGATTGTTCCTCACTTTTAGTAATTTGATTGTTAGGGTCTATTTTCTCATGACGTTTACAGTTTCTGTTAGAAGTCTGATAACTTAATGGGTCTTCCTTTATATGCTATATTCTTCTTTTCCATAGCTGCCTTGAAAATTTTTTATTATCATCGATTTTTGACAATTTTATTACAATGTGCCATGGAGAAATTCTGTTTGGGTTGAGATAACTTGGTATTCTGTTTGCCTCTTTTTTTTTTTTTTTTTTTTACAGGGACAGAAAGAGAGTCAGAGAGAGAGATAGACAGTGACAGACAGGAACAGAGAGAGATGAGAAGCATCAATCATCAGTTTTACATTGCGATACCTTAGTTGCTCATTAATTGCTTTCTCATATGTGCCTTTACCGCGGGCCTTCAGCAGACTGAGCAACTCCTTGCTAGAGGCAGTGACCTTGGGTCCAAGCTGGCGAGCTTTTACTAAAGCCAGATGGGCCTGTGCTCAAGTTGGCGACCTCAGGGTCTCGAACCTGGGTCCTCCACATCCCAGTCCGACGCTCTATCCACTGCGCCACCACCTGGTCAGGCTGTTTGCCTTTTGAATTTAAAGCTCTAACTATTTCCATAGGATTGGGAAGTTCTCATCAATTATTTGTTTAAATAGGCTCTCCATTCCCTTTTCCCTGTTGTCTTTTTCTGATATACCCATTATTCTTATATTGCATTTTCTGATAGAGTCAGACAATTCTTGTAGAGCTCTCTCATTTTAATTTATGAGTTCCTCTTATTCTCTAAGTAGCATCTCTAGTTGCTTGTTTTTAATATCACTGATTCTCTACTCTATCTGATCAGTTCTAATAGCTAAACTGGCTATCTCAGTTTTCATCTCATGTATTGAGTTCTTCATCTCTGTTTTTAAAGTTTCAATCTTCTTGGTGAAGTACTCATTTTATTAATTTGTTTTTTGAGCTCATTATATTGCCTATCAGTGTTTTCTTCAATCTCAATTTTGAATTCTTTGTCATTTAACTTCAAGGTTTCTATTTGTTTGAGCTTGCTTTCAGAAGATTTTTAATTTTATTTCTGAATTATGCCTCTTTCTTGTGTAGCCATGATATTCAATTTTCTCTTCTTTGGTGGCATTTGAGAGTGGTATTATTAAGAACTCTAACAAAACACAACTAAAAAATTAAAAAAGTAAATGTGAATAATACAATAAAAAATAATGACAAGTATAAAGAAAAAAACACCGAAAACAAAGAGCAAAACAAAACAAAGAAAAAAAAACATACAAGCAATACACCCACAAAAATAAAACATATAAAATTAAAAAGAAGAAAATAACATAATAAAAGCAAAATATTTTCCAGTTTTGAGAGGTTTTTCTGTTTTCTTCCAGTAGGTGTTGCTGTGTTACAAGTTTTAGCTCTATGAAATTCCTGGGCTGGTCTCCACTGAGATGTTTCTTTTGCTATAATGAAGTCAGGGCTGCAGTTGCATTGGTGGTTGGGGTGTATTGTGAGGGCTTTATGGTTTTAGTAATGGTGATCTCAATCCTCCAGGTGCTCCTCCCCACATCTCAACAGACCAGGGGATCAGAACCAGAGAACCTCTGTTCTTCAGGGGAGAGAGTGGCTCAGGAGAGTTAACTGTGGGGTGTGTCTTTGCCACAGTGCAGTGCTAGTGGCCCAGGCCAGGCAGGTCCACATTGGATTTAGACAGATGGTAGAGAAACTGTGGAGTTGGAAAGGGTTGGGGCCATTCGGTTTAATAAAGTCTCACAACAGTGGACAAGCTCACAGGCAGGGGAAAACCTCTTTGACACACAAACAGCAAGAATGACCCCTCACAGTGACAGGCAGGCAATCCAAACATCAACAATCCCCCATCTCTATCAAGAGCAAGAACCCATAGCCTTATATAGGCCATGTACACGGGGCATTGCTATGCACTCACGCACCAATCAGGCAAAGTGCTTACAGCCAGTACAAACAAGCAAGGCTAATACAACTGTTCCACACCCAGAAGACAAAACCCAGAGAGTCTGAGCTTCCCTCCTTACAGTAGCCCTAGCAGAAAAAACAAAAACACCCAGTCACTCCAGGCTTGCCTACTCAACCGAGCCCTAGTGGACAAATCTTGGACAGTCAGGCCTCCCTTCTCTCCCGAGCTGACCACCAGTGCATCTTATCCTCACTCCCCCTTCTAAACCCTTCCCACCTTTAGTCCATTTGGTTCACAGATCTTTCAGGTGCTCCTGTGAGCCCAGCTAGGGCTGCTTTGCTGTACTGTTTAATTTGCTGCAATTTTAAAGGGAAAAAATCAGGGTTATCTCTCATCTTACTATTACTTTCCACATTTGCCTTTTGAGTACAGCATTTATGCAACTTAAGTTCAGCTAAACATTGAGGTTCACAAGCATATTTTTGGATACACGTTGCATCAGTTTTTACCCAGAAGGGTATAGGACAGGAAACATGGCCCTTTGTCTCCACATGAGTCCCAGCAGCAGTAGCTGGCATGGCAGTTCACACAGGAATTGGGTAGCTATGCTTTCCCTAAATGACAGCCAGGTGCAAGAAGATTGAGATTCACATTAATGGGAGTGATGTTCACTTATGCTTATCATTGTCATGCAAACATTTATCTGATGGAAGTCTTTTGTCTGGAATATGGGATGTTGAGTAATATAGTACAAGTATAAGACATTTTTCTGTTCTGACATAATACAGATGAAACACCTAGAAAATACAAAAGAAAAAAACTAGCATATCTTTTTAAAAAAATAATTTCTCTTGGTTATTAATAATTAAAAAAGGATTTTGACAAGAGTTTTCCAGCAGACACTCTAACTTGACATAGTTGTAGAAGCTTATATCACAGATATTAAATGTTGTTTGTATAAAAAGATACAGATGATCTATTTATACTAATAACATACATAAAAAATTGGAATTATGCCTGACCAGGTGGTGGTGCAGTGGATAGAGAGTCAAACTGGAATGCAGAGGACCCAAGTTGGAAAACCCGAGGTTGCCAGCTTGAGCTTGAATGTGGGCTCACCAGCTTTAGAGCAGGGTTGCTGGTTTGATTGTGGGATCATAGACATGACCACATGGTCGCTGGCTTGAGCCCAAGGTTGCTAACATGAGCAAGGAGTCACTTGCTCTGCTACAGCCCCTGGTCAAGTCACTTATGAAAAAGCAATCAATGAACAATTAAGGAGACTAAGGAGCCACAGCAAAAAATTGATGCTTCTCATCTCTCTTTCTTCCTGTCTGTCCTTATCTGTCCCTTTCTTTGTCTCTCTCTCTGTCTCTATCACACACACACACACACACACACACACACAAAAAAAAAAAATGGAATTTTATGAGGAAAAAGAGAGCACCTTTTATAGTTGTTATATTTCTTTTCTGTATTAAAGGATTGTAGACATATCTCCAAGTAGGACTAAGCCTTTCATCTGAAAACATTTTTAGAACTAGATAGAATTCTACTGTAGCTTAACTGAAATCAGGGAGTATATGTTACAGAAAAGACAGTACAATAAAATAAACTAAGGTTCTTGTGAAATGATAATTTTGAGTAGAAATCTATTTTGATGGTTATAATTTGGATTGTTTGCAAATACATCTTGCAGTTAGCATAAGAGATAATTACTGAGCATAATCCCTTTATATCATTTATAACATCAAAACAAACAAACAAAAATTCATAGACAGAACTTCCTAATTTATATCCAAACACAGACAATATTGAGAAACTTATTGTGTCATTAGCAGACCAAGAAACTCAGTTATTTTGAAACCACACCAATGTTGTAACACTAAGCACAAGTCACCAACATTGGAAGGGTAGTTACCTTCCTATTTACTATAGTAAGAGAACAAATGTCTTATTTATCAAGGATACAGTCATTTAAATTAGGTCAAAATTCTCTTTAAAAAGATATCTAAAACCTTTTTCCCCTTTATGGACCAGAGAGGATGAGACATAGCAAGCTACTTACATGTACATACATGCATATTTACATTTTAACCTTACGAGGTTTGAAAACCTTAGAAGCCATTCTTGTTTCATTTGAAACCTTCATTGAGAACACTTCATCTTGATCAGAAAAGAGTGTCACCAGATATTAGGAAAAATGGCTCCTTCTATGTAAACATTTCAAATTACATTTGCCTAGAAGAATTTTCAGTTTATGAAATGGATTTATAATGGTCTAAAAATCGGGGGGGGGGGACCTGAGTTTTATACTCTGATTACTTTACTAGGCCTTTAGAGTAAATTAACATTCTTGTCTTGCACAGGTATCTATGTGAAATTCAGAAAACTTTGTTCAATAAGTTGACCACAGAGACCCTAATGTGTTGCATTACCCTATTCAAATTTGCCTTTGATTTCACAGAAATAATTCTATTGAACTCTTCCCTTGAAGATTTTTTCATGAAAGTAAACCTGGATAAAAGGACATTTATAAAACTTTGCAAATGTAAAATTATGCAGTTATTTCCTATGACTAGGTTTGAGCCACAGCTTGGGCCTCCAGCAAACTCCCCTACCATTTGCTAGGCTTGTCTGTGCCCATTGCTTCTGTAGCCCTTGATTTGGCTAATAGCAGAGAGTCATACAACCTAGCACACATAGCTCTTAGACATGAAGATCCAATGGAATGTCTTATAAGCTTTTCTCATGAAATAACAGTATTCTAATAGCATTGTTTTAATTTCTCTGCAAAATTAGTCCTCATGCCTTTCTAGGGGGATAATGTGTTCAGTGGGTTTTGTGAGTCACCCAGAGAAGTTTTACTATGGCCATTTAAGATTTTAAAATAAAAGAATGTGTGATATTAAACACACAATGCAATATGCAGATGATGTATTGTAGAATTGTGCACCTGACACCTGTATAATTTTATTAACTAATATCACCCCAATAAATTCAATTAATTTTTTAAAATGTAAGCAAATAGCTGGACTGACCATAAATTAATAAATAAAGTAAAATAAAACAAAATAAAAAATATTTTTCTGAGTCCAGCAAAAAAGATCACAATGTTGTTGACAGGGCTTTGTTGATTCAGTGAAGAAAGAAGAAAAGGCAGTTCCCACATGCTAAGGTATGGATTGTGCTTAAGCATCCTCTCTAGGTTACCGGTATATATATATACCACTGATATGGAAAAATCAAAAGGAAACTAAATAAATACAAAATAAATACAATCTATACATGACAAGGTTAAAGAGTTAAAAATAGAAATAGAGAATGTAAGTTTTAGAGTAGGAAAGCCAAAGCCACTGATGAAATCCATAATAACAGCATGCCCCTAGAACTTTCTTCTGTGAAAGACTTTATAGTAACACAGAGCCCTCAGGATAAACCAAATATTTCCATGTCTGAGAGAGAAATTTACCAAGTATCCTCAATACTAGTCATGATAATTCACCATTAAAGTACAGATTTTAAACTGCAATCTGGCCATAGAGTAATGTTAATAACAATGTGAGCCATTTTATTCAAAATCTAGTTTCTTTTGCATTGTGAACAGATTTAGAAGATCTAAAATACATATGAGTCCTTTATGAAATTCTGTGTAATGCTTGCAAAACAGTTGTCATTCCTGCCACATGTACGGATTTTACATTTCTGGCTTCTACAAATAAAAAGACTTTAAAAATGTGTAGTTGTCAAGTACTATTACCTTTCAAGTTACATATTTTTGTTGTTACCCTCTCAAGAATTTCAGGCTTGGCATATAATGGACCCAATTAATTTTTATTTTCCTTGGAAGCAGCCAGCAAGATCACTGCCCCAGGCATATGACCACAGCTTACTATTTTCCTTCACTCATTTATTCTGTGTGTGAGATGAGACTCTGCAAACTGCATAGGTAGAGTGCTCAGGCCAGGAAGTTGATGATGGATTTCAGTAATTACAGAGTTGGTTTTTGAGTCTTAACCCTGACAGCACACATCACAGAGAGGTGACAGTGAAGGCATATCTTCCCATTTGAGTTGGTTGTGGATGACAATACGTCAAAATAAAATCTAGAAGAGGCATTAGTTGTATAAAAATGAACCAACTTGGCCTAGCTATAAGGTATTTTGCAAGATTCTTAGAAAACCACCCCATTTTCCCTTAAGATTATTTTGTAAACAACCCAGACAGTGTAGCAATTAAACACAGACTCATGTGGAAAAAGGTTTAAGTAATACTATTAATGTATCATAATTAAGCAACTTTGTCAGTCTTCACAAGAAGAAGATTGTATTTAATAATACACAACTACTTAGTTGTTACACTAAGAAGAAGTTTACACATATTGTTTAAATTAAAAAGCATATTTTCAACTTAATATCTGGGGAAGTCAGAAATGCAATGGTTAAATGATTTGCCTTTTTTCAATAGTGGGTTTGGAATTTAAACCCAATTTTGATTGAAAAACCTAGGCTTTTTCTACTTTAACACATTACCTGATTCATTGAAAAGTTCTATGCTTAATAGAGACTTATTTAGATGAAATTATTTGGAAAATATTCAGGAAAGAAAGTGGTGTATATGCATGTATACATTTGTATGTGTGTATGATATTTATCCTAAACTATAAGGTCTCCAAAAGGAAGGATTTTCAGTCTTTATTCTTGTAATGTTACTTATATGTGGTATAGCTTTTATTGTGGATAGTCATCTCTTATAGAAAGGGCTCAGTATCCATTACAAAGAAATAGGGAGATCCATTACAAAGAAAGCACTGACCATCTGCACCTTGCAATATTATGTGAAATTTATGGAATCCATTCCACTGAAAACCAAAAGAAAGAAATTAATCTAACGTATTATTTTAAAGATAATATATGGATCTATTTGTTCAGAAGACAGACAAATGCTCCAAGATAGATGGACAGCTTTATGTAAATTATTATACATATATAATTTACATATATATATATATATATATAAATGGGAATTAACACATTCATTTCTGGCATAAAAAACAAAGTGACACATTTCAGTTTTAATAACATTAAAACTCTTTAAATTCCTGATTGCAATCTTGAATATTTTTTTGTTCTCTCTTACAGTTGGACAGCGTCACCTCCCTGATCCAAGCAGCCAAAAATTTAATGAATGCTGTAGTGCAAACAGTGAAAATGTCTTACATTGCCTCAACCAAGATCATCCGAATTCAGAGTCCTACTGGGCCCCGGCACCCAGTCGTGATGTGGAGAATGAAGGCTCCTGCAAAAAAACCCTTGATTAAAAGAGAAAAGCCAGAAGAAACTTGTGCAGCTATTAGACGAGGTTCAGCCAAGAAAAAAATCCACCCAGTGCAGGTCATGAGTGAATTTAGAGGAAGACATGTCTACTGAAACCACTATTTTACTATAGTGTCTAGATTACAAAATCCTGGCTAAACACATTGCTTTAATTTTACACTTGATTCATATGTAAGTTCACTAGCTTTTAGAGTTTAACCCTCAAGTAATGTAAAACATTGGAGGATGAACAAACATGTGCAACACATATTTGGGATCAGGTCATTGTCATCTCTGTATGCCTAGTAAGTAATCCACATAAGCTTGATGAATAAATAAAAACTTCAAGTGCCATTCAGCCTTTACGGCCACAGAGAATATCTTATATTTATTAGCAAGTGAAAAGAGGTGATTCAAGTGAATCTTATTTATTGGCAATAGCTTGATTACATTCACCCTTTTACTTTTAAATTTACAATATTGACATGAGCTCTTGATTTGGTTTTCAATGAAAATGAAAGGCCTTATAAAATATTTTCCCATTAATCTTTCTTGACCTGCCCTAACCTGACTAAGTTGTTTGGTTCCTGCATTAGGGGGGAAAATCAATCTCACATGTCTGTATCTATTATTAACTGATTAGGCTAATATCCATCAGAAACTAACCAAGTTTGAGGAGTCAAGCTCTAGTTGAGATATTTTAAGATTAGCCTTGATTATTAATGAAGCAATTTATTAACATTATAAAGGTTACAATGAGTTTTGATGCTATAAATGTGCCTTTTAGAGTCCCCTCGTGTTTAGCAGTTTTGCACCTTGAAAGTTGGGTATAAATGGATTCATCAGAATTCATATATGGAGGAAGAGTCATTACCCACTTGGGGAAATGGAACATCTAACTATATCCCCAAGTCAATTATGCCAACATAGTGTAAGTAGTTCCTCATGACTCTAAAAATTCATTTGTATCACTTTGCTATTATGATTAACAGGAAAATGCCAGTTTGAAAAAACTTTGGCATTGAATAAAATAAAACTGGGTAAATTGTATCATGGAATTATAAAGTAGAGTTAATAGCAATGAAGCTGGAGTGATTTTTAATAACATCCTTTTAAATAAAAGTCATTGAGGTCATCTTTTAACTGTGCTCACTATGCACAGTCCCAATCACCGTGCTCGGTCGGCCCTAGTTGAGTTAGTAATGAACTTCATAATAGCCTCAGAGACTTGTGAATTGCTTCTCTCTCTCTCTCTCTCTCTCTCTCTCTCTCTTCTCTCTCTCTCTCTCTCTCTCTCTCTCTCTCTCTCTCTCTCTCTCTGTCTCCCTGTCACCCTCAAGCTCTCTCACTCTTTGGAGCAGAAGTTAAATTTCAGTTTCACTTTTTCTCATGCATAGAGGTCCCATTCAAAGAATTTAAAACATGCATTCTCTATTCTACTTTATTGAAATGATACTGTAATTGTAACTGAACTTTGTACAGCATTGCCATTGATGAGTTATTTCAACAACCACATCTTCTTAGTTTGATAAAGTAAAATTCAAACTTATAGCACCAATTGATACTAAAAGGAGTAGTCTGAGTAAAAGAATGTGTGAAACATAAAAATGTGTAAAAGTTGTGAGCATAATGTGTCTGGTTATCTTGAGCAGAATGGTCTAGGGAAAGCATTGATTTAATAGGTTATTATTAATTATAGGACATGTTAACTTTCCTTTTTCCTAATAACTTTTATTTTTCTAAAATTTGGGGGTGCCTGGGCTCAGCACATAAACTTCCTAGGAGGTTAAAGCAATATGCTTCTCCCTGTCTTGAACCATGCACTGGCCCACAGTAATTATTCTGAACAGAGTTCCCTCCTTAAAAGAGAATGCAGTGGAAAAAGGAATTAAGAAATTTAGATAATTCTATATTTTAGAACTATCTAGATAAACAAGACAAAATAGAGAGTTTCTTTTGTTGAAATGCTATCATCATTTTCTGTTCTAAAAGCAGACATTACAAGAGTGACATGTATGACATCCTTTATCTCAGGGAGAAATACAAATTTATAATTTAGTAAAGAAAATAAATTTTTTAAGATATGACCATACTATTAGATACATATCTTAGTTCCTAAAGTCACATGCTCAAGAATCACAAGAGTCAAGTCCCATTTAGAAAATCTAATGTGCATTTGATCCTGCATCAGCTTTTCACCATTGGATGCCAAAAGAATAGAAATAACTTGAAATAATTC
The DNA here is from genome assembly GCA_037038555.1 of Rhynchonycteris naso. Classification (NCBI taxonomy): domain Eukaryota; kingdom Metazoa; phylum Chordata; class Mammalia; order Chiroptera; family Emballonuridae; genus Rhynchonycteris; species Rhynchonycteris naso. The sequence continues at coordinate 61,957,818 of CM073001.1, read as the reverse complement.
AATTACTGATTATCTCTGTATCTTTATAAAAAATAAAAATCTGAAGCCCTGGCCAGCTGGCTCAGTGGTGGAGCATCAGCCCAGTTTATGAAGATCCCAGGTTCGATTCCCAGTTGGGCGCACAGGAGAAGCGACCATCTGTTTCTCCATCCCTCTTTCTCCCCCCTTCTCTCTATCTGTCTTTTTCTCTCTCTCCATCTCTTCTTCTCTCACAGCCATGGCTCTAGTGGTTCAAGAAAATTGGTCCCAGGTGCTGAGGATGGCTCCATGGCCTTGCCACTGGCATTGGAATGGCTCAGTTGCTGAGCAACAGAGCAGTGGCCCCAGATGAGCAGATTATTGCCCCTAAGGGGCTTGCCAGGTGGATCTGGTTGGGGCTCATGTGGGAGTATGTCTGTCTGCCTCCTTGTCTCTCACTTAATTAAAAAGAAATCTACACAAAATGAGATATGAACAAGGCCTCCTCTTCACACTAAATAGACTTCCAGCTTAGCTCATTTTAGCATTGATCATTTTACATGTGAATATATTTTTCTTCTACTTAGCAGGATAGATAGGAACTATCACTTAAAACTTCAAATGAAAATCATTAATACTAATCAAGAACACCACTTCCAGCTGGAACCCAACCTCACCAGAAACCTGTGCACAGTCAATGGATGGTTTGTAGGGTTGTCCTTTATGTAGATTCTTGGATGAGATATTTCATGGCTTCAGTCTGGTTTGTCATCCAATAGTCTCCATTGGGTTATGGAAACAAACACAAAGATTGAATTTCAAAATGAGTTTCACTTGCCTGCCCAGGTAGTGGTGCAGTAGATAGAGCATCGGACTGGGATGCGGAAGGACAGAGGTTCGAGACCCTAAGGTCGCCAGCTTGAGTGCAGGCTCATCTGGTTTGAGCAAAAGCTCATCAGCTTGGACCCAAGGTCGCTGGCTCTAGCAAGGGGTTACTTAGTCTGCTAAAGGCCCGCAGTCAAGGCACATATAAGAAAGGAATCAATGAACAACTAAGATGTTGCAACGGTAACAAAAAAACTGATGATTGATGCTTCTCACCTCACCTCTCTCTGTTCCTGTCTGTCTGTCCCTATCTATCCCTCTCTCTGACTCTCTCTCTGTCTCTGTAAAAAAAAAAAAAAAAAAAAAAAAAGAAAGAGTTTGACAAGTTTTGGAGAAAAAGCAGTAAATACAGAGCATTTCTAAAGAAATCTGAATAATAAAGTGACAGAGGTAAGGGAGAAAAGAAGAAACGTAGTTGCCAAAGCAGATAACGTTTATAGCCAGAGGAAGGAAATTTTGGTTCTAGGAGAACAAGGAAACCTCCTCCTGAGGAAGTTTAAAGATGTGATGGGGCCCTTGTCTTTGGTGGTTTGTATGAAGCATGTTGCAGTCAGGAGGATGAACTATATAACAGTTAAGAATGAGTTAGTGAAATTGTTTGCAAAATGAGAAATGGAAATCTAGGAACTTTTCTAAGCTGATAATAGGTGAAATATTTTCCAATGTCAGGGATAATAAGGATAATCACACATTCGTTTATTTAACAAATATTTGTTGAACAACTGTGATGGTTCAGGCACTGCTATAGGTTTTTAAGATACTCCAGATAACAAAATACACAGTGATCCTTGCCCCTGTGTGCCAGCTCTGTGTTAAATACTCTAACTGTATTAAAGTCTTTCAATAACCCTATGGCGTAAACATTATTAGCTCCATTTCATAAGTAAGGAAACTGAGGCTTAAAAAGGTGTGAATTTGCTCAAAAACTCACTGGCTCAAGTGATTTTGTTGTACTCTACAGTCTGAACTTTTAGTCAGTATATTATCTAGATTTCCTGGAAAAATAAAATTGGATTTTTCATTTGAAAATAAGATACAGATTTCAAATGCTGGCTGGCTTCCTATGTAATAGCAAAAAAAATAAAATAAAACTTAAAATAAATTTATTAATTCGTACCTATGTTATTCAAAGCAGATAAAAAGCAGCCACATAAATAATTGGCTGCATTTTTTACCTTTAATAACTGTAGAGTATCAAATATATGATTGAATATTTCATCTATTTGATCTGATATAAAATGAAACTCTTGCCAAATCACTTTTATTCCATAAAGGAGAACTATAAAGTGAAAATGCCTGTTTCAACCCATTGTTGGTTTCATTTCTTTCCTTTTCCACTCCTAATGTGTGTTGTGTGTTTAAAGTTATGGAACTCAGGGATGTGTTGGCCAAAGTTTATTGAACTACACTGAAGTTTTCTTATATTCCAAGCTGACTCAAACTATAGCAAATATGTTTCCTTCTTTATGGAGATCACAAATGTATGTGTTGTATGCTTAACTGCAAGCAATTTAGTCCTTTAAGTTGCATGATCCTGCTTCCTAGAGCCACCTGAAGGCTAGATTTTTCTTGCCCACATTGTTGGCTATGCTTCTCTATCTCTGGCCTTCAGGAGTTAAATGACTTCCTGATCTTTCTGACAGTGTACGCACAAACTGGGCTCTTCAAACTGGGAATGGGTTTATTTGGGGTCTTCACTTTTGAATGTCTGGCAGTCATGATGATGCCTGTTCCCAACTATAAGAAAAAGAAGCTCTGAAGAAGGGAATTCTCTTTGAAAAAGGCTCAGATTTCAAACATCTCTAAAAATCTCTTAAATGTAGGATAAACAAAAGCCCTTTAAATGGTATTCAGAGTGGTGCCCATGTTTTCATTTACAATGAGAAATTTTCTAGTTGTAAAGTTTTCTTTTCTTTGAATATTCAAGAGAAATGCTTAGTTTTAGTTACAGTTATTTGAACTTGAAGGCATGTAGTATCTCTTCAAAAAAGTTAAAGCCACAATCCAATACTGAAATCAATAGTTCAAAAAGCTGTAGTTGACTTTTTTCCTATTCCAACAGCCATGTATTATGTGATCCCAGTTTAACCGTAGACAATTCATATATCAGTTTTGCATTTCTGTGAATGATTTGAACCTCTCTGTGGCATTCACTAAGAGTCTAACTTAGCATCACATGTTTTCTTGATCTGAGCTTCTAACATTGAGTTTGAACTGGAATGTTTATTCATAAAGCAAAGGGGATCTCTGAGGAGTTAGTTTAAGGTCTTTGTGCAAAAAGAACTTTTCTACTTGCTAAGGCTTTAAAGATAAAATTCATTTTAAAAATACTGTAAAGAGGGTGTGTCACTGCTTGCCAAATTATGCCATTGTAACTCCGTATTCTTTGTGTTGGCACACAGTATGTCTACGGAAATATATATATTTATGAATTTCAGCAACTGTCTTGTAGGGTTAAGCTGTGCTTGTAACTGGTTTTGAATTTTTCCTTATGTCATACATTTCCTCCAAAGAAAATTTTATTGGGCCTAATTGATAGAATTATGATTTTTCCCTTATATATGTGACTAACAAGTTTCTGAATACAGAAGTATACATATGTTATGCCCAATATAGTACCTAATAATTGAGACTTTAAACAAAATTTTCTTGGGCTAGTTAAGTGATTAAGTATGATTTAAAAATTCCAGTGAAAGATTTCTGTATGCACCTGCTTTCTCTTTTGATTATCTTTTAGTTCCATATTGACTCAGCAAAAATAAAACTAAAAAATTACTTTATTTTTTGTACCTTTACAAGCAACGACTTTGACAAAGTGACATTTCTGAAGACAATATGCACATTATAATTCAGGATGAAGGCAAATTTAAACTAAGTCTGATGTGAAATAAGAGTAAGCAATTAATAAATAGTCATGCTTAATACAACAATATCTTGAGAACTTAAGTTTAGCGGTGTTTGAAATGTTTCAGACCATCTTGCTTTGTACATCAGATCTTACTCTGCAGAAGGCAGAGAGGGGTTGAGTGAAGACAGTGGGGGGTGGGGGCCAGTACCATAATAGCCAATTCAAAGCAGTTTTATGGTTTAGCTACAGATACTCTTTGGGAAAAGCATTCATAGATCTTTCTGGTTCATATTTATCCTTAAAATCAGTATCATTAATTAATAGAAATAAATTATTTATCCAGGAGTAGAAAAAAGAAAGCCCTTCAATACTCTGATGACATTGACATAGAAGCCCAAATACCCCTTGAAATTCTGCATGCCTTTTGTGTTTAACTGAATTAATGAGATTGTTTTTCTCATTGTAGCCACAATTCATTTATTTCACACATGTAACACTGGTTTTGTTCTGAAGTTCCATTATTTGAAACAATATTTTATTTTAACTCATGTCACTCTGAGGTTTATTAATACTTTGCTTAACTGATAAACCATATATGTCAAAGCAATAAAAATAAAAATATTGGTTATGCATTTTGTGTCTGTATTTGGTTGTATGTGTCGTCAGTGGGGAAATAAAAGAGGCTGATGAATTGCTGAGTAGTCTAACCATGTACTTCTAGGTATCCCCTTCATTCCCATTCCCATAACCCTTCAGTTATATATATTGCAATTCAAGGAGGGTACTTTGAAAACCAATTGTATGTACAAGTGACCTGGACCACATCTGACAGAATTAAATTCTTAGTTTAAGTGAACATTTATTTGGTCCAAAATGGGCATTAAGCTTCTGACTTTATCATGTCTATGTATTTAAAGAATTGTTCTTTAGCATAGAACTTTATGAAAATAACCAATAATGAGAATTATTCACAATAATGAGATGTTAAAAATTATGAGATAGCTGAGGATGTCTGAATACACACCCCTTAGTGAGCATGTAATACCATTGGCTTTACCAATGTCCCTGCATCTGAATACTGTTAAGTCCTGAACATTCAACTTTGACTTTCTCACGTCTACATTGGTAATAATTCTTTTTTGGGGGGAATTAGAAACTTTTCTTTTTAAATGGATTTATGAAATTAAATTTAATGTGGGGACATTGATCAATAAAAGTACATAATTATTTTTTAGTGTGGATCACATTAGGATAGATTCTGAATCCTCCTAAGGCTTATAGACTGTTGTTGTCTATAAGACATCATTTATTCCTTCAGGGCTTCTACTGCTTCAGAACACTTATTGCTTGCTACTTTCAGTATGTTTCTGTAATTTCTCAAATGCAGTCTGCAAGTATAGTCTTTGTCATTTAATTCCTATGAAACACCATGGTTTTTCTCTTTTCATTCTGCCTGACACCTGCTGTGATGAAAACGCTAGCGTGGGGTGGCCTTTCTGTGTCAGTCTCTCCCAGGAGCCCATATTCGTTTTGTCATTCTCTCCCTTTTGAGCTATTTATAGTGCTATTCTAGGAGCAGAAGTGGAACAGAAAGCACTCTTGGCAAGAAGAGTCTGTTCCTGCCTGGAGCCAGAGCTGAGGCCCTGACATTTCCTGGACAACACCATTAAACATTCCACCCAGGAGCAGTAACTCAGGGGTGTGACTTTCAGCCACCACATGTCCAAAACTTGGGAGAAAAGAAATGCTGTCTTTAATTGACAAGTAATTCTGGCTTTCTGTCATGTCTGAATCCTCTGTTTTGAAGAGGAGGAGTAGTGCCCTTGAGATATGGACCCAGAGAATGGAGTTCTCTTGTAGGCAATGGGGAGTGTCAAACCCAAGGGAGATGGCAGGGCATGGGTATGTGGGTAAGGGGATTGTACCCAAGTTTATCCTGAAATTTCTTAGTGCTTGAGAAGTGTGCAGAGAGTCTAGAGGCATGGGTCTGTTACTCTGAGTGCCAGTGAGAGATGGAAGGCTTCTCTTCACTCCTGCCTCCTTACCACTTCCTCTATCTCTTAGGAGTGACAGAATGTTAGGTGTACAGATGAAGTCTATACATCACCTTTTATAATAGTAGAAAAAAATGTTCTCACAGTTAATGAAGCATCACTCTGGCCAAAACCCAAGGGACAAACATGAGCTGTCTTCTGCCTTGGTGGGTGGGCAGAGAACTAACAGATTTATTGTGGTTTCTCTTCATTCAACTTCAGAAGAAGCCTCTGTGACAGTGCTGGGGTTCCACAGCTGGGTTCTGGAAGGTCACCATCCTTCCACTGAATGCTCATAACATTCTCCCAGTCACTGGGTAAGTTCATTATATGGTAGCCACTGTAGAATCTTTGAAGCAATGATCATATTATATTCACTTTTTATCTCTAACCCTAGCACAGTAAGTGGCATAAAAGTAGCTCAAATGATAGTTTTGGAAAGGATGAGCAAATTCATTAATGAGTTTATTTCAAATGAATGAATATAGAACTTCACTTCTCTGTTATTCTGGCCCTCTTTGAACTATCTCACCAGAAATTCTGAGAGAATGTTAATTCTTAAGTTTAGAGATAGTAACAAATGTCAGAAAAAGAACTTAAAAACTCCCCCTTTTTTTGCCACATTTTCTAAACTATCATCAGTGCATTAGATAAATGAAAGTCACTATTGACAAAATGCCAATAAGTATTTGCACTCTTTTTTTTATTCAATAGTCAAAAATATTTCATGAGGTATTATTCTATGCAAAGGTGATATAAAGAAGTGTGAATGTTTTGGAATCAAGAATTAGGCTTACAAAATTAACTAAAGTAAATAGCCGAGAAATGTCCATTAAAATGCAGCTCAGGACAATCTCACCCTGGGTACAAAATTGATGCAAGTTTCAGGGGCAGGTTTGTAGAGGTCCTAAGAGAAGGGAATGGTTTAGCAGACTGGAGAAAGATAACATTCTTGGGGAAATACATAAATGAATGATCATGTCACATACAGGAATTGACTGGCTGGAGTGAAGTGTACCGAATGTTGGCAGTAGGATAGGTTTCTACTGTGTGTCCTGAGAATAAAACCTGGGACATCCCACACTAGACCAACACTTGAACACTGAACCAGCCAGCCAGGGCCATCTGTTTTCTATTCTCAGAAAGACAAGCGTGGTTTAGATCACAGGGAATCTTAATGTCAGGATAAGGTGCTAATGCTTTAATTTGTAAAAAGGGACACTATTGATGTCTCCTAGCAACTAAGTTCTCTAATACAAGCAGTTATGACTAGTTAGACTGTGAAATGTAAAATGCATGGGATATTTAGAGTGAGAAAAGCCATTAACAAAAGTCAGTTGTAATTATCTTACATAATATAAACAAATACTTGTGTGAAATTATAGTGTCAAGGGTTTAAAAATAAACTAGCAAACTTCAAACCCACTGACAGTAATGATTGCTAGCCCTAAGCAAGTGATTGTATAAGAGGGATTAAGTGTCCAGGGCACTTGATCATAATAAGAATAACCAACTGTTTAACAATAATCATATATTTTCTTTTGGATGATAAATATTTGAATACAAATAATATTTATTGAGCATTTTCTAAGTGTCTAGCATCATTATGCTAAGCATGCTAGTTGCATTATTATATTGATGCTTTACTGTTGTTCAATAGATATTCTGTCATTTTTCTACTTCACAGATAATGAAGTCAAGTCCTTTTTAAGTAACTTGTCCATGGTCACCATACTAGTAATTGGCAGATCTGAGATTTGAGCTAATGAGCTTTGAATTTAGTCTCTACTTTTCTGCATTGAAATTATTTTTATTTTTCATAATCTGTTCATATAGAAGCCTTCTCACAAAATATATAAACACTTTCAGTTTCATCTGTGATATAATCAGATATAAATAGGCCTATATCTTTTTTTTTTCTGAAGTGAGAAGTGGGGAGGCAGAGAGACAGATGCACCTGACTGGGATCCACCCAGCAAGCCCACTAGGGGGTGATGCTCTGCCCATCTTGACATTGCTCCATTGTAACCGAAGCCATTCTAGTGCCTGAGATGGAGGTCATGGAGCCATCCTTAGTGCCCAGGATAACTTTGCTCCAATGGAGTTTTGGCTGAGGGAGGGGAAGAGAGAGATAGAGATAAAGGTGAGGGAAAAGGGTGGAGAAGCAGATGGATACTTCTCCTGTGTGCCCTGGTCAGAATTGAACCTGGGACTTCCACATGCTGGGCCTACACTCTACTACTGAACCAACCAGTCAGGCTGAATTGGCCTTTATCTTTTAGTTTAAACATTAACCTGTTTTACTTTCTTTTATTTTTTAAGTGAGAAGTGGAAGAGTAGAGACAGACTGCTGCATATGCTCCAACTGGGATCCACCTGGCAAGCCCCAATGGGGTGATGCTCTGCCCATCTGGGGCTGTTGCTCTGTTGCTTGGCAACTGAGCTATTTTATTGCCTAAGGGGAGGCTATGAAGCCATTAGCAGACCCTGGGGCCAACTTGCTCCAACCAAGCCATGGCAGTGAGAGGAAAGAGAGAGAAGAAAGGAGGAGGAAGGGTGGAGAAGCTAATGGTTATTTCTACTGTGTGTCCTGAGAATAAAACCTGGGACATCCCACACTAGACCAACACTTGAACACTGAACCAGCCAGCCAGGGCCATCTGTTTTCTATTCTCATCGATTTTTGTCCACTGATAATTGGAACAGTCAGCTTCAAAGAGAAAATAAACTTCCTTCTACCCCAAGTCACTTAGTTCAATTTTCAAATATCTGGAAGAATGAGAAAGACTGCCATGCCATCCTGTCCTCCTTACCCTTTGGTAAAAACAAGGAACACCTACAGATCTTAGGGTTTCTCCAGACTTTCCTTTGAGATATTCCTAACCATGAAGCAAGACATTCACAAAATATGAGAAGTGGTAACTGAACAATCAAGTCTTAGGCTCTGGAAATTTGGATATATTTTGTATGTTTTCATTTAAAATACCTATTTTTATTTTAATAAAATATAGTTTATTTTACTATAAAGGCAATGTCACAATTTCCTGTCAAGTAGCTATGGTCTAGTGGGTGGTGCAATGTTTATCATGGTTCTTCACATATCCTTTGAGTTCTATTGAGATGGTTGATTTGAGAAAAGCAGAAACTGCCAAGATGTGTAACTCTCATTGGGTGGCAAGATAGTACCATGTCCAAGAAAATGAGCTCTGGCATCACCCTGCCTAATTTGCTGGTTGGCTTAACCATTATTCAAACCAGCCTTCTTGGACAAGTTAAGTTGCTAAACCATCTCAAAATTCTCATTCACAAAAGAGAGATGATGTTCCAGAGTTTAATTAACAAAAGAATGATGTGTTTTACAATGAATGCCTCTCCTATTCCTCTCATATATGAATTATGATATAACCTACCACATAGACTTGTTATGAGAATTGAATGAGTGAAATGTATGCCAAGTACTTTGAGTGATTCCTGGCACAAGGTAAACATAATAAAGATTTAACCATTATTGTTATATATGTAAATTATAAGTTTTAAGATTAAAGAACACAAAATGGACTTCTGAAAGTCCCCTGATAGGGGGAACAGGAAGAGAGAATTACCTGGAGCAAGAGAGTATGAGCATGTCAGGGAATGGCAAAGGGTAGCTAATTTATATTAATTCAGACAACAGACATTGAAGACCCATAGTGGATATTATTCTAGGAATTAGGAATGCAACAGAAAAAGAATCCTGCCTCTTATTTATTTATTTATTTATTTATTTTTAAATTAGGTGATAGGTGGGGAGACAGAGAGACAGACTTCTGCATATGTCCTGACTAGGATCCACCCATCAAGCCCCCTACAGGCAATGCTCTGCCCACCAGGGACTGCTACTCCATTGAACAGTAACGGAGCTATTTTAGCACCTGAGCCAAGGCCATGGAGCCATCCTTAGCACTTAGGGCCAATTGCTCAAACTATTTGAGCCATGGCTGCGGGGGAAGAAAAGAAAGAGAGAACTAAAGATATAGAAAAAGGAGGGGGAGGTGTGGAGAAGCCGGTGATCTCTTCTCCTGTGTGCCCTGACTGGGAATCAAACTCAGGACTCACACACTTGGCCAACACTCTACTGCTAAGCCAACAGGATAGGGCAAATCTTGCCTCTTAAATGACATAGAGACTAGCAGAGGAAATAGGAGTTAATTAAACAAAGTGACCAAAATTGCCAATTTGTATGTTTGATGATCTCCAGAAAGGAGAACCTAAAATTCAGGATTTTAGCCTAATTAGAAAAATTCCGGAAAGCTGGGCTGAGCAAGTAAGACTTAAGCTGAAATAAGAAGAACGAGCAAGAGCTTACCAGGTGCAGTGGGATAGAAAGGACAGTGTAAGCAGAGTGCAAAGATCCTATGGGAGCCCAGCACATACACTGCTCCAAAAACAGACTGATGGAGGCTGTGCAAGTTGGTTTGGGAGAAGAGGAAGTCAGAGGGGCAAACAGACACCAGTTGGCCACGGTGGAGAATACAATAAAAAAAAACACAAATCTTGCTCTTCTAGTTCCCCAAAGGCAAGCCAGGAAATAGGCATTCCCTACTTTGTGTCTCCTCAAGGAAGCCCCAATACTGCTTAGAGCCCTGCTTCCACCCCAGACTTCCCCCTCATGCTGGCCATACACATTCTTCTCATAGGAGGAAAGTTGCATTTTTACAAATGACAAAGTACAGGGGCTTCTATTTCTGTCCCCCTTCTTTTGTGGAACATGAGTATCTGGTTAGCACCTGGATGGTCTTTACTGGGGAAGAACTGCAGTGGTTAGAAGAGAGGACTGGAGAGTTTAACAACTCACATTTGAATTAATATCTCAGAGGCTATGTTTCCTAATCTGTTAAATGGTGACATACTCTGATGATCTATAAGAGAAATAAATTAATATATATGAGATATTGAGCGTTTGGTTCTAGACCACCACAATAAATAAGTTACAGGAACTTTTAGAGCTCCCAGTGCATATAAAAGTTATGTTGTAATATAGTGTAATTCACAAAGTGCATAATAGTGTTTTGTTTTAAAAAACAGTATATACCTTAGTTTTAAAATCACTTTATTGCTACAATGACAACAACAACAAAAAACAAAGCATCATCTAAACCTTCAGCAAGTCATAATTTTTTTGTTGGTAGAGGGTCTTGCCTTGAGGTTAATGTTGCTGAAAGATCAGGATGGTGGTTGCTGTGAAGGCTGGGGTGGCTATGGCTAAGACAACAATGATATTTGCCACGTTGATGGACTCTTCTTTTCATGAATAATATCTCTGGAGCATATGATGCGGTTTGACAGCATTTTACCCACAGTAGAACTTCTTTCACAATCAGAGTCATTCCTCTCAGACTCAACAACTGCTTTGTCCACTTAGTTTATGTAATACACTATAAACCCTTCGCTACTTCACCTAGCAATTTTATGTTATGGAGATGGCTTCTTTACTTAAACTTCATGAATCGATCTGTTACTTCCAATGTTTCTTCTGCAGCTTCCTCACCTCTCTCAGCCTTCATAGAATTGAAGAGAGTTTCGAACCTTATTCTGGGTTTGATGTTGGAATGTTGTGGCTGATTTGATCTTCTATGAAGTCCACTAAAATGTTCTCCATATCAGCAATAAGGTTGTTTCACCTTCTTATCGTTCATGTGTCATTGGAATATATTTCTAATTTTCTTCAAGGCATTTTCCTTTGCATCCACAACTTGGAGAACAGTTTGGAACAAGATGCCTAGCATTAGACCTATCTTGGCTTTCAACATGCCTTCCTAACTAAGCATAATCATTTCTAACTTCTGATTTAAAGTGAGAAACATGCAAGTCTCCCTTTCACTTGAACATATAAAGGACACTGTAGAAATATCCATTGGCCTGTTTTTTATTACTATTTTGTTTCAGAGGATAGGGAGTCTTATAAAAAGGGGAGAGATGAGAGATTGTGGAACAGCAATTTGGTGGAGCGCTCAGTACTCCCACAATGTATACCAACTAAATTGGCTATCTTACACAAGCACTGTTCATGGTGCTCCAAAACAATTGCAATGGTAACATCAAAGATCACCAATCAAAAATCACCATAACAAATAGGATAATAATAAAAAGTTTGAAATCTCGAGACACGAGAAGATGGCGATGGAGTAGGCAGACGTACCAACTTCCAACTCCCAGAGCCAAAGTGGATTATAACTCAATTTTAAGAACCATCATCTGGATAAACCAACTTTGAACTAAACTAAGTGGACTCTTCAACCAAGGAACACAGAAGAAGCCACATTGAGACTGGTAGGAATAGCGAAAATGCGAAGAGGGCTGTCCAGCTCCCCGGAGCAAACGGCAGCCCGGAGAGACCAGCGTGGTGGGAGGAGAGTTTGGCGGAGAGGGAGGGACCTGGTTCCCAGGAACCAAGCACCAGCCTGCAGTCCCAGAGTCTGGAAGAGGCATTTGGACAGTATTGAGCTGTGAAACAAGTGAGGATACTGTTTGTGAGAAAGAGACAGTTTTCTCAGACCCAAGTTTCTTTTTAAAGGGACAGCGCAGAAAACCTCTCACACAACCACACACCCGGGGCTCCAGGGAATGGGACAGAGGAGAGAACCAGAGCAGCGGGAAGAGAGTGTGGACTGAAGGCACAGGAACAAACACTCTGAGGGACAGCCACCCTAACCCCTGGGCTAAGTCACTTCCCTAATCGAAAACGAATATTTCCCCTGGAACTAGCAATACCAGCAAAGGGAGACAGGACACTAGCCAAACAAGCTCTCCCATGGCAATTAGAGCAGAGCTGCTTAGAGGGAGGGAGCTCCCATGTCTACAGTATGGAGACTTAGGGCACTTCCTACTCTGCTGAGGGTTGCTGAAGGGATGGTGGCAGCAGGATGCTGAAATGTGGTTCTGTCGTCGGGGGCAGAGGCCCAGCCAGTGTGAGCTCTGTCTAGCCCAGCAGGGGTGGAGAGGACATGCGAAAGCAGTCCAGCAGCTGCGGGCCGCCTGTAACCCCACCTGCAGGGAAAAAGCAAAAGGCCAGGAATGGGCAGAGATCTGCTCTGCGACCCTACGTAAGCCAGCCCTGACCGCAGGGATGGGGCTAGGACCAGGAGTGGGCAGGGCTTGCGACTGAGCTCACGCTACCAGCCCTGCCCAGCCAGAGAAACTGTGGTTTGCCATCCTGCATGCGCGAGCTGGTTCCAAACGCAGGGGCGGGGTAGAAACCCAGACAATCAGAAGTCCGCAGCTGTCACAGGCCAGCAAACACGCCCAGCCCAATAAACAGTGGTTTGCGACCCTGCGCAGGAGGGCCCTGGTCTCGAGGGTGGGGCTAAAGCTCCGGTAGGGCAAAGGCTCATAGCTGAGAGCATGACAAAAGCCCCGCCCAACCCGCGAAACTGTGGCAAGCAGTCTCTGCCTGCGGGTGCGGGGAAGAAGCCCAGAAACAAGCTGGGTCCACAGCTGAGCAAAGGTGCTCACCTCTACCCTATGTGCTGAGGCTTGTGGCTTGAGTGACAGCCCCTCCCTCAGAGGAGAGGCAGAAATCACAGCAAACAGCCACAGTGGGCCGGCGCTGGCAACACCCATACTCAACCACCCTAGGCAGCGGCAGAGGGGGTGGCAGGCCTGCAGACAGACCACACCTAGAGAACACAAGGCAACACCTACTGGACTCCAGTGGCCACAACTTGCTTATACACACATAAAATGGGCAGGCAAAGGAATGCAAACCAAACGAATCAGAAAAATCCCCAGAGAAGGACCTGAATGAACCAGATATAACTAAATTACCAGAAGCAGAAATTAGAATAATGATAGTTAGGATGTTCAAAGAAATTAGAGCAACAATGGATAGTCATTATAAACACCTAAATAAAGAGATAACAAGTATAAAAAAATAAAATTGAAATAATAAAAAAGAATCAGACAGAAATGACAAATACAGTATCAGAACTGAAGACCACAATGGCACAATGGAAGGAATTAAAGCAGGATGAATTACGCTGAGGATCGAATAAGCGAGTTAGAGGACACAATAAACAAAGGCACAGAAGCAGAGAAGAAAAAGGAAAAGAGACTCAAAAAATGTGAAGAAACTCTAAGAAAGCTCTGTGACAACATGAAGAGAAACAACATTCGCATCATAGGAGTGCCTGAAGAAGAGGAGAGAGGATAGGAAATAGAAACTTTGTTCAATCAAATCATAGCAGAAAACTTTCCTAAATTAAGGCTGGGAAACATTCCACACGTTCAAAAAGCACACAGAACTCCATTAAAGAGAAACCCAAAAAGATCTACACCAAGACACATCATAGTTAAAATACCAAAGCTAATGGATAAAGAAAAAATTTTAAAAGCTGCTATAGAAAAAAAGGCTATCACCTACAAAGGAGCACCCATAAGAATGACATCTGACTTCTCAACAGAAACACTTGAGGCCAGAAGGGAATGGCAAGATATAATCAAAGTAATGCAGAACAAGACCTTACAACCAAGACTACTCTATCCAGCAAGACTAACGTTTAAAATTGAAGGAGAAATAAAGAGCTTCCCAGACAAAGAAAGCCTCAAGAAATTCATTAAAACCAAACCAATTCTGCAAGAGATACTAAAGGGCCTGTTGTGAACAGTTTAAAGGGCGGAAAGAATATAGCAAAAGAAGAACACAGCTTTAAAGAATAAAATGGCAATAAACAACTACATATCAATAATAACCTTAAATGTAAATGAATTAAATAATCCAATCAAAAGACATAGGGTAGCTGTGTGGATAAAGAAACAGGACCCATATATATGCTGTCTAGAGACACACCTTAAAACTAAAGATGCACATAGACTGAAGGTAAAAGGATGGAAAAAAATATTTCATGCAAATGGAAATGAAAAAAAAGCCAGGGTAGCAGTACTTATATCTGACAAAATGGACTTTAAAACAAAGACTGTAGTAAGAGATAAAGAAGGACACTACATAATAATAAAGAGAACAATTCAACAGGAAGATATAACTATTATAAATATCTACGCATCAAGTATAGGAGCCCCGACATACATAAAGCAGACTTGATGGATATAAAGGACGAGATTAACAGCAATACTATCATAGTAGGAAATTTTAGTACCCCAATAACAACACTGGATAAATCCTCAAGAAGGAAAATTAATAAAAAAAAAAAAGGAGACTTAAAGGAGACACTAGATCAACTTGATTTAATAGATATCTTCAGAACTTTTCACCCTAAAGCAGTAGAATATACATTCTTCTCAAGCGCTCATGATACATTTGCTAGGAGAGACCACATGTTAGGACACAAAAATGGTCTCAGTAAATTTAAGAAGATTGAAATCATATCAAGCATTATCTCTGATCACAATGCCATGAAACTAGAAATTAACCACAAAAAAAAACTGAAAAATACTCAAACACTTGGAAACTAAATAGCATGATATTAAATAATGAATGAATTAACAATGAGATCAAAGAAGAAATAAAAAAGTTTCTAGAAACAAATAATAATGAGAATACATCAATTCAAAATTTATGGGACACAGCAAAAGCAGTACTGAGAGGGAAGTTCATTGCAATACAGGCATATCATAAGAAGCTAGAAAAAGCTCAAATAAGCAACCTGACCCTGCAGGTAAAAGAACTAGAAAAAAAACAACAACAAATAAAACCCAAGACAAGTAGAAGGAAGGAAATAATAAAGATCAGAGCAGAAATAAATGACATAGAGGCTAAGGAAACAATACCGAGGATCAATGAAACCAGAAGCTGTTTCTTTGAAAAGGTTAACAAGATTGATGAACCTTTAACTAGACTCACCAAGAAAAAAAGAGAGAGGACTCAAATAAATAAAATTAGAAAGGACAGTGAGGAAATAACAACTGACACAACAGAAATACAAAGCATTGTAAGAAAATACTATGAAGAACTCTATGCCAAAAAATTAGACAACCTAGGTGAAATGGACAAATTTCTTGAATCATATATTCTCCCAAAAATCAATCTGGAAGAATCAGAACACCTAAACAAACCAATTACAACAAATGAGATTGAAACAGTTATCAAAAACTCCCCAAAAAAGTCCTGGGCCTGATGGCTTCACAAGTGAATTCTATCAAAAATTCAAAGAAGAACTAACTCCTATCCTCCTCAAGCTATTTCAAAAAATTCAAGAGGAAGGAAGACTTCCAAACTTTTTTTTATGAAGTGAGCCTAATTCTGATCCCAAAACCGGGCAAAGACAACACAAAGAAAGAAAATTATAGGCCTATATCCTTGATGAATTTAGACGCTAAAATTCTCAACAAAATATTAGCCAACCGGATCCAGCAATATATGAAAAAAATCATACACCATGATCAAGTGGGATTTATTCTGGAGAGGCAAGGCTGGTTCAATATTCGCAAATCAATCAGTGTGATTCATCACATAAACAAAAGAAAGGGCAAAAATCACATGATAATTTCAATACATGCAGAAAAGGCATTTGATAAAATCCAGCACCCATTCATGCTCAAAACTCAGTAAATTGGGAATACAGGGATCATTCCTTAACATTATAAAGGCCACCTATGACAATCCCACAGCAAACATCATACTAAATGGACAAAAATTAAAAGCAATCCCCTTAAGTTCAGGAACCAGGCAGGAGTGCCTTCTTTCACCACTTTTATTCAACATAGTTCTGGAAGTCTTAGCTACAGCAATCAGACAAGAAGAAGAAATAAAAGGCATCCAAATTGGATAAGAAGAAGTAAAACTGTCATTATTTGCAGATGATATGATATTGTATTTAGAAAACCCTAAAGTCTCAGTCAAAAAACTACTGGACCTTATAAATGAATTCAGCAAGGTGGCAGGATATAAAATTAATACTCAGTAATCAAAGGCGTTTCTATATACCAACAATGAACTGTCAGCAAAAGAAATTAAGAAAACAATTCCCTTCACTATTGCAGACAAAAAAAATAAAGTATCTAAGAGTAAATTTAACCAAGGAGGTTAAGGACTTGTACTCGGAAAATTATAAAACATTGATACAAGAAATTAAGGAAGATAAAAACAAGTGGAAGCATATACCATGCTCATGGCTAGGAAGAATAAACATCATTAAAATGTCTATACCACCGGAAGCAATTTATAAATTTAATGCAATACCAATTAAAATACCAAAGATATAGAACATATATTCCAAAAATTTATATGAAAACGAAAAAGGACACGAATAGCCTCAGCAATCTTAAAAAGAAAAAAATAAAGCAGGAGGTATCACTCTTCTGGATATCAAGGTTTACTACAAGGCCATTATACTCAAGACAGCCTGGTACTGGCATAAGAACAAGCACATAGATCAATGGAACAGAACAGAGAATCCAGAAATAAACCCACACCTTTATGGACAACTGATATTTGACAAAGGAGGAAAGAACATACAATGGAGTAAAAACAGCCTCTTTAACGAATGGTGTTGGGAAAATGGGACATCTACCTCCAAAAAAACGAAACTAGACCATCAACTTACACCATTCACAAAAACAAACTCAAAATGGATAAAATACTTAAACGTAAGGCAGCAAGTTCTCCGACATCTGTAGCAGCAATATATTTGCCGATTTATCTGCACGGGCAAATGAAATAAAAGGCAAGATAAACAAATGGGACTATATCAAACTAAAAAGTTTTTGCACAGCTAAAGACAATAAGAACAGAATAAAAAGACAAGCCACACAATGGGAGAACATATTCGACAGCACATATGATAAGGGGTTAATAACCAAAATTTATAAAGAACTTATAAAACTCAACACCAGGAAGACAAACAATCGATCAAAAAATGGACAAAAGAAATGAATAGAAATTTCTCCAAAAAGGACATACAGATGGCCAATAGGCATATGAAAAAATGCTCAACATCACTAATCATTAGAGAAATGCAAATTAAAACCACAATGAGATATCACCTCACACCAGTCAGAATGGCACTCATAAGCAAAACAACACAGAATAAGTGCTGGCGAGGATGTGGAGGAAAGGGAATCCTCCTGCACTGCTGGTGGGAATGCAGACTAGTGCTGCCACTGTTGAAAACAGTTTGGAGATTCCTCAGAAAATTAAAAGTCAAACTGCCTTTTGACCCAGCTATCCCACTTATAGGAATATACCCTAAGAACACCATAGCACTGTTCGAAAAGAAGAAATGCGCCCCCATGTTCGTGGCAGCATTGTTCACAATAGCGAAGATCTGGAAACAGCCCAAGTGTCCGTCAGAAGACAAGTGGATTAAAAAGCTTTGGTACATATATGCTATGGAATACTACTCAGCCATAAGAAATGATGACATCGGATCATTTACAACAAAATGTATGGACCTTGATAACATTATATGGAGTGAAATAAGTAAATCAGAAAAGAAAACTGAGAACAGCATGATTTCATACATAGGTGGGACATAAATGTGAGACTATGAGACATGGTCAAGAGAGTGGTGGTTACGGGGTGGGGGGAGGGAGGGGAAAATGGAATAGGGAGGAGGGGAGGGGTACAGGGAAAACCAGATAGAAAGTGACAGAGGACAATTTGACTTTGGGTGATGGGTATGCAACACTATTGAATGATAAGATAATCTGGAGATGTTTTCATTGTACATATGTACCCTGATTTATTGGTGTCACCCCATTAAAATTAATAAAAAGAAAAAAAAGTTTGAAATCTTGTGAGATATACCAAAATCTTACACAGACACAAATGCTGTTGGAAAATTGAGGTGACGAATTTGCCCCAAGGAAAGGTTGCCAAAAACTTTCAGTTTTTTAAAAAGGCAGTATGTGCAAAGGCAACAAAGGGAAACACAATAAAATGAGGTATGCCTGTATTAAAGGTACTTAGACTGCTGTACATATTAAAAACCCTATAGATCTGTTTTCATTATTATGTCTCAACCACAGGTACTACAGATGCAAAAGATCTTTTGCTTTATACTTGTAGATTTTTTTGTTCATTTTTTTAATACAAATTGTTTTTTAATTACCTGTATCAATTAGGAGAAATTATTTAACTAACCTAACTTAATTTAAGAATACTTATTGTCCATAGGCTAGATATAACCCCTGTTAGAATATTTATGAATATAATAACTTCATTGACACCTTACTCTTTAAAGTGTATATTGTCGTCATCTCTATTTTACAGTTGAGGAAACTAAGGGTCAGAGTTTAAAGAAATTGCTCAAGACAGATGGTAAGTAGCAAAAGAGTCAGGTTTTAAGAACACATAAAGCATATTAAGCACTTTTAAAAGACACTAAATAACATCAATGATTAAGAGCTTTTCTTTGAATCAGGCTAACTAGTATCTCTTCAAATTGCTAAGGGGAAAACAGCAAATTTGTTTAATATCTCTGAGACTCATTTTCCTCATCTTTTGTTGTAACAATTAATTATGCATGTAAAATTAATTATACTAATAAAATATTTAGAGCAACACCTGATCCATATTTAAGTGCACAGTGAAAAACAATTAATATGATTGTCAAGTATATATTATAAAACATATATTATAAAATATATTGGTGTGTTTGCCATAAAGTTATTTTGTTCTCTTTTACTTTGTTAAGGTATCTTCTTGCTTGGATAGAGTAGATAGAGTAGCAGTTCTATGACCCTCAGTAGGGCTTCTAAAGTTATTGTGATCATCATGCCTTTGCACATAATCTACTACTATGTAATTAAAATAGCTCTAAAATGAATTTTGGTGACCTTTGATGAGAAATTGGTAAGCAAAATTGTTTTGTTACTACTGAATAGTTGATATCACTCCTCTGTTTCCTAGTGGCTAATTTCCCATTTGCATAAAAGAAACACAGTGGCAGGTAACATTGTTATCATCCTCCTCATCATAAACACTATCTTGACACTAATTACTAAAGAATTAACTCCACACCAGGCATGGTGATATATGTTTTATACATCTTATCTTATTCCTCACAAAAATTTCATTTGGCAATTCATCTTTGCTAAACCAGATGGTGAAAACATTTAGGCTAAGAGAAAGAACTTACTCCATATAATTTTGACTAGTGATGTCATAGCAACACTATTCTAATATATATATTTAACTTTTAAATGCTGAAGGAAGTCTACAAAATCTAGAATATATATTTTTATACTTTGTGAATGTCTACAGTTTTGGACATTTAATCATTCTAGGTGGCAATAACATTGTTGAAATACCCATTACCCATTGGTTTATTGTTTATGTTGTTTATATATGCTGGGATTGGGTAGACAGTCCCAGTTTTCTCACTACTTTAGAGCACCTACCTGCAGTAAAGGTAGACATATTAACTGAACAAATGAGTAAATGGGTACTATATTAAGTTCCAGCTGCACTAATGTAGCTGCAGGGTCTGTATATAAATGACACTTTAAAATAATTGGTGCAACTGAGAGCAAAAGAGCTAATTTTAGAGACTTTTTTTTTATTACATCAAGACTTAAGGAGAAAACACAACTCAACTGTCATTAGATCTTTTAATATCAGATTCTATAATTCTCGGAAGTTCTGGGAGATCTGATTAGAATGGTGGAAAACAAAGGAGTCATGGAAATAGCTCTGTTTATTTGAACATACTTATATTTTGAATTCTAATATTACAGTAACAGAATTTCAATTGGTTTTATTAATCAGCAATATGGCAATTGCTGAGGCCTCAGTGAGGCTCCATGTCCCCAAAACACTTTGCTTTTATGTTTCATTTTCCCAACCTCAGTTCCCTTCTGGACTAGGAAGACTGGTCTCATATCAGACTTTGTAAAAATGACTGACTGTGAAAAAAAGACTAGTCTCTTTTATATATATATATATATTGCATGAGAGAAATGAGGGGGCATAGAAGTTGTGGCACCTTAGTTGTTCATTGATTGCTTTCTCACATGTGCTTTGATGGTGTGGTGGGGGAAGCTCCAGCTGAACTAGTGACTCCTTTCTCAAGCCAGGAACCTTTGGGTTCAAGCCAGTGACCATAGAGTTATATCTATGATCCCATGCTGAAGCTGACGACCCCGCACTCAAGCTGAAAAACCCTCACTCAAACTGGATGAACCTGTGCTCAAGTTGAAGACCTCAAGGTTTCTAACCTGGATCCTCAGCATCCCAGGCAAACATTCTATTTACTGTGCCATCTCATCGTCAGGTTTAGCAGCTACATTCTTGATCCCAAATACCAAAGTAAAATTCCTTCCTCACTAGGTCCCACAGAGAGCCATAAGAAAGAGTGCATGTGGAAGTGCTCTGGAAATAGCAAAATATAGTCATCACTTACAATAAATCTGATGAGAGAGTTTAGAAAGTCTGCATTATAGAGCATCACTATCTAGACTTCCTTTTAGCCACAGAACCCTGTTTTCAAGTAATATCTTGTGTAACCACAATATAAATGATAAATAAAGTGGAAAGCTGCTTGAGTTTAAACCAGAAGACGTTGGGTCCTCCATGCTTTCTGTTTCCTCAGAGATAGGAAGATGCACAGAAGATAAGAAATCCCAGATAGAGGCCCCGGCCTGCAACTTGGCAGCATCTACCCTCATTTATATTTTACTTTGTCTAGGTTTTAAAACAATTTCAATGGGAATGTCCTTAAGAAAGTCAAACAGTTTTCAGTTCTACCTGCCCACTACCTTTTATTGTTTTTCCAAGGATGATGTTAACATTAATATATTTGAAACCGGTCCTTTTTGTAGGCCTTTTGTAATTCCTAATACTTTTTAACTTGAATTCCTTTTAACATGCCTACTTTCTATTTTTCCTTCCAGGAAGGATTTAAAGAAACAGTAAAGGTAAATCTGGGTGAAAATCCAGGTCTACTTGGAAAGAAATGGTTATAAAACAAAGGAAAGTTCAATGTGTACACCTGAAGGACTTGATCTTTAAGATCGTTCAAGGAGTAAACTGTCTTTAGCACACTGGTTGAGAGAAACCAGAAACAGACATAGGACAAAATATGACCCAGCCAGGTTCCACAAAAGTTTCTGTACTTTATCATTAGGACACTTACATTTAAATTTTGTTTATGCTATTTTTGTTCCTTTATCAGTCGTTATCATCTAAGGATTTCAGGACATGAAACAGCATAGAAATCTTTATACTGACTTTTCTCATTGCTTCTAACTGAAGGCTATGTGGAGAATAGATGATGAGGTAATGTTTGTAGAGCACCTATTATATGGTAGGTAGCATGATGGTGTCTTTACATAGATATTTCATTTGACCTCCATACCAATATTGTTATCTCCAGCTAACTGAGATTCCTGAACTAACATGACGAAGATCACAAAGTCAATACATGTCAAGACAAAAATTTAATTTTTCTCTTTGGCTCAAGGAGTCATGCTTTTCTTGCCACTCAATTGTGTGTATCTTCCTAGTCCTTAGCACAAAAACTTACAAAACTACCTTCAATCCTTCTTTTGCTATTTTGCCTGACCAGGCGGTGGCCCAGGGGATTGAGCATCAGACTGGGATGCAGAAGACCCAGGTTCGAGACCCCGAGGTCACCAGCTTGAGCACGGGCTCATCTGACTTGAGCAAAAAGCTCACCAGATTGGACCTAAGGTTGCTGGCTCGAGCAAGGGGTTACTCAATCTGCTGAAGGCCCGCGGTCAAGGCACATATGAGAAAGCAATCAATGAATAACTAAGGTGTTGCGACAAAAAACTGATGATTGATGCTTCTCATCTCTCTCCATTCCTGTCTGTCTGTCCCTATCTATCCCTCTCTCTGACTCTCTCTCTGTCCCTGTTTAAAAAAAAAAAAATTCTTCTTTTGCTATTTCTTAATGCCACTGATATTTTCCTCTTAGTATCAGTTGCTTCTTTTGTATTTGTGTGTGCAGTTTTGAAAATTCATTTTGAATAATCAAACTCAAAACCTCTTTAAACATTTGGGGCTTTATAGATTTGGAGTTAGATCTGACATGTAAAAAAGCTATTTGCCTCTAAAAAGAGAGATTTCAACATGTGCTTATCAAGACTCCCATGAAGTCAGTCAAGGCAATAGTTTTCATTCCAGTTCTACTCAGTTACAGTAATGCTGGTCTTTGTCTCAAGAGATAAATGTAGCAAAACCCAAGGGCTTAGGTGGTTGCTTCCTGGAGAAGGTAGTGAAAGTAGAAAAAAACTTTATATCAACTCAGGTTTTATATTTGGTTTGACCTTTTCTCCTGTCTGTTTAGCAAGGTCTGGTTTTCCAGACTTCCCACTGATTTGAGCTACCGGATATATTTATAATAAACTTATCTTACGCTTGACTTGTCCTGAGTCAGCTTCTGTTTCTTCAAACTTCTAACTAAAACAGATATAACATTTTCATGACCACACCAATCATTTAGTGCAATTATGTATCACAAACCTCCCCAAAATACACATTACATCCACCACAGCCCATATATGCTCACATCAAACAACATGCTGGAAGTCACCAGACTGCTAAATGAGCACCTTGATTTTACTGCCAGAACCCACTCAACATTAGATGCCTAAATCACAGAACTATATTAAACTTATATTAACTCAATATGCAAAAGATTACCATGGTTTCATTTTCTTTCTATGTAAACTCTATCACTAACCTTTGAGTTCTTACCAGTTCCATTTCTTTACCAGCCATCTCAATCACCTAATTATCATGACTTAAAGGGTCATATGCCTGAAAACCTCTCTATTCTTGCCCTCCTTCCCATAATTTTTTTCCCACAGTCTTTACATATGACCTTTATATCATTACTTCTTGATTCCCTTAAACAAATCTTACTCCAAGCTCACCACATCTAGGACTCCTTCTCTGAAACACTTTTGGTAAACACCAATTTATTTTGTTTATTTGAGTTCAGATGGACACTTCTGTCTACCTAAAAATTCTAACTTTGAAAATATACATGATAAAAATTTACCGTTTTTTCCTATGCAAATATTATACTTCTTTATCTTGTTAAACTTAAAAGTGGCCATTTGACTTATTTTAGTAATGAACTATGAGCCCCAATAATGTGTGTCATTTTGAGGTGGAAAGTTTAAGAACCAGCCTACACTTTAGCACAGTTTTTTTTTTATGTTCTCTTGAACACAAGTCCAGCATGTTCCCAAATAATGCTGATCTGTCAGCTTGGATATTGGGGTGAAGACAACCTGTAGCTCTCTATGTAAAGTTACAAACACATACACACTCACACACACACACACACACACACAGAACAAGAAATAATCCTTTATTTTTAAGCCTCTGATACTTTAGTTTTGCTTATTTTCTAATTAATTACCCAAACATTCAAGTGATAAACAGCAATGCATTTCACTCCTTGAGAAAGACAAAAGTGTAGCCAAGAGAATAAAACCACTTAACAATTATTTCTTATTGACATGACAATAAATGTTAAAATTTTGAGGGAAAAGGCACCAAAGTATAGAGGAGAAGAGAAAGAAAATTCTTAGAAAAATGATGAAAATGGAAAGAAAATGCCACTCAGAAAATACTCATTATTTAATGTCAGATTCATTTTAATAAGTGAGAACTTCAATAGCCTTTTATTTTTTAAGTGAGAGGAGGGACAATAAATAGTGAGACAGACTCCCACATGAGATTCCACCAGGATCACACTGCAATCTTTGTCTGGGGCCAATGCTTGAATCAACTGAACTATTTTTAATGCTTGAGGTTGATGCACTCAGACCAATTGATCTTTCCTCAGCACCTGAGCCACTGGCTGCAGGAGGGGAAGAGGGAGACTTTCACAGAAAATACTATCATTTCTATAGCAATGACCTAAACAGAAGTAGGAAATGAGAGAACTTTATAACAACTTTATAAATGAAACTTTATAAATGAAAGAAACAACTTCTAGACCTCTCTACCAAATCACAAAGTAGAAAAGAATGTGTAAGTGGACTTGGTGAGATTCCAACATTAGAAGAAAGAAAATTAAAGGGGTCTATTAGCAGTTTATTTTTAAGAATTGAACTAGCTATGCCCTTCAGCATTGTTTGAATAAGAAAAATGGTAGTCTAGACATAAGGAAATGATGATCTCCTTCAGTATAAGGCATTTTTTCTTTATCTGATTAACACAACTCAGTTTCAAGCTTTTTAAAAATATTTTAAATTATTAAAAAATGACTCTACTATCTGGAGAAAACTTCTGACAACATGTTGGTCTACATTGCTCAAATATTTTATTATTTTTTATTCTCCTTTCTACTCCATTTCTCAAAGAGAAATGCCTATATATGATCTTTTTTAATCACCTTTTCTTTTAACAAAATATCATGAACAATATTTTGTGTATGATAATGTCGATTTATAGCATCAATGTACATAAATGCATAATGTATTTTATATTTAAAGTGTCGCCTGACCAAGCGGTAATGCAGTGGATAGAGCATCGGACTGGGATGCGGAAGACCCAGGTTCAAGACCCCGAGGTCGCCAGCTTGAGCTTGGGCTCATCTGGCTTGAGCAAAAGCTCGCCAGCTTGGACCCAAGCTCGCTGGCTCCAGCAAGGGGTGGCTCGGTCTGCTGAAGGCCCATGGTCAAGGCACATGTGAGAAAGCAATCAATGAACAACTAAGGTGTTGCGACAGCAGCAAAAAACTAATGATTGATGCTTCTCACCTCTCTCCGTTCCTGTCTGTCTGTTCCTATCTATCCCTCTGTCTGACTCTCTCTCTGTCCCTGTAAAAAATAAATAAATAAAAAATATAAAAAAATAAAGTGTCATCTATAGATTGACATGCCTCAGAATTTTGGAAAGGAATGTTTAACTTTAAATTTCAGGGAGACATAGGAATTCATCACCTATGTTTCAAAGAAGTTGTTTGAGCATATTTTGAGGAGAAGTCATTCATGGTTTTTCTTTATACATGGTATTAAGAACACATAGATAAGCTGAGCAAAATATATTGCTCACAAAAATTAGGAGATGTTTTAAAATAAATATGAAGCTATAAAATATCCCCTAATTTTTGTGAACAGTATATGTTGTTTTAATCATTTATTAATTTATTCTTTTATTCAAGAAATGTTTACTGAGTACCTTTTACTTGTTTACTATTCTAGGTATTAGAGATAAAAGGTTTTATTATTTATTTAAAATAAGTACAACAACACCAATGAAAAGTTCTATCTTCATGTGGTTATCAGAAAATAGCAAATATTTTAAATCATGAAGTCTGGGGGAGGGAGGCTAGAAGGAAAAGGAGAGAACTATGCTTATTTTGGAGAAGAACATTCTAGAAAATTGAAGAAGCAATACAAAGGTTATGAGGTGGAAGCTGACTTAGAATGGAAAGAAGTAAAACGGATGGGAAGTGAATGACAAGAGTGGAGGATATGAGGTCTAGCAGGTTAGACTGTACAGGGTTTTGTAGGACTCTAGCTCTTTCCTCCCTGATTAAGAAAGAATTCACTGAAAGATTTTGAACCAAGGACTTATATAATCTGGCTAATATTTAAAAAGATCTCATTGACTACTGTGTGAGAAAATATTGAATAAATAGAAGAGAAGAAGCAGAAAGACAAGTTAGAGGATTATTTAGTAATCCATATTAGAAATTATCATGTTTGGACCAGGTGAGAAAAGAGATGAGCTGACAAGATTTGATGATGGATCACTTGTAGATCATGAGTGAACTATATAGGGTAAGAATCACTTCAAGTTTTCGGGTCTGAAAAATATGGAAGGTAACACTGCCAGTTACGGTTCTCAATAAAACAATAGGAAAAGAACAATTTAGGATAAAGACTAGGAATACATATCAGGACTATCTGCAGTGTGAAGTAAGGTTTTAAATAGAAGTATAATTTTAATATGTATCAGAATATTGGTAGAATTTATTGCCATGAGATCTAATAAGAGTGACAAAGAAGTGAATGCAGTTGCAAACGTTGAAACTTCCAACTTTGGGTGAGCCAAAACAAGAAAACAATAAAAATAATGGCCAGTGGGAGAAACAGTAAAGAGAGAAACAAAACAAAAACAATGGTATTCTAAAATAAAGTGTTCCAGGCAGAAAAAATGATCAAACATGTTAATTTTGCTAAAAGAATAAGTTATGACTATGGAAAATACACAGGACTATGTAATATAATAAAGTGAAAACATTCATTAAACATGAATTGAGCATCTGTTGAATATTAGCCTCGTTGCTATTACTATGGAAGACTGAACCATGGACTACATCTGGTTCCTGCTCTTAAAAAAATCTCAAAATTGAGAACCAGAAATTGACATCTTTAAAAAAAGAAAAATATGTATATGGCAAAATGTGACAGAAACTAGTTGAAACTAAGAAAGAAATAAAGCTGTTCTTCAACCCAGGAAATAGATTGATTTATGGAGGCTATATTAAAGTATTGAGTAGTGGCTTATGGTATGAGTGGAATTTAGCCTGGTTGTAGTAAAAAGAATATGAGTTCAGTCATAAGGATCAGTTTAATCAAATGAAGGAAAGGTTAAGGCATACAACATTCACAGAACAGTGCAAATGAGCATTTTTCTTCTTATTCTTGATTAATTCTTTCTTTCTCTTCGTGTGTGTGTGTGTGTGTGTGTGTGTGTGTGTGTGTGTGTGTGTGAGAGAGAGAGAGAGAGAGAGAGAGAGAGAGACAGAGAGAGACAGAGAAAGGGACAGACAGGGACAAACAGAAAGGAAGGGAAAGAGACAAAAAGCATCAATTCTTTGTTGAGACTCCTTAACTGTTCATTGATTACTTTCTCATATGTGCCTTGATGGGAGGGTGGGGAGTAACACCTTGCTTAAGACAGTGACCTTGGGCTTCAGGCCAGTAACCTTTGGGCTCAAGCCAGCAACCATGGGGTCATGTTTATGATTGTACACTCAAGCCAGCAACTCCACGCTAAAGCTGGTGAGCCAGTGCTCAAGCTGGTGACCTCGTGCTTTCAAACCTGGGTCCTCTGTGTTTTAGTCTCATGCTCTATTGCACCACTGCCTAGTCAGTCTTAATTTATTCTCATTTTTAAAAATTTTTTATTGATTGTAATTTATCGGGTTAACATAAATTCAAGTGTCCCACTCAATACAACTCCTTCACCCCCACCCTCTTGTCCCCCATTGAAACCCCCTACCCCCATCCCCCTGGGCTTTGCCTTCCTGTTACCTGTATCTGTGTCAAACATATATATAATTTTACTAATCCCTTCACCTTCTCTAATCCAATCCCCTTATCCCCCTTCCTCTGACAGCTGTCCCTCTGCTCCCTGTTACCCCGCCTCTGCCTTTATTCTATTTCTCAGTTCACTTTATTCATTAGATTCTACATATAAGTGAGATCAGTTGATATTTTTCTTTCTCTGCCTGGATTATATTACTTAGCATAATAATCTCCAAGTCCATCCATAACATGGCAGAAGGTAAAATTTCCTTTTCATGGCCATGTAGTCTTCCATTGTGTATATGTACCACTGCATTTTAATCCACTCACCAACTGACAGACACTTTGGACTTTTTCAGATCTTGGCTATTGTAAACAATGCTGCAATGAGCATGGGAATGCATATCTTTTTTTGAATCAGTGCTTTAGAATTTTTAGGATATATTCCTAAAAGTAGGATAACTGGGTCAAAAGGCAGTTCCATTTTTATTATTTTGAGGAAACTTTGTATTGTTTTTCACAGTGGATGCCCAAGTCTTCATTCTTACCAGAAGTACAAAAGGATTCCCTTTTCTCCACACCCTCATCAGCACTTATTGTGTGTTAATTTGTTAATAAGCACCATTCTACAGGTGTGAGGTGGTATCTCATTGTGGTTTAAATTTGCATTTTTCTGATGATTAATGATGTTGAACATTTTTTATATGCCTGTTGGTTATCTATATGTCCTCTTTGGAGAAGTGTCTATTCAGTTCTTTTGCCTATTTTTTTAATTGGATTGATTATCTTCCTGGTGTTGAGTTATAGAGTTCTTTATAAATTTTGGTTATTAACCTCATATCAGATGTATTGGCAAATACATTCTCCCATTGTGTGGGTTGTCTTTTAATTTTGTTAATGGTGTCTTTTGCTGTGCAAAAGCTTTTTAGTTTGATATAATTCCATTTGTTTACTTTGTCCTTTATTTCATTTGCCTGTGAAGATAAATCAGCAAAAGTATTGCTACGAGAGATATCAGAAAGTTTACAGCCTATGTTTTCTTTAAAAATGTCTATAGTTTCATGCTATGCATTTAAGACTTTTATCCATTTTGAGTTTATTTTTTGAATGGTGTAAGTTGGTGGTCTAGTTTCATCTTTTTGCATGTATCTGTCCAATTTCCCCAACACCATTTATTAAAGAGACTGTCTTTACTCTACTGTGTGCTTTTACCTACTTTGAAAAATATCAATTGACCATAAAAGCGTGGGTTTATGTTCCATTGATCTATATGTCTGTTCTTATGCCAGTACGAAGCTGTTTTGAGTACAATGGCCTTGTAGTATAACTTTTTATCAGAAAGTGTGATACCTCCCACTTTAGTCTTCATTTTCAAGATTGCTCAGGTTATTTGTGTTCTTTTTTGGTTCCATATAAAATTTTGGAATATTTGTTCTATATCCTTGAGGTAGGCTATTAGTATTTTAATAGAAATTGCACTGAATCTATAGATTGCTTTGGGTAATATACACATTTTATTTCTTTTTTAAATAAATTTAGAAATGAAGAATGTGTCAAAATCATGTTTGTTTGTTTTTTTTACAGAACAGAGAGAGAGTCAGAGAAAGTAATAGATAGGAACAAACAGAAAGGAATGGAGAGAGGTGAGAAGCATCAATCAGTTTTTCATTACTGTTGCGACACCATAGTTGTTCATTGATTGCTTTCTCACATGTGCCTTGACTGTGGGCCTTCAGCAGACTGAGCAACCCCTTGCTGGAGCCAGCGACCTTGGGTCTAAGCTGGCCAGCTTTTGCTCAAGCCAGATAGGCTTGCACTCAAGCTGGCGAGCTTGGGGTCTCAAAACTGAGTCTTCCGCATCCCAGTACAACGCTCTATCCACTGCGCCACCACCTGGTCAGGCAATATACACATTTTAATTATGTTTATTCTTATCTATGAACATGGTATATGCTTCCACTTGTTTGTATCTTCCTTGATTTCTTTTTTCAATGTCTTATAATATTCTGAGTAAAATTTTTTACCTACTTGGTTAAATTTACTCCTAGGTACTTTATTTTTGTTGTTGTTGCAATAGTGAACAGGATTGTTTCTTTAATTTCTTTTCCAGGCAGTTTATTGTTGGTGTATAAAAATTCACTGACTTCTTAATACTAATTTTATATCTTGCCAACTTGCCAAATTCACTGATCAGGTCTAGTAGTTTTTTGACTGAGACTTTAGGGTTTTCTATGTACAGTATCATGTCATCAGTAAATAATGATAGTTTTACTTTTTCTTTTGCAATTTAGATGCCTTTTGTATTTTCTCCTTGTCTAAATGCTGTGGATAGGAGTTCTATAACTATGTTGAATGAGAGTGGTAAAAGGGGGCACCCCTGCTTTGTTCCTGATTTTAAAGGGATTGATGTTAATTTTTGCCAATTAATTATGATGTTGGCAGTGGGTTTCTCATAGATGGCCTTTATCATGTTGAAGTATGCTCATTGTATTTCCACTTTGCTGACATTTTTTATCAAAAATTGATGCTAGATTTTGTCAAATGCTCTTTATGCATCTATTGATATAATCATGTGATTTTTATCCTTCCTTTTGTTTATGTGCAAATTGATTAATTTGCAAATATTGTACCAGCCTTGCCTCCCCAGATTAAATCCCACTTAATCATCATGTATGATTTTTTTACTTTATTGCTAGATCCAGTTTGCTAATATTTTGTTGAAAATTTTAGGATCTAAGTTCATCAAGAATATTGGTCTATAGTATTCTTTCTCTGTAGTGTCTTTTCCTTTTGGAATGAAGATTATGCTTGTCTCATAGAAGGAGCTTGGAAGTCTTCCCTCCTCTTGAACTTTTTGAAATAGATTGAGAAGGATAGGTGTTAGTTCTTATTTGAATATTTGACCAAATTCACCTGTAAAGTCATCCGGTCCTGGACTTTTGTTTGTTGGGAGGTTTTTGATAACTGTTTCAATTTCATTTGATGTAATCGGTCTGTTTAGGTTCTCTGATTCTTTCAGATTGAGTCTCGGAAGACTATATATTTTTCGGAATTTATTCATTTCACCTAGGTTGTCCAATTTTTTGGCATATACATGTTCATTGTATTTTCATACAATCCTTTGTATTTCTGCAGTGTCAGTAGTTACTTCTTAAATTTCATTTCTAATTTTATTTATTTTAATCCTCTCTATTTTTTTATTGATGAGTCTGGTTAAAAGTTTGTCAATCTTGTTTACCTTTTTACAGAACCAGCTCTTGGTTTTATTGATCCTCTGTATTGTATTTTTAACTTCTATGTCATTTATTTCCACTCTGATCTCTATTATTTCCTTTCTTCTACTTGCTCTGGGCTTAATTTGTTGTTCTTCTTTTAGTTCTTTTAGCTGGAGAGTTAAATTGTTTATTTGAGCTTTTTCTTGCTTCTTAAGGTATGCCTATAGTGCTATGAATTGCCTTCTCAAGACCGCATTTGTTGTGTCACATAAATTTTGAGTTGTTGTATGTTCATTTTTATTTGTTTCAAGAAAATTTTTTATTTCTTCTTTGATCTCATTGTTAACCCATTTATTATTTAATATGTGCTATTTATCCTCCAAGTGTTTGAATGTTTTTTCAGTTTTTCTATTGTAGTTGATTTTTAGTTTCATGCCATTGTAATCAGAGAGGATGCTTGATGTAATTTTATTCTTCTTAAATTTATTGAGGCTCATTTAGTGTCCTAATATGTGGTGTATCCTAGAGAATGTACCATAAGCACTTTAAAAGAATGTATATTTTTTTCTTTAGGGTGAAAAGTTTTAAAGATATATATTAAATTTAGTTCATCTATTGTGTCACTTAAGGTGGCTATTTCTTTGTTAATTTTCTATCTGGAGGATCTATCCATTGATGTTAGTGGAATATTAAAATCCCCTACTATTATTACTGCTGATCTTGCCCTTTATGTCCATCAAAATCTGCTTTATGTATTTAGGTTCTCCTATATTAGGTGCATAGACATTTACAATGGTTATATCCTTCTGTTGGATTGCTTTCTTTATCATTATGTAGTGACCTTCTTTATTCCATTCTATAACCTTTGTTTAAATGTCTATTTTATCAGATCTAACTACTGTTAGCCCAGCTTTTTTTAAAATTTTTATTTCCATTTGCATGAAATACTTTTATCCATCCTTTCACTTTCAGTCTATGTGTGTCTTTTGTTTTGAGGGTGGTCTCTTATAGACAATATATGTACGGTTCCTGTTTTCTTATCCATGCAACTACCTTATGGAGCATCTAATCCATTTACATTTATGGTTTATTATTGACATGTACTTATTCATTTCCATTTTATTCTTTAAATCTACAATCCTCTTTTTTTAGAATTTTCCCCCTATGCTCTTTTTATAGCAGACCCCTGAACATTTCTTGAAGTACTGGTTTTGTTGTAGTGAATTCCTTAATATTTTTTTGTGTGTGTGGGAAATATTTTATTTCTCTTTCAGTTTTGAAAAATAGCTTTGTTTGATAAAAAATCTTGGTTGTAGGTTCTTTTTTTATTTTTATTTTATTTTTATTTATTTATTTATTTTATTTTTTTACAAGGACAGAGAGAGATTCAGAGAGAGGGATAGATAGGGACAGACAGACAGGAACAGAGAGAGATGAGAAGCATCAATCATTAGTTTTTCATTGTTGTTGCGACACCATAGTTGTTCATTGATTGCTTTCTCACACGTGCCTTGACCATGGGCCTTCAGCAGACCGAACAACCCCTTGCTGGAGCCAACGACCTTGGGTCCAAGCTGGTGAACTTTTGCTCAAGCCAGATGGTCCCTCGCTCCAGCTGGTAACCTGGGGTCTCGAAACTGGGTCTTCCGCATCCCAGTTTGACACTCTATCCATTGCGCCACCACCTGGTCAGGCTATAAGTTCTTGTTTTGCATCACTTTGAATAGTTTTTGCCAAACACTTCTGGCCACAAGTGTTTCTGTTGAGAAGTCAGATGTTATCCTTAAGGGGTAATTAACTGCTTTTCTCTTTCAGCTTTTAGTATTCTGTATTTGTCTCTTAACTTTGGCAAGTTAATTATAATGTGTCTTGGTGTAGACCTATTTTGTTTTGTTTTTAATGAAACTCTTTGTGATTCTTGAAATTGTGTCACTTTTTCCATCATCAATTTAGGAAAGTTTTTAGCTATGACTTTTTCAAACAGGTTCTCTATCCCTTGTTAATTCTTTTCTTCTTCAGAAACCCCTATGATGCAAATGTTATATGTCTTCATATTGTCACAGAGCCACAGAGCTCTTTTAGAGTTTCCTCAGCCTTTTTGAGCTTCTTTTTTTTTTTTTTGCTGCTCTGCTTTTGTACTTTCTTTTACCTTGTCCTATAAATCGCTGATTCAATCTTTCACTTCATCTAGTCTGCTGTTAATCCCCTCTAGTGCAGTCTTCATTTCTAATATTGTATTTGTCATTTCTGACTGGTTCTTTTTATTGATTTCAATGTCATTTTTGATGCTTTCTAATTCTTTATTTAGGTGCTTATTAAGTCCATCCATTGTTGCTTTAAGTCCATCCATTGTTGCTTTAAGGTCCTTGGGCATCCTAAAAATTATTATTTTAAACTCTGCATCTGGTATTTTGGTTACTTCCATTTTATTCAGTTCTTTTCCTGGGGATTTCTGTTGTTGACTCATTTGGGTTGCTTTCCTCTGTCCTTTTTGTCTGTGAATTACATAGCACTGTCTGACTTTGAAATTTTTGTGGTGTTTTTATAAATAAGATAGGCTCTGTGGTACTGACCTCCAGGCCACTTGTTTCTCTTGTACTAGCAATGTTTCTTGAAGGTATTATTTTCTCTCTTATTGTATGTGAGTATTACATACAGTTGGTCCTTTTGTGGGTATGGTTATTCCTTCAGGCTGGTTGGCTCTAAGGGTCAACCTTGACTATGTGTATTATACACTGTGCAATGTCTGTTCTGTTGGACATATATATGCTCTACAGTGTCTGGTGCCTTATGGATTTCACCGTTGAGTATGCTGCTTGTGTAGGTAGCTGAGTCTAGGGCTGGTATTGTCTTCCAACCACTACCAGTTGTATTGGCTCTAGATCTTTTTTGGTTGACATCTGCTATTTCTAACCTGCTTTGGGCTACCTGTCTGTAGCTACTACACTTTGTGCTGTTTGTATCTGTTTTCTGTGCCTGGGTAGTGTGGGAGGGGCCAACCTTTATATAAGAACCAGCTTCCTCCTTTTTAGAGATGATAACGGCTCTGTAATGCCCCAAGCTCTGTAAGACTTGTCTCCATTTTCCAGCTGCTTCTCATTCTCATGTAGCTTCCTGATCTTCCCAGAGTCTTCTGTAGTAAGACTGTAGTGTGACCTCAGACTGACCTCACCCAACCAACCCCTGTCCAGGTTGCACAGTTAGTGAGTTAGGGCAATGAGATGGTAAGTACAACATTAGTAGGACCGCCTGATGAGGCAGTTCCACAGTGAATAGAGTATCGTACTGGGATGCAGAGGACCCAAGTTTGAAACCCTGAGGTTGCCTGCTTTAGCGTGGGCTCTTCTGGTTTGTGCAAGGTTCACCAGCTTGATCCTAAGGTCACTGGCTTGAGCGAGGGGTCACTCAGTCTTCTATAGCCCCTGGTCATGGCACACATGATAAAGCAATCAATGAACAACTAAGTTGCTACAACAAAAAATTGATGCTTCTCATCTCTCTCCCTTCCTGTTTGTCTGTCCCTATCTGTCTCTCTCTCTGTCTCTGTCACACACACACAAAAAAACATTAGTGGAACCCCCCTACATCAGGGGTCTCTTGGTCAGAAGTTTAGTATTAGTATTGGGGTCCTTACTTCAGAGCTTGATTCCTCAACCACTGCTGGATACTCAAATTTTAATTCTCCTCAACAAGGTGAGCAGCAGGTTCAGACCAAGTGTGGACAACACTCCCTCTTTAGTTCTTTCAGCTGCTGAGACCCTGGTCTTATGGAGAAAGACTGA
Organism: Rhynchonycteris naso; assembly: GCA_037038555.1. NCBI lineage: Eukaryota > Metazoa > Chordata > Mammalia > Chiroptera > Emballonuridae > Rhynchonycteris > Rhynchonycteris naso. The sequence goes on along the minus strand of CM073001.1, from coordinate 61,922,924 downwards.
GAAAGTTCTCTTCTGTGGCTGACTATGCCACCTCAAAGGTGGCTAAGCCCCTTGACCAGACCCAACAATAGACTCACAGGGACCCACATGTTAAATGTTTATACTCCAAGCTTTTCTTCCTTTTTCCTGTGGAATCTATCCCAGCAGGGCAGAATATTTAGTGCACAGGTCAGCTGATTGTGAAGCTTCACCCTATCCAATGCACATGAGCCATTATACCAGTGCTGACCACAGAGAGTGGAACTCGCCTCATCTGGGCCAAGTATGAGGAGACTTTTCTTAGAATACCACTCTAGCAAGGGTTGTTAGGTTCTGAACCAATCAATGCTCTCTGCAGCTGGCCCCTGGATGTACCAGCCCTAGGTCTCCCTAGCAGGAACCCAGCACAGACTAGTGGAGGACACTGCCCATGATTAGCCCTCAGCAACCTTCTTGGAGCTACAAGCAATCCAGACTTTGTGGTTGCCTCTGCTATGCCCAGGTGTACATGAAAATACCAACTGCACTTCTAGGCTGGTTTTTACTCACACTTGGCCTGGGACAAGTTCCGCTTAAAAGGCCAAGTTTCCCTGAGTTTTGCCTCCTGCAGTCTCTGTCTGGTGGCCACTTGTAGGGCTCATCTGATGAAAAAAACTTCTGCTATTGTCTAGCACCTGCCACAATTCAAAGATTAGGAAAGGTGGTGAGTATGGCTCTACCCCTCAGTCCCAGGTGTCTGTCTGTCCAGACTTTTTCACAGACCTCAGTAGGGTGTGGCCCTAGGAGTCTGGTGGCTGTGGCCTCTGAAACCCAGAGGTATGGTCTGCCTGCTCTCTAGACGGTTTCTACTGAGTCTCCTTTAAGGTGGAGACACCAGTCCTAGAGTCGGGAGCATGTAGGGGAACACTCTGGTCTCAACACCAGAAAACTGAGCCACTTATGTGTCCCCTGCTCTCTGGACACTCAGAATGACCTGTCACCATGACTGGGATAGGAGAGACTCCCAAGGGTGGATCAATTGCTTTTCTCTAGGCTGATGCCACATAAAGAAGATGCTACACCCAAGTAAGATGGTGAATGCAGTATTGGAGAATAACTCAGCACAGGGTTTCTGGTGGCCATCTCCCAAAGTGTCTCTCCCTGAGCCTCCAACTTTACACTCCCCTCATGCAACTCCAGTCTTCTCAGCTCTCCCTCCACCAGAGCCCTAGGTAAGTGGCTCTGAACAAGATCTTCTGCGCAGACCCTTTAAGATAGAGTCTGCGTCTCAGAAAACTCGTCTCTTTCTCACAGACAGAAACCCTCCTCTTTTCACTGCCAAATGCTGTCTGGGCACCTCTCCTAGGCTCTGGGGCTCTAAGCTGGGGCTCTTGGCCTGGGGCTGAGCACCTACACCTCTCACGGTGACCTTCCTCACAGTGAGAGTCTCTCAGACCCTTAGCAGCTGCTCCCTCCTGGGAGCGGGCAGCCCTTTCCACATCATCACCCTTCATACCAGTCTAGGTGTGGCTTCTTTTGTGATCCTTGATTATAGACTCCTTTTTATTTAGTTCAAAATTGGTTTTTCAAGATAATTATTATTAAATTAAGATGTAATCCAATTTGGTCCTGGGAAGTGGCAGTTGGAACATCCACCTACTCTGTCACCATTTTGGACTCTTTATTCATTCTTGATTCACTGTTTATTTTTTGTCACATGTCATCTTTGAGTTAATAACAATAAAGCAGGATAAAACTGCCACAAAAAAAAAATACAACTGATATAGTAATAGTCATTCGGGAAGTTAGCAGTTCTCTATTAAGTCAATGGACATGATACAACTGTAAAACCATGAAATAGATTCAATCACCACAAGAGATGGGGTCTTTTTAAATATCATCTTTGAGATTTTTTACAAAAATATCTTAATTTTCTCAAATATTTTGACACAGTCTAAAATCCTTAGATTTCAGAAACCTTATCTTTACTAGAGATGGAAAGAGATTTTGCTTGGGGCAGGGAGGGAATGATATGATGTATAGATTTTGCTATATTGACTGGTACACCTGAATCCTCTATGGTTTGGTGAACCATGTCAACTTATTAAATTAAAAAAAAATTAATATATAAATATAAAAAACAAAAAGAACCTATCTTCTTAAGCATTATTCAAATCAACCTTAGCTGAAGAACAGAATCATCTACTAATACGAGATTTCCTATGAAGCTTCACTAAAGAAATTATCTGTCAGAGTTCAGTTTTGCAAGATAACTCAAAGAGGATTGCTGCTTTCATTTTCTATTCTGTCTCTGGTTTCTCCATGTCTCTCTACTTATAAGGAGAATATACTTAGCCTTCTCTTGAAAAACAAGATGGCGCTATAACCACCTGAGAAAAGGTCTTGCTACTGAACAACTAGAACCCTGCAAATTATTACTTTGGCCATTATATATTATCATTGTCCTGTGGAACCTGCTGAGTGAGTTCTGAGGCAGGGATATTATGAGTTAAAGGGAGCAATTTGTCCATTGTTTTGGTGGCATATTGGCATACCTCTCAGTCAAATGTTGTAGAAACAGTAACAAAATTATTTTCTATTAGTCAGTATTTTAAGGTATCTAGCAATAACTTTCCTATTAAAAAATAAAAAGCTACACAACCTGATACAAAAATGTAAATTTGACAAACTCAACCTTGAGATTACGCCAGTTGCTAATGCAAATAGATCAAATACTCAAATAATGTGACAAGAGCTTTTCTTATTTTATTTCTGGTGATTAATTTAATCTGGGATATATGATAATATTTCTTGCTACTTATAGAAATGTGATCCTTAAAATTGAACAGTTTGGGAAATGCAGGTTCATGTAAAATGCATTTTCTTTTTAATTTTTAACATAAAATGTGTGCTAGAAAAGTAGGATAAATGTAAACATCTATGATAAATTAAAAGTATATTTCTGGTAAAAATTTTAAGTACTCATGCAGTTTTTTTGAGTTAATGTTTTTCAAAAGATAGCCTTACATTACTTTAAAATTATACAAATTGTCGATTGATATAGTGTTACTATAAAATAATTCAAACAGTAAAGAAGTACCAAAACTAAAAATTAAGTTTCTCTTTAACAGACACAACTACTAACCTCCTTCTCCCAAGCAAACACACAATATCTTCTTTTTCTTTTTAACTTTTTGAAAACTTTTATTTAGAAAATTAATTTTAACAGAGTGAAATTGATCAATAAGAGTACATAGGTTTCAGGTAAATGTTTCTATAGCATTTCAACTGTTGAATATGTTGAATACCCATCAACCAAAAACAAATCGTTTTCTCTTATCATATATTTGTTTCTTTTAGTCTCAGTTTTATACCCCACCTATGCGTAAAATTATACAGTTCTTTGTTTATTTTACTCAGTATACTGTTTTACTCGGTATACTGATTTACTTATTTCACTCTGTATATTGTTCTCAAGGTTCATACATGTTGTCATACATGGCAATATGTTATCATTTCTTATGGCTGAGTAGTATTCTATTGTATATATGTTCCACATTTTCTTTACTCAATCTTCTATTGAGGGACACTTTGGTTGTTTCCATGTCTTGGCCACTGTAAATAATGCTGTGATGAACATGAGGATGCATGTATCTTTCCAGACCAATGTTTCTAAGTTTTGGGGGTAGATATCCAGTAGAGGGATTATATGGTAGCTCTATTCTTAATTTCTTTTTATGATTTAAATTTATTGTGTTTACATAGATTCAAGTGTCCCACAGAATATATCTCCTCCTACCCTCATGTTTTCCTAGCCCCCACCCTTGAACCCATTTCTCAATGTCTTTCCCCCTTCCCTCTAGGATTTGCTGTCTTGTTCTCTATAATGCTGTGCCGTGTGTGTGTGTGTGTGTGTGTGTGTGTGTGTGTATGTGTGTGTGTGTATGTGTGTGTGTGTGTGTGTGTGTGTGTGTGTGTATATATATATATATATATATATATATATATATATATATATATATATATATATATAATTTCACTAATCTCTTTCTCTTCTCTGATCCCATCTTCTCTTCCACCTTTCTTCTGACCACTTTCCCTCTGGTCCCTTTGATCCCACCTCTGACTTTGCTCAGTTCACATTATTCATTGAATTCCTCAAATGAGTGGGATTATATATTTTTCTTTCTCTGCCTGGCTTATTTCACTTAGCATGATCATTTCCAGGTCCATCCAAGTTGTCGCAAAAGTTAAGATTTCCTTTGTCCTCATGGTCACGTAGTATTCCATTGTGTATATGTACCACTGCTTTTTAATCCACTAAAGGACACTTGGAATGTTTCCAGATCTTGCTTATTGTAAAAAATGTGGCAATAAACATGGAAATGAATTTCTTCTTTTGAATCAGTGCTATGGTGTTCTTGGGGTATATTCCTAAAAGGTGGATGGCTGAGTCAAAGGGCAATTCAATTTTTAATTTTTTGAGGAATCTCCATACTGTTTCCCATGGTGGCTGCACCAGTCTGCATTCCCACCAGCAATGCAGGAGGGTTCCCTTTTCTCCACATCCTCCTAAGCACTTATTATGTGTTGTGTTCTGAGCACCATTCTGAAAGGTGTGAGGTGGTATCTCATTGCGGTTTTAATTTGCATTTCTCTAATGATTAGTGAAGTTGAACATTTTTTATATATGCCTATTGGCCATCTGTATGTCCCCTTTGGAGAAGTGTTTATTCATTTCTTTTTCCCATTTTTTTATTGGACTGTTTACCTTCCTGGTATTGAGTTTTAAAAGTTCTTTATGAATTTTGGTTATTAACCTCTTAGCAGACGTATTGTCAAATATATTCGGTTAATAACCCCTTACAAGAATATATCTCCCATTGTGTGGGTTGTCTTTTTATTTTGTTCATGGTGTCTTTTCCTGTGCAAAATCTTTTTAGTTTGATATATTCTCATTTGTTCATCCTGTCCTTTATTTCACTTGCCTGTGGAGATAACTCAGCAAATATATTGCTACAAGAGATATCGAAGAGTTTACTGCCTATGTTTTCTTCCAGGATGTTTATGGTTTCACAACTTACGTTTAAAGACTTTTATCCATTTGAATTTTATTTTTTGTGAATGGTGTAAGTTAGTGGTTCAGTTTCATTTTTGTGCAGGTAGCTGTCCAGTGGTCTGAACACCATTTGTTAAAGACACTGTCTTTATTCCATTGTATACTCTTACCTCCTTTGTCAAATATCAATTGTCCATATAAGTCTGGGTTTATTTCTGGGTTCTCTGTTCTGTTTCGTTGATCTGTATGCCTGTTCTTATGCCAGTACCAAGCTGTTTTGAGTATGATATGGCCTTGTAGTATAACTTGATATCAGAAAGTGTGATATCCCCCACTTTATTTTTATTTTTCAGAATTGCTGAGACTATTCATGTTCTTTTTTGCTTTCATATAAATTTTTGGAATATTTGTTCTATATCTTTGAAGTATGTCATTGATATTTTAATAAGAATTGCATTGAATTTATAGATCACTATGGGTAATGTAGACATTTTAATGATGTTTATTCTTCCTATCCATGAACATAGTATATATTTCCACTTGTTTGTATCTTTCTTGCTTTTCTTTATCAATGTTTTATAATATTCCAAGTACAAGTTTTAACCTCTTTGGTTAAATTTACTCCTAGGTACTTTATTTTGTTGTTGTTGTTGCAATAGTGAATGGGATTTTTTTCTTAATTTCTTTTTCTGACAGTTCATTGTTGGCATGTAAAAATGCCACTGATTTCTAAATATTGATTTTATATTCTGTCACCTTGTTGAATTCATTTATCAGGTCCAGTAGCTTTTTGACTGAGACTTTAAGGTTTTCTATGTACAGTATCATATCATCAGCAAATAATGATAGTTTTATTTCTTCCTTTCCAATTTAGATGCCTTTTATTTCTTCTTCTTGTCTGATTGCTGTGGCTAGGACTTACAAAAGTATATGAAATAAGAGTGGTGAAAGGGGGAACCCCTGCCTTGTTCCTGATCTTAAAGGGATTTTTTTTAAAATTTTTGCTCATTGATTATTATGCTGGCTTTGGGTTTGTCATATATGACCTTTATCATGTTGAGGTATGTTCCCTGTATTCCCACTTTGCTGTGAGTTTTGATCATAAATGGGTGCTAATTTTATCCAATGCTTTTTCTGCATTTATTCATATTATCATGTGATTTTTACCCTTCCTTTTGTTTATGTGTTGAATCACATTGATTGATTTGAGAATATTGTACCAGCCTTGTCTCTCCAGAATAAATCCACCTGATCATGATGTATAATTTTTTTCATGTATTGCTGGATCTGGCTTGCTAATATTTTGTTGAGAATTTTAGCATCTAAGTTTATCAGGGATATTGGTCTGTAGTTTTCTTTCTTTGTAGAGTCTTTGCCTGGTTTTGGAATCAGTATTATGCTTGCCTCATAAAAGAAGTTTGAAAGTCTTCCTTCCCTTTGAAATTTTTGAAATAGCTTGAGAAGGATAAGAATTAGTTCTTTTTTGAAGATTTGGTAAAATTCTCCCGTGAAGGCATCTTGATCAGAACTTTTGCTTGTCAGGAGTGTTTTGATAACTGTTTCAATCTTATTTGATGAAATCAGTCTGTTTAGGTTTTCTGATTCTTCTATATTAATTTTTGAAATTAATATATGTTTTGAAATATTTGTTCATTTTGTCTAGGCTATCTAATTTTATGGCATATAGTTCTTCATAGCATTTTCTTGCAATCCTCTGTATTTCTGCTGTGTCAGTTGTTACTTCTCCTCTCTCATTTTTAATTTAATTTATTTGAATCCTTTCTCTTTTTTTCTTGGTGAGTCTGGTTAAAGGTTCATTAATCTTGTTTACCTTCTCAAAGAACCAGCTCTTGGTTTCATTGATCCTCTGTCTTTATTTTTTTAGCCTCTATGTCATTTATTTCCGCTCTGATCTTTATTTCCTTTCTTCCACTTCCTCTAGTTTTTACTTGCTGTTCTAGTTCTAGTTCTTTTAGATGCAGGGTTAAATTATTTATTTGAGCTTTTTCTAGTTTAAGGTATACCTGTAGTCCTATGACCTTTCCTCTCAGGACTGCTTTTACCATGTCCCATCAATTTTGAGTTGTTGTATGTATGTTCATTTGTTTCAATTTTTTTTTTATTTCTTTCTTGATCTCATTGTTAACCTATTTATTATTTTAAAACATGCTATTTAATTTTCAAGTGTTTTTCAGGTTTTTTATTGTAGATAATTTCTAGTTTAATACCATTGTGTTGAGAGAAGATGCTTGATATAATTTTTATCTTCTTAAATTTATTGAGACTCATTTTATGTCCTAACATGTGGTCTATCCTAGAGAATGTACCATGAGTACTTGAAAAGAATGTATATTCTGCTGCTTTAGGGTGAAAGGTTCTGAAGGTATCTATTAAATCCAGTTGATTTAGTGTGTCCTTTAAGGCTGCTGTTTCTCTGTTAACATTCTTTATTGATGATCTATCCAGTGATGTTAGTGGAATATTAAAATCCCCTACTGTTTATTGCTGTTGATCTTGCCCTTTAGGCCCATCAAAATTTGCTTTATATATTTAGGTGTTGCTCCTATATTAGGTGTATAGATATTTATAATGGTTAAATCTTCCTGTTGCATTGTTCCCTTTATCATTATGTAGTGATCTTCTTTATCCCTTATTATAGCTTTTGTTTTAAAGTTTATTTTGTCAGATATAAGTATTGATATACCAGCTTTTTTTTTTCATTTCCATTTCCATGAAATATCTTTTTTATGCCTTTACTTTCAATCTATGCATTTCTTTTGTTTTTAGGTGGGTCTCTTGTGGACAACATATGTACGGGTCCTGTTTCCTCATCCACACAGCTACCCTATGTCTTTTGATTGGAGCATTTAATTCATTTACATTTAAGGTTATTATTGATATGTAGTTGTTTATTGCCATTTTATTTGTTAAGTCTACATTAATTTTTTACTAGATTTCCCCCCCTTTGTCCTGTTTACAGTAGGCTTCTTAACATTTCTTGTAGCATTGATTTGGTTGTAATAAATTCCTTGAGGTTTTTTTTTTTTATTTTTATGGGAAGCTTTTTGTTTCTCCTTCAATTTTAAATGATAGCTTTGCTGGATAAAGAAGTCTTGGTTGTAGGCTATTGTTTTTGCATTACTTTGAATATTTCTTGCCATTCCCTTCTGGCCTCTAATGTTTCTGTGGAGAAGTCAGATGTCATCCTTATGTGGGCTCCTCTGTAGGTAATTGACTGCTTTTCTCTTACAGCTCTTAGTATTCTTTCTTTATCTCTTAATTTTTGTATTTTAATTTTAATGTATCTTGGAGTAAGACTCTTTAGGTTCATCCTTAATGGGACTCTCGTGCTTCTTGAACTTGTGTGACTTTTTTCTTAATCAATTTAGAAAAGTTTTCAGCTATGATTTCTTCAATCAGATTCTCTATCCCTTAATTTTTATCTCTCTCTTCAGGAACCCCTATGATGTGGATGTTGTTTCTCTTCATGTTGTCACAAATCTCTATTAGAGTTTCCTCAGACGTTATGAGCCTCTTTTCTTTTTACTGGTCTGCTTCAGTGCTTTTGTTTATCTTGTCATCTAAATCACTGATTCGATCCTCAGCTTCATCCATCCTGCTTTTAATTTCTTCTAGTGTGGTCTTCCTTTCAATATTGTATTTGTCATTTCTGACTAGTTATTTTTTATTATTTCAATGTCCTTTTCGATACTTGTTATCTCTTTATTTAGGTGCTTGTTATATCCATCCATTGTTTCTTTAAGATCTTTGAGCATTCTAACAATCTCTGAGTTATTATAAACTCTGCATTCAGTAATCTGGTTATATTCATCTCATTCAGAACTTTTTCTGGGAATTTTTCTTGTTGATTCATTTGGTTTGCATTTTTCTACCTTCCCATTTTTTCTGTGTATAAGAAGAATGTGCCCACTGGAGACCAAAGTGTGTGGTCTCTGTGTTCCTTAGGTGTGGTCTGTCTACAGGCACAACACCCACTCAGAAGCTGCCTCCAGCATTCGGACATGAGCATTGCCAGCCTCAGCATGGTTGCTGTGGATTCCACCTCACTTCTGTGGGAAGGACTTCATTTGCGTGCCCGGGATGCAAGCTTTGGCCAGTCCCTGGCTTCTGCACTGCTCCTGTGGGCTGGACTGCTCTCACCCACCTGCACTACAAGCCCTGGCTGACCCTTACCTCTGCCATGCTCCCACAGGCAAGTCTGCATTCACACATTTGGTCTGCAAGCCCTGGTCAGTGCCCAGCCTCTGCCTGGCCCCCATGGGCAGGACTGCACTGGTGCCTGAGCCACAGCTCCAGTCAGTCTCTAGCTTCCACCCCCTCACTGGTCCTCAGCTTCTGCCCCCGCTGATGGACCATGCTCTGGCATCTCACCATTGCCTGCACTCCGGGGAGCACTCAGCAGTGTGGGAGTGGTGATGTCACTCAGACCTCAGCACTCAATACTATATCCCTGATGGCTTCCTGCCTCTAAGTGATTCTTTGCTCTTCAGCAGGGGAGGTTCTGTTTGGTTTGTGACCTGCTTCCCTTTGCTGTTATTGCTGGTTTCAGGAAAAAATATTTACTTTAGATTTAGGGAATGACTCAGCCCAGAGGTTAGTGTGGCTGTCCCTTAAAGTGTTTCTCCCTGTGCCTCCTATATTACACTCTCTTCCTGCTACTCTAGTCCTTTCAGCTCTCCCCATTTCCCAGAGATCCAGGTGAATGGTTATGAAAGAGGTTTTCTGCATGGCCCCTTTAAGATAAATCCTGGGTCTGATAAATCTGTCTCTTTCTTGCAAACAGTAACCTGGCTTGTTTTGCAGTTAAATATTGTCCGTATGCCTCTTCTAGGCTCTGGGGCTGCAAGCTGGTGCTTCTGTCCTAGGGCCCAGGATCCTCGCTTCCCTGGGAAACTCCCCCCAACCATTGAGTCCCTCTAGGCTGTCACTCACTCTCAGGAACTGGGCAGCCCTCTCCACATTTCCACTTTTCCTACCAGTCTCACTGTGGCTTCTTCAGTGATCTTCAGTTATAGATTCCTCTTGGTTATAGATTCCTCTTGGTTTAGCCCAAAGTAGGTCTTTCCAGATGATTTTCTTAAAATTAAGTTGTAATCGACTTTGGTTCTGAGAGTTGAAAGTTGGGATATCCTCCCACTCCATCACCATCTTGCCGCCGCCTTCGTTTTCTTTCTAGAGGTCATTGTTAAATGTTTGAATGTTTGTGTTACCTTTAGTATATATATATATATATATATATATATATATATATATATATATATATATATATATATATATATATATGTTTGTATGTTTGTATACCGCTTTAAGTCAATATTAAAGGCATTTGAAAGTTGATTAAAATATTAGGTGGAATAAGGTTACAGGCTACAGCACTATAAGGGCAGTAAGTTTGTGTAGTAGAGTGTAAACAAAAAACAATATTGTCTATTCTCATTCCATGTTTTGGATACATAGAGTTGGAAGTAAGATTTAGAGTGTTATTAGACTCTATTCTATAAGCACACAGCCATCCCTTCAAGTCTCTCAAGGTCTTTGTAGGTACCAGGGACATATATAAATACAGAAGATTCAAGCTAACATTGACCTTTGGTTGACTAATAAGAGTTTACTTTGTCTTCATTAGATAGTGATAGCACATTAGTGGAGTAATATATTTTGATTTCTTTTCCTTACTTCCATTGTTATTAGATTTTTTTAAATTGTTATTACACTTTTGTTAAACTAATAGGGTTTAATGAAGACTAAGTATCTCTGATTCGTACCTTTTTTTATTAAATAAACCATTAGATTACACACAAAAGGTCAACAGGGACAGGAGGTACACAATCTTTCTCTGTCTTGAACAGTATCTATGGCAAGAGATTAATAACATAACAAAAGCTATTTCTGGTTAGAAAAAAAATCTATAAAAATATATACAGTATTTTCTGAGTTTGAATATTCTCAAAAATAACATTTAAAGATTAGTTTTTCATATAGCATTGAGAAATAACTTTATTCAGTCATAGATTGTTATTTCTGGACATCTTGTATAAAGAAAAAATGAGAAATATGGGGGAAAATGCTGAAGAGGTAAAGTAAAAGGTATTGAGTTCATTCATTCCAGAAAGAAACAACTTGGAGAACAAAGTAATAATGTTCTTCACACAAGTGGAAACTTCCCAGAGAGAGCCATGGCTATGGGGAATGTGCTTTCCTACAGCACCATCCTTACTGGCCAGGAGGGCACTAGAAGGAAGAGAAGTACTTAATTTATAATTAACTAAGGGCAAGTTTTACACTGAAATCTTGCTTGGGGACTCTCCATGAAAATTCTCAACTGTCAGAACTGAGAACAAAATAAGAGAAAGCACACTTGAATTTCAATATAAAAAATTCTGGTTATAGTCAATGGCTTTAAAATTGATCTGAATAAGAAAGAGAAAGTGCCTGACCAGGTAGTGGCTCAGTGGATAGAGCGTCGGACTGGGATGCAGAAGACCCAGGTTCGAGACTCCTAGGTCGCCAGCTTGAGCGTGGGCCCATCTGACTTGAGGAAAAGCTTGCCAGCTTGGACCCAAGGTCACTGGCTCCAGCAAGGGGTTGCTCGGTCTGCTGAAGGCCCATGGTCAAGGCACATATGAGAAAGCAATCAATGAACAACTAAGGTGTCGTAATGGCAATGAAAAACTAATGATTGATGCTTCTCATCTCTCTCCGTTCCTGTCTGTCTGTCCCTATCTATCCTTCTCTCTGACTCTCTCTCTCTGTTCCTGTAAAAAAATAAAAAATAAAAGTTAAAAAAAAAAAAAACGAAAGAGAAAGTGATTACTGGGGAAGTTGTACAAGGACATGAAAATTTGGATGGTCACATAAGTCTAGGATGGTTTGGTAATAAGAATAAATTTTATTTCCCTCAAAACACCATTATATTTATCTTGATACTAATATTATCTTAAATATCTGAAAATAGAGAATAGTTAATTATAGAAATAAATGGGTGAGGTAGGCTGAGTTCTAATACATATCAAGAGTCTTCTCAGTGTCTGTTTCATTGTGATGCAATTAAATAAGTTTCATTCTGACATAGCTTGCCAGCTGATCAGAATCCCATCACATGATTTTGACTGTGGACCTTTTGGTACCATATACCTGAACTTCAGATTAGAAGCACCTCTCTCAAAGTTTACTGCAAGGATAAATAAGTATAATTCACTGAGTTCTCCCTTGATAAAAGAATGAAGGTACTATGTGCCAAGAATGGTATGCAGCATATGGTTATTCTCATTTTATAGATAAGAAAACTGAGATATAGCAAGTGGGCTACTATTGATTCATTACATATATTTTCTAGGTGGCTCAAAGTTAATGGAAAGATGTTGGATGGACTTGCAAAACATTTTCCATTTTTTCATTTAGCAACCAAAAAGTTATCTCACAACAGTTTGCCAGTTTCACTGTTCCATCATTATAATAATATTTAGTATAATAGTAATATCCAGTTAAGCCTTAGTCTCTGAAGTCAGCAATGTAGGATTGGAAAGTTAAAGATGTATTCCATTCTACTATCTCTTCTCTTGCTCAATCATATGTTTTAAAGTTCAAGTAGCTCAAAAAACAAATTGTGACTACCTTAAAGAGAAGTGTGCCAGCTCTATCAGTACCTTTATTTTCAGATGTGGTTAATGAGACATTAACAGACATATTTTCTGAAATTAATATGTTATCTCTAATGAACTGCTTCCATTGAAAAACAGTACAAACTTTTATATTTTTGCCCTGTTGGAATAGATGGCAAGCCAACAGTCAACAAACTTTTTTTTTCTAAGCACAGAAAAACAGGCAGAAAGAAGAATAAAAGATTCTTGTTCTTTGTTAGATGTCTTAATTATATTTCCAAAATAATTATTTTGATATTGAGAAGAGAGTACTACAAGATCCTTGGAACTCAAAATGAGAAATAAACACTATTTGGCAGAATTGAAGATAAACTTGCTCACTAATTGAAGAGTTCAATTTAATTAATTAGTGATTTTTGCAACTATCTACTTTTTCTTTCATCTAGTAATTTTAACTCTAAAACTGTCCCTAGAGATTTTTAATAATTTTATGCATCCTGATGTTTGATGACCACTGTGACTCCAAACTTCTAGATAAAATTTGAGTTTCTCAAAGACCTAAAGTGTAATGAAAGGTTTTCAGTGCTATATCAGGAGACATAAGAAAGACAAAGAAAAAAAAAGAATCCTTAGATTATTTGTCTTTGATGGAAAAATCTATTTCCATATGTTTTATTGTTATATAAATTTTGATGAAATTCAAATATGAAAAGTAAAACTAAATGGCTATGTTCTGCTTAACTTTTTGTTCTTATGAATTTCACTTTTTATTTCCCTTAGGACATTTGTAGTATAAAATGCCTTTCATTTGAAGAGGAAAAAGGAAGTAGCATTTATTTTTTGACCCGTCTAGGAAAAAAGAGAAAGGGACAGTATTCTTCTCAGGCTGGTATGGTATTGAAGGAAGGATCCTAATTGGAGATTCCCTCAGGCAGAAACAGTCTAAACTTAAGGAGTAAATTGTCTAAGACCACTTTCAGAAATTATGTCTTAGATTTGTCCCCCCAAAAAAGACCAGTATGAATTAGCTGCGGAATTATTTACACTATGTTCTTTTTTAAAAGAACCAGGGTAAGCCTGACCAGGCGGTGGCGCAGTGGATAGAGCGTCAGACTGGGATGCAGAAGACCCAGGTTCAAGACCCCGAGGTTGCCAGCTTGAGTGCGGGCCCATCTGGCTTGAGCAAAAGCTCGCCAGCTTGGACCCAAGGTCGCTGGCTTCAGCAAGGGGGTTACTCGGTCTGCAGAAGGCACGCGGTCAAGGCACATGTGAGAAAGCAATCAATGAACAACTAAGGTGTCGCAAGGAAAGACTAATGATTGATGCTTCCCACCTCTCTCCGTTCCTGTCTGTCTGTCCCTATCTATCCCTTTCTCTGACTCTCTCTCTGTCCTTGTAAAAACAAACAAACAAACAAACAAAAAACCCAAAAAACATAAAAGAACCAGGGTAAGCGTATGCATTATGAGTTGGGGTATAGGGGCTGAAGAAATCCATTTTTAAAAATAAAACATATAATAAAACACAAAATCTCTTAATGGATTGCTCAAATTTATAATAAACCGAAAAAATTTACAGAAAGTAAAGGCCAAAGAGACAAAAAATATTCAGTTTTACCATTGGAATGTAAAAGGGAGTGAATACATGTTTACAGAAAACATTTTAAAAGAAAATCCTGGTGGGGGGTTGACGCCTGCTCTCTTCTTGTCATACCACAGATCTGTTTCATGGTATAGTCAGGGGTGCTCAATATGTCGATCGTGATCTACTGGCCGATCGCAAAAAAAGTGTGGGTAGATCACATGACATTAAAAAGGCATTTGTCTTTTGATTGGCATACAGGGTAGCCAATCTGACGCCTGAACTTTTGACACCCTACACATGAGCGTTAAACCACGCTAACTTGTTCAGTTACATTGCTGCATAGTTAGCTTTCAATTTATTTAAACTAAATACAACAAAGAGTATAAAAATGAGTGCCATAGCTGGTCCAAGTAAGAAGCCTAAAACCTACCACTTTCATACAGAATGGGAGGGGATTTTTTTCACTAGGTCATATTCTAAGTGCGTTTGCCTCATCTGTCTGTGTGCCATTGCTATTCCAAAGAAGGGAAATGTGGAGCGGCTTTTTCAGACTGTTCATAAAAACTATGACATTGACTTTCCTCTGAAAAGAGAGCTGAGAAGGAGAAAGGTGAAAGAAGAATGCACAATATTAAATAGTAATAATAGTAATTTAAATAATGATAATATAGAAGAAATAAATTTATGTTTTGCATTTTTATTGTAGGTAGATCATTTGACTTGGTCATCTTATAAGTAGCTCGCAAACTGAAAAAGTGTGGGCACCCCTGTTATAGATCACTGCTAGGAAGGATAAAGTGGTTCTGGGAGTAATCAACAGTGATTTCTGTTCTTCCCAGAGAAGCAGGAGACAATGACCCAGAATCTAGAAATTGCCAAATCCCCACAACCTTGATAGTACATACTAGTTTATCTTACTTTCAATATATATATATGTTTGTATGTATATAGTGAGAAGAGAGGAGATAGAGATACTCCCGCATGCGTCCTGAATGGGATCCACCTGGAAAACTCCATCTGGGGCCAATGCTGAATCGCTAGTGCTGTCCTCAGCACCCAGGGATGACACTCAAACCATTGGAGCCATTGGCTACGAGAAGGAAACAGAGAGTAAAATGGCATAGATAGGGGGAAGAGAAGCAGATGGTCACTTCTCATGTGTACCCTGACTGGGGGTTGAACCTGAGACATCTGTACATCAGTCCTATGCTCTATCCACTGAGCTAATTGGCCAGAGCCTTAAATAATTTCTTTTTATTTTATTTATTTGAGAGAGGAGAGAGAGAGAGAGAGAGAGAGAAAGGGGGGAGGAGCTGGAAGCATCAACTCCCATATGTGCCTTGACCAGACCAGTGCAGGGTTTTGAACTGGCGACCTCAGTGTTCCCAGGTCGACGCTTTATCCACTGCGCCACCACAGGTCAGGCGAGCCTTAAATAATTTCTTATGTTTGTTCTGATGTCCTATATGTGGTGACTTTTGCCAAAGAAAATTTTTAATGGACAAATTAAACAAGCAAGAGTGACTATATTCAAGTCTATTGCAATAATAAAGATTAAATTTAACTCCTCAGAAACAAAATGTGGAAAAAATTTTAAATGCTAGGGTGAGGTAGTAGAAAAATACTGAACATTTTATGTGGGGAGGTTGGTCAATATAATTAGGTCATCTGTGTTAACTAATTAGTGATGATCTAAGTTAGCCTCTTAATTTTCTACAGAGAATGTGAGATAGGAGTTTTATCTTCCTTGATGATGATGATGATGATGGTGGTGGTGATGTTTCAAAGGGATAGTGTTGATAGTGTCAAGGTCCTTAACAAAGTCTTTTTTTTTAAACATATAAATGTATTTTAAAGTCAGAATAATTTTAATTTTTTTGTATTTATTTCATTTAATTACCATAAAAGCACGCTTAGACTTTATATATATATTTTTAATATTTGACTTAATTATTATAACCTATTTCTCAGAAATTTGGATATAGTGTGCCCACAATTATTTGTAGAATTTTAAATGCACCCTGACTTCAAAGAGTTTGAGAACCACAAAGTCTTATGTGCCTTTGAGAATATTCATAATTTGTAGGGACAGAGAAAGAATTTACAATTAATTGAATGTTTTCTTAAGTAAAAGCAGTGAGAAAAATGAAGTCAAGGACTGATAGAAAAAATCTGTCCAGAGTTTAGTCAAGCTAAAGGAAATATTAAGACCCTCTGGGTTAACTTCAAGACCAAATTAAAATAGCTAGCAAAAGTGCTTCTTTTCTGACCCTAAGCATCTCGCTTCTCATAATCTGTCAATTACTCCAATATTAAGTGATGAACATATATTTCTCAAAAGTTTATTGACCAGTTATGAGCATCTTGACTATTCTAATGGGAAGTAAGTAAAGAAAGTGGCGTCATAGAGAACAACAGCAAAGGAGGTGACGACCAAATCCAAGAACACCATCATGACCCAGCTATTCTCAAAAGAATTGTGTAAAACCACAGAGAATACATATAGGAAGTTTAGCCAGGATGAGAATTGGCAGTCAGTAGTCTCAATTTAATTGTTATGGTGTTTTTCCCCCAAATACAAGGGCAACTTGACTTCTAAAATGTCAAGAAAGGTATCATCTTAGAATTCAGAAAGTGTTAGGGACATCCGTTAGGATTTCCTAGAATGCTTGCCTTATAAAAAAATTAAATATGCATAGTTCTTTGTTGGGTATTTAAGAGCAATAGTCTCTTTAGGGAATACACTATAATTCTCATAACTATGAATTAAAAAGAAAGTCTGATTCACAAATTTGACAGAGTGGAGAATGGAATGAATGTGGGGCAGGGTTAGTAGCCAGTGGGTTTGAAGTGGGAGAGGACAGAATTAAGTGGGTGGAAGATAATGGCCTTTTAAACAAGTTTGGGCAGAGAGTTCTTGAATGTGCTTTTGTAAGACATTTTATTACACATATTTTTTTAACGTATTGAATAATTAAAATAGTTAAGATCTGAACCAAATAAATAATTAAATCTGGCTATAGATGTACTCAATTTTCCTATTACTAAATCAGTTCAAAGCGGATTTTTATATTGGAATGGAGGTCAGGAAATTTGGTGATGAGAAATTCAAATTAACAACAAAATGTAGATTCTACTTCTAAAGTCATAGCTTTTTCTTGACATTTATTGTTCTTTTTTTAAAAACATGTGATCTTAAGTGGAGTCATTTAGTACTTTATTCAATAATAGATATAGCTGAATTCTATACAAAAAGATAAAATTGATTGTCTGTTGGCTCCAGCATAGTTCATTTTGCAGCTTAAATCCAGTTTGTACACAATGTGGTAGCCTGAAGCATCTCAGGTATTCCAGGGGACCATTGTCTATAACATTGTCTACCAGCGCTTTATATGGATGAGCTGTGAGTCATCTTGTATGGAAACTCAATGATTAAAACTTTAGATCTTAAAGATCAGAAAATATAAGATCATATTACTTCACAAGTTTTTCTACTATGTCGATCTTTACCATATATGGATTTGCATCTCCATATTTTCAAAGATATTTAGGTTCAGGTTTCATTGCAATTGTATGACCATTGTCATTGTACAAAAACACTTACTTATGCTATGCTGATCTGATACTTAAATAATCTAGGTAGACCTAAAAGGTATAGTAGCAATATGATTTTCTAGTGTGTTCAGAGGGAGTATAAAAAAATGTGCAAACTTGCCCTGGCTGGTTAGCTCAGTCTGTTAGGAGCATCATCCTGAAACAACAGGTGGGTTCGATCTCTGGTCAAGCCACAAGCAGGAAGCATCAAAAAAATACACGACTGAATGGAACAACAAATGCTTCTCTTTTCCCTCCCTTCTGTCTCCCTTTCTATCTTTGTCTCTTTAAAAATCAATAAAAATTAAGCTGTGGCCAGATAGCTCTGTTGGTTGGAGCATAGTCCTGGTGAGTAGGTTGCTGGTTCAATTCCCCAGACAGGGCACATACAGGATCAGCTTGATGCTCCTGTCTCTCTCTCTCTCTCTCCATGCTTCTCTCTCTCAAAAAAAAGAAAATAAGTATAAACTCACTTCAAAAATATAAAAATAGTCATGCAATTGAGATGGCTTAAAGAACAAAAGAGTGAGATTTTTCACTCACCAGGAATATTCGGTGATTACATTTTCAGATGTGTTAGTCTACCTCAAAATTGAACTTTTGGATAAAGAATAGTGGTTCTCCTAATAATGAGTAGAGCTACTTTCAATTAGAGTTCATCAAAAGCCTGGAATAAAGTCTATCAATGTATTTAAAATAGATTAAAATGAACACCTATTAAAACTGCCTTTGATTACATAACATATAAAATAAATAAAACACTATTTTATAATAAATATATTACTACAGACATTTTCTTTTTATCTTTTATTTATTTATTTTTTACAGGGACAGAGAGAGAGTCAGAGAGAGGGATAGATAGGGACAGACAGACAAGAACGGAGAGAGATGAGAAGCATCAATCATTAGTTTTTCATTGCCGTTGTGACACCATAGCTGTTCATTGATTGCTTTCTCACTTGTGCCTTGACCGCGGGCCTTCAGCAGATTCAGCAACCCCTTGCTGGAGCCAGTGACCTTGGGTCCAAGCTGGCGAGCTTTTGCTCAAGCCAGATGGGCCCGCACTCAAGCTGGCGAGCTCGGGGTCTCAAACCGGGATCTTCTGCATCCCAGTCTGACGCTCTATCCACTGCGCCACAACCTGGTCAGGCCAGACATTTTCTTGACTCTGTTATGGCTGAAAGATCATAAACTTAGATTAGAGGTAATGACATCAGCAAGAGAGGGAAGTGGAGCTTCAACCCAATGTTGCAAAATTTCAGTGCAATGTCCCATGAATAAAGGGAGGGCAGCTCTCAGCAGCGGTGTGGCTTTGTGGTATTGGAAGAAGATAATCAACCCTGAGATTTTTCCATCAAGAATGAGGGAAAATAGTTGAGTGTGCATCTAATATCGCTGTCTTTCATGGAACTGACTTTTAGGGTGGCTTATTGTGGTCAATACAATTCTATGAGATTAGAAAAAGGCACACAACCTTAAGATTTCTCTTCCAAGAGGAAGGGAGAGGAGTGAAACATGTATATCCATTAAAAATCTTAAAGAAACTACCAGAATCTCTAACATGGATAATTGGTGAATGCCTTTTCTTGTTGAATTCAGTCTATAGACAAAGAGGTAACTGTCTCTTCAATGCCAGGCATCAACACAATGCATCAAGAAACACAAAATATTGGAAAATATGACAACCAAGGGAACAAAATAAATCTTCAGTAAAATGACATTAAAAAATGGAGATCTAAATTTCCTGACAAAGAATTCAAAATAATCATTTCAAGATTAGTGAGTTATAAGAGAACACAGACCATTAAATGAAATCAAGAAAGCACTATATAATCAAGTTCAATTCATCCCTGAGATGCAAAGATGGTTCAGTATATACAAACTAATTAATGCAATACACCATAGGATAAAGAATTAACAGAATAAAGAATAAAAATCAGGCCCTGGCCAGCTTGCTCAGTGGTAGAGCATTGGCCTGGTGTGTGATAGTCCCAGGTTCGATATCTGGTCAGGGATCACAAGAGAAGCACCCATCTGCTTCTCCACCATTTCCTCTCTTCTTTCACTCTATCTCTCTCTTCCCCTTCCACAGCCAAGCCTCTATTGGAACAAGGTTGGCCTGGGTGCTGAGGATGGCTCCATGACCTCTGCCTCAGGCACTAGAATGGCTCCAGTTGCAACGGAGCAATGCCCAAATGGGCAGAGCATTGCCCCCTAGTGTGCATGCCAGGTGGATTTCAGTTGGGTGCATGCAGAGTCTGTCTCTCTGCCTCCCTGCTTCTCATTTCAGAAAAAATTAAAAAATAATAAAAATCACATGATCATCTTAATACATGCATACAAAGTATTAGAAAAGCACTCTCTTATGAAGAAACCTTTAAAATTTTGGGTGTAGAAGGCCAATCAAGTATATATTTAACATCATACTTAATAGTAAAACACTGAAGACTTTTCCTTTAATATTAGAAGCAGGACAGAGATATCTACCCATCTGCAAATCTGGAAGTCTTAGTCAGTGAAAACAGTTTAAATAAATAAATAAATGTGTCCAATTTGAGAAAAATAAAATTATTTGTTTGCAGATGACATAATCTTATATAAGTAAAAAAAAAAACCCTAAAGCCTACACACACACACACAAAAAAAAATGGTAGATCTAATCAGTGAATTTAGTAAATGATCAACATATAAAAATCAGTCAGATTTCTATATGCTCAGAATTAACTATCCAAAAAGAAATATAAAAATAATTTCATTTATATAGCACCAAAATCTATAAAATATTTATAAATAAACTTTACTAAAGAGATGAAATATTTGCACATTAAAAACTATATGACATTGATGAAAGAAATTGAAGACGACAAACAAAAAATTGAAGATAACTCATGTTCATGAATCAGAAGAGTTAATATTGTTAAAATATCCATACTACCAAAGTAATCTGAAGATTCAATAGATTCTCATCAAAAGTCCAATGGTGTCTTTTATAGAAATAGAAAGAATAATCCTAATATTTCTATGAAAACACAGATAGCCAAAGCAATCTTAAGAAAGAACAAAGTACAGGTATTATACTTCCTGATTTCAAAATATATTATAAACTTAAAGTAATTAATACAGTATGTTACTGGCATAAACACAAACACAAACCAATGGAACCAAATAAGGAATAAATACATGTATATATTATAAGTTGATCGCAACAAGAGTTCCAAAAATACAAAATGAGAAAACAACAATCCTTTCAACAATTGGTGTAGGGAAAACTGACATTCACATGCAAAAAATAATGATAATCTTATACTATACACAAAAATTAACTCAAACTCAATCAAAGACTTAATATCAAGACCTTTAGCTGTAAAATTTCTAGAAAATAACATGGGGCAGTCTTGACATTGGTCTTGAAGATGATTTCTTGTATATGATGCCTAATGCACCAAAAACAAAAGCAAAACAGACAAGTGGAACTACATAAAACTTAAAAGCTTCTGCACAAAGGAAACAATTAAAAAATTAAAAGGCAGCCAATGGAACTAGAGAAAATATTTTCAAGCCAAATATCTTATAAGAGGTTCATATCTAAAATGTATAATAAGCTCATACAACTCAATAGCAAAACAAACAAATAACCTAATTTAAAATAGGTAATTATATATATATATATATATATATATATATATATATATATATATATATATATATATCTCAGTTAATTCAATAACAAAAATAAAATTTGATTATAATGAACATAAGAACTACACATTACTGCAAATAGAACATCAAAATGGCTAACAGACATATTAAAATATGTTCAACATCACTAATCATCAGGAAATGCAAATAAAAACCACAATGAGATGTCACCTTACACCAGCTATCTACTTTTTCTTAGAATGGCCAGCATCAAGGATACAAGAGATAGTAGGTGCTATCAACGATGTGGTGAAACAGAAACTCTTTTAAATTGTTGGTGGGAATATAAATTGTCCCAACTGCTATAGAAAAAAATATAGAGGTTCCTAAAAACAGTAAAAATAGATCTATGACCCTGGCCAGTTGGCTCAGTGGTAGAGAGTTGGCCAGGCATGTGGATATTGCCATTCAATTCCTGGTCAGGGCACATGGGAGAAGCAACAATCTGCTTCTCTACCCCTCCTTCCTCCTATCTTTTTTTTGTCTCTCTCTACCTTCCTCCTGCAGCCATGGCTTTATAGGCATTAGTGAGTTGGCCCCAGGCTTTGAGGATGACTCTGTGGCCTTGGGCACTAAAAATAGTTCAATTGCCTAGCAATGGAGCAACACCCCAGATGCACAGATCATCACCTCATAGGAAGCTTGCCAGTGGATCCCCATCAGGGTGCATGTGGGAATCTATCTCTCTGCCTCCCTTGCTCTCATTTAATTAAAAAATATATAGATCTACTATATGATCCAGCAACTTCTCTTCTAGGTATTACCCAAAGTAAATAAAAACAGTATTTCTACAAGATATATGCACTCCCATGCTTATGGCATCATTACTCACAATAGCCCAGATATGGAAACAACCCAAATGCTCATCAACAGGTAAATAGATTTAAAAATATGTGGCACATACATAATAAAATATTGCACAGCCATGAAAAAGATATTCCCTCATTTGTGACAACATAGATGGACCTTGAGCACATTGTGCTAAAAGAGATGTCAGAAAGATTAAAACAAGTACTGTATAATATCACCTATACATGGAATCCTAAAAGTTAAACCTTTGAAAATCAGAAAACTGATGGTTACAATAGGATGGGGAGGTATTAGAGTGATGGTGTTTAGGGTACAAACTTGTGATGAGTTGCAAATAAACCATAGAGATCTAACGGACAATATGATAAACATAGACAACAGTATTGTTCTATAATTATGTAATGTGTTACATATGCCAACATCAGCAATCATACTATAGTATAAAGATGTATTAAAGTGACAGGCTGCACACTGTCAATTAACAGACATACATAAAATTAATTCAATAAAATGATTAGAATTTTAAAAAATCAAAATGGGCAAAAAACTTGAATGGATGTTTCCCTAAGGATACATGCAAATAGTCAAGAGATATATTAAAAATGCTCAACAGCCTGACCTGTGGTGGCGCAGTGGATAAAGTGGCGACCTGGGAACACTGAGGTCACCAGTTCAAAACCCTGCACTGGTCTGGTCAAGGCACATATGGGAGTTGAGCTTCCAGCTCCTCCCCCCTTTCTCTCTTTCTCTCTCTCTCTCTCTCTCTCTCTCTCACTCTGTGTCTCCTCTCTAAAATGAATAAAATAAAAAATGCTCAACATAACTAATCAACAGAGAAATGCAAATCAAAATCACATAATATTCACCTCATACCTATTAGGATGGTTTATTAAAATAATGAGGGTTGGTGAAAAAGTGGAGAAACTAGACCCTTAACATTGTAAAACGATGCAACCACTATGGAAAACAGTATGAAGTTCCTAAAAATAAAATGGAGAATAGAGCTACCATATAATGTAGCAATCCTATTTCTGGGTATATACACAAGAGAATTGAAATGAGAATCACAAAGGGATAGCTGCACCTCTGTGTTCATTGCAACATTATTCACAATAACCAAGCTATGAAAAAACCTAGATATTCATTCAGTTGAACAGATTAAGATGGTAAATAGATAGATGGAATATTATTTGACCTTAAAAAAAAAGGAAATTCTGCCATCTATAACAATATGGTTGAACCTGGAGGACATCATAATTAAAATAAATCAGTTATAGGACAAATACTGCACAATTATATAAGGCATCTACAAGAGTCAAACTCATAGAACCAGGAAGTATGATGATGATTGGCAGGGGCTGAGGAAAAACTGAAATTGCTCAAAGGGTATAAAGTTTCAGTTATGCAAGATAAATATGCAGTATTAAACACTTTAAAATGAAAAATGGCATATTTTGCATCTATTCAAAATTAGAAATGTTAGCAATAATAACAATAATAATGCCATCAAAACAAAATGAATGAATTATCCTAGCTACAGTTCAAGACTTCTAAAGTGATTTTTTTTTTTTTTTTTGGCTGTATAATGTTAGCTTTGCAAGACTAATGACTTTTTTTTTGTTTCTCTTTTCATCTCTTCTCATCATCACTCTTGTCTTTGCGATTAGAGCATACATAGAAAAATTGCTTCTGAGCTTTCTAAATGAATTGAAATTGCTTTTGATAGTACCAAATGGACTTCATTAAAAGGAGTAGCCCATAAAACTCCATTTCTGATCATATCCTGTTCAGCCCACTTGACTGACTTGAGTGATATTTTTTTTTCTATTATTTTGTCCCCTTAAATGGAAGAGGCATTTTATTTCCTGTCCTGGGCATAAATAGAAAGTCTCTATAAAAACAACTGCTATAATTACTACTGCTGCTGTTACTGTTACTGCTGCTACCACACACACAGAGGTATTTTCTTTAAATAACATTGAGGTTTTATTAAACCGCAGACTACAACTGCAGTACTGCATTATAAAATTCTAACTGTATTGGAAAGACCTCAGACTCATAAGAACCCATACAAAAAACAGAATTAGCACACTCATTTTGAAAATATTCACAAGGATAATATAACATTCAGAAAGGACTGGCTATCATTAAATAGGCCCCTGATTGAGATAAAAATAATATTTCTGGCTGTTCAAAGTTTGTTTTGTAGAAGCATAAGATTTTTACAATAACAAGTAATAATAATGACTATAACAGTTATTTGTGTGTGACACTGTGCTAAGCACTTTTGTATGAATAAAGTCATTTAATTTTAACAATCATAACAGAAGTGTTTACTATTTTTAATCTTCAATATATAGATGGAAAAACTGAAACTTAACCAGAGTAATGATTCTAACGAATAAAGGATAAAGTAAAGCTCACGAGACAAGCCTCAGTGAACAATAAGACATAGTAAATGTTTAAGATTATAATTTTTTAAAAAACTTCCTCCAAGTGAACCCCAAATATTTTAACCTGGTCTCCAGCTTTTTCCACATTTAATCGATCAATCTACTTACGTTTAAGGCCAAGAACTGAGCATAATTCCTCAGTGAGGAGGCTGGCCAGATGCCAAGTGATTTTGATTTTTCTTCTTTTTCTTTCTATGAGGAACATAACATGCTTATTAGGGTGAAATGATAAAAAAAAATGATTGCTGGGTTTTCTTCCACCTACCCTCAATGCCACTACTACCTTCTTTGTCCCATCACTGGGTTGGCTAGGCTCTGGCAGTCATCTGTTACTAATGAAGTAAACTAGATTGTTAAAGAATTCAAGTTTCCTGTTAGTTATGTAAATTACCTGTGACTTTCTAGAACAACTCCAAGGATAAAGATACAACTTTAGCCAGCATATTGGATAATTAGGAATAACCCTTGGGTTGACAAAAACTCCTTACAAAGCTTTCTATGACTTCGACTTCTCACAGATCTTTTTCTACCTAGGCTGTGGCACTAACTGCTCTGGAATGCTCTAAATCTTCTCCGAAGATGCTGACACATCTATTCAAGATGGAGCCAGAATAATAGGATGCAAACATTCCTAATATAACTTGAGTGCCCCTTTGTGCCAATGTCCGTCGTTGGTTAGGGTTCTAATTCTATCCAAGGTTATAAAAAGAAAATAACAGACAGTTAAATGCTTCTCTCCTTTCTCATTCACTGGCGCTTAAGGAGATAATAAAAAGGACATTTATTTTCAACTGCAGCCCAATTGCAATGTTATGATGTTTTTGGTGACTTTTCAAAGATAATGGAAAATGAGTGCCACCTGTTTATAATTTTCCATCAGGGAAATGGCACCTCTTAGACAAATTCTACTTAAAATGTCACATCTTTTATTGGGTGATGGGTTGTTCTCTGGGAGAGCAGCTGATACCTAATTGCATATGATGACCATAGCTCACGAAATTCTGTCTTCCCAGTTAATGCATGGCAGCTCAGTTTGTTAAACCCAGGGGTTAGTGCAGATATGAAGACTCAACGGAAGAAATTGGTTTTATGTCCAGTAGGTCAATTATGTTAAAGAAGGGAGCCTTTGTTTGAATCCTGCTCTCTTTGTCATTCCCAAAGAAATTTTAATTAGAATATTGGTATATTTTCTTTATTCCTTTCATTTATTTCCCCTCTGTAATGCCAGTTCCATACTGCTCTAAACTGAATCCTGTCAGCTACACCAGGTGCAATGCTGGTGGTCAAGACCAGGCAGGTTAACACTGGATTCTGGCAGACCACAGAAGAACCACAAAGTCAAAAGGCATTTGGCAATTCCCATTTATTGGATGCTCACAGAGGCAGGCAAGTGAACAGGCAGGGAAAAACTGCTTCTAATGGTGGCAGGCCACCAATCAAAAAACCTGTCCTTCTCGGTGATAGGCAAATGATCCACACCAAGGGAAAGTACCTGAGGCCTTATATAGGTAACACACACGTGGCTCTTTGCCATATCCTCATGCACTAATCATGAAAAGTGCTTACAGCTGGGAAACCAGCAAGTAACATAACCACAGCTGTTTTTCCTACACTCCACCCCTTTAGAGTTGCTCACCTCACAATCTACATGACAGGTATCTTCTGTGATGATCCCTGTGTGAGGAGTGAGGTTCATTACATAAACTGCAGAAACTACAGCAACAGCATAAGCTATACCAAAAATAACAATAATTGCAAAGGTGTCCTTTAAAATGGTGTCTTTCTGAGCACTCAAAAGATATTAACTTAGGCAGCCAGGTGCTAGCTGCCTAAGGAGTTAACTGGAGGCCCACCTCTAGCTGCCTACCCTATGGTGCCAATAAGGCCACCCTTTATAGGTGAAGGGCCTGTACAAACAAGGGCTATGTCCATTGAAACCAATGGCCTTTAGGGTAGGCAGGAGCATGTTGACCTGCTGCCCAAAGCCTAACTTAAACAAAGAGTCCTTGTGCATATTTGTACCTGAATAGGAGTAGCTGCCCAGTGTAGGAGGGCCTCCAGAGATGCCAATTCTCCCCTGCTTTCCCCCTCACATCAGGGTCTCTCATTCAAAATCTAGAGTACTGTTAATAAGTGGTGCATCCATCCACGAAGAAAGCCCTCCTCTTGTTGCAGTTCCTGCTTCAAGAGTCCATAATACAACTTAATGATCAATCAACAATAGACAGCCCAGCCATCTGTGCAAATCATCAAAGATGATTGTTCATTACAGGCAACTTAACCATACAGCTTCTTGATAACAGACCTCAGCACCTTTTCATGACTTCTCTGTCCATTGCCACAAGCCCCATCCAAATTTCTCAGCAAACTCACAGGGCCTGGCAGGATCAAACAAATTTAAGGACTGTGCTTCCTTGAGAGTTATTTTAGCTGCTACAAAAACACCTGTTATATGCTAAGGCCAATACCTGCTGCACATTAGAAGGGGACCAGTGGATTGCCAATTTCACATGGGGCCTCCATCCCCCTCTCCATTAGATGGGTCCCTCAGGCTTACTTTTAACCAAACTGGGACAAAAGGTCTTGGGGATACTACACTCCCTCATCTGCCTCCAACATATAACCTTGCAGTCATGAGACACAAACACCAACCATTTCTTGGCAGTTGCCTCCAATGTGTAATATTGTCACCATGCAGCATGAATGCCAGCCATTTTCTTGGCAGCTGCTGTGGCTTCCTGCTTCCCCTGCTTTTTTAGCAACTGGAACCCCTGTTTCAGCTTAAGCTGCTACCAAAGCTCTAATAGGATTCTATTTTACTTGCCATTTATTTATTTTTATCAGTTTCAGCCATAATCAAATCTACCCACATCTGTGTTTGGGTAACCTTTACAGGCCCATTT
Organism: Rhynchonycteris naso; assembly: GCA_037038555.1. Classification (NCBI taxonomy): domain Eukaryota; kingdom Metazoa; phylum Chordata; class Mammalia; order Chiroptera; family Emballonuridae; genus Rhynchonycteris; species Rhynchonycteris naso. The sequence goes on along the minus strand of CM073001.1, from coordinate 61,895,242 downwards.
CTCTTGTTAGTCATGGGATTAGCACAAGCAGTAGCTCACACACCCTTATGGTGCTATACTGCTTCTATTCTCCCAAATCTTCTACTGTCAGTGTAACAGCATTGATGGGCTGCTGCATATATGGGCACAAGATAGCCACACGTGACCCAAAAAGGGCAGATGGAGCACTCTGGAGAATAAGGTCCATTGTCATCTCTGCCATAAATACTTTCTTATGTGGTCCATTGAACTACATTTTGAAAGCAGCATTCCTTATACCCATTTCCTGGAGAATCTGCTTCAATTACCATAGACTTTCAGCCCTGGCAAGTCCCCAGCATTCTGCCAGACCCTACAAATGGCAGCCAACACCCATTCTAATAGGATATGATCTCCTAGGTTGTCATGGCAGTTCTGAAGATGCTGCCTCTAGGAGGACTGAGTGGTAATGGCAGCTAATTTCTCCATCTCTGCTTTGGAGAGCATGATGTCATCCCACACCCACAGCAACCAAGCTGCCAAGGAATCAGTGGATTTTTGCCTGAATTTTTTCCCTAACTCCATCAACTCTGTCTGGGTATAGGGACAGACCACAGAGTGTTCAATTACTTGTAGAGGCAGCTGTAGCTGCCCCCTAGGCACTTTCTGCTGCTAGGTTTTAATCTTCTAGGTGACCTACCTGCAGATGACAGTTTCAGCCCAACCTCCTTCTCAGAGGAGGAGGAGTCAGAAACGCCTAATATTGTTGACTTAGAGCCACTCCATCAGCACAAATGCAGCTCCTCTTCCAGAGCCTGCCACTACCAGCACTCAGACTCCAGTTCACATTGGAGCTCTCAAACTTGCAGTTCTTTCTCCAGCATTTGCTGCTGCTGGTGCAGAGCTCTAGCTCAAAGAAAGCTTTCAGTTTTTGCTCACAAGACTACAAAATAATACTTAGCCCACAGCCACCAACAGGGTAGTCACAGAGAACCATAGACTTGAGAATGGTGACCCTTCTATACCACCCTCTAAGTGTGCAGGCAGCTTCGTATCTGTCTGGACCAAATACTGCTCACAGTGCCAGGTATAATGCTGGTTCTACACTGATCTAAACTGAAACCTGCCCACTCTGCCAGGTGCAATGCCAGTGGTCAAGGCCAAGCAGGTTCACAATGGATTCAGGTAGACCACAGAAGAACTATGGAGTTGAAAGGCATTGAGCCATTTCTGTTTACTGGATTCTCATAGACGTAGGTGAGAAAACAGGCAGGGGAAAACCACTTCTTGTGGTGACAGGCCAGCAATCAGGAAAACCGTCCATCATGGTGGCAGGTTGGTGATCAGGAACACCCATCCCTCACAGGGGCGGGCAAGCAATCTGTGCCAAAAGAAAGTACCCATCACCCCATACAGGTCACACACACATGGTTCTTTACCACATGCTCACTACTAACCAAAGTGCTTGCAGCTGGGAAATCAGTGAGCAAGCAAGCCTAACCACATCTGTTTTTCTTGCACCTTCCATCTCTGCGTTGGAGAATGATAGAGGAGTTGAACCTAGCTTCAACTGACACATTTAGATTCTCTTCTGAGAATTGTTTCTCATCTCTCTGCATTTACTCAATCAATTCTTTGTTTACTAATAAACATTTTTTCTTTGGAGTTTAGCATTTTGATACATGAAACAACAATGAAACAAAAACACAAGAACAATAATAGCAAAATTCCTTCAAGTAAATTAATGACTTTCACAAAATTTATTCTTTAAAATGGCCATTGAAACTTACTTTTACAGTGTGATGAATAGTATGTAAAACTAACCTATTTTTGAACTTTACCCTACATTTATTATCAATTAAAACAACATTTCTATATATTATGGTAACATATTCTCTAAAACTTTTGCATCTTTGGTTCAGTGTCCTTTTTCTATATTTTTCTTTTTCTCCAATTCTAATTGTTATATGCCAATCAAAAAGTAAATATCTGAAAGACTAAGACTAAAATTTATATAGTCTTCCATAAATACAGACTCTACTTACTGTTTTTAAAAAACTATTCAACTTCTTGCTGAAATTGAGAGACAATGGGGGAGATCCAATATGCTGATGTACTCTAGACAGATGTTCCAATCCCTTCCTCTCAGGACCAAACTGAGTTACAACTAAAGTTAGGATGGTAATCCCAATAAACTGATTCAGGACTAAATAAAAAAGAAGTCTATAACCAAGGATTCATAGAAGAAGCAACATCAACACTGGTAGAAAGGGTGAAGACACAGAAAATCCTATACCTGCCCCCAATAACAGCAGCTGAGGTTCCAGAAGAACATTTCATCTGTGGGGAGATTCTCCCTAAAAGGTGTGGGTCCTAAACCCCAACCTGGATGCCCGAGCCTAGAGCACCAGAGCCCACATTGTTTTTAGCAGTGAAAAGAAGCAAAGCTTCTGCCTGTGAGAAAGAGACAGGAGTTCTCAGACATGCAGACATCTTCTTAAAGGGCCAACACAGAAAATATCATTCACAGCCACTTAACCTGGGGTCCAGCATATGGAGAACTGAGAAAACTAGAGTCACTAAAAAGAGTGTGAAATTGATGGCCTCAAGAAGAGACACACTGGAGGGACAGCCACCAGAACTCCTTTGCTGAACCATACTTCAATACTACAGTCTCTATCTTTCTTGGGTGGAACCCTCTCCTTCTTGCAAGCACCAGCCTGGGGGAAAGCAACAAACTCTATGGAGGTTTTAACCCTGCTAAGAACTAAGCAGTATTGGTCAGGGATCAGAGGGCAGGACTACTCAGTCATCTGCCTTTGAAGCTGGAACTATTCCTCCTACTTTCTTGAGAATATGACTGGTTCTTTTGCCTCATAGGATATTCAGTACAAACTATCTGGACTCTATGCACCAAATCTCTGGTTTTCAGAGGCTATGCACACAGGACTCCTACAGGCTACTACCACAGAGGTCTGAGGAAAAATTTAGAACACATGGAAGCCAAACCTACCACCTTTTCTAATCCCTGAATTACCCTAGGTCTAGACTCTACCAGAATTTTTTTCAGTGGCTGAACCTAACAAGCAGCCTGAAGACAGAGGCAGCAGGTGAATCTCAGGAAATCTTGGGCTTTTTGCTAACTTAACCCCAGGTTTGGGACTGGTAAAAACTAGCCTAAGTGTTCAGCTTGGTCCTTGCATGTGTACTTAAGCCCAACAGAGGCAGCCATAAACTCTGGATAGCTTGTGGCTTCAAACAGGTTGCTAAGGTCCAGTCATGGGCTGTGTCTTATACTGGTCTGCACCAGCTTCATTTCTAACAAGCCCAGAACCAACACATTCAGTGGTCTGCTACAGACATCACAGCAGGATCCTACTAGCATTATGCATAGCATGTCCAAAGGGAGAGCTTGTCAGGCACCAAACTCAGTTGAGGTGAATTATGGTTTCTGTGGTCAGCACTGGCACAACAGCTATCATGTCTTGGACAAAATCATACCTCCTGGTCAGCCAGCCCAAGTCCCATATCTCCTGATTCACTGGGCTCAGTTCCATACAGGGAATAGCAAGAGACTTAGAGCTCAGATATTCAAAGTATGAGCCTATTATTGGAATCAGATGAAAGGCTTAGCCACCTCTGGAGGAAGGGCCACAGGCCACAATCAGCCCAAGTAGAAGACTCTCTCAATCTTCCTTTCTTAGACCCAGTGGCCCCTTAGCTGAAATAACTCCAGCAGAAGTAACTGTCTACCCCACCCAACCTGAAACTGCTGCCCACCTATATGGGGAGAAATAGAATTGAAATATACAGCTGTGGCTGAGGGGTTAGGCTCTGGAGTAGGGTACCAAGTACATGACAAAGAGACCCACCACAAGTATGTGCTGTCCTAGCCTATCAAAGTTGCAACCTGTGGAGAGATTGTTGTGGTGAAGCCAGTCTAAGCCCACTTTACAGTCTTTCTGCAGAAGACTCTATGGGAAGACCAGTCAGCTGCAAGAGGAAGTGGAGCAGCTAAAAAGTGGAAGCAAATCTTAAGAAGCTTGGGTCTTTTTATGGAGCTGCTGTCAGCTCTAAGTGGAAAGATGTCAATTACTATTCACATATTGGCCTCTCTGACACACACCCAGGCACAGAAAATGCAGACACAAATAGTGAACAGAGTGGTAGTTCCAAATAGGTAGCCTATGGCTGCTTACAAAGAACATCTGATGTTTACCTGTACCTGAATGCCATTCAAGGAGACACAGAACCAATGCAACCAGTAGTGGGTTGTAGACCACACCAGCATTAGACCTAACTAGCCGTATAAGTTGCATGCCCAAAGGGAGAGTCCAGAAAACACCAGACCCTGTGAAGAATAATTACCCCCCATGGTATAGACATTGAACAGCATCTAATACACATGATCAAGGTTGACCCTTAAAGCCAGATAGCCAGAAGTGTTGTCCCATGAATGGGCTGACAGAATTTAAGACTTAGATAAAATGGGAGAGCAGTGTAAACAAAACCCACAAGAAATATTCCCAGAGCAAAGAATGCAGATGTCCTAGAAGTTTGTACCTTCCTCATAAAGACATTACAACAAGTGATACCAATGAGAGTGAGATCAGGGATACCAAATAAATCAACAATAGAAATCCCCAGAAAAGGAATTCAACAGAATGGAAGCAACCAAAATACCTGACACAGAGTATAAAACAATGATTATTAGGATGTTCAAGGATCTTAGAGTAAGAATGGATTATCTCAGTGAGAACTTAACAAAGAGATAATAAGCATTAAAGAGGACATTGAAGCCATAAAGGACAAATAGCTTTCCGGACCCCATCCTCCAAAAAAAAGTTAAAGGAGTTCATTACAACCAAACCAGTATTGCAATAAATGTTAAAGGACCTGTTATAAGAAAAGAGAAAAAGAAATTAAGTGGTAGAAGATTATAGTTTTAAAGCATTAAATGGCAAAATGTTAGTACATATTAATAATAACCTTAAATGTAAATGGAATAAATGCTCCAATAAAAAGACATAGTATAGGTAAATGGATAAGAAAAAATGACTCATATAAATGCTGTCTACAAGATAGTCACCTCAGAACAAAAGATACACACAGAATAAAAGTGAAGGAAAACTATGCAGCCATAAAAAAGGATAAAATCTTATCTTTTGCAACAGCATGGATAAACCTGGAGAGTATTATGCTAGGTAAATAAGCTAGAGAGAAAAAGACAAATATCATATATTTGTGAAGTCTAATGAACACAATAAACTGAGGAAAAAGATAGAAACTAAGGCAGGACATTGAAGGACTCCTGTCAGAACAAAGGGTAAAGAGAGGACTGAATCAAAGAAAGTAAAGGGATTAGCAAAAAACATATATATTTAACACATATATAGAGATAGCAAGGTAGCAATAGTCAGAGGAAGAGGGGAGGTGGAAGTAGAAAAAGAGGGGGGAAGGAACAGAAATTGGTGTGTGAAGAGACTTTTCATGGGGTGGGAAGGCGTAATTAGGTGTGTAGATGGTGTTATATTGAGTGTCAACACAATATATTAAAAAATGAAAGGACAATGGAGTTTTAAATCATGTCTACTATGACTAACAATTTTTAAAATATATTTATTAATTATAAACTGTGACAGAATGAGACACATGGATATAAAGGTAATCTAAGCTCACACCTTGAAATTTATACTCTGATTCAAGATTTTTCTGAAAGGTCATATGTGGCTTCTTCATAAACTTGGAGTTTATATTACACTGATGTACGATGAATATAGTACATTAGAACAAAAATGCTAAAAGAAATGGTAAAATGCTGGTATTCATTTAAAGTATAAAAGAGCTTTTACTCTTCTAGGAAAATTGCTAATTGGAAGGAACTCCTGCAGTTGGGCCAAAGCAATGTCAGGGTGAATTAGGGTCATGCAAAGGCTTTTTATTCCCCAATTCTAACAAAAGTTGTAATATTTAGACACTTGGGGTCTTGAACTTGCTAATGTGATGTGAATCCATTTTCTCCACAATTATTGCCACGATCTAAATTTGAACCTCAATTTTCAGCCAGCAGTGTACCTCTAAGCACCAGAGAATAATACAAAGCAATTCAGAATCAGAAAAGAGTAAACAGTTTAAATAATAAATGTATTTTTGCCAATATAAACCAATGGTGATTATCTCCCTTGGCCTCCTAAATATTTAACTTACCCAGTTATGTTTCCCTTGGTGTTGTAGCCACAGAATAAGATCAGTGAAAATCCAGTGATTATGTGTGGGTCTAACATAAATTAATGGCACTAGTTCTTTGTAAATCTTGAGAATATTTACTGTAGTTTGTGTTTCTTTCTTACAAAAAATAATTAGAGTTTATTTGACATTATTAGATTTTGATTAGGAATTATTTTTCTCCCACATCTGAAAAGAAGACATTTCAGACTTTTATAGGAATGACTTTTTTCTGCAACATTCTGGCCAGATAAACCTAGGTAGACCAGACGCTTTATCTGTGTCTTCACTTGTTCCATAGAAAAATAAGAATGTTAGTTCTATTTTACTGTTCCATATACAAGGATGACCAAAGGTCATGTGAAACATCATTATAAATTAGAAATCCTAAAAAATAAAAAATAAAAATGGCACTATACTGTAGCCTAGAAATACGTGTGGGCATGTGCTAAATAATGCCAAAGTGAACATGCACAAAAGCTAATGAAATGAAGCTTCTGGTTTCTGCTCCAAAACATAAAGAACTTGGAAATCATTACTCTCCTCCTTAGAACTTGATTTGAAAATTTATGTTAAAGACACTGCTATAGGGCCTGAACTGTGGTGGCGCAGTGGATAAAGCTTCGACCTGGGAACATTGAGGTCGCCAGTTCAAAACCCTGTACTGGTCTGGTCAAGGCACATATGGGAGTTGATGCTTCCAGCTCCTCCCCCTTTCTCTCTTTCTTTCTCTCTCTCTCACTCTGTGTCTTCTCTCTAAAATGAATAAATAAAAAGAAAATTTTTAAAGACACTGCTATAAAAACAGCATATTATTTGCAAACAAACAAACAAAAAGAAAAGTTGATCAATGAATCATAATAGCCCCAAACAGACTCACAAGTATAGAAAACTAGTTATTGGTAATAGCACAACTGTCCTTCAATAGAAAAAGATCTTTTCAACAACTGGACTTTTTTATATGCAAAACAGTAAACCTAAAGAGAGACCTTGTACCTTACACAAAACTTGACTGAAAATGGATCAGACTCAAATGTAAAATACAAAATGCTTGAGCTCTTAGAAAAAAACATAGAAAAAATATACATTGGCTTTTGTTTGAAGATGTTACCAGTACAAAAGCTAAAGCACGATTCATGAAAAATAATCGTAAACATAACTTTAAATTCAGATTTTAAACTTATTTTTATATAAAGGCAAAATGTTTTCTTTAAAAGAAATCATTAAGAAAATGAAAATACAAGTCACAAATATGAAGAAAGTATTTGCAAAACACGTATTTGAATATTTGTATCCAGAATATAAAAATAGCCTGACCCAGGCGGTGGCGCAGTGGATAGAGCGTCGGACTGGGATGCGGAAGACCCAGGTTTGAGACCTCGAGGTCGCCAGCTTGAGCACGGGCCCATCTGGCTTGAGCAAAAGCTCATCAGCTTGGACCCAAGGTCACTGGCTCCAGCAAGGGGTGGCTAGGTCTGCTGAAGGCCCGCGGTCAAGGCACATATGAGAAAGCAATCAATGAACAACTAAGGTGTTGCGACGGCAACAAAAAACTAATGATTGATGATTCTCACCTCTCTCCATTCCTGTCTGTTTGTCCCTATCTATTCCTCTCTCTCTGACTCTCTCACTCTGTTCCTGTAAAAAAACAAAAAAACAAAAAAAAACTGGTACAGAATATAAAAATAACTCAACATTAAACTATAAGAAAAACAAACAGACTCAATAAAAACATGAGCAAAAGCTCTAAATAAGCACCTAATTCTTAAGATATATAGATAGGTAAATGATCTTTTGAAAAGATACATAACATTTCTTTCTATTAATATGCAAATTAAAAAACAATAACTAAAACTACAAAACTATTAAAATCTTAATATCCAAAACTTTGACAATAACCAATTACTGACTAGAAGACAGAGCAACCAGAATTCTCCTTAATTACTAGCAGAAATGAAAACTAGTATAGATACTTTCAAAGACATTTTTTGTAATTTCTTACAAGGATAAGCAGTCTTATCATACGATTAAGCATTTTTACTCCTAAATATTCATTCATCTGAATAGAAAACTTATGTCCACACAAAAACCTACATGTAAATACTCATAGCAGCTTTGTTCATCATGCTTGACAAACCATGGAAGCAACAGCAGTGTCATTTTATTTTTCATTGCTGTCACTCCTTTATTATACTGACCTAAAAAAAAGATTTAGTTATGTTCAAAATTCATACTGGGCCCAAGTATCAGGACCAAGCAAGTGAAACATGATTCACAAATCAGACATAGGAAAAACTGCACTTGGACTTGATTAAGAGAGATTTCACTGCCATAAAGCAGTAAGGCAGGAGAAGGATTTTAAAAACACAGCAGAATGAACTCCTATACCTTAAAAGTCAAGTAGCTATCCCATTTTGGTGTAAGGAATAACTTATTTTGTGATGACCACAGGTGGGGATACTTTAACTGCCACTAGAAACCCCAGAAAAATCTCTGCTTTGTATTATTTTCATATATATATTAAATAGTAATTATATATATATATATTTAAAGTGAATGCATCATGTGAACTGACCTTCAAATAGCACAGAACTAGCCTGGAAACACAAATAGGTTGTCTTATCTCTCCTCATTGGTCACACACTAGCAAGGCTCTTCCCTATCTCTTTACTCAACAGGTCCTTAGTAATAAACAAAGCACTAACAAAAACCCAAGAGACTACATCTAGCCTTTTTTGGATAAGAGCCTTCCCTCAGCTTGGACAGAGAACCCCTGCTCCTGATGTGCCATGCTGAACAAATTCATGATGGAGTGGATGAAAGAGATAAAATAGTTATGAAATTGGGAGCCACTGGTCCCTATCTGTAGTCACGAGCTAAGATGCCTACAGATGTGTTTGGCGTGGCATGTGCAGAGGAATGGGATGAATAGGGAAGGTGTCTTTGGGAAAGTAGTTTGCCTGCTCACTTTCACTTTTTGGCCTTGCTGTGGGTAGCCACTTTCTCCATGGCTTTACATGTGGTCTCTTCATCTACCAGGAACTGCATGGGTTTGATGGGCTTCAAGTTCTTGTCCAATTCATAGACAATGAGAATACCAGTTGACAGGTTCAGGTTCAGCTCCATGATAGCTTTTTCAAGGAAACCCTTTAGATTCTTGATAATATCCCCAAGGCTGTGCCATAAGATGCGATCAGTACCCATTTCCTCTTCTTGATTTGGGGAGTTATTTCTCCATTCCAAAAGGTCAGAACTCTGGCTATAGTATCCTTCATATTTTAATAGGATTGTAGCCAATCTTCATTGAAGTCTGCATACCTGCCATTTTTACTGATGTTGCTGTAGAAGGGATGGTCAGGCTCCATCAGCAGTAGAGGGACATCATAGGAGAGCCTCCACATCTTTACCTGGGCTTTTCCAGGCTTGGCAGCAGATTCTGCTTAATTAAGTCCAGTCAGAATCCCACAGTGTCACTCATTGAGGCACCAAGTCCCTTCTACTGGCAGCTATATCTGGTCGATGGCACCCGGCACTGTCCAGAGAGTCTGAATTGCTCTCTTCTGCACTGAGCTGAAGCTAATGTCAAAGTCACAACACCTGATCACTATGCTTCATCTTCTGTTGCACTTCTGAGCTCAGGTTGACATCTTATCAGCTACTAAAGTGGTGGTGCAGGCCCCATGTGTTTTCCCAGTGCCCGACCAGCACCAGCTTAGTAGGCGGCCATAGCTACTACTCAGAGTGCAGTGCACACTGAGGTTCCACGACAGTCTAGAGTGGCAGCCCAAAAATGCCCTTTAATAGTTAAATGAATAAACAAATAGTAGAAGCTCCACACAGAGGGATATTATTTAGTGATAAAAAGAAATGAGCTTTTTGCCTGACTAGGAGGTGGCACAGTGGATAGAGAGTCGGACTGGGATGCGAAGGACCCAAGTTTGAGACCCCAAGGTCACCAGCTTGAGCACAGGCTCATCTGGTTCGAGCAAAGCACACCAGCTTGGACCCAAGGTCGCTGGCTCCAGCAAGGGGTTACATGGTCTGCTGTAACCCCACGGTCAAGGCATATAAGATAAAGCAATCAATGAACAACTAAGGTGTCACGATGAAAAACTAATGGTTGATGCTTCTCATCTCTCTCCGTTCCTGTACGTCTGTCCCTATCCAGCCCTCTCTCTGACTCTCTCTCTGTCTCTGAAAAAAAAAAAAGTTTTTAATATGCACAACAATAGGATGGGTCTTCAATGTGTATTTCTAAGTGAAAAAAGCCAATCTGGAAAGGTATACATATTGTAGGATGCCATTTCTATAGAAAGTGAAAACCATATCACTTTCTATAGAAATGTCAGATCTGTGTTTGTCGGGTATTGGTAATTGAGTGAGAGTTGAATTGGGGAAGCACACAAGAGTTTTAAGGTTGTGAAAATTATTCTGTATGTTATTATAGTGGTGAATACATGACAATATAAATTTTTTCAAATTTAATCATAAAGAGTGAATCTTAATATATGCTAATTGCGAAAACATAAATTAGGAGATTGAGAGACTCCAAAAATGGAATGCAGACTGTAATAAAAGAATCTAACTGTACTACAAATATATGACATTACCCCACTGAAAGAAGTTATGGGAAAAGGTGCTGATTTCCATAACTTTCTAAATAAGTGGAAACTCTTAAGACTGAAAACAAAGTACTGTAACTGCATTCTATCCCTGGCCGTTTAGGTCATTTGCCGAGATCATCCTCCTAATATTCCAAATTTTCTGTTTGATCCCTGGTTAGAGGCACATACAAGAATCAAACAATGAATGCATAGATAAGTGGAACAACAGATTGATGTTTTTAACTCTCTCTCTCTTTCTTTCTCTTCCCCATCCTTTTTGTTTAATTTTAAATAAAATTAAAAATAAACTGTATTCTTATTGATTAACTCTCCTCACCCTGCCCCAACCATGTGGGCACAGATAAGGAGCTCTGTAATCATTTTACACAGATTCTGGGTTTGACAAGTTAAGTAAACAGATGGTGGATAGTGATAATTGGGTTTCTCACTGTTGGAGTGGGAGATAAGAGTGAAGGCTAGAATAAACTATGTAGTCTAAAGCTGGAGACATCAATATGAATAAATGGATAGTTATATATGTCTACATGTCTACATACACACACAACCATACAGTCACACATGGACATATTTATATGTGCTCATATATTTTCCTAGTATTGTCCACTCAAAATTTGGAAACAATGACACATTAAACTAATGGCAACAAACACACTCTTCACCATACTTCAATTTCTAATACCATTCTTCAATAAAAGGAATCTAAGCTCTATGGAGTAATGGCTGATTTGAGGGTTGTAGTCAGCAATATACAAAATGAACCAGGGTTATCTTGCAATGTCAGAAAGTAAAAATGTGCTCAAAAACACCAAATAATGGATATGTGCCAAAGAAACACAGGGGCCAATGAAAGAGCCCCTACTAACCAAACTGGAAGAATCTGAGCAACAAAATAAATAAAGTTATGTTATATCATACCACAAAGTATGAAATAAAATTCTATGAGACCATATTGATATAAATAAATAAATAAGAATAGACAACTCTCATATAAAAAAATCCTAGTAATTTACATACATTTTTCCCCTTCAAGGAGGTGACATATTACATTCATGAAGTGTAGATTACTCCATAGACTTTTTCTAATGAAAACAGTTGAAAAGAAGGAAAGAAAAATGGGTAAGTTTATAGTAAAGAAATATGACCAATGCAATCCCAACCAAGTAAATAAAGTTAACATAATAAAAAATGATTCACATTGCTGTTATATACTTTTGATAAACAAATTATATTTTAAATCTGTGTACTCCTTCCCAAAACTATGACTCTTTTCTAACCATAAAGAATGCATCAGAAAAACCAAACTGAGGGCTATTTAGCGAAACCGCTGGCCAATATTTTTTAAAACTGTCAAGGTCATGAAAAATAATAAAGATCTGAGAAATTGTCACAGTCTGGGAAAGCCTGAGGAGATGTGACAACTGCATATTATGCAATATTTGGAGTGGGATCTTGAAACACCGAAAGGATATTAGGTAAAAACTAAGGAAATTTCCATGAAGTATGGACTTCAGATAATAATAATATCTGAATACTAATTTTTTGGTGTGACAAATGTACCATAGCAATATTAACAATAGGGATAACTAAGTTCAGGTATTTTTGAACTCTCTAATTATCCAGCAACATTTTATAAATGCAAAACTATTGTAAAATAAAGACTGATCAATTACAATAGAAAGTTAATGTAACAGGACTAAAATGAACAAGTCATCAAGTCAAGTCAAGCACTACCATTGCCTTTTTATCTATGCTAACTCCTAAGTATGGTGAGAACTGATTACCATAAACCACAGACCATAGGCAGAATCCTGGAGTGATGTGATTTGTAAATATTGAACTCTGCAGTGTTTTTTTTTTTCCTTAATGCTTTGTCCTTGCTCTAAGTGGTCTTAGCATTTCATGGAAATGACTAAAGCTCTACCTCTCTATTACCAATGTTTGCAGGTCATGAAGAATACAAATGTGTGGTTCTATACCACAATTAGTCTCTTTTTATGGCAACTGCTATATTTAGTGAGCTAAAGGGAACATTTCCTATCCTCCAAGAGGCTGTGGGAACTAAATGTCATATACTTCTCATCTGTGTTTCCTTTTGTCAGCACTCTAACCTAAGCTCTCAAATGCCTAGAAAAACTTAAACATATTTAACGATTTTCAACATCTGTCAAACTTCCCTTAAGAAAAAAATGTTCTGAGGTAAAAATGTACAGGCTGATACCAAATTTTGTAAATTCACATACTTTAATATAATGACACTCATTTAGAGTATGGAAGAACTGTCACATGTAAAGAGTATATTCAACTGAAAAATTCTACAGAGTTTTGTTTAAAATAGTCTAAAGGAAGAAATTATTCTGATCTTGCCTATAATAAAAATTTACAAAGTTGCTATTAGTTAGAAACTGAAGTTTTCTATGAAAAATTGCAGAAGGGACCTTATGTTTATTTACTCTTATGTCAGCATTTCAGCAAATTGTGACTTTTACGTAAAAAATTTTTTAAATAGATTTTTTAAGAATTATTCATAGGTAAATATTCCCCCCCCCATGAGATTTGGTACCACCAAACAGCAACGAGCCTTAGAGTGGGATCCTGGCCCTAACTATGGGTCAGAAGAAGTTCCTACTACCTACCACATTTTTTGCATATTTTACAAAATATTTTTTACTTATATTATTATTGGGGGCTCCAAATACTTGGGAACAGTAATACATTAAGTCCATGAAATAACTTTGTCAAATTTGTCTCATCTTTTTCTTTCTCAATGATTAAGATTCAGAGCAACTAGAAAATATTTCTTAAAAATCCATACAATGCTGCCTGACCAGGCGGTGGCACAGTGGATAGAGTGTTGAACTGGGATGCAGAAGACCCAGGTTCGAGACCCCGAGGTCACCAGCTTGAGCGTGGGCCCATCTGGCTTGAGCAAAAGCTCACCAGCTTGGACCCAAGATCGCTGGCTCCAGCAAGGGGTTGCTCAGTCTGCTGAAGGTTCGCGGTCAAGGCACATGTGAGAAAGCAATCAATGAACAACTAAGGTATCGCAACAACAACAAAAAACTAATGATTGATGCTTTTCACCTCTCTGTTCCTGTCTGTCTGTCCCTATCTATCCTTCTCTCTGACTCTCTCTCTGTCCCTGGAAAAAAAAAAAAAAGAAAGAAAATTCATACAATGCTTTAAAAAGTGCCTTACATTTGAATAGTACATAATAGATTGTAAATCATTTTTATATACAAAGTTTGATTCATTATTACAAAATCATCCAGTGAAGTGATTTATACTAGTTTATACTTGACAGTAAAAGGTGTTTAATGGGACCCTTGCCCTTCTGTTGAGAAAATGTTTCTCTAGCAGTGCAGGCACAATCATTCTTACCTGGCCTCTACAGAGTGATAAAAATTGATGGTGTTAAGAAACCCTGAAGCAACTAACACAAATGTGTTAGTTAGCAACATACCAGAGAGAAAACTTTGTTTAAGATGATGTCAGTATATTTTACTTTCCCTTAGGTCTTTAAAAATAGACATTCAATACAGAATGAATATCCAATGTTTGAATAAGCAGAAAATTCTAACTTTCTTGTTCTTGCCTCCCCTTCTCAAATAAAACATTTAAGAGCATGCTGATTGCAATATTAAAAATATCTTTTGAAAAAAGGTTTAAGAATTGTTGTTAGTGGGCAATCCCTGGATGAAGAATCTATGAAAATTATACTATGGAGGTTATTCAGTATATTTCTTGGCTTGGTAAATTTGTGGGAACATAAAATTTCATGACCAAAGAAATGGCCTTAAGATCTTTTTAGCAAAAGCCTAGTAAATAAATCACAAGTGCATATGCTCAGTTCAATTTTTTTAGTGTTGAAACTTCAAGAAATATAATCACTGAATTGCTTTCCTGGACCTCAGTGCTGAAACAGAAACAGGATATAAATACAGACTAACATGAAAGCACTATCAATGAAGCCAGGGAAAGTTGTTTTGAATGTTCCTGTATTGTTTTACACCACATGAAAAAAGCACAGCAGAATCCTGTATCCTTATATAAATGATTAACTCTATGCCCCTAAAATTCTTTAATAGCCAAAAAAATAAGCTAATTTTTGTATTTATTATATAACAATTGAATAATAATCACATCTCACAATTTTGTGTTATTTGTAATTTTTTTGTATTTTTCCGAAGTAGAAGCAGGAAGACAGACAGACTCCCACATGTGCCCGACCACAATCTACCAGGCATGCCCATGAGGGCACGATCCTCTTCCCACCTGGGGCATTGGTCCTGTTGCAGCTGAAGCCATTCTAGCACCTGAGGCAGAGCCCATGGAGCCACCCTCAGGGCCCAGGGCCAGCTTTGCTCCAATGGAGCCTGTGGCTGGGGGAAAGGAAAAGAGAGATAGAGAGGAAGGAGAGAGAAAGTACAGGGGGAAGGGTGGAGGAACACATGGGCGCTTCTCCTGTGTGCCCTGACCGGGAATTGAACCCGGGACTTCCACATGCCAGGCCAACGCTCTACCGCTGAGCCAACCAGCTAGGGTTCATGAAACATATTTTAAGAGTGCTGACACTGAGGTGAATCATAGTTCTCTTGTACCTAGTTAATATTCTATCTGTAACGTTTTTGATACTGATTTTTAAAAACCCTCTCTATAGTAAGCCCTAGAATTTGAGATGACTGTCTTTTCAAAATTCTCAGAATATCAAATATAATTTCTCCTATTAAAAGCTCTACCGCTGAGCCAACAAGCCAGGGCCTAATTTTAACATCTGAAATGTGTGTCTAAGTAACTGAGACTATTGTTTTAATTCTGAAAATTGTAAGTAAAACTTAAATTTGTTTATATCCTTTTTTTTAATCCTAAATTTAATGTAAACTAATTGTGTGTCATTGCCTAAGTTACTTACCCACTTACAAACTCACTTCACATATAAGGATATACTGTCACCATGTAGTCTTGTTTCATAAAACTTAAGGCTACTTTTGCAGCACGGTTAAGAAACAGACTCCTGCTAGCATCGCTTCCTTATTCTATCTCTTTATCACACTTCCCATACCTACTCTTTGAGACCCTTTCCCTAAGCTTCATGCTTACAATCTCATGCAATACATGGTACTTAAAGAACATGGTGTATCTTCTTTTCCCTGCCTCCTTCAACAAATGTCAATGTCTAATCTCATCTTTAACCATTTTCTCTAGAGCACAACTTTATATAACATGATTTACTAAACTCAAGTTCTGTAGAATATTATTTGGAGAAAATGCTGTATTAATAATCTGGAACAAGCATTTAAAAAAGAACTATGGGATGTCTCAGGTTCTTTAATAGTTTATGCTATATTTTAAATTAAAAAAAAGAGTACAGAATAGAAATATCCCCCAAATCATTTGCATGTCTAAATTTTTCAAGTAGCATATTGCAGGACTAGTGTTTTACAGAGCATGTTTGGGAAATTTGTTTTTATATCAGTTGTTCTCAATCTTAGTTGTTCATTGGAATCACTTTGATCATTCATTTTAAAACCGGTGATCCAATTCCCATTCCTACAGATTCTAATGTAGTTGGGCAGAAGTATAACTTGAGTATTACAATTTTAAAAATCTTTGCCAATCATTCTCTTGTGCACCAAAGATTGAGAACTATAGCACTCATCCTCTCCTTCAGTTTCAGCAAAAGGCTTTCCCTCATCTCCTCTAAAGTTTACTGTGTCTCCTGCATCCAGACATCATCCCTCCTTGGCCTTTTTATTTTCATAAGAAACTGTTTTAATTATCAGCACAAAATGTTAGGGAACCTCATACATTTTTGATAAAGTAAATCCACAGGATCAAATTAAGAACCCTCTTATTGAGTACCTCATTCTTCCTTTCTGCAAATGCCTGGGTAGTTTTTCTATCTTAGTCTTTACTTTCTGCTTCTGGTTTTGTATACATATGCAATTCTGTCCCATATGTTAACATCTTCACAATGTTCCTCATTCTCTTCCTCTACCAAATATTTGAATATGTATGTGATTTCCCCACCTCCGTTTGTCACTTTCTTTAACCCTTGCCTTCTGGTTTCTGGTCTTAATTTTATTTTCAAATATTTACTTATTCAAACATATCCATTGGCCTTCTGTCCTCTCTCTTCCCTTTCCTGTTTTATTGCATTAATGCTTTAATCATGCCTTTTCATTGACATCTTTCTTAAAAATTTTATAAAATCATTTTTTCCACTTCTCTAACCTTTCTCCATTGTTTCCTGACAGTTTTATAATTGCAGATATTCATTAAAAAGAAACCTCTTAGATCATCAGCACTTGCATCTAAACACTGACATGTCATCTTCCCACTTCTGTTTCATCTTATGTTTCCAATGGAATGTTTTTTCATAACAAGGGTAGATTACAGGAATAAATGCATGTATACTAAGCACATGACACTTATTCTAAGGGTGCAGGTTACTGCATTAAGCTGACATGTGTGCTCATCTCTCCCTCCTTTGATCTCCATCTTCTACCAGCAATTCCATGATGAAGTAGGTCTATAGTATTCAATGTCATCAACTATGATATCTCTGCAGACTCAGTTATTTTCACCAATGGTCACAAGTTCTAAATGTTGGGGATAGGAAGAAGTCCCCCCCCTTTAATTATTGAGCCAAGCTTCATTCTCCAACTTAGTGTGATCAGATAACCCTGTTCTTTCAGAGTAGTGACCTATTGGTTTATTGCCTGACCAGTTAGGAAAATGAACACATTGACTCGCAATTTATACCCACTTCAAATATAGTTCATTAGGTCTTATACCTCCTCCTACCCCTGCATAATACTGAGGGATTGGCAAGAAATCTTATGAATGGACACAGACACTGATTTGGGTTTAATTGAAACTCTGTGTAGGAAATCAGCTTTGGGTGCAGCTGTAACTGGTGTTAGCAGTTCTAGGCCGATCAAGAAATGGACTGAACTTCCAGTAGCTTCCGAATGTGATATTGTCAGAAAATTTTTTCATTAATTTTCAGATAAGACTTACTTCAAAGCAAGGAGAATATTACTTTATAGATTTTATAAACAAAGTTGGCTAAAGAAATTTGTTTGGTTATTTTTATCTTCGTCTTTTTTATGCCCTCACCAGGATGCAGACAATTATTGTCAATCACATGTACATGGCTTAAATTTTATTCTGTTTATTACATAATCCTATAGTTGTTTAATTCAAAGATCTAGACTACCAGTTAATTGTGATAAAATAGTAAATATCATGAATAAACAGATAAAAAGAATGAGAATCTTCATTCTATGGAACTATGTCATTTTGCTAGATTAATGTGGAAAAAAAACTTGATGTAATTAATTCTACAAAATAAATCTGGGAAGAAAATTAAAAAGACTGAAACCAAGACCTTCTAGGTGCCATGTTTGTTCAGTAAAGAATAAATAAATTGCAGTCCAAAAATAATCTTGCCATCCAAACAAGAATATGAAAAAAAAGGGGTCAAGACACAATTTGTCTGATCAAAAGAAGTGATTTTCTCTCTCAAAGGCCAGTTTCTCTGCTTATATATATACAATCTATACATCATAAGATTAATCAATCTATCTATTATATATGTATAGAAAGAAAAATGGAGGTCAACATTGTAGGAAAAATAAGAAGAATGCAAAGTAAATTGAGCTGTTATTGGGTCAAGTATTAATGAAGCTAAAAATAAACAAACAAAAAAAACCTAATGAGCGATCACTGATACCAAATTGATTAATGCCTTCAGAGGAGTCAAGACCCCAAAATTTAGAGGTGTCATCTATTAAGTTTTTAATCAGAAATCAATTATAAAAATAATAGAGAAACAGCTCCTTAATGATTAAATTAGCTACAAAATAGTTCGATGTTTGGACAATTTTGAATGAAAAGGACCCGGAAAATCAATGTGTAGTGCTTTTATAATTATTATCTCTGTTTGTTTTCTAATTTATTCTTTAGGTGAGAGGAGGAGAGATATGAGGTAGACTCCTGCATGTGCCCCTACATGGATCCTCATGGCAACCCCTGTCTGGAGCTGATGCTTGAGTACACAGCCACTTTTAATGCCTGAGGCTGGTGTGCTCCAATGGAGCCAATCTTGAATCAATTGAGACACTGGCTGTGGGAGGAGAGGAGTGAAAGAAGGGATAGAGAAAAAGGGAAAAGAAACAGATGGTCGCTTCTCCTGTGTGCCCTGACTGGGAATTGAACCCAGGATGTCCATATGCCAGGCCAATGCTCTATCCACTGAGCTACTGGCATGTTTTAAATTCATAGAGTTATTATGAGAGGATAGCCTGTGAAATCTAAATATGTTATAAATAAAGCCTTAGGGTAATGGAAAAATATACAGAAATCAAGTATTTGTGAGAGAGACAATGGTCAGAACTTAATTGAATGTTGAATACTTTTGAAAGATTCAAAACTCATTGTGTTCATATCTCACTATAAGAGATTCTGCAAGACAGAATCTAGAGAACAAATTAGAAGTCAAAGGTTTGGATCTGAAATAAAAATTTAAAAAAAGTGAGGACCTCCAGGTCCAGTGAAAAGTATGGGTAAAGCTGAAAAGAAAAACACAAAAATAAGTAGCTTGAAATCATAAACATATAGCTGATATTACATACAATAAATAGAAAAAAGGGAGTAAAACATTAGAATTATATTTGTTTAAGAAAAAGATATATAAAATATGCTTTAGATTAAAAAAAGTTCAATAGCTGAAGGAGAGCAAAATCTGAGAGATGATGACATGTCACAGATGATGTGTTTTCTAGTGGAACACAGTCAAGCATTCTAGTGATACACAGTAAACCATTGTTTCAATTCAGCAATTTGTTGTGGATATCTTCAAATTGAGACAAAAGTAACCCATTCATTTAAAAAATTACAGAAAAGGAAACAGAATCTGCAAATATGAAGACAAGTAACTAAAAATATATCATGATCATGCTGGGCACAGAGAAGAGCAGGATATTTGGTCTGTGCAAAATGTGTTAAATTGGAACACCTTCTGGTGAAAGAAGTAAGAAATGTTCAAAAATGATGGAGGCCCGTCAACAGGCAATTTAAAGGAACTCTAGATGGCCAGTATGGTACATTGTAAATAACAAAATACTTATTTCATTTTTATATGACTAAAAATATATCCATGAAACTACTATAAGTAATTTAATTAAGAAGGGAGAATTCTTCTTTACAGTATAATTTTAATTTAATAAACATAGAATGTCAGAAATAGAAAAGCGTCTTTTGGCAAACAGTACAGAAATCATTGTTTTAAACAAGAATCATCACTGCATTTTAAAATTAGTGAGAGCAATGTCTACCTAGATGTGAAAATCCTAGGTCCGATTCCTGGTCAGGGATGACACAGTAGAAGTGAACATTTGTTTAACCACCCCTCCTTCCCCCCCTCTCTCTTTCTCTTCCTCTTCCCCTCCCAAAGCCATAGCTTGAAGGATTCAAGCAAGTTGGCCCTGCCTCTGATGATGGCTCCATGGTGTCGCCACAGGTGCTAAAATAGCTTGTTTGCCCAAGCAACAGAGCGATGGCCCCAGATGGGCAGAGCATCACCCCGTAGGAGTCTTGCTGGGTGGATCTTGGTTGGGGCACATGTGGGAGTTTGTCTGTCTGCCTCCTTGCCTCTCAATAAAAAATTAAAAAAAGAAAAAAATTAGTGAGAACAATTATGAAGATAAGCAAGATATCTTCAGTTTTAAAATATCTTCCCACAATATACTTATTAATAATAGAAGAAAAAAGAGTAACTTTATAGTGGAGTAAGTTGGAATACATCATCTTAATGAAATTATTAAAGTTAGTAAATCACTATTAATGATGCCTATTAATGTCATATGCTTACCATTGTGATATAGCGAGAGGGTCAAAACTCAACACATTACTTTGTGGCACACTTTCTAAACAAACTGACAAACAAACAAAAGTACATTGCCTGAATTTAGTTGTGGAAAGATAAAATCAGCAAAACCTAATTTTGTGTAGTATTCTTCAAAAGTGTCAATGCAGACAAAGATAATGACTAAGGAACAGCAATAGTTTTGGGAAACAAAAGGGACATGACAAATAAATCAATGTGAGATGCTGTATAAGATTTGGGGCCAGCAAAAACATTCATGAAACAGTCAGTAAAATTTTAAAACATGCCTGACCTGTGGTGGCGCAGTGGATAAAGCGTCGACATGGGAACACTGAGGTCGCCAGTTCAAAACCCTGCACTGGTCTGGTCAAGGCACATATGGGAGTTGATACTTCCAGCTCCTCCCCCCTTTCTCTCTTCCTCTCTCTCTCTCTCACTCTGTGTCTCCTCTCTAAAATGAATAAAATAAAAATTTTAAAACAATATAGTTTAGTTCATAAAATCATATCAATTTTATGTCTTTGTTTCGATAATTGTTCTACTGTTATAGAAGATGTTAACCTTTAAGGAAGATAGGTGGTGAGAATATAGAGATTCTTGGTACAATTTTTACATTTTCAAGTCTAAATTATTAAAAAATAATGTTAAAAATACAAAAATAAATTTGATAGGTATCTCTTTCGACAATTCATTGCATCCAGAATTCATCTCAAGAAATATAAAAAAAAAGATGACAAAAGTTTGTCAAGATAGTGACAAAAATTACTGATAAATTTATATTTATTTTCACAAAAGAGAATATTTACTCTTTGTATTCTCTACTTAAGATTACCTTTTTTTTTCAGTGTTAGTTTATTCTTAAAATCGTTTACCATCAGGAGTCCAAAACCTGTGAGGGTATGATAAACCCAGTTGTGTTGTTTAAATTGTGTTTCATTAAAACATTTTTTTTAGAACATAAAAGATATATGTATATATACTCACACACAGAGTCAGTTTTCATTGCAACACCTTAGTTGTTCATTGATTGCTTTCTCATATGTGTGTTGATCGCGGGCCTTCAGTAGACCAAGTAACCCCTTGCTCGAGCCATAGACCTTGGGTCCAAGCTGGTGAGCTTTTTGCTCAAGCCAGATGAACCCATGCTCAAGCTGGTGACCTTGGGGTCTCGAACCTGGGTCCTACGCATCCCAGTTCGAGGCTCTATCCGCCACTCCACTGCTTGGTCAGGCAAAAAATAATAATTTTACTATTATCAAGCCTTTAGATATTTTGCATGAGGTTGGAGAATTTATGAATTAATACTTTTGAGAGAATAGCCATAAAATAACTGATTACAGAAAATCTCCAACTTCTCTATGCCTAATGTTAATAGAAGACATCTATGAGAAAAAATGATAAACCTAACTAATAAACTCTTTCCCCAACTGGTTCACACTAAGGAAACATATTCGAGGTAATCTTTAAAATGTTATTTTATCAGTTCCTTTAAATTTTACCTCATTTTGGGGAATTGTTTTATGCTTCATGATGACTTGACTATGATTTTTACGATAGTAAATTTTCTTATACTATGATGGCTGGTAGCAACCAAATCACTCATTTTAATGGATAAAGTTAAGGAATTGGTGTTCTGTGACAATTGCTTTCATTCTTTTTTCTTTCTTTTTTGTTCAACAGAGATGAAGAGAGACAGAGAGACAGCTAGGGACAGACAAACAGGAAGGGAGAGAGATGGGAAGCTTCAGGTCCTTTTTGTGGGCATATTAATTGGTCATTGATTGCTATTTTGTATGTGCTTGATGGGCGGGGAGGGCTACAACAGAGCGAGTGACCCCTTGCTTATGCCAGGGACCTTGGGTTCAAGCCAGCAACCTTGGGTTTCAAGCCAGCGACCTTTGGGTTCAAGCCAGTGACCATGGGTTTATGTCTATGATCCAATGCTCAAGCCAGCCACCTGAGTTCAAGTTGGTGATCCCACACTAAAGCCAGTGACCTCGGGGTTTCCTACCTGGGTCCTCCTCATCTCAATCTGACATTCTATCCACTGTGTGACCACCTGGTCAGGCAATTGCTTTCATTCTTATACAACTATTTAAGGTTGAATATACGTCACATACTAACTTTTCTGAAGATGTTTCAAGGCCAGATTCAATTATACCTCCTTAAATTATAATTTGTTAATGAAATTATGGGAATTCTCTTTCTGTCTCCATTATAACAAAGGCATATTTATACTCATCCCTCTCAGTTTCTCACCTATGTTACTGTATTTTATTCATAGCTTCTGGTCTTACAGAGAACTCAGTCAGGTTAACATACAAGACTTTTTAATTCAGGTTGTCTTTTGCAGTAAGTAAGAGAAAGGCTACAACAGTGACTTATATAATATTGCAGTTTATCTGAATTATAAAAGGAAGAAGTTCAGAAGTTGCCAATCTGTTTATACTGTGACTAATAAAGTCAGAAAAATAAAGTCTTTCAATCTTCCTGCTTTGACATCTATTGTATGTGAATTTTTTTTTACCAAGTTGCAAAATGGCAAGTGTTCCTGTGAGTATTACGTATGCACTCCAGTCAGGAAAAACAAAGTATAAGAAATGTTATACCAGAAAAGCTCTGTCTCTGCTCTTGAGGCACTGTCACTGTATTCAAGAAGGAGTGTCTTCCCTAGGGACTGTCATCTTTAAATCCAAGACAGTCTGCAATAAAGGAAAAGAAGAGTACTAGGAATAGCTTTGGAGTATCCTTTGGATTTGTTAAATAAATAATCCAAAGTCATTGCCCATAGGCAAACGCATAAGTTTTATTAAAATCTTATTTTTAATCACCCCTGGGTCTACCAAAAAAATTAAAAATTGTGTTAACCATTGATTTTAACCTTGAAAGTTTTTTTTATTACTTTAATGGGGTGACGTTGATCAATCAGGGTACATAGGTTCAGAGAGAACATCTCCAGGTTATTTTGACATTTGATTATGTTGCATACCCATCACCCAAAGTCAAATTGTCTTCCGTCACCTTCTATCTTGTTTTCTTTGTGCCCCTCCCCTCCATCCCTCTATCTTTCACTCACCTCCCCCCCGCCCCTAACCACTACACTCTTGTCCATGTCCCTGAGTCTCATTTTTATGTCGCACCTATGTATGGAATTATATAGTTCTTAGTTTTTTCTGATTTACTTATTTCACTCAGTATAATGCTATCAAGGTCCATCCAATGATCCGATGTCATCATTTCTTATGGCTGAGTAGTATTCCATTGTATATATGTACCACATTTTCTTTATCCAGTCATCTATTGAAGGGCTTTTTGGTTGTTTCCCTGCCTTGGCCACTGTGAACAATGCTGCAATTAACATGAGGATGCATGTGACTTTATGTACCAGTGTGTTTGACTTTTGGGGGTATATAACCAGTAGAGAAATTGCTGGGTCATATGGTAGTTCTATTTTTAGTTTTTTGAAGAGCCACCATACTTTTTTTCATAATGGTTGTACTACTTTATATTCCCACCAACAGTGGATGAGGGTTCCTTTTTCTCCACAGCCTCTCCAACAATTGTTACCTGTCTTGTTGATAATAGCTAATCTAACAGGTGTGAGGTGATATCTCATTGTAGTTTTGATTTGCATTTCTCTAGTAGCTAATGAAGATGAGCATCTTTTCATATATCTGTTTACCATTTGTATTTATTCCTGGGAGAATTTTCTTTTCATGTCCTCTTCCCATTTTTTTATTGGATTGTTTGTTTCTCTGTTGTTGAGCTTTATGAGTTCTTTGTATATTTTGGATATTAGGCCCTTATCTAAGCTGTTGTTTGAAAATATCATCTCCCATTTAGTTGGCTGTCTGTTTGTTGTCAGTTAATCTTGCTGTAGAAAGGCTTCTTACTCTGATGCGGTCTCATTCATTTATCCTCGCCTTCATTTCCCTTGTGTTTGGAGTCAAATTTATAAAGTGCTCTTTATAACCAATGTCCATGAGTTTAGTACCTATGTTTTTTTCTATGTAATTTATTATTTCAGGTCTTATATTTAGGTCTTATATTTCAGGTCTTTGATCCATTTTGAATTAATTTTCTTACAAGGGGATACCCTGTAGTTGAGTTTCATTATTTTGCATATGGCTTTCCAATTTTCCCAGCACCATTTGCTGAAGAGGCTTTCTTTTCTCCACTGTGTATTGTTAGCCCCTTTATCATAAATTATTTGACCATATATATGTGGTTTTATTTCTGGGCTTTCCATTCTGTTCCATTGACCTGATTGTCTATTTTTCTGCTAATACTATGCTGTTTTGATTATTGTGGCTCTATAATATAATTTGAAGTCAGGCATTGTAATGCCCCCCAGCTTTGTTCTTTTTTCTTAGGATTGCTTTGGCTATTCGGGGTTTTTTATATACTTTTATGTAAACTTGATGATTTTTTGTTCTATTTCTTTAAAAAATGACATTGGAATTTTGATGGGAATTGCATTAAATTTGTATATCGCTTTGGATAATATAGTCATTTTGACTATATTCATTTTTTCTATCCAAGAACAAGGGATATTTTTTTCATTTCATTGTATCTTTTTTGATTTCCCTTAACAATACTTTGTACTTTTCATTGTATAGGTCCTTTACA
The DNA here is from genome assembly GCA_037038555.1 of Rhynchonycteris naso. NCBI lineage: Eukaryota > Metazoa > Chordata > Mammalia > Chiroptera > Emballonuridae > Rhynchonycteris > Rhynchonycteris naso. The sequence goes on along the minus strand of CM073001.1, from coordinate 61,869,916 downwards.
TTCCTTTTTATGTTTATTCCTAGGTATTTTTTGTTGTTGTTGTTGTTGAAACCATGAAGGGGATTATTTTTTTTTAAGTTCATTTTCTGATGCTTCATTGTTGGCATATAGGAGGGCAATGAATTTTTGTATATTAATTTTGTATCCCGTGACCTTACTGTATTGGTTTACTGTTTCTAGTTGTTTTTTTGTGGAGTCTTTGGGGTTTTCGATGTATAGGATTATATCATCAGCAAAAAGTGAAACCTTTACTTCTTTCTCAATATGAATACCTTTTATTTCTTTTTGTTTTCTGATTACTCTGGCTAGAACTTCCAGCACTACATTGAATAGGAGTGGAGAGAGTCGACAACCTTGTCTTATTCCTGATTTTAGGGGAAAAGTCTTCCATTTTATGCCATTTAATATGATGTTAGTTGATGGTTTAACATAAATGGCCTTTGTTGTGTTGGGATATTTTCCTTCTATACCCATTTTGTTGAGTGTTTTAAACATAAAATGGTGTTGCATATTATTGAATGTCTTTTCTGCATCTATTGATAGGATCATATGGTTTTGTTTTGTTGATATGGTATATTACATTAATCATTCTAAATATGTTAAACCATCCTTGTGATTCTGGGATGAATCCAACTTGACCATGATAAATTATTTTTTAATGTGTTGTTGTGTTCGATTAGCTAGCATTTTGTTTAGTATTTTAGCATCTCTATTCATTAAAGATATTGGTCTATAGTTTTCTTTTTTAGTGTTGTCCTTGCCAGGTTTTGGTATGAGGGTTATGTGGCCTCATAAAATGTGTTTGAAAGTATTGCTTCTTCTTCAATTTTTGGGAAGACTTTGAGTAGAATAGGAACTAAATCTTTTTTGAATGTTTGATAGAATTCACTAGTATAGCTGTCTTCCCTAGATTTTAATTTTTTGGGAGGGTTTTGATAGTTGTTTCTATTTCCTTCCTGCTTATGGGTCTGCTTAAGCTATCTACTTCTTTATGTCTCAATCTAGGAAGATTATATTCTTTTAGAAATTTATCCATTTCTTCTAGATTGTTAAATTTGGTGGCATATAGTTTTTCATAGTATTCTAAAATAATTCTTTGCATAGCTATAATATCAGTGTTAATTTCTCTTTCATATTTAATTTTGCTTATATGAGTCTTTTCTCTTTATTTCTTAGTAAGTCTTTCCAAGGGTTTGTCAATTTTGTTAATCTTTTCAAAGAACCATCTCCTTGTTTTATTAATTTTTTTATAGTTTTTCTGTTCTCTATTTCATTTATTTCTGTTCTGATTTTTATTATTTTCTTTCTTCTGCTGGTTTTGGGTTGCCTTTGTTCTTCTTTTTCTAGTTCTTTAAGATGTGAATTTAGGTGGTTTACTTGGACTCCCTCTTGTTTGTTCAAATAGGCCTGCAGTGATACGAATTTCCCTCTTATTACTGCTTTGGCTGCATTCCAGAGATTCTGATATGTCGTATTGTTATTTCCATTTGTTTGTATGTAACTTTTGATCTCTGCTTTTATTTCTTCTTTAACCCACTCATTTTTTTAAAAGTATGTTGTTTAGTTTCCACATTTTTGTGGGTTTGTTTACCTCATTTTGCAATTGAATTCTAGTTTGAAGGCTTTATGATCAGAAAATATACTTGGTATATTTTCAATCTTTCTGAAATTGTTGATGTTATTTTTATGGCCCAACATATGGTCAATTCTTGAGAATGTTCCATGTACACTAGATAAAAATGTACACTCTGGCACATTGGGATGAAATATTCTGTGGATGTTTATTATATTCAATTGTTCTAGTATTTTGTTTAAGGCCAATATTTCTCTATTGATTTTCTGTTGGGATGAACGATCTTAAGCTATCAGTGGTGTATTGTGGTCTCCAAGTATGATTGTATTTTTGTCATTTTTTGTTTTTACGTCAGTCATTAGCTATCTTATATACTTTGGTGCTCTTTGGTTTGGTGCATATATATTAAGAAGTGTTATGTTTTCTTGATTCAATGTCCCCTTTATCATTATAAAATGACCATATTTACTAGAGAGCAAAATTATTGTTGCATCCATAAAAACACTTGTTCTTACCTAATTCAAGTCTGATGATCTCAATTCTGACATTAGTTTTTCTCTGCAAGCTACAGTATTTTTGCAATTAAATATTTTAGGTTTTCCTCTAATTGTAAAATTTTCAACATTTAGTTTAACATAATGAAGTACATTGTCTTCTTGGGCATCATCTTTGTAAAAATATAATAATTTACATAATGCAGTAAATACACTAATACACTAAAAGATATGATTGCATCAGAATTTGTCTACAATTTTGAAATAGAACATATGAAAACACTTATTTTAATCATAAAATTTGTGCAAAACTTATTTAAATTCTATTCAGAAAAAAAATTGCATTTGTAGCTTTTAAATTTGTGTACTTGTTGAGGACAATCTTGTTTGATGCTCCAGCAGCAGTCTGCCATCATATTTATGTTTCATTGCCCCTGATAATGCATTTTCATCACCTTCAGATCTTGATGAGAGCATCCTCCCTGATAATCAATAACAGCTCTAAGATTTTTAGGAAACTTATCAAGGTGACTGTTCAGGAAGTAAATCTTAATGCTCATGTTACATCCAATGTTGCAGAAAGCCAACAGTATCCTTTGAACCAGAAGTTCATACTTTTCTGTTATTTTGTTGCCAATGAAGTTCTTTGTAACTGCCACAAAATACTGCCATGCTGTTTTCTCCTCCTTATTCATCTTCCTGGAAAATTCTTCATCACGTATGAGGGTTCAAATTTGAGGGTCATTGAATACACCTGCTTTTATCTTCTCAAAAGACAAGGCAGATAAGCAGAAATAATATGTTAAAAGCATTCACTTTCTCTATTCAAAGCCTGAACAAACTATTTCATTAAGCCAAGTTTGATGTAAAGTGGGGGGAAATGATCCTGTCTCAATTAACTACATGTTCATTCACAATATTTTGCATTCCTACTTCTAGAGCTTCACATTTTAGCCACTCCTTCAGTGTCCAGTGCTACTCTCAAACTCGGCTGTCCCAGAAACACAGAAAGAAAGAATACTTTGTGAAATCTTTCTGTTGTCCTAGCAGAAAATGTACTATTTTAAGATCCAAACAAATGATCCAGTTATGCTCCTCATATTCAGAAAGTCAAGGACAATTTTTGTGTCATTATAATATTCTCATATATGAGTTGAATAACTAATTGAAACCACTGTATAAACCTTACCATTGTGTAGGAGAACACATTTCAGACTTCGTTTAGAGCTGTCAAGAAATAGGCACCATTCTGTTGGACTGTAAGTGGTAACACCTAGCTTGCTGAGAAGACTACTGATATCATGACAGTAAACAAAGTGTTTGCGAAAGAAAAGTCCACATTAATTTGTTCACGCTTCCTGAAATGGGATACTTTAGCTGACCAGTGAAGTATATTTTTTTCTTGTAGCCTAGAGGCTAATAACTCAGCTGCTTTCTTTGATAGGCCCAAATCTCTTACTAAGTCATGCAATTCAGGTCAGCTAAACTGCTGAGGGGTTAATGACTGCTTGGCATCAGAAGAAGACTCTTCCTATTCTACAACCATTTCCTCATGCAACTTATCAAAATACACTTGATCACCATGTTTACTTTCTTCATCCTTAGAAGAAATAAAACAATTTAAAACTGTAAATGCAGTGTATCATATTGCTGAAGGAATATTAGAATATGCAATCATATGTCATTTTTTCTTGCCAATTCCCTTTGTATTGATCAGACAGAAATAATAGTCACTGCTGTGGTCCTTAGGTTCATGCCAAACCATGGGAATACTAAAAAGCATTCCTTTGCATTTTCCTTTTGTCCAGTCATGAAGCATTTCCTCACAATTATGACACACAATATGAAGAATTCAATTTTTGTCTTGATCGCCAAGGGGAACTTGAAAATAGGCAATATATGCACGTGGCACAAATGATGAAATATTGCTCCTTTAATGTTGAAGTGTGTAACAGCCACATATAAAACAGAAGGTGTCAAGACTAATCTTACATTTACGTCTACTTGAAGAAGCCATGATTCAATCTTAAAACAATATAAGAGGGTATATTTTATCAGATAATAATTTTTTATATTTAAAAACAACTAAAATTATGTAAAAGTGATGTTTGTAAAACATTAATTGCCTTGTGGTTATGTTCAATCCAAGAGTAGTTTCCCTTTAATTCAAATTTAAAAACCAACGAATGCCATTAAGTGTAACAAAAAGAAATAAAGAAATCAAAATTGCATAAATACTTGAGCATACATCAAAAAACAGATTTTATATTTGGAATCAGTGATGCAGACTTATATAGAAACATTTGTTTTTGTTTGGTTTTAATCCATACTTCTTTCCTTTGTTACTTCTTTTTTCAAGCCTTGTGCTTCTGTAGTGGATTTATCAGGGTGGTTACCATTAAGTAATGAAAAAAATACCTATCATGTTCATTGTAGTGCTTCTGTACTCCATCCTTCTTTGCTACTGTTTAACTTTATTTTCTCCCCTTTTTTGTTTTTGTTGTCACTGATTAATCTTGTTTTTACTGTGATCTTGATGGAGCTTTTACTTGTAGTTTTGTTTTGTTTTGTTCTTTGTATCTGGTTGGACAACCCCCTTTAGTATTTCTTGAAGTGGTGGTTTTCTGGTGATAAATACCCTTATCGTTTTTTTATCTGTTTTTATTTCTCCTTTGTATTTGAAGGATAGCTTTGATGGGCATAGTATTCTTGGCTGGACTGCGTTCCGAGAACATGGGTGCCCACACCCAAAGAGCCAGGTGAAACCACTCGCACACTGCCTGCACTCACCTACCGGGAGACCAGGAGTAAACAAAGTGCAAAACTGCTCTGGTATCAGTCTCTGTAGGCAACTGCCAGCCCACCTCTGCTGTGGTTTGCTGGTGGCATTAGCTCTGTGTTGGCTGAGCCACAGGCACACTCTCCTCAGCTTGAACATCTCTACCCTAGCCATCTTTTTCCCTCTGCCCTAGCCCTTCTTTCCTCTCGGTCCCAAGTGAAAGCAGCCCTTCCTCAGGTCAGTGAAGGAAACAAAATGCTCTGTTCTCCATCTTATTTCCTTCAGAGTGGATTATATATTCAGCCACCTTTTCGCCCAATTGTACCTTTGTTTGATGTGTGTGTATTTCAAATGCTCCTGGGATTGTTTTTCTGTCTCTTGTTGTTGAATTTGTTGAAGTTTCAGGGAAAAATATTGGGAGCACTCTTCATGGTGCCATTTCTGTGACATCACTCTTGAAAGTTTTTTGATGTATGACATTTTGATATATAAAAACTGATTTTTACGGGATGAATTTGAATCATTACATATCTAAAGTTGCTATATGGGTACTTATTGATTCCTTAAGTTCAAGTACTTAGTGAGACTTGATTTCAGTCAACACTGTAATAGACAGTAAGATAGACAAGAGAATATATCTTATGCATAATTATAAAGTTGGTTATTTAACTGTAATTGAAAAATGTGCTGCAAAAGTGAGTTTTAGGGTTCCATGCTAGCCTTTAACTTTGGGCACTTGATTTATTGAGTGAATCAGAAGGGACTTACCTAAAGAAACAATTTATTACCTGAATTATGAATTATGATAGCAATTAGTGAGGCAAACTAAGAAGGAGAGAAGCTTTCTAGATAAAAGAAAATAACAATTTGATGATGCTTTTATATGGAGAGAGAAAATGAAGTATTAGAGAAACTGAGAGAAGACCAGTGTGTACAGAGTAGAAAGTGATGAGAAGAGGTTAATTAGGGCTGATCATTTAAGACAGTACAGATCATACAAAGATTTAGTACTGTATTATAAAAATACTGGAAAACTATTGGAGAATTTTGAGCAGACTAATTATATTAGATTTGCACTTTTGAAAGTGCTAGTGAAAATTTCTATTTTTTAAATTAACAGCTTCTAGAAGTCATTGGTGTTCAGCTGGAGGCCACCATGAATCTCAGGATTTTAGAGGAATATGCTGGAGACAATGCTTACCTTCTGATAGAAAAAAGCTGATACACTTCAGCTTCAACAGTCTGGAGACAATGTAAAGCTCTGACAATAAGAAGGTCGCCAGTGCCAGAGATTTTAATTGTCTGAATCCTTGAAAGAAATTATGCTCAAGAGTTTGATTTCTGCCTATGAGTGAGTCTGTCCGAAGTGTCACCAGAAAACCATGATTTCTCATCTCTTACGTTTTCTAAGTCTCACTTAAACTTTTCTTAATTAATGGCTAAATCAGAAACAAGGCACAAGAGGGCATTATATAAAATTTAGTTCCTCATTGATATAAATGAGAGTTGACTACAATAATCAGGTAAAAATGTATTATGTTACTAGTATTACCCATTTGCTTATTATGATATATTTTATCTAATTATTATTTATTTAATGCCGGTTATGTTGACATCCTGACTCAGAACTTAATAAATACTGGCTTAATGAGTGAAATTGCAATTTGGCTTTATTTGACTTATACATTTTATATAACCTTATAAAATGATTATGAAATGATAAAGGTCTTGATTTCTTTTTCAAACTATGGCTCTAAGAAGATCACTCCTTGTACAGATGGTAGAAATCAAAAATAAAAAGAAGGAAAAAAGGGAAAAGAGAAAGAGGAGAAAGAGGGAGAAGATGACTAAGAAGATGAGTGATGAGTTTTATGCTCCCTCCCCCAATATTTGTCTGTTTTAAATAAATTAAATAATTCAAGTCAGTCTTTATGGCTATGTATGTGATATCAATGAAGACACCACTCAATCCTTAGGCAATTAAAGAAATGGGATTCATAAAATTTAGAAGTGAGTGCTCCAGAAAATAAAAATATTGTCCATCACATTAAAGATGCAAATTTAGGTGAAGTTTAAAACAAGTCATGTAACTTGTTTTATAAGACTAACGATTTTCACAATAAAATAAACTAAATTAAAAAATTAAGACAAGGGCCTCTAAAAATTTTTATAGTACATTAGGTAATAACATTACCAGTGCAATTATGGAATAATGATGTTAGCTCTATGGTCAGCATGAGAATTCTATAAAGCATTTTTCTATCTTGAAGTTGAAGTTCGTAAGTGAAATGGCTTCACACAATGGTTGCATGGGACTTATAACATGTATGGCACAGAAAAGAAAAAATAAAGGTTTCTAGAAATTTTTATTCTCTGGAACACTACATATCCACATGTACCCAATAACAATATATATGTATATATATAACACTGTCAGTTGCAAATACCCAGCTAGATTGTTATAGAAGAAGCCTCTCTTCAACCCTGAAGCTTTATTAACCTCTCTCAACTGTACTCTTATTTTGTCTTATGAACTCTTCTTTCAAACATTTACTTTAATGACTTATAGTTATCTGTTTTTACCTGCTAACCTCTAACTGGACTGCAAGTTCTCTAGGGAACAGTAACTTAGCCTAAATCAGTCTTGTACTTCCAGCATCAGATAGAGTTTCTGAAACATTTAAAGTCATAGATAAATTTAAGTAGTTTTTTTTAAAGTTCAGGCCATTCAAAAATGGACCAGTTTTCTTTCAAAGATAATGCTTAGTGTGATAACTTTTGGGTAACTACTTTCCAGGCTAAATGTAGACCTGGATTATGCAAAATATTGGCAGTTGGACTATATAACCTCTAAGATCTATTTCATGTTTGAAACTTCATAAAACTATAATTTGTAATGCTTGAAAAATAAACTACCTAAGAAGAAAGAATTAACTTTTTTTTTGGCATATTGTACAAAGTTTCTAATTAATCATTTTGCCAGTACTAAATTTGCTGCTTAATTGCTCAGAAATCAAATTACATTTACACTATCAAAAACTATTGAAATTGGCACATATACCATTAACTGATGAAGTATCATTCAAATTAAATGCTTCATTTATTTTATTGTTTTAAAGCCATCACATGATTTTATAGTAAATGAGCACACAACTTATGACAATTTACTTGTGGGAGGTATTTTGGTCTTCTAAAGACAGGGCCTTATGTGCACTCATTCTGGAACAATGAAGAGTAATCTCACATTTAGCTTTATTCTTAATGTGTTTTACCATATTGACAAAGAAGGATATTTGAGCTTTTGCAAATTGAAAATAGTGAGGTGGACACATTTTTTAAATTTTTTTATTATTTTACAGGGACAGAGAGATAGTCAGAGAGAAGGATAGATAGGGACAGACAGACAGAAACGGAGAGAGGTGAAAAGCATCAATCATTCGTTTTTCATTGCCATTGCGACACCATAGTTGTTCATTGATGGCTTTCTCACATGTGCCTTGACCGCGGGCCTTCAGCAGACTGAGCAACCCCTTGCTGGAGCCAGCGACCTTGGATCCAAGCTGGTGAGCTTTTGCTCAAGCCAGATGGGCCCGCGCTCAAGCTGTCGAGCTCGGGGTCTCAAACCTGGGTCTTCCGCATCCCAGTTCAACACTCTATCCACTGCGCCACTGCCTGGTCAGGCGAGGTGGACACATTTTTATATGAAGCAAAATACAAGCTCAAGTTCAATGGCTAGAATTTCAAAAATAATGCCTAGATTCCCTTGCAAGTGTGTTCATTAGTCATCTTCAGGATACACACTTTATAAGGACTAGAGTATATAAAGACATGGAGGTATTTTTGAATCAAATTTTTATAAATATATAGTCTGTGTCTATCTTATAGAAAGAAAGAAATAAAAATGATGTTACTTGCTTAAGATCATAGCAAAGAAATGATAGGAGTTAATATTATTCTTTCTTAATTTTATTTTATTTCTCTTCTGCTGAATGTTTGTTTCTAAAAGGATTTTATGTAGCCCATAAAATTAGACAGGAAACCACATATGGTTTTCTGCACAAAAGTGTTTTGCAGGTATGTGGGTTGAAGAGGTGAGTATAATGAGGAGAAAATATTAGTTGAAGGTAGCACAGATAATAAACTGGTGGATAGACAAGATGATCAGAGTTTGACTTTTTAAATAAAGTTAATGTTTGTTCTTATAGTTTAGCTTTTTGTTTCCTCCCTTTCTATCTCTTCTTAGCAACATAAACTATCGACTCCCAATGATACTAGAAATGTAACTGAGAGAGAACTGCCACACTCAGGGGTGACAGTAAAGAACTAGGTTTACAGAAACATTTTTTCCCTGGCCAGTTGGCTCAGTAATAGAGCATCAGCCCAACGTTTGAATGTCTTGGGTTTGATTCCTGGTCAGGGTACACAGGAGAAACACCCATCTGCTTCTCCACTCTTTTCCCTCTCACTTCTCTCTTTCTCTCTCTCTCTCCCTCCTGCAGCCGTGGCCTGATTGGAGTGACTTGGCCCCGGGCACTGAGGATGGCTCTACGGCCTTGCCATTAATATTTTCTGTAGGTACAGTTAACTACATAAAATATTTTGAGAAGTTATTTTAACCATCAATAAATATTCAATAGTTTATCTTTTTCTATCCACAAACACTAATCTATTAGCTATTTAGGCATTCTAAGGAATGTGTTTTTCTATTTAACTGCAAGAAAAAAAATGTTTTCCCTACTTAATTAATCAAGCTGAGCTCCATTTCAAGGGGCTGAATTGTGTCCTCATAAGGTTTTAATAAATTATAAATATTTGAGTAGTTTAAGGCAACATTTCTTAGGTTTAATATAATGGAAGTTGGCTAATTCATTTAGAACTCCATGTGCTGGCACTGAGATATGTTTGCCTTCAGGCAAGTGGTATGACTTACTCAAGACATTTTTATGGAGAAAGTAAGATAGAATTAGAAATTTCTTTCCAAGTTCCTATGCCTGTGTAATGTTTTTGCTCACTTTAGGCCTTTAATAATCACTAATCCAAATTATCATATAAGAATAAATATTGAAGTTGACATCTCAGCTGATACAAAATATACACTGAAGCAATAACGAAGTCAATGTCATCAATAAAGTTGATTTCCTTCTGAGAGATTAAATATTTTATTAATATACTTTCTTTAAAATTCCATTTTTTTACTTCATTGAAAGAAGATAAGTCAACCCACTGAGTAAGAGAATATATTCACTGAAACATCTGATAAAAGGTTAATATCCAAAATTAATAAGGAACTTTTAAAACTCAACACAAGAAAAATAATAAATCCAATTAAAAATAGGCAAAGGACCTAAATAGATGCTTCTTCAAAGATCTGCATATATATGGTCAATAGATATATGAAAAGATGGTCAATGCCACTAATCATTAGAGAAATACAAATTAAAAACAGTGTGGCCCTGGCCAGTTGGCTCTGTAGATAGAATATAAGCCCGGGTTGCAATTATCCTGGGTTTGATTCCCAGTCAGTGCATACATAAGAAGCAACCATCTGCTTCTCTTCTCCTTCTTCTCCCTTTTCTCTCCCTTTTCCCCTCTCACAGTCAGTTGGTTCTAGTATGGGTTCCAGGTGCTGAGGTTAGCTCAGTGGATTTGAGTAATAGCCCAGATGGGGGTTACCAGGTGGATTCTGATCAGGGCACATGTGGAAGTCTGTCTTTGTTTTGCTTAAAACAACAACAGAAACAAACCCAATGAATTATCACTTCACACCTGCCAGAATGACTATCATCAGTAAATCAACAATCAGTCCTGGCTGGCTAACTCAATTGGTTAAGAAAGTCATCATGAAACAGCGAGGTTGTGGATTTGATCCCTGGTCAGAGCACACATGGGAAGCAACCAATATACATGACTGAGTGGAACAACAAACGAATGCTTTTTTTCCCCTCTCTGTCTTTCTAAGAATCAATCAATAAATCAATATATCAAAAAAATTAAGCTTTGCCAGGATAGCTCAGTTGGTTGAAACATCATCCCTGAGCACGAAAGTTGCTGGTTTGATTCCCTGGTCAGGGTACATACAGGAGCAGCTTAATGTTCCTCTCTCTCCCTGCCTTTCTCAAAACAAACAAACAAACAAAAAACGAAAAACAAGTTTTGGCAAAAATGTGGAGAAAAGGGAACCTGGGTGCACTTTTGGGGAGAACACAGATTGGTACAGACACTATGGAAAGCAGTATGAGTTACTGCAAAATATTAAAAATAGATCTTCCTTATGACTCAGTGATTTCACTTCTGGGAGTATATTCAAAAAAGCCAAAACACTAATTCAAAAGAATATATGCACCCCTACTTTCATTGCATCATTATTTACAATGGCCAAGATTTGGAAGCCACCCAAATGTCCATTAGTAGATGAGAGAGTGAAAAAGTTGTGGTATGTTTACAGCATGGACTACTATTTGGTCATAAAAAATAAGGAAATTTTACCCTTTGCAACAGCATGCATGGACCCGGAGAGTATTATACTATGCGAGACAAGCCAGTCAGAGAAAGATAAGTACTATGAGATTTAACTCATATGTTGAATGTAATGAACAAAAATTAACAAGCAAAATAGAGAAACTCAGAGAGCCAGCTGACAGCTGTCTGGGGTGGTGGCTGGACAAATAAGATGAAGGGATTAAAAAAAGGACAATAAAGGAGAAAAAAACTCAAGGACACAGAAAACAATGTGGTGATTGCCAGTGGGCAGAGAGCAGGGCGGGCAGAGGTGGAGGAAGGTATGGAGGGTTAAATGGTGATAGATGGAGACTTGAATTGGAAGAGTTAATATACCATACAGTATACAGAGATGTGTTCTAGAATTAGACACCTGAAGCCTATATAATTTTATTAATCAGTGTCATACCAATAAATTTAGTAAAAAGGAAAGAAGTTAAATCAGCACTGAAATTGAAGTACGGGTTATCTCAAAGTGTTATTGAATGATGCCTTAATAATTCACATAGTTTGACAGTTTAAATCTTCACAATTTTTGCCTGACCAGGTGGTGGCGCACTGGGATGTGGAAGACCCCGGTTCAAGACCCTAGCTCGCCAGCTTGAGCGCAGACCCATCTGGCTTGAGCAAAATGTTCGTCAGCTTGGACCCAAGGTCCCTGGCTCCAGCAAGGGTTGCACGGTCTGCTGAAGGCCCTCAGTCAAGGCACAGGTGAGAAAGCAATGAACAACTAAAAACTAATGATTGATGCTTCTCACCTCTCTTCGTTCCTGTCTGTCTGTCACTATCTATCCCTCTCTCTGACTCTCTCTCTGTCCCTGAAAAAAAAAATCTTCACAATTTTTGAAGCAATTGGGACTTTTGGGTCATAATCAATTCCAATATAACTAAATTAGAATGTTTCATTCTCAAAATGTAAACTGCTACAAAAGGATTGGCTAATTTAATATTCATATTTCTGACTAGTCACATGAAAATTTGAAACTGTATAACCTGAAGTACCTTTTCATTTTATTTGAGTGCAGATATGAATTATGTATACAGAAAAACAGTGAGAGCTTAGTCACTGCCTAGCATCCCATATAAATGTGGCTTTATATTTTCCATTATTGTTCATCAGGATTGGAAGGAATATCTTGAATTTTCTGTTTACTAAATTTAAATTTTTCTTATTGCTTTTAATAGGAGAAATTATATTTGATATTCTGAGAATTTTGGAAAGACAGTCATCTCAAATTCTAGGGTTTACTATATAAATGGGTTTTTAAAAATCAGTATCAAAAATGTTACAGATGGAATATTAACTAGGTACAAGAGAACCATGATTCACCTCAGTGTCAGCACTCTTAAAATATGTTTCATGGGCCCTGGCTGGTTGGCTCAGCGGTAGAGCATCGGCCCAGCATGTGGAAGTCCTGAGTTCGATTCCCGGTCAGGGCACACAGGAGAAGTGACCATCTTCTCCACCCTTCCTTCTTTCCTTTCTCTCTGTCTGTCTCTTCCCCTCCCACAGCCAAGGCTCCATTAGAGCAAAGTTGGCTTGGGCACTGAGCACGGCTCCATGGCCTCTGCCTCAGGCACTAGAATGGCTCTGGCCACAACAGAGCAATGCCCCAGATGGGCAGAGCATCACCCCCTGTTTGGCATGCTGGGTGGATCCCAGTTGGGTGCATGTGGGAGTCTGACTGCTTCCCCGCTTCTAACTTTGGAAAAATACAAAAAAAAAAAATGTGTTCCATGGAACAAATGTTAGTTTCTCAAAAGGGCAGGGACCCAAATGCCATTTTTTGGCATATCTCTCACCCTTGTCTCTCACATCATCATTAAGTCCTAAATATTCTAATTCTTTCTTTTCCACCTTTATTGAGATAAAACTGACATGTAACATTATGTAAATTTAAAGTGTTAATTTAATACACATATATTGCAAAATAGTTATTACCATAACATTAACTAACATCTCTATAATGTCACATACCATTTCTTTTCTGAAGTGAGAACATGCAAGATCAGGTCATCTACATTCAAGTATATAATACTAGATTATATACTGCTCATAAAAATTAGGGGATATTTCAAACTAAATATGAAGCAATTAAATATTCCCTAATTTCTGTGAGCAGTATATATTCATCATAATCACCATGCTATACATTAGATCCCCAGAAATTATTTATCCATTAACGGAAGTTTGTATTCTTAGACTAGTATCACCTGATCTCCCAAACCCCAGCCCCTGATAAATACCATTTTAGTTTCTCTGAGTTCAGCTGTATATTAGATTCCACCTAGAAGTGATATCATGCAGTGTTGGATGGCTCCTGTATCACTTTGACATAACCTTAATCTGTGTGTGGGTACTTTCTTACATTTGGTACTGCAACATGATCCAGGCTCATTTTGTATATTTTCTGCCCCAATTCTAGACTCAGCTATTTCTCTGAGGAGTCCTGGCTTCTTTTAATAGAGAATTATACCAATTTCTTATTGATATACACTTTAACCAGATCAAAAGGTCAGATATACTTGTTGCTACAGAGGTATAGTTGCTTCTAGACTTACTCAACTGAAAGAGCACTATGCATTACCTATGTGCTGTTACACCGAGCTGTGGGTATATATGGTGGAGCACTCTACAGAAACAGACTCTACTTCCTCCCAAACTTAGTTTTGAGTTTTGAGAATGATTACTTCACAGGTATACTAGTCATGAAATGTTTATTGTTTCACACAATAAGTCTTACTGGAGAGAAGGGTGACTCCCAAGCAGATCTAAAAGTGACTTGAAATAGCAAGAAATGGAGACAAGCTTTATATGGTGGTTAGGGGGGATGGAGAGGCATCTTACACATGGTTAAACTTTCTAGAATGTTCCAGAGAAGAAATACTTTACCCAGATATAGAGAAGAAAGGTAGTACGTAGGGATGAATTAATGCTATCTTAATACAGATACATGTAGTTATATATAAAAATATTAATCTGTATATGTATTAAACTGACATGAGTTTATCCTGATGTCTTTAATCTATTATCACATGCATCATTCCAGCCCCCTCTCTTTTCTTATCTGTAAACTACCACCTCAGCAGTAAGAACCTTGACTCCCACACAGTTAATTAGTTGTTCTGTTCCAGTATGAATGTAATGTTTCAGAAATGTTAATAACTACAGCCAGAAAAAAATAACTGTAGCAACTAGAGTGCAGTGCTTACATATGTTTAATTTTGGTTTTAGCTTTTATAAAATTTACTCATTTTCCAAGATACTTAGATTAGACCGTGGCTGGGTGGCTCAGTTAGTTAGAGTATCATCCTGATGCACCAAGGTTGAGGTTTTGCTCTACCGGTCAAAGCACATACAAGAGTTAACCAATAAATGCATAAATATAAGGGAACACAAATCACCATTTTTATCTCTCCATTCTTTTGTCTCTTTAAAATCAATAAAAAAAATTTAAAAAATATATTACTTAGATTAAATCCTTTTTTTTCCCACACATACTATATTATAATAGTATAGATCTTTCAGACTATCTTTATTTACTTAGCAATGATCATTTAAGATACATCTTTGTCTTCTTGTGGTTTGACACATCATATTTTTTATTACTAAGTACTATTTCATTGATTTAATTTGCCACAGTTGGTTCATTTATTCAACTGTTAAAGGTCATATTGTTGTTATAGTTTTCAGTGAGTATGTGTCTTTTGTGTCTTTAAGCTTTACAGATGGGCATTATAATTTTTAATGTTCTTCTTCTAAAATATATTCATCTGGAATTGATATACAGTAATACTGAGCTCATAGAATGAATTAGAAAGTGTTACCTCTGTTTCCATTTACTACAAGAAATTGTAGAGATTGGTATCATGTCTCCCTTGAT